>CM051034.1:53261870-54631370 GCA_027627225.1 Congeria kusceri
TTATATATAGTTATCTTACTTTGTACAAAATAATAGCTTTTTATTTATTTAGCCTGTTCACATGCTGACCGTTAATTATTCCAATCTGTGTCGGTAGCAGTTAATATTTGATTGTCATAAACAAACTGTTATTTCGTCAATTTTGACGCAATAATGTGAAAAAGAATGGTACCCGGTTAGTTTAAATTTGTTACAAGACTTCTTACTGACCCCGTATGGTGAGATACAGGGTCAGTAAACTTATATTGAGCTCTTGCTACGCTCTTGCCCAATATTATTTTTACTCACCCTGTATAACAGTGTACGGGGTCAGTAAGAAGTCATGTAACTAATAATGTAGCAATTTAAAATCATTAACTTTTTAATGTAAAAAAACTAAAACTTACATTTCATTTAACTTTACTTCTTCTTGCAGATATATCTCTACACTAGATTTTGCAACATCTTCCACTGCTTGTCCCATCTCACTCTGTCTAATGGTGAAAATAAATATGTCTAAATGGCAATCATTGACAAAATATGTCATTTTAACATAATCTAAAAAAGTAGATGTACATGTGCAAAAGTGTGCAGAATTTACATTACATTACTGCACATTTATATAGGCCTAATTATGTTGGATTTATTTTTACTGATTTCATTATAACGGAAACTTCACATTTCATGAAAATTTTATGAACATTTACAATATCAACTGCAATGAAGATATGAGCCAGGTTCTCCATAGTTAAAGATTTAGATACCTTGCCAGAAAATAGCGAAAGAGTCATAGCTTTAAAGTCATGTTTGAATGTTGTCAACAGTGTTAACAGTGTTATCTAAAAGCCTTTGACTGCATCTACACTCAATAGAATTAAACTTTAACAATACTTTAAATGTTCTACCTCTGGTATGCCAAAATTAAAGATCTGAGCTAAAACAGTTGTATGTACATTAAAAGTATGATCGAACCATATGCGTGTGTTACCAACTTTAATGACGAAAAGATTTTATTTTATTTTTCTAAGTACAATACTACATACCTTCTATAAGCATGGAGTGATTGACAGCAGGGATATTCAATGTGGTAAAAATGCTGTTTATTTGCCGAATCCCAACTCCTGTATGAACCATTGCTGTAAGTAGATTTTTGCAATGAACTTGTCCATCGACAACTTAACAATCATGATATTTCCGCACCCCTGAACGCTGAAAAGAATGAAGCCGAAATATACGACGTTTTTTTCAATACAAACTTCGTTTCGACAGCTATCAAAAAAGTTTGCGTTGTAAAATTTACTAAACAAAAATGGGTTACACACAACAAGAACTAAACGGGCACCCTCGAGAAAAAGTGTCTGAAGGCTCCGCACAATTTATGTTTAGTCAGCTAGATAAAACGGCATTTTGGCATTAACCTAAAAAGAACATTGATCAAATCTTTTTTTGCAATGTGATATTAAACCATATGCCAACAGCTGCAAGTCACACAGGGAATTCCCTCCTTGTTATTTTTTTTGCAAATTTCAGTGTGTTTCTTTTTCGTGAAAATATATCTAAATATACTAATTTTAAATGTTAATATTACCAAATACCGGCTATCAGTAATAAACAAAATGAAGACTGAACCGAATGATAGGAAACATCTGACAAATTCATGGCTGCCTCGTTGCCTTCTTATCATTGGTCAGAAAATAAGTCAATGATCTCTAAATTATCTAGCCTTTATTTAGTTGAAGAGACCTTAAATTTATAGATAAAAGTCTAACTATTGTAGAAAATGTGCTCATATAGGGTATACAAGCAGTTTAGCTCTTAAGTGGCCGAATATACAAGAAAAGAGGCTATAAGTACACTAATATTCAAAATAATAAATTAAAACAATGACATTTGACTAACATATTCGTATTTATGTCGTAGATCTTGCCATGCTTTTTAACAGTATGAACTGTGTTCAGTCTAACAACAGTTTTCACATGTGATGTCTAAAACTGTGGCAAGACCAAAATTTCTGCTAGCAATTGTATTATGAAGAAACAAACGACCAGAACAATGCATTCAGACTCTATGCCAAACTGCCCAGTTCAACAATTCTCCGCCCTAACTGCCACTCTTCCTCCGTTGTCAAACACTCGACACATTTTTCATCAAACAAATCACTTGTTTGAGCTGTACGAACGTAACCATGGTCATGATGTTCGTTCAGAACAAAAGTTTCGTTACTTTTAGTTTTACTTTGTGTTTTATTTCCAGTTGTTACTGTTTGACGAGCAAAACGGCCCTTTTTATTTCTGTTATTGTTTCTAAAATCTTCCAAAATCACATTCTCAGATAAAATTTTATAACTAAGTTTTTCACATTATATAGTAAAAGTAATCCGATTCTGTCGTTTTTGTTGTTTGTTGTCTGTCTGCTGCTACAGAACGGTCAAGGTCAATAGTCTCCAGACGCTTGCAAATGTAGTAAATGCTTTACGTGGTACGAAAACAAAGCGGATCTATATTTTGTATTTGTCGTAAATATTTTGACGGTGAAAGAAGCGTTACGGAGTTTGATTTTTTCTACGATTTTAGCTCTAAGTTGTTCATATCTAAACATATTTTTTTCTAAAATTGCAAAAGTAACATATAAATTTTACGACAGCTGTATACACTGTCATAAAGTAAAAACGATCATACATCCTTAAAAGTGATCTTAGACAGCTAGACCGAAAATTTAACACCAGTATTAATAACTTGATACGAATCTATCCTCTATTAGTTAGGTCTGTTGTACCCCCTTTTTTGACCAGTGTAATGCGACTATTTTAAAATTAGCCGACGCAATATAAGGCTTTATCTATTCGGGACAATTAAGATAGGTTAAATGTTGGTTTAGACAGCTACGCCGAACAAAATCAAAATTTCCTGCAAATAAAAAAGCTAGAAAAAAGAGAGTCTTTGTGAAACAATGTTTAATTGCTGTGGATGGGGATCGTTAGAAAGGCCCGAGATGTTTCGCTCTGATATTGAAACGTACTTATGTATGTTTCGTCGGAGGTCTTTATTACCGGGCAGTAAAATGTTGTATTGCGAGTATCTGGAGCATTGTGTGTCACCGTTAGGTTTTTAATTTTTCTGCAGATAGACATATCTTTGATGAAAGTAATCATATCAGTTTGTAAATTTAAAGCGATGGACTTCAACATTAAAAAAGAAGTATTTGTAAAAATACAACTTTAGAAAATGCTCTCTTTTTATCACGATACTTTTAAAAGTTGTATGTTATAGACATTTCTATTGGTAAAACCATGTCACCCAGAAATCATGCACGAGGTCCTGTCATTTCTGCAAAATTTGTGATTTATAAAATGCATTAAGGACATATGTTATATACAAAGAAGTATATTTGGATTCACTGCAATAGTAAAATGTAATCATTGTTTGCGCGTGTGCGTGTCGTACTCTAGTGTATGTATATACCTTTGAAAAACATACTTAATACAAAAAGTATAGCACTAGTGCAGTGTAACCCCGTTTTATTTTCAATAGACCAATTACGTTTATCGCAGTCTGGTTCCTGACAAGTTTATTATTGCGTGTTTCAGTGCCGGGTACAAGCATTACAACTTCTCTTAACTATTTGCTATATACATGCTATATTAGAATTGTCAGGTAAATTTATACGTTTTATTATATCATTCGTTCTTACCTGTGTGTGTTTCGAAAAACTGAAGCTATAAAATGCCCACTACTATGATAAAAATCATATGCCAGTTTAAAGTTTTCAGATTTTCTATTTGTCGGTTGATCTACTTTCGTTTTCGGTAAACTTTGCTCTGTATTTTTTTTCTCTTGCTTTGTATAGATTTAAAGTTTAAACCTTTAGTATGGATATTATATCAACATTAAATTATGGCACTATGTTATATTAGTTGTAATATTTATTGTGAACCCAATGTGTTTGATATTTTAGCATCGTACTTTTGGTTTCCATATACAAAGCTTGAGAAACCTATTAATTTACTTCCGCCCACATGAAATTGGATTTGGATCCCGGCTTATCAGACGTAACTATTAGAAGGCATACCGTAATACAAAGGGTCATAAATCACATAGGTTAAGTTTTGGATTTCTCAAATTTCATCACGCACTTGTCCTGTTTCAGTTTGTGGCTGTGTTTCTATATTGGTTAAGCGTTAACGGACGTATACATGTTTGTATAATATTTTATTCTATTTCTATAACTGACGTCTATATTACTTTCTACTAGCACCGTTAGTGTAATTAAGTTAAATGATTTTCTTAATTGGCATACACAACTGGTGCAATTGATTTCAAACTGATCACAAGCCAGCCTTATCTACGTCATTAAACATGTTAGCATGTAACAATTATAACGTTATTTTCAGTTAATGCCTTAATAGCACAAGTCATGCATTAATGCATGAACAACAACATATTCTATGAAGCGATTGCTAGGTAATATAAACTAATGGTCGTTAATATTATGTATTTGTTATTCATTAATTATGCCCGCCGCTAATCGATTGTTTTCCTATCATCGTTCCATCACTATTAGGTGCATTATGAAGCGAATGATGAATTTCAGTGACAGAATATATGTGAAACTGTAATTCATTAATTATCTCGGGTAGCTTTATGTTATGGTTTGTCCCAATACGTGTATGTTGCAAAGGTTTCTTGTAACATATGATGAACACACGATTGTATATTACTATTATTTTCAGATACTGTTTCAATGATGGCACGTTTACCTTATTCATATGCACACGTAGTAAAAAAAAAAGGTAAGTAATAATTTACGTCACGTATACTCACAAACAATGTACTGCATCAACTTGACAGCGAACATGTTCGTGTATTACAAACATAGAATACACATATCAAGACGTCCGTGTATTGTCTTTATCCTGTTATATACATTAGTCATTTAAAGTGTTACCATGCAATAATAAAATAACATGTGTTGCATATTTCTGTTATCTATATGTGCGAACAAGAGCTGTTAAATAATGTTTATCGGTTTATTGCTTTTCAGCTTGAGTTTGCGCTCAACAAGTACATACTTTTCGATGTATCGTTGTTTGTTGGAAAATAAACAACGATTTGGAGTTCTGATGCGTAGGAATTACACCACGAGGGCGTTAGCCCAAGTGGTTTAATAGCCACGCGTCGGAACGACAAGAAGTTGTTTCTTGGCCGATAATCCACAATAATGCCAAAAATATTAAGATTCTTACACGAGTTGACAAATATTGTTGCAATTGTGATGAGAACTACATTTTACTATTCTCCGCTCAGAATCGGGACTTCTTTTTACGCTATTTATTGGGTAGTTTAACAACGGTAATTTTGTTTGTTGTCTATAGAAAAATTAGCGAGTATCATGTTAGAATGTGTTATACACATTTGTTGTCAGTATGTATATATTACGACGCTTCGAACAACGCTCAAAGATATTAAAGGGTCAGACATAAAACCCAGCTGAAAATGGTTGCATAAAAATTCATTGCAAAACAATAACGTTGATATTTATTTTATCATTATGGAGGGAGAAATGAAGGAAAAACAGCAATCAATAACAATAATCATCAACAAAAGATGGACTTATTAAAATTATTCATCAAAAGCTATAGCTCTATTGAAAGTATGACCGTTTAATATTTTTGTTGAGTGTAACTGCGATGCGCTCCTTTTTTCCTATGTAGAATGAGTACGGTCGTATATAAGAACGGATAATCCCGTGTATCAAACTTAACAACATGAGTGAGTGATATAAATGGTTTATTATATGCCTGTATAAAATCTTAACAAAATACATGCTTTATCAATCGGTGAAATACACGTCGACAGAAAAAAAAATCCGTATTATGCTACTCGCCATTTTTCCGATTCCGTATTACCAAACTAGCCGGACTACTTTTTAATGATGTCATCATAGAGTTATGTAAACAAATATAATCTATACATACAATGATTAGTAAATATTGTAGTTTTTAAACAAACCAAATAAGGTAAATGCACATTTAAAGTTATCGTGGTATATAATAAAAGGAATATTAAGCTAGTCAATTGTTCCAAGAGCATGTATAAGCCTCGTGGCTTGCGCTATTTCGTGTCACACTCAAGGATCCGCCTCTCGTGTGATACGTCATCAGACAAGCCACTCGACTAATACAATTCATGGCAACTTGACTAGCGTAATAATCCGTATGTATTACAATAAATAAGTATAGTCTCGTGTATGGAAGCGTTCTAGCGCCACAATCTAAATTATTTTTGATTTCCATTATCTCATAATTAAGGGATACTATGTCCTAATTAGGAGATAGTAAGTCCCAATAAGGAGATAATATATCCTAATTAAGAAATAGTATCTCATAATTAGGAGACAGCGTCTCATAATTAAGAGATACTTAGTCCTTATTAGGAGATACTAAGTGCTAATAACAAGATAAGTCCTAATAAGAAAATTTAAAAAAAAAGACTCTTTTCATTAGGACGCTTCCGTACTCGTGGCTTGATATGAACACATTCTACTACATTATTTAAACCATATATAATTGGTGAATTTTTGACAAGATAATGTTTCATATATTCGATAAAAAGTTTATTTGCACAAATAGTTTTTTTAGATGTATTCATTACGGTCATAGTAAAAGGAAAATGTCACGTTAGTGCCTTAACAAGTAATATATGAATATCTAGTAAAATATCGAAATATTTTGTTCGAAATGCTTCATATTTTCTCCAACTTAAAACAATGTACATGCAAAAAGTATTGTAACGTTTTGTAAAGAAGTTAAATTTTTTTATGAACAAATAATGTCGGCCAATGTTTATAACATTTTGCAAAATATGTCAGAAATCATTTTCCCCAAAGTTTATATTATTTTGCAAAAGATTTTCTTATGCAGTAGTAGACATAAATTTGATATTTGTTTTCGAAAGTCAGATAATATTTTCACGAAAACAGCCCAAAACAGTTTCATACATTTGTATTGCCCTGGTAAAAAAAGGTCCATTCAATGTAGTTACCCTTAATAAAGTGAACTAAATACCTTAATTGTACATTTGAAATAATAACTTTGTACACAGAGTGGCGACGTTTAATCTTGAAACAAATTAAATTATGTAATATCAAGCATTTTCATTATTTATTAACAGGGGGCAATCACTTTTCTGATTGGATCCAGACCCCTTGGCATGATGTGACGTTTACATATCCACAGAGAGGCAATGGCGTTGGACGATTGATATTTCGAAGTCATGAAGAGAAATGCAAACTTCAATATCTCGTTACTTGTCCAAATCGTAAAATACACGAGCTAGAGCGCGAAAATAATGTCGTGGTTCAAGTCATACAACCCGGTCTAATTTCTATCACAACCTACACTAATGATTTAAACCCAGATGTTCTCCGTGACGTTATACATGCCTGTATAAAGGATATTGTTATCTTTAATATTGTGTTGAGCTCTGAAGGCGCCAAAAATGTTCATATACCCAACACACCACCGTTACTATTAACGTCTGCCATGATTATAAAAAAAGATGATCAAGTACTTGTTTGCCTTGCAGACAACGAACAAACTATTAATATTGTTCTTCACCATGTCGGTTATACTGACATTGAACGAGTTGATATAAGTTTAGTACAAGAAAACCTCAAAGATTTAGGTATTGAGAAGGAGCGTGTTCGCTTGGATTATAATTTAAAAAGTATAGAGGTAGACATAAATGCTCAGAGATGCATATTTATTTGGCACGGAGGACGTCGACAGAATGGAGTCTACCTTATACAAAACTTCACTGCGATGTGCAAGACCTCAGTGATCGAGTTCAATACAATGGGTATTTCGTGGTCAAAGCATTCTTTTCCGTTAATCTTTTCAGACAACAATGTCCAAAACTCAGGCTTCGTCGAATACATCAAGAAACAATGCATGACACGTTGGTCAAATATTCCTCCTTTTAGCCTTATTGGAGATACTGATAAACATATTTGTTTGATTCAAAGACTTCCAGAAAGACAGGGTCTTAAAGCATTGATTCAAAATTCCCTGTGTTTCCACAAAACAAGGCGGGTAGTTTTTGAAACTGAAGCTTTCAAGCAACTTCTTGAACATAACACACACAGTCTGTGGTTTGACCCGGAACATGAGTTTGTTGTTTGCACGGCCGATTTAAACG
Source organism: Congeria kusceri (assembly GCA_027627225.1). NCBI lineage: Eukaryota > Metazoa > Mollusca > Bivalvia > Myida > Dreissenidae > Congeria > Congeria kusceri. The sequence continues at coordinate 53,270,045 of CM051034.1, forward strand.
ATGCAGTTTCATATCTCATAACATCTTTAGAGCGCGCAAACACACAGTTGTTAAGAAGTGAAGTGCTACCAGTCTACATGAGAATCTTCGGTAGAGAACTGATTCAGAAATGCAAAACAACATTCAATGTTGATGTGAAAATGTACGACACCAGTGTATTGTTAGAAGCACAGACGAAGATTCAGTTAGATAAATGTTTACATTTCCTAAATGCCGAAACGGACGGAGGACATATGGTTATTATTGTACATGAAAGTACTATACAGCATTGCATGAAAGAATTGGCGAATGCTGTGCCGATAAATGGCTGTTGGGCACTGTATTCAACTGACAAAAAAGAACATACAATAATGTATTCAACAGAGTGGCAGGATCCATACAGATCATTGATATTCCGCGTCAAAGAAATAGGATTGGACATTCATGTAGATACAGACCTTCTCGTAGAACTGACTGATGATACATTGATTCCCCTCGATGTCAAGTTCCGTGAACAAGGTAAAAGTACTTGCATGATACACAAACTACAAGAAGATATTATCTAGTTAAAATGAAAGTAACATTAATAAAAGTAACAGTTCCCTTCCAAACAATCATAAAGTATAATTACTTGTAGGAGTTATACTTTAAACTTATATGAATGAGTATACGATTTCATAAATATGCACACAATATAACATTGATACAGTAAATACATTTGAATGAGTTGTATGCAATTTGTTTACAAATTCAATAATTATTGTCGCGTTGTTTGTTTGTTGTATTGCATTTAATGTTGTAATTGTTTTCATTATATAATATTATAAAAAAATTCACAATACGGGATGCTTTTAACTATGATTATAACTATACATGTAGTCCGTTATTGTATATTGATTTTGAAGGAGTTTGCAGGATAATGTCTCATATTGTTTTTATTGTTATGCGTGATAGCATATTTCTGCACAATATAACTAGATACATTTCGTGACAATTGATTTTCAAAAACATGCGTTTTGTTTTCATTAAGATGTTCCTATGTTTGCATTAAAAACGGTTCTTAATTTTCCAATTAATATGAACATTGTGCATATTTTTATGACACCTTTTTTGAAATTTCGTCAATGTTCGCGATAGGTATATGGTTATCTTATGCTGCCGCATGCCAATATAGTTACGCATAAGAAATAAATGATAATCCCGGAATTAATAATATGTTTCAATTTGAATCAATTCGCACATGTATTCGCAGAAGAGATTTGCCATATTGACGGCATTGACAATTATAATTTTGCAGCACTTCAACTACCTGCCGCAACGTCGCGAGTTTCACTGTGCACTGACTCGGAAATACATTTAAACATGGGTGGAATAATTAAGCAAACGTCACCTGCCCTATCGAAGAGAGGACATCGCTTCAAAGAGATTATGTCAATTGTTTGCAAAATGGGCGATGGTAATAAAATGCGTGTAATTAACAATGACAAACTTAAGAAATCGTTTTCTACGTTGCTCGCTAAGGCTCAACAGATGGGCTTCAATGAAATGTGTATTTGTGCCTCTTTAGATGGTACTGTTGGCGACAAACTTAAAGAATGTGACGTTGTTAAGCAGTTAGTATTCGCCTTATGTTCGCAAAACAAAAGTCATTCATACCGCATGGCTGTTGAAATTCTTATCCGACAACGTTCCATGTACACGGTAACCAGTGAGCTTGAATCAGTGTTGATGGAGAAATGTATGGCATATGCGAAGATTCCACATGTTTTTATTCCTGAAGGTAGGATATGGTGTCAACATTAAAAGTTTATATGTTACATTATTTGTTCGGTGATATTATTATTTAGCTTATATAATTTGCATGTATATTATGAACGACGTGTATGGGACAGCATAGTTCATTCATTTATTTCATAGACAAAGCATATTGTTTATATAGTAATTTTATTTTCGAGACCTTGGTTAAAACTAAAGCATTAACTCTGGATAGATTGCGGGACTACACGACGTTACCTCTTGTTAAAGTGTTTGCTAATAGCTAAATCTTATGAAGTAGTGAACGGTTGTATTGTTGTTTTGTTTTCTTGATTTTGTTTGAATAGGCATATTGCAAAACCTCATATTCATGAACACAAATTTCCTAGACACTTATTTATTACAGACGTAGGGATACAGATCATCGTGACAAATGGTTGCCTGCAGAATGAAAAGGTACGTGATTTTCTGTCAACAGCAAACGTTAGACACACATTATATTTTAACACGTACGATCCTGTCGACATTCAAAACATGTAAAGGGTATAGGGTAAGTCAGTATTTCAGTACGAAGTATGTTTTCCACTTTGATAGATGTCTTTGATTAAAGAACTATGGTACACAGGCACACTTTTATTTTGAAAATGTATGGCGACATATCCTAGATAAGTATCCAAACATTTGCGGCCTTGCAGTAACTGTTAAATGATTATTTGAATAAATCTTTTTGCAGAAAGTAGGCCATAATCCAATGTTTCATAATTACCTGATGTTGTTAAAATACAAACAGTCTGCATACATTATACTACTTTTACAGAGCCTGATTACACACAAGTTAAAAAAAAAATCAGTTTTTTTTTTAAACAAAGATGTTTTCAGTGCTGCTACCACTGATATTTGTCAGGCAATAGGAATGTTAAATTACGTTGCCTTTCACCAGGAAACATCAACAAGACTTTCTATGCAGACAACATCTTTGCAAATTTTATAACATTGATTATCTATCAACTCCTTATTTGAGGCAGGCATGTATGTGCTTACTTTTTCGAAAGTGTAACTCATAATAAGTACCACAGACACGGGTCATTGTTTGCATTTTCTGTTCAACCGGTATAAATGAATGTACATTTATACTTCTAAAAAAATTTTCCAAAAATAAACACTGCCCTACTGTGTAACTTCAAAAACACTTCAATATTCCAGTGTTTTTACTTTCTATGCTGTTACTTAATAAAACGCTATGAGCATAGTATAGTTAAAGTAACTTTATTGATAATGTACCAAGCAGTTTTAGGGTACTTTAAGGGCATATAGTAATCACATCGTCCGTCTGTCCGTCCGTCCGTCCGTCCGTCCGTCACACTTCTTGTGCGGAGCCTAACTTCATTAGTATTGGAGGGATTCAATTGATGCTTCATATAATGATGCGGACAATGAGAGGAAGTGCATAGTACAAGGAACACAACTCTCTCTTCAATATTTACGGAGTAATTGCCTTTTGTTTCATTTTCTTTTGCGGATCATATCTCCGTTAGTATTAGAGGGATTCAAATGAAACTTCATATAATCATAGAGGTCCGTGAGAGGAAGTGCAGAGCATAATAACCATAACTCTTTCTTCAATATTTACAGAGTTATTACTCTTTGTTTAATGTTCTTGTGCGGAATATAACTCCATTAGTATTGAAGGGATTCAAATGAGACTTCATATAATGATAGAGGACAATGAGAGGAAGTGCATAGCATAAGGACCACAACTATTTCTTCTATAATTACGGAGTAATTGCCCTTTGTTTATTTTGTGTGTGCAGACATTACTGCATTAGTATTGAATGGTTTTTAAATAAAGCCAACTATATTGATACAGGACACTGAAAGGAAGTGCAGAGTACAAGGACCATAACTCTTTCTTTAATATATATGGACTTATTGCCCTTCAGTTAATTTTCTTGTGCAGTGCATAACTCTATTTGTAGTACATGTATTTACAATAAAACCACATATATTGATAGAGGATGTTGAGAGGAAGTGCAGATTACAAGGACCATAACACTTTTTGTAGATAGCGTCATATTTGCCGACATGTCACTGACGTCGTGTTGCCTTCCTCTGACAATAATATGCTTCGCGGGCATACGTCACATCCTGTGACAAGCCTTGTTGTAAAGAAAAACACAAATGCGTTTACAAGCATAACTTAAAGTTTTTTTGTTCATGAAGTATTTTGTTTTCTGCTGGTGATAATATACAAATACATTAATCAATAGGGAATATCAACATTGATATAACGGCATTTGAGGACTTACAAATTTTAGATTGATCTACTTCGCAGGAATATTTTACACATTGTTATATATCATATCACAGAAAAATAATCATTTAAAATAGTCTGTTTTTGCATATCACACCTGTAAAACTTGACTTAAAATACAAATGTTCATGAACAAAATTGCGCAATATACGATTAAAGTTCACAAGTTCGTGTATTCTGGCGTCATAAATGACGTCAAAAGTGTCAGTCATTAATATGGTGCGAAACAAGTGCCATTATGTTGTGCGTCGTAGAAGCTTAATTATATTTGTGTTGAGATTAATTTTATGTTAACACATGAAGGTCAATACAGTACATCTATAAATAATTGTCAATGGGGGTACATGTTAACTACTTGTGGTAGATCGATGCTATTTATAGAAATTTAGTCCCATAGACATTTTCACCGCAGTGAAAATATAAATTAAATTGTTTATTTTCACTGTTCCAATAGTGGAATTATCAATTTTTATTTCCCAAAAAAACTTTTATATTTTACTGTAAGCATATAATATATTGTATTCGATTATTATATCTTAGGCCGACGTGATCGTTTGTCCAATCACAACAAATCTGGATTTTTTCGGATGTGCTGAACAAATAAAAGCAACGGCTGGCGAAGACATGGTTAAAGATTGTCGTCGCAATTATCCAAGGCGCATCCCTGACTGTTTTGTAGGATATACCAATTCTTATGGTTTGAGATCCAACAACGTCAAATATATATTTCACACAAACCTACCATTCTACAAAAACGACGGCGAGAAAATGGTAAGTGCATAATTATAACATTGAATATAAAAATGGCATGCATTGGCTTATTAAGTATAAACTATAAAGCAGAAAAATATTCTCTCAGGCCGCAGGCCGTAGAATATAACTCAATTTATCTGAAATTGACATTTGTTCTAATGAACGTTAATAACGTCTATTCGACTGAAAACTGTTTCTTATTTACGAAAGGCATGTGTATGTTCGAAAATGATTGGTACGAATAGAATATAAACTAATGAACGCGCTGATGTACTCCAGACTAATCACCAGCTATCGTTTACAGATAATTGTACGATATAAGTTACCAACACGTTATTATTTTACCATTTTCAATGCGTTTTTGTTTTTGGGGGGATTTCGAACAGTAAGATGTCTATTAGAACGATTTCTTATGTTTTATTTTATTAACATATTTCTGGAGCGCTGCTTTAAGGAAGTGAACCAACTTTGATATGTTTATTGTATTTGAGCCACATTACACATTATGTGATGTATTAAGGTTATAGTTACATAATATTATCCATTTAGATCAGCCAGGTTATCAGCAAATGCTTATTCTTAGCGGACGAGCAAGGTTGCGAAAGCATTGCATTTCCGGCTTTAGGAGTCGGTAGACTTGAATACCCATGGCGTGAGACGGCGTTCCATATGTTTGAGGCAGTTTGCGAATATGGAAAGCAGAACCCAAAACACATCAATAAAGAAAATCAAATTCGTTATCTTTGAGAAAGACGGATGTACGCGCCAGGTATGTAGTTATCTTTTTTTTTGTATACATACCCGGAGAATGCGTATAACGTCATGTTAAAATCGATATGTAATGTCATAGATACTTTTCTAAATGATAATAATGTATCGGTATATATTGTGTCTATTGGATTACCAGTAAAATACAATTATATACTTCGTATGAGCCTTCGCGGACTTGGCTTTGTGTTCAAATTGAAAATGTTATATATATAAAAAAACACAAATTAGAAATTTTAGAAATATTCCATATGTCGTAATCAAATACTTCACTAATCTAGTGATTGTACAAACTATTCGAATTGAGTGATTAATGTGTTTGTTGTCTATTAACTAATTGAAATTTAAAAACTCCAAATATAATGCCAGGTATGAGCCCAATAGTATCGAAGAGAAAGTTATCGATTGCTTAAACGTGATGAGATAAGCATAGATATGGCCGTAAATAATATGGTGTTTGTTTGTTTCCTTCCCGCGACCCATGCGTATTAAGGGTGTTTAGGTAGGAAGGAAAAGTTGTTGTTGTTTTTTTTTGCTTTCAGTATTATAAAGCGTTGTACTTTTTGTTTAAACAATAAGTTTATTTATTGTTTTGCTTGTTAAGTACATATGAGTTTGATTAGTTTGATTATGTCTCATATGATTTATCTACCCTACGTAAATATGAGTTTGATTAGTTTGATTATGTCTCATATGAGTTATCTACCGTACGTACATATAAGTTCGATTAGTTTGATTATGTCTCATATGAGTTATCTACCGTACGTACATATGAGTTTGATTAGTTTGATTATGTCTAATATGAGTTATCTACCCTACGTACATATGAGTTCGATTAGTTTGATTGTGTCTCATATGAGTAATCTACCCTACGTGTTTGATAAGTTTGATTATGTCTCATATAAGTTACCTACCCTACGTACTATTAATTGTTCCAGCTGTAACACTTAACGTGTATGGTCATGTTCATTTCATTATTGTTTACATATGGGCTTCTTTTAACCCTGTTTAACAATATGCGCTGCATGTATAATGATTATATATTTAGGTATTTGAAAACGAAGAATACAGAAGGAGTAAAAAATGCACTTCGAAACCAAGGAGATCTTTTCAAAATGACGTTTTGGGTATAATTTTTATTGCACATAGACTACGTTTGTTTAACAGTAACTTTGGATGAAACAATCCAGCATCGTGCTTACGCAATTTTTTATCAAATTATGTCAGTTTTAGTCTTTTTTGCTACCTTTCACACATATGTATGGATAATTCTTCTTAAATAAATTTAAGGCCTTATACGAGTATACCATATATGCATTTCATATATCATATATTTCATATATCACATATAATGTGTGATTTTGCATTTCCTAGATTTATTCATTCATAAAAAGATGATCGGGAAGTTTAAAAACGTTGTATTAAGAGTTATGAAACGGAGCAACGCAAAATTCCCCTCATATGCGGTTGAATTCATAATCGACAAAGGTATGAATTTTGAATGCATAGGTGTGTGTGCAGAACGGCTGTAATAATATATGATATGTAATCAGGTGCAGTGATGTAAGTTCATAGTTTTTTCCTCAATAAAAGGGTAATAACGAATAAATGTACATATAAAGAAATTATTATTGTAAGTATTACTATGTCGTCAACTACTTTACTTTTCACTATGCGTGCTTTCATTATAGTTTTAAATTATATAATTGCATAGGTAAAGATAAGTGGAAAAGGAAAAGCGCTTTGGAGGAACCTGTGACCTGGAACGATCGAATTATTATTCAGGGCGGGATTCAAACAATCCCGACGGAAGTCGCTCGCCAAATGCGTGATGAGAAGGCAACACATTTGATTTGGAATCTAGGTATAACGTTGTTTCATTAGCTGTACAAAATAAACTTAATTACTCTTCACTAGTTAATGTACGTTTCTATGAATGTTGTATTTAGATTGGTATCGTTGTTCGTTTGTCTATGAATTTAATTAGTTACTAATATAATTGATTACAATTATTTATTGTTACGGGGCGTACCGTTGACTATCTACGGAATTATAGTGATAAAATAAATAAACTAAACATTTTAAACACACTTGTACATCTTATTTAATGAATATTACAATACAACTGAACACACTTTCGTGAGCATGTGAATATTTTTGGCAATATTGCAATAGAATTGAATACAAATCTTCTGCGATTGTTCGATTCTTGCCGACTAGAAACCGTAAGAATTTAGTCATATACGCATACATTGCAAAGCGGTTGATTCGGCACAACATACAACACCACCTGTACGAGTAGGTTAATGAATCTTACTCAGAATCTGGCATATGTCCATTTCACAGAGAAGAAAAATAGCTTAGAACACTTAAATCGTATTGTGATATATGTATATATTTTTCTTGGGCACCAGATACAAATTCACAGGTAGTTCATGGACATCAAGTCCGCCAGGTTGTCAGGATGATGGAATCGATGTGCAGGGACGAAACATTGATGTACCTTAGGATTGTTGACATTATAGTACCCGATACATCTGCTATGGAATCATTGCGCCTTCACACAGGTTTCTTAAATAATAATTCACTTTTCTATTATGTGATGAAGTATAAGATACGGACTGATCACTGATGACTATGGAACATTTAGAGAATTATACAACAAATTATTGTATAAAGTTTTACCTTTATGGTTATGTATAGAAAATACAATCACAACATGCAACAGGTTACGTTCATTGTAAATACTATTATGATATCTTTCCACTTATGTTGCAAAAGAAATACACATATATGTTCTATTTCATAACGAAATATACACTACATAGAGATACAATCGCAGCATGCAATAAGTTACCTTCATTTGAAATACTATTTTGACGATTATGATACGCTTCCACTTATTTTGCAAAAATAAATAATTATCCATATATGTATTTTTATGAAGAAATATGCCCATTGATGTAAATGATACTTATGTCAATATATGATTTAAAGGTTTATGAGAAAGAATAGAACAGAAACGTGTAATCATTTTAATATTGATAGATTTATCCGACTGGACGCGTGTTTGCCCTGATGAATCAGAATACGTGTTAGAACTGATGGCCAAAAGCAAAGGCGATTTAGAAATGACAAGAAGGAGTATAATCAAAGTGTTATTCGAAAAAACAGATCCATCCAACACTACATCTGCACAGTAAGCCAATGATTTGTAGTTTTCGTTGCGCCGAGGCTAAAACCGCATAATCATTATTAATATTAATTTAACACATTTGAACAAAACGTACGGTCTTCTTCTGACAATAATTGATACCCAGGGTAATTCTTATCTGCCACAAATAGTATTTTACCAATGTATTGTATCCAATATTTCATTAAACCCGCAAACATAATAGTCTATACTAACTGAATCATGTTTGAATGTTGTCTTGTAAAACATTAGTAATAAAAAAGGTGTTCTTTACGCGTTCAAATATTGGTAGATATCCGAAAGACGTCCCGGCAGATGCTTCTCCGACACCCAGTTCCCCCTCGCATAGATTGTCAGTCAAAGGCGAATCACACCAAGAAAGAGTCACCGCCCAAACGCCTCCACGACACCAGGACAAAAACACCGCCCACGCCACTCCGACAGGCAACTCCTTCTTACAGAAAATGTCAGTTACAAGTGATGAAGAAAACGATAAAGTTTCACCAATACCCTGTCCTTCCTCACTTGTTCTGCCGAAAATTGTTGATGGTCACGCCGTCCAGGACAATGTCACCAGCCAAGTTTCACATATATCAAGTTCTTCCTCCCACGAATTTGTGGTTGATATTAAGGCAGACCAGGACAAAGAAAACACAGAAGATCCTGCGACTCCAAGTCCTTCCTTAAACGAATTGCCGGCAGCCGGCATGTATACAAAGGGCGCATGTTCAACGTCACCGACTGAAGTTCCAACAGAAAAACAAAAATTAGCTTTGGATGCGCAAACCGGAAACTTAGCATGTTCAGCTAGTCCAGCTGAAGGGCATGAACTAACGGTCAGATATATGATTTCGTTTTCGTTTCCAATGTCATAGTGTTGACGAACTTATTATTATTGTGTTCATATGTTTTGTATAATAATCTATATTCGTTATCATATCATCTTTTCATTTTCACGTGTTTGTAAGTTGTGTGTGTGTTTGGCTAGTAAACGTGTACCAGCTATTGTTGTATTGCATAATGTGTTAGAAATAAATATTATAAAATTCATATAAACTTACTTTGTTTCAAATGCATGGTGTAATTTCTGTTTTAGGAACAGTGTGAGTTAACGGCTATGATCAACCCGGGGATAATACATTTTCTCCAAAACAAGTTATTACCATGGATAGATTCGATCGAACGCCAATATGCGGTGAAAATCAGATGTGATAATGGTGAAAATTACAAGGTAGCCGGATCTTACGAGGGCCTTATTGCCTTTAAAAACTATTTGTAAAATACATTTTAATATGATAAACGCGTATTGTGAAAACAAAAGACATTACGTTAAGCTGTTGGATGAATGTTCCTTATGACATTTATATAGAGTGCAAAGTAAAGATTATAGAGAACATTTACAGTGTTATTCAGAATATTCTGTTTGTAACATATGTGAATGTTGATCCCAGCATACATGCATACAAAACTATAGCGCAAAATAAAGACGAACTAAGTGAACACTTCTATAAATATTTACTGAGTATGACTTCCGTTGTGTTATAACAGCTTAAAGCAGCAGTTCAGAAATATGTTAATAAAATTAAACTTGGCAGAAATCGTTTCTAATGGACATCTTACCGATCAAAATACAAAAAAACGCACTGAAATAATAACGTTTTGGTAACATTTTTCGTATGATTTTTGTGTGCGATAGCTGGTGATGCCTCTGAAGTAAATCAGCATGTATATTAGTGTATATATTCCGTTCGTACAAAGCGTTATTGAACATAGACACTATAAAATGCCTTTCGTACATAAAAAAAGTTTTCAATCGAATGGACGTCATTATCGCCCATTATAACTAACGCCAATTTAAGATGTATTTATTATACTCTAAGGACTGCGGCTTTAACTTAGTTTAAATGTTTATACTGGAATGTCGGGTACAATTGTTTGTTGTTTCTGAGTGAAAGGATGTTACATTAGCCTTTTACCTTCATTTTGTGCAAACGACAAGAGTCAAAACCCGATATACAGTTTTGTGTTGCGTTGTTGTTATTTTTTAATTATTATTTTGTTGTTTGTTTACGCGGTTAGCGTCTTATGTACGAGTTTACATACATTTATGGGATGTACAGTCGGTAAAATGCAAGTGAGCACCGTTGTAAACGTGGGTGAATCGTTACAAGAAAAAAAGATTTATAAATACATATGGTAACAGCGTGTTTATAAACAGACAGAAAGTAATGTTTGAGTTCTAGTGTTACCACTATATTAATATATAAAGTTTATATATTTTTGCTTTATGTTTGACACCGTAATTCCTTTATAAGTTGTTAAGACACTTTGTATGTATGGCTATATTTTTATTTTAGTTATATACATGTATATTGTCTTGCAAAAATGGCCTGGCACTTAATAAATTAAGCAAATATTTTCAGTAGTTAATGGGATTATACCCAAAACACAAATGCATTAGATATGTACGTTCAGGTTGTTTTACGATTCCCATTGGTAGATGAGAAGTTGTCCTAGTGGTAAACTGCTTGCATGTTATAAAAGTTTGTTTGTGGTTCGATTCCCAAAAGCGGATGTTTTTTTAGCATGTAAAATAGCTTGAGAATGTTTTGGTTAAGATATAATTGTATTGTTTCTATTTAAAACTTCGTTGCCAAATGATGTGACGTTATTTTCTTAAATCATAAAAAGTAAACTGCAAGAATCAATATAAAATTATGTAATAATATAAACTATATCGGGGTATTTTCGAAATTAACAGACGACGCCTACTTTCTGTACATATCTGATTATGGAACAGTTTTTAATACTTTTTGTTCAAATACGTTATATAATTGTTCGGAAATTAAACGAAGTAAAGGGAGCACACATATGTTGTTCTACTTCAATATAGTTTTGCTTTAATAAAACAAAAAAAATTACATTCAGACGCATCAACTTGAAGGAATATAATGACACGTCAATTCCGGAACTGCAAATAAAATATTAAGTTATTATTTATGCCCTGTCTATTATGTCCATTTAACATACCGTGCAACACACATATGTATAGTAAAATCGCTCCTAAAACTTTTGGAAATATCGAGTGTATCGGTATGCACCAAATAAAGGGGGAATTGAATATGCCGATGTGCCAGGTCAATTTTGTCTCTCAATATGTCAAATTTGATGTGTGTTTATATATTTAGTGCTGTGATACACGGATATCAATGTAGTGTAATGACGTATCTTTCAGACTATTTATTATTGTGTTCTATTCTAACGTTTGCACTTTTGTAATATTAAGTATTTCCCTTGTTACTAATCTCTAACCTAAATGAATAAAGCAAATGTAAATGCATGTGTCAATGTTTACTTTTCTTTAAAAATGTATTATAAGTACATGGACGGGGTTTGTTTGCTACAATTCTTCACTGAAATGTATACCAGCCATCTATAAAATGCCATTTAATCTCGTTACGAAATGCTACTTTCAGATATTGATGCAAACTTTAAATACCAAAAATGAACAACCGATCATATAATCCCAATTGTCCAATTTAGCCAAATAAATGTATGTAAATCTTCACTGCCCGTCGTGTATTACAATTGAGTAGTATGGTTTTTAACAGACCGACACGACATGATTGACAATGCGTAAACCATTAAACATAGTTTGTATTGTTTGGCTTCTTGAAAACTGATCCATTTTCTTTCTTAATATGTTGCCTGAAAATGATAGCTGTTAAAAGTAATAAACATTCTATATTCGTCGCTTGTGCATTAAATAAAGTAACATATTTTTTAAAGCCATTATGTTCACGTGATGTTCGTTCGGGCAGTGATTAATCCCCAAAGAGGGCCAGGAGACAAATGTGCGGATTTTTGGGACTGCTTACGAGCATCCCTGTCATTATAACAAACCAAGTGATCGATTAAAATCTTGTCGTTGTCATTTGTGCTTTTATTATTATTATTATTATTATTATTATTATTATATCAAACTACCACACACATGTTTCATTATTTGTCTACGTATGTGTATAAAGAGTTTAAATGAAAAGAGATATAAATAAAAATGTAAACATAACATTGAAAGGATTTTAAGGTGTCCACTTTATTTCTTCTGGATGTCCACGATTTAAATTCGCGCCAAGTGATCTGACTATGGTCACGTGAAACTTCGTGCCGACAAGGATACAATTTGAGCAATACTCACACGGCCACCAAACGTTTGTTTGGCAAAAGCTGGTGGCTCGGAGTAATCTTGCATAAACGTTTCCGCTTTCTTTTTCGCACAGCAACGGCGAGGTAAGTTTTTTTTATATTCATGTTTTAAGGCATGTTATGATAATTCTGAGACAGTCATTCCAACGTAAACTGAATTAAGAACATAATATGCGAAATATGGTCCAGACATTCTCCGTATTGAAAAGCTTTATCCTTTTTTCAAACCCATGGTCGATAGGGAATGAAGCAAATAACGAATAAAAGTCACTAAAATAAACAGTTGTGTACTTAAACAATACCCATTCTCAACATGCATCAGCCACACATGCCCCACAAATCATTTGCAACAATTTTCAAGCAATAATCAACAGCTTAACAAAGCTTTGACCGAAAATAACTGGTGCCCCGCGAAAGGTGCCAAAAAAGGAGCGATATATATTTTTTAGAAATTGTAAAACAAAGGGGTTGGGCTTAATTAGAGATTGACAAATGCAGTCTAAACCAGGGGTCCTGCTCTTGTAAGTAAGGTATTTGTTAAAATGCATTACTTACTGTAGAAACCAGATGTTTTCCATTTGTTTTCCCAAAGAAATATGAGTACATTATAATTAAGGTGATATCAATTTTGTGCAAAAGTACAGGCCACGAATATGCAATGTGTAAATCTTCAATTGTGCTATGTACTGTGTGGTTTTTCATCGAACCGAACTAATGGACAGACTTACGAGCATGTTTTTTTTTTACACAAAGCATTAAGAAGGGTACTTGTATGATTGCGTTGTGAAATAATACGGCAATTGAACCCGACGTTGTGTCGATTTCGCTGACTTATGGTGCCGGAAAAATGAAATCGCCAGGAGTTGGAGCCGACGTTGTGCACACCCCTCTTCTTTATCAGTTTTTATATTTTTTATAAATGCTTAAAACAATATGAAATTTAGTATGATTGCTTATGGAGCAATGACCAAGAAGTTTGTCGATTTAGATTGTTTTTGGGAACTAAACTATTTACATGTATTTAGACAAAACTATTTAAACTCGAAAGTAATCATTTGTTTTACTTTAATTTCGACTTTAAATCCTATTTATTCGAAAATTATTAAATTATGTCTTTTATGTGGTATTCTGTGCCAACGGTGTTTTGCATTTGACATTTTTACATAATATATGAATTTTAAAAAGTAAACAATATCATTTACAAATATGTTGTATATATACCTATTGTCTATATTTAATCGTTTTCGAAAAACTTTTGCGCCGGTACGTAAGAAATCGTAGGGGTCGGGTTAGGTCGCGTTAGTATGACTTAATTGACCAAATTGAGCGAGTGAAGCGAGCGAAATATTTTTTAGCATATATTTCCAGTTTTGACCGTTTTATATATGTCCATATATGCATAGTTTGGGAGTTTAAGGGGGGCGAGCCGGGTGCGCTCCTCCCCCCTGGATCCGCTAGTGATGACCGTCTCAGTTTTTTCATAAAATGCCTTAAAACATGAATAAAAACATAACTTACCTCGCCGTTGCTGTCACGAAGACGTAAGCGGAAACACTCATGCACTATTTCTTCGAGATACCAGTTAGTGCCAAACAGGAGCGTTTGGTGCCCGTGGCTCAAAGGCGGCACTATACAGTTTCAGCCAAAAATTCGAATTGGCAGGGGAGAAAATTCTAATTAATACGGATACAGTGAAACTGAGCAGCATTTTGAGTGTTTTAGAAGTTGTAAGATCAGATTTAAGGGCTGGAGTTTTTAATTGCATGCTTAGTGAATTCGAAAATGTGATTTATGTAAAGCCAGTGTAGGTGTTGAGCCACCTTGCACATACAATTCGTAAATGAGGATTCCTAGCTCTGAACACCATTTTGACAGGAATATTTAAAAGGGCGTACATACATTGGAATTTATTGGAAAATCTGAATGGTTGACCCCCAGTTTGCGCAGTTGCAATCAAGTACCTGGTAAGTTACACAGACAGGCACGCAGTGTTTGGGGTGCTCGCATTCGCAGGAAAGTTGCAAATTGATGTTGAAAATCACCGAAATGGTCGCGAAAACTGGTGACATTTGAACCCCACAATTGGCTGAGCATGCATGTTAAAATTATAGTGGAACTGTGTGCATAATTATTTTCCCTACATTTGTGTGAAGCCACATCCACAACAATATTGAAATGCTGTTTTGTTTGTTTTCAGGTGTTGACATTATCAGTGTGTGCAAGACGGCTCGAACCCAGACCCCACCAGGCCGAGTCCGAAGCCCGAGAAGCTGTATAGTGCCCCCAACACTAGTTAAATCCATGTGTAGATGTTAGTTGTTTATAGCCCTCAGACATGTAGTGTGCACGGTAGTCTCCCTTCGTCAGATTAGATAAATTAGATAAACGCCTGTGTTATAATTTGTTGGAGAGCTACTGTTATGTTGTTCACACAATATTAACCGTTTATTTCTTCTAACTCTAGCATAAAGTCGAGAGTGCACATGATTTGATGTTATTAAAAGACTCTGTAAGTATGAATGTACTTGGTTGTATTAGTTATTTTGTATTTCACTATTTGTCAGTGAAAATCATTTGTTCATCAAATTTTACTTTCTTTTTCTATATACTTTACATGGCTATTTGTTAAATACCACGTCTGCAGACTTTTTTGTTTTAGAATTCATGTTCCACGGGCATATAACTAAATGTAACATTATGTATTGAATTTTTTGATAGTATGATCACTGCACATCATTTAACACTATTTAAGAACCTGCGATATCAGAAACATTCTCATCGTTGTGTCTACACCGGTCTGACAGACCTGTGTACTCGCGCTCTAGGCATTATGTGTATGCGCTACTTTACAGCATAGCTCGCAATGGTTGATTTAACATCGCATTGAGGTTAGATACCAGTAAATCAATGTGTTTCCCTCCGTGTTACATTCGAAATATTGCTCTTTACTAGAGTTCATTTTTTCTTCTGCTATTAAAAGCATTTAGCAATGTCAGACATGCCTTTTGTGGTTATTTCAAATATCCTCTGTGTATTTGAAACACTTTTGTGCATTTGTTTGGATGCTAACTTGAAAGATGAGTTTTTGGGGTGTGTTTACTATGGCATGGGGCTTTTGTCGAAATATGACTGTCTAAACCCTAGTTTCAACCGGTGTCTGCATTCAGGTGAGACGCATTTTTTAGAAATAATATGCCATATCTTTTTATTGCAATTTTCGGAAGAGGAAAGATTCATCTTTTAACAGACACCAAGCTTGCACAATCTGAAATCTGATAGTTCGCCGTTTTATACCTGGGACCCTATGGAAATTGGATTTACTGGCATCTAACTTTGAATTTTCACACTAAACGAAAGTGAAAGTAGCTTTCTATAATAAACACGCTAAACAGCGTTAAACAGGAATTACTATTATTTTATTTAACAGAAATATATTCTACTATAAGTATTAAATGAATATTAGACTGATTAACGGTATCAATAACGTTATTTCATGAAACAACTTTCATACGGGATTACTTCATGCGTAAGCACATTTCGCCGTTAGGTGCGAGATAATGCGGTTAAATACAGAGGTTTGGCGTGTGACGTCATCATCTGTGTATAGAATGCATTCCCATTTGACTTTGTGGCTACATTAAACTAATTGTGCACACTGCATATTAAGTAGTGCATATTACTATTACCAAACATAAATTTATCATGAATAAGAAATGTCTTAAAAAAGACAATCGGCTTTGACATTAATATTATATATCTTTTTTTACCCTAAACATAATACAAGAGGGCAAAGATGATCGGTAACGTGGCTTCTCGGACATTAGATTTTTTGGTCCCGACCTAAATAAGGAGACTTCTCGAACCCCAGATTTTTAGGACCTCAGATTTTTCGGACACCATTAGAAAACTTCTCGAATCCCAAAATTAATTTGTGATTAATCAAAGAATGATTAATATTTGTACCGTGAATAAACCGATCATACCGCCCCATGTTTTCACCAGTGATACATGAATAACCTAAATAATTTACGTTAACATCATTATTGTATAAATTTGTCAGCCAAATTTAACAAATAAATAATGTTCGAAAATAATTGAGGGAATGAATGAAAACTATTTTTAATCAGACGCGTATAGTTATTCTTTAGTAATATACCTTACCTTAATCTTGGAAGTTATCTATGCATAATCCATACACATTTCGAAGTCAATTAAGCATTTATACTTTGTATTCTAAGGAAAAGCAATCTTCAGAGAGCATTCAGCGCATTTAAAATAATGATGACTTCCTTTTTTTATAACACGAACATAAAATTTTATTAGACTATGGCGATTGAAAATTATATTCGGTAGGAATATGATGTATCAAAAGTGTTTGTGCATAATTGGTATTGCAAATACATGTAATGTATTAATGCAACGCAAATGAAGTCAAAGCATCATGAATAACATTTCGACGTATTCCGAGGCTTATTTCACCACATTTTCTTTATTGCAAGATATATTATTATGAGTTGATTAACATCTACTGGAGAAGTTGATAGAAATGTGCAATTCTAATTAATTCTTAACAGAACCCAACCGCAATTCAATTTCAAATTAACATGCACAGTAAGTTTATAAACATAAATTCCCCCATATGGAAGAATAACCGCCACGAGATAATCGATATCCAGCCTACAGCGGTATTATCTTGAGGTGCAAATGGTTTGGTTAAATTCAATGTTTCATCTATTCATTGGTATATTTGTTAATGTTTTAAAGTAAAAAACTCTTAGTCCTTTTTAAGCTTGAAATAGGTTACCATCTCAATATACTATATACTTCTACTAAAAATCAGGACTTTTTTGGTTCGTTTTTACGCCAAATTTCTGAACGTTTTGCTTCGATGTTCGAAAAGTATTCTAACAAAACCTTAGGCGCAAATGGTTTCACAAAATATAATATGTCTATCATTAAGTGTGTAAATTTCATGAATTTATACAAATATTATTTGAGTCCTTTGTGCTTTTAAAATTAGTTGGTGTTATACCCTTTTGGTTTCCGTCAAACTTTTGCGCGACTCTTGCTCGTGGATGATCATTATCAACTGATACGATCTGTGTTCGTCTCGGGGATATTGGTTTTATGGGGGTAATAAAATAAGGACCATATATAGTGGAAAATGAGGTTTCTTACCAGTTTCATCATCATATATTGAGTCTAAGTCCCCGAAAGGGGGTTGACTTAATGGAAAATAGAAGATCACACGACATGAAATGAAATCTGAACCTTTAAAATAATTTCACGTTGTTAAATAAAGAATATATTGGAATCTTTATACGAGTTTTTTGACACGTATTAAACAAAAATCAATAAAAAAAGTACATAAGTTCAATGGAACTATCGAATATCTCTAAATATATTCGACAAAAAGTCATATCATTTAAAAATGTATTTTATGAACCTTTTTATATTGAACGTTGTTTATTGCATGGATGTAGATTTTGGTACTTTTTTTTTTTCTTCTTACAAATTGAACAAATAGTAAATTATAGCCGAACAATAATACTACGGGTGAAAAGCTAACTTTTACAAATGGAGCAGATATTTCAGTACATGTGAGTGGAAAACTCTTGATTGCTATATAAAATGCACTATGTTTATTTCATTTTGTCTATTTACATTTTTGTCGTTTTAGTTCAACTTTCTATGTATTTGCTTAACGGATATTTGTTAGATTTTAAAATTATAAAACAATTACAATTTTTCAAGATAAAGTGTGCAAGGATTAAAAATATTCGTATAGTTTGCCTATTACAGCTAATAAACTATTTTGAAGAAACATAATCAGCTGACAGTTTGACCCTTCTTCAGTTGTGGCCCCACTTCCGTGGTCAACTTAATCCGATAACATTTTTATGAAGGTATCATAAAGATGGCTATCTGAATACCCCGACTGTTATAAAGGATAATCGTGTCCGTTGTGGAGGGATAACTTGTATTAATTAATAAGAACATTGCTTTATTAACTAACTTAACTTTTATAATGCGAGGGAAATACATTTGGTTGTTATGAAAGGGGTGAACACTTTTGATGATAAACAACTAAATCACTGAAGATGCTTCTTTTTATCAAGCCTAAACACTGAACAGTATCAATACACACCTTTTTATCTAACAAACATTACCTCTCCGATGGTCAAACAGGAACATTTTGGAAATTCCATGTCTTCATTTTTTGAAAAAAATACAACAACACACGATTGTTTCATTAAAACTATATAATTTCGATTTTGGCGTTTCTTTTAATTTAATTAAAAAATATTTGGAAGATACAAAGCAATTAAATGTATAAAATTTAACTAACTTAAAACTTATTAAAACGTAATTTTTTTTTAACTATATAATTTTAATGTTGGCGTTTCTTTTAAATAAGTATAATATATGTTGAACATAAATACAAAGCTATTACATTGCATGTATTGAGGTATATTGTTTCTGAGTATAAGACACCATTTATGTACAATTTAGAAGTACAACTTATTCAGCTGATTTCAGCAGCTTCATCAAGTATGATTCCTTTATTTAATTAAATAACGTTCAATTGATTAATGCACATATGTATTAATTTTTAATCTTAGAAATCTAGGAATCAATTTAATTTTATCTATTTAAGGACGATCCTTGCAACTTTACATTGCTATGTAACTTATCAGTAGCTATTTTATCTGCTTGCCTAGGGGCTATATTTGATCGATCGAAACAAATTAAACATCGGAAAACGACGCCGGGTTTGGGCAATGATCGGCTGCAATCGCCGAAGCGGCTAAGTGGATTATTGGATTTTCAATAGCACACCAGAGTTGCGGTTATTCTTCCATATGATTCATTGAAATATTCACTTTTATGATTCTCTGATGCATTAATTGATGCATGTACACAATGTATATTATACTGTTTATATATACATTCACCGGCAGCTAAACTCGCGCTATTTTTAGAATGATTGTGAATGTTTCCTTCAATTTTTATTTAAAGAGCGTGCCGCTAGGCTAAACAAACTAGTGGATTAATTCTGGGAATGAATATGATATTCTTTTCATGGCATACAATGAGAAAATATGTCATACTTCTGCTCAGTTCTATAGTGTATATCGAGAATATGTTTATAACTTTATTTTAACCGCTTAATATGTAAACAATTATGTATATTTTAATCCCCAAACGTATACAACAGTTGTTGGTATACATTAAACCATTGTTGTAAGTTTGCATTCCCTAAAATTAGGAAATTTGCCCAATTATATTGGCATTCAATGTTTTCGCTGCATAATTATCGCAAGAAATCTAGGTCAAACGTGATCTTAGACAGCTTCGCCTAAAAATGAAAGTAATATTTTTAATCTTAATAGAAGTTTAACTTATAATTTTTGAAATTTAAATTTCAGTGAATCCATCTTCTTTGTACGTTTACTTTGAACAGAAAGGAAGGTAATTACTGTACTTGTTATACAATTTATACAAGAACAGAACGTATATTGACGACTTAAGCGTATTCAGCTTATCGTCATCAACAGAAAAGCAAAAAACAAACACATGCCTCAGAAAACTGGTAAAAATACATACCTGAAATATCGATTGTAAATGCATATATCAATAATAATTATATGACTATATTATGGGATAATTAATAACAGTTTGATATAGCTAAAATATAGAATAGATAATAGCAATTTAGTGAAACAAAACAGATACTGAATTGAATTATATATTATCAGCTCCAAGTTAAACGCTTTAATACAAAAATGTGCAAGTCGTATTAATACAGATTGTCTGGTTTCAATCAACAACTGTAAACATTAACACATATTTGGTCTTCTTTTATAAAAGATAGGGATAAGTATAATTCTCCAAAATGTGGCAGCCCATGAGATTTTATCCCAATTGCGGCCCGCCTCATTTCGAGAAAATTTACGTCAAAGTTGAGGCACGTGATGTTTATGAAAAAGTAAGGATTATGATTAAGATATTTCAAATAATTGTTCAAATCTTGAAAACTGTCAACGAAAACTGTTATTTACTAGGTTATTTGTAGAAAAATTTTAATTTTTGCTAGGATTGCTTGTTTGGTTGCCATATCAACCATCTCTTTATTAGTTTTATTTTTGTCCGAAACATTTGTACATTCAAAGTTTGTTATTTTGGAAAGGCAGTCAAGTAAATATATATAATATAAATAACTTATCCTCACCATGCTAGGTTCTGTATTGTATGCACGACCAACATTAAAATCTGTGTGAAATGTGAACATTTTTCATTATGGTGGTGTTACTTAAATTGCTCAAAACACATGACTGAGAAAAAAGGATGCATTTTCCAGTCTCATGGGCTGACACAAATTATCATATAAAGGACTTATTAGTACAAAATGATATTCGTCTTCTATTTCATTAATGAACATAGT
Organism: Congeria kusceri; assembly: GCA_027627225.1. Classification (NCBI taxonomy): domain Eukaryota; kingdom Metazoa; phylum Mollusca; class Bivalvia; order Myida; family Dreissenidae; genus Congeria; species Congeria kusceri. The sequence goes on from CM051034.1 coordinate 53,291,456, forward strand.
CTGCATATTTGCTCATTTCTTGTTATATGTTGATGTCTACCAGTTTCAGTAAAAAGTGCATGGGATGACAATCTCAATTTTGCAATGATATTTCTGAATTTTGAATTTCCGATTATATCTTAGTAATCTGATCTTTCAAATGTGTGTTACAATTCTTTATAAAGCGACAATGAGGAACTTTCATTGACATCGACTCGCCAATTTAAAATAAATATCGTGTAACCTATTTCGCAAAATAAAAATAAAACTGTTAATGTTAACGGAATCTTAATAACCAAATATCGTGAATACTGATTCTTGCAAAAGATGCCGAACTTTAGAAGCCCATGATTGGGAGTTAGGGTTGTCACATGTTTCTTTATATTGTTTACGAATAATATTGCATAAAATGCAGTTGGAAGTTTAGTAAATATTTTACTATTCTCAAATGAAGATATATATATATATATATATATATATATATATATATATATATATATATATATATATATATATATATATATATATATATATATATACATTGGTTATATACCTACTTAGGAATACAATGATGGGTAGCAGCTTTCACATTTAGTAACCATTACTAACTATTTACACAATTTACGTTGCAAATGGTTATACCAGTTAGCATCTATTCCTGAAAGTGTCATTCTATGAGTTCGTGTTTGAAACTGTGACGTAATTTTCGATTAAATGACGCAACGTCACTAGTCCGAATTGTTCGCAAATTTTGCCCGAAGAATATCCCGAGTCATAAAAGCAATACCTGCGTAAACTTTAAGTTTATATTATAAATAAACATGTTATTTTCATAGTGAATTGTATTTATTATACATTGTTTTGGCTTGTCCACCTTTTATAACTTGGTAAAAATGATCATTTGGTAATTACAATACATTATATTTCTATTCATGTAAACCGAAAATATATTTAGGAGCAAATGAAGCAAGCTCATCACTTAACATGCAAAGATAAAATTCAATGACATAGTCTTGATTTATCACAAGGGCACGCACGCACGCACGCACGCACGCACACGCATACACACACACACGCACACACACACACACACACACACTCACTCTGAATAACCAGTCGATCGTAGGTTTTGGAAATAAATGAAAAATGTGCATTTCAGACATAATGGCCCAAGCAACAGTTCCCAATGCACCAGAATTAAAGAGTACCGCGGGAGGCGGAGACCTGCCAAAGAAGATAAGACAGAGCATATCATGCAAATCCGATTTATTAGCAGACTATATACGCAGGTTTCACACTGAACTCGTACATCATTGCAAGGTAGAATATAATGTGGACATAATAGTAAATTCAAAACGTGTTCTTTTAGAGGGTTTGAGTATCACCGATATTGAAACTTGCGATAAACATATATGTCAGTTTATAAGAGAACGAAGACTCTTGATCCCAATACCAGCACACAGTTGGCCACTCCCTGAAGACACCATTCGAAATGTAAATAAGGATGCCAAATGTCTACTTGCAATACATAGCTTGGACAACACTGTTGTAATGGATAAGCACTTATTACGTTGGCTTAATCCTTACGGATCGCTAGAGTTTCGTCTGAATGAATCATCTGCGGTTGTTAAGACGGATATTCTGATACTGTTAACAAATGACAAATGTGACCCTCTTTGCCTTGACTTTTGCGGGAATGGTAAGACATTTCTACATTTACATGTACTCTTGGTGGTATGTTTAAGCAATATACGTTTATTGACACGTCTTATTTGTGTTGGACTTGTAGCATTTGTTTCATTGGAATGATTTTTATACATAAAAATGTACTTGTGATGAAAAGCTTTACAGTTTGTTTTTTTCAGACTTTCCCCGTTTCTGGATCACCAAGACTATGTATATGGCCAATTTAGGTTCGGCTTACAATCATCAACTAGACAAGACCTTAATGAGTGAACATATTCTTTGTGAAGAAGTGTGGTCTGTTGTTTGTATGCAAACAGACCAGACACGTGTTTGTGACATTATTAACAACAACGACCTTAGAAAAGCCTTTCAAACAATTGCCATCCATGCAAATACCATGCATTATTCCAAATTGTGTGTGTTTGCTTCTTTAGTAGATGCAATAGGCAAAGAATTAACAATTACTGATATTGTCAACACGTCGATGCAAGCTATCAGGCCGTTACACGACAGTCCCACAGAAAGGAAATTGGTGGAAATTCGAGCAAGAAGAAATGGACTTAATGAAGTACAAAATGCCATTGATCGTCAGTTTAAAGAATCTTACAAAGTGTATGAGACGTTTCCCAAACGCGACGCCCTCACAGGTAACGTTTATAGAAAGTCGCGCTGCTGTTAAATATAAATGTTAAGGGTTTATTCTGGCTTCAGGAGAGTAAAATTGTGTTCACACCTCTATTGTTCAAATAATTGTGTCCGTGTGGTATGCAGCCCGAATCGAGAATATATCAATTATCCACGGCTAGCAAAAAGCAAGTAGACAGTTGATAGGTATAAAGACAAATAATATCGTATCGCTTTAAAATAAATGGCGTTTTCGAACGCAGACTATTGCATATCAAGCAAAAACGGCTGGAAAAAAAAGTAAACAGATAACTGCATCGCCAGTTTATTAATTTTAAGTGACAAAATAGCTAATTTAAAACACGAAATATTTTCACATGAACAAATATAAACGCAGTTTATAACAATAACCTTTCTACTCGCCCAGGGGTCGGCGTCCGCGTTAAAGTGTTGGTTTAAAAGTCCTGTAACTTCATAAGTACATATTTAGTTATTGACTTGGAATATACCTTAGTCATTAACTCCCATTTCATGTGTTTTTTTCTGTCCATAACAGTTTTTAGTTTTTAAAATAGAGTTTGCAGTTTTTTATTAAATAATTCTATAACTTCAAAACTGTAAAAATGCGTATGCGCTTGAACTATCATTAAATTCTGCATTACATAAGTGTATAAACTTATTTATTTACGTTTGCAGATATTTTACTAGGGGATCATTGTGGTGTATCTAACGCTACAACTGTTAATACAAAACAATTCAATGTTTCTAGGTCATATCTCCCGTCCATTTTCAATCAAAACATGTGCCAACTAATCACTGTGGTGTATCTTATGTTACAAGTGTTATTACAAAACAAGTTTGTGTTTTTACATCGTATACCCCGTCCACTTTCAATACAAACATGTGCCAACTGAAAAAATGTACTTCGAATTGTCGAGCACGCTGTTCTCCGACGTCTCTTGTTGTTATCGTGACCATGTTGTGCATTGAGTAATAAAATTAAGAGGTACATGTAGCATAACATTCTGCAAAAGCCTGATTAAGTAATGATCTTTGCTATGATTCTTATTGGAAAATGTCGTCTATTATACACGTGTATTATTTACGTTTTTATATAGGATTCGTGTTGTTATTATTTTGCAGGGGCGTCGATATTAATTAAAACGAAACCCGGAAATATCCAGGACGCACACGTAGGTGCTATAGATTGTTAGTATCTGTATTTTTTATTAAAGTTATAATAACTAAAACTGTAGCCAAATATTCTAAATGCAGATATCGAAAATACACAACAACTCATGCTATTGTATTGAAGGTTAAAGGTGAGCAGCGCTAACCTATAATACTGGTATATACGCTTTTCAGGCTGATGTTATCGTAAATACAACTACTACTACTTTGACGTTTAATGGAAAGTGTGCAACAGACATTCGAAAGGCGACAGGAGAAGAAATCGTACAGGAATGTCAACGCCGCTATCCAAATGGCATTCCGGAATGTTCCGTCGTATATTCACGATCTTATAAATTGAGATCCAGAAACGTGAAATACATTTTCCACACAGCTCTCCCAAAATACAAGATGTTCAACGAAATAAAGGTGATTTAATTTTCGACATGAAGATCAAATGACTGTATTGAAGAAATAGCGTAATAGTGTATGAGTAAGCGATATTTTAACTAATGATTTGCATAATAGATAAATGTTAATAACGATTTAATAAATGCTATGCTTTTGTGAGACAGGTAAAGGAGGTTGTCAAGAAATGTTTGTATTTGGCTGAAGAACTGGGTAGTAAGAGAATTGCAATTCCGGCACTGGGAGTTGGTGGCCTTGGGTATCCACGGCGCGAAACGGCGTTTTATACCTATGAAGCTATAAAAGAATATGGCATTGAAAATCCGAAGTCGAATCTTAAACAAATTAAAATCATACCATTCGCCGGCGATGAAGCAACTTGCAAGGTGAGCATTTCAAAGCTGACTGTCTGCATATGATATTTGCGCAATGATTTAAAATGTTCGTTTTTAAAGCAATTATAGCATATCGTGCCTTGAATGCAAGAAGAGGTATAATTTTTCGATGCAATATACTTCGATATATTCTTGCATTCAATGTACGATATTGTCTTGTTGTCATGTTTTAATTTCACTTGATAAAATAACTGCATTTATGCTGCCACATTCCCGTAAATCTGCCGAATAACTTGGTGACGAATAATCTCAAACATTTCCTATAAGTCCACGTACTTCGTATATCTGTCAGCAGCGCATACGGCTCATTTCCCCACGAAACCTGTTTAGCTGTTGTGTTCTTTTTTGTGTACAATAAAATGACAATGCAGTCCTGTGGATCATATCGCACCTTACTGTGCAATAGGACTCGCAGGTATAATGACTAATGTAGTTTGTTATTCCCTCAAATGAGGGCATATTAAAATCGTACCTTTCGTCCGTCCGTCAATCCGTTTGTCCGTCCAAGGTGAAGGTTTTTTATATAGTCCAATATCTTGAATACTATCGTTATAGTAAGTTATTTACTTGAAACTTGAAATACTTCTTTACTATCAATGTCTCTGCCAGGGAAAGCAAACCCCGTAACTCTGTTTTGTATTTTGACAGATTTGTTTGGTTAAAGTTTTTCATAAGTTTTTTTCCCAGATCAGCCAATTTGACTGAAGTAATAAAGTTTAAATGTTTCATTCACGTTTTTTTACAAAGATTCATTTTGTTGTCAATGTGGCTTTTAACTTTTGTTTCTATTCAACCGTTACACATGATTAAATACATTAAGCGCCGGTGAAATCTTTAATTACTTAAACGATAGTGTTGTTATTATCTCGATATTAATCAATTTCATATTAACAGTAGCATAGGGTTTATGGACAACATAATAAAATAAAATCTTAGCCAGTCAGGACGATTAAGAAACAATCGTGTTTTTGGACAGACAGCGTTGCTCTCATGGAATTAACGTTAGCCTACATCTTCATAATGCATTTTAATTTGTAGAACTTTTTTTAATTAGTCGTGTTTGAATTTCGCAAAATGAACGCTTTTGTATAAGTTGGCGATCAAACAAATGATTGTCAAAACAATGAAGTGACGAGGATGAAGAATGCTGATCTTGCGAGGTTGATGATTTTAAATCCATCAACGTTATTAACATATTACATGTATTCCCCATATGAAATTGCAATATTTATTAATATTTAGACTTTTGTTTGTATGTAGGCATTTGCTAACGAAGAATTCAGACGACGAAAATGTCCTGTTCAACCACCCGAACCAGTCAGTCACGGTAATTGTACAAACAATGCGAAAGTCTACAATTTCATTGTTTTGCAAAAAAAAGTTTTCAATAGTTGAAGTCATTTTTTATCGTTTCGGAATTTTGAATAGGTTATTTCGGCTGCACATAAATGAAAAATAAGACGTTAAAAATAAAAGCTCGTACAAAATAACATATAGGTTCGGTTAACTGGTAAATGTTGAGTTTGCTGAAAGTACGTTGTCTTTGTAAATGTGTAATGGATATATTGTGCTTAAGGATAAGGTCGACGCAGCATTAAAACAATTGTGCTTGTTAATATAACGTGATACTAGTATCGCATAAAAACTAATATTATTGTGTTTCTGTATTTAGGCGTACCAAATTTGCGAAGATTTTTAGAGAAGCGTCCACAAACATGTGCAAGGGTAATGTTAAGACAAGCCACAACTTATCCAGCCTACGCAGTTGCAATACAATTCACGTCCGGTAATATGCTTCTGTTTTATAAGGAGCTCCAATTCAAATAATTTGTTTCCATATGTATGGATTGGAAACAGTGTATTTTATCATATTCGATTTTTCACATGCTTATAATATGAAACTTACGGAGTATAAGACATTGCGTCATTAAATCAGAAATGACGTCTTAATTTTAAACACGAACTTGTAGGTAAACATGAATTTCCTGAATTAGATGCTAATGTAATTTAAAAGAAAACCCTAAAACATTGTATCATATTTACAATGAAATTTATAATCCTCGGTCGTAATAATGCATATGCCGTATACATAGGTTTATGTATATTATACTGTGAATGTTAAGAGTATTTTAGATTTGTAATGTAAAGGGACGGTTTCACAGTTTTTGGTTGGAAAAAAGCACTTTGCTAACAACACAATTTCAGTTTTAAAAGTATTTATTTAAAATCTAATATACATTGTACATGCAAGCATCACAAAACAAACATAATGTATTTGACAAAAGTTCTACAATAAAACATTGCAGATGTTAAGAAGATGCTTAAGTCTTAATCGGTGGATAAATTCAACAGAATTGAGAAGGAAGCCCGAAGCTTATACCAGGTCTCTCTTCTGTCGTTATTAATGAGCTGCTGATATAATGTGGTGATACGGTATAAACTATAACGACTGAAACACAACCACGTGATTGTCAAATGGATAAGAACACTATCTAAATTAACTTTTTAAAATAATTTTTAAGTATAGAGTTGCAAATAATGAAACAGATCGTAGTTCAAAGAATATTGTAAATAATAAAGTAACGTAACGCGTTTATATTATCAAGTAAAGACTAAATTGCATATATACATATAGTTAAGGAGAGATGGAGGGGACTTGAATTATAAAACAAGAAATTGTACAATATATCAATACGTTTTGTCTTATAAGCTATTTTGGTGGAAAACATAATTATTTTGCAATTTATTATGCCTTTATATATATAAAATGTTACTAGAGTATGTCTACCAGGAAGCATTTATTTCTCAAAAAATAACAAATATTTGTCAACAGTTTAACTTTGCTCAAGCTATGTGATTTTCAAACCTTAAATATAAACATCAAATGCATTATAGAAAGATAAAAGTCAGTTTAAAAAACGTATTTGTTACAGCACAAAACTGTGAAACTGCCCCTATAAAATCGCATCTGATCTTTGATTGTCTTGCACGGGAAACGTTCATGTAAGTTTCCTTCCTTTGGGCTTATCAGATACCTGTTTAAGCAATATTGGTCATGGAAGATAATATGTTATTATTATTTTGATATAGGGGAGTCTTCTCTCAGAATCAAGGACGCAACTGAAACTCCAACATCCTGGAATGATTCTATCGTGTTACCGATTCAATGTGGAAGTGATGTTCTTACAGCTTTGGCGATAAAGTTAGATGAAGAACGAATCACACATTTGATTTGGAACCTAGGTATTCTCTATGTTCTAGCGGCTTCGACGGGAACATTTATGTGCTATTACATATATATATTGTAAAATGTAATGCCCGAGAGCTCAAAATAGAAATAAATTATTATTGAAACTGGATCACTTATAATGTACGGTACTGAAAAGAGGTATTGTTAATGTTTCAACGTGTATATATAATTATATATTTGTAACTATATTAATTCATGGAGTTATTTTAGTATTGGTATAGGGGACCTATCCGGCGTCGTCCGGCGTCCGTATGTCGTCAACAATTTGGACCGTTATCGCGATGAAGACTACATTTTTTATTCAATCTTGACCAAACTTGCACATTTTGTATATGACCACAAAATCTTGGACGAGTTTGATAATGGGCCCGATTGGACCAGGAACACCAGAGTTATTGTCCCTTTTTCGCCCCAAATACATATATTCCTGAATAACTCACCTGGCAAAGGGAGGTAAATGCAGTATCAGGAAGATAAGTGCCATAAATGTATTATTTCCCTTTAGTCACATATATAACCCAGATAGTGCTTATCAGTAAAATCAATACATCACTCTGAGTCAACATGATACTTCTATTTTAGATCAGCATCACTACACATACATATAGTAATCCATGTATAGCCTGCTGCTAACCTATAGTTTGGCTATGTGTGCAGCAGTAAATTTTTCCACTGTCTGTCTTGGCATCTATTCAGAAAAAAGATGTAAACAACAATAAATATCAGAGATAGGGGGAGAATGGCCGTAGAAATTATTTCACGACCAATACCCACACACGTTATATGGCCGGGCTGGGGCTCGAACTCAAGAACCCTTGATTGGGAGAATAGCGCTCTACCAACTTAGGAAGTTTTGGTAGAGTGCAGTAACTATAGAGTGTCACTGTATGTACCAGTTTCGAACCCGTAAAGGTTTATCATTGCTTATGGACTTGGTTACAAAAACATTTTAAACACTTAAAAACAACAATAAATACCAATATGTCAATCACTGAAACGCAAAGTTGAACGGTCATCAAATCGGTCTGTGTACTGGTGTTAATAAATAATTTATTATTTTAATTCAAACATATACCGGTATGTGAAAAAAGATGGTAGTATCCAATCATAAGCTCTTTATGTATTTTTATGGAATTATTTCCATATTGTTTTGTATCGCCCCTATATGTTAATGCCATGCGAAATGGGTCTTAATAGTAACGAGAATGCGGGTATTTACGGGTACCTGTTGCATCCCTTATGGTCGCCATAGTACTCAGACTCAGGTGAGCGCTTTGGGCCATCATGGCCCTCTTGTTTTTCTGTTTCTATTGCACAGATACGATATCGCAGATACCCCCTTCGCCTCAAGTTCACAAGATAATTACTTCATTGGAAGAGATGGCTAATTCACGACATTTGAAGTACCTGAGAATTGTAGATGTAGTTGTAGACAAATCATTATTTGACCGTTTGCGCACAGGTAGTTAGATTTAGTAATACTCGTTGCACTATGCATATTTTAAACTTAAATATCGATGCATTGTATGTATTTTGTAACTCTTTAGGAACTTACATATTAAATACATATTAAATAATCGTGTTTATTTCTGTCATTCAGAGTTATCAGACTGGGTGCTAACGTTCGAAAGGGAGGAACCAACTTACTTCCTGGAACTAATTGCTGAGAGCAGTGAATCATTGGAAAGCGCTCAGAGAATCGTGGACAATATTATTTACAACAATCGTCAATCTCCGACCACAGTGTATGTTCAATATTTTTTATGGAAACTATTCAGATGACAAACACATGGGATTATTGATAATGTATTATTGGTGCTTAATTCTGTTAAGCATGATCTTTTTTAGTATTTTCTTAATATAAAAGTTGCGTGAATAGATGTATTCAGATTAATTCTTGCAGTTTTAAAACCAACAAATACGATTTGCTACCGATGAAAAGTCTTAATATATGGAAATAATGTATAAGTTAATAAATAACCATTTATGAAACTCTAGTTAATGCAATCTTACAATTACATATTCTGGCAGAATGTCATATTATTTTCACAGGCAAACATATTTTGGTCCTCCGACTGCTGTGGCATCATTAAGTGACACATCAGCACGCGGTCTTGATTATGATAACGCCACCTACAAAACATCGATTAAACAGGCTTTTTCCTCGTCCTCAAAAACACTAAACACTGACACAAAATACGACCCCCTCTATGACACAATAGGTGAACCAAATGATACACAGGCGACTGAAAATCAACAGCATTGTACAGCAAGTACCAGTCAGGCGAATCCGTCGTCGCCAAGTGCCTGTACAAAAGACACCATTGCAAAGAGTGACACAACCGTTCCTTTGGTTTCCGATGGAGGGACATATGCTTCGTCCACCATTGAGTATTCAACGTCTGGGACTGCTGCAACCCCTCCGCCGAATAACCAGGTTTGCAGTTAAATTTAAAACAAAATACATGTACGTTTTGTAGTGTGCATTTCATTACGGTGACAACCTTATTCAGAATTTTTAAAAGATTCAGTTAAAACCGGTTGAATAAATATTCGATTTGGCATCAATCATAGTGTAAGCTACTATATGACGCTATGATTTCGATAGATTTATTGCCATCATTTAACATATATTAATCATGTATTAATTATGTTTTAATTATTGTAGGAATTGAACACACTGTTTCGACAGTAATATCATGTTGAATTTCTTACGTTATACATATTTTTAACATCATAATTAATACAATTTGAGCATTTGAATTTTATAGTTCAACTACTCTGAGGTATCAGCACGGATCAATACCGGTATAGTGGACTATCTAAATCAACAAAATATGCTGGAAAAGTGGATATCGTCAGTCAAAACAAGATATAATGTCCACATCTGTTTGAATGAGGCTGGATATTCTGTGTCTGGAAGTTTTGATGATATAGTCAAATTTGAACTCTATCTGGAAAATGATTTCAACGACTTAAAAATATAAACGAAAACTATTTTTCCAAGGAAGACACATTGAAAGTTCGTATGCTTGAGAAGCATTACCATTATATATGTTTTCTTCGTAACAATAAATTGATTGTTTCCACTGTTTCAACAATAACATATACCTCGGGTTGCTTAGAAGCGACAGGACTACAGACAGACCTTCATAATCTAAAGTGTGAGATTAACAAGTTCTTGGCACTTGCAAAACAGGAAACCATTACGTTCAACACGATTGAAGAGGCAAGACGTGCATTAAACAACTGTAGCAACAGGACCGACTTTGCGGACATATGCATAACACTGAACAGTCAGGAAATTTCAATTATTGGATCACCGGCAAATGTCGCTAAAGTTTTTTATGCACTTGTGCCAACTCCAGTGTTAAACTTTATATTCGAAATCCTGGTTGCAAAACTAAAATTGGCTGTACTTCAAGGAGATATCAGACACATGGCCGCGGAATTTATAGCAGTTTCTTCAACGGCCAAAATGTCGAAACAAATCGGTGCCGGTAAGCATATATGCGATATGCTTGGCGAAAACTATATTCAACAGTGCAGTTTGTCGATAAAGAACGATGGTGACATACATCGTGGAGAATGCCGTGTGATTGAAGCCGGCTTATGTGTCAGGAGGTGGATTGGAAACGTGTCGGTCCCTACATACAAAAGACAACCGACGAAGCAAGCAGAAGAAGTTTTGATGAACGCTTATTTAAAATGCTTCACTGCAGCAGATGAAAAACAGTGTGAGACAATGGCAATGACATGCATTGGTTCAGGTAATTTGTTTTTGAGGCTCGTTCTATCATTTGTACATGAATTTGTTTTTCGAGTGGTTTGATTGTCGAATTAAAGGCTTAAATTTACTTGAGTTCTCTACCACCAAAATAATTGATATTACAAACTAAGATTTGTTAGATAATTCCTCATCCTGTCGCCGGGATAGGACTGAATACAGGTAGAGAAGAGCTTTAAACAGATTTTCGTAATGACCACGTTTCAATGGAAAATTATGCTTTAGCACTTCGGCAGTAACGCTATTTGCAAGAATTAGTTGCAAATGTTAGTTCTGCTTCTGTGTGTCTTATTAAGCCCATATAAAAGTCGATAAAAGAATCGAATATATAAAGTGTTTTTGTCAGCATTATGTTGATAATCAGCAATACTGTAGCATGGTAAATCTTTGTATGTTTGATAAGGATCATTAACCATATTGCTTTTCTTTTTAACTCAGATTCATCCAGAGGAGGATTTCCATTAAAAGATTGCGCAGATTGTCTGTGTAAATCATTAGAGGCTTTCAAACCAATACATCTCAAGCAGATACTCCTCGTCGAAAATAAAAAGGAAAAAGTAAAGGAGCTGTACAATTTAATAAAAAAGAACAGGAAGTGGAAATGTTACTCAAATATATAAATAGAGAATACATACACGTACTTTTCAGTAAGATTATGGTCAAAGAGTATATTGCTAATGTGTCATTGATAGAACGTTATGAAACTTACAAATTGGTAGATATGATTTTTATACACCCAAAGGCACTTCTGACTAAACATCTAGCTCAATCAGCTATAGCTTTTGTAATTTTTGCCCGAATGTCCCTAAACTTTTCAAGAGCAGAACAGTACATATTAGACTTCGATGTATTTTTTATTTTATCTGAACTTTCGTTTTCATATTAAACTCCACAAAAGTAAATCATAATATTAAATACAAAGTTCGCAAACATGCAAAAGTTAATTTCGCTGATAGAAATGAAGAGCAGGTATGTTCGTTATTTAACTTAATTTTCTTTTATTTTGATTAATCTCGCTAAAAATAATGATTTAATAAATTTCAATCTAATAAAGAGAAAATGTATCTTATAATAATTGCACCATTCCGAAGTCCGTGGAATGCGGCCTGTTACAAACCAACAGTGTATACTGCACAAAAACCCTTTCAAGGTTTTCCCACTAAAATTGTAAACTCCTCCCTAGCTATTATTTATGACTTAATTTACATTGTTCAGATATCACTAACTGATAAGATAACCACGTGTTCCTTTGAGTAAAATAGATTTAACGCTAATTACGTGATATTCAAGTACAATGACTGGACAAAATTGCCGATTAATTTGCATATGATTAACATTTTCGTAAACATATATTATTTCATTTTGGGATGGTGTGCATGAAATAAGTGTTGTTCAATTTGTTTTGGTTGTAGTGTCGTTGTTTAGCACTTTGTTAATAAACTGTATCAAATTTCTACATACACCACAATTTTTTCGTGCATTTATTTGTTTTGATACCCGAGAGCACGAGGAAATATTCGTTCTTGATCATGCATAACCAGATTCTTCAGTGGGGCTGTTTACAGCATACTGGATTTAATTGTCCACTTCTTTGTATTATTTTATTGCACATGATGTTATCTCCCTTATTTATTTGAATGTTTAAACACTCCTGGATTTTGATTTCTTGCTAAGTAGAACAGAAGACTGCTGCAACTAGGTTTAATTATATTAAAAGAGAATAACTAAAGACTGTAAGTAGCATTCACTACAAATAAAGCTGTAAATACAGATAATTTCCATGCTGTTCAGTGTGATTATCATAAATAATAAGAAAAATGGTCAGCTTTTGATTGTCAAAACCAACGCCAGCTACCGATATTTCAAATTTATCACTGAAACATGGGAAACTTCCATTGTCTGCATTTCGTTCGAAAAGTTTTGTGTTCGTGGAATTTCCACGTTTTTATTTTTGTTGTGTTTGCAGGTGTTAAGTTAGATGCTTATTTAGAAACTATTTACTAAATTGTATTATGCATGCTTAAGATGCTATCAACGTGTACATGCTCAAGCATTGTTATAGTAGTATGTTGTAAATTATGAATTGTATATGGCATTTTTGTTATCATTTTATGCTGCTGAATATTATTTAATCGTGGGCGATTTCACCAACGTACGTTTGATAAATACTTAATAGCCCTTCTGACCATCACAAAGTTGGTGATACATGGTTAATTGTCTAGACATTTGTTGATGATAGTTATTAACCAAATGTTTCGAAAAAAAAAGATTAGTTATTAGATTAGGTTATGTCGTTGGGCGGGCCGGCGGGCGATCGGGCAATCGTATCGGCGGCGTCAACTTCTGTTTTCCGCTCTCTAACGAATTGAGCTTTTGCAATGAAACTTTATACATAGATACTTTATAGAGGGACCTCGCTTGGGATTGCATATAGAGTGGGCTGGGTTAAGAACAAGGTCAAGGTTACCGTTTCTAAAAATAGAAAAACCTTATATCAAGACCTTGCTTGGATTGTATTTGGGTAGGTGAGGTAAAGGCTAACGTTGCTAAAAATGAAAAACGGTTTCCGCACTATAACTCAAGAACAAATTGAGTTATTGAATAAAAAATCATACATAGATTCCTAATATCGAGACCTTGCTTGGGATTGAATCTGGGGTGGATAGGATCAAGGTCAAAGTCACAGTTACTAAAAATAGAAAATATGTTTCCGCTCAATAACTCAAGAACGAATCAAGCTATTTCAATGCCACTTCATACATAGAAACCTTATATCGAGACCTATATTGGGATTGCATCTGCGGTAGGCGGGGGCAAGGTCATCGTCACTAAAAGTAGAATAATGGTATCCGCTAAATAACTTGAAAAGAAATGGAAGATTGTCATGAAATTTCATATGTAGATACTTTGTATCGATACCTTACTTATGATTGTGAATGGGGTCAAGGTCACCGTTACTATTAATAAAACAACAAGTTTCCGCGAATAACTCCAGAACGTGTTGAGCTATTTTAATGAAACTTTACAGGTAGATACCTTATATTAAGACCTAACTTGGGATTACTAGATGGGTGGGTTGCAGGTCCATGTCACCGTTCTTATAAATATAAATATTGTTTCCACTCAGTAAATTAAATACAAATTAAGTTACTGTATTGACATTACATTTGTAGATACCTTACCTTGAGATCTCGCTTGGGATTGCATATCAGATGGATGGGGTCAAGGTCACTGTTACTAATAAAGAAAAACGGTTTTTGCTCAACAGCTTAAGAAAGAATTATGTTATATATGCCTTAACAAAGCTCAATTACCTTCGTCCTGCAACACATATTTTATTATTGTGCTGACTTTTATGCATTTCGTTCGAAAAATGTGGTTCCGTGGAATGTCCACGATTCTTGTTATGTGTTAAACTTATCAAAGTTTGTGATAGATTTTGTTAATTTTCTACACATTCATTGATGATTGGTTTTATTTGTTTAATTAATTTTTTTATGAATGCAATAGAAGTTTACAGGCGGGCGCTTAAATAAATCGCTGTTCAAGTGTGATATATTATTTTTGTAAAGTATTAAAATGAATAATAATAATAATAATAATAATAATAATAAATAATAATAATAATAATAAATTATGAAACGTCATAATGTGAATAGACATTAGTGGTTTAGAGATGAACATAATGTTTGATTGGAATATATAATAGTATGCAGAATAATGATATATATTGCTTTTTTAACATTTCATTGGTGGGTAGATGTACTATTTAAGTCACGTCATTTTGGCTGGTAGAGCATAACAACATGTTTGAGATGAACATATTATTGGCATAATCATTTTTAAAGTATGTTAGATACAGTGTTATGCAAATCTTTACGAATAAATTGTTGTTACTATTGTTGTTGCTGTTGCTCGTGTTAAGCATACGGTTGGCAGTGGAGATCGTGCTTTACTCTACGTTTTACTTTAAACGATAAATTGTTGAACAATTATTGCAGATTTATGCACACGTGTAACAAAACGGTAAAGATGTTGTTTTTTTTCAGGAATAATCAGCAGAATGTCTCATTTCAAAATAAATGAATAATTCACATGCTTGAATTCTAAGCGTTATCGTGCACACATCCATTTTTTCAATGCATGTAATGTTACTTGACCGTTTCCAGTTGGAACTCGATTATTGTAAGGAGGCTGAGACAACTTGCATATGAACAGTGCTCTACACTTAATGCACTCGTCCAGGTGAAATTCAAGAGAATCGTCGGGAGTAAGCGTAGTAGATCAAACTCTCGATTGATAGTTTTAAATGGCAGTATTGTTTCACAGTAACAATTCGTTAACATTATAAAGAGTAAACATGTTAACTGGTTTGCCGTTGTGCATACGAGTTAATTCAATTTTGGTGCAAACTGGGTATTACTGATCTCAATTAGTAATTTTATAAATATTTTCCAGGCGTTAAGTCTAGAATAAATTCAAATATGATACTAGGCGACTGGGGCCGTCCGCCCCTGTGTATTACCTTCTATACAAACCGTATCAAATATTTGGGACGATAATTGCAATAAACAAATAATAGACAACTTAATACTGGCTATAAAATGATAGCATCCCTAGACGATATAGGTAGCTTAAGGCGTTCAATGGCAACGTTAATGATCTGCTTTTAAAGTTCGGGTTTGTATATGCTAGTAGTTTGTGTAGGACATCAGATATATTAATATATGCGTACACAGTTTTAAACAGCCCGTCGTTGACTTTATGACCCAAAATTGGCATACTGATATTAAAATGCCAACGCGTGTTCATACGTACAAGCGATTTAAATCACTTCTAAATCCTGAAAAATTATGTAGCAATTGAATTGTCTTTAAATTAAGGCGATTAATAACGCGTTTAATGTATTCAAACCATTGAGCTATGGCGTCACTTAGATGTACAAAGCGAAGAGATAATTTATTGCCAACTCTATGAAATTATTTCACAATCCAACAAGTGGTTCCTGACAAGAAGTTTTCAAAGTTTTCGATATACAGTAGTCATATAATTAAAAATGGACTCGCTCCCTGGTGTCCATGTTTTTCAGCAGACCTAAACCATGTTAATACTTATAGGTTACAACACGGCTATGGGGTGCCCGTATTGGCACACCTTCGGCAGTATTGGCCCGACGGCCAATGCTTCAGAAGGTGTGTCAATACGGGCCAATGACACACCATAGCCGTGTTGTAACCTTTTTATTACATTTCTTTCACACAAAAATGTTCAATAAACAAGGAATATATCCATTGCATAAGTTCATGCAATTTATCAACTTCTATTCAATGAACGTTTTGTAAGTTATTTCTATGTGAAAGGTGCGCCAAAAGTTACGTCACTTAATGTGACGTCATGTTGACGTTATAAATGTATTTTGTTTACATTCATACTGATGAAGACTATTGAAATCGAAACGCGTTGTGATTTGGAGTTTGTTCACTTTTTTTTCATTAATATGTTGCATCGAGATACTTTTTAACATGCTTTCTGCAGCTATCATTTTACGTTGCTAGCTCTTCGCCGTTAACGACAGCACGAGAAATCGATCGTATGCCTAAATACGGGTATTTTGGCACACAGGAAGTAGAAAAACCCGTATTTTGCAGACCAAATGTGTATGCCAGGCCCTTTGAATACCGTATCCGGTAAAAATCTACGTAAATTTTTAACTATTTATAGTAACGGATGTAATAATACTTCACACATATCACCACGCTGTTGAAGGCGTATTAATTCGTATGCTTGAACAAGGATTCACATAAATGCAAACACAAACTTTGTTTTGATATTTTTGCGTTGGGATACAAACAACACGCATTTGTAAAACTGCGTGATTCATTGTTGGTGAGTTCGATAAGACAATATATCAGCAATTTATTCTTATTATTGTTAATACATATTTAGTACTGCATGTACTTACAGAAATGCAAATTGTTACATGCATCGTATTTTATTAGCCGAAATAGGCATATCAGACCTTTATGTTTCTGTACACTTGCTTCAGTATGTCAACACGGAGAAGCGTTTCCTTTAAAATTATAACTTCAATTCCTAAGAAGTATAAGGTAAAACTTGAAATTACTACTGTAAGTAATTTGTTGCACAACTGATTTGTGATAATATTAAAATGAGGTGCTGAAGGTCGAGGTCGCATGAGAAACGAACATTTCACTGAGATACATATATCAGGCGGATGCCGCACTAACTGCAGGAGCTGCACTACAATTGTGTTCAACCGGTCGACAGCTGCTGAAGGTAAATGCAAAAAAATAATACCGCCTAGTGTTGTTAATCAGTGTCCAAAGTTTTAGTCGATTGATCAGCAACGAGTCATGACTAAATAACCGATTAGTCAGGATTCTTGAAAGTAAAAAATACACACTACACTGTAAAGTTTCAATGATTTCCATGATTTTATTTAGTTCGGCAATACATATGTGTCTGATTTATATGGAAATGAAGAAAAATAGGAAAAAGCATGTGTTGGTAAATACAGTTTGTGAAAAGCATTATCCTACCAACGCGCTGGAGTCGCTGGACTATTGACACGATACATATCAGATATATTTATTATGTACCTCCAAAGTTACGGAGAGACTTTTTATCCAATCTTAACAAAACTTCCATAATGCATATGTGGCCATAAGATCATAGCTGGAACTAAAGAGTTAGGGCCCCTTGTTTGTGAAAGAAAATGTAAAAAAATTAATGTTTCATTACATATTGATCCAATTTACTAAGTTTGTGTTGGACAATATATAATATCACAGCTCAGTCTTAAAATCGACCAGATCAGGCTTGCCGAAGTATATTAACACCGGTGTTATTGCCGGGGTGAAAATAAATGGAAACAATGAGCTTAATGCAGGATGGGTACCGGTACCTCATTTACCACCAAATCGGTATCAAACATCTTCTAATTGTCGATGTGGATACCTAGGAAAAGAAAATATACCTGGGCCCCTACTCATTAATGGCAATTATTTAGTTTTTGATATGCAATTGTAAACAATGAGCTAACAAAATAAGACAGTTACAGTGTGTATGTACGATCTTTCATATTAATTAGTTTCAAAATAAGCAGATGAAAGTGGCACAATAACTTAAAAGCAAACAGAACAACATGAAAACGACGAAGAAAACATTACAATATCGAATTAATAAACAAATACAAATGTCAACTATTGCATCGTTTATTAGTGTTATGTAACCCAAACCGACTGTCGAGTCAACGTATATACATGTATTGGAGTTTCCGCCTGTGATTAAAAAACTAGCTAATTATGCGTTTACCAGCAATGCTTGTTGTTAACTTTTATTTTACTTTAAATAGAAATATATGCTGATTTTTGTTTGTATTAATGCCACTATATTTCAATTAATCGATGAATCCCATATCTTAATAGACTAATTATTCATTACATTTTGGTCGTTAATAAATCGACGACATGATTAATCGGCACAACAATAATACCGCCGTTCTTTGTGCTTGTCATTGTGTATAACTTGATTCCAAATTGTCGCATATATTTTATATAGAGTGGTGATTTAATAAAAAGTAACAAAATAGTGTAGTTGTGCAATCGTATGCAGTTAAAAACAACTGTTGTGTCAATTCAGCGGTTGAATGGCATCAAATTGTTATTTAAGTTCTTGATGAATGATAATTCATGCATACTTGTGTTGATACATCCGCAAATCAACACGATCTAATTTATTACACAAGCAAGTTTAAATTAATGTCTGTATTGAATAGATTTTATCTTATGATATTATTTATGCACATTGAAATTCAAACAATATAAGTGTACACACAAATAATACGTTGTTCTGAGTTTCCACATTGGAATAGGCCATGATGGTTATTGGTAATATTGATACAAAGACTGATAGGTATATATTATCTTCGATAAGCATTTCAAACGAGTATGTCGTGAAATTAAGTGGCATTACCCTTCAAAAGGATCATACAATTATAAAATAAATTTATGATAATATGCAAAAAGTGGTTAAACATATTACGCGTGAATATACATGCGTAAAGTTAAAAAAAACTAACAAATATGTACGCAGATATATTCAAATATTCATTACATGCACAATGTTAACGCATCCATTTTTTTTAAAGCAGGTTAGTTTTTTTTTTCAGCATTTTTTTTGGTTATACAATTAAGACGAATTGTTTTCAATATATCAAAATTATATCAATTCATCGTGTTGACTTTATATACACAGACATTTGCTTCTAACTATAGTTGCTAATTAGTTTACGTTTATTTAATTATGACTTTAAAGCGTAGATTTGTGGCGAACTTGCCCTTTCATATCTTTATAGTTCACGCAGCTTGATTTCGCCTAAGGGCATGTACTATCTGAGAGTTTTTATTTGTTTAATATTTGGTTGTATAATCGTATTAGGGTAAGTTAGTGAAAGCCCTGTACGTTACGCATGATTAGTTTTAAAGCTAAGTTGCCCGGATGTAAGAGTAGTATATAAGGGCAAGTGTTGGTGAATTTAGTCAGCGCTAAATTACTGTCTCGTTTAAAATCTTGTTTGAAAAGAAGGTAAATATTTTATATTATAGGTTGATACACTAGGGACTATGGGTGCTCTGATGTTGGCAAACCACTTCTTGCGACGTATGGTCCATGTTAGCAGGATTCATACCCTTCTATAGCCCGGGTCGCTAGTTAATCATAATATACACAGAAGCAAACCTCCATGCCAATGTTCATTGTCTGAAGTATTTAACTATATATCATGTTCGAACACTAACGTTCCTACAGGATTGCTATTTAACGCATGATTGATGGGTTAGTCGTATCATACCAGAGCAAAGCCTTGCATGATTCCGTACCTGGTGTATAAGGTTCAAGGTCAGAACTATATAATTATTAACATGATTGCTGGGTCAGAGTACCAAGTCGCCTGTGGTATTTAAAATGCAAATAGTGTTTGGTATCGTACCAGACACCGAAACGCGTACAGGGTTCCATACCCAGGGTACCGGGGTCATTTAGGTGAAACACCATGCACAGGTGATATCGTGGCAGACATAGAGTATTGCTCATGGTGATTACCGTAAAAGCTCTATGTTTGGATACACAAAAATTTTCCAAAATTACAGGTGTCCGAAAATTTCTAGACACTATGACAATTTTGCAATTACGTTCGAATATGTCCGGTGTATAACGTTTTTTTGCCGCGAACAGGTTAGAATTCTGCTAAAATACCACTGTCATGTAAAACGTCCGAAAATTTAGATTCATTAATTCTGGGTAAAAATCAGGATGTCCGAAAATATATAGTGACACAAAAATATAATATTTTGACTAAAAAGAGGGTGTCCGAAAATTTACAGTGTCCGAAAACATAGAGCTTTTACGGTATTTTAGAAAATTTCATGTAAGATACAAATCATTTAAACTATGATTTATGTTCCTTATCATGAAGCAAGGTAGCTTGAGGAACATTATTGATACATTTTGGTCTTATTGTTTATTGCATATAATTATTGTGTGCGCCATACTTGCAACCCGATGTCGGCGGCGAATTGTTACAGATTTAAACTTAAACGTATTTTAGCTTTAAATGACGTTTTTAAAATGAATATTCAGTATTCACACTGCAAAACAAAATATGTAAAGCAACCTCGTTTGATGCTGGCATTATGCCTGTCTTTTCGCAATATGTCCGCAAATTTCCCACTCCGCCGGGTACCAGTCGGACAAAGATGTAAATTAATGGATTAGTTTAACCTGTGACGTCATTAATACGTCTCGTGAAATTGCAAGAAATGGCCCGAGGCGTTGAAATCGAAAGTTCATCGAAATAAAAGGTAAAACTGTTGTTGTTTTTCGTATAAAACATGATCTCCTTCGCCTGAATTACATATCCTTTATAAATATCTTTCAAAAATGTTGCTTATTCACAAAAAACACTCCTTTTCCTGCGAAATCAATGATTTATGAACGTACTTTCGTTTTCGATTACTTAGAAACGTAGTGTTAAAACAGATATATTTTGCATTTCGACTGTCACCAAGTGTAATATCATCAACATTTAAGAGAAAATCATGGTAAATATAAGAAAATCATGGTAAATATATCTTATATATAAACTGGCTTCTGGAGATTTTACCACCTCGTAATTGTTAACTGTTAGTTATGACAGTTTCGCAGGCAGGCGTTGTTCAATAAAAAAAAAATCATTTTCATCGTAAAAGGCCCTTATCCCGAGTGTGTCCATATTCCGATGATCCATTGTTTTAAATAATCAGTGCACTTCTGGATATAATTATTTATTCCTAACCTATTGGTCATTTCTGGTCAGGAGCAGATCCTGTTACGATAGAAAATGGCGAGTGGGTTACCATGTGTATATTTACACTATAGGGAATAGGATTATTTTTTATTTGTTAAACAACCAAGCACCTATAGAAACTGCCTACAATTTTAAGTACTATATATTCTTAAGTTACAGTTTCATACATACTTCTTTGTTTCGCTTGGACTACAGAAAGACCTTTATGAACAAAACAGTTATTTAAAAATTATATGGAAAGACCACAGTCATGCACAGAATGACTTGCCTACCAGAGTTGTATTGCTTTATACATTTTATATAGAGAAAATACATTCTTTTATGTGTACACAGCCATTATAGCAGTTTCTGCCTATTCCGTATGCCCGTAAAGGAGGGCATATTAAAATCGAAACGCCATTCACTCTGTCCATCCATGTGTCCGTGAGTCCATCTAGCCACGGTTAAAGTTTTTTTATAAAGTCAGATATCTTTAATATTAAGAAAGATATTTTTACTTGAAACGTAAAATATTTCTTTACTATCAAGGAAACCAAGCCCCCATAACTCTTTTTTTATTTTGACAGATTAATGTCCCCTTTTTTTAACTTATACATTTTAGTTAAAGTTTTTTATGAAGTCAAATTCTTTGAATACTATAAAAGGTATTTGCTTGAAATTTAGAATACTTATTTACTATCAATATCTCCACCAGGGAAAGGAACTACTATGAATCTATTTTGTATTTTGACAGATTTATGCTCCATTTAAAGTTATTCGTAAAATAAAATATCTTGAATACTATCATTGGTATTTCAAATTTAAAACACTTCTTTACTATCAACGTCTCCTCCAAGGAAAACAACCTCCATAACTCTCTGTTGTTTTTTGGCATATTTCAGCCCCTTTTTTAACTTAGACATTTTGATTAAAGTTTTCCATAAGTCTTTCCAGAGCAGCCATTTTGACTGAAGTAATAGGTTACATTTTTCATTGACTTTTATTTGCAAAGATTACTTTTGGTGTCAATGTGGCACTTATTGAAAGCGCTTTTGGGGGACATATGTCACCTGATAGTGAAAGTGTTTGTTCTTCCATGTATTTAAAAAAAATTATAATCTCATGAATTTCCATAATTTACATAAAATGTTTCTTCTTATAATTTTTTACTTATTGCGACATAAAGTTATGGAGGAACCCCCGTAGCTAAGTCTACCAGAAAGTCTTTAGATTTTGACAGTTTATCTACAGTCCCCCAAAAACTGCCCAAAACGGTTGTTGAATGCAGCACTGAACCAAATCAGCAGTATTATTGGACTGATGGATTATGTTTACATCTTGTTCGCATACTAATGACAAAATACAGTACAAAGCAATTTAAAATTACCTATTCATTAATAAAATTTAGATCTTAGGAAATGCATAAAATTATAACTAAAACTAAATCACATTATTTCAATGCAAGTTATGTTATCATTTCAAATACAATTACATAACATTATGTATACAGTTATTTTTTATTACCACTGAGTAATATACAAAATCAAATAAATACTAAACTATACTCAGCATAAAATCTGAATTAAAATAAAAATCCATTTTCTGCTAGAGGTTATTAAATGTAGAAATATTTAATACAAATAGTAATATTCTTTCATTCCTGTATGATGAATTTCTGAACAATCTCAACAAAATACATTAAGAACAAATTAAACTTAGGGTTGTAATTATTAAATGATTGGCAATCAAGTTCATTGTTTTAAATCGTAAAAAAATCTGTTTTTTTTTTCAGGAACTTTAACATTTGATTGGTAATAACATCACAAGGGGGCTCCCTATACCCATGGCCAAATTGATTACATTTAGATGAAAATTGCTTGTTTCATTTGATAATGACACCCCTGAAACTAATGTACGAACCATTTGTATATTTTCTTCATTTTTGATGCATTCTTTTCACCTATAGGCATGTAAATCAGATACAGACTCTGATGTCGGCCTTTCTGTGTAAGAAAATAACAGTCCACGATATGAAAAATGAACAACTTCTGATGAGTAATCCATGCTCATTCTGTGATACCTATAAAAAAGAGATCTCTTATAGATGACATAAAATTACAAAAATCTATAACATAAAAGCATCTTAAGTAACAAAGTGTAAATAACACCATGGCTATCATTCGATTATTCATGGGACCAAATGCTGGCTCCATACATTTCCCACGGTATCATTGCAAATATCCCTAAAATGTAGAAATATGTAGTTGCATGTTTAATTGATATTAAAAGCACTGTGGTGTTTTAAAAATCAAAATCTGACTAACCACAAGAACACCATACTAGACAAAATAAACTTTGAATGATCACAGATAAGATATTACTAAGGTCCTTTGTGGATGTGGACCCAGATGAAGACTAGTAGCCGTAAAACAAATGACAGTTGGCAGAACTTTAACCATAATTATGAAAATTGTTCTGTCCTATTCTCATTTGTTCCATGATGTGGATGCAAACTACTGTATAAACCTTGTAAAAAATGTTCAGATTATCATTTCAAAATGTAAACAAGATAATTGCCTATAAACTCCATCAAAATAGTATCTTACATACTGATTGTAAACACTCTAGAAGTCACAATGTTTGCACAATCTTCTTCAAACTTGCGCTGAACATTTGTTCAAATGATTTCTCAGCCGAGGTTAACAAATGGTTGCCCTCCGTTGAAAAACATGGCCGCCAGGAGGAGGGGCAGTTTTCCTTATATGGCTATGTTGAAAACTTTATCAAGCTTGTTAACACTCGAGAAGTCACATTTTTTGCCCACTCTTCATTTAACTTGGTCAGAACATTTGTCCCAATGATATCTCAGCCAAGTTCGAATCTGGGTCCTATGGGTTCGAAAACTAGGTCACTAGGTCAAATTGAAGAAAAAGCTTGTTAACACTTTAGAAGTCACATTTTTAGCCCTATCTTCATGAAACTTGGTTAGAACATTTGTCTTAATGATATCTCGGTTGAGTTTGAATCTGTGTGATATGGGGTGAAAAACTAAGTCATATGGTCAAATTGAAGAAAAAGCTTGTTAACACTATAGAAGTCACATTTTTTGCCCAATCTTCATGAAACTTGGTCAGAACATTTGTCCCAATGATATCTCGGCAGAGTTCCAATCCGGGTCATGTACGGTCAAAAACTAGGTCACTAGGTCAAATTGAAGAAAAAGCTTGTTAGCACTTTAGAAGTCATATTTTTTGCACAATCTTCCTGAAACTTGGTCAGAACATTTGTCTTAATGGTATATCGATCGAGTTTGAATCTGGGTCATGTGGGATCAAAAACTAGGTCACTAGGTCAAATTGAAGGACAAGCTTGTTAACACTCTTGAAGTTACATTAGTTGCCCAATTGTCAAGAAACTTGGCCAGAACATTTGTCCCAATGGTATCTCGGCTGAGTTCGAATCTGTGTCATGTGGGATCAGAAATTAGGTTACTAGGTCAATTTGAAGAAAAAGCTTGTAAACACTCTAGAAGTTACATTTTTTGCCCAATCTTCATGAAACTTGGTCAGAACATTTGTCTTAATGATATCTCGGCCGAGTTCGAAATTGGATCATGTGGGGTCAAAAACTAGGTCACTATGTCAGATTGAAGAAAAAGATTGTTAACACTCTAGATGTCACATTTTTTGCCCTATCTTTCGGAAACTTGCTCAGAACCTTTGTCTTAATGATATGTCGGCTGAGTTCAAAACTGGGTCACAAGGTCTATTGAAGAAAAAGCTTGTGAACACTCTTGTGGCTACATTGTTTGCCTAATCAACATAAAAACATTTGTTCATAGTATATCTCGCCACCAGGGGACAGGGCAGTTTTTTTTATATTTAAAACAGTTTTCTTGAAGAATTACTTTGAATATCGATAGCATGAAATAAATATAATGTTGTTGTCATTGACAATAACACCTGTTACAATTGAGAAGAGTGAAAGCTCAACGTCATAAATTAACCAGGCTTCTAAATTTGCAAGCCGTTTGTAACGTCCTTAGCAATGGTGTCGGTTTGTTTGCAAAAGTCTTTGATGTGACTGCTGAGCTGGGGCCATTCTCTAGCGGTTTGTAGAGAAAAAAGCATCAATCAACACTGCTGTACCTGAACAATGCAAGCACTATTGATAGAGCATTCATGAATTAGCGTTTCGGGTGAAATGTCAAAAGTGTCGAAAGAATCAGACAGATGTTTTGTTGCATGGGATAAAATGGATATTTAAATGGGATTGACGAAATATACATGTATCAGACTAAAACTGGAGATTGTGTACAACATAAAGATTATTATTCCTCCCCCTTCGAAGAAATGGGAGATTATTGCTTTGCACCTGTCCGTTGGTTGGTCGGATGGTTGGATGGTCGGTCGGTCTGTTTTAGACCATTTCGTTTCCGCGCGATATCTAGAGAACGCTTTGACCTACGATCATTTAAGTTGGTGTGCTAGTTACTTCGGAGGAAAGTAAGACGCCTATTTATTTTGAGGTCAACAGGTCAAAGGTCAAGGTCACAGGGGCTTGTAACATGAAATTTGTATCTGCATGATATCTAGAGAACGCTTTGACCTACGATCATTTAAGTTGGTATGCTGGTTACTTGGGAGGAAAGGAAGATGCGTGTCAGTTTTGAGGTCAACAGGTCAAAGGCCAAGGTCACAGGGGCTTGTAACATGAAAACTGTTTTCTCCGTAGACCATTTTGTTTCCGCATGATATCTAGAGATGTTTTGGCCTATATGATTTTTTAATCAAACAGGTATCCATATATTATCCATAATGATACTCTATCTTTCTTTCAGCTTTATATTTACTTTTTAAAGCATCAACTTTAATTTCCTCCCCATGTGTTAATGCGCACAAACAATATTAAAAAAATCGCTTAACAATTGCACATATTGGCGATTTGGCTGCAAGTGGGGGGGGGGGGGGGGGCATACATATTTTACAAACATCTCTTGTTGAATATTAAAATTCAATTTGGATAAATGTGTGTTTTTGCACTTATGTATGCGAATCTGAAATTTAGTTTGCAATGATATTGTTTTCTTAGAAAGTAAATTAAGTAGAAAATTCCAGAAGAGCAACAACAAAAATATGCATAAAAATTGGTAAATTTACATAATAAGACACAAACAAACAACAGCTGCAAAAAGTCCTTTACAGAAGCACCGCAGTTAGGCACTAAATTACCATTAATCCGGTAACTGATAATTGATGTCGCATGGTCATGACAAGCTGATTAATGATACATGTCGCAATGATATGTCAATGATCATTTAGGCCAAGATGTGTTTGGCAAGATGCGCAAGTAACCAATTTAATTGCGTAAGGGCGTGTCCGTGCTGAGGCAAAATGACAAAAAGCTCACAGGAGGCTGTCAAATTTCAAAAAGGGTGGAGGAAAAGGGGCAAGAGGGCGGGCCTAAAAAATGGAAGGGTGGGCCGCCCTGCCATTCCGCTTTAGCTAAATCCCTTATAGATTTATATGGCAAGTGGGCTTAAAAAATCTTCTCCCCTGAAACTGCAAGGGCCAGAGTTTTCATATTAGGCATGAACGTTTTATAGTGAACCTCTACAATGATTGTTTAAATTATGCCTCTGGGGTAAAATGAAGCCATGCCCTGGGGTTGCATGGTTTCTATAGATTTATCTGGAAAATGGACTCTCAAAATCTTCTCCTGAAACCGCAAGGCCCACGGGCTTCGTATTTGGTATGTAACCTTGTATAGTGGTCCTCTATGAGTATTCTTCCTTTGGGGTAAAAAGAAGACACACCCCAGGGTCACATGGTTTCAATAAACTTATATGGAAAGTGGACATTAAAAATCTACTCCTCTGAAACTGCAATACCCAGAGGTTTCGTATATGGTATGTAAAATTGTATAGTGGTCATCTACAAAGATTGTTCAAATAATGCTCCTGGAGTAAAAAGTGGCCACGTCTTTGGGGTCACATGGTTTATATAGACTTTAATAGCAAAATGACTTTAAAAGTCTTCTCCTCCGAATCCTCAAGCCCCAGAGGTTTTGTAATTACAATGTAACATTGTAAATTGGTCCTCTATAAAGATTATACAAATTATGCCCCTGGGGTAAAATTGGCCATGCCATGGAGTTATATTGTTTCAATAGACTTATTTAGGAAGTGGGTTTAAAAATATTCTTCTCTGAAACCACAAGGTCCGGAGGTTTCATATTTAGCATGAAACATTGTATAATGGTCCTCTACAAAGATTGTTCAAAATGTGCCCCTGGGGAAAAAAGGTAGCCACAGCCCGGGTCACATGGTTTCTGTAGACTTATTTGGCAGGTGGACCTAAAATATCTTCTCCTCTGAACCCGCAAGGTCAAGAGAGTTCGTTTTATTTTGTTATGTAACATTGTATAGTGGTCCTCTATAAAAGAGAGTTCAAATTATGCCCCTGGGGTAATGAGTGGCCGCGCTCTGGGGATCATATGGTTTCAATAGACATATGGCATGTGGATTTTAAAAATCTTCTCCTCTGGAAGCGCAAGGTTCAGAGGTTGCATATTTGGCATGAGACATTGTATTGTGGTCCTCTACAAAGATTGTTCAAATAAGGCCACTTCGGTAAACAGAAGTCAAGCCCCAGGAGTCACACGGTTTCTATAGACTTATTTGGCAAGTGAACTTGAAAAATCTTATCAGAAATTGCAAACCAGATTGTATGTAATACGGATAATGTGGTCCTCTACAACAAAAAATGTTCAAATTATGCCCCTTTGGTCAAAACTTACCACGCCACAGGTGTCACATGGTTTATATAGACTTAAACTGCAAAATGAAGTAAAAAATCTGTTCCTCGGAATGTCCAGATCTTCATATTCAGGTAAGCGCATGTGGCCCTCTTGTTGAAAGTTATTCGTGATAGTGAATCCATGTGATGTTGTACCCTTTTCGTGAACATAATCCCTGTACATTTTTGAAGATTTCACATTGTACATCTTCAAATAGATCTAAACATTAATTTATTGTCGGTGTGTAATAAATTTGTATGTAATTAAAGTAAATAAAGTTTCTATTAAACTTGTTAATTTATTATTTGCATTGAATTCAACAAGACATGGATTTTCTTATAATTGGGGAAAATCAACAATCTTTAAATTGGCCATTGGGTATAATCCATTTCCATCATATACCTTTTAGGTTATTTGTATATTTTAAGCATTCTGTAATTTTATTTTCGCTCACCTGTGCATAACTGTATGTTCTTCTTGGCCGGCAGGTTTTTTGGCGGACAAGTGTATTGGCAGTATCAACTTTTGGTTTCATTCAATAACTAAAGAACGAAATGAGCTATTGTAATGTAATTTCATACATAGATACATTTTATCGAGATCTCACATGGGATTGCATATGGGATGTGTGTGGGTCAAGGTCTAGATTACTGTTAAAGGCCCAGTCACACTGTAGCAGATTTGAGCTACAAGTTCTGGAGAGTTGTTTGCTGCAAGTTTGGGAGACTTGCCTATGACGTTTGCTCGTGCACATGTCGTCACAAGTTGTACAGACTCAGCCACACTCGTACATTCTCGAAGACAAGTGTTCAATTGTCAAAAAGATATTGTAAGCATATCATACCAATATGTTGAAGAGACAAGATAAACAAATGTCATCTTGAAACGATTTCGTGGCCAGCTCACCCACTTTACAGCAAGTTATAACTAGCCTGAACTCGTACATAACTCGACGCTCAAATTCGTCACAGTGGGACAAGGCTTTAAGTGTTACTAAAAATAGAGCAATTGGTTTCGACTCAATTACTCAAGAATAAATTAGTTATTGCAATGAAACTTTATATATAGGTACCTTGTTTCGAGACCTAGGGGTGGGGGTTCTAGCTATAGTTACTTAAATATAAATATGGTTTCTGTTTGATAAATTGGGAATGAATTGAGATACATTAATGAAACCTTATATAAAGATATTATATATCACAACCTTTCTTGAGATTGCATATAGTTTGGGTCAGGGTTCCAGGTCATGGTCCCCGTTACCAGAAATAGAAATACAGTTTCTGCTTAGGGTAAACTGATCTTGAGTCGGACACGATCAAGAGTCTGACATTTTTGACACCGCTGTATGTAAACAGGTGTAATTTAACCAAAATAAACTTTTCAACTAATCAGATCAATAGTTTTATTTGTTGTGACGTCTTTTCTGGTATTCCCTATTGCCGTTGCTATAAATAGCTTCAAGGGCACTTTATTTGAAATCAAAACTGCTAGAATAGTAAGAGTTGTCTGCGTTTTGAATGGACTAAAGTTGATGAAGCTCTACTAAGCTATTGACAGCTTGCCTTTATTCTACAGATTAATAACAAATCTGTGTATTAAATTAGCGTTTAATCATTGTTCCACTGAGTACTTCTGAAAAATTATCCGCCTAAACTATGCACCGCAATAAAACATTGGATATAAAGTTGGACAGCAAAACATGTAAATTTGATTTTAAGTCGGACACTGCCAGTCTTATTATAAATGCTTGTTTAATTAATAATAATTAAGCAAACTTTCCATATTTTAAAAGTATTTCAATGTTTTTCCAGGGCTTACAAGTATAGCTAGATGTCAAGTACGACTCCAGTTACGTTAATGTATTTTAAAACATTACTCTGTACCTAGCTATATTTTACATTATACCTTTAAAAAGGTGATGATTTCTGTATAGCTGGCTTATAATAAAAATGTATAAAAAAAGGACAGTTGTTTGCACGAATTCTAGTGTCTTGGTAACGTGCAAACTGCCAATTAGTTTATTATATAGCAGTATACACAAATATTATATAACTCTACAATATACATTATTCATAACAATATTGCTTACGACTATCGAACAATACGACCAAACAACTATTAAGAAAGAATATGCATATGATATACTGGACTTCAGCCAGCATGCTTATTTGGTTGACAATAATATAGTTAATACTACGATGGGATGAAGGAAGTGATTAGTATAATTAGCCTACGTTGCGGGTTTGCAATATGCAATTCAAGTGATAAACAACTGGAAAATGGACTAGGGTCAACTTGAGCAAACAGCACAAAATGCTGTTTTGCGGTGAGAGACTTAGAATACATAGGGCTGTGTCGGCGTCGGTGTTACCTTCGCCGCAAAGACGCGTTGAAAGAAAATGGTGTACTGAGTCTAGATCAAAACCCTGCTACCTTCTAGCAAAATTGAAATGTGTCTAGAAATAATCTATTTCTGATGGCCTGGGTAGAATTAAACTTCAAATAATTAAATACTATTTGCATGTTGGTGTTTTCAGTGCCTACATGTGGTTGAGCAGTTAATGGCTTACGGAATATATATGGCGTGGTGCGAGTTTTATGTTCCAAATTCATAATTTCACTCCAAAGCGATCTGCCTATGCTGCCAGCTAGCCTATCGTGATTACGAGAACCAGAATAGTGACCTATCGCAACCCATCTGGGACCCATATAAAACAGTTAGCAAAATCCAAAATGGACCATAAGGCTTGGCTTGCCCATGCAGGACACATTTGGAAACCTATATTGGACCCATATGGGCCCCATAGATTCTTCTGGGGTTGTAATTACCGGTAGGTAAATGTAATTTGAATTTCAAATTTAATTACATTAGTTTTTCGCTTACAAAAATCTGATATTCATATTCAAACCTTTAATAGTTGAACAATTCATATTCATTGCTAATTGTCGCACTGTTAAATAAAGGCTCACTTGGAGAAACATGATAACCCTCCTAGCACAACATATGTATTTTAGTTCTGTTTATAATTAAAGTAAATCTAATTCCTTAAAATATAAATCAATTATTAAAACACATAATTAAAACACATAATTATTTACATAATTGGCGTAAAGGATAATGAAAAACATCTAATTTATGGTCATTTACACTGATCTATCTCACTGTCCGACTCAATGTCAATATCGTCCAACTTACAATCGATCTGGAGTAGTTGTACTTAGCTATGCATATAGTCTATATCTAAGCTGGTTTACCTATGAAACCGGTTCAAATGCGTAGTTGGTATACTAGGCTGGGTACCATTTCGGGAAAACCCTGATCTAAGTTCTAAATATAGCTTCAATCCTTTGAAACTGAGAACACTGTCCAACTCACAATCACTTTATCCTAATAACTCGAAAACAGATTGAAATATTTAACGAAACTATATATATATAATATGTTACATTGAGACCCGGCTTGGGATTGCATATATGGTGGGTGGGGTCAAGGGTGATGTTACTTAAAATAGAAAAAAAAATGTCCGCTAAAAAATGTGAGTATGAATTGAGATATTGACCAGTAGATACTTGTCAATCAAGGATTGAGTTGACCAATAATTGGGTATATATTGGTATCAGTGGTAAATATATATAGTAGCACATGGTTGCATACTCCAATTCATTTACTTCAAATCCTTGGACAAACAACCTTGGACAAACAGAAAGGCATATAGGTCTGTGTTTGTCTGCTGGTTAATTGATACATTTAATAACTTATGAACAAATTGAGCTATTGTTATGAAACTTCATCCATATGATACCCTATATAGAGACGTTTCTTGTGATTATATATGGGGTTGGTGGTATCGAGGTATCTGGTACTTAAAATAGAACAAACATTTCCACTTAATAATTTGAGAACAAATGGATATATTGCAATTAAACTTTATATTAAATTTCCTGATATTCAGACCTTCCCTTTCCTAAATCTGCCACACTTTGCCACAATTTTCCAGTTTGTGGAGTATTTAGACAATTTGCCACTAAATGCCACACTTAGTATGGCAAAGTAAAAAACAAATGAACAGAACTTGGCCTGTACATGTTTTCCAGTAAATGCCACTCATTTCCATTCATTTGCCACACAGTGTGGAAATAAGTGGAGTATTTGGACAATTGTCCACCAAATGCCAGACCTTTAGTGGCAAATGCAGTTGCCACTAAATGCCACAGTTTTCCACTCATTTGCCACAGGTGTGGAGTATTTAGACACTTTTCCACTTAATGCCAGACTTTTAGTGGCAAATGCAATTTCCACTAAATGCCACACATTTCCACTTATTTGCCACAGGTGTGGAGTATTTAGACACTTTTCCACTGAATGCCACACTTTTAGTGGCAAATGCAATTTCCACTAAATGCCACACAGTGTGGCAGTAAGTGGAATATGAGGTAAGATTGCCAGACCTTTTGTGGCAAAAAAAAATGAACAATGACACTTCCTTAAAATATGACCAATTTATGTGTAAATTAGGTAAAAATACTCTTTTTTTTTAATTGATAACAAAACAAATTATACACTAAGTTATTTATTGATATTTGATATATTTGTCTGTCATGACTTAATAAAAGAATGTTATGATTTAATAAAATAAAATAATTGATATTTGTTGACAGTTATGTTAAAAAAAAAGTCTTTAAAATGTCGTTTTGGGGTCGTCCTGGCAGCTCTGTCATTTGTTTCTGGAAGGCTTCAGCAGGTGCCGAATGACTGCCCAGATATCCTGCTGCCTTGTGTTTGGCCATCTCTGTGTAATGCAGTCTGTTAAAACAATAATAAAGCTACACATTTAAGATAAAATTCAAAGCAGGTTTGTTTTACATTCAAAATAATAACAACGTAGTTTTATTTAACTTAATAATATGCACCAAAAATTTAGGTTTTGATTCCTAGTATATAGACCATGTCAAGAATATAAACCTTGTTATGTCAGCCACATAATGTAAAGCCATTTTATTTCATTTGTTTCTGCAATTTGGCAGGGGTTCATTCAATGTTTGACATTGTTTCTGAAGCTAGGATTTAGACTCACAAAACAATATTCTGAATGTGACGAAGTAATCTTTGAAGGACTTTTTGGTGAAATGCTAAAATGTGCACAGCTAAATACCTTCTAAAAACTTCAGCTTGTTTTTGTCTTCTAGCCCTGGCCGGAGGTCAGTGCCGGCTTTTTTCTGGCCGAATAGGGAGCGGCCTTCAATTTCCGCATCTGTAAACAGCATACGGAAAACCGTGTTACTCCTTTCTTTGCTGTTTTGCAGTATCTCATTTCGGCAGATACTTGATCCTGTAATGAATTTCATGTACAAGGTGTCAATTTACCACATTACAATCTACATTGATCTTAATCAATGATTTCATTTTAGTCCATTAAAAAAAGACACAGTTACAAAATTCTTAAGGACAAAAAGCAGTGTCTATTATCAATAGACGAAAGTCCTTCAATATGAAAACTGGAACATCTGTTATATTATGTTTCGTGTACCTTGGTAAACCCGTTATAAACAGCGATCCCGGAGTGTTCTGTCTGCCTGCAGTCGGAGTTTGTCTAAAAGTGATATAATTGCAATGTGTAAGTTGAATGTTAAAAAAAAGTATACGAATTAAAATTAATATATGTGAATATTAGACCTTTATATCAGAGATCTGACCATTAAGTGACATTCAACATACAACAAAACAGTTATTTTTGCTATTAGAAACATTAACATTTTGTTAAGAGCATTGAACTTATCCAGTACCTCAAGGAGCTTCCAAAAATATATAAAGCTTGATTACCTTTGAGTCACTTAAATCCATCTTGTTCATTGCCATAGTGTTTTGGTCGGGAAACTCAACAGCACTCTGGTTGGCTTCAGGGTTGCCATCCTGCGCCTGCTGAGACTTCAGTGCCTGCATTTCAGTCTTCATTATCTGTAAGCAATGAAAACGACAATTGAAAGTAACTGGTCAAAGCCACATTTATATAAAACATTCAACATGTGTTTTATTTTGCTTTTTATGCTACCAAATGTGCTTTTGTCTATAAATCCGTCTGTGGCTTATAGTGACAGCATTTGTATTACATTAAACGACAACACTTGTGTTTCAAGTTATGAGTTAATACCTATTCCACATAATGATATCCTGTTTATTGTAAAATTTACACAAAGATACCAGCACTATGAGAAATGTTTTAAAAATAGAGAGCTACCAATAAATCGGACCTGCATCTCACTCCACATGTACCGTATTTGGTACTCGGCATACTCCAGCCTGTTCCTCAG
This sequence comes from Congeria kusceri, assembly GCA_027627225.1. NCBI lineage: Eukaryota > Metazoa > Mollusca > Bivalvia > Myida > Dreissenidae > Congeria > Congeria kusceri. The sequence goes on from CM051034.1 coordinate 53,326,207, forward strand.
GTCAATGACCTCCTGATTAGGCTGGCTGGAATAGCTGCTGTAGCTGCAACTTGGTTGCTGGAAACTTGGTTGCTGGAAAGCTGAGCTGTTGAGCAAGTTCAGGCTGCTCCCAACTAAATCTCCACATGATTGCTGGTCAGAAGGTGTTTCTCTAAAACATTTAATTTGTGTCAAAATGAATGTATCAAAAATTCAAAATATCAAACCAGTACTTGCATGATAGTGTCTTTTTATTCCCAAATTGATTTTAACTGAAAGTACTAATGAATGAACAAAAAGTTAAATTAGCACTGATTAAGCATTTGATTTTATATTCTGTAAATGGATGAACATAATTATAATGTGACACATTAGTTTGAAAAACATATATCGAAAATGGATCACAAAATCGGCCTACCAGCCTAATAATTGAGGTACATGCAGGAGTGGCGAAATATTATGTTACTTTTCGGTTTTTGAAATAGCTACTTGCAACTTGTCAGTAAAGCAATTATATAGTAAATTCTGTAAATTTTTTACTTGTCCGTTCATGCTGCTGGGACAACCTGACGACCGACTTGGCCACCCCTGACAGGTAGTGGCATAAAGCAAACACACACATTTCAAAATAAGAAATACCTGCAGCTGCTTTTTGACAAAGAAGTGATGGCTAAGTCTACTGCAACCTGCTTCAGGCTTTTCTGAAACAGAACATATACTGTTCAAATAGAGAAATACCACTCCAAACATTTATAGACAGTGCTGCACAATAAAACCTTACTGACATTTTTTACCCAAAGAACATTTAGGGAATTGCAAATTCACCTTTGCAGTCTCACATCTGTTTACACTGGCAGTTCCTTTAGTTGGCTTGGGCCCTACAACTTTGTTTTTTTGCAAGGAAAAAAACACAAATTTACACATCACATCTCAATAACAAGCAATTACTGGAAACAATAACATTCCAAATTATTGTACTGAACTGGTACATCAGCAGGGCCCTCTGGTTTAGGAGATGTCACCACATGCAACCCTGAGAAATTTTTGGTATCATTTTTTAACAACAGGGATTTTTTTAAATAATGCAAGATTGATTTTAATAATCTGTTTCATCCAATATCTATCAGTTGCTATATTATTGCCTGGAAAATAAGTATCTTTAATTGAAAAGTCTTACTTTACAAAGGAAACAATTATGATAGTTTTTGTTTAAAATGATAACTTTTGGGGGAATATTTTACCTTTTAAGATAAAATGGTACTGTTATTGTTGTGGAAAGCTGCAGCCTTATTTCTGCTATAATCGATGGGCCTTGATCAGATACGCAATGCAAATAACAGTTATAGTTTTACTTTAATAGTCATGACATTATGATTGGTTGTGACATTGAGTCATTTGAGGTAATAATTTGTTTACTTAAAAAAAAAAATAATACATTAATTTTAATTTCACCATATTACCTCATGAGATGAAGGTTCTGACAGAGTGGCTGATTGTAACTCCATACCTTCCTCATTTTCCTTTCATGAAAGAACATGAAAATACAATTTAAATTTCCTAACACATACAATGACCTAACTATGTTTTGATAATAAAACAGTTTTTTGTTAATCAGTACAAGTTTTACAATTTTGTGAATCTGAGATGAGTTAGACAATTAACTAATTACTTTTATAGAATTTGTTTTGTAAAGTCAATAATATTTCATTATTGTTCGAACAAAAGTTTACCTTTGTCTGTTTTCTTGGATATTTTAGTGGGGACTTTCCTTCATTTTCACAGGGTGATTGCTGTGAAGTTTTTTCTGACAATTTTCTTGGGGATTTACTTATGAAATTACTTCCAGCACAGGGTCTTCATGCTGTTTACTGTTTAATGAAACCTAATAAAAAAAAAAGAATCAAAGCATGTGCATCTTTTGGCAAGTAAAGGCGTTGCAAAAAAAACAACATCAATTTGGTTGATTTTAATTTATTTAATAACTCTGCCAATCACATGTCATAATCAGGGATTACGAAAAGAAACATTATTTATATCACGAACATGCCTAACAATTCCTGATTGTCAGGACATCGTACGGATAACGACCGAACTTTAATTCTTTGTATCATAGCTCTGTCGTGACGCTGTCGGAAGCGACAATCGGAGAATGTGTGACTGCCGCATTACATTGAATTATGTTACACTAGTTACAGATACTGATATATGTTTAAAAGATACTCGTCCAATGAAAATATTACAAAAACAATGTAAGTTAATGTATATGTACACACAATTTACCTCATCCGATGTCCCTGTACTTGTAGGTTCAGGGTGTACACAAGCAGAAAGCTGGAAAAGAATGTCAATCTTGAATAATAATGGTTCTGTATTAAATATTTCTGAATGTAAAAAAAGCACGTGAAACTCCATGTCACTTCAATTTATTTATAGAAGCCAAACATATTTAATATGATGTCAAACAGAAAACGAAGAACCAAATATTTGAAATTTAATTCTCAAAATGAAACATAAATTAAATGGTTTTTGTTGCTTACCTTTAACTCAGACAATAACTGGGTGAACAGGTCTGTGGACCTAAGGACATCTTCCATATTCTTTCGATCCTTTCCCTCTATAATGTTTAAATGATGAACATAAGCAAAAACATACTGTCAACTTACAACAGATTCACGCTATTTGACAATCCGAAAATTGCTTTATCCGAAAGTCTTTCCCCATTGTGATGCGAATTTTTGTAACTGTTCTACATTGATTTTGTTAATCATATTGTTAATCATACAAATATTCCTCTTTTTCATTTTGCAATTTTTAACATGAAACTTTATACTATTACAACTCATTGTAAAGTGTTTTGTTTAGTGTTTATTTTTATTAGACGATTGTTTTCTAGGATAGACCTCAGCTGTATGTGCTATAAATTCGACCATGTTGTTGCCTGTTAAGAACGATAACTCTGCTTGAAAAAATGTGAATCGGAGAAAAATCTTGCTAAGGTGGCTATTGGCTAGACTGCTATTGTTGAGCTATTTAAATTAATCAGAGCAAAAGAGATGCATTATCCTACAAAGACTTACCTCCTATTTGTCCTATAACAGCATCAATGTTTCCGAATCCAGGGCATTTTACAAGTACCCGATCTCCGACCTTATATTCATTGTAATCCTTCCTAGGTCTTAAAATTGTGCTAAGACGCAAGATATTTCCACTTATTGGGTCATCTTTTACCCATATAAACAACGCAAAAAATCTGCACTCAGTCATAGTCCTGCTATTTGCACTTTAGTTCCGATATTCAAAAGTAAACGGTGCTTCGTTTCAACCGCTTCGTTTGATTGTTTGAAATCATTCTAACCGCCAAAGCCAAAGGGGCTTATCACTGGTCAGTTGATCACGTGGTACCAATCACGCGATAACCTGGAATAAACCGCGTGATACCTATTCCTGTAAAAATGCTTTGTCAGTGTTTATCTGATTTTAAAGTAACAAGTTAAAGTAATTGTTTGTGTTTTTTTTCTATTAAGTGATTGACGACAGAATTTGAAAACCACCGAAAGTGTCATTTAAAAAAATATATATACGTAAAATGGAAACATCGATTCCTTTAGGTTGAAAGGGGCTGAAGATGAGCCTGACGTGCAATTTTTATCGGGACAGTATAATTATTTACCTCCTTCAGCAACGGTGCGACTTGTTGCTTTGAAATATATCTGCAGGTGAGATCTGCCAATACCTTGCCAATATCGCAATGACCAAACAGTTAATAAATAATTATTTATATATTAAAACAAGTCTTCTACATCAGCTGTTTTGCAAGATTGCAATGTTTTTGGGTGTTGTTGTAGTTATTTTTTTGTGTGAATTTATCCCTGCTGGGATTTTACAAAACATATCATAAATTATTTAATAAAAATGGTCAACTTTAAAGCCGATTCAAAATGTATACATTCCATCTTCCGGACAATTTTTATAGTTTGATATAAACACCGGGTTAAATTTAAAAAACAACAACAAACAACAACATAAAATATTATATACATAAATTTTCCTTAAAAATGGCATTAATATCTAATGGATTATTATCTAAACCCTTCACATTAATGTATACTTGTCGACTTATTTTGTTACTATTATGGCTAATTATACAGACTTCTTAATGTGGACGCTCTGAAGTGGACAATGGATTCAGAAGAATCTGCAGACATTAGGGGGAATGACCTACATGTGTAAGTATGGTGCATCAAGATAACAGATGTTGAGTATTTCTTTCAAAAGATGTGACGAATTATCAAGTACCCGTGAACTTATTACAAACAGGTTTAATAACATGTGCTATTAATTAAGGATGAAGGAGATCGTCATTTCAAAGATCACATATGATTTAAGGCATTGAGAATCAAACATGACACATTTTTGTTAGTTAGTCAGTAATTGCATGGGCAAGATTAGATGTGAATCAGATAAATGGGTATGTACTCAAACAAAGGAGGTGTGCGCTAGGGTAACATATTTGACCGAGTGGGTAAAATATACACGATAAAAGTAAAGTATGGTATGTAGTTGTTTGTTTGTGAAAACCGATTAACATATATTAATTTTAATTAATAATGGACGGTGACTTTAATTTATCCTGAGCTTTTCGTCTTATATACGTTTACAGCACCGGTACATATTTATTGTCAATATTACACACATTGCAGTACTTTGAACGTGAATTTGTAAAAAAAATATAGTTATAATAACTATCAAAATAATATAATTTAGTTTTAAAATATTGCATTTTTGTGAAAATCAAACAGTTACTATACAACTGTTTAAACATCATCCTACATTAGTACAATCCGTGGACGGTGTCTAAAAAAGCGCGTGACGTAACGTATCAATGTTCCTACTGCTAGCTTTCAAAACAGCAAACTAAAACGATAGTTAAAAGTATAAATAAAGTAAGTCAATTTGATTGCTGGTATAAAGTTTATGGATTGGTCCTTATTGCGCCTATCATTCCTTACAGTGACATAACGTCAAACATTAGGGGCAATGACTGTAACACTTACGACGCCCGTTTTAACGTCAAAATGAATATTTATACATTATTGCATTGCACGCATTTTTAAAGAAGGTTTAAAATAAGTATTAATGTATGATAAATTGTAAATGTAGACGAACATTGCTTAGTCGGGGTTTCAATAACAACAAAAAAGTGTTAATGGTGGCGACTTTATGTATAGTGCGTTGTCGTCTCTTCTCCAGTGCGAGCACATACATATGTACAATTTAACATATTAACAATGATTATAAGGTTACACTGAATGTGCACGTGGTAATAAAGACACACTTTTGTGTGATCCTATACCGAGTTTACGGTAATAATTGTATGCCTCTTAGTAACAATGCTATATGAAAATACACCGATTTTGTTGTTATATTGTATCAGCGAATGACTGGCAGATTTGTTGTTCCAATCGTCTCCAATCTCCAATCATCTCTTACATTGATTTTTTTAATTTACAGAAATCATGAGCTTCCTTTATTATGTAATGGTCTTCTTCAACGTTCGGAGTCGCGGAAATTATACAGTATCATGGACGTGCTTAAACTTGCTCTAGCAAATCGTAAAAACTTATAGATTTACAAGAAACAGTTTTCCTTGATACGTTCGTGCGTGTTTTCATACGCATGTACAATAATGTCACATGTTTGTGACGTCCAGTCAAATTTTGGTCGGCACGCATATTGTAACGAACGTGTGATAATTTTGCGCCTTAATTTTTAATCTCCGTTGTCATAATGGCATCGAACACGCATTGTGTCGGGTGATGATTAAAGAGATAATTATAATTTGCGGAAAAACAATATAAAAAAGCCAGAATATTAGATTGTAGTAAAAAGAAACAGAGAATAAAATGAATTTTGCGCAAAATGACGTGAAATGTTAACATTTCAGAATTGACGAGGACAGTTTATCCAAATGCCGTGAAGCTGAAAATCAGTGGCGATGCCTAGTGCCTTCATGTGGAAAAATCCTCAGCAGAAAGCAAACGTTAAAAACCCACATTGTGTCTGTACACAAGTTGGAATGTAAGTAATGGACAATTCGGACACATACATATAATTAAAAGTATATATATCGATTGTATTATGTTCAGTTTAATTTCTGGTATCCCGTCTGTAAGCACTTGAATGAATCTTTATATTATGTCATCTGTTTACAGGACTAATTGTATATGATTACATTTAATGACAGTAAAACAAATACCCTGGTGGAGGAATAACTTGTCCGTATTTATTATAAAAAATATTTTAAATGGCTCGTTTTAAACTATAGGTACAGTCCCAGTAAAGCGGTACAAGCAGTATGAACGTGATCCTGATGCAGAAGTTCCAAGAGCTACTATGTACTATCAAAAAAGGTACAAAAATGGAAAGGTAGTTTTTACCGATTTAATCATTTTAAACTTTCTTTTCGTTGGGCTAATATTCAACACATTATGGTAGTAAAATAAGTTATTAACTGTGGTGAAGCTTTTACATCGATGGCGTTCTTCTTAGTATTTTGAATTAAAAGGAAATACAAAAAAATACAAATGTAATACCTTTAATATTTCCTCATTTTAGGAATGTGGAAAAAGCGGATGATGGCGGTGAACATGACATGACCATTCCAATGGCCAATTGTACAGAAGAACAAGCTGCTTATGGGGGTGTTGACATGGACATCGATGAGGATATTACAGATGTAAACAATGTAATGTTTGCTGTTGAAAGTCAAAAAGATGATGTTGGCACAAACCAGATAGAGGATGAATTACTTTTAAAACAAGACACATCAGAAAACAGTGTGCCATTGTATGTTCTAAAATGTGACAAATGTGTGGAGGGTCTATACAGCTCCAATATTTCCCAAAAAGAACACGAGCTGGCTGTCCTGGCATTTGCTGCAAGACATAATCTTTCTGATACTGCCCTTCAAGATCTGTTGGTGTTGGTATCTCTTTACACACCAGAGAAAAATCTTATTCAGTGTGACATAAATAAATTGAAAGAAAAATGTGGATTCAAAGAAAAGTTTTTAAAAAATTATGTGTTCTGCAATGTATATGAAAATACCATTCCTGATGGAAATGAGCAGTGTGCAACGCCAAACTGCACTGGGCACAAACCTTCTAACAAAAACAAAAGTTTCTTTATGACAGCCGAAATCAAAACCCAGCTCAGGGAACTGTTACAAAAGGATGGTTTGTGGGATGCTATGCAAGAAAGAGCAGATTATTCTGCCACTGGTATCACAGATATAGTTGATGGTGAGGCATACAAGCAGCTCAGAGAAGAGGGAAACTTTCTATATGACAAGAAGAACATAACTCTCACCTTGTTTACTGACGGTATCCCACTTTTCAAAAGTTCTGGTGTATCCTTATGGCCAGTTTACCTACTTGTAAATGAAATTCCCAGACATGAACGATTCAAGAAGAAAAACATGATCCTTTGGGGAGTTTGGCAAGGAACTGGAAAACCTGTCATGACAGTTTATCTAAAAGAGCTTGTTATGGATCTTCAAGATCTTTACAATAATGGAATCACGTTTGTGAATCAAGATGTATCTATTCAAACAAAGGCCATGCTTGTAGTTGCCACAATGGATCTTCAAGCGAGGGCTGCAGTTCTGAATATGACACAGCATAATGGAGAATTTGCATGCGTATTTTGCCTCGAAAAGGGCAAGCAGGTGAAGACTGGGAAGGGGCATTGCAAGATTTTTCCTTTTTCAGAAAATCTCTCACTGAGAACAAGCGAGGGTATCAGAAAAGATAGTCATGAAGCAACTGTTCCAAGGAAGAAAGTATATGGATTTATGGGAAAAAGCACATTTCTGTTCTTGCCAGAATTTGAGCTAAATACAAACATAGTAGTAGACTATATGCATGGGATTCTTTTAGGCATTGTCAAAAAGTTTCTTTCAATGTGGTTTGACAGCAGCTATTCGAAAAAGCCATATTACATTGGCCGCAATGTGCAGACGGTTGACAGATCACTGACAAGCATAACGCCACCATACAGCATAACAAGATTGCCGAGAAAAATTCAGTTTTTTAATCACTGGAAAGCTTCCGAATTGCGTGCTTGGCTGCTATTTTACAGTTTGCCATGTCTTCATGGGCACCTTCCTGAAGTGTATCTGCAACACTTCAGTCTTCTGGTAGAGGCGACATTCATTTTGTTATGTGAAGGTGTAAGCTATGATGACCTACACAGAACAGAACTGTTGCTTAAGACCTTCTGTAGGACAGCACCAGACCTCTATGAGGATAGTCTTATGGGCCTCAATATGAACAATCTGTTGCACCTCACAACATGTGTGAAGAAATGGGGACCTATGTGGGCATGGTCTTGTTTTTGCTTTGAGTCATTTAACGGACAAATAAAAAATAACATTCATGGTACAGGTAATGTGTGAGTGCAAATATTTTGGGCTCTCTTTGCTCAAAAACTCATTGACAATTCTTCAGAATCTGTGACTTCTGAAAGAGTTGCATCATTCATCAAGAATCAAACTGGATCACAGACCAAACAGGCAGCCCACAGCATTGCCCAGTGCATTGTCAAAAAAACATTTTCAATGCCATCCAACTTTGTTTTTCCAAAAGCTGTGAGAGAAAAGTTGCTTTGTTTTACTGGGAAATCTAGCACAAACTACTTCTCTAAGGCAAAACGTGTGCTTGTGAATGGGCAGTTTGTCTACAGCAAAAATCAGTCCAAAGTAAAGAAAAGGAATTCTTACACTGTATCCATTATAGATAGTCAGTTGAAGAAAAAATTCCTTGAAATAAATTACTTTGTTGTAGACATGGAATCATCTCAAGTGTTTGCGGTGGGGAAGGAGCTGACAGAAGGAACCCCTTTATTACCAGGGAATGCACATCATTTACGAAAACATCAATACAAAAGGTCAGACTTAAGTTCTAAAAAATGAATGATTTGTAAGTAAATTTATGTTGAATGACAAACTACCCATGTGACGTGAAACTGTATAATTTATTGGATTTTTTTTATTATTTATTTTTGTTACTTATGATTCTGTCTTTAAAATATAAAGATTTTAATTGTTTACACCACATTCTTAAATAACCAATGTGTATTGATTATTGTTCCACAAGCCTTTCTTCACGAATGTTTTCATTTCTACTGGTCTTGTAGCCATTTCAAGTGTTAAACAACCTACTCCAAGTTTGTTTTATTGCAGTGAGGAGCAAACTGTTGAAAAGGCTATGCACATCCAAGAAGTGCTTGTGAGTTTTAAAGTGGACACTGTGATGTACATATCAAGGTTACCGAACACACTGGAAGGCAACTGAAAATGAGATTCCCTGTTAAATGAGTGACAACATGCAGTCGTTTATTTCAATTGATTAAGTGGGCAATTGTACACTTATGTCTTCTTTCAGCTTTCATATTTGCTGATTGTGAATGTTATTTCAATTGTGCATGTGTTACACTTTGGAATTGTTTGAAATTATTGGATGAGATATAAACTGTATGAACATGGGATTCTGTACATGCTTAAAAGAAACAAAACATATTATTTTATTTTTAATATAACATGTGTCAAGTTGGTAATAAACTACATCAATCAAATTCCGACATTCATGTCATCAACAAAAATATATTTATTGTTTATGGTCTGAAACTTGGTCTTTCAATTCTTAATAAAATTGTGTATTATCTTACTATATAGTTTATGTGACTATTTCAAGAATTGAAGTTAACAGTTGTATTATAATATCTTAGTATTTTCATACATGAATGAAAATGCATATTTTAATGATTTTGTTTTAAATAATGTTAAATCCTATGCAAAGCAATAATACATAATAGTAAATAAGTCTGAAACAAATCTTCTCAAACCTGTAGTTGTAAACACAGCACATCATATTTTGTTAATAAAATTGTGTGTTATTTTATTTTATAGTTTATGTAACTATTTTAAGAGTTGAAGTGAAGCAGCTGTACCGGTATTATATTTTAGTATTTGTATACATGAATACAAATGAATTATTTTATTGATTTTGTTTTGAATAATGTTAAATCCTATGTAAAGCAACATCCATAACAGTAAATACTATTTTTTTTAAATCTTCACAAATCTATTAATAATCTTAAATTTGACACAGGACTTGTATCACTCAATAAGAACCAATGAAGTAACCCAAAAATTACAAAGTCCCATTTTCCACACTTTTCCACATCACCAATCGTCTAAGTTTTTTTGCCACTCTTGATACACCCATGAAAAAAAATCAAGTCCATTATTTCCACACATTTCCAGACATTTACCATAGATGCAAAAGTATAAGTCCAAATTTCCACAGAATGCCACACATTTTCCACTTATTAACTGTGGTATTTGCTGGCAGATTTGCCACTCATGTGGCATAACGGAATTAAAATAGTGGAATTCCACTCTTTGCCACCTAATTCCACTTATTACCACTCTTTTCCACACATTTTCCACATACATTTGTGGGAAAAGGCAGCAAAGTGTGACAGATTTAGGGACGGGCCAGTGCATGAAATTGCACATGTAGTGGATGTGGCCAAGGACACTTCGAATAGAAAAATGTTTACCCCACTCAGTAACTCAAGAACAAAATGAGGTATTGTTTCCGCTCAATAACGCGACCACAAATTAAGATATTGTAATTATACTTTATATATACAAATCTTATATTGAGACCATGTTTTTAATTGCATGGCCACTGTTGCTAACATTAGAACAAACGGTCGCTGTTGCTAAAATTAGAACAAATGGTCATCGTTGCTGAAGTTAGAAAAATGGTTCCATCTAAATTAGTCAAGAACATGTTCAGTTATTGTAATGAAACTTAGTACATGTGTACTTTATAGCAAAATGTTCTTTGGGAATGCAAAAGGGGTGGGTGCGGTTAGGTTCAAGGTCATTGATACTTGTCTAATTGATCGTATAGGAATGAAACGAATGCGTTGTGTCCAGGTTCTCTATATCTTTACTTCAAGTCTATATCGACAACAAAACAAAACAACAACATGATGATGACGTTGACGTCACGTGACGTTCCGCGCAAACGCGCGAAAGCGTCGCAATATTAACGTTTCCCAACATACTCGGGGCGGCAAAATGTGAATAAAGTTAATAATTAACATCAAAAACATGCATCACAAACTCGAATGATGTCAACACACAATTTATATAAAATTACCAACATATTTAAATCGTTTACGAAATTGAAAGTTCTCAGTCCATATATCGTACAATTCCCAATAAAACGTGTTTAGTTTGAGTCCAATCAATAATCACAGAAACAGTCTCTATTTAAACACAACGTAATCAGTCCATTTAAGTATTTGTTTCTCCTCCGACTTCTAAGGGGTAAAGCTTCGTAATGGGACGGTTTGTTACTCCCCCGTCTGTCCGGATGTCTGCGGCTCGTACTCGTCCGTCGTTCCCAGGGATAAGCGCCTGTACTCTGGCCAATCTCCATCGCGACCGCGGGCCTTCATCGTGTACCATGACGACGTCACCGACTTTGATTGTCTGCTCGTTACGACCGGAAATGCGCTGATGTTCACGTAAGTCGGTGAGGTATTCGTGTCTCCATCGCGAGCGAAAATCATCAATGAGCTTCCGTTGTAATCTCGCCCGTTTAGAAACGTCATTTTGGGAAATGACGATCGAAGTATCCAGAACCACGTCACTGACATGAGGTAGCATTGTTATCCGGCGGCCGGAAATCAGGTGAGACGGCGTCAACGGCTCCATGTCACTCTGCGAGGTGCTGATGTAGGTGAGAGGCCTGTCGTTTATTACAGCCTCAATCTCCGTGATCACTGTGAATAACGTCTGATAATCAACACAGGATCGTCCTAGCACTTTCTTGACAGACGTTTTCGTTATCCCGATCAAACGTTCCCACCATCCCCCATACCATGGGGCACGCTTGATGATGAAACGCCACTCTGTTCCTCTCGAGCTGAGTTCCGCGTGAATCTTGTCTGACGCAAAAAGATTCTTCACATGGTTTGCTGCACCCACGTACGTAGTTCCGTTGTCTGATATCATTACGCGTGGGACCGATCGTCGACTGCAGAATCTACGGAAGGCCTGTATGAAAGTTTCTGTAGACAGATCGGGTACCAGCTCCAAATGTACTGCACGGGTCGAGGCACACGTGAAGAGACATATGTACACCTTTGCGTTCCTACCGTCGGTGTCACGCACGTACAACGCTCCGGAAAAGTCCACGCCAGTCACAGTGAATGGGTCCGCATCTTGTACTCTCACGACAGGTAACGATGGCGGATCTGGTGCTGTGTATGCCTTGCCGACGACTCTTCTACATGTCACACAATTTCCGTAGAACGTGCTGTACACATCGTCTGATTGCAGGGATCCAATATTTCTGGCGAATGTACGATATTGTAGAATTTGGACCAGAATGTAGAATTCTCTCATGTGCGTCACGTATTACTAATAGCGTAAATGTGTGCTTCTGTGGTAGGAGATACGGAAACTTCGTAGTCTGAGCAACCGGGGCGTTATGGATACGCCCACCACATCGAAGCAAACCTGTATCATCAATGAACAATGTTTCTCTGCTTCCAGTAGCTCAGATGAAGTCAGCGATGTTAACTGTGTGAAGCTCTTGTCTCTGCAAATCTTAATAAAGCGTAATACGTATGCTGTCACGCGTAGTAGTCTTTGCAAATTACCGTAGTTCTCAATATTAATCAACTTGTGTACTCCATTCACAGCTTCGGGTTGATCTGTGGTACTGGCTGCTGGCCCTGTCGAATCACAGCATGTTTCTGTGACGCAGACGGTTGTCATTTTGGGTTCCCATGTAGGCCAACTTCCGGGGTCTGTCACCCATGATGGTCCCTTGAACCAAAGATCGTTTGTCATAAACTGCTCAGCTGAGATACCGCGGGTAAGCAGGTCTGCTGGGTTATCTTGTGAAGGACAGTAAAGCCACGCGTGGTTTGGTAGGAGTGTGATGATCTCTGTTACACGCTTTTTCACGAATCGCGGGAGAGTGCGTGTTGAAGCTAGCCAATGTAACACTATCTGACTGTCAGTCCATAATTGTAAACGCTCGATCTTCAACTCTTTCTGTACATGTTTGGCCAGTCGCGCGCCAACAATGGCTACCATCAGTTCCAAACGAGGCAGAGTAAGCGATTTCGCCATCACCAGGGCGCATTCGTGTTCGGTGCAGACGAAAACTGCGGCACCATATGACGTCATACTTGCATCTCAAAATACTTGAAGAGAGATGTTTTCGTTCTTCTCTGACGGTGAGCTCTTTAACAGGTAGCGATTTACGCTGTAGGAAGTCACAGTGTTCAGGTCCGTCGCCAAGTCGCACCACTGCCGGTATAAATCACGTGACAAGGGTGTGTCCCACGAATACTCTAATTTCCACAATTCTTGCAACAATGCCTTTGCACGAATCGTCACTGGTGTTAGGATACCAAGGGGATCATAAATTTTCGAGATGTGTTGCAATATTTCTCTCTTTGTCACAGACTCTACGAGAGAAATGTCCCTTGTAGGAAAACACAACGTATCTTCAACTGCGTTCCACCTCAACCCGAGAATCTTCGTATCTCTATCAGTGTCCAATACGCCGTCTACACTGGCACTGTCACGCACCACTCTGCTGTTGGAGTTCCAGGAACGCAAGTTGAAGTTGGCAGCCGACATCAAATCACGAGTGTCGTGATAGAATTTCACAACGTCGCTCTCCTGCTGGAAACCGGAAATGATGTTATCGACATACATATCACGGCGAACATGGTCACTTACCCAGTTGTCCTTGTTGTTGTCTAGATGCTTCACGATGGTTGCACACAGTATAAAGGGTGAGCATGTAGCGCCGAACAACACAGCTTTAAAGCGATAGGTCATCAGTGGACTGTCTGGGTCACGAGGGTCCCGTAACCATAGAAATCTGGTGACGTCACGATCTCTCTCATCCAGAGCAACATGTAGGAAGGCTTTCTCGATGTCTGTCGTCACGGCGTATCTATTCATTCGGAAGCGCATTAAAATGCCAGTTTGATCGTTCAGTTCAAGTGGAGTCGATCGTAAACAGTCGTTCAGGCTCGGCTCGTTTGACGATCTACGACAACTGCAATCGTACACGATACGAATCGGAGTGGTCATCGATTCTTTCCGTACTCCGTGGTGTGGGATATAGTGTACAGGGTATTCAGGCTTGATTTCCTCATCGACGACTTCTATGAACCCGCGTTCATGCTGTTCTGTAATAATGTCGTCGTATTTCTGGAACATGAACGGTTCTCTTCGCAGACGCTGTATCATGTTCTGTGTACGTCTGACGCTTACATCGTAGTTCGTAGGCAACTGAGGGTGATCTTCTTTCCACGGCAGTTTCACACTGTACTGGTTATCCTTGTAAGTGATGCAGGTATCCATGTACGTCTGAAGTTCGTCAGTACCGGAAGTTGCGTCCGTTTCCGGTGCGATCCCAATGGACTCCAGCTTCCAAAATCTCTCGATATCGGCAGCGTTTAGAGGTGACGTCATCACGTTCAACATGTGGTGAGTAGACTCGGCGTTCGTAGTTGGAAGAGGGCCAGAAAGAAGATATCCTAATTTTGACTGCACTGCAGTAGGTCCGTTACCCCGAACAACGCGATTCTGCACGATCTTCCAGTATGTGTCTGCGCCAATTAGCATGTCGATCTCAAACGTCTCATCTGCGGTGACAGGGTGGGCTAATTTTAAACCGCGAAGGTACGTTAGGGAAGCTACATGTCGATGTAAGCTCGGCATCGGAACTGCTATAGTGGGTGTAATTAAGGCGTCAATCGGGATCCGCTCCTTCCTGTCGGTGATCACGTGCACTGTCGCTGTTTTCATAATTTTCACATCTTGCGATGAATGTCCAAATGCTGCTAAATAGATTGTCTCTGTACCAGTCTCTTTAACATGCAGTTCATTCGCAAGTTTCTCTGTGATAAACGATCTCTGGGCACCTTCGTCGAACAATATATTTGCTTCAACAGTTAAGTTTAAGGAACTTACTTGTACGATAGCGGTCTTCAGAAGCACATTAGATCTTGCTTGTGTCGAAGAATGTAGAATCGTGTGTCCCGTGGCGATGCCTTGGAATGGAGTAGCATTTGGGCTCAGCGAAGAGCTCGTTTTCTTCTGTTCACCGATGGCTGTATGGTGTTTGCGCTGACAGTTGCGGCATCTATTGTGGGATTGGCACAGCGAAACTTGATGTGAATCTGACAGACAGTTAAAACATAATTTCTTCTGTTTCACAACTTTACTTCTGGCTTCGGTGGTCTTGAAATTGTTACAGTCTGCAGCTAAGTGTTCACCATCGCAAAAATGACAGGTTGACTTCCGACGCTTGGTGTCTGACCATGGTCTCGACTTCTTCCCAGGATTCCTACTTCCGGTATGGAAGGACGCGGTCGGCATATGAGAGCCGCTCACCGGAAAATCACGCAATTCGCCTTCTCGCATAATGGCAATCTCCTTCTCTATCGCACATCTAAGGTTGGATAGTTGCCAACGGCTGCCTCCGTGGTCACGTGCCATACTCTGTCGTACTGGAGCTGGCAACTTGTCCCTTATAATAGGAACCAGAAGATTCCCATATGACTCTTGTCTCTCGCCTAACGATTCCAGTCCTCTAATCTTCGTTTCTAGATGGTCGTAAAACGACTGAAGTCTGTCAGGGGTGTTCATCGGTGGATCTAGTTGGATTAGCGCTTGTATCAGTGCTTCTACTATCTTGTCTGGCTGACCGAACCGTTGCTTAAGCAAGTCGACGGCTTTCTTGTTGTTGGCGTTGGTTAACTGGAAACCCGCTATACACAAACCTGCTGCGCCATCAACTAACGAACGGAGATATGTGAACTTCTGCACGTCCGATAGGGTGTTGTTGAGATGCACGGAACACTCGAAGCTGTCCCAGAACGTCTGCCATTGCACTACATCACCGTGAAATGTTGGCAGAGACATCTTTGGTAGCCTGTGGTGTGAGAGGCTAGGGATGGTCATCTCCGTGGAGAAATCGTGTCTTGTACGCCGTTCGAGAACCGGAAGTTCTGGCTGTATGTCGTCTGTTGTGCGTTGTTCTCCACTCGTCACCGGCTGGCCGTTATTATTCTCATTACGCAACAAGCTCGACGCCACTGGCTGTGTGTTAGCAATAGAACTTCGTTGCTTAAGATTGTCCCTGAGTCTCTGTATCTTCAAGTCAAGATCGAACACAAACGTTTTACTCTCGACCAGTTCCGTCGCTAAATCCTCTGTATCGTTGTGGTTGATGATCTTGTCGTTGAGCACTTTCACTTCTTCAGTCTCCTCCGTTATCATGTGAAGCAGTCGCTCGTACTCAGACCCCGTTAACTCGGTAGAATCGAATCGCTCTAACTCCCGGGAAATAAGGCGACGATGGCCATCGCGCATTGCAATAAGCTTCGTAAGCTGCATATTTCGATTCTTCAACTGGTTTCACGGCACCAAAATGTCTAATTGATCGTATAGGAATGAAACGAATTCGTTGTGTCCAGGTTCTCTATATCTTTACTTCAAGTCTATATCAACAACAAAACAAAACAACAACATGATGATGACGTTGACGTCACGTGACGTTCCGCGCAAACGCGCGAAAGCGTCGCAATATTAACGTTTCCCAACAATACTAAAATAGATTAATAGTTTCTGCTCATTAACTGAAGTATAGATTGAGCTGAAATAATGACATTATATATAATTAATTTATATATAAAATGCCATAACATTAGCTTAATCTATATATAATATGTAAATACCTTAATTTTTACACATAACATGGCATAACATATGAGATGGGTGGAGTCAAGGTCAAGGACAACACTACTAAATACAAAAAAACTATTTCTTAAATCTTTATTTGTATTTTATACTGAGATACTACTTGAGATTACTTGTTGGTTGGATGGAGTCAAGGTCAAAGTCAGCATTATGAAAATTAATCAAATGCTTTTCCTTAAGTATTCTGAAATGTTATATAATCAATTTCTTAACTGTTTGTGCAGTTGACTTTACCCATGTTGATAACAAACCAGATGCTATACAGTGTTTTACATTAAAGATAAAGACTGGAGGTTGCGTGGTAAGTGGGATTTCTATAAATTGAAAACTTGCTCCCATTTATCTGTTCCTGCAATGTTGATGGCTGCGCATTCTTCATTGTTTATCACCACTGGATGGAAAGTCATCAAGTAAAGGTATATAAAAAACCCAGCTGCAAAAAGAATCAGAATCAACAGTTGCTGCATTCGCTATAACTGTAATTAACTAAATTAAAAACAAATAAAATAAAGATAGTCAAGGAAACATGATCAGAAGACCATATGCTAGGAAACTGCACCACTACAAATTGCACTGCATGATGCAAGTACTCAAACCAACACAAACCTGTTTTGCCATCATGGCCCTCTTGTTTGTTATTGGGACATCATCAGAAGATCATCAGTTACATAATATATAACAGAGTTTATTATTCTATGTGTCTATAATATGTGTCTTTTAGGAGTGTTCGAGTTAATATTCAGAGAAAAAATGTTTGGGTCATGCTAAATGTACATTCTGTACACTAAGTAATGAATTGATGGGTTCATATTTGTTGAAATATTACTTAAATTTTACATGAAATACACCTTTCCATTCAGCTACGTTTTTCCAGGCCTATCACAGTGACATTGAAGTGTGTGCGTATGAACTTTCATATCAGTTATATTTAAAAAAGCAGATAAAAGTGACAATAAAACTGACAACAAACAGAAAAATACATAAAAAATGAAGAAGGAAACACGTCAGTATGGAATAAATCAACAAGTACTAGTGTTGAATGTTTACATCGTTTATTAGTGTTTTGTAACCTAAACCAACTGTTAAGTCAACGTGTATACATGTATTTGAGTTTTCATCTGTACATACGAAAACTATTTGGTGATTAAAAAGCAATGTTTGTTCTTAACTTGTATTCCATTTAAAATAAAAGAATATATGTTGATTAACTCTATTTGGTTAATTGTATTTATGCCACAAAATCTGTTGTAACATCGTACATACACACTTAAACTGTGAATATAAAATTAAGACCGTTCACTTTGTACAAGTCGCTAATAAACTTTCTGTTGTTCTATTTGAACTTTTTTTGCTTTCGATATTTCATTGTGAATGTTTTTTTCAGGGATCGTCATTCACATTCACGTATGGTAGTTATAAGCTGGTGAGAAGGTAACATCTAACTTGATCACCAACATGGCAGAGGGCTACAGTGTCACGTGCACTAATCCAATATATGCGGGTATTTATATTTGGATTGGATTTTACACATACTGTTGTTCAGTGCCATATTCATAATACTGTTGTCGTTATGTTATAGTGATGTTGATACAATTTTGTTTGTATTATTTATTTGTACAATACAATTTAGAGTTTGTAAAAAAATAGGTTAATTGTAAAGAATGTCACTTGTTATACTTTTGTTTTAATTTCGAGTCATTTGCATATGTAGTAAGTAGAACTTTAAATAGAGTGTCAGCCATCGTAGGACATTGACATTGTACCAGCATGGTAAATTTTCGTTGGATTACCATGAAACTTCAGAATGTTGTCTCTAATGAAAGTATTGGGAATTATAAAAATTGATCATGTCAGAAACATGGTCACTTTGTCAAATATTATGAATGACAACTTCAGGGCCCTCATTTAATGATCGTAATTTACGTATCGAGATTCATGTAGTTGTTAACGATTATACAATTACAGTTTCGCAAATGCACTATATACATAAATATGCGACTACAAAAATACTGGTGGTTGTTTGCCAAAATAGCCTGACGTCATTGTCTCACGCTGTTCGAAAAAAATTAGTTGAGGAAAAGGGTTAAAAACAAGGACGTGCACTTGAAATTCTCGTTTGTCGTTTAAAAAATGTTGTAGGCATGCACTAATGAAATGTTTATTGCATTGCGTTATGCGTGTGATATTTTTTAATTAGATCAGGTTTTGACTTGACCTTAATGACCACCATTTAGATTCTGAGAAAATAAGGTTTATGGTCAAATACTAAGTCACTAGGTCATATGACAGCATAGCCTGTTTGCTTACTTTTTACACCTCAAATTTCAATGGATAATATAAGCCCCGCTTTGTGCATATGTACTGTATGTTTGCTGCAATGGTAGCAATTAGGATTTTGGGCATATTTTGGGTCATTCTAGGCGGGCGTAGTGGCGGCGTCAACTTTTTGTTTTCGCTTTCTAACTCGAGAACGGATTGAGCTATTGCAATAAAACTTCACACATAGATACCTTATAGCGAGACCTCGCTTGGGATTGCATATGGGGTGGGTGGGGTCAAGGTCACTGCAACTAAAAATAGAAAAACACTTTCCGCTCAATAACTTGAGAATACATTGAGATCTTTTAATGAAACTTACTACATAGATACCTCATATCGAAACCTCACTTGGGATTGAATTTTGGGTGGGTGACGTCAAGGTCAAGGTAACTGTTACTAAAAATAGAAAAAACAGTTTCCACTTAATAACTCAAGATCACATTGAGATATTTAAATGAAACTTAAAACAGTGATACCATATATTGAGACCTCACTTGGGATTGCATATTGGGTGTGTGAGGTCAAGTTCACTGTTACTAAATATAGAAAAATGGTTTCCACTTTATTACTTGAGAATGCATTGTGATATTTTAATGGAACTTCATACAAAGATACCTTATATCAAACCCTTGCTTGGGATTGCGTATGGGGTGTGTGGGGTCAAGGTCAAGATCACCGTTACTAAAAATAGAAAAACTGTTTCCACTCAATAACTTGAAAATGCGTTGAGATATTTTAATGAAACTTTAAACGTAGATACCTTATATCGAGTCCTCGATTTGGATTGCGGATGGAGTGTGTGGGGTCAAGGTCAAGGTCACAGTTACTTAAAATAGACAAACACTTTCCGCTCAATAGCTTGATAAGACATTGAGATATTTTAATAAAACTGTTGAGACATTGAGATATTTAAATGAAATGATATGTAGATACCTTATATTTAGACCTCGTTTGGGATTGCATATGGGGTTGGTGGGGTCAAGGTAATCATTACTAAAAAATTTATTTTTGTGTTGACTTCAATGTATTTTATTTAAACAATTTGGATTTTTTGGAATTTCCACATTTCTTGATGCCCTTTGATTGTTGCCATGCTGGTTCTCAGAAGCAAATGATCCAAAATCCACACGAAACTTCACATGCAGCACCCTTACTATTTAGCCATGGGCCAGGTCATTTTGGTGTGGTGATATTTTACTGACTTATGACCTTTTGTTTATAAACTGTTTCTGCGATATTTCAAATAACTTGACTTAAGAAAACTGAGTACATGTAATTCACCTTTGATTATAGATTGTGCTGAGTTTGTTTCCTGCTTTTTTTCTTGACAAAACATGACTATAATTCAATGAAACGTTATGTTCAGCCTTGCTACCAAGATGACATGCTCACATGGTCATTCAGAATCCACTTACATTAATCAACTTTTACCATTATATGTAAATATCTGAAAACATATGATACTGTATGAACTTCCATTATTTATAAAATCACAAACAATAAGGTGTTTCCTCACCTGAGCTCAGTAATCTAATTAGCCTGTTGGTATAGGGGACATTTTCCTGTGTCGTCCGTTGTCTGTTATTCGTCAACTATTGGCTTGCGGACATAATAGAGAATTCACTGTTCATTCAGTCATGATCAATCTTGCACAGTTTATGTATGACCATAGAATCCTGGCTGAGATAAAGGATGAGATCAGATGAGGAACGCGAGAATGAACTAGACTGCGCAAATTAGTGACATTCATTTTCACAGGGTTTGAACGGATCTGGAAATGTCATGGAAAATGGAGCTTTGTCTGGAAAAATCATGGAATCTTGATAAATGTGGATGTTATCATGGAAAAGTACTGGAATTTTCAAAATAGTCATGGAAAGTTGACCAGTATCCTTGAATATGCCTGTAAGTGCATAAAATTGTTCAAATCAATTAAAATAAAATCGAACAAAAAATCAACATGAAGAGCGTATTGATCGACACCGACAGACATGTATTGCAGCGCTACAAGCCATTCTGTTCTATTCTAGAGAGCGCATATCAGCCTAGATAAGTAATTTTATTATGTATATCAAATAAAATGTGGATATCATTGTAATATTTTGACTGCATGCTCGGATTATATCAATCAAGTCTGAGCTGTCATGGAAAAATCATGGAAAAATTGTATTACTTCAAAAACGTTTAAGCTATTAACTTGAAACTTCATAGGTGGATAAGTCTCATTGTGGAGAAGTTGAGTGCACAAGAACCGTTACTCTGTATTTCATAATTATGTAGTTATGGCCTTTTGTTACGGGTAATTGTTCATACTTGGAATGGAATACATACCGAAAATTGCTTGTGAACGCAATTTCTCCTACAGATTTTAATGCTTTTCTTGAAACTTTTCTTCTTTGTTGAGGGTAACATGTAGTTGTGGGTTAAGGTGGGGGTTTGAATTGTTCTCCTCCATTCGCAATTTATGGCCTTTTGCTTATTTTTCCTCTATATAATGTATAGGGAACATTACCTGAGAACACAACTCCTAAAGTATCCAACGAATTTTCTTGAAACTTCTCGTCATTTTTGAGGATAACGTATTGCTGTGCGTGACGATGGGGATTTTTTTTTTTTTAAATACATACATTCTTCTCCAGTTATAACTTCAAAAAGCTGGCTGCCCCCAACCTTCAAACATGCTGTCATGCAAATCACATTGTCACTGCTGTGACAAAGTTCTAGTTGTCCTTGTTTTTGAAAAAAAACGTCAACAATCGGCTTGTGGTCATTACTTTTTATTCAATCTTGACCAAACTTGCGCAGTTTGTAATTAACCATAAACCCTTAGCTGGGTTCAAAGATGGGCCAGATCAGAGTAAGAGGACCAGAGTTATTGCCCCTTTTTATTGAGAACAACAATGCAAAAAGATGTATCTTGACCACATTTGCACAACTTGTGTATGAGCATAAGTTCTCAGAACAAGTCAAAGAATTACCTGGATTAGAGCACAAACATCAGGGTTAATGACAATGTATTTGATAGAGAACTAATATTTCATTTTCGACCAATTATGCACAATTTGTATATAACTATGTGATCATAACCCATTCGAAAGTTGCCCGGAACGAAGCACAAGCACTTGAATTATTGCACCATCTCCAGAGGCCCATTTTCTCAGCTTTTGTCATCATTTATAGATTGAACACAATCGCCCTGATTGGCTGACATCTGCCATTTATCAGGGAATGTGCCATATTTCTTAGTAAGTTGTTGCAATTTTTGTGTCCATTTGGCATACAAGCGCTGTTTTAAGGTGCCCCTGTGACATTCATTAGGTGTTCGACATGGTCCCAACTGATTCAACTGGCCATGCATCTGTATTGCACCTGCCGATAGTAAAGAACAGAAGTAGACCGGAGAAGCGTCTGTATTGCATCTGCCAGGCTAACTACCAGAAATAGGCTGAGTAGGTTTATATATTGCACCTGTCGTTTGCCAGGTCAACAATTTGGCTGATATAGGTCAATTTGTAGACGATGTAATTGCATTACTCAGGTGAGCGCTTTGGGCCGTAATTGCCCTTATGTTGTTATTGTTTTGTACTGTTTAAGGTTTTGACGAAGATGGCAAATCTGCTATTATTAAAGGTAATAACTTTCCTGGCACGGAAGGGAGTCACATTTCTGGTGCAGGCGTCTTCTCACTGACTGATGTTCAGATCGGAATTCCGTGGTCAGTTTTATGCAAGTTTAATATTGAGAATTACCTGCAATCAGAAAATATTGATTTGATGCAAATAAACGACTCTATGGATGATGGAAAGTTTCGTTGTGAAACAAAAACTCATCAGGATGTAACAAATATATTTAAGGATTTTGTGAGTCAAAGCTTGACGTCAAACCCCGTAACCTTCAAGTGTTATGACGCATATAAACTGTTAATGAAAAAAGACAAAGTAAATGAAAATACTTTTCTTTACATAAATAAATTATGTAAAGACCATCATACTTACTTATACGAATGCAGGTTAACTAGAAAGTTACACATATGTGGCAGCAATACATCTTGTGTTGAAAAAGCACATCCTGTTATTGCACAATCAATAGTCGAAGTAGTCTTCCAACCGGCAGAATTGAAACAAATACAAGCTGATATTGAGCAATGGACTCAAAAGGGAAAACTTGTTAAAGTTGCTGAAAATGATTACGCTGTTATGTTTGTGACGACAAGCGATGTGCATGAAGATTTAAATGAGAAAGTTATAAATGACCATTTTTTGAAGATGCCATCCCTTGAAAATGAAAAACTATCGAAATGTAAAAAGAGCTATGATAGGTTGATGGAGCTGGCAAAATCATTCAATGTTACTGTTGTACAACATGACAAACACACTGAACTACTGCATTTAAAAGGTGCAAAAAATCGTGTTAAGAAATTGTTAACAAAAGTTACAGAGATGTTTAATGTAATTGAAATGAAAAGCAATGTACCGTCTTCACAGATTTATGATGAAGCAAATTCACTAAAGATGGTAGCTGATCAAAACAACTGCTCTGTTGATATTGCTTTGCCATATCAGGAAAATGTTGGAGGAAGATTAATTGCCAGTTGGCTCAATTCTGATGGGAGACAGATACATCTGGTGCAGGGTGACCTGTTGACATTGAAGGTGGATGTCCTAATGATTCTTACTACTGATGTGATATTTCCACCGTGTGCGCTTCCAGGAATTGAAATGGGTATGTTTTATCGATGTTATAATTGTATATTCTGCATTGATTTGCCACTTATCATTGACAGTTGTTTTTTTCTTTCTGATAATATAAATGATGGTCAATTGTAAATTAAAAATCTGGATGAAACTTTTTGAATTATTTAATGAATGTTGACAGTATTATTGTGCCTATCAATTTTATATTGCATATGATTAGGAACATTCATTCATATATAATTTTAAGTTTGCCATAGTTAAGTTTGCAGTTGTTGCCATGATTTCTAATTATAATACTTATTATTTACACAAAAATCCAGTATCTTAAAAAGAAGTTTAAATAGTCATAAATAAATACCCATGTTTCGGTTAGTCAAAACTCGACTGATTGAAATATTAAGTTGTGTGTTTGGTACAGTTGTCAGCCATTAAATAAATGTGTTTTAAAATTAAATAACTTTCGATTTAGAGTTGTTTATCGGCTAATAAACAACAAAATGGAGTTTTAATGCTTATGAATTAAACCACGAGCGTGTTATTTCAATTCTCACATGACCTAACAACATTTTCTGCAATTACAATGCAAACTATATTTCACAGTTTCGGAACTATTACCTCGGGTTGCTCATTGGTACTTTAACAATGGTGAATTGTGTTCTTTGTGAATAGAATACTCTGCGCATGCAATGTTAGAATGCATATTTTGACATAAAACAAATAATAGGGATAATAAAATACCAAGACCTGTATTGTAAGTATGTCCTATATGTGAACGGCTATTACACAAGTAGTAAATAATTAGAACTTGGTGAATATTAGATCACATATATTCCTTGTTATTGACTAAACATTATGCACATATGTTTGTGGCATGAAATACCAACAATAAACTAGGTCCTTAATTAGTAAAACCTGGTTTAATTTTTTCTAAATCTTGTTTATCACTTTTCAGTGGAAGAATTGCCTCATGGACAAAAGTTTAGATTGGGTAAAGCATTTTTCTCTGACAACACACCGCCGCGCTGTCTCCTTCCTGTTTTTGAAAATAAGAAAAGTGATAAAAGTGTGTTAAAAGCAGGGTTTCGTGACGCCTTTTCTCAAATTACTGGCAGAGGATTCAGAACAGTTGCTTTTCATGCAACAGTTATAAATGTCGTTGAACATTACATTCGAAACTTTCTTCGTGAATTTATTTTCGAATCCGTTGAGCATCCTGTTCAGATATTCCTTTGCTGCGCTCCGACTGAAGATGTTTCAACTGTAGTCAAGGCAATCAATAACTGTTGTTTTTGCATTCCACATGGCATCTTCAAGACGACCATTCATACTTGCTTAGAAGGTGACTATTTAAAATTGTGATTGCGTAATAACTGTATAATTAATTCAGACATAGCTAAGTCATACATGCCATACGTCCGGGTCTCGCGGGGATAGTCCCGCTTTCACGAGTTTTGTCCCGGCGTCCCGATCAAATGCATTTTGTCCCATCAATCACAAAATTTGATGTTAATAAAAGTTGGATTGGGCCAACAATTTACTTCTTATCGTTATTCCCTTAATTGGTCCCTATGACAACAATGCCGGCTAGCCGAGTTTCAAAGAGGAGCAGTAATGATAACCCAAACAGCGGAGTATTGTCACGCTTTCACAGGATGTTTGTCATATAATACGTTGTCGCTAATTGCTGTTATTCATCACGTGGAGGGTGTATACAGTAACTTATGTCATAGATCAATACTGACCTATCTGAACAAAAATTATGTTATCGATTCGGCTGTTTTGTTTTTTATCGTTCAAGAGGAAATGTTAACTGCATATGTTCGCCATACAGATACCTTATTTTGATGTTATGCGCTACGAAACTTTTATTCAAAAGTAAAGATCTCACAGTACTCTGCACTACAAAGGTTTTATATGGCAGTCAATACACCCACGCTTTCCATGCGGATGTCATGACTTTGTACATGCCAGCATAATTTTTGCGCACTTTTCTTGCAGAACAGAAGTACAAAATGTATATTTGCATTTTAACTCTATATAGAATTTTTTATTTACGTCACATCAACAGAAACATTCGGATAGGCGTTTTGGATTCAACTTTATTATACGCGTCATTATAACGCAATTTGAAATTTATTTAGCCTGTCACGTTTCCTTCTACTGTAAACTTAACATCTTTGTGTGTATTATTCACACTTCCTTGGTAACTATACAACATTAAACAATTACCACAGAAAATAATGATCTGTCCAGAAGGTCTTTAACATTTGACGCTCGTAGGCAGAACGTGCACGAGGAAAGTTTCCCGCCGTTTTCCAAGAACAAATCATATAATATACATGTTTTCAAGTCAAGATTTTTATACTTCATTAATTATCCCATCAGTACTACGAGTTCAACAGTGGTATACATGTATTATGTACATGAATGATATGAAAAGTAATATTGCGATCTCAATCCATGGGCCCTGCAACAAAATAACAATATTAAGGTGTCCCGCTGAAATGTCAAATGTCACGCTGACTTTTTGTCAGTGTCCCGTTTTAGCATGACAAGATTATGGCATGTATGGCTAAGTATTTAACGTAGATTGAATACATTTCTTTAATATCTTTAAGTTCAAATAGTTCTTGCTCGTATTTTATTTCATGCGTGGTCATATAAACCATAGCCACGAGTGAGAATATCAGTTTTCTATGACTACAAATAAAATAAAATACGATCTGACTCTGAAATTACCATATTTTATTTTATTTCATGCTTTTTGAAGATAATTTTTTTTTAAATGCGCGAGATATGCTGAAGTGTCTCAAGTTTATGTATACTGACGTCATAAGCATGATGTCATAATGATTTCATAATTGTCGCTCATTATTGTGGTGGGAAAATAGTGCCATACTTCCTGCGTTGTTGTCGCTTAGTTGCATTTTTATTGATTTTTATTATGTATTTCCAGTGTTTACACTGACGATTAGGTTATTCACATAGTTCCAAACAAAATAAAAATAAAAACGAAGTAACAAGTAGTTCTATATAACCCAGAGTGAAATGATAAAATGTTATCATTTCACTTAACCCAGAGTGAAATGATTGGGATATCTTTCACTGGTATTCCCCACTCATTCACTGCATAGCATGCAATATAAATTTTAGCTCTACTGTTTGCTTACATGCTCCTCTGCGTCTGTGTCCACGTCTGAATTTCGGTTACAGTTACTTTAATACTACTGGAGATTTTTGCTTGGAACTTAAAATATCCCATTGTCATCAACCTTTATATCAGGTGCAATAATCCCCATAGCTCAGTATTGTATTTTGACAGAGTTGTGCCCCTTTTTAGCTCACCTGAGCACAACCTGCTCATGGTGAGCTTTTGTGATCGCCTTTTGTTCGTTGTGCGTCGTGCATCAACTTTTTCATTCAGTCAGCATATCCTCCTAAACATCTTGGCAGATTTTCATGAAACTTAACAGGGATGATCCTTGGGTGGTCCTCTTTCAAAGTTGTTCAAATAGTTTCGGTCTGCTGCATATGTAGGTCACCAGAGCTAAAAATAGATTTAAAAAGTGAAAATGTTAAAAATCTCTGAAACAGCATGACTCCGAGCTTTCATATTTGATATGTGACATCGTCTAGAGGTCCTCTGCAAAGATTGTTCAAATATTCCCCTGGGGTCAAAACTGGCCACGCCCGGGGGTCACATGATTTATATAGACTAAAATAGCAAAATGACTTTAAAAATCTTCTCCCCTGAAACTGCATGGCCCAGAGGTTTCCTATTTCGTATGTAACATCCTATAGTGGTTCTCTACAAATTTTGTTCAAATCATGGCCATGGAGTCAAAACTGGCCACGCTCAGGGGGGGGTCACATGGTTTATATAGACTTAAATAGCAATACGACTTTAAAAATCTTTGTTGCTGAAACCGCAAGGCCCAGAGGCTTCATATTTGGTATGTAACATTGTATAGTAGTACTCTACACAGATTGTTCAAATGATGCCCCTTGGGCCAAAACTGACCACGCCCCGGGGGTCACATGATCTGTATTGACATAAATAGCAAAATGACTTTAAAAATCTTCTGCTCTGAAACCGCAAGGGCCAGAGGTTTCATTTTTGGTATTTAACATTGTATAGTGGTCCTCTACAGAGATTGTTCAAGCTATGCCCTGGGGTCAAAACGGGCAACGCTCCAGGGGTCACATGGTTTATATAGAAATATATAGTAAAATTACTTTAAAAATCTTCTCCTCTGAAACCGTAAGGCCCAGAGGATTTGTATTTGGTTGGTAACATTATATAGTGGTCTTCTGCAACTATTGTTCAAATGATGCCCCTGGGGTCAAAACTGGCCAGGCCCCGGGGTCACATGGTTTATAAAGACTTAAAGAGCAAAATAATGTTAAAAATCGTCTCCTTTGAAACCGCATGGCCCAGAGGTGTCATATTTGGTTTGTAACATTGTATAGTGGTCCTCTACAAATGTTGCTCAAAGGATGCCCCTGGGGTCAAAACTGACCACACCCCAGAGGTCACATGTTTTATATAGACTTAAATAGCAAAATGACTTTTAAGTTTCATATTTTGTATGTAACATTGTATAGTGGTCCTATGAAAAGACTATTCAAATGATTCCCCTGGGGTCAAAACTGGCCACGCCCCAGGGGTCACATGTTTTATATAGACTTAAATAGCAAAATGACTTTAAAAATCTCCTGAAACCACAAGGCCCAGAGGTTTCATATTTGGTATGTAACATTGTAGAGTTGTCCTCTACAAAGATTGTTCAAATGATGTCCCTGGGGTCAAAACTAGCCACGCCCCGGGGGTCACATGGTTTACATAGACTTAAATAGCAAAATAACTTTAAAAATCTTCTCCTCTGAAACCACAAGGGCCAGAGGTTTCATATTTGGTATGTAACATTGGGTAGTGGTCCTATACAAAGATTGTTTAAATGATGCCCCTGGGGTCAAAACTGGCCACGTCCCGGGGAGATCACATGGTTTATATAGACTTAAATTGCAAAATGACACACCTGGGAGTCACATGGTTTCTATAGACTGATATGGAAAGTGGGCTTTAAAAATGTTCTTCTCTGAAACCGCAAGGCCCTGAGGTTTCATATTTGGCTTGAAACATTGTTCACTACAAATATTGTTCAATTATTTTTTGTAAGAATTTTCTATACCCTATTTTTTAGCTAAGATATGTATTTTCTTAGTTTTTATCTAAGAAATGTCTTGTGACATAAGAAACATTCTATGTATAAATGGAATTACTGAGTTGAAAATGAAAACAAAGACATTGGGTCTTATACATGGATATTCAGGTTATGACTTTTTAACATAAAAACGGCAATAAATCATTGAAGTTTATAAATTTTCTAAAATATTTTCATCATTCTTTTAAAATTAAAGATTTTTCTTAGTTTTTCTCAAAGTATCATAAATGTATCTTAGAAATAATCTGAGAATAGCTGTTTTTGTCTTTAAATGTTAGAAAGCTTTGCACCAGTCTTAAAAGTTCAGATTTTTCTAAGACAATAATTAAATGATGTTTTTGTCGCTCTTACTGGAAAACTTTCCAACATGTTACATCAATTGGTGAACATACCCTTGCATGTCATTACAAATGATTTGTATTAATTATTGTGCAAACCTTTATTAGTGTGTTACTTTGTTGTCTCTAAGATCAAAAACTAACTGTAACTTAATAAACTCAAATATAAAATCTAATATCAAGTTAAAACTACTTTTTGTAAATCTACTAATCTGTGCATACATTCCATTAAATGGTTTCATTGTAATATTTCTCATAATTTAAATATGTATACAATTATTAGATTTAATGTTTGTGGTATATTTGTTTGCCAATTTAATAAATCATCACCCTTTTTCTTAAACAAGTATTTCATAATCTTAGAAAAGTGTTCTCAAGAATTATTTGTGAAACTATCTAAGATAAAATCTAAGAAAATAATTTTCTTTGCTAAAGTTAAGAAAACTCTTAGACAATTTCTAAATACAGACCAACTACACATAACAAACACACTATTTTGTCTAAGAAAAATCTATTTTAGGACAAAAACCGTTATTCTTAGATTTTTCTAAGATTGTTTACAATAATTTGAGAAAAAAACTAAGAAATTCTCATATTTTCAGAAAATAATGATAAAATCTTAGAAAAATTATGAAATCTTAGTGAACAATTTGTCTTAGAAAGGTTCAGAATACCAGCCCTGGGGTAGAAATTGGCCACGCCCTGTGGGTCACATGGTTTATTTAGACTATAAAAATTTATCCTGAAACTGCAAGGCCCAGATTTTTATGCTCAGTTAAGTGGTTTAGTGCCCTTTGGCCCTCTTGTTATAAGCCATTATGCCTTAAACTCAGGTGAGCGACCTTGGACCATCATTGCCCTCTTGTTTTACTTTAATTGTTTCTTTCAAGCTTTGGTTTTAACTTCCTATCACTGTTATCAATAATTTTGACAGAATTATCCCACTGTTTATGCCCCTGAATGCGGGAATATAGTAGTCTCACCGTCCCATCGGTTCGTCAGTGGGTGTGTTTGTGTGTGTGCGCGTGAGCGTGCGTGTGTGTTTGTTTGTCCGACCGCATTTCGTTTCCGCCCTTTCTCTTTTTTAGGCCTTTAAGGACTTCAGATTTCAATAGAACTTGACATTATAATTCCCGATGACCAGACGATGTGTTGGGTACAACAC
This sequence comes from Congeria kusceri, assembly GCA_027627225.1. Taxonomy (NCBI): domain Eukaryota; kingdom Metazoa; phylum Mollusca; class Bivalvia; order Myida; family Dreissenidae; genus Congeria; species Congeria kusceri. Next base: position 53,356,803 of record CM051034.1, read on the forward strand.
CCATGCTCATCTCTCAAAGGTCAAGGTCATAGGTCAAGAATGTTCGTTTCTACTTTATGACTTTAAAACGCCTGGCAAGATTTCAATATAACTTCCAATTTTTATTATTCTCAATGACCTGACGATGTGTCACTTACAACAGCCATGCTTGTCTGTCAACGGTGGAGGTCACACTTCAAGGTCAAATGTCAAACAATTTCGTTTCTTCTCAATAGTTTCTAGGATTTTAATATTATTTCTGATTATTATTCCCCATGACCAGATGATGTATTTTGTATAACACCCATGCTCTAATGTCAAAGGTCAAGGTCATAGGGCAAGGATTTTAGTTTCCACTCTATAACTTCTAAATGCCAGAAAGGATTGTAGTATTGTTTCAGATTATTATTCCCCATGACCAGACGATGTGTGACATACAAGCCATGCTTTTCTCAAAGGTCAAAGTCATAATTTACCGTAATTACCCTAAATATTGGGACACCCCTAATTTGGGGAAAAATAATTATTTTTCGCGCCCTTTCATATTGAGACTCATTTGAAATTTGAATTATTTTCTGTCCCTAAATATATGGACACCAAAATAACACCTTATGTTGTTGCTGTATAAACATTCAATACCCTGCCACTACACTGGTTGCATATTGACTTGTGACATGGTATATTGCGCCTGCTTATCTATACACCATAATGTACACCATCAGAGGTGTGTTTACATGTAGTTGACCTGTGGTGCAAACTGGTGCCGGGTCTTCGCAACTAAGCTTCTCAATTAATTACCATTTAGTCCCCACAAGAAATAATTGATCTTATAAACATCCGTCACCTATAAGTATTAATTCTAATTATTTATAATTAAATATTTAATATATTTTAATAAGCGATTATTATCCCAAAGAAATAAAAATAATTAATTGATACAAAACATAGTTAAATGCATAATCATATATTGCCCTATACGTTGGGACACAATTTTGAGAATTATTTTGTTATGTCCCTTAATATTGGGACAATAAAAACTAATTATTTTTAAGTGTCCCAATACATAGGGTAACTACGGTAAGGTCAAATGTCAAGATTTTTTTTTTCTGTCACATAACGAAGAATTTTATTATTACCTCAGATTATTATTGACCATGACCAAGTTATGCGTCGTGTACATCACACATAATGGTCTGTTGAAAATCAAGGTCATAATTCATGGTCAAAGGTCTAGGATTTTTGTTTCTGCTCCATAACTTCTAAATGCCATGAAGGATTTTAATAATACTTCTGATTATTAATCCCAGTGATCAGGTGGTGTGTTGTGTACATTACACATGCTTGCCTGTCAAAGATCAAGGTCACAATTGAAGTTCATACATAACATATTTGTCTGGAGCGTAATTTTGCTGGCATGGAGGAATTCTCTAATTACCTAAAAATAGAAATGATCGTCATCATTAGATGTCATACCCAAGAACTAGGCCTTCAGTTCAGAGGTCAAGATATTTATCCAGGAAATATATTGTACTCTGACATTGCCTTCCTCTTAGAATTGATCAGTAACAAGTCTAGTTGTGCATATCGTCAGCATGTCTTGGTCGGCGTATTTCGGGCAGAGTTATGGCCCCTATAAGTTTTTTGCCCAAGAGACCTAGTCTGCGCTTGTACTCCTGAACCCCTGGTTGGATTCTGACGAAACTTCACAGGATTGATCAGTATCAAGTCAAGTTGGGCATGTCGCCGGCATGTCTTGATCGGCAGATTTCGGACATAGTTATGGCCCTTTGAAGTTTTTCACAGAACATACCTTGTCTGCGCTTGTTCTCCATAACCACTGACTGGAATTTGACGAAACTTCACAAGATTGATCAGTACCAATGCAGTTGTGCATATCGTAAGCATGTCATGGTCAGGTGATTTAGGGTGGAGTTATGACCCTTTAATGTTTTTCACAAAACACACCTTGTCTGCGCTTGTTTTCTGTAAAACCTGGCCGGATTCGGAAGAAACGTCATTGGATTCATCATTATGTAGTCTAGTTGAGCATATCGCCAGAACGTCACTTAGTTATGTCTGTTTAATGTTTTTGACATAACAGACCTTGTCTGTGCTTGTTTTCCATAACCACAGGCTTGAATTGCACAGGATTGATCAGTACCAAGTATCATGGTAGGTGGATTTAGGATGAAGTTAGTTGGCGGTGCGTGGAGGGACACATATGTTTGTTTTTTCAAAAGCAAGCTCTAATTTAATGCAATTTAATGGGAAGCTTCAGTGCCCCTATTAGGTGTGAATAGTATCAGTGACAATGCACTTTAGTTAGTTTTATTCCAAACCTCCCCCCCCCCCCAAAAAAAAGAGGGGAGCATAATTAAAATAGTTTCACTGTATATGGGTTTCGGTGGTTGGGTGCGTGTGTGTGTAGGTGAGTGTGTTTAGATTACTATTCACCATTGTGTACATCAACTAGGCTTATTTCAATGGTCAAGGATATTGATCTCCTCTCGTAACGAGGGGCAGTTGGTAGTCTGTCTGTCCATATCTTGGGTGTGTGGTTGGTTGCGTGTGTGGGTGGGTCCATCTGTCAGGATTTTTGTTTCCTGTCCATAACTTTCACCTAGAAGAATTTTAATATTTTTTCTTCGATTATTATTGGCCATGACCAGATGATGTGTCGCTTGCATTACCTGGCCTATCAAAGGTAGATTTCACTATTCAAGGTCAAACATTTTTGTTGCCTTTCCTTAACTTCTAAATGACAGGATTTCTTCTGAATATCATTCTCCGTGACTAGATGATGTGTATGGTACATATATTTTGCCTGTCTGTCAAATGTCAAGGGCAAAATTCAAGGTCTGATTATTATTCCCCTTGTCATAACAAGATGATGTGTAACTACATCACCTGTACCTGTCTGTCCAAGGTCGGAGTCACTATTCAAGGTCAAACGTCAAGATTGTTCATTTTGGCTCCATAACTTCTAAATGCCTGAAGGATTTAAACATCCTTTATCCTTTATATTCTTAAGTACTTTGATCTCAGGAGATTATGACTTGAATTGAACGAAACTTTTGAATATAGCATCCCTACCAGGTGGACATGCGCATACATAAGATATTCACTTTAAAATAGAAACATACCTTTGTTATCAACTCCAGTGTCAGGGCCAACCTCTCTATAACTCTGTTTTGCATTTTGACAGAGTTTTGTCCCTTTTTCACTTTGATTTTCTGGGTTAAGTTTATATTTAAAACTCTTATAATTTTGAAACTTCATACGTTATTAACTACATAAGGTTGAATAATTTGATGAAATAATTGCCATAGCTCAGTTTTGTATTTCAACAAATTTATGCCCCTTCCACTGTCCAAAATATGTACCAACTGAAATACTTCAAAAAGTGAACGCGCTGTCCTCTGACAGCTCTTGTCATTATAAAAATAAGACATTTTAAGGGAGTATTTTAATGGAACTTAGACATGGATGGAGGAACTTTTCAAAATACGTGGCACAAATGTTTTTGTTAAACCCCAGGCCATTTGACACTTTTGTTTTATTTTACAGGTTTCCATCAGATTGATGTGGTTGTACACAATGGTTCCTTGGTATCTGAACAGGTATTGATGTTTTATTGGTTTTTTCATAAACAGAGCTTTGAATAAAATAACATTTTGCAAGCTGACGCGTGTGTCATTATTTCTATTAGTGTGTAAATCTGATGACATTTTCTTGAATATTTACCATTTTATCTTATATTGTCTGGTTATAATTCTGTTCAGTGCAGTTGTTTGACTTTGTTAGTAGACAGTAACCACAATACCATACTGTAATCGACATATTTTAATTTTAGGCTGAAGCCCTTGTAAACACTACAGATGCCAGTCTTACACTTACTGAAGGTGCTATTTATTTCTTGTTACTTAAACATGTGGGTAAACAGATTCTGGAAGGATGTAAAACGAAGTATCCATCAGGAATCAAAGAACGATCGTGTGCTGTCACAAGTGCTGGTGAACTAGCTTGAAAAACAGGAGCTCGCTATATTATTCACTGTGCACTACCTCTGTTTAATCAAGACAGTTTTTATCAGGTTTGTTCTATTATTGTATATCAAATAATAAATATGAAGAAAGTAAAAATACAGTTTTAAGATTTCCGAAAACATTCAGGGGAGCATCATTGTCCTTCCATCTTGTTTTTGTTTGGGCTATTTCTCTGCAACTTCTGGTTGGATTTCTATAGGATGCTGCATAGCCTAATGGAGGTGTGAATAGTTCCAGACTATTCTGCTCCATTAATTTTTCTTGGAGTTATGGACAATTGCTGAAATCTTGTCAAAACCCATAGGCAGGATTTCAAAATTATTCCACAGAAATGTTTCTTAGTTGACCCTTTACCAAATTGTTTCAAAACACTGTGATTTTTTAAACAACATGATTAGGGTGTGTGCAGGTTTTCCCATATATGGCTATAAATGGTACTTTGACAGTCTTCTTATCAGAAACTACTTCCTAGATTGGGAAATAATTACAAAGAAATGTTGCTTGGGTAACCCTCTGTTAAATCCCTTCAAATAATTTTGATACGTTAAAAAACATGGCCCCCATGGGAATGACCAATTTGCCCTTGAATGCTATAGATAATCTTTTTGTCTGAAACCACCGAAAATTATCGGAAATTTTCCTTTCATGACCCTCTACCAAAATTCTTCGAATCATTTTGATCTGTTAAAAACCTGGCCGCCAGAGTGCGAGGCAGTTTTCATTTGACAGATATGTTCCTGGGATTCCCTACCAAATTCCATTACAAATTATTTTGATTTGTTAAAACCATGGCTTTTAGTTGTCCTCGGTATCATCCTTCGTTAACATTTAACTTCAAACATATGTGTACAGGTTCTTTAAGTTCAGCAGTTCTTATTTGCGCTTCACCAAACGTGATGAAATTGTTTGTGGCTATAATGTCTTGGAGCCTAATCGCCTCAGATCTCTAGGAATTACAGTCTGTGAATTATTTCATTTTAGAGTTTGCTTTGGACTTAGAGGGTGCATACCTGTTTTACCAACTTCTCTTTATGAATGTTGTAATAAGATTTTATATATTATCTCGTAGGTCATTCAAAATATGCTTAAACAAGCGCTTGTGGAGGCTGACCAAAGGAAGTGTACATCAATTGCTATTCCGCCTATTGGCACTGGAAAGTTGGAATATCCTGCAAGAGAGACAGCGTATGCAATGCTGGAAGCGGCTTACGACTACTCAACATCAGCAATATGCTCGTCTCTTAAAAGAATTGTGTTTGTGATCTTCGACAAAAATGATGATAAAAATTTCAAGGTAAGAAGGTCATAATTCGCACTTCACATGAGTGTGAAGAGCAAAGGAATTCGATATTTGACTAAAAAATACAATTTAGGTTATTTCACTTGCCAATGGCGAGTAGATGCACATGGTATTTTAAATGATCAAGCATATGCCTATTTTGAATATTTCTATCTGGAAAGACTGTGTACATTTGCACAATGTTGCATAATGTTTATTATGCATTCCAAGAAGCGAGGGTATATTGCATTGCAAATGGCGATTTTTTTTTACTGCAGAACCCTGATGCCTAGATTCTTGAAACTTGGTGGGTGGGTTAGGGGACCTTTAGCCAAATGTCAAGGTCAATTTGACTAAAATAAAAAAGCACTCAATTATTGTAAAATTTTATCCAGAAAATAAATTCGCAACTATTAGGCCTATGTTCTTCTAACTTGGTAGGTAGGTTGGCCATGACTAGTAGAGGATCCCTATTTATTTTAAGGGTCATTGGGTCAAAGGTCAAACCACCCAAAACATAAATACAAAAAACACCCAATAATTGTGAAACCATATCCAGGAAATAACTATCCAACCCTCAGGCCTAGGCTTTTTTAAAGTGGTAGGTGGATTGGTCATTACTAGCAGACGATCCCAATTGGCTTTTGTGTGGAAGCTCAAACTGACCAAAATTTAATGATTCCTATTGTCAAAAGGTCGAGGTTAACTGACATAGTTGTAAAACTTGTCCAGGCAATTACTATGGAACCCTTAGACTTAGTTTTGTAAAGTTTAGTCAAACTGAACAATAGTTAAAACATTCTTGTTTTATTTGACTTGTCATCCTTCACAATTATAATTTTTAGCTTGACTATTCGAAGAATAGGTGAGCTTTCCTACTACCCCTGGCGTCGGTGTCTGCGTTTGAAATTGGTTAAATGTTTTTTGTCAAAATGTTTTGAAAGCTACACAAGTTATTCACTTGAAACTTGGAATATACCTTTGTCATCAACTCTAATATCAGGGGCAACATTCCACATAAGTCTGTTTTGTATTGTGACAGAGTTATGCTCCTTTTTCACATAGATTTTCTGGTTAAAGATTATAGTCAACAGTTTTGTAACTTCTACAGAAGTTATTAAATACATAAGGTTGAAACTTGAAACAATTTGGTGACATTATTACCATAAATCAGTTTTGTATTTCAACAAATTTATGCCTCTTCCACTTTCCAAAATATGTACCAACTGAAATTCTTCCAATAGTCGAGCGCACTGTCCTGTGACAGCTCTTGTAATAGCTCGACTATTCAAAGAAAAGGTGAGATTTCTTACTCGCCCCAATGTCAGCATCTGCGTCTGATCTTGGTTTAAGTTTTTTTATATTCAGATATCTTATAACTTCAAAACTACATAAGTGTTCCACTTGAAACTTGGAATATACCTTTGTCATTAACCCCAGCATCAGGTGCGACATTCCACATAGCTCAGTGCTGTATTTTGACAGAATTGTGCCCCTTTTTAGCTGTACTATTCACCGAATAGTCCATATCTCTGTTACTACTACAGATATTCAATTAAAACTTCACACATGTCTTCGGGGCCATTATGTAAGGTCATTGACCAAGGCCCATAACTCTGACCTGCAAGTTAGCAGAATTAAGCCCCTTTTATGTTCTTAAAAAAATCAGGTTAAAGTTTTTGTGCAACAACTTCATATCTCTATATCTACTACAGATATTAAATTGAAACTTCACACATGCCTTCAGGTACATTATATATGGTCACTGTCCATAACTGTGATCAGCATTTTAGCAGAATTATGTCCCTTTTTGTACTTATAAATATTTAGGTTAAAGTTTGTTTGCTTGTACATATCTCTGTAATTACTGTATTGAATTGAAATTTCACATACGTTTTCATGGTCATTTTGTAAGGTCACTGACAGAATAATACTATTAAAGCGGATTGAATAGTCTAGCGCGCTGTCAGGAGACAGCTCTTTCACAAAGAGTTCTTGTTCTTGTAACTTCAAAACTTCATAAGTTATTGACTTGAAACTTGGAATATACCTTTGCCATGATATTCAGCACCAGGTGTAACATTCCCCATAACTCGGTTTTGTATTTTGGCATAGTTATGTCCCTTTCCACATAGATTTTTAGATTTAAGTTGTGTGAAACACTTGAAACTTTGGATATACATTTGTCATACACTTTAGCATCAGGTGCCACAATCCACATAACCCTGTTTTGCATATTGACAGAATTTTGCCCCTTTTTACATAGATTTTTAGTGTAAAGATTTTGTTCAAAAGTCTTATTATTTTTAAACTACGTAAGGTATTCACTTGAAACTTATAATACATTCATCAACTCCAGCATCAGATGCAACAATCCCTATAATGCAGTTTTGTATTTTGCCAGAGGTATGCGCACCTTCCACATAGTTTTTGGGGTTAAAGTTTTTGTTCCAAAGTCTTATATTTTCTAAACTACATTATATGTGTCTCGTCGCGAGAAAACCGGTCATAATGCATGTGCGTAAAATGTCGTCCTGGATTAGCCTGTGCAGTCCGCTCAGGCTAATCCAGGACGGCACTTTCTGCTTTTATGGTATTTTCTGTTTCAAGGAAGTCTCTTCTAAACATAAATACACTGTAGGCGGAAAGTGCTGTCCTGGATTAGCCTGTGCGGACTGCACAGGCTAATCCGGGACGACACTTTACTCACATGAATTAAGTCCGTTTTTTTCACGACGCGCCACATATTTATTTTATTGCAGCAATATACTGAAGTTCAGGATGACATTGTTCGAGTTCGACCGACATATAAGTCTGTTTTACCAAAATCAGCAACAAATAAAATGTGTGTGCTGGTCATTGTTAGTGTTTACATCCTTTTAAAATTAGGTCATTTATTGTATGAATAGTTTTATTGTATGAACATGTCGAAAAAAGCAGTAATTCACAAATGTATCATTCTGCTGCTATAAATTCAGTTAGACTTCAAAAATGGGTTGAGTATTGTGTGCCACATCCTGGGGTATTGAGAGTTATTGTCTTGTCTGTTTGTTTGTCTTTCTCTTATTCCAATTTAAATGCATTGTATTCCGAATTTGGTAGATTCTAATAATATTCGTTATTTGCTACTGGTAAACTATTTTTATGCCCCAACCATCATAATTTCAATCATGAGATAGGTATTGCATGCAAGAACATGACTTGTGGACTTTGCAAATTACTTCTCTTTGTTAGTTTTGTCGAAAGCATAACTCATAATTTAGCCATTTTGTTAATTCTTACAAAATTATTTAAGAGTACCTAAAGCATACAAGAACCATAACTCATTATTGCGAAAACGTGTTAATTACTCCCTTTTTAGCTCAACATGCTCATGGTGAGCTTTTATGATCGCCGTTTGTCTGTCATCCCTAGTGCGTCTTGCATCAACATTTTCTTTTAAACAACACCTCCTCCTTAACTATGGACAGATTTTCACCAAACTTTACAGGAATGTTCCTTGAGTGACCCTCTTTCAAAAGAGTTCAATAATTTCGGTTAGCTGCATATGTAGGTCACCAGAGCTAAAAATAGTTTTAAACAGTGAATACTTTTAAAATCTCTGAAACTGCATGGCTGAGAGCTTTCATATTTGGTATGTGGCATCCTCTAGTGGTCATCTACAAAGTTTGTTCCATTTATTCCCCAGGGGTTAAAACTGACTGAAACTGCAAGGCCCAGAAATTTCGTATGTAACATCGAATAGTGGTCCTCTACAAAGATTGTTCAAATTATGCTCCTGAAGTAAGAAGTGGCCACTCCCCAGCATCGCATGGTTTATATAGACGTAAATAGCAAAATGATTTTAAAAATCTTCTCCTTAGACACTGCAACATACATAGCATTTGTATTTGGTATCTAACATGGTATAGTGGTCCTCTATAAAGATTATTCAGATTATGCCCCTGGGGTAAAAAGAAGCCAGTTGTCAACCCGGGGTCACATGGTTTCTATAGATTATTCTGTCAAGTGGTCTTTAAAAATCTTCTTCTTTGAAACCGCAAGGCCAAGAAAATTTGTATTTGGTATGTAACATTGTATAGTGGTCCTCTACGAAGATTGTTCAAACTATTTCCCTTGGGTAAAGAGTGGCCACACCCCGGGCGTCACATGGTTTGTAAAGACTTAAATAGTAAAATGACTTTAAAAATCTACTCATAGACTTAAATAGTTAAATGACTTTAAAATCTACTCTGAAACCACAAGGCCCAGAGGTTTCATATTTGGTATGAAAATACTTTAGTGGTCGGCTACAGAGATTGTTCAAATTATGCCTCTGGTGTAAAATTGGCCGCGTCCTGGCTGTCATATGGTTTCAATTGTCTTATATGGCAAGTGGGCTTTTAAAGTCTTCTCCTCTGAAACTACAAGGTCCAGAGGTTTAATATTTGGCATGTAACATGGTATTATGGTCCTTTACAAAGATTGTTCAAATTATTCCACTGGGGTAAAAACTGGCAACGCCCCAGGCGTCACATGGTTTTTTATGCCCCCACCATCAATGATGGTGTGGAATATAGAGTGTTTCCTGTCCGTGGGTACGTACTTATGTATGTATGTACGTGTGTACGTATGTACGTGTGTGTGTATGTATGTGTGTACGTATGTACGTATGTTCGGATTCTTGTCCGGACAATATTTTTGTCCAGCATTGGAGGATTTTCAAATAACTTGGCAGAAATGTTAAGCATAATGAGACGGTGTGTCGTGCACAGGAACCAGGTTCCTAGGTGCAAGGTCAAGGTCACACTTACAGGTCAAAGGTCAAATATAAGAATTTTAGGCTTTTATCTCTGTCCGGAGCATAATTTTGCCCAGCATGGAAGGAATTTCAAATAACTTGTCTCAAGTGTTGAGAATGGTGAGACGGTGTGTCGCGCTCAAGAACCAGGTCCCTAGGTCCAAGGTCAAGGTCACACTTAAATGTCAAAGGTTCAATATAAGAATTTAAGCCATAGACCCTGTCCGGAGCATAATTTTGTCTAGCATGGATGGAATTTCAAATAACTTGGCACACATGTTGAGCATAGTGAGTTGTAGCTATACTTGTAATCCCTATGCAAACATTGAGCTACTTCTTAAATGGGCAATGTTTGCTGTCGGGCTATACCGGAGAAGGACCATTTCTGTGGTGGAAAGTTTTCCTTCTTTGTCTATATTGTACCGACAGGATTTTGATTGCTACTTTTACGTCCCGAAATTTGATAGTTATTGTGAATGGATTGCAATAAAAGTTACGCGTAGAAACCAGGTCCCTAGGTCCAAGGTCAAAGTCACACTTAAACGTCAAAGGTCAAATATAAGAATTTAAGCCTTCTATCTCTGTCCGGAGAATAATTTTGTCCAGCATGGAAGGAATTTCAAATAACTTGGCACAAGTGTTAAGCATGTTGAGATGGTGTGTCGCGCACAAGAACTAGGTGCCTAGGTCCAATGTCAAGGTCAAACTCAAAGGTCAAAGGTCAATTTTAAGAATTTAAGCCATAGACCCTGTCTGAAGCATAAAAATATTGTCCAGCATGGAAGGAATTTCAAATAACTTAACACAAGTGTTAAGCATGGTGAGACGGTGTATCGCGCACAAGAACCAGGTCCCTGAGTCCAAGGTCAAGGTCACATTTAAAGGTCAAATATTAAAATTTAAGCCATATACATTGTCTGGAGTATAATTTTGTCTAGCATTGGAAGGAATTTCAAATAACTTGGCACAAGTGTTGAGCATGGTGATAGGGTGTGTTGCACGCCAGAACCAGGTCCCTAGGTCCAAGGTCAAGGTCACACATAAAGTTGAATGGTCATTTAAGCCATAGATACTGTCTGAAGCTTAATTTTGTCCAGCAGGGAAGCATTTTAAACTAACTTGGCCGAAGTGCTAAGCATGATGTGTCGGTGTGTTGCGCGCAAGAACCAGGTCCCTTTGTATAATGTCAAGGTCACACTAAAAGGTCAAGTAGAAGAATTAAAGCCATAGACCATGTCCGGAGCATTATGTTGTCCAGCAGGGAAGCATTTTCAAACAACTTGGTATAAGTGATAAGCATTATGTGGCAGTGTCGCATGCAAGAACCAGGTGCCTTGGTCCAAAGCCAAGGTCACACTTTAAGGTCAAGTATATGTATATATGTTATGATTCTTGTCCAGGCAATAACACTGTCCAGCCTTGCAGGATTTTCATATAACTTGACAGAAGTGATAACCATTATAAGCGGATGTGTCGCCCACAAAAATTAGGTCAAAGGTCAAGGTCACTTAAAGGTCAAAGGTCAAGTATACAAATTAAGTCCATGGATTCTGTCTGGAGCGTAATTTTGTCCGGCATGAATTTTTGTTAGCAGCAGTGGTAAGCATTATTGATTTTTGTCAGGACTAAAACTGTTTTGTGATATCCAAATTACTTCACACAATAAGAGAATACATTTGTAGAAAGTAAAATATAAAGGACAATTCTCTTTTTGCTAAATTATTTTTATGCATACAGGAAAAGCCGCGCTATGTACAAATGGCTACATAGGTGGGGCAATCGTGTCAGTGGGCACATTTCTAGTATAGACTTAAATAGCAAAATGCTTTTGAAAATCCTCTCTGGAACCGCAAAGCCCAGATCTTCATACTCATGTGGCCATCTTGTTAAGAAAAATAGCCCTACTTTTGCCCTACGTTTTCCAAGAAGTAAGCTTTTCAGCCTGGTGCATGTACATTCAAATTCAAATTTAATATTACTCTATTAGGCTGTGTGTTTTCCCACCCATTCATCTGAACACTGAAAGGGTAGGTTACAATGATTTGTCAGATGTCAAGAAGAGTATTTTTAAGTGGTATGCTTATACTGACTAATACTTTCATATTAATATAACTGTTGCGCTATTGAGGTAGACATATGTTTTGTTTAAAAAAAAAGAATATTGTTTCCCATGCTTTTATTTAAATTTTTTTTCTTCCATGTTTTGCCACAGTCTTTATGCTATTAATGTCGGTTATTGTTAATGACTGAGGTATGTTTGACATTTGTCACATATTTCACAATGGTATGCACACAATTTTGGCTGCAAAATCAGCAAATCAAACGCCCTGTTTTCAATGCCTATCATTGACACAAAGTTAAAGTTGCCGTTGAACACTAATTATGCTCAGGGGAGCCACATAGGCACATTTGCCCTCATGTTTGTGTGTTTTCTTTTCAATCCACGTAATAATATGAAATATTATAAAAGTAAAATAATGTAAAACCTTACTAGACTGAACTGGCAGGCATTTTCTTTTATTTAGTGTTTGTTGCTGCGAAAATATACACAATTCACATGTGCAGCATTTGAAAGGGGCATTAAACAATACAATGCTAATAACAGAGCATATATACAATGGAGTAATCAACTAGTTAATGGAACAAAAGCGTATAATATAGCTCATCAAATAGAACTCAACAATATATCATAATTTCAGCAATTTGTGACATGCACAGTTATCGTAAAATACATACCGTGCACCACAAGCACCTACTGGTAGATCTGTTATCTTGTTTACATAAGACGATTCAACAAACATTATTCATCATTGTTGTATTGTTAAGGACCATGAATGATTTACAACTTTCTATTAACCGAAAAATATAGTATCAACCATGCCAACAGGGTTTATCAATATTGAATGCCCCTATCAATGAAGTGGCAGTATATTGCTTTGCAAATATTGGTCCGTCTGTCACATCTGTCTGTCTGTTGGTAGACCTAACTTTGTCTGGGCAATAACTATATAACCTTAAGTTTATTTAACTTGGTAGGTAGGCTGGTTATGACTAGTAGAGGATCCCTATTGATTGTGGTTTCCTCCGGTTAAAGGTCAAGTCAAAACGGACAAAAAGGCTGTAAACAAATGTAAAATTTGTCTTGGCAGTGATTTCGCACCCCTTAGGCCTATTTTCTTCAAACATGGTATGTAGATTGGCCATTACTAGTAGAGGATTTGTGGGTCCTTGGGTCAAAGGTCAAGGTCAAGGTCAGACAAACCAATAATTGTTAACACATTGTTAACCTTTGGAACCCCTAGGCCTAGGCTCTTAAAAGTTGGTTATGAAGCCCTATTAAATAGTATAATGCGTCATACGATCAAAGGACAAGCTGACCAAAAGATGTTAAAACTGACTAATATATCTGCCAACCTTGTCTGGGCAAAAATATAAAATTATGGGACCCTTTGGCCTTGGTTTTTCTTATGTAGTTTGGGCATTATATGTTGATGATCCCATTTTCAGATGACTTTTATGCCCCAACCCCACCCCCTATCAAAGAAGCGGGGATATATTGCGTTGCAAATGTCAGTCCGGGCAATAACTTTCGAGTCCATAGTCATAGTTTTTTTCAAACTTGGTAGGGTAGTTGGTTATGACTAGTAGATTTTGGGGTTGTTGGGCCAAAGTTCATGGTCAAACTGACCAAAACATTTAAAAAGAACCCAATAATTGTCCGTGCAATAACTTTGCAGCCCATAAACCTAGGTTCTTAAAATTGATAGGTGGTTTGGTCATGACTAGTAAGAGGATCCCTATTGATTTCGGGGTCCGTGGATCAAAAGTCAGGGTGAATGATTAAACAAGATGGTGCCAGAGCTATAAATATATTTTTTTTAAACGACATCTCCTTCCAAACCCCAGGTTGGATTTCGAAATATTTTTTCAGAAACGTTCGTTGAGTTGTCCTCTACAATATTTGCTAAAATGGTAACGCTTTGAGGGAAAAACATGGCGCCAGGGACAGGGGCACTTTTCCTTATATCTCTGTATTGAATATTTTGAAAATCTTCTTGTCAGAAACCACTCGTTGGATTTTGAAATAATTTCACAACACTGTTTCTTGGGCGGTTCTCTACAAAAGTTGCTGAATATGTTTAAATCCATTGTAAAACATGACCGCCAGAGAGGTGGGGCCATTCAACTTTATATGGCTATATTGAAAAAAATCACAATGTTTTTGTCAGAAACCACTGGTTTGATTTCACAATAATATTACAGAAATGTTTCTTGTGTGGTTCTCTACGAAAGTTGCTCAAATAGTTCTGGACCATAAAAATTGCCTGCCAGGGGTGGGGCCATTTTTCATAATATGGTTATATTTAAAACTTTGAAGAGCTTCATATCAGAAACCACTGGTTGGATTTCAAAATAATTTCACAGAAATGTTCCTTAAGCGGTTCTCTGTCAAAATACTTATAAAATTATTTTGATTTGCCAAATAAACAATGCCACCAGAGGGTGGGGCTTTTTATGCCCCTAAGGAGGGCATAAGTAGTCGCATCGTTGGTCTGTGGGTGGGTGCGTGCGTGGGTAGGTGGGTCCGTCGGTCCAGACTTTGTTTCTGCTCTGTAACTTTTTAATGCCTGGATAGATTTTAATATAACATTATTTCCCAAGACCAGACGATTTGTCGCGTACAACTCCTATGCTCGTCGGTCAAAGGTCAAGGTCACAATTCAAGGTTAAAGGTCATGCATTTTTGTTTCCGCACCATAAATGCCTGGATGGATTTTAATATAACTTTAGATTATTATTCCCCATGACCAAATGATGTGTCGCTTACAACTCCCATGCTCGACACTTAAAGGTCAAGGTCACAATTTAAGGTCAAAGGTAATGGATTTTTGATTCCGCCTTGTAACTTCTTAACGCCTGGAAGGATTTTAATATAACTACAGATTATTATTCCCAATGACCAGACAATGTGTAGCGTACAACATCCATGATGGTCGGTCAAAGGTCAAGATCATAATTCAAGGTCAAGGATTTTTGTTTCTCCACCATAACTTCTAAAAGTTTGGAAGGATTTTAATATTACTTCAGATTATTATTTACCATTACCAGGTGATGTGTCATGTACAACTGCCATGGTCCTCAGTCGAAGGTCAAGCTCACAAGTCAAGGTTAAATGTTAAAGAATTTTCTTTCTGCTCTATAACTTCCAAAAGCCTCGAAGGATTTTAATATTACTTCAGATTATTTTTTCCCATGACCAGATGATGTGTCACCACTCAGATGCTCCTCGGTCAAGGTCTGTGGGTTATACTTAAAAGGTCAAATATTAGAATGATCTTTTTGCAGGAAGCATCATATTTGCCAACATGTAAGGAATGTAATGATTTGGTAGGAATGAAGATCATTATGAGGCTGTGTGTCACAACAACAAACAGCTGTGTTGCTGAAATCTCAAGATATTGTACTCTGACATTGTTTTGCCTTCCTCTGACAAGCATATGCTTCGGGGGCATATGTCACATCCTGTGACAAGCCTTGTATTCCTTATATACCATAATTCATGCAGGGTCGTTTTGCTTTGACACTCCGTATTTAATAAGCCAGTGAATCAATACAGGCACTTGTGTATCTCTTGTTAAATGAATTGATTACGTTTATGTTTTCCTGTTTACTGAAGATTTTCCGGGTGTGTACAAGAAGGTTGACGCTGGTTTGTTCTCAAGTACGTCGACAAAAGTTGTAATTCATGTGACATCTTCATCTGTTAGGAAATACTTGCCTTTGTCTGCTGTCGTATTCCGTGTGTCAACAGGAAGTGTAAAGGGTATGATATTATACTATGTTTATTCTTAATTTTATTGAATTAATACAGGCATGCATTGTTATGATGATGCAAAACATGTATGCATATGTCTCACATTTTCATTAAAAAGATGTTGCTCTTTACTTCCATATGATAACTGTTTAATGATAACCATTTGTTTAACGTTAGTAAAGACACTCGCAGTGTAGGAAACTAAGCAGTTTCTTTATGACATAAACTCGTATTGCAAGACCTCTTTTGACTAGTTGTCAGCTCACCTGAGCACAACATGCTTATGGTAAGCTTTTCTGATCGCCTTTTGTCCATCATCAGTTGTTAGTCGTTCATCGTCAACATTTTTAGCTAGACTTTTCGAAGAAAAGTTAAGCTATTCAACTCGCCCCGGCGTTGGCGTCGGCATCCGAACTAGGTTGAAGTTTTTCGGTAAGCTACTTTCTCAGGAATGGCTGGAGGGATTTCATTTAAACTTAAAATATTCATTCCCCACATTAAATTGAACCTACAGGCCACGTTTGGTAACTCTATTTTGAAATTTGTCAAAATTATGGGCCTTTTTAAACTTTAATTTTTTTACATATAAGCAGGTTAGGGTTAGGTTAGGGTTAGGGTTAGGGTTAGGGTTAGGGTTAGGGTTATAAATTGCGCTTTAGGTCAAATTTCACAAAATCTATTAGAGGTATTGACTTGAACCTCAACGTACTTGACAGTGATGAACTTATTCTGTAGACAAGATGAGGTAAAAGAAGAACTATCAAGGTTTTTTTGGAGTTATTGCCCTTTTTTCAGCTTAGATTTATTTTTGCTCTAGGTCAAATCTCTCAATATCAATAAGAGGTATTGACTTGAACTTCAAAATACTTCACAACAGTAATAAACTTATTCTATGACCAAAGGGCCAGAGTACTATCAAATATGAGAAATTAGTGTCCAGCACCCGTAGGCAGTGCTCTTGGTTTACTAGATATAATGTGTTGGTACGTTTTAACATTTTTATTTTGGAATGCCTTTGATTTTAGAAGTATGTCTTAAAAGAGGGGCTGGCTTGAACATCTCCTCATCATTCACAAAAACCGAAGATGCTATAGACGAGTGTGTGAAAGAAACAGTAACTGATGTTGCATTTGTGTTTGTTAATGGAAAGCCAGGTATGTTTTCAATGTAGGATAATATAGGAGTATAAATCATGCACTAAAAACGTTATGAATATGCATTAAAGACAATAGTGAAGTTGTAAGTATATTTCTGAAAATTAAATATACCTCTGACAATGCGATAATGAGCTGCATAAA
Source organism: Congeria kusceri (assembly GCA_027627225.1). Taxonomy (NCBI): domain Eukaryota; kingdom Metazoa; phylum Mollusca; class Bivalvia; order Myida; family Dreissenidae; genus Congeria; species Congeria kusceri. The sequence continues at coordinate 53,374,000 of CM051034.1, forward strand.
CAGATTCAGACATATACCAAATATTTATTTCATGTGTAAACAGTACGTGCAATCTACTTGATGTGTTTATTATGTGTTCTGATTGCCGACACGTAGTACTTAAATAACGTGAGCAAGGTGGACTAATTTCCCATTCTTTTAATGAGCATGACTATAAAATTAAGTTTCGTCGAATGCTCTGGTTTGTTACACAGTGACACGGTGTACGAAAATCCGATGCAGTTTACTTTTCACGTGCATTACCTTCTGTTTTATATTTTGTCAAAATCAAGTGGTTAGCACATGGGCATGAAAAAAAAAAAAAATACAAAAGACCACTCAATTTTGTAATAATTATGTTATTGGTTTTTAATATATCCCTGAACTTTCTGATGTTTTTATCTGACCTGACCACACAGTGAGCTATTCTGGTCAGTCACTGTCCCGCGTCCGTCGTCGTTGTCGTCAACAATTAATACTTAAAAAATCTTCTCCTCTGAAACCGCCTAGTGGAACTTAACCAAACTTGGTACTAATGTTCCTTGGGTGGTCCTCTACCAAAATACCAAAAATTATTCTGATAAATTAAAAACATGGCCGCCAGGGGGCGGGGCCTAACATGACTATATTGAAAACTTTAAAGATATTTTCAGAAACCACTGGTTGGATTTCAAAATAATTTCACTCAAATATTCCTTGGGTGACCCTCCACCCATAATACTTCAAATTTATTGTGATTTGTTAAAAACCATGAAAACTTTAAAATCTTCTTGTCAGTTACCTCTGTCTGGATTTCGAAATAATTCAACATAAATTTTCCTTGGGGGACGTTTTACCAAAATACTTGAAAACAATATTTTGATATGTTAATAAAATGGCCCCACCGGGTGAGGGGCTTTTCCTTATATGGCTATATTAAAAATCTTCTTGTCAGAAACCACTGGTTGGTTTGCGAATTAATTTCACAGAATGTTCCTTTGGTGACCCTCTTAAAGAAAAACATGGCTGCTATGTGAGTAGATTTCCTTATATGGTGTTAATTATAACTTTGCAAATATTCTATAACCACTAGCTGCATTTTCAAATAATTAAAACAAGTTTCATGGTTGACTATATAATCTACCAAATTCTTTCAATTATTTCGAGACACTGAAAAAAAGCTGTCAGTTGTCCATCATTGACGTCAGTTGTCAACTTTTACTTTATCTCTGAACATGTTTTACATGTTTTACAAATTGTTATGATTCATTAAATTCGGGTTAGCGGCCCAGGGCCAATTTGGCCCTCTTGTTATATTGTAAGATATTTTAACGTTTGTCATTGCTATATAATGCCAAATTTGGTCAGAAGTCTAAAGATATATAATTAACATTCTATTTAAATCGTGACATCCATTAATGTATATTCTTGATAATGCATTGCATTTATGTCCTGATGAAAGTGTTTTAGTTATGAGATTATTCATTTATCATCTAAAACTAGTGTCGCATCGCCTACAATTCTAGAGCCAGTCTCTGTTTAGTATTTCGATAGAGATTTGAACACCTGCTTTCGTTTTCAAATGATGTTAATTTAAATGTGCATTTATGTTAATAAAAGTCCAATTGATATTTTAAGATTAACAAACTAGAGCTAATTTCTCATGAAATGATGGTCAGAGTGTTGCCGTGCATTAAATTTATGACAAATCCGATAACCTCTCTACATGACATTGAACACCTTCACCGGTGATCCACAATATGTCTCCCTCTTTACACATAATTGTTTTGCCATCCACGTATGTACGTCCGTCTGTAATTTTGTTCACCAACCGTGTCTGTACAAGGCAACTTACCAAAACTACTTTCACTGTACAGTATCAGGACGTGCAGTCAGTCAGTAACCCCAAGTCTGTACTAGTTATAGGCAACAGTCAAATAATGCCATCCATAGTTTTTATGCCCACACTTTGGGGGGGGGGGGGCATATAGATTTGCCCTTGTCCGTCTCCGTCTGTCCGTCCGTCGGATTTTTGTGTCGCGCGAAACTTTATAAGCATATTCATTAGCATCGGGGCTTGTGCACCTGGGTATTTTAGTGCAGTTTTTTCTGACATCAGCAGAGTTATGGCCCTTTTTAGCAAAAAATGACATTTTTGGAGTTGTGTCGTGCGTAACTCAAAAAGTATTACTGCTAGAGTGATGAAACTTTACAAACATATTAATCAGCATGTGAACTTGTGCACCTGTGTATTTTGGTGCAGTATTTACCGACATCAGCGGAGTTTTTACCCTTTTTTGGCAAAAAATGATATTTTTGAATTAGTTTTGCGTGTTACGCAAAAAGTATTAATGCTAGAGTGATGAAACTTTATAAACATATACATCAGCATGTAAACGTGTGCACTTGGGTAGTTTGGTGCATTTTTCCCGACATCAGCAGAGTTTTGTGACAACCAGCGGAATGTGTGGGCATCTGTGTCCTACGCACACACATCTAGTTCAGAACTATAATTTGTGTTTTCATTATTTAAACGCAATATTACTTGTGTTCAATATTTCAGAAACATAATTTCAAAATTCTTATATGTCATCCATGAATATAAGAACAATCTGAAGGTTAAGGTTACAGTTATGTGTCAAATGTTAAACACGATTATAAAAGTCAACTTGTTCAGGCTGTAACTTCCGTATATGGATGTATAAAGATAACAAGACATTTGAGTGAGACACACTTATTTGCCAGCATGCTGTATAGGGAAAGGATCATTGAAGCGTTAAAGTTTAGCATACACGTATTAGAAATTGTGTATGATGGGTCTGTACAAACTTTGAAACCGACGCAACTTGTCGTTTTAAAAAACGCAATAACAAACGTCGAGATGTACGTGCCTTTCGTTGTATATCGATGTTCTGTCCTTTTAAATAATTGCATAACGTATTTATCAGCTCAGTTATAATTTGACTTTGGTCGCCGATCTACCAGCATCAAGACAAACTACTTCTAGTATAAATGATTGCATGTATATGTATATATTTCCTTACATTTTGATTATTCTGTTCGAAAAGGTTAAGGAGGTGGTCAAAAGCTATCTTGTTTGGCGGAAGAACTAGACTGCACAAGCGTTGCATTTCCGGCCTTAGGAGTTGGTGTTCTGAAATACCCGAGGCGTGAGACCGCGTTCCAAATGTTCGAAGGAGTAAGAGAATACACGAGAGAAGTCCCACAGTCAAACCTTAAAGGCGTTCAAATAAATTTGTATAAAGGAGAGGACGCAACATGCAAGGTAAATCGAAGATTCGCTGTTCAATGTAATGTTTTCAGCTAACAAATTATTCAAACTATTAATCATATAATGTATATAGACGTCGATACTGTGTTTATTATTGGTTCGTTCTATATCTTTCAACAGATATTTGCAAACGAACACAGAAGACGTTCCAAACAGGGCATAATCGCGGAACAACTTCCTACTTTGGGGGAAGTATTGTTAAAACATTTGCATCAATTATTATCTCATTTATAGTCGAGATAATTTCGACTATTGACGCATAATAAATAAAAATTATATTTCAAACAGAAAATACAGATATTTGAACTATATGCATTTGTATTGCGTTTGAGGGTTTAAGGGTTATTATAATTTGTGATTTAATTAGTAAACTCGTTTCGATCGCGAATGTGAGATGACATAAAGTCGCAGCGTTTACTTCTGAAACCTTTATACAGAGATACATATGCAAGAAGGTCCGAATCACTGTGTATCATGAAAATAAAACAGGTCTTCACTCCGCTATTCTATAACTGAAGTTTATTAACCATAGTCAAAGACACCTAATGATAAGAGTGTGCTTACATGAACAGATTGTGTGACCATGTTCAGTCGTGCTTTATGTGGTTTAAACAGATTTGTACTGCTACATGTACATTAACCATTCTTAATGAAATGTGCAAATAATGATATCCATTCAATTGTTTAATTTTATAGAAACCTATTTTTATCGAAACAACGTTGTGTTTTATTCTTCACACGCATGCTCCTAATGTGCAAGTTTCTTCATGTTTAATAAACAATATTGCAGTAAGATTAGTGCAGTACACTACGGAATTTAAATGAAGTAATGCATATCGTGTCATTTCAATAATTATATCGTATAGTCGTATACATCGGTATTGACATATGTCCGAGTACTCCAAACTTGCATTGGGCTGGAAAGCAAGCTTGCTATTCGTGTTTTGCTGAGGGAAAATACAAGTTTTCCTCCGTATGCAGTTAAAGTCCGGTTCAACTTATGTAAACAAATGTCTTATTTGTTCTTGATATCATAGTTTTTTCATTTAAACAGGTATATAAGTGCAGGAATTATACCATAACATATATATTTTATGTATTGTTTGCTTTATATTATATGTTATGTGTTGAACCGATTACTTACTGTTCGTATTAAATGAATGTATGCTTTATTTATATCGACTGATCTGGTTGATTAATTTATATTCTGAACATTGCTAATTAATCACTATATATAATTTAATGAACCTTTACATGCTTGTTTGTAAAGGACTAAACATCAATATAAACAGATTTGTATGGCTAGAAATTTGAGGCATAATATGCATGATTCTAAGTCTTCAAAACACAGTGTTGATTTCAAAAAGTACACTTAAACAAGATGAGGTTCCTTTCTGTCAAACAGTACACATAATCAAGATGAAGTTCGTTTCGTATGAATTGAAATATAATGGTAAAGTGCGATTCGATCAAGCGCGTTAGGTGTGTTTCGTATATCATACACTTTTGTTCGAATATGTTTTGTTTCTGTCAAAACTTAGCTTATTTTTTAGGGACAAACAGAGTCTGCATCAAAGCGGCTACAGGGAATCCAGCGACGTGTAACGACGAAATCAACCTACCAGTGGGACTCGAAGCTAGCATGGAATTCGTCATTCGTCTGGTAGAAGACGAGCGAATCAAACATTTAATTGTCCAAGCGGGTAAAGCTGTTTCTCAAATTAGATATTCGTTGCTTTCCTTCAGTTTGCAAGCGATATGTTCCCGTGAAGCATGCAACACGTGCTTTGTAAACAAACTCATCAAATACATGCTTGAAATAAATGCACGACAGTTTAAAATAAATCATATACGATTCTTGAATGTATGTGTTAACGGAAAATTCATGCCAATTTACATCAGATCGGGGTTTAATTGTGTACATGTATGTGTCTGTACGCGTGTGAATCACTGATTACTTACTTGATACAATATACCCTCTAAGTTTGTACTTATTTGAATATGTTTTGTATCTACTGTTAACTTAGCAAACAGCATTCCAGTACTAATGTACTCTTCATTTCAGCATGACTAAATGTAAATACAATTTTGTTTACACAGATTCAAAAACGGTCCCAGACTCGCGGCAGGAAAACATGACAAGGACAATGATAGACACATTTGCCACCTGCAGTCTGAGGTACCTGAGAATCGTTGATATGGTTGTACCAGACCTGCCAAGACTGCACCGGTTTCTGTCAAACTTAGGTTTAACAAACTTATGCCATCCTTTAAAATATGTTATTTTGCATATGTATCAGTTTCAGTTTCAATACGTATACGCGCTAATATGAACAAACAGTTTGTATTGTTATAATTATTATAAAATTATGAAAAATAATATTATAGTTTACATAATATATTGTTAGGTGTGGGACAGTGGCTGTCAGTCGTCCTTCAAGATGAACCCAGTTCCTTTCTGGAATTGATAGCAGAGAGCAGAGAGGGTTTAGAAGAAATACGCAATGTAGTTGAAAACAAGATATTTGAAGCGCATACAGCACCAATACCGCTTTCTGTTCAGTAATTATACTGTTTTAGTTTTTCATGTTTATAACTTGAACAAAATTCAATGCTGTCAGGAGTAAATAACATATTCCTATCAGGCATTTTCACATTTTATTCATATAAATCATCCTATTTATGACATCAATGAAAACGTCCTTGGCACTTCTGATTTGTTTTAAAAGAACTACTGTACACATAAATAATAATTATAATAATAATACTAATAAATATAATAATAATAATAATAATAATAATTATTATTATTATTATTATTATTATTATTATTATCATCATCATCATCATCATCATCTAATATATTGCAGGGAAACCCCCAGCAATCAATCCACAGGTACATTGGATGACCTTGGAATACATGAACATGAAAGTGATTTGTCGACTTTAAACCCTGCAAAAGACGCAGAATTAGATCCAGCATATGCAACAATTGATGGAATCAATGCTACTGCAACATTTCGTGGTCAAACAGGTCAGAGTATTGTTTCCACGAATGCCCCCACCGAACGTAATGAAGGCATGGATGATGATCCAACGTACGCAAAACTGGACGAGAACAGAATAAATTCAACAAGTCAGACGCAAATGCATAGTGTTTCCGATATTGCAGTAGATAAAGATTCAGCCGTATCTAAAATATCTACTGATCCCAACCAAGATACGTTAAAAAAGGATTTCGCGTGTGGCTCATCTGCAGTCACTAATGTTGAATCGATTACAGATTGCAATCAGGTTCGTTGATCCTTATTCTACACTTGAGACAGCAACACATGTTGCTGCCTTACGTTTGAAGTATTTCTGCAGATTCGTAAAGGACACATTATTTCCTCAACTAGACCTTTTTTTAAATTTTTTGCGATGCTCATAACATTTCGACATTCGTCAAAACCTCAAGATTGGATACTTTTGTGATAATTACATATCATCTATTTGTTTTGAATTTATAATAATATGCCTTTCGTTAATATAGCTGACATTGAAACATGGTTTCGTTACTAAGTCGCTTTAGACATAACCACTAGTATTGCTAACAAAACAAAAAATATATTTTAATAAATGTATTGTAGATTAAAGACTCAGAGGTATCAGCTTTGATCAATTCCGGGATAGTAAACTATCTAGAGCAACAACAAACACTGCAACATTGGATATCCTCATTGCAAAACGATGCGGTGTCAAAATAAGTAGGGAAAAGGCTGGATATACTGCTTATGGAAGTTTGGATGATATATGCACATTCGAACACTATCTGGAAAATGATTTTTCTGCTTGGAAATTCGACGACCTAACTATAGATGAAAACTATTATTCTACGAATGACACAATCTGTATTGAGATGAGTGTCACTTGCAAAACGGGAAACCGTGGTGTTCGAACAGAGTGCGAATGCTGCAAGAAAATTACAAAACTGTAAAAGAGATCTTAACGATAATACCGTGATTTGCTTAACACAAACAAATAATAAAATTTGCATAATTGGGGAATTGGAGAATGTTTCTAAAGCATGAAATGAGCTTTCGAGACAGTCAGTGAATGAGTGCGCGATCTCGATGAACAACATTTTATTTAAAGTTATGCAAGCAGATATAAGAAATGCGAGCGCTGACTTTATAGCCGTTTCATCAACACCTCGGATGTCAGGTCAACAGGGTGCTGTTACACAGATTACGCAAAATGCTATCGAAAAATATGCCCAGGAATGTATGCTATCGGTTGAGAAGGAACAATAAAAATTGGAGAATGTCGTGTGTTTGAAACGGGGTTGTGTGTCCGGAAGTGGATTGGGAACGTGTGGGTCCCTACATACAGTCAGAAGAGTCCTTTAGACGAGCATGTTGTACAGGACGCATATTCAAAGTGTTTTGCTGAAGCTGATAAACGACAGTGTGTCACTTTAGCGATGACAATAATGGATCAGGTAAATGTGATGTTTCAATTTCACACCATTTCAAATATGACATAATCAACTGAAATACAGTACGTGCCACGCGAAACCCGCAAACTTCACGATATTCGACGAGCCGATTTTATCGCGATGCGCAGAGCGCTCGCTCGCGATGTAACGAATCTTCGCTATTTCTCGCGAAGAAAATTCGTGCGTATTCGCGAAGTTGCGTGGCGAAGGATTTTGTTCGGCCACAAATCGCGACGAGAATGTAATTAGTAAAAATGCGCACCTGAACGCAATATTTTCACTCGGCGGTCAATTAATAATTCGTTTTAAAAGTACTTTTCCGGGATTGTTATTTAAATGTAATAATCTGAATTATCTTCTAACAGTATCATTTAAACATACATTTATGACAACACAATAACGACATTTTTGTGGAAAGAAAAATTAAGTAATATTATAAGATATCGGTTCATAAATTACAAAAATTATTAAAAGAAAGAATAAACATTCATCGTGCCCTATACATTACCAACAACAGAAACAGTTAAATCAAACCCAATTAAATGGAAAATTATACAGTGTTAAATGACAAACAAAAGATGAAAGTTACAACATAAGAGGTGGTTGCTCCCTGTACATTTTCATGACCACAGTTGATCAATAAAGGAGAGCTATTGCAGATCAGTCCACGGGTTGGATATTGACACCGATTAGCGCATGAATATTTTTTTTTATCTATATCTTGTTCATCAGAAACCTGCGTTTTGAACGCGAATAACAAAAGATCACATTTACAACCGGATTGCCGCCTTAATAATTGGTTAACCGGTTATTCGTTGTCATCCTTTAAACTGACTTATAGTATTTTGATATAAAGATTGAATGAACTACTACTATGTACATGTACTTTCATCTTATGTAGACTATATGTAACTACATCAGGGTTGTGAACATTAACTAACACTGGAATATTAACCGACTATATTCGATAATCAATATCAATTAATTTTAATAATCCATTATTCATAATTTTAAGTAGAGTTTAATAATTTTTGTCCGAATAGTAAGTTCTAATGTAAACGTATATACGATATGAAATCATTGTGACCTCTATATGCTTTTTCTTAGACTAATACTGTTAAAAAATAGTGCTTTATTATATAATAAATATATAATATAAACATATGGCATTAATTAAACGTGATATTAAGGTCATAAAGTTTACATTTCTACATTTAACAGACACAATACATTACACAATGTAGAAATACCATGAAACTGTAAAACTCTTAAAGTTGATAGTCTAGAGCAGATGCACATGTAGTTGTAATTTCGTCGCGAATCGCGACGAAATTTCGTGACCTATTCGTCATGAAATCTCGCGATGGGGCCGCCCGCTATATTTCGCGAATCGTTGCGAACTTTCGTGACGTCGCTTCGCGAATATTGATCGAAGGCTCGTCACGACAGCGCGAATTCTGCTGGTTTCGCGCGGCGCGTACTGTGTGTGGTCGTTGTTTTGGCGTTTACAATTACGTCGGTATGACGCATCTAATAAAACACGATGCTCTAATAGATGGACATAAATGTTATTTTCATGTATGTGCTACAGTGATAATGAATAATAGTATACGGTATAAGGTGTATACCTTACGCCCTTATAATTTGTTTGTTTATGGTTTAAGAGTGTTGTTAGACGACAATTTTTGGTAATACCTTTGGGGGAATATATTCATTATGGGAAAGTTGCAAAATTATTAATACATATGTATTTACACCTAGGTATGCAACACGTTCCGATTGCGTAATTTTATTTTTCAGATATTACTAGGGCATCCGTTGTGTAATTAATATTATGGAGATCTAATGTTGCACACAATCAAATTGGCCTTATAATGAGTGTGTGTGCGTGTTCATGTACAATTTATTTGCGGAGATGCAAAAATTACATTTAAAGCGCGTCATAAATTAGAAACTGTCGCCATGCGTAACGCGGTACCGTCCAATATTTCACCATTCATACCTAATTGGACGACGTGAGGTTTAACTCGCGATAATGTCCGAGTACTCCGAAGAGTTCCTAATGAAAATTCATTACATGATGTTGATCATTACGCAAAATTTGCGTTATCACGGTTAAACAAGAATTCATCAGTTATAAAACGGTGTTCATTTTGATGCACTATTCAATCTATTGAAATACCAAAAAAGCAATTACCGATATAAGACGGTTGTCTCATTTTAAATTACAATGCATGTAATGTTTGCTGCGTTAGTTATACATGTACATCTAGTATTTACCAGGGGGGGGGGATCGTAAAGTAAACTGTTGCTACCTTTAAGTGAGACGAAAAACAGCTGGTGCTTTAAATGGACGGTTTTGAAAGAAATGCTGGATGTTTTTCTATGGTTCGTACTGCTTTTTCCGCTTTTAAACTCGATACTATGCTCATGTTGCGGCCCAATATTCCATGTAATCACGTGTTTCATTTCAAGACTATAACGTTTCTTATAAAAACGTTATTGAAGGTACAGTGTGTACTTAAAGTAGTCAGAAGAAATATTTTAAAGCTTCAAGTACGTTTTTGCAGTCTTGCACTCACTGTATGAACATTTGCTCTAGAAGTGTCAAACTTGATTACTGTTTTAGTGTACGGCTAAACTGCATATCGATAGTCATAAAATGGTATAAAATCGTCTTCAAACTATAAACAAATTGCGAAAAAATGTTTGAGATTTACAAGTCAACAACACACCTGCACACACTGTACCTTCTATAACTTTTGTATATAAAAAGTTATTATTTTTTTAAATACAACACGTGATTACATGGAATATTGGGCCACCACATGAGCATATTCTTGGGACGAAAAACGGAAAACAAAAGCTGTACGAACCATAGAAAAACATCCAGCATTTGTTTCAAAACCGGCCATTTTGAGCACCAGCTGTGTTTTGCCTCACTTAAAGGTAGCCAGAGTTCACTTTACGATCTCCCCACCCCCCTGATTTACTGCGTTGTGAAGGCAGCTTGCAAATTGCATTTAGTAAAAGCTCTTGTTGTTGTGAATCAACGAAAATGATGATTAAGCTAAAGATATTTAAATGATGAACTTGAATGTGTTTATGTATAAGATTTGTTACATGCTGTGATGTTCAAGTGTGAGTTTCAAAAAATGTGCACATTGTTGTACTGCTATGGTATAGTTAATCAGAATGTGTAATTATTCTCTATTGAATATGTATTGTTCGATACATTTACAATGTTGAAATAGTAAAGTAAAATTGTTTGCTTTTACTTCCCCAAAACTTTGTCGGGGGATTATGTAATTGCCACACTGCCAACCCGAAGGTTCATGGTTCCATTACGTATAAACATATCTCTGGTGGCAGTGTGTCATATCACTAAATTGTGTTTAATATTCCATGTCTGTAATTATTTAACTCGTTTACAGTGTTAATAGCATTCTACATAGTTGTTTCTTTAAAACAATAAATTGCTTCGCTTTGAGTTAGGCTCAGTTGTAAAACGTTTGTTCTGCTATATATTTCTAAAGATATGTGTATTTTTTACTCAAATTTATGGTACATGTAATATGTAATGTGATGAATTTAAGTGCATATTTATGATTTGTAATATCAGTTGGTTTCCATAAGCTGTGTTCCTATTTGGTATAAATTTCGTTTAGTATAATTTTAACCCTATAGATCCGTGCATTTCAATATCCTTAAATGTCATTGAAAAATATGAATCTTTGTTTTTGTCCATTCTATGGATATGAAATGTTATACATATTGCACTGCCTACATCAGTTGATGTAGTTGTTATGTTAAATCTTAAGTCATGTGTTTATCTAAAGTCCTATGTTAATTTTAAGATTCATAAAATATCGTTTGATGAAAATTTATTACGTTTATACTGTGGTTCTCAATACCCGTATATGCTATAAAATATATACAACTCGATTATTATGAGTCTCCTGTATTTCCACACGACTGACCATTACATGTAAAAGACGTCTCAAGCAAAATACGTTTATATCTCGACATATCTGTATGTATAATAATTATTAAATGTACTGTTTTAAAAAGCTGTAGAGTCGTTGTAGAACAAACGAGGTTGTGTTTCCAAATAGATAAGGCACTGTAGATAAAATATTGTGATATCAATATAAAATGGTGTTGTTTCTACACAATATGTTTTTCTATTTATAATAAATTAATCAATGATTTGTATTTATCTATTTATAGTGTATATGTGGTGGTCTTATAAACTTTTAACTTAAAAGATTCCGTTCGTTTCTTCAAACAAATCGACGGCCGTAATAAATTACCATGTTTTTGTCTTAGGAAATGTTTTAATGTCACTTTATGTATATTTGTGTCAAGGTGTGACATTCTGGCGTTGCTAGGCAACATGAAATTGTACAAACATTAAATACAGAATCGTTGAGCAAAAACAAAATAAATTGTTGTAGCTATGTGTGTCTTATTGTCGGTACGAATGTGTTTTATTACAATGTTTTATACACAGCCAAATAAGACAAATTAAATGAAATAGCGTTGTGTTCGACTATTTCAAGGCCAAAGTGCCAGAAATGCGAGTAGTGTGATTATTTCAATAAGCATATCTCTAGATGTTTGCGGAATAGAATGAGGTTTTTTTTGCTTTTTATGAGACAGAACTTTTTCCATAATAACGATATTGAAAAATCTTAATTTTGGTGTTTTTTTGTCATTTCGACCCCATTTTCCAGATAACGGTATATTACATGTTCCGCCACAACGTGCTCATGGTGAGCTTCAATGATTGCCTTTTGTCCGTCGTCCGGCGTGCGTCAACATTTTCATTCAAACAACATCTCCTAAACCCCTGGGCATATTTTCACCAAACTTTACAGGAATGATCCTTTGGTGGCCCTCTTTCAAAAAATTTCAAATCTTTTCGGTTCGCTGCATATGTAGGTAAACAGGGCTAAAAATATATTTAAATACTGAAAACTTAAAAATAAATATGAAACCGAAAGACTGAAAGCTTTCATATTTGATATGTGACATCCTTTTGTTGTTCTCTACAAAGTGCGTTCAGATTATTCCCCTGTGGTCAAAACTGGCACTCTGGGGGTCAAATGGTTTATATAGACTTAAATAGCAATATGACTTTTAAAATATTCTTCTCTAAAACTGCAAGGCCCAAAGGTTTAATATTTGGTTTAACATTGTATAGTGGTCCTCAACAAAGATTGTTCAAATTATGACCCTGGGGTCAAAACTGTCCATATCCCGGGGGTCACATGGTTTATATAGACTTAAATAGCAAAGTGACTAAAATTCTTCTCCTCTTCAACCGCAAGGCTCAGAGGTTTTATAATTTGCGTGAAGAATGGTATAGTGGTCCTATAAAGTGTTGTTCAAATTATGCCCCTGGGGTAAAAAGAAGCCACACCATGGGTAGAATGGTTTCTATAGACTTATATGGAAATTGGGCATTTAAAAATCTTTACAACCGCAAGGCCCAAAGGTTTCATATTTGGCATGAAACATTGTTTAGTGGTCCTCTACAAATTAAAATATGCCCCTGGGGTAGAAACTGGCCACGCAGTGGGGGTCACATGGTTTATATAGACTATTAAAATCTAATGAAATTGCAAGACCCAGATCTTTAAACTCAGGTAAGTGCTTTAGTACCATTTGGCCCTCCTTTTATAAGCAATTATGATGCCTTTAACCCAAGTGAGCGACCCTGGGCCATTTTGGCCCTTTTGTTGATTTATGTCATATTGTATTTTCATGAATCCAAATTAATGAAATAGAAAGACGGGGTGTTTTTTTAAATTGTAAATTGTATGAAATCGATGCGATTATCAGCGTCAGTGTACATGTATAATGGGCCATTATCGAGAACAAATGTGTGAAGGTAATATGCATTGTTTATTTCTTATAATAATATAATGGTTGGATGTTGTGTAATGAATGGAATATGGGTGTTTGTCGTTCTTAAACGGATAACCATAAATGTATTTTCCAAAATTAAAAAATAATAATAATTTCATATATGTTTCCACTTTAAACATTCAGTGAAATAACAAAACGGAGTTCTGTGAATTTAAGATGTCAGGATAGTTTGTGTCTCCCCATCAATTGTACGAAGTAAAAAGGCGTACATTAGGCGAAGGAAGCTTGTGTAAACGTGCAAAGAACATAACGTACATGGCATTAGGCGCGTCAAAAAGCACGGCCATTCAAAGGAGAGATGAATCCAAAGTAATAATTTAATGAAAACAATGTAATGATTTTAAAGCGTATGCACTGTTATGGTCCCCGAACGGAGGAGCATATAGTCGCCGCTTTTCCATCCGTCCTAATTCTAATTCAACTGACATTCAGACGCACTTCCCCGACAATTTTCTCCATCATACTCTAGGTCTGTCCGTCCGTCGTTCCTTCAGTCCTTCCATCCATCGTTCAGTCCGTCCGGTACTTCGTTTCCGCGCGGAAAAAATTCCTCGAATTGAATGAAACTTTATATGCAGCATCCATATAGTGCGGCGATGCGCATATTATCCGGTCGTTTCAATATGATGATTTTTCAGGCCGGCATTGTCCTTTAATTATAAATAGCACATTTAATTGGATACACAATGACCGCTTTGCGACAAAAACGAATAGCTCGTTACTCATTTGGGATTGAACAGAAAGACATTTATTTGAACAATGGTTGCGTTTTGACATTTCATTGGTTTACAACATGCGGTTTATAGTGTAAGTTATGCTTCGTTAACATTTTCCGAACGATTTTTAGGCATCGTAGGTGGCTACGGGAGCCCGTAATAAGGTTATACGGAAATCGTTGGACTTCCATGCAGCTGACCAGCGGTCTCCACAAGCTTCTTACGAAAATTGTACGGAGCCAGTGCGGCATCCGTGCAGAGGCCTTGCGGCTTCCGTGTAAATGCAGCACAATCGTTGCACGGCCTCCGCCCGATACCCGTGCGGACGTCGTTCGATGCCACCTTCGATATGTTTACGCGCTACGGGCTTACGATTTTCAAAAACGTGTATAACTTTCAATTTAGCAAGATCGTAGAGGCTACTTTGTTTCCGCGCGAGATCTCAGGAACTAATGACTCGAATTTGATGAAACTGTATATTCTGCATCCCTATCGGGCGGACAGGCGCATAAAGTCCCGTTCGGACGGTCTCATGATTTTTCAGTGAGTTATTGTCTTTTTATTAGAAAAAGGACATTTTCTTACGAAGTTTTCATTTCCGCGCGAGACCTCAGGAACAAATCACCCGAATTATATGAAACTTTATAT
Source organism: Congeria kusceri (assembly GCA_027627225.1). Classification (NCBI taxonomy): domain Eukaryota; kingdom Metazoa; phylum Mollusca; class Bivalvia; order Myida; family Dreissenidae; genus Congeria; species Congeria kusceri. Next base: position 53,389,025 of record CM051034.1, read on the forward strand.
GCAGCATCCCTATCAATTGGACATGTGCATATTGTCAGGTCGTTCCGACCTGATGGTTTTTCCTGGCCTAATTGCCCTTTGATTATAAATTTGTTGTGCTACTTGTTCATACTATAACACGGCCATGGATGGAGGGATTTAAAAATTAATTGGCACAAATGTTTGGTGCAATAAAATGAAGTGTAGCGCTCGTGAATCAGGTCCCTAGGTAAAAGGTCAAGGTCACAAGTAGAGTTCAGAGGTCAAAATTGACACTTAGCTTGTCAGTACTTAAACTTGCAGTGGAGTTTTAAAAAATTGACATAAATGTTAGCCTCAATGAGATGGCATGAAGCGCACGTGAACCAGGTTCTTAGGTCAAAGTTCAATTTCACACTTGGACCATTTGCTTGTCCGTACTATTACTTGGCTATAGATTGAGGGGTTTTCAACTTACTTGGCACCAATGTTTGCCTAAATAAGACGGCTTGGCACCATATAAACCAGGAGTTTAGAACAAAGTTCAAGATCATACTAGAAGGTCGAATGTCGAAATTGGCGTTTTGCTTGAAAGTAAGTAAAGAAAATCGGCTGTCTTTCTCGTTATATTTCTCTCTGTGGACAATCAGACTGAAAAAAAAACATGTGAATCGATAATGGTTCGGATGAGTATTTAAGTGCGTGGTAACGCAATTGGAAGATAGCAGGACGGTCTATCATTGAGGCAGGTATGTTTTTGAGGACAAGGTCATATAGCACGTGCAACACAGATATAACTGCAGAATCACAACATTCGAAACGACAGTTGCTTCTGCCATCACAATCTCTGGATCTCAATATTATTGAGCATTTGTGGGACAAATAGAACAGGCGAGTGAAATGACGACCAGCTTAAGATATTTACATAGTGCCATTTGTGACTTTTTATCTTACAATGATATTGTTGATTTGTAATGTATTTATTTTCATCTTACGGTAAATGAATTAGAATACAAATTTTAAGAGCTCTTTACAAATTATTTATTTATTCATATTCCAAATTGTGACGAAATTCCTTCAGAAATAGCCGAGAAATTGTGAATAAAAGATGTGTTGTGTTAGAAGTTTGATTGAGTGTACTTTGTATTTACAAAACGGCCGTGTTAATTATTAGTACTTCAACAAAATTGCCTCCTACCTAAGATGCCTACGATACTATCCAAGGTGTATCGATGTCTTAGTCTCGGTTTCATAATGTAGCAATACGGGCATTGAATCAACACGGTAAAAGATCGGATGGCGTTGTAATTACGTTTCTGTAAGTACTTATTTAGAACTGATTTTTACGACGTAATTATGTTTTTGTCATGTTGTTAGCGTTTTAACTACCACTGGCGTTTAATCTGTAAACTGCAGTAAGATAGCACATACTTTCTTTTTCCGAACGCATTTCACGTTCGCATTTCGTACGTAAATTTAACTCATATATCAGTTTCCCGTTGGTATTCTCACGCGAAATCATATGCATTTATTAAAATGCGTATCTAACTGCGGATTGTTATTTTCATTTGCGTAGCCATGCTGAGCTGCTAGCTATTATTTAATTGCACTTTCGATTTCTGTATACAAAGTATTATGCTTCACCACTTAGTAATCATTCAAAATGTTGGTTCATGCATCATGCCTGACTCGATATTGAATTACAAGTGACTATACGAATAATGAAACTCCAGAGACATCACCAGGAGAGAAACTCTTATAAACATCCGCTAGTCTTTTATTTGAGGCAAGTGACCAATTGCCTATACAATACAGGACAATACGCACAACACTACACGAATCATAAAAATGATACAAACTGTGGTCAACTCCTTGGAACAGTCAATGCAAAGCATTTGGGGTTAAAACCGGTTTAAAGGCATGCCGAACCTCACACGTAGCTCAGAAGTACTCAAAATATACGCACTTGTAAATAAAAGTTAACCTCATGGCATTGCAATTCAGATTAAATAGTAATAAAAAAGAATATTAATTCAATTAAATTACAATGTAAATTAATTTAATTACAAATTATTTATTTATTAATAAATGTGCACCAGAGCAACATAATTGCAACTTTCTGAGGCACGATGAATAGAGTTGATATAAGTATCAGCTAAATTTCTTCTTGTTGACAAGATCTCAAGACCTAGCATCATATAGTACATATAACAGATCATCGTCGTGCATCTCAGGACGCAGCCTTAATACGTGGTGTAAAAGGCCAGATTAGAAAGCTTTATTGTATATGCTTAACTTTTGTAATTAATATAATTGAAATCAAGTAGTTCAATATTAAACGAAAACGATCGTTACTATCTATGCAGAGAAAATTATTTAATTTTTTGGTCCGTATGCCATGACTCTTGATTCATATTTGATTTGTTTTTGATCGAACAGAATGCGTTTTCAATGATAATATTAATAGTACTTAATATATGTAAAACGTTATGTATGCAATGTAACATAACTGGCTGACGATTGCCAAATAAAATGATAAGCTAACTCGCGACAGGAATATTATAGAACATGTGTTATAGATAATATTATGCCCGAAACTGGATATCACTATTCTGATGAATAATTACAATGTTAAAGTAGATGTTCAGCATTCTCGGAAAACACACTTATTTGGAGTAAATACTCAATATCTGCAAAATGTTTGTTGTTAATGTTTAAACTGAATATTGAAAAAAATATATGACAGTAAAACCTGTGAAAACCGAACATCATCGGGACAGGGCCGATCGGTTTACCAGGTTTTCTTATCATTCCAGTATTTCAAATAAATGCACATGCCATTCAATAAAGTTTTATGCAGTAACATTCACAATACGTCACAATATGTACTTTGTTAAGAATGTTTAATAATGCTATAAGCATAATAAATAAAGGAAGGTTATCGAATATGTATCGATAGACGTTTTTTTGTGTGAAAGTAATGGTCCATCGTTACATGTATTGAATAGATTCGCTATTAGAGAGTTCATTTTTTACATATGTTCTAAATTATTTAATACACAAACAAAGCATGTCAGATCGACACAACACCATTATAAGATCGTAATATTCACGGCTCTGATGCTCATGCGTTTATTATTTATTAATAACAATTAAACAATCACATTGTAGTTTTTTTAGTTTATTATTACTCCAAGCACATTTTCAAATACGTAAACAAGAGGTATGACGATTTAAACATTAATGGGTTTTTACGAGGTCATTTTCAAACGCCCTGACTGGCTGCACTTTTAACACTCTATGTTGTCACTCCAATGAAGTGGCCATGATGTCATTTAAACTAATAATCGTCTTAACACATCTGGGGTGAAGGGACACCCGACTTGACAAAGCCGTTCGGTTTATTCAGGGGTTTCTTTCCTGCTCAATCTGATACATTTTGCGAGTACAATCGAACGTTTGTTTATTTTCACAAGGTTTATATTTATTAAGTATTTTTATATAGAGAAAAAGAAGGAAAACAAATTGGGACCGAAACATCAGTTCGGTTTAGACAGGGATTCGGTTTATAGATAGTTCGGTTTCACTGTGATATATATGTATGTCATAATAAACTTGAAAATAGAGCAGATAAACCTGATAATAATTTTTTATTTAATCTGAAAGTTCAATCCGAGGCCGAGTGTAATGTCGGTGATAGCTGGCGACATTTATCTTAGCAGCGACCCGTTTACTATTACTTAAGCCTTTTCATCCACAATTTAACCGCAGGCGTTGCAAGTAAGCACATACGTACATGTACGAGTATAAATCATAAAACTTTACCTTACGCTGACTTTAAAATAGTATCAAATGGTTACCCGGTAATAGGAAACGATTAGTTTCTCTATCATAATCATATGAGTGTTATGTACATCGCTGAAAGAAATTGCTAAATGATGCTAATCCTTGCAACTGCACAATGATTTAAAACTAATCGGTGTGGACTTAAAGCTCGAGCGCACTAGTTTGAGAAGTCGTTTGAAGCGGAGCGGGTATGACAACGTTGAGAAGACTATAATTGCACATGATTTCAATCGAACTAAAATAAATATAGAAAACATGACAAGCATGAGCTATTGTTCCAGTTATACATAGAGTTAAAAAAGCAGTAACGTTGAATATCTTTGGAGCACACATGCAGAGAACATCTTACAATACATTAAGATATGGGCTACAGTGATTAATCTCTATGTATAACTAGGAAGTACTTGAAGGCCACAGCTCTCAGCCAAGACAGATTATTCACCATTCATAATGATTTTGCACACAGTAGATGCCTATCAAACAGACACTGCAAAACATTTAACTCACTGGCGGACGTAATTACTATTTCATGTACAGGAGTGCTAGCTACCATATAAATTATTGTATTTACCGGTACAAATACTCCAAAGGTTAAGTCTTGTTCGCTTTATCCTAAGTTATAGACTAATAAAAAACAATCCCAGTTATAATTCATGTGAATAAATACAATTCCAGCCCCTCGTTTACTAACAGGGCATCTAAACGATCAGCATTTTTATATTTTAGCTCACCTGAGCTATTGGTATAGAGGGACTGTCCTGTGTCGTCTGGCGTCCGTTGTCCGTAATGCTTCAACAGTTGGGCGCGCGGACGCGATAGGAACTTCACTTTTCATTCAGTCTTGACCAAACTTGCGTAGTTGTTGTATGACCATAAAACCTCAGCAAAATTCGAGTATGGGCCGGAAAGAACCAGGAACACCAGTGTTACTGCCCCTTTTTCATGAGAAAAACTGCATAATGGACTTTGTGCAACATACAGAGTTCGTTTTTCATCAGATCTTGACCAAACTTGCACAGCTTGTGTATAAGCAAATATTTTGAAATAATCTAAAAATGGTCTAGATTGGGGTACAAACACCAGAGTTATTGCCTCTTGTTTGCGAGGAAAATTGTCGAAAATGTACAATGTGCAGAATAGAGGAATATAGACTTCATTTTTTTGTCTAATAATGACCAAACTTGCACTGTTTCTGTGTGACCATTAGGTCTAGGTTAAAGAGGAATATGGGCCAGATCGGACTAGAAAGAAAGTAGTTATTCCCCCTCGTTTGTTAAAATATCCACAATTCATCAACAATTGGCTTTCAGTCTCCAAAACTAAACGTGCACCCTTTGTGCATTACGGTAAGATCTATTCTGGATGCAATAATGGGCCAGATAAAACCAGAAACACTATAGTTATTTTCCCTTTTATATGTGAAAACTTGCAAAAAGATGATTGTGTTCAACATAGATACATGTACTTCATTTTTCATTTATCTTGATTAAACTTGAAGAGATTGTGTATGAACAAAAGATAATAAAGTTATTGGCCTCTGTTTGTAAAAACAAGCAAAAGAAGGGACAACATATATGTTTAGGATAGAGACTTCAGTTTTCCCCTATAGATGGCAACAAATAGTATTTCAGTAAACAGTTAATTGGTTTTGGAATTTGAGCTGTTAATTGGTGATCTAAATATCATGTATAAGACCAACAACGCAATTTAAATCCAAATACATCGAGTTCATGTACAATTGTCTGTTTGATTGACTGTTCTTAATCGGTTATATACTTAAGCTGAACGGTGTCTATTGCTGTCACTTACGGGTGTTTATTTATTGTTTAGTAAAAATGAGAACAAAACACCGTATATGGAATTCAGCTGAATGTTTGAACCTTATGTGATTGCAGAGATTGGATGAACCTCTATGTAATATCTCTGTGTGATTGGGCATGGTAAACATATTGCCGATTGCTTGTTGTTGGTCTTGGTCCCAAACGTTTTGACCGTAAATACATCTGTATTGCACATGGTGATTGCCAGGTGAATAACACAAGTAGGCTGGGCAGGCATCTGTATAGCGCCTGTCGATTGACAGGTAAACTACAGAAGTAGGCCGGACAGGCACTTTCCGATTGCCAGGTCAACAACAGTAAGATATCTCAGTCTGTCGATGACATTGATCTGATGATCTGATGGCAAAGCTGGTCTCTATTTACCAGTACACTGGTGAGCGCTTGAGACCGTCGAGGCCCTCGTGTTAAATTATAAAAATGCCATATTTGTTTTATTTAAACATGGCCTGACAAACGATTTCTACACATATAAATTACAATGAATCTATTTTTCACGATGGAACCTTCATCTTTACACTCGCGTAATCGCGCACTCGCGTAATCGCTGTTCCAGATATGTCATTCAGAAAAATAACGTTTATTATTAACCCATATAAAATTAGAATGCGTCATTTTTGTAAATGAATGATGTACATGTACTAAATTATCAAGTTATAGTGTAAGATTTATACCTGTATTATGTGACTGTTTAATGACTGAAAAGGTTCCACATTGTGTATGTTGTTTGTAGCACACAATCATTTTATTTTCCAGAAATAGTAAATGGTGAATACACCAGTCATACAGAATGGACTGTGAGTTAAATGAATGTGGCTTGTGCACCTCAAGGTCGGTTGCTGCATTCTGTGAAAACTGCAGTTGCAAACTGTGTGAAACTTGTTTTCAAAATCACAAAAAGCCAAGCAAAGTATTTCAGAATCATGTGGTTTTTAAATTGGAAACATGCACACAACCTTGTATTACGACCAACGAATTATCCCATACGCTAGAACAAAATGTTGGTGACAACGCTATCCACACTCAAAAATGCGCTACACATACAACGGAGAATTTAGTTTTCTTCTGCGGGGAACATGCAGACACATTATGTGGCCGATGTGTTTTATCTCGACACAAATCCTGTAACGTGATTGATTTATTTGAGGTTGAAATAGACGATGAGGAAGTTGGTACTTGCAAGTCTAATCTGAATGACCTAGAAATGCATCTTTCGTCTTTAGAAATCAAGATTGAGAAAAATACAGATTCAAACAAAATATGCCGGGAGGAGTTTCTTAGTGGACTTCAACAATTAAGAACGGAGATCAACACGTGGTTTGATTGTCTTCAAGCCCAATGTAAAGAACAATGCAACAAGACATAAGAGACAAATACAAAGCGCCTTCAACATGTTTTGACGTTTTGTAAAGAACATATAAAACGCATTCAGCAACGACAAGAGTACATTGACAGTTTATTAATGCAAAATCACACCAAAACGTTGTATGTTGTATTAAATCAATTAAACCAAGAAATCGATGAGTTAAAGTTGAAACTTAAATGGCTTGATAGCGAAAGCCATTTTAACGGATACGCATTCAAACGCAGCAGGGGCATAACGGAGTTATTGAGTGATCATGTTTTTGATATTGGTGGACTTGAAGAGTCATGTACTGGAAGTGACGAGATATGTGAGGACTCGAAATCACCAGTCGCGATAAATACACCACAAACGGTATTAATCTCCATAATTTGCAATTGTTGATACATGTACGCGTGGTAATAGCTCACAACTCATGTCGCGCTAACGGTGTGGTGTGCAGAGAACTTCAAAAATATTCACTGTTTGTTCTTCATCGTCTACTTAAATGTAGTGTAGTTATTATAACTGGATTATAAGCACATTATTACTATTTACTATTGCAGATCCGAACTAGCAAGTCATGTTCAGGGCCCATTACATGTGCAGAAACAACGCAATCTGTGAAACACGAGGTTAATGTCGATACCGAAATGGACCATGTAAGAACTTCAGGAAAAGATAGTGATGATGGCAGTCTAAATACTGCCTAAAAATACAAAGCATTATTTAAGTGGCTAACAAGTAACACGCATATTACACATAGGAGTCGTGACATGTGTTTTATTAAATATTACTTGCAGTTAAAGGAAACGATTTATTCATTTAATATGCATCTATTATGTTTTCTATATCATTCAAAAATATATTGTGTAGTTATTGTAATAAAATGCTCTATTGTTTGTAATGTGTCATTTACTAAAGGTGCTATTTTTCTTATTGAATTAGTGTTCCTTCATAGTGACTACTCATTATAACTATTTAGATAAAATATGAAGTAGATATATATATGTACACAAGCAATACTTAGATTATGATTATAGATACATAGATAGATCTTAAACATCTGAATATTGAGATTGAGAAATGTTAGTTAATTACAGAGCGGAAAGTAATTTTCTTTCTCGCGACGGACGAGGCAGTACATGTATTGGACAAATATGGTGACCGTTTAGGAGATACGACATTAACACGAAAAAAATCAAATTGCAATTATTGGAGCACTGGAAAATGTCGCTAAAGCATTTTATACATTTACGCAACGTCCAGAGTTTAATTTTGCATTCAGGATCCTGGTTGTAAACTTAACATTAGAACTTATGCAAGGAGATATAAGAAACGCGAATGCTACATTTATAGCAGTCGGATCAACCCCACGAATGACGAAGCAAGTAGGTGCTGGTAAACAAATAAGCGACATGATTGGCGAGAACTATTTAAAAGAGTGTAGATTTTCGATAAGTTAGGATGGTACCATACAGCCTGGATAATGCCGGGTAATTCAAACCGGGTTGTGTGTCCGGAAGTGGATTGGAAACGTGTTCTTTCCTACAAGAGTTCGGACGAATCATACAGAAGAAAAAGTTGTGATGGAAGCTTATTTAAAATGCTTCGCTGAAGCAGATCAAAGACAATGTGATGCTTTGGCCATGTCATGCATTGGATCAGGTAATCATAAACGACGGCAAAATAACTTTTAAACTCAAACTATAACATGCATCATCTAAAAGCGGGACAAAAATTGAACCCATGAATAATTTAAGCATTGTTATTCGGCTAACGTAAAATAAATGACTGCTAAAGATAACAGTGACAGGACATATCAAAATTCCTCAGTCAGTCTGAAATTATGTATAAGTTTGAAAAGCATATGGCGATCTGATAAATTGTTTGAATGTTGTTAGAAACGTTACTTGTTAGAGTCGCTGTTATTTCACATGAACGTGTCTATCAAGTATGTTTTGTTTTTGTTCATTTAATTTACCGGCTTTAACGAATGATGCAATCGACGTAATCCAGTACCATCCCTTATCAAACCTTAGTTCGATCTACGACAAACGGTCTCAGGCGTAGCCCGCCATGTCATATTCGTTGAAGTGACGCTGACTTTTCAATGTATTCGTTACCGACGGGAAACAAAGTTAGATACATCTGAATGCCTTGTCATTTATCTTTCTGCGTGTACTTTGTTTGTTTTTAAAGGTGTGATAATTAGAACAACATGTTACTAAATACTAAAAAAACAATGTCAATTCTCTAGAAGTACTTATTTAAAGTTAATATTTTCAATAACGTGTACATATTTTGGTGCTTACTTCAGATCTATCAAGTGGAAGATTGTGCTGAATGGTTGTGTCAGGTATTAGAGACTTTCAAACCAGCGCATCTCAAAAGCATACTACTCGTAGATCATGATAGAAAAAACATTGAGAGGCTGAAATGGTTAATCGTGAAAATACGAAGCTGGAAAAGTTGTTCATTTGTATGACTCCATTTGTACACACATTTTAAATCAAAGCCGATAAAACAGCTTGTTTGGCTCAAACTACTTTTATAATTCATTGTATACAATAATATAGTATTTTGTTTTAACCTCTATAGATGTATAGCACCCAAATGTGCTTATCATACTTAATTGCAAATATTACGTCATATATGTATTTTAACTATTCAAGAAATTATATATATTGATTTATATAGGACATTGTTTGCACACTGTAATCAGTAATTGTGAGAATTACATTGATGATTGACGTAACGTACAAATTATTTGCTCCTTTTAACAAAAGTGAAAATATTAATAAGCTGGTGCAAGTATCAGTGCCCTAGGTAATTTAACTATTAGTTCTGATTAACGTTTAAAGTACTGTTACATACTTATACCCGTACATAATTGCGGTGGTGTTGCTTTCCTTAGCACGTTAATTGTACTGATTTTGATAGTATGTCTTAATGTATAAAAGCGCATTTGATGAGTCATTATAAATAGTATGACCATGGCTATGAATCAAGGGGAATTTTATGAATGGTGTATGCATGCTTCTAAAATATTTCATAATATCATAAAGTGTTTTAGGATGACCGTACGTGTACACCTTTTTGTTGATGTGTTTTGTTTGTTTTTATACATGTACATGTTTTTGTACACCCTATCATTTTATCACGTTGTACCACGCTGAAGACTGTTTTTATAAAACAGTTATTGTAAAAAAATGAAATTAATTACTTTAATTCATAACAGTAAATATTCAGAACTCGTTAACAATACGAAAAACTGCAGAGGTGTTTTTACAATGCGGTTGCGACGTGGTAAATAAGGAATACCCTTATGTCATTTGATTATTTTACTTCATTTGATAACGTTATTTTCCATTGTTTAGTGCACAATAGTTAATACAAAGATTCCAATGGAACTTGAGATTTGATAGATGGTATTGACAGGTATTGCATAGTACAAGAACTATTTATGCAGTATATGGTTTTATTGCTCTTTGTTTAATTGTCTTATAAGTTAAACATGAAAATATTTGTTAAATATGTATTTGAAGACATTCATTACTTACAGTGGCATCTTTTGGTTTATTTGTGTGTTCAGTTGTTAAGATAGATTTTCATTTTAGAAATAAATGTAGATACCAAGCTGTATTTTGCTTCAAATGATTTACAAATGTGTACTTGTTCACGCTTGATTGTATAATGTATATTGTGATTTTAAACTGTATTTGATATGTTTATATTCTTATTTTATGGATATGTTCTTGATTGTGTATGATTTCATCAAGTTGCCAACATATGTTGTAACAAAAACTGTAATTATCAGACCCGTATTACCAACACGACAACAACGAAGTATTGAAATGAAATTATAGCTCGACTATAATTATTTTATAATACATAGTATAGACATTTTGAACACGTATATGAAGAGTGTTAAAACGGTCCCCTTAAACTGCCAAAGGAAAATAATGTGTGATTTAAATCTTCTAAAAAAAAGATGACGTGTTATGCTGCTTACAGGATACTCGTTGGCCAAAATTACCAGATTAAATTATATTGTGACGAATTAAGGATTCTAAGTTGCGGGAAGACCACTGTAAAAAGGGTGTTATTTTAAATCAAAATCATTTAAATATTAAAGTTATTGGTGTGAAAACTTACACACATGGAAATCTTATTGCTTTAAATTTATATATTTACCAGTTTTAGTTTACATTAATATATTGTCCATATATAGATTTTCATTTTCTCTACTGAGATTTGTTTAAAACAAGAACTGTTTGTAATGTAAAGTAGTTACCCCATTTAGGTCGCAAGGTAAACTTGTTTTTAGCTTATCGATAAGTTTGACATCAAACTTTGACCCTATGGTCCAATAACCAAAAGGGAACTACTTGTAGTCATAAAAAACCTGCCTATTTAATTTTACGAACAATGGCCTTTGGGTTTAATAGTTATGCACAAGGTTTTACAACTATTGGTCATTTTGACCTTAATCTTTGACCCAAGGTATCGATATTCAATAGGAATGCTAGTCATGATCAACCTACCTAGCAAGTTTGACAAACCTAGGCATAATGGTTCTGTTGTTATTTTCCGTACAACGTTTGAAGAACCTAGGCCTAAGGATTCTGAAGTTATTGCTCGGACAAGGTTTGTTCTACCGACAAACTTACCGACACACGGACCGATGGACATACAGATCGACATTTGCAAAGGAATATACACGCACTCCGCTTCTTCGAAAAGTGCATAATTATTGACGATTTTGGATATGATAGGTTCATATTGTGTAGAAGTTTTAACATTATCAGTTGATAATAATGGTTTTCAAGTAATGTTATTTTAAATGAAAGTAGAAGTTTAATAGATAGATACTTAATTAATTAATTAAATGGAGATGATAGGAAAGATCAGTCAATGAAATTAGAAGGATTACTTGAAGTTTAGTAAATAACCGCGAGTCGGGGGTGTCGCCTGACGGAGCATAACTCATGCACAAGCCTTATTTTAACTATTTTTAATGGGGGGCATAATTTAAGTACGATAAGATCAATTATGTCGAAACCCGAACTTAACCTTCCTTTTAGGCGTAAAAGAACATATATTGTTGTTTCAGGTAACCCGACCTACCCTTAAAAAAATGCCCTGACCCTGAAACATTTTATTGGATTTGTCAGATTGATTTTTGTTTTATTTACCTTTTTCAATAAATAAATGTGTTTTGGATAAATAATTGTTTTGTTCTGATGGTATCCACTTATAAACAATGTCTAAGGATATTAATGATATGTTTTGAATATTTATTGAGTTTTAAAATCTTCATGTTGACCATTTACCAAAAAAAAAAATCCCGACCTATCTACCCTATTTTGGGGGGCATGTTACCTGAAACAAACTTATTTTTTTACGCCTTATGACTACTAACACTTCCATAAAGTTTCATAATGATAGCACCAAAACGAATCAAGTTATTGTCTGCACAAGCCTTTTTAAGGGTCATAACTCAAGAACGATAAGAGCACTTATATAGAAAACCGAAGATGACCTTCCTTTTATGCTTACTAACACTTTCATTAAGTTTCATAATGATAGCACACTAATTTCTTAAGTTATATTCTGCACAATACTTATTTGAACTATTTTTAATGGAGCAAATCTCAAGTATGATAAAGCAATTATGCCGAAAATCGGACTTAATCTTCCTTTCATGGCTACTGACACTTTTTCAAAGTTTCATAAAGATTGAACTAAAACCTATTAAGTTATTGTCTGGACAAGCCTTATTTCAACTATTTTTAAAGGGGGGGGGCATAACTCCAGTAACTTTACCGTCCTTTTATGCCTACTTACGCTTCCATAAAGTTTCATAATGATGGCACAAAAATTTCTCAAGTTATTGTTTGCACAACATGAAGGACACGCCCACGCCATCGCCGCCGAAAAAACCGCCGACGACAACGGCATCGCCCCCAAAAGTAAACCTTTTATGCATTCTATACACAGAGGATGACGTCACACGCCAAACCTCTGTACTTAACCGCATTATTTCGCCCCAAACGGCGAAATGTGCTTACGCATGAAGTACTCCCGCGTATGAAAGTTGTTTCATGGAAATACTTTATAGATACCATTAATCAGGCTAATATTAAGTTAATGATAATAGTTGAATATATTTATTTTAAATAAAATACCAGTATTTCGAGTTTAACGCTGTTTAGCTTGTTTATTATAAAAAGCTTCTTTCACTTTCGTTTTGTGTGAAAATTCAAGGTTAGATGCCTAAAATCCAATTCCATAGGGTCCCATTATATAATGGCGAACTTTCAGATTTTCAGTTTGTGTAAGCTTGCTGTCAGTTTAAAGATGAATCTTTCCTCTTCCAAAAATTGAAATAAAAATATATGGCATGTTACTTCTAAGAAAATGCAACTCACCTAATTGCAGAAACCGGTAGAAACTAGGCTTCGGCAGTCATGACAAAAGCCCCATACCACAGTAATGCACCTATCAATATTTTCCCACAGGGGAGGTGGGGGGGGGGCGGCGGGCATATACGGGACTTTAAACTGAAAGTTATTCCCGACAGGCTGGCGTTTGACATCTCAAAGCTCATCTTTCGAGTTAGCGTCCAAAGAAATGCATCAAAATATTCTAAACACACAGAGGGTTATATCTAACTATGTTAAGGCTTTTAAATGCATTTGGAAACTATTTTTAGTACTAGAACTTCCGGAATAAACATAGAATCGGCAGTGTGTTGTTTTCATCTTGGCTATACTGAATCCATTCGAAGCACATATCAAGACACAACATCTGGCGACGATGACTTTTTATACATTCGAATGAACTTTTGTGATTAACAAAATGGATCACGGACTACCCTCCTTTCCGTCATTTGATTGCGAAACAGACAAATCAAATGCAGGTACCAGGTGGCAGAAATGGCTGTCGAGATTAGAGAATCTCTTCATTGGTATGAAAGTCACAGACAACGACCAAAAACGCGCGTTGTTACTGCATTACGCCGGCGTAAAGGTCTACAACATATACGACACTGAGAAAAAGGATACGGAAACGACGAACGCCGCAACGAGGAAAGTGTTGAATGACTGTTTCTCTCCTAAGAAAAATGTCCAAATGGAGAGATATAGGTGTCGGTCCTGCAAACAGAAAGATAATCAGTCGTTAGATGAGTTTGTAACTGAACTTCGCACACTTGCGAAAAACTGTTCCTTCGCAAAAGTATGCAAACACGCTGATGCCCATAATCGTGGTCAAGGCCACGCGTTCAATAATCCTGAGCGCCCAAAACGGACATCTTTTACAACACAGAAATGCAGAAATTGTGGTGGAGAGTATCCACATAAGCAAGGTTGTCCAGCAAAAGGGAAACTGTGTAACAATTGCGGAAAACCGAACCACTTCAAGAGAGTATGTCAACAGCGCCAGTCAAAACCGAAACAGGTGCGCGAGATTAAAGGCTGTGAACCGAATCAAAGTAGCGATTCTTCCGACTAGGAGTCGGAATACTGTTACGCAGTTGGCTCCACGCCAAACAAGCGTGAAGCACCACAGACCGTTGTGTACGCTAACGTACATAAGTTATCATTGTTGATTGACACTGGAGCATCAGTCAATATACTTGACGAATCAAGATACACAAAAGTCTGATCCCCGACACTTAAAACGAAAAGGATACCTAAACTCATCCCATATGGGTGTGGGCCTGACTTAAGGGTGAATGGAAGGTGCGTTGTGCAACTAGAGAAAAATGGAAAGATCACAGCTGAAAACTTCTATGTGGTAAAAGGAAACCACGGTTGCCTAATAGGATATAAAACAGCGTTAGACATGCAGCTGATTGAAATTGTGCACAAAATTGAAACAAAGAGCATCGAAACCAAATATCCCGGCATATACACTGGCATCGGAAAGCTAAAGAACAAGACGGTCAAGCTACACATCAACAAGAATGTAAAACCTGTTGCTCAGCGCAACAGAAGGACACTTGAGAGACAAAGTGGGGCATGAAATTGAAAAACTTGTCGAGGAAGACATTATTGAAAAAGTTGACAATAAAGCGACACCGTGGATATCGCCGATAGTGACACCACCTAAGAAAGATCAAAATGAAATCAGGATGTATGTGGACATGCGTGCAGCAAATGCTGCAATAGAACGGGAACGCCATCTGCTTCCTACAATAGACGAATTGGTGTCGGACCTGAACGGAGCATGTGTGTTCAGCAATCTCGATCTGAAATCTGGGTATCACCAGCTTGAACCTGACGAAGAAAGCCGTTACATAACCACATTTAATACACACATGAGTATGTATCTACAGATACAAAAGGCTGAATTTCGGTGTTTCATCTGCGTCGGAAGTATTCCAGGCTACAATAAGCTCCTTGATAGAAATATATCTGATGACATTATTGTGGTTGCACGTTCCCAGGAATCACATGATAAAGCGCTCCATAAAGTGCTGGATATTTTGCACAAAAATGGATTAACTCTGAATAAAAAGAAATGTGAATTCAACAAATCCGAAATCACGTTCTTTGGTGTGGTGTTTAAAGGTGACGGAATCTCAGCTGATCCGGAAAAAGTGTCTGCTATAAAAAAAACATTGACACCCCAAAGAATGTCACTGAACTGAGAAGCTTTCTTGATATGACAAGCTATTGTTCAAGATTCAAACAGGATTACGCAACAATAACAGAGCCATTACGTCGACTGACACTCAAAAATACAGAGTGGTGTTGGAAATGCGAGCAGCAGGGATCATTTGAGACACTGCAACATGAGCCGTCAAGTGAAACAGTTATGCGGTACTATGACCCAAATGACATGATAGAGCTAACCACGGATGCGAGTCCGGTGGGGCTTTCCGGTATCCTGTCACAGGGAGAGAAAGTAGTGGCTTACGCTGGCAGAGCCCTGACTGAAACAGAAACGCGATACAGCCAAACGGAAAGAGAAGCGCTAGCAGTGGTATGGGCATGTGAACATTTCTACATCTACCTTAGAGGTGCTCCTCACTTCACAGTGATCACAGACCACAAACCATTGGAGATGATATGGCAAAAGAAACAGCCACCGTTGACAATTGAGCGCTGGGGCTTGAGACTTCAACTATACAAGTACACAATCAAATACCGCCCAGGGAAAGACAACCCGTCATACTAAATGTCAAGACATCCGATAAAAAGTAACACTGTTTGCAAAAATGTTGCTGACCAATACGTCAATTTCATAGCAAACGAAGCGTTGTTAAAAGCAAAGACGTTAGATGAAGTAAAAATAGCGACATCGAATGACAAAACAATGTGCGAGTCAATTGAATACACGCAAAATGGCAAATGGCATGAATTGAAACACGTTAGTGATCCCGACATCGATAATGAAGAACTCATGCCACTGAGAAACACAAGAGATTAATTAACCGTACACACAAACAACATCTTGCTGAGAGACAATAAACTAGTTTTACCCAAGTCGCTTAGAGAGCGATCCGTCACGAAGGGCACCAGGGTATGACGCGGACAAAGAGTTTCATTCGCTCAAAGGTGTGGTACCCATCTTAAATGACTACGTAGAGAAAGCCATACGCCACTGTGTTGCTTGTCAGCTGGTCACGAAGGAACATAGACCCTGTGAACCACTGAACATGTCGGAGTTGCCTTTAGGGGCTTGACGCAACTTGAGTGCCGATTTCTGCGGACCACTGCCGAGTGGGGAATACCTGTTTGTCATCATCGACGAGTATTCAATGTATCCGGTGGTGAAAATAATCAAGTCGTTCTCGGCAAAATACAGTCATATCAGTGTTGGACATAGTAATCTGTATTGGATATATCGAGTAGAAAATATCTCAGTTTGCTGATGATACGTACATCATTGTTGTCAGATAATAAAGAAAAATCAATGAAATGTTGTATGAACTTTATTTAATTTTCATAAAACAAGTACAATATGGATATAATCTTTAAAATACATTGTACAGTTCTCGTGCTATTAAAATCAAATTCAGCTTACTTGGGGTATAACTCGATTCAAAGTGTTGGGCATTGGTTTTGATAAAGATCTACAGAAGTTGATTATGTTATTTTTACCGAGAAATTTCATCATTATATAATGTAAGTGGAATAATGCTGTACTTAAATCAATTAGAATTATTGTGTTTAAGTCATTGCTGGATGTACTTCTTATATGTGCATGTACTCATTGTGTGTGTAAAATTTCAATACCAATAGAAGAAACTTTCAAAACCTTTACAAACATTGATATGATTGGGAAAACAAAACATATTAATAAATCAACAGTCAAACTCTTTGAACAAGTGGTCTTAATATGGTGATGTGAATATTCAAACAAAATTAAGATTTCACGGCAAAGAAAAATATTGACTTGATGATGTAGTGACAGTAATTTTGCAATGTTTGTTCGTTCAATGTTTAAAGGGGCATATCGACGGAATTTTGTTTACAAATAAGACACATATTAAAACAAGATAATGTCTATGTCTTTCGTCTGGGCCTGACAATACATACAATGCAATTTTAAAATAAATACTAAAAATATAATAAATAAGTGTTGAAGAGTTTAACGTTTACATAGTAAACACATGCAGCATAAAATATACATTATTTACACTCTGTTGACAAGCCACATTGTATAGTGGTGATAAAAAAAAAAAAATGTTTAGAAGGGTCACAAATACTCATCGATCACAACTAGATCCATCCCAGGTAAGCACATAATTTGCATATAAATTACATGCGTTTAATATTCATAAGGAGGAAAACGGGTGGCCAATAATTGAATGCTTAATATTACGCCACTTAATTATACTTAAATTTCTACCTTAGCGAACTTTCCTACACAATATAAAACACCGACCAATGAATAGTTAATTTTTATCCGTACACCTAAAAATTCTGATTTCCCACTTCAACCAGGTTTCTTTATCAGGCCACTCTCACTTCTGTCCTTTTTTGGAAACATTTTCAGATTTCTGGTGCGAGTAAGAATGCATAACCTGCAATTAAAAGGAAATCAATTTACAAGTAATTTGAATTGATGTTTCACATGTGTTATAAATGATGTTACACATTTTCAAATATATTTCACTATATAAAAGTAATATAAATTAATGTATTATGTTGACTTAATATACACAATAATTTTTTTTTTACTTTTTAGTTTATTTGGTTATTATTATACATTTTTGTACATTTATTTTATTTTGACGTTAAAGGCTAGTGAGAACACCTTTTAACACTAAATGACTATTAAGCAGAAAAAACTTTAATTCATTAGACGATGGAATTATAAATAAATTTATATTGGAGCGACGATTTGTATTATTATTAGGTAGACTTGTTAGACTGCAAAACTAAATACGTAAACTAGCAACGTATACTGCTGGCGTTGTCAGTTTTCTTTTAGTTATATTGTGTTATAAGAGCGCGAGATAATCGTTAAGTTCTACTCGACTTTTGCTGGCATAAGTTGCCAATGTGATCAAAGTATGTGCCGGGTACCAGACTGTCATAAACGAAAACTAAATAGTGCAGTTTAACCTGTGACGTCATTGATTCGTCATACAACACCTACAGCTGAAATGGCAGGCGGCGTTAGAATCGAAAGTTCATTATAACAAAAGGTAAAACAGTGTTTTCACGATAGTATACTATCTCCATTCAGCTTGTTAATAATGTGCTTATAATTATATATCAAAGATGTTGCTTGAACATCAACACCAGTCTATTGACTGCCCAAAAATGTTATTCACTAAACCAACTTTCGTTTAGTTAAAGCAAGCTTTTTTGCAATGATTTTGCAATCCGACTGTCAGTGCTTAACTATTTAAAAGTAACTTAGAATAAAAACAAATATAGCTATTCTGTACAGAACCGCGCATCAGCTCTAATATGTTTATTTTGGGACACTAAATGCTGTTCCACCTTCAAACTTGTAGATCTGTAGAATTGGAAAAGGAAGTCGTGTAAGTGTCGCCCAATATTTTGAATCAGTCATTAATATGTATTCAATGTTGAGATTGGCAATTATTGGTGTTGGCTAACATGGGAGCAAACTATAACGTAATTGGTTAAACATTGTTACAAACAAATATGATTTATATAAAAAAAGAAATTCAGATGCCCTTTTAACTTTAATTTCAGTCAGGGCTTTTTTTGCCCAAATTGGGAAGACGCCCTAGCCTGTCCATTTTGGGAAAAACAAGCGCGTGAAACGATGAAATTGGGAAGAATTCACGCGTAAAAAGTTGAAATTAGGAAATAGGTTCTTTTAAGTTTAAAAAAAAAAATTGATACTTCTTATACAAAAGGTTTTTCTGCTGTTGAAATCCCTGTAACCATATCAGTTCAATACATACATTAATATATACTAATAAAACAATAACATATAAACTCTTTTTCAATATTTGCACTATTTATTCTGTTGAGAGAATTTTAATCTGAATACAGAAATTAATAATAACACATGAACAAAAACCATTTATCAGGGTACAAATAAGCTGCAGTTAGTAATTTACTGATCATGAAATAAAAAGGTGTAGTCTAGTCCTACAGCCATTTGAATAGGTCTAACAGGTCCAAGTAAACTCCCTTACCATTGAAATGAGAGAAAACGAAAGTATTTATAGGGCCGCTTCTGTTTTGTGCGTCACGAGGCAGTAAGTCATCGAGAGTTAACTCCCTTGCCATAGGGCCGCTTCTGTTTTGTATGTCACAATAAACAAGCATACGCGTTTGCGTTGAATGTACTTACCGAACTCCTGACGAAATTGAGACGAAAAAGCAATGTTTTTGCATTGGGAAAGTGTATCTTTTTGGGAAATTCGTAACGTGGAATTGGGAAAAAGACCGAATTTTTCGAATTGGGAAGACGCCGAATGTCGGCGTCTGTTAAAGAAGGAAAAAAAGCCCTGTCAGTAATATGGAAATTAAATACACATGTGTGGGCCAAAAAACAGTCTGTTTTACTAGAGCGCAAATATGCGTAAAAAGTATTAATTTCATATTAAAAAATCAAAGAAAATAAACAAGGACATTACAAATTGTCAAATTTATATCAAAACATAAAAATCTGTGAAAGGGCCTCTGCGAAGGACGTCATCAAAAGTTGCCCACAAACTTACAGGAAGTTGAAAAAAGATCAAGGTCTTTGACACTATGTTGGGTTATGTTTATTTTCAGGTAAGATTACAGATTGCCAAATAAATATTGACAATTTTTACAAATAAAATAGTTTACATTCAGATCGATTTTATGTGATTTGTTCATATTGTCACAAGTGTGGTTTTATGCGCATGCGAAAAGTCGAATGCTTAATACCCACAAACTTGCAGGTGTAGAGGCTAAATATATGCATGTGCTTAGAATACTTGAATTTAATATTGAGATGGAGAGTACCTAAATTTGGACATATAGTGATTGTCTGTCCGTCCATGACAAGGCTAAGCAGATTGTACCATTTTGTCTAGCACCAACACTGCTAGGACACATGGATACTTACAATGCTGTTGTATAATTATGACCATTCCCTATCCACCCATATCACCCAACCTCACTTTGGCCTTGACCTAATGTGCACTTGGAATAATTTAAATAGGCTGTTTCTTGGTTAACTGGAGTTTACCGTTTCGTCTAGCACCAACACCGCTTGATGCAACACTTGGATACTTAAATAGTTGTGAACATCCCCAATCCACCCATATCACCCAACCTCACTTTGACCTGGACTTAATTTGAGCGTAGAATGATTCAAATGGGCTGTCCAGCACTAACCGGGACAAGTGTGTTTATCAAACACAGTGTCTTGTTTTTCTTTCTTTGCTTACCCTTTACTGGTTTTTAGCTTCAAAGTTTTTCCTGTTACTCTTTATTAATCTGAGGACTGTTTTGGTTTCAACCCCCACATGTAAATGTTTACATTTGAAAGGAAGACGAAATCAATTGTAAGAAAGTGAATTAATACCCAATCGATTCTGTTGAAACTTGCCATATGTGCATGAACCAATATCATCAAATGAATGGTTTTGATCATACAAACACATTTTTTTCAGGTGTCCTGACTTAAGTACTGTCCGGATTTACGTACATAGCAAGTATTGCACACAATAATTTATGTGTTGATTGCAAATTTGCAAATGAAGTGTTTACAGGGTACATAATGTCATGTAAGCGCTGAGTGCCACAAACTATAGACTGATTTTGTTGAAGACTGTGTCACAGCATTTAGGAAAAGGAACAGTTCTAGTTTTGAAAGTGTCATAAAATTTAGAGTAATGAAAAGTGTCCCAATATTAGAGCTTTAACGATTTAGTGCTATTTTATTGTGCCCCCCTTTGAAAAAGTGGGCGTATTTTGCTTTGCACCTGTATGTGTCTGTCGATCCGTAGACCATTTCGTTTCCGCACGATATCTTGAGAATGCTTTGACCTAAGATCGTGAAAGTTGGTACACTGGTTACTTGGGAGTTCATGGTCACCGTTGCTAAAAATAGAAAAATGGTTTCCCCTCAATTACTTGAGAACGCATTGAGATATTTTAATGAAATTTTGTACATACATACGTTACATCAAAACCTCACTTGGGATTGCATATGGGGTGGGTTGGGTCAAGGTCACCATTACTAAAAATAGAAAAAAAAGGTAGACCATTTTGTTACCTCATGATTTCTTGAGAACGCTTTGACCTACGATTATGAAAGCTGGTATGCTGGTTACTTGGGAAGAACCCTATAAATGTTGAGGTCAACAGGTCAAAGGTCAAGGTCACCATTGCTAAAAATAGAAAAACAGTTTCCCCTCAATAACATGAGAAAGCATTGAGATAGTTTGATGAATCTTTATACATAGATAACTTACATCGAGACCTCTCTTTGGATTGCATATGGGGTGGGTGGTGTCAAGGTCAAGGTACCGTAACTAAAAGTAGAAAAACGGTTTCCGCTCAATAACTTAAGAATGCATCAAGATATTTTCAAGAAAACTACATACATAGATACCTTATATTGTGACCTCGCTTGGGATTGCGAATGGGGTGGGTGTGTTCAAGGTCGCCATTACTAAAATAGAAAAACAGTCTCCACTCAATAACTTGAGAATGCGTCGAGATATTTTAATGAAACTTCATACATAGATACCTTATATTCAGACATCGCTTGTGATTGCATATGCGGTGGAAGGGGTCAAGGTCACCGTTAATTAAAATAGAAAAAAATGGTTTCAGCACAATAACTTTAGAATGCATCAAGATATTTTAATTATACTTCATACATATATACCTAATGTCGAGACCTAGCTTGGGATTGCATATGGGATGGGTGGGGTCAAGGTCACCGTTGCTGAAAATGGAAAATCAGTTTCAGCTCAATAACTTGAGAACACATCGAGATATTTTAATGAAACTTCATTCATAGATACCTTATATTGAGACTTCTCTTGGGATTTCATTTTGGATGGGTGGGGTCAAGGTCATCATTACTAAAAATAGAAAAACATTTTCAGCTCAATAACTTGAGAACGCATCGAGATATTTTAATGAAACTTCATACAGCGATACCATATATCAAGACCTCGCTTGGGATTGCATATACAAAAAATCTTAACGATTGCACATATTCACAACTTGTCTGCAAGTCTGGGGGGGGGGGCATACATGTTTTACAAACATCTCTTGTTTCAATTTTAAGTATCATTTGGTTGAATGATTAGATTCATTGTGGCTTTTTTCAAACCTGTTTTTATGTATTTCATTTTAGTCATGACTTGAATATGGTAAAGACTGCATAGATGCTGAATGCCAAGTTTTTTATAAGGCCAGAGTTTTTGCATTAATTGTTAATCTGATATTTTTTGGAAAAATCGGTTAGGAGGAGGGAATAAAACTAAAAATAGATGCCGAAAAACAAGGCATAGGGGGAAAAAACTATTCATTTCTTAGATTTTTGTTGTTGTTAATTTTCACTATTTTAGATATAATCTTTAAAAAACTATACAGACTACAAGCCTTTCAGCGTTCTTACTTTTTTAGCCGGATTTTTTCTACGAAAAATCTCGGCTTATAGATTAGCGAAAACCGGTCAGTAAGGCAGGCGGGCGGTTGGGCGTTGCGAAGTCGTTAACAATTTGCGTTTAAGTTGAGTATTCCTGTCATATTTTCAAAAGTTCTTGGTCAATCTTCATGAAACTTGCCAGAAATGTTCCTTGGATGGTCCTCTACCAAACCTGTGGAAATGGTTCCGCTTCACTGCACAAGATGGCCACCAGAGCTAAAAATAGAAATATATCTTAACACCATTTTCGTCTAAACCTTTGGCTAGATTTTCAAATAATTTTAGACAAATGTTCGTTTAGTGTTCCTCGACCAATCTATTGAAATGGTTCCGCCTCACTATGCAAAATGGCCACTAGAGCTAAAAATAGAATTTTCGTTAAAGTTTAGTATTCCTGTCATATTTTCTAAAGTTCTTGTTCAATTTTGATGAAAGTACCAAACTTATTCAAATGGTTCCGCCTCACAGCACAAAATGGCCACTAGAGCTAAAAATAGAATTTGCATTAAAGTTTTGTTTTCCTGTCACATCTTCAAAAGTTCTTGGTCAATCTTCATGAAACTCATCAGAAAAGTTTCTTGGATGGTCCTCAACCAAATCTGTGAAAATGGTTCCACTTTACTGCACAAGATGGCCGCCAGAACTAAAAATAGAAATATGTCTATACGCCACTTACTTATAGACCTACGGCTAGATTCTGAAATAATTTCACACCAATGTTCGTTTAGTGATCCTCTACCAAACTTATTGAAATGGTTCCGCCTCACTGCACAAGATGGCCGCCATATCTAACAACAGAAATATATCTAAACACCACTTTAGAAATATGTCTAAATGGCATTTTCTTCTAAAACTATGGCTAATTTTTCAAATAATTTTACACAAATCTTCGTTTGTATGCCCTGTACCAAAATTATTTAAATGGTTCCACTCCTATGCACAAATGGCAGATAGAGCTTTGTACATTTTCCCCCAGTGCCACAATTAAAAAAAAGTGGGAGGGGGATTTTAGGAATGCCCTTCGTCTGTCCGTCCGTCCATTTGTCCGTCCGTCGGATTTTTGTGTCGCGCATAACTCAAAAAGTATAACTGCTAGAGTGATGAAACTTAATAAGCATATTCATCGGCATCGGGGCTTGTGCACCTGGGTATCTTGGTGCATTTTTTTCCGACATCAGCGGAGTTATGACCCTTTTTTAGCCAAAAAAAAATATTTTGGACTTGTGTCGCGCTTAACTCAAAAAGTATTGCTGCTAGAGTAATGAAACTTAACAAACATATTAATCAGCATGTGAACTTATGCACCTGGGTATTTTGGTGCAGTTTTTTCAGATATCAGTGGAGTTATGGCCCCCTTTTTAGCAAAAAATGACATTTTTGGACTTATGTCGCACGTAACTCAAAAAGTATTACTGCTGGAATCATGAAACTTTATGTGCATATAATTCAACATGTGAACTTGTGCACCTGGGTATTTTGGTGCAGTTTTTTCTGACACCAGCGGAGTTATGGCCCTTTTTTAGCAAAAAATGACATTTTTGGACTTGTGTTGCTTGTAACTCAAAAAGTATTAATGCTAGAGTGTTGAAACTTTATAATCATATTTATCAGCATGTAAACTTGTGCACCTGGGTATTTAGGTGCATTTTTTTCCAACATCAGCATAGTTTTGTGACAACCAGCAGAATGTGGGGCATCCATGTCCGCAGCGTTTTTTCTCTATATAAAGTTGGTACCGGAAAACGGTACCATTCCCAATCCGATTTTCTGACCATTTTTCCCAATTTGAAGTTAAAAATTCACAAATGTAAGGAAAAACACCCCAAAAGACCCTGAAAAGATCGACGATGTTCCTGTATTTTACTTTTGTTTTACCCAAGCGTAAACCATAGCTCAAATCAGTTACTGTTAACGGCTAGGGGAAGTAACCGCTGCAAGGTTTGGTGGCGCTGTATCGATTGGTTACTGTTATCAGTTATACATTGCGTGCGAGAATGGGAACCATCTGGACTGTAATGCGTGTTCGCGAGTGTCATTGACGAGACATGGCAATTCATAACACTAAATACTACAGAAAAAAAACATTCTGGGATGCAATCCTTTATCTAGCAATGGCTTTTATGGCAAAGCAGAAAGTATAGATCCACAACCGTCATTAACGGCGGAAGATACTAGTAATTTTGTTTATGTTCTTTCAACCATTGACACAGACAGAGAGCAAACTTGTGTCTCTGGGGCAAGTTGTGCAGGTTGATACCCACCAGCACGGCATTTAAAACCATTATCTGACTTGAATGCAAGTTAAATAATAAATATAACAAATTGTTTTAGGGTTTATTTATTGTAACTTACTGTTTTCACATCCTTTTCGACTGTTTTTCTTGAAAGTGGTAAAATTCCCAAGTTGGCTGAATACGCCGTCAATTTTCCCAATTTGACCGGTACCGGTACCATTCCCAAAGTGGTGAGAAAAAACGCTGATGTCCTACGGACACATGTCTAGTTCAGACTATTTTGCTAATGTTTATTATATTATGTTTTATTTATTTCATGCACATGTCTTTTTAAAGCACATTTCTTTCACATAAAATCATTTATAGTGCAATAGGAATCCAATTTTGGACAATACAGGCTCTTTAACAGTCTGCTTAGAAGGATGTAGTTTCCTTCAGACTAGTTATTGCCCCTTTTTAGCTCACCTGAGCACAACTAGCTCATGGTGAGCTTTTGTGATCGCCCGATTGTCCGTCGTGTGTGCGTCCGTCCGTCGTTCACTTTCAATTCAAACAACATCTCTTAAACCACTTGGCAGATTTTCACAAAACTTCACAGAAATAATAATTGGGTGACCCTCTTTCAAAGTTGTTCAAATTGTTATGGTCCGCTGCATATGTAGGTCACCAGAGCTAAAAATAGATTTAAAAAGTGTAAACTTGAAAAATCTTCTCAGAAACCACAGGGCCCAGACGTTTCATATTTGGTATGTAACATCCTATAGTGGTCCTCTACACAGATTGTTCAAATTATGCCCCTAGGGTCAAAACACGCCACGCCACAGGGTCACATGTTTTATATAAACTTAAATAGCAAAATGTTTTTCTCCTGAAACCGCAAGGCCCACAGGTTTGTATTTGGTATGTAACATCCTATAGTTGTCCTCTACAAAGATTGCTCAAGTTATAACCCACAGATTTAAATGACCACACTCCAGGGGTCACATGGTTGATATAGACTTAAATAGGAAAATGACTTTAAAATTATTCTCCTCTGAAGCGGCAAGGTCTAGAGGTTTCATATTTGGTATTTTACATGGTATAGTGGCCCTCTACAAATATTGTTCAAATTTTCTCCTTGTGTCAGAACTGGTCACACCCCGGGGTGGCATGGTTTATATAGACTTAAATAGCAAAATGACATTAAATTTCTTCTGTACTGAAACCGCAAGGCCCACAGCTTTCCAACTTTTTCTCTGAACTGGCTTGGTTGATTTTAACCAAACATGGCAGGAATGTTCCTTGGATGATCCTTAAACAATTTCCTTCAATTCTTTTGAATAAATAGTAAACTCTGGTTGCCATGGCTACCAAAACCTTTAAAAAGGTGGACAACTTTAAAAATCTTCTTTTCCTAAACCACTGGCTGGATTTCAAAATAGATTCACAGATATGTTCCTTGGATGATCCTCTATCAAATTTCTTCAAATTGTTTTGATTAGTTACAAAAATGGACATCAAGGGTTTTGCAGTTTTCCTTATATTGCAATATTGAAAACTTTTAAGTCTGCTAGTCCCAAAACTACATGATTTTTAGCTCACCCAGGGGTTTCCCTGTCGATCGCCACCAGGGATCTCTCTCTGGTTTGGGGGAAGAGTACCTGTACCCTCAGGCGAGGGAATTTTAGCGTCGTTTTACAAAGAAAGGGAAATTTTGACTTAGCAAACGAGTCAAGAATAAAAACTATTAAATATATTTTTTAAATCACTTTATTTAGTCTAAGTCTTTACCTGACAACTTTATTCATGAAAATTATCAATAAATTGAATATTATATTAACTAGTCAAATTTTAACAATCTACGGTCTACCACTTGAACATTATAAGGTGGAGCAGTGCAAAAGATAAATTTTCTTGCAATTTAATAGATTTTCACTTCCGATTTTTAAATAGTTTTTTAACTTCCAATTTGTATCCTTAATTAATTTTGTTAAACTACTTATACTAATTCTAATACAGTAATAAACTGTGTTTTCGACTCTAAGACACGGTATTTGTGCAATTTTGCTTCACCTGTTTTAATAACTTTTAAGCAGAAGCCATTTTCCCAAAACAGAAGTTATGGTTCCCGGCAAACAATTTAAGTTAGCAGTTTACTGTATGTAAATGAAGTTTTATTATGAAAGCACAAATACTCGGAAACCAGACAAGTCAAAACGGTCATTTAACATAACCATGAGATGTTCTTCGGATTTTATCCATAACCGTTTGTTACAGTGCTTAAGTATATCTGATCCCCGAAAATTAATCCCATAAACAGCACGAAAACAAATTCGATGGCAGTTCATTTAGGGGAAATTTTGGCCTAAAATGGGGGAAAAATATATACTTTTTCATTGGGGGAATGATGCCGAAAAAACAGAGATCGAGACCCCTGGCCACTGTTACCAAATGCAACAAATTTGCGAAAGTGGCGACAAAATTTCAAAAGTCAAAATTTTTCCTGGCAACAAAAATATTTTGTCGATTTATATCCAATACGAGAATGTATTGCAAGCCAGGCGTAAGTGGCCAGCGACAGTCTATTTACAGTATTGATTTTTTATAGCATAAGCGACCCACAGGTCGGAGTGCATAAATGGAGTCACTGAACCGTGTTATTGGTGCATGATGTTTGTAAAGCAATTGACAACTTTATTGGGGGGGGGGGTAATAAGCGGATTAATGGATGGTGATTACATCGACATATGATCTTGAACAATCAGTTAGTGAGATTATTAGTACCGAAATTTCGTTAAGGCCTAAATTAAATTTAAATTTGTTTGCCTTTTACCGACCGACCCACAAAAAAGCCGCTGACTCAAAAATTAATCTTGCAAAATCTGCGGTAATTATTTTTTTAGTCAGTTTTTTTTTCAGCTTTAAATGTTGTATTTTTTAACTTTCATAGGCTACAATTTTGATCATTAAGATGCTTGAACAAAAGAGTATAATACGTTTGAGTGTGAAAACAAGCGCCTAGTGACTGGATACTAGTAAACATGGTTTGTTTCACGTTTTGTCGTGTACACGCCGGTCTACGTATTACGTCATTATCTGTGTATAGAATAATGTTTTGTTTTGAGGTAAATACCAGTAAATATTAGGGTGGTCCCCTTGAAAGTTGTAGTATGTGAAATAATTTGTTTTTTCTTCTGTCAAAACAAAGAGACATTTCGCATAACGGACACTAGTTTAAACGGTTATTTCCTGAAACGACATGTCTTTTGTGCAATTTTGATGTATCATGACACCGAATTACTTGAAATTTGAGTATTGAGCATTTTATGTATAGGTAGCATGTGCTTTTGTCGAAATCTTGACTACACGTGTGACTACAATCAAGTGAGATGAATTTTCTTAGAAGTAGCATAACATATCTTTTTTTTATTTTAAATTTTGAAATCAGACCATCATTCCAAAGAGATCAGACTCGCAATATCCGAATCAACGAAAAGTGGCGAACGATGCCAGGAAATTTTGCTGTTTTACAATGGGACAATATGGAGATTTGATTTACCTGTTTCTAACCTTCAGCGTGTTTGTTGAAATCAATAAATACATACAAAATTCATAAAGTTGGAACAAGTAAAACTTGGGATGTATTGTATAATCTATTGTGCGTGGTAGACAAGAATAGGAAAATTACGAACACAGTTTCGATTTCAGTTATCAAATCAATAAGTGGCAGTGCTGAAAAGTTTCACCCTGATATGAAAAATTAAAATGCTTACAGCGTAGAAAGACTGTTGGCGACAAAAGAAATATAAATCATGTGCATTATGAGTGCATTTTTGCCAAAAATGAAACATTTGTTTGAATGGAGTTAAATTCCCACCTTTAAACTTTATAATTGGGCTTTTTATTCAATAGCATACAAAATCATAATCAAAATGATTTGTAAGTAACGAGCACATATTTGTTTTGAGCTAATTTGCAAACGTAATAACATACATGCCTGTTAGCATGTCAATCTGCAACGGGCCAGAATAGCAATCGAAGCGTAGTAGTTAGGAGCATGGATTGTTAGTGCTTCGTAGTTCACTGAGTTAAGTGTAGGTCGTACGATGCAAGCTCTCGATTTTCCATACAACAGTTTGAAATTAATACATTGCAGTAATTTGTTGTCATAATGTTCAGAATTGGATTTTGTAAAAAGAACAATCACTTTCGCATCGAGTCAAAATGACCGATGTAGCTCATTAATTTAGCGGTCTTATTCCATGAAACTCACGAGAATATTTTTGTGACATACAAGTAAATAGCAAAAGTAATGGTGTCATTAGTTTAAAATTATGTTTTAAATAAATTGACTTTTGTAGAAACTGTGAGTGTAATCAATGACAAGATATACATATTATATATATTAGTTATCACAGGTGTGAAATTTTGCTTTTTGAAGAATGATCCCTTCTGGTTTCGATATACTGACTAATAGCCTGCAAAAAAAGAAGTAGTTTTCCGCTATACCTGTTTTGGAAATTACCCTCTATAAAGGCCGTTGGCTTCCGCCAACAGTCTAAAAAGATAATGTCAGCACTGGCTTAAGGAATAATTCTTCTATCAGTCTAGCAACTGTTCTTTGTTAAACTGTCATTTCCGGAAGCACAGTTTATATTTGAGGGGAGAGCGATATCCAAGTTAACAACATTTCTATTTTCTAATTTGTGACATTTTCATCAAATTATTTTTGATTTTCGATCTATTGATTTGACATTTTTCTAGTCAAACAGTATGGATTTATACTGCATTAATATAATCTGGAGTGTCTAGTCAGTGCAGCAACTGATAATAATACACATGTTTTCTTTTCAGACAGTATGTATCTATCAGGGATCATCCTAGCCCAAAATTTTATGGAGAAGTGACTTCTCCTTTGCCGAATTCAGGGAGAAGTTTATTGATAACTGACACTGGCGCAAAGCAGCTATTTAGCCAATCAATCAACTGAATTATTTGTAATTAATTAATTACAAAGACTAAAACCTGTAGTAATGAAAGATAAACACAAAATAGCTCGTTTATTGGTATTAGAAGCAGTATTTTAAAAAAACAAGCAATTATGTTTATGTTTATGACAATTGATACTTACACTTCATAAGGCAGTCACTGGTTTCCTTTAAAATTATGTCATGATATAAAGAGTATATTTTACAATGTAAATTATTTACGCCCTTGATATTTCTCCTAATAACGCTACATGTTATACATTGCTCAGGTAGACAAGTACCAGTATTGTACACCACTTGGTTGTCACCAAGCTGCACGTGGAAATCGTGCAACATAATTTTACTGCTGTTAGTCGGCGTCAGAACAAAGAAACCGCAGGAGAATGAAATAACGTTGTAATGGTGTCTTGTGTTGTTCAATGCTTTTGTTTGGATGACGTCATTTATTACAAAATGGGAATTATCTGTTACTTTTCACGCGCGGTGTTTGTTACGATTGTGTTAATTACGGAAATGGACACTAAGTGATCAGTGTATCTTTTTGTTTTTATTTTCAATTAATTGTCAGTTCTAAGGTCAAACATCGAAATTAAGCAAGCAGCAAATATTCATAGCCTGAATATAAGTATGTACGTAAAACGGTAATAATAACTCTGAACGACTGTAAATTCTAGTGTAAACCGGTTGATCATATCGCCCAGTGTGCACTCGCTTTCTTGGTTCCCGACAGCCTTAGCTAATAACAGATTTACTTTGAAAGTAACAAACTTTCCCACGCTGTCAACAGATCGATTATGGGTAATTGAAGCATCGTTATCTCCACAATCAGAAAACCATGACAGTAGTGGGCATAAGATGAGAGGAATAAGCATTAGTATTGAAAATTTTTGGCGATTTTTATTTCGCTTTGATCAGATCACAGGGCGAAGTCAGACACCATAGGGCGACGATTTCGCCCATGTCGCCCTCTAGGATAATCCCTGTCTATGCTGTATTAATTAATAAGTGTGTCTAGTAAAATCAGACATTGGTATAAAATAGAATACATGTACCTCACAAATTGTTGTTTAAAGCATTGCGTATTCTATTTTATGTTATGTCCCTACAGTGTTACCATGTATAATCTTGGCTCTATCAATCAAGATGAAGAAAATAATTGTGAAATTCAAGCAAAGATACAATTATAATGTATTGCTATTAAAATAACGACATTCATGTATGACAAAGATAAACTCTTGGAATAAAATGAAATATTATTCCTACCTCTAAATTTTGGGTCGGTAAAGGGCAAACAAACAGTTGTTTAATTTAGGCCTAATCGGCATCATAGTAAGTGTATGGTTTTTTACACGCTTGTTAAGGAATATGCTAATTTTAAAAGTTTGGTCGAAAGTTTACATGACAGAATATGATTGTTTATTCACTTGCAATCATGGCTTCACATGATTTCTTTAATCCTCAAAAGTGTGTTTTAGACACTGACATGTATGACAAACTTCAGACACCTCCAAAATGCAAAAACCTGGCAATTCAGTAGCTAAACAAAAATTTAATGACAGCTGGAAGTCTGAATATCCATGCATTTCGTATGATGCAAAAACCAAGTCTATGTTTTGTGACTCTTGTGTAAAAGGTCAGTTCAAGAATTCCTTTACATCTGGTTGCAATGTTCTCAAAAAAAGAGTCTATCACAAAGCACTTGAGAACAAAGGGTATGTATTATAGCAATGCTTTCTGTTTTGTTTTAAGTATAAATAGAATTGCTATTGTATTTATTTTTGATTTGCTACTGTATTTATTTGTGCTGTATTTAGTGCAGACTCAGTGTCCAAAATCTAGTACAAATGTACCAAAT
Organism: Congeria kusceri; assembly: GCA_027627225.1. NCBI lineage: Eukaryota > Metazoa > Mollusca > Bivalvia > Myida > Dreissenidae > Congeria > Congeria kusceri. Next base: position 53,421,154 of record CM051034.1, read on the forward strand.
GTAAATGTATTTAGTATGTCAGGATATTAAATTTTTCAGAGTGTAACTTTGTAACTTTGTTTGTACCAGTTTTTCAGTAGATTTGCAGAAGTGTGATACAAGTATTTAATTTCTAAGTCAACAAAACAACACTATGATAAGTAGACACAATGTTTAATAAATATATGTTTAAACATTGAACTTTTCATTGATGGCATATGATATTTGGTGATTTATTTTAGTCATGTTGGTTATTTCATTTTGTCATGTGAATTTTGGTGGCAATATTTTTTTGGAGGCTAGTGAAACCCCAGCTCACCTAAGAACAGCGTGCTCATGGTTAGCTTTTGTGATTGCCTTTTGTCTGTTGTGCATCATCTGTCATCAGTCGTCCGTCGTGCGTCAATATTTTCATGATACTGACATCTAAACCGCTTGGCAGATTTTTATGAAAATTAACAGGAATTATCCTTGTGTGGCCTCTTTCAAAGTTGTTCAAATCGTTTTGGTTTGCTGCATATGTAGGTCACCAGAGCTAAAAATAGATTGAAAAAGTGAAAGCTTTAAAAATATTTTTCTCTAAAACCGCATGGCTTAGAGCTGTCATATTTGATTTGTGACATCGTCTAGTGGTCCTCTACAAAGTTTGTTCAAATTATTTTCATGGGGTCAAAACTGATCACCCCACTGGTGTCACATGATTTATATAGACCTAAAGAGCAAATGACTAAAAATCTTCTCTGAAACCGCATGGCCCAGAGGTTTCGTATGTGGTATGTAACATCCTACAGTGGTACTCTACAAAGTTTGTTCAAAGCATGCCCATGGGGTCCAAACTGGCCACGCCCCCAGTGATTTGTTTTGCCTATTTTTACTGCCGAATAACGGCAGTTTCCCCTTGCCAATAAACCCCCATTTATTTGCTAAAATTACCCAATCTTTCTCCAAAATAAGAAACATTTTCCCCTCAGACTGGGTTGTTATTTGAACCAAATAATTGACGAAACTTCATTGCTTCTTTACACACGATATTAGGTTGCATATCGAAAATCAGCGTACGATACATCGCAAAAACAGTTCTGGTACTACCATGTATAATGCAGATCTGATTTTAGAAGCAAAATTTGAGTTAAAATCTGGTTAACATTTGCAGCTGATTTTGCCACTTCTGTTGATATTGTATTGCACTGATTTTTTCCGCGTTTGTTTAATGATGATATTCTGTAATATTACACTAATTTAATCAAAACGTAATTTACAGTAAGTAAATTTTTGATACGCAAACATAATTACCTTATGCATGAAACACTTATTTATCTTAATGTGATTAAATCCTCTAAATTATCCCGACAATGTATAGTACGTCACCCCGAAATTAAATATCCAATTTATCCAATGCAAAAAACAGCCGTTTGAAATTTTTAGTCCTTGATATTTCCCTTTGAACGCTTACGCATTAATGCTCTATGGACAGTGCTTGCTTTGTTCAGGTACAGTACTTGGTAGCATCAATCGATGCATTTTGACACCGACCACGTGCTCAGCGTGTTGCATGCTTTTCAGGTACAAACTGCTGGACGATAGCCGCAAATTGGCTGTCAGAATTTGCGGCTGTCACATCAAAGCCATTTGAAGTTAAACAGACACCGTTGCTATGGGTGTTGCTAACGGCTTGCAGATTTCGAAGCCCGGTTAATTGATGATGTCACGCTGTCATTCTTTAGTTTTAACAGATTATATTATTCAAATTGCGTTTTTAAAGGATTTTATTGTTTGTTCTGTTTGAAAATATTTTTGCAATTTATTATAATGCAGTGTTTATTCGTTTAAAAAACATCATGAATAAATTATGAACAAAATATGATGAATATATTATGATTTTTTTAAATAGAATAAAACACCTTCAATTTTTAGCTCATCTCAGCACAAAGTGCTCATGGTGAGCTTTTGTGATCGCCTGTTGTCAGTCGTGCCTGCGTGTGTGCGTGCGTGCGCCATCACCTTTTCATTTTAACAATATCTCCTCCTAAACAGTTTGGCAGATTTTCACCAAACTTGACAGGAATGAGCCTTGAGTGGACCTCTTTCAAAGTTGTTCAAATCTTTCCGGTCTGCTTCATATCTAGGTCACCTTAGCTAAAAATAGATCTAAAAAGTGAAAATCTATGAAACCGCAAGTCTCAGAGCTTTCATATTTGATATGTGACATCCTCTAGTGCTCTTCTACAAAGATTTTCAAATGATGCCCCTGGGGTCAAAACTGGCCACGCCCCAGGGGTCACATGGTTTATATCGACTTGATAGCAAAATGACTTTAAAAATCTTCTCCTCTGAAACAGCAAGATCTAGAGGTTTTATATGTGGTATTTAACATTGTATAGTGGTCCTCTACAAAGATTGTTCAAATAATGCCCCTGGGGTCCAAACTGTCCACGACCCAAGGGTCACATTGTTTATATAGACTTAAAAAGCAAAATAACGTAAAAATTTTCTCCTCTGAAACCCCAAGGCCCAGAGGTTTCATACTTGGTATGTAACATTGTATAATGGTCCTCTACAGAGATTGTTCAAATTATGCCCCTAGGGTCAAAACTGGCTACACCCCAGGGGTCACATGGTTTATATAGACTTATATAGCAAATAGACTTTAAAAATCTTCTCTGAAACCATAAGGCCCAGAGGTTTCATATTTGGTATGTAACATTGTATGGTGGTCCTCTACAAAGAGCGTTTAAATGATGCCCCAGGGGTCCAAACTGGGCACACCCGAGGGTCACATGGTTTATATAGACTTAAAAGTTAAATAGCAAAATGACTTTAAAAATCTTCTTCTCTGAAACTGCTAGGCCCAGAGGTTTTGTATTTGGTATCTAACATTGAATAGTTGTTCTCTACAAAGATTGTTCAAATGATGTCTCAGGGTCAAAACTGGCCCTGCATGCCCTGGAGGTCACACTGTTTATATAAACTTAAATAGCAAAATGACTTTAAAATCTCCTCAGAAACCGGAGTGTTTTCATATTTGTTATGTAGCATTGTATAGTAGTCCTCTACAAAGATTGTTCAAAGTATACCCCTGGAGGTAAAAGATGTCATGACCTGGGGGTCCCATGGTTTATAGAGAGGCATATATGGCAAGTGGGCCTTAAAAATCTTCTTTGTCGAAACTGTAAGGCCCAGAGGTTTTATATTTTGCGTGAAACATTGTGGAGGGGTCCTCTATTCATCATTGGGTTGTTCCAATGATGCCCCTGGAGGTCACATGGTTTATATACATTTAAATAGCAACATGACTTTAAAATTTTTCTCTCCAACCGCAAGGTCTAGTGGTTTCATATTTGGTATGAAACATTGAATAGTGGTCCACTACAAATATTTTTCTAATTATGCCCCTTATGTAGAAATTGCCCACGCCCTGTGGTTCACATGGTTTATATAGACTAAAAAACTTCTGAACTTGCAAGGCCCAGATTTTTTTACTCAGGTTAGGGGTTTAGTGCCATTTTGCCCTCTTGTTATTAGCCATTGTGATGCCTTAAACTCAGGTGAGCGACCTAGGGCCATCATGGCCCTCTTGTTACATGTACAGGTACTCTTTTCATGATGTATATTTGTTTTGTGCATTAACTATGTATGTATTCCCCTTTATTTTAACTGGAAAAATTGTATCAGGTTTTACTTATTATTCAGCATTAGCAGTTTAAGAGAAAACATAAATGGAATATTATTGGTCGCCAGTACAGTCTGTAATGGTCTTGCTTTTGACATTCATCCCTACAGAACTATCAAATTTACAGAATGATATTGGATTTCAATTGTTCATCACTGACAATAAGTGTGTTTTCATTGTAATCAAGGTAATAATAACAAGTAAAAAATACAAAACTGTAAAAGACCTCATAAATCAGTATTGACATTCATATAGCAATATTTTATTGCAAAATCAAATGTTGAAATAAACCAATATACTGGTATATTAGACACCCCTAGCAATAGCCACCAATTACCAATTTATTTAATATTAAAACCAATCACAATGGAGTCTGTTTAAATTTCCTGAACCGTTAGCACTTGGCCGTCATGGTCTCCCCTGTGAAATGTTTAGGCATACTTCATGAATTCTTCTTAAAATCTTTGTGAATACTTCATGCAGTGGCTTCATGAAGACTTCATAGAAAAGAAGTGAACTATAAATGAGACAAATGCATGAAACATTCATAAAACATAGCTTCATGAATAATTGATGCATTTTCACATGCAGAAAAATGCATGAAATAAATAATGGGTTTGTTCATAAAAACTTCATGAACCATGCACTTCATGAAGACTTCATTCACGAATTCATGAACAAATAATTAATAAACATTGCCACATGCTCATTTGAATATCACAAATATTATGCACGTGCTCTTTTGTATCAAATATTTCAATCGCCAAACACATGATATCCAAGTGCGATGATTGGATAATATTGCAGATTAATTTAAATGTAATTGACATTTGTGGATGCGTCTATTGTTTCTGACATTGCTGAAAAGACTTAAAATGGAACAATTCTGACAAAATTCATGAGTCCAGACAATATTCAAAGGGCTATTCAGAGTCCAGACAATATTCAAAGGGCTATTCAAACTGCATTCAGACTATAACCACAGATACAGTAATTATTATGACCTTTACACTAAGTACTCAGGTGGCACTTGATATTTATTAATGTTCAATGGTTTACTCCTCTAAAATGGTTTGTCAGACATTAAATAATATGTGAATATTATAAATAATAATAATAAGTCAAATGATTGTTGTTTAAAGGAACATAACTGTACATGTAAGTAGTAAGAAGACATGCAGCTTAAGCCTCTGGGCATATGGTCTCGAAAATATTTTACCATTGCTTAACAATGTCAAACCCTTTAAAATGTGCAAAATCAGTTATAGTTTATTGACTTGTTTGTAACTTAAATGAAACAATACTTACAGACACAGGTTCCAAGTGTTCAGTATTCATAGATATTTCTGTTTTAAAATCACAATCATGTTTAAATCATTTCAGACTTGAGCAATGAAAGTCAACTGATGACATCATAAATGACATCATATCCTGCATAGCATTGCATGGTATGGTGTACTGTAAAGTCATAAAATTGCATTATTTATGCCCTTTTGTAAGTTCAAATTTACGTAAGTTATAATCTTGAAACTTGGAATATACCTTTATCATCAACTGTAATATCAGTTCCACATTCCCCATAACTCAGTTTCTATTTTGACATAGTTATGCCCGTTTTTCACATAGATTTTCAGGTTAAAGTTTATGTTAAAAACTTCTGTAACTTCAAACCTACAAAAGTTATTCACTTGAAATTTAGAATATACCTTAAATGTCATAAACTCCATCAAGTGCCACATTCCCAATAACTCAGTTTTACAGTTTTATATTTTGACATAGTTATGTCCCTTTTTCACATAGATTATCAGGTTAAAGTTTATAATTAAAACTTTTGTAAATACAACATTACATAAGCTATTCACTTGAAAATTAGAATATACCTTTGTCCTCAACTCCAGCTTCAAGTTCTACATTCCGCATAACTCTGTTTTGTATTTTGACAGATATATGCCCCTTTTTTCACATAGATGTTCAGGTTATGTCCCAGGTTATGTCTTCAGACTGTATTCAGTATTTATTCAGACAGAGATTAGACAGAATTCAGATTGTGGTTTCATGAGTGTATGTTCAACAAATCTCACCAAATTGATATTAAATATTGTTTTTGACCTAGAGGAGGCATATATGTTTTACAAATAGCTCTTGTTTTAATAAATAGATTAACAAGCTTGTGGTTTTTTCAAAGTATAACTTTTTCGCATCATGAAAATGTCTAAGTCAGAATTTCCGCAACTGTAAAATTTCTATGTGTCAATATTCTGCATACTCTCCGCATGTTATCTGCATATAAGAAATTTCTCTGCAAAGCCAAAATCATTTTTGCGGAAAATATGTGGAGAATCTGCGGAAACTGATGATTTCCGCAACATTTCCGCATCTATTCGGCATTTTCTCCGCTACTTGAAATGCAATTCGGAAATCTGAGCTAAGGGTGGTATTCTTAAACAAATCTTGATCTATTCTTTTTAAAGCTTCATGAATGATTCTAGAATTTCAGTTATGCATGACACCTTCATGAAGTGTACCTTAAATCACTTCATGCATAAAACTTCATGAAGTTTGTTATTAGAGGTTTTCAAGAAGACTTCATGAATAATGCTTAATGGCATGAAAAATTCTTGATCTCATGAAGTCCATTTTGACAGGAGTGTACCTTAAATCACTTCATTCATAAAACTTCATGAAGTTTGTTATTAGAGGTTTTCAAGAAGACTTCTTGAATAATGCTTAATGGCATGAAACATTCTTGATCTCATGAAGTCCATTTTGACAGGGGCTGGTCCGTCACCTGCATTCTAATTACGTCATTTGGAAAACTCCGACATGTCTAGAGTTCGGGCCTATATTATAACTATCTTAAATTTAGCAAGCTCGTTTTTCGGACCTTGAATCTGGTAGGTTTACTTTTGAAAATAATTGCAGTAATTTGATTTTCTTATTCTGGCGTTAAATTCGCAATGACATTTATGCATGTTGCTGTTATTAATGCGTTTTAACGTTAAAAGTGTGTGTGCAATTTTGACAATGGATCATGTTTTTTAGCTAACCTGAGCATGTAGTGCTCTGTGAGCTATTGGTATAGCTCTCTGGCGTTGTCCATGGTCCGTATACTGTCAACAATTTGGACTGTTATCGCGATAAAGACTATATTTTTAGCTCACCTGAGCACAAAGTGCTCAGTGAAGTGAGCTATTGGTATAGGGGACCTCTTCTGCGTCGTCCGTCATCCATCGTCTGTTGTGCGTATGCCCTTTTCCAAGGTATAGACTTTATTTTCGATCCAATCTTAACCAAACTTCAGTTTGTGTATGACATCAGATCTCAGCAAATGCCAAAAATGGGCCAGATTGTGTTTCTAACACCAGTTATTGCCCTTTTTGTCTTAAAAATATATACAAAAATGGACATTATTCAGGATAGGACTTCATTTTTCATCCAATCTTCACCAATCTTGCAGTTTTTCTATGACCATGAGATTAAAGATTAAAGGCTTATAAGCAAGATCAAACTAGAAACACCAGATTTATTGCCCTTTGTGAAAAAAATATGCAAAAGTGGACATTATTCAGGATAGAGACTTCATTTTTCATCCAATCTTCACCAATCGTGTACAGTTTGTCTAAGAACGTAAGACTACAGGTGAAGTAGAATAAAAGCATGATCGGGCCAGAAACACCAGAGTTATTGCCCCTTGTGTTTGGAAACAAACATCAACAAGTTATCAATTATTGGTTTGCACACACGATTTTTGATTCAGTGTTGACCAAACTTAACACAGTTTGCACATGACCATAAAAATTGATGGATAAAATTTGATTTCCAGCAGTTGCAAGACTTGCATGCAGTTATTTGTACATGCAACATTGATGTCGTAAGAGCCTGCATTAACATCATTTATTATCATTGGACAGAAAAATATCAAAGAAAAAGCAAAACATTACCTTACAGCACAGCCATTGTAATTATCGCATTGCAACTAGTTCTCCAAAACTGTTTGCGAAAAAGACATTAAAATCTACTGTTTGTGCTTTTTTCAGAATTGTCAATGACTTAATGAAAAAGGGTAAAGTAAAAATATCGCAAAAAATGATTTTTGAACCATTAGCAAAAAACACACATCCACTACCAAACTCATACTTTAGTTAGGCCATTGCACTAACCGATGTTTTAAATCAAAATGGATCCTATCCCCCTCTGCGTATTGTTCAGATACCTTAATTTTCAGACCTGTCAAAACAGTATGGTCTTCGTCTGTACCAGTTCTCAGGTGAGCGCTTTGTGCCATCATGGCCCTCCTGTTTTTATTGTTACCATGTATAATGTGCACCACATTTTCATAGCCAAATTGGGGCGTAAAAAGTTTATTTTTTATGGCCACCACACATACGAAGACGAGAAACGGGCTAACCCAAGGTCATCTAGATGCCACCATTAGGATTTACCACCACCTAAGACACCTCACAGATGAAGATATTGAACTATTTGTTGACAAATTAAATGGCCATAAAACAAGACAACTAGCATTGCGACTCAGCAATTACCCTCAGAAATCTGACTCTTGTGTTCATCATTCAAATATTGTAAAATTTAAATGAACATTTGCTGTGAAAATCAAGTTACTCTAACTGATACCAGTTTTACATTTTTTGGTTCAACTTTAATATAGGAATAATGAAACTCCAGAGACATCATCTGTAGAGAAACACTTATTACCATCCGTTAGTCCTTTATTTTAGGCAATTGACCAATTGCCTATACAAGAATTATCTTACTTTAAGAATCATATCATCTGATGATCATGTGTTAAAGGTGTGCACACAGTCATTGCAGTATAAAAATGTTAATGTATCGGTAGAAAAATATAAATATGAAATGTTCACAGTTGACAATTTAGAATATAATTTTTTTTAACTATTTTCTCCTTTTTGAGGTTTGTCGCGCTAACCTTCCTCTAGTTCAAGGGCGCAGGTAGTTGTAAAAATTCCCCCAAAAAGTCACTACCCCCGGGGGTCACATGGTTTATATAACTGATATTACAATATGACTTTAAAAATCTTCTCCTCTGAAACAGCAAGGACCAGAGGTTTCATATTTGATCTGTATAATTGTATTATGGTCCTCTACAAAGATTGTTCGAATAATGCCCCATAGGGTCAAATCTGGCCATGCCCCAGGGATCACATGGTTTATGTAGACTTAAATAGCAAAATGACTTTAAAAATATTCTCCTCTGAAACCACAAGGGCCAGAGGTTTCATATTTGGTATATAACATTGTAAAATGGTCCTCTTCAAAGATTGTTTAAATGATGCCACTGGGATCAAAACTGGCCAGGCCCAGGAGGTCACATTGTTTATATAGACTTAAATTGCAAAAAGACCGTAAGCACCGGGCTTACAATATAAAAGGGCCCGAGGTTTAGAAAATGTCTACTCTACAGTTACACACTGGTGTGTCAGGAGCAGAAGGATGAAAACAAAATCTCTATTTTCTCTTGTTTTAATGAGTATTTTTCTTTTAAATTTGGCACACAAGTAAATTAACAGATAAGCTTTTGGTATATTAAAAACAAGAAATGTCTTTAAAAAAGACAATCGGCGTTGACATTCATATACCGAGATATCATTTTAAGCCTAAAAATATGATACAAGAGGGCCAAGATGATCGGCTACATGGCTGCTCGGACCCCAGATTTTTCAATCCCCATCTATATAAGGGTGATTCCACACTAGTGGTCACAAAAGTGGGACATTGATGTTAAATTCCAAACAATGACAATCATGCTGTTTCTTACTTTTTTCTGCTAATAAAATAATCACTCTTTCACAAACATGTGTCCATGAGATAACTTTTGGCCCCAATTTTTTTTTTCATGCCATTATATATACCCCTGTCTAAAATGTAACGCTTGTTACATGGTGTCCAATTTTATGTGGATTTGATCACTTGTACTGCTTATTTTGGTATGTATAACTACAAAATGATAATATACTAGATTATCATTAAGGTCAACCCCCTAAGGAAGTCAGTTTTTGCACATTTCATTTGAAATTATTTGTCTGTATTTTTACACTCTAGCTCTGCCATTTATCACCATCCGAAAAGTTTGAAAAAAAAAGTGCTATTCTGATTATAAAAGAACAACATACACATGGAATGGCTATTTTTAACAATTTTAAAGAATGGTGTATGATACATACTGCTATGCAAGACCATTCGCCTCATTTTTAAATATTATACAAAATCTGTAACGTGTGTTACAATGGACACTTTGTAATGCTTGTTACGTGGTGTCCAAAAGCACTAGTATGAAAATTCTAGTTTAAAAGCCTATCTTCTTAAATATTCACAACAGACAAGGCTTCTAAAATTATAATATATAATTATTCATAATCTACAAAGCATTGCTGTATGTGATTAAGACATTATATTAACACACAAGGACACCATGTAACAACAGCGTTTTTCCTCACCACTTTGGGAATGGTACCCGTACCGGTCAAATTGGGCAAATTAGCGTCGTTTCAGCCAAATTGGGAAATTTATTAAATTTCATTAAAACATGTCAAGATGTAAAAACAGTAAGTTACTTCTCCTAGCTGTTAGCAGTAACCCAGGATTTTTCTCAGGCGCCCCGGTGCCTACGTCCAATTTTTTTTTTGCGACATGTGTCATATGACGTTATCGGGTGCGTTTTAGCTCTTAAAATTAAGGCTAACAATTTTTCAATTGTTTGTAAACGTTTAAACGAAATGAAATAACGAAACATCACAGTTTAAACGGTATACCTCTAGTCTTTTAAAAGCAAAAGCGTCATTGTAAGAATCATGATTAGAATACATGAATATTATACATGCTTTGTTCTTGCAAAACGGCGGGAGAATTTCCACGTGTTCGTTGTGCCTACGCGCATCAAGTGTAAAAAACGTGTATTAAGAAAGCACATGGTCGGTACACGCACGTTTTCCATGTGTGGAACGTGACGTCGTGATTGTCAGCAGACATTTCGCGCTCTTTTGCAGAAAACACGGGTTTTACATGGCATACATGTACATAAACAAGACCGCTTGTGTTTACGAAACTACAACACTGAGCAGTAACACTGGATAGGCTTTTCCGATTACGATTTCATATTAGCATATTTTAGATTGAATTTTCACAGTTTATTTTTTAAAGCAATGAAACTTATGAATTTAATAAGTGTGCATATTATAAAATATGAAAGCTCATTTACTTTTTAGGTCAATAATACGCTTGACGCTCATATAAGGTTACTTGTGTGTGGATACATGCCAACTGCGCCGATAAACTGAGCGTTTCTATTGGCTCATATCGATTTTACTGCTTGTTGAAACTCCGCCTACAGGTCGGTGCTTCACGGTGATTGATTGCTGCTTAGGATAACTGTTAATTGTTAACATTTTCGGCAAAGTGACACTCGCTTTGATCATTCACTGACTTTATAGAGTGGTGTACATGTTTCTAGAGCGAACAACGGCCATTGTGACGTAAGAGATTAGCTTTCACAGCAGGCATTGTCGGTCTGCTGCAGTCAACACAGCTAATTAATTGATAAAATACACGTGCCCCGGGCGATGTTTATAAGCGCAACACTAATTTTAGGCGCCCTGGATATGTTCAAGTTAATATTAAACGCCCGGGCATCGGGGAGCTAAAACGGCCTGGGGAAGGCCCTGCAGATGTGCGTGGAGGTTTACGGTTTGGTAAAAGACAAGTAAAATACAGGAACATCGTCAATCTTTTCAGGGTCTTTTTGGATTTTTTCCTTACATTTGGGAATTTATTAACTTCAAATTGGGAAAAATAGTAAGAAAATCCGATTGGGAATGGTACCGTTTTCCGGTACCGACTTTATATAGAGGAAAAACGCTGAACAAGCGTTACATAATTAGCTTCCACTTTTTAAGCTTTTATGCTATTTGGCTTTGAAACAAATGCATAGGAGTTGGTTTTTTCATTTTGCAAGTTATAAATTATTTTAGGAAATGGTTACTATCTACATAGTCAACAACATTTCAGTTTATATTAATGATTTTTAAATTGATTTCGTTAACAATCTGAAAGTACCAGCAAAATGAGACATTTAAGTACTTAGTTCTCACTTAGCTTGCCAACAAAATCATTCTCACACATCATCGCATTGGGTTGGGAATGTCTTAGTAGCCTAGAAAAGCAACATCAAATTTGAAGTTGCAGTTTTGTAAGAAAAGACTACTAAGACGTCCCCTAACCATTCACCCATCATTCATTTTGTCATCATACTGTAATTTTGGTGAATGGTTGGTTAACAAGGTAACCCTAGTGTAAAGGGGCCTTGCGGCTCACCATAGCTGCTGTTTCGTTTAACCCATTCCTTACACAGGCGACTTTTGACGTGTCTGCAGCAGACTTTTGAAAACAATGTGACAAAAGCAAAAGGGTCACAAACAACATTCACGACAAGTAAACTTTGTAACTTCTGGTGATACATGTAATCACTATTCCCATTTATTTCAATTTAAAATAAATAATGTCAGAGGCAGAGTAGTGGAAACTTTTTACATGAAAGAACTTATTATTCAAACCATTCAAAATAGATGATTGAACCAGAAGTTGTTAAGTTTACTTTCTGTGATATTGGGAAGAAACACACCAGACAGCCGATCCAGTTGTTTCAAAATTATGGAATTTCAACAAATTACATAAATGTCACTCAAGTTTTTCAAAACGTTATCAAGTAAGTAAAATCATGAATTTGATCAGTATCTTGTGTGTCTCAGACAATATTTTATTGATCTATATAGATAGATCGGTTTACGAGATAATTTAATGTTTGCACAGAATGGTTAATTTTCTATACAATCAAACAATTCAAAACAGATCAAGTTGCAGAACAAGAACTTGTCACTTCCATGCTTCATCTGAAAAGATAAATAGATAACATACATGGAGTATGTTTTATGACATTAATAAGCGTATCAACTTAAATTTAATAAATATTAGACAATCTGCTGTCTACCAAAGATGTAAATTCCGAGAGTGGAGGGGGGGGGGGCGTTCAAAAGCAATGATAAGAAAGCAAGCAGAGTCCGAAGTCAATAGACTTGGTTTGATCTATACTGTTTATCAACAGTTATGAAATATGCAGCACAGCCCACACCTACTAGTTCTGGTTTACTTGATATTCTATATGCTTGAGGAAAAGAAAATCAACAAGATGAAATATGGTATGAATTTTACGTCAGTTCAAAGGTTAATTAAAAGAGGAAAAGTCCATTGTACCTCTTTTACAAATTTATACCTGAAAACTTGTATAGAAGCCTGGTTCCGCACAGGAGAATATCTGGAGGCTCCAGCTTATTCCTGACGTCGCTTTCAAGGACTGTGTGTTTAATTGCATTCAAAGTCCACATCTTCTTAGCTTTCTTGAAAAATCTGACCCATGGCCATTCATCCACCTTAAATGATAAACAAAAGCAGTTATCAAAAAATGGAGACATCTAGGCAAGGCAGTGACTGTCTACAGCAACCTCTGACTACCGAACCATCATGTTTATAAATAAAGTCAGTCTGTCTGTCTGAGTCTGGAAAGGAAACATATATGGTAACAGTATGCCTTTAAAATGATGTAAAAATTTCATAAATATACATTTAAGTCAGTTTTTGGTTGGAAATGTAACTATTACTATAGTTAACCAGTGGAACTACTTACTCGTTTTCTTATTATTGAAATGGACTGAACAAGATTCAGGTTACATTTACAAACAAATACTGACCACTGAGTGTAAATGTGAAATGAAACTAAATGGAATGTCATGTTTCTTATTTCCGTTGTGGATAATACATAACAATACCATGTTCAGCCATATTTTATTCATAATTCTGAATATTTGCAATTATAAAAAAAAAATTCAAAGCAGTACTCTATATTTGTGAGTTCAATCCCTAGAACTAAAATTCAATTTTCTTAGTCTCTTAAATTTTGAAATTTTCAATTATTTTCTGAAGATAAAGGTTTGAAAGAAAATGAACAAGAAATTGAAACAGTTCAAACAAAACAAAAATCAACAAGAAACTTCTGTAAGTTTAAACTAAAATGTTTGATATCAAACAACAACATACAGTTATAAATTCAACAAGAACACTCCAACAATGCTTACAACTGCTGGCAATAACGAAGACCCATGACTGACTGTTACAAAGTCTCCAGACTGATACCTAAGAATATTTTTAAGTTAACTGTTTACTATAGATACTGAATTATGTCATGTGTTGTCATTTTAGTCTAACTTTATATTTAGAAAGGTAAAGTGTTTCGCACTGGCACGGGGTTTTACGTCGCCTTCAACAATATTTCAGTCGTATTAATTACGGCGGTCAGTATATATATATGTAAAACGAAAACATGATTTTTATGGCCAAGCATTTTGACAGATGAAAAAAAGATGGTTACTGTAGATCCTGCAAAATTTTGCAATGTACACACAATAGATTAAACCAGAAGGTAACCACACTAGCACTTACTGTGGTTTCAAGGATGTGGATTGGGTGCTGTCTGCAACAGACACAGTGGCTGAATAATTAAGGTTGGCTACTTCCACCTTCTCATCCTCGTCTGTATCATGTGGATCAACGGTACTGGTATGGCTGTCAACCCTGAAAACATACCATGAGAACAATATGTTTGCATGCACTTGTTGGGATTGGTTTCAAATAACAGTAATTATAGATCAATCAAATGTGTGAAATCAAATGCAGTTTAGACATTTTTAAACTGTGGTTCTGATGATACAGGCAAGGAAAGAACTGTGCAGACCAAAGCTTGTCCTGTCAAGTCTGTAACAGCTACCTCGGTCTTCTCGCTCTCTGTACTGGGGGAAACAGAGAGACTGGTATCGCTGTCAACCCTGAAAACATACCATAAGAAAAATATGTTTGCATGCACTTGTTGGGATTTGTTTCAAATAACAGTAATTATCTATCAAACAAATGTATGAAATCAACCAAACTGAAATTGACAAATAAAAAACAATTTTAGTCATATTTCATACCAACAGGAGTATCTGCTGAATGCCAAAATTATAAAATAGACTAGGGAATATTTGACTGAACAGAATTAGTGGAAATTCATAGTTACCTAGGTTCTGCTGGCTTGTCTGTTAATTTGTCTTCTGGGATATGCGTCTGTGGTAGGGCAGGTAATATGGGATCATCAGCGAAGCTGAAATTGACAAGTAAAAAGCAATTATCAACAGGATGATATGCTGAATGCCAAGATTATAAATAGACTAGGGACTATTTGACTATTTTGAGTGGCGAAGCCACAAGTGTAATTACCTTTGGTGTTCACGAGATGTCAAAATTAAATACATGGATATCTTACACGGAAACAAACAAATTTCCTTTTTTACTTACTCTAACAAGGAGAGTACAAAGTCATTGATCAGGCTATCGTTCACCGAACTTTTGTTGTAGTCGTCATCAACATCATCAAAGTCGATCACAAGCTCTGAATCCCCACACTGAGCATTCATCTCACTAGGTGAGTCGGCAGTTTCCTCAGAACTTGTGCGAGAATTGTCTGTTCCCTTCTTTGTGCGTGTAATTTTTTCTTTGTTTTCAGTTTACCCTGCTGCTCCCAGTCATCAACATGACCTACAGACTGACAAGCAGATTCAGTTTGTGTACCCCTACAATACATACAAAAGCAGCTTAGTTCACGTGTAGCAACCCCCAATATACCCTCAGGACAAGGCTTGATGGCGTGCAGCTTTCTTGTTTCTGGGATAGGTTTCGCACTGATGCGATCCAATCTCTGTCTTGGAACATCCGTCTCTGCTACATAGAAAAAAGTCCGCCTTTTGTGGTCAGAACATCCAGCGTCTTTGTCATTGTTTGGTTTAGACAGCTTTGCTTTGGCAAAGTCATGAAACTCTTTCGCATTTCTTATAATTACCTGCCTTGCAAGAACTGCCTGTGAGACTGTCCGTTTCACGACACCGAACTCTCCATCACACGGGCCTTTGCCGTGTCTACTACCGAAAAAGTGCTTCTCGCAAGGGAAACCATAGTCAGTGGAGCTCTTTGCGACATCAGCGAATGGTGTCTTTGATTTAAACTGGCTGGCAGCGCCATCTGAAAAATGAATTTCACGTTCAATTGTCAAGTGTCGTCTTTCTGTTAGATGGTTGTTTGCTACAGTGACGAAATGATGAACTCAGTGACTATCATGATGCTTATCGTCAGACACAAACATGAGACTTTCATGCGTGATCTCATCACACTCTTTGCATCTGTAATAAGCTACTATGGAAAACAATGTAGCTTGGTCATGCGACCAATGAGCACTCTGTGCCTCATCTTGGTACAAACATGTGTAATTTTCGGAATAGTCCATACAAAAGACAACCCAGTTCATCGGAACTTCATGGATCAGAGTGTTAAACTGATTATGTTGCCACATTGCATTATGCAGATGAGAACTGAAAACGCCAACTTCTTCAGATGATTCTCTGAGAAATATGTTAACAGATTCACTTTTCAAACGAAGCATCTTACGTGATTTTTTCTTTCCCGTCTTCTTATCTGTGTAGGCCTGACTCCCATCTGTTCCAATCAACTACTGTTTTACCTGTCAATTCTTTCTTAATTGTGTTTTCTAGACTTTTCACACCACACTTATTACAATTTCTACTGACGCAATCTCTGCTGTAGAACCTTGCACCTTCTTGTTTTGGACAGAGTGTTTTCTTTGACAATTCATATCTATCAAGAATACCCAAATCACGTCTTCCCTTTCCTTGTGTTTCTTTGTTAATAGCTGTCACTTTCATTTCCATGTTTGCGCAATATTCACACAGACAGTTATTGAAGTAGTTGCTTTTCATTGTTTTTACTGACTTTGGCCTCAGTGCTGCAAATGTGCTGAACCCAACTTCAACTTGAGGGTTTTGCTCTTTAAACTGTTTATAAGTCATCTGCAGACTCTGTTCCATAACATGTCTTGGTTCCATTATTTTACTTTGGACAAGTTTCTTATCAGGAAGGCAGGCTGATACTCCTGGTGTCTTGAAAGACTGTTCTATTTTATCAATCGTCTCATCATCTAGTCCATCTTGTCTTTTCTTCTCGTCCCAAACTCCTTCAACCTCTGAAGCTTTTGAAACGAATTTCCAGCTGACGCCACATTTTTTCCTTTCATTTGTTCTACCACTTGCTGTACTCCATGGCATCACCTTTGAAAATAATCTCCTTCTTTGTAAATGGTAGCGTGATCGCTTCATTCTATTATCATGCAACTCCTTGCATATTTTGTCCATGTTTTGATCATACAGGTCCAAACGTTTTTTTTTAGTTGGTGTCAAGTACATCATTCCTACAGAATCCAGGGCTTTCCTCTTTCTTGGTGTTGCCTGTGTAGCTAGTGACGTTAACACCTTTGCAAATTTTCCAGGTGAAGAAGGGATGGATTGCCTTGCTCTGTACACTGCTTTTCTCTCTGCCTCCTTTGATGTGAAGCTATTGGCAAACACTGAATCTTGGTTACTTTCTTTACATTCATTTGTCGTTCTTAGTTTCTGCTCTTTTAACCTCTTTTTATTTTCTGCATACTTCTCTCTTCTTTTTTCATTTAATCTTCGTCTCGCCTGTGCTGTCATGTTTGCTCTCATTTTTTGTTTACTTTGTCGCCACTGTTCTTTACACTTTTGACATTGATGTCTGGTTTTGGGCTTAGGTTTTTTCTTTTTATCGGAATTTTCTGCCCCTTCTATTATTTTACGGGCTTTTTCTTTTCTCCAGTTCTGCACTCGTATGCGTGTCAGTTCTCTTTGCTTTTCTTTCTGCGTCTGATTAAGGTTCGCTCTACATGCTCGATTTCTGGCATTCGATTTTTCCTTGTAAATATCATATAATTGAGGGTCTTCCTTTATTCTTTTCCTATATCTCTTCATTCTTTCTTTATCTGACATACGCATTTTTTCAGTATCGTCATTTGCTGCTTTTCCCGTACTAGACCGCACCATAGACCGTAGTTTGACTTTAAAAAAATTGGGGGTTCTCCCACCTGCGGAAGAAACAAAGTAAAGTAACCATTGAACTGTTCTTTAACGAGCCATCAACACAGTATGTACAGCTTTTTAGAGCCACCCAAGATAGAGGAGAAGGGTACATAGGATTCCGGGAACCCTGCCCTACTGTTATCGAATAGATTCCCATGGTTTTTTACATGGAGTTAAGGGTTAAAACAAAAGTTAAGACAGACGGACAGGCACGACCACAATAGTGCAGGTGTCCTAATGTAACATGCGTTGTAGAATAAAACGCTTCTGCTCAACCTTATGTCTGGATTTTTTTTTCAATACATCCAAGCAAGATTTAACTATACAACATGTCAGAATATAACAATTATGCATGATTGCATATATCGGACACCATTATTTTGATAAATATGTGTAACGCTTGTTACATGTTGTAGACTTCTGGTATCCACTGTAACATGAGTGCCACAAACTTGGTGTCCAAATGTAACAAGCGTTACGATGAACCATATATATGTCCACTTCTCATTTTATTCTTTGGGATTTTTAAACTTTCAGAGCACAACTTTTCACACAATATTTCAACACATGGCATAAAATCCATAATTGTGCAAACCAGAAACTATTCCTTTGCTAAAGATGTGTAACGCTCGTTACATTTTGTAGACTTATGGTATCCACTGTAACATGAGTTACAGATATGTGGTGTCCAAATGTAACAAGAGTTCTTAAAAACAACATTTTCTATATTCTCACTGTACTTAACTCTTTAAATTTTCCAAAAATGTTTTGTAAAATATTCCATTTGTTCGTAACATGAATACTGCTGATATTTGCTGCTTGCTATACCAATTATCTAGCGTTTACCACGCATGACTGTTACTAATTTTAATGGACGACAAAATTTGGTGTCTAACAGTAACGAGTGTGCTCTGAGTTCGTATCCAATTGAATACAAACATGTCCGGATGTCGAAAGATTGTGTGACTAAAGTGCAGTCCATATATTAAAAACTAAGCAGAGATCGTTAATCGCATTATAGTACAGAAGAAGACATTCATTTCCACATTAAATGCATGCATTACCAGTTTAAATTTGTTCGATCGTTACCTGTAACGCTCGTTTCTTTTTTGGACCCGACCGGTTCCATGTTATTTTCAGCCATATTGAATGACGTCGCTGAACTGGTTTAAATCGTCATCGATTAATGTGCACATGCGTTTTTTCACGGTACGGTATAAAACCTTTACCAATTCGGTCTAGTATTTTTACAACCATCCGAACGATCGTTACAAATAGGACACGAATTTACTTCTTTTTTTAAAATCTCAATAAAGGCAACACTGTCATCTTGATTTAATCCAAACATGTCAAATCAATATAAGAACACCGCAAATAATGGATAAAACGAGAAAAAAAACATAAAATTATTTTAAAGAGCTACAATAAACTGCCTACAATTTGGACCATTAACAGGACACCATGGTAACAAGAGTTACGGATATTTTCAATTAACTTTTATTCAAATTTTTCTTTGATTTGGTCACATTTTTTTAGTTTGCCCTTCTTCTATCACCTCTTATTAAAAGATATCTAGTTCAAGTTTGAACAAAGTACAGATACTGTCTTCCACAGAGGACGACAAGTATGCACACCATTGTCATGTCCCATTTTCCGGTAGTAAAATTCCGAAAATTGTGGAGCAAAACTTAAAAAAAGAAACAACATTTAAATCAAATGTAACAATATATTATGTTTTTATATCTCTCTGAACTATCTGCAAACCGCTGATTAAAAGTAAATTTGATTTTCATTTACAAAAAACAGTAACAAATGATAGAATTTGGGCACACCCCTATTTTCACCACTAGTGTAGAATCACCCATAAGGAGACTTCTCAGACCCCAGATTTTTCGGACACCATAAGAACATTTTTCGAATCCCAAAATTAATTTATCATTCATTCAATACTGATGGTGTATCAATTTGAAGGCAGCTATGTTAATTATGAACATTCAAATTGATTGCCATTTTACATCAGCTTGCATAAATGACGTGATTAATACATCTATACTTAGAATTAGATAAAAAAAAAGGAATGCTTATGTTGTTATTAAAACTAAAAATTGTTTTTAATCTGTACTTAATTACTTGTTTTACTAATCCATTACACAGTCTTCGAAATTCGCATTTTTAAATTACTAGCCAGTCGGGCTTGTTACCTTACAATTTTAACTAGCCCGAAACTATTTTTACTAGCCCGAACTTATATTAATGAAAAACACAAGTTGCAACAACAGTTCATTATATTTATCATTACAAAACTAGTACATTCACATTTCTGTTACAATCTGAACTATTTTCATCACAAAACATGTCAACAAACTTTTTGTTTTGAACAATAACACATCAAACAAGTGAATGTTGCAGTAATCGTCTATGTTAATAATCATTTTTCGCCAGGCATCTGTATACGAAAGATAATTCGTACCTACTCGGACATTTCCGTTTTGCTTATATGGGACAAACTGCAAAGACAATCGTTACTCTCCGGTAAGTCGGAATTCAACGATAGGATTCGATTGGATGTGTCACGACTAGGTGCGCGATGATGTTTTCTAATGTAATCCAATCGAAAATACGGTTGTAAACGAACGCTTTACGGTGTTGTTGACATTTTCTAAGTAGATTGAGTATTTATGAGATTATTTGATTTTAATCTCTAATTTCTGGCCATAATATTTTATTCGCCAGTCGGGCGATAATTATGGATTTTTTCGTTCGCCCGATTTTATTTTTACTCGCATTTGCGAACGGGCGAGTGCGAATTTCGAAGACTGATTACATAGTGCCAATAGAAAGGAGTAGGAGAAAACAAAAAACAAAAAAAAAACGCTCTTCCTCCTGATTTTTTGGAAGAAAGTGCCTGAGAAACAATTCATTATTTTTTTAGCACAAACATAAAATTTCATAAGACTATGGCGATTGAAAATTATATGCGGTAGGAATATGATGTATCAAGGGTTTCTGTGTATAATGGTATTGCAAATCATGCATTAATGCTATGCAAATGAAGTAAAGTAACATGAATAACATTTCGACGTATTCCGAGACTTATTTCACCACGTTTTATTTATTGAAAGATTTTTTATAAATTGATTAACGTCTACTAAAGATGTTGATATAAATGTGCAATTCTAATTAATTATTAACAGAACGCAACCGCAATTCAATTTCAAATTAACAAGCAGTCAGTTTACAAACATAAATTCACCCTTTATTGAAATATTTGCTCTTATGATACCCAGGACGCTAATTGATGCATGTATATGATAACAGCTATGCACCGTCAGCTAAACGCGGGCTATTTGTGGAATGATTGTGAGTGTGAAGTATAGATCAATAATATCTTTATAACTTTATTTTAACCGCTTATGTAACATTTTAATCCCCAAAAGTATGCAACAGTTGTTGGTATACATTAAACCATTGTTGTTAGTTTGCAGTCCCTCAAATTTGCCCAATTCTATTGGCATTCAATTTTCCCGCTGCATAATTATCGCAAGACATCTAGGTCAAAAGTGATCTTAGACAGCTACGTCAAATGAATGCATTAAAACACTATTTACCCTTGTTTTCAAAATATCAGGGATTCTCCTAGAGGGCGACATGGGCCAAATCGTAGCCCTGTGGTGTCTGACTTTGCCCTGTGATCTGATCAAAGCGAAATCTAAATCGCCAAAAATGTTGAATACTTCCTGTAATGTTATGCCCACTACTGCCATGGTTTATCTGATTGTGGAGATAACAATGCTACAATTATCCATAATCGATCTGTAGACAGCGTGAGAAAGTGTGTTACACATCACTGACCTGGCATTGTGTTAATCAATCAACCAATCGGCTAAGGTTATTCCAATTTGGGTTCCCGACTTCGCTTACTTCCTTTCAAAGTAAATCTATTATTAGCAAAGGCTGTCGGGAACCAAGACAGCGAGTGCACACTGGGTGATATGATCAACCCGTTTACACTAGAATTGACAGTCATTCAGGGTTATTATTACCGTTTTACGTTCTGTAAAAGAACTTATATTCAAGCTATGAATATTTGCTGTTTGCTTAATTGCGTTGTTTGACCTTAGAACTCGCAATTAATTTAAAATCAAAACAAAAGATACACTGATAAATTATTTTCCATTTCCGCAATAAACACATTCGTAACAAACCGCATGTGAAAATTAACAGATAATCCAATTCCCATTTTGTAGTAAATGACGTCATCCAAACAAAAGCATTGAACAACACAAGACACCATTACAACGTTATTTCATTCTCCTGTGTTTTCTTTGTTCTGACGCCGACTAACGGCGGAAAATTATGTTGCATGATTTCCATTTGCAGCTTGATAACAACCAAGTGGTGTACAATACCAGTACTTGTCTAACTGAGCGATGTATGACATTAGCGTTATTAGGAGAAATATCAAGGGCGTTAATAATTTACATAATAACATTTACTCTTTATATCATTACATTAATGTAAAGGAAACCAGTGACTGCCTTATGAAGTGTAAATATCAATTGTCATAAACATAAATATTTGTGCTTGTTTTTTGAAAATACTGTTTCTATTGCCAATAAAACTTATTAAGCTATTTTGTGTTTATCTTTCATTACTACAGGTTGTAGTCTTTGTAATTAATTAATTATACATAATTCAATTGATTGGTTGGCTAAATAGCAGCTTTACGTGCAAGTGTCAGTTATCGATAAACTTGCTGAATTCGGCAAAAGGAGAAGTCACTTCTCCCTAAAATTTTGGGCCAGGATGACCCCTGTCAAATCAATTTTTTGTTGTCTGCTAGAAAATTCAAATATCCCTGGAAAAGATAATCCCACCTGCAAAAAGGTCATGAAGTATATACAGCCAGTAGAAAGCTGCTGACTCAGTGCAGTGTTTACATTCTAGGTGCTCTCATCTGATAGATTGCAGGAGAAGAACTTTAAACTACAGAAAGTTGCATAGTTTTCTCCAGAATATGTTTTCACTAATCCTGCTCTCTTGTTCAAACACATGTCTCTGTTTACAAACTGACTGGAGTTATCACCAATCACTGTCTGATAAGCTTAGCCCACTCTCCAAATGTCAGTTAATTGCTTTTTCACTGCAAAATCAGGGAAGTGGACCCTGGTGTTTAAAAAACTTCTCCTCTAAATCTGCAAGGCCCAGAGGTTTTGTATTTGGTTGGTAAAATTGTATAGAGTTCCTCTGGAAAGATTGTTAAAATTATGCCCCTGGGGTCAAAACTGGCCCAGCCCCAATTTAACATGGTATATATGGAATAAAATAGCAAAATGACTTTAACAATCTTGTCCTCTGAAACCACAAGACTCAGAGGTTTCATATTTGGTAGGTAACATTGTATAGTGTTCCTCTACAAAAAAGTTTCAAATATGTTTGGGGGTCAAACCTGGCCACGCCCCGGGGTTACATGGTTTTGATTAACTAATATGGAAAGTGGGTTTAAAAAAATCTCCACTGAAAAGGCAAGGCTCCGAGGTTGCATATTTGGCGTGAAACATTGTTTACTATAAATATTGTTCAAATTATGCCCCTGGAGTAGAAAGTTGCCTTGCCATGTTGGTCACATGGTTTATAATAATTATAGACTATAAAATTCTTTTTCCTTAAACTGCAAGGCCCAGATCTTTATACTCAGGTAAGTGGTTTAGTGCCAATTGACCCTATTGTTATAAGCCATTAAACTTAAACTCAGGTGAGCAACCTAGGGCCATCGTGGCCCTCTTGTTAAATAATTTAACAGGAATGTTCCTTGGCTGACCATCTACCAGAGACATTTTTGATTTTAAAAAAAACATTGCTGCCAAGGGGTTTGGCAGTTTTCCTAATATGGCTATATTAAAATTGTCTTGTCCGACGGCAGGGCAGTTTTCCTTATATGGCTATAATAAAACTTTCAATATGTTCTTGTCCGAAACCACTGGCCGGATTTTGAAACAATTTAACAGAAATGTTTCTTGGTGGACCATCTACCAATTTTTTCAAATTATTAAAATTCGTAAAAAAAAACATAGCCACCAAGGGGTCAGTCAGTTTTCCTTTCATGTATATGGCTATATTGAAAACTATCAAAATCTTCTTGTCCAAAACCAATGGCTGGATTTCTAAACAATTTCAAAGAAATGTTGGTGGACCCTCTACTGAATTTCTTTAAATTATTTTGATTTGTTAAAAAACATGGCTGCCAATGGGTGGGGAGATTTTCCTTATATGGCTATACTGTGGAATCGCGATTATGTGAATCCTTATTTTACTGAACGACAGTGTGCTACAAACAACTGCCGCGGTCCCGTCATTTTGGCTTCTTTATTCAATGTAAAAACGTGATTATATGAATCTGGATTATATGAAAAATGCAATTCTACAAATAATTATCGTGATCCAATGACAAATACGTGTGAAAAAGATCCAATTATACCAATCACTGACCAGCTGATGTTTTTACGACAGCTGCCAACCCTTGTTACGCATAATATAGGTGTAAACGCTGAAGTTGAGAAACACTGTGCTACAAACTTTATAGGTCATTGCATAATTTAGGCTAAATCTCACTCAACCAAAATTACAATGCTGTACAATCATATGACATCTGTAAAAGTACCGCTTAAATCTGTATATTGTTGATAAACAATCATTCTTGAATAATTATTTAAATTGAACCTGTTATTTTTAACCAATTTTGCGGAAAATGTTGACGAAGAAAATTTTTTGTTATTAGATTGGGGTATGTCGTTGGGCTTTTTGTTTCCACTCTCTAACTTGAGAATGGATTGAGCTATTGTAACTTCATACATAGATACTTTATATCGAGACCTTGCTTGGGATTGCATATGGGATCGGTCGAGTCAAGGTCAGTGTTACTAAAAACAGAAATACGTTTTCCGCTGAATAACTTGAGAACGCATCGAGATATTTTAATGAAACTTCAAACATAGATACCTTATATTGAGACCTCGCTTGGGATTGCATATGGGGTTGGTGGGGTCAAGAGCAAGGTCACCGTTACTAAAATAGAAAAACGGTTTCGGCTCAATAACTTAGTAACGCATTGAGATATTTTAATGAAACTTCATACATAAATACCTTACATCATGTGGTATTTGCTGAAATGGTATGGTTAAGGCAATTGCCGTACTGATATGGCTTCTATGCATGAAAGCACATAGCATATTATACTTTTTGAAAGCAAAAATAATAGATTATAGGGCTTTTTTTCAGAGGCTGGGGATGGGGCCCAGGCCCTAGGTTTTGGGGAAATGTATCGCAACAAGTTTGGTGAAGGGGAACACAAAATCCAGGTGTAAAGGCAGGTTTTGGGAAAAGCTGCATGATTTTGAAGACATTTTGTTTTGGAATAACGCCTTTACTCGGCCCCTGTTATATAAGGAAAAAAAGCTCTGGATTATATGCAAAATGGTGATAGTTTCTCAAGGTATATTAAGCACAGAATCGATTCGAAATGTGCTGTTATTATTTAGCTGATAACACTGGGCTTTCAAATACTTCTGGGGTGAATGACATTTTTTGTGGTAACCAAATTACATTAATGCAACAAGAAATTAAACTTGTAAGTTGAGTTAATTAACCACTTACATGTGTAATGATAAGGGGCATATCAACGGCTAATACGGCATACACTGCAGATCAGCTATATCGCGATCTGTTATGTCGCAATATCCAATATATCGTGAATCGGCAATAGATCCCAATTTTTTTCATGTACTGCAATATTTTCCTATCAACCAACAATCCAGTTATGTCAAGAGTTTTGCGCCTTTAACCGTACTCTTTCATTCACACTTGTGTAGTGCGACAAACCCCCTCAACATCGAAGTGTTACAGTTCGATGTCAGCAGCTTATATTTCGCGAGCCACCCATGACAACATCCTTTCACTGCTGTCGCTTTAGTTAGCAGCTGAATTACACGCCGTCCAAGTGGAGGGTGTATAAAGTAACTGTATGTCATAGAACAATAATGACCTCTCTGAGTGACAATAAAGTTACCGATATGACATGTTAACTGCACATCTTTTGCAATATAGATTCAATTTTGTTGTAATTCACTAGGAAACTTTTATACAAAAGTAAAGATCTCAGTGTTATCTGCGCTACAAAGTTTTAGATATCAATCAATACGCCTACACATTCCATGTGGATGATGTGGCGTTGTAAGGGTCTGCATAAATTTTCGCGCGCTTTTCTAGCAGAACAAATGACTTACATGGAATACTTTGTTTGCTTTGGATTTTTCACAGTTTTTAACAGTTTTTTAAATATCAGTCATAGCACGGCGGTCACTTAACCTTCTCACACTTTTCCTGGGCAAGCTTACCAGTACTAAGTACACATACTTATGCCAGTAACTAATGACTGCAATATTTGAATCAGAGGAAGGGGCACAATGGGTGTAGAAATAATTTCATGACCAATCCCCACACAAGTTATGTGGCTGGGCTGGGTTTTGAACTCACGATCTCCGTATTGCCAGTCCAGCGCTCTACCAACTGAGCTAGCCGGGCCTGGCACATGAAATACATGTGCATTTTAATTGGAAATACAATTTTTGTTTACGTTGCGTGAACAGTAAAATTCGGATAGGCGTTTCGGATTTTGTAATTTATTATATGTGATATGAAATTAATTACAAGGAATAATATTATATTTTTATATACAAATGGAATATTTTGCATATGGATATAACACATTATGGATGCTAACAACAATGATCCTGACAAGTTATATTGCGATCCGGCTATTATCGAGATCCCTATCCATGGAAACTGCGAATCGCGATATAATGAAGTTGCAGTGTAATATTTTTAAATATAAAATTTTATTATTTAATTATAATTATAATTCATAACAAAATATTATCTAGAAGTATAAATTATTTTATTTAAGAAGTATACGGTGGTGTACAGGTATTTTGCATGAATTTCCATCGGTTCATATTTTTCCCGGGACCACTGGTTAGCGTAATTGAAATTAATTACGAAATAATGTGTATAACACAGATACGTAACAATGATATATAATAAATCTTTGCACATCATCATCGTTGATCATCATCATCATCATTAAATGTGCTTTGTTTAATTGAATAAATTAATCGTTAAATGTTCATATGACATGATGGTCCGTCTATATGTCATGCACCTGTTTTGGCAGTAAATTGTCGTTGTTTGATTGCCTGCCCGCCTAGGTCGAGTATGTTTTACTGAAATTACAGTGTATCTTTTATAAAATTGAGCGAGCGTAGCGAGAGAAATTTTTTTTAAACAATTTTATCCAGTTAGACTGTTTTATATATGCCCACATATGTTTGGCCTTGAAAGTTTATGGAGAGGTGGGGGGGGCGCACACGGGGTGTGCCCTCCCCACCCAGGATCCGCTAGTGCAATCTCTAAAATTATTAATTATGAACTAGTTTTAAACAAAAAAAATTTTATTGGAACATTGAAATTCAGTATAAATACAGTATAAGGGAAAGATCTTGGATACTGGGTGCTGCTCTAAACGAGCAGAGGGGTGAGGCAGACTGTTTGACATTTACTAATATGGTCTAGAATCTGAAGGTTTTATCATTTTAATGATTCTAATTAAGTTTTATAAACATGGATTATTCTTGTGTGCAATAATATATTGAATTTCAAGAGACATTCAACATTCCTTTGTTGATCAGCCTAGAGGGCAGCAGGGGGGAAACAAAAAGGAGCAGGGTACCACCATGCTGCTGAGTACAGCACCTTGCTATTTCGCTCTAGATCTTTCCATGCAGTATTGACAGTACATTTCATAAAATAAAAATGATCGCAATACTACTGTACTTCACAGTTTTCAGGGCATAGAGTATTGAGACAGCACATTCGTCTTCATCATGGCGAGGCCCCTCACTGATACTACTAATACTGGTATGGGTACTGTTTATAGTGGAATTTGAATATGTGACTTATTTCAACTAATTTAATTGTGTAACTGGTTTCCTGATCATGACATACAAAGTTTGCTTTGTAAATTCCTATGTTTGTCATATAGATTTCTTTTAAGAGCTTTGAAATGTGCAATTAAGGAGAATTAGTCCATTATGTTATTGTACATATATTTGGTCACAATTAACTTATTTGCTTATTTGCTATTTTACCTTTTAGATGGTCATGCTGGTGCTTTCTCACTCCATGATGTTGACATACACATTCCTTGGTCAGTTCTATCACATTTCAAAATTGAGACATCCCTCCAGACTAAGCAAATAAGTCTGGTGCAAACGACAGAAGTGATTGACAGTGTAAAGTTTACATGTGACAAATACTCTAAAGCAGAGGTTAGAGATTTTTTTCAGACCTTTGTAAAGAATATATGCATGATATGTGTTAATTTCAGAAGTAATTCAACTGACAAGCTACTGTTTATAAATGGAGAAGTTAATGATAATGTATTGATTTACTTGCAAAATCTTTGCAAGGATGGTTTTTGTGTGTATTTTTGTGCAAAAACAAGACATTGTTACATATATGGCAAAAACATGACAGAACTGGCACAAATCGAAAATATGCTTGCACAATCAATTGTTGAAATAGTCTTCACGGCAGGAGAATTGCAACAAATCCACAAATATATTCAAAAGTGGAACAGATCAAAGAAACTGATCGAATGTAAAAAAAGTGATTATGCTACCGTGTATATAGCAACAAGAGATGTTCAAAACTATTTGGAAGAGAATGCAGTATATGACCATTTTGTAAAGATCAGTACTCTTGAAAGTGAATTATTTTCAAAATGTGAGGAAAGCAAAATGAGCTTTATGGACAAACATGCTGTCACGGTTGTTAACTGTAATGAA
Source organism: Congeria kusceri (assembly GCA_027627225.1). NCBI lineage: Eukaryota > Metazoa > Mollusca > Bivalvia > Myida > Dreissenidae > Congeria > Congeria kusceri. The sequence continues at coordinate 53,449,764 of CM051034.1, forward strand.
CAAACAGGCATATTGCAAATTAAAGGATCGAAGAAAAATCTTTGCACATTTATGTCAGACATAAAAGAAATGTTTGTACAAACAGAAGAAACGTTTACAGTACTTCGGTCTCAAGTTCATTCTGTAGAGGACAATCTACAAAAGGTTGCTCATGAAAATAAGTGTTCAATGTCAATACATGTCAATGTACCAGACAAGCATGACGTCGGGGGTAAAAGGATTGTGAGTTGGCTTAATTTAGATGGACAAGGGGTACATCTGGTTCAAGGAGATCTATTGAAATTGAAGGTGGATGTTACCTTGCTTCTAACTACAACAGCACCGTTTCCGCTCAGTGACTTAAGTGAGAGTTTCATAAGTAAGTTACTGGTATACAGGTATTATTTTTAGTAGAGCTGCAACGATTTAGCCATGGGTTGAATCGATTTGATTTCAATTTAAAGCATCATTTAGTTCCTTATGTGGCTATATTTAAATTTTGAAAATCTCTATCTGGTGTTTGAACTAATTTCACAGAACTGTTCCTTGGATGGATCTCTACCAAAGTTGCTCAAATGGGATTGCTCTGTTTAAAAACATAAACACATTTTTCCTAATATGAGTATATTTAAAACATTTCAGAAACCTCTGCTTGGATTTCGAAATAATTTCACAGGTGGTTCTCTCCCAAAATACTTTGATTTTATTGGATTTGTTAAAAAAACCACTGAATACTTACTGATATGTTTCCGCTCAATGATTCAATAACAAATTAAAATATTGTAAAGAAACTTCATATAAAGATACCTTAAATCAAGACCTAGCTTGGGATTGCTTCTGTGGTGGGTGGGATCACGGTCAAGGTCACCGATACTAAATATAGAAATACTGTTTCTGCTCAATAACTCAAAAATGAATTGAGATATTGTAATGAAACTTCATTCATAGAAACCTAATAGCAAGACCTTGCTTGGGACCGCATATGGGGTGCGGTGGGGGGGTTAAGATCAAGGTCACTGGTACGAAAAAATAGAAAAACGGTTTCCACTCAATAAATTGAGAATGAAAAAAGATAGTTAAATGAAACTTCACATATAGATACCCTATATTCGCTTGGTTTTGCATATGGAGTGGATGGGGTCAAGGTCAGCATTACCAAAAATAGATTACAGTTTCCGCACAATTACCTCGAGAATGATCTGAGATATTTCAATGAAATTTCTTATATACCGTATTTATCCTAATAAACGCTCCGTCCCTAATAAACGCGCCCCCGTACTTATAATAAAATGCATCAGTGAACATAATAATAGCGCCCCCATTTCTCGGCTGCCAAGGGCCAAGTGAGCGGTGAATAAATGACGTTTTACTTGACGGAACATACTTATTATTTAATATACAGGTAACTTGGCAAGAACGTAATTGAAATAAGACTTTGTAAATATAAATTCAATATATCTTACCGTTAAACTCAAACAGACAGGTGATTTTGATTGTCAAAATGTAAAATTCATGTTATGAAATTATTTTGACACCGGACGCTTAAAATGCGGATCTATACAGGTCGTTCAAATTGCGGAACGTAGGGTTCTCAAGTGTAAGTTTGCGTCTCAGATTACTCCACGAATGCTTTCAAATACAAGTGTGAAAACACAAAGACATTTTTAAATAATTTATTCAGTCATTTTAATTGCTATCAAAACTGTTGCTATCTCGATCACACCTACTGTTACCATTATCCGCTGTGATGTCCACAACGGCCCTTTCAGCCTGCAAGATAATAGGGTGTCGTATTCTGGAAAAACAGCAAAATGGCGTGTATTATGAATACCGGGTATTTACGATTGCTCAATGAATTTTTCCTCAAATTAGCACATTTATGTGTTGGCTCATATTATACATGTAGGAGGGTGAAATAAACGCGCCCCCCCGTGATTTGCATCGCGCCCGGGCGCGTTTATTAGGATAAAGACGGTAGATACCTTATATTGAGACCTTGCCCTAAAAATGGTTTCCGCACAATTACTGGAGAATGAATTGAGATATAATTCTTTTATTCATATGAAACCATACTCAATCTGGTCGAGATTGAAAATCTGGTTTCCCTGGCATGTCCACAATTTCTTGTTTTATTAAAGTAGTTGTAGTACTAACTTTTAGGCATTGAATTTGAAAAAATTGGTTTTTCGTGGAATTTCCACATTTTTATATATTTTGCAACATCAGGGTCCTTTTTCTTCGGACACTCCTTACTTAATAAGACAGTTGAGCGTTACAGGCACTCGTGTGCCTCTTGTTTCCAAAATTATCCCCACCATCCGATTTGAAGTCATCAAAAGACAAAGCACATACATTTTTCACTGATATCTTTGTTGTTTGTACATGTTGTTTGTATATGAAGTTACATGATCACACAATTTGTTGTGTGACAGACACTTCGTATATCTCAGCATCATTCCACTGGTTACTAGGACGAACCGTGAAACACACAAGGAAACAAGCTGTGCTGCTTCAAAGAACTCAATTTTTATTTGAATGTTTGTGTACACATGTTACTTGTCTACAAAGTGCACCAGGGTACAGTGTTTCTGTATTTGTAGAGAATCTTATTGAATTTGTGAAGGAGAGTGATTCCATCAGAAATCTGAGTCATGGACTACCATGGTTGTCAAAACCAACTGCACCGACTCTTTGCCTTCTTCCTGTGTTAGCCAGCAGTTTTTCCAAAGAGACAGTGGTTGATACAGAAAGGATTCTGCAGGATGCTTTTTCACAGTTTACTGCCAAACGATTTGAGTCTGTAGCCATACATGCATCGGTGTTTGATGCATATGTTTGCTTTGTTCCTGATTTCCTTAAACACTTCATCAAAGCTTCATCACTGCACAGAGATCTTCAGTCCTACATTTGCTGTACAAGCAATGACGATGTGTCATCAATAGCTAACACTATTCACGAATATCACCTAGTTGAGAAACAGGCTATGGTTCTACGACACATTCATGCAGACGATGTCAACTTAAGAGGTACATCTTTTAATATTTTTGCTAAGGTACTCTAAGTGCATGGATACATGTAACCGTTTAAAGCCGCTTTTTGCTCCATTGTAGGGGTCTGTTATTAAAAAAAGTTATATTGTGGATTTTTAAAAACTGTGGTTTGATTCTCAAACTTAACAATGTTTTAGACAACAGAAGTTAGAGTGTGTGCAAGACTGCCTTTGACAAAAAGTTTGCTTAAAATTGGTAACACATACTAAATCTAAATTCAATTTTTCAGTAACTGTGAAACATTTGAAACTGAATGTATTTACCGCATTCATTACCTAAATGATCATATCTATGCCTTTGTCAAACACTTTTGATTTGAAGACCTCGTGAAAAATGTATCCTGTCTATGCCTCCAAAGGTGGGCATATTTAAATCAAACTGTCCGTCTGTTAGTCCATCCGGCAAAGGTTTAAGTTTTTTTATAAAGTCATATATCTTGAATACTATCAAAGGTATTTGCTTGAAACTTAAACAAATTCCCTATTGGAGATGTTGATAATAAAGAAGTGTTTTAAGTTAAAATACTTTACTATCAACATCTCCCCCAGGGAAAGCAACCCCCATAACTCTGATTTGTATTTTGACAGATTTGTGCTCGTATTAAACTTTGAAATTTTAGTTAAAGTTTTTCATTAATCTAATATTTTTCATACAAACAAAGGTATTTGATTAAAACTTAAAATACGTCTTCCTGACTGCGCTGGAGGCTTTCTCCGTGCTCCTCACCAAGCTGAGTCTTGGTCAACCTGTAGATGTTGCTTTAAATGCTGTCCTCTTCCTTGTCCTTTCCCTACGCTTCCTCCGGAGTCACTCAGCTGGTGTCAATGTCTTCAGTTTCTTCCTCAGCTCGTCTCTGTAAGCAAAACCCTTCCTTTCATCTTCACTGGCTTTCTTGTACTGCTTTCTCAGGGAGTTTAGCTCCTCTCTGATCATCTTCCTCTCTCTATCTCTCCTATTTGGGATTGGGGCTTGACTTGGACGTCTATCTTTCCCTTCGCAGCCACATCTCTTGAGTCCAAGTGAATATGTGATGGTGGTCATGGCATGGATCTTTCTCTCTACTCTGCCCTGGATTGTGGACTGACAGTTCATGTCAAGGTCATTGTCAAACTCATCCCACTTCTTGTTTTTAATTTTTGGACAAGATACTGTAAGGTTACACACTTTTTGTGTCTATAAGACGTACATATATTAACAGTATAAACGTGTTAAATGGGGTCAGTGCTTATAAGATTGTTTGTAAATTGTAGCATTTAACTTTGGTCAAATGTTGGAATGTAGTATCACTAGTTTTTAAACAGCTGGAACAAGGTCAATAACTTTCAATTTGTACAAATTCCTTAAAGTGTTTACATGAGACCCTTTGTTTATAAGACATTCAAGTATTTTTAGCTTAAGTGTGTTATGGTACAGTATCATTGAAACCTTTTAAATTGATCAAAGCCTATCACAACAACATACATCTTTTTGTTCATATTACATTAAATCATAATTGTAATATATATACAATAATATCAAATTTGTCAAATTTACAAACGTGAAAAGAAAGTAAGTGTTTGAAACACATGTGATCCATCAGACTCTCAAACATTAAAAAATGTAAATTACCTTGGTAAAATAAGTTTAACAGTACAAGACTTAGTGTTAAGCATGAAACTAATGTAAAACTTCAATATTAACAGAAAACACTCATTTTCAATGCAGTTTATTTCACCCAACACAAGGCATCACATTTTCTAAGTATTGTCCACCATTTTTCACTCTTTTTCTCAGATATTTTTAAAGTTCCAAATTTGTGTTTGTAAAATATACATTTTGCGCCCCTAAAAATCACTAAGTCCAATTTTCCAACGTTTGCCAGTGAATTTTCACCATTTTACTTTGGATGCCACTACCCAGTTTCATTGTTTGCCATCGTTTTTACACTGTTTGTCACCGTTTTTGACAAAAAAGAGTGGTTATCGGTGGAAAATGATGGGAATCAGTGGCAAATATACAGACAGGCGATGTACTTATTCTGTAGACAAGAGGAGGTAACTCTATCAAGAACTTTGCTTGAGTAATTGCCCTTTTTTCAACTTAGAAATTCCGCTTTAGGTCAAATTTCACAATAGCTATAAGAGGTATTGACTTGAAATATAAAATACTTTATCACAGTTATGAACCCATTCTGTAGACAAGATGAGCTAACTATATCAAGGATTTTGGTGGAGTTATTGCCCTTTTTTTTGCTTTAAGTCAAATTTCTCAATATCTATAAGAGGTATTGATTTGAAATTTAAAATACTTTATGATAGTGATAAACTTATTCCACAAACAAAAGCTCATAGAACTATCAAATATGAGTAAGTCGAGCGTCCAGCACCCGTAGGCGGTGCTCTCGTTAAGTTTTGGTTTTAGTTTTTCATAATTGAAAAGTCAAACATCTTGAATACTCTCGATCGTATAAACTTAGAATACTTCTTTACTATCAACATCTCTATTTTATGGTGGTATCATGTATAGGAATACGAAACTTCCACCAGGGAAAGCAACCCCCATAACTCTGTTTTGTGTTTAACAGATTTATGTCCCTTTTTTTAACTTTGAAGTTTTGGTTGAAGTTTTTCCTAATAAAGTTTCAGGCCATTATGACTGAAGTTATTAAGTTTACATTGTTAATTCACGTTTATTTACAAACATTCATGTTGGTGTAAATGTCGCACTTACTGAAAAAGCGTTCGGGGGCATATGTCACCTGATGGTGGCAGCACTTATTATTTTGTATACAGTTATGATATTTATTTAGCGATTTTGTCCTCAATACATTCATATTTTGGTACCATGCAAAATTTCGTTATTATGATAAGTTCACAATTATTTGTTGTAACGTTTTAAATACTCCCATAAACATACAGAACATTAATAAATATTAAATTTATAAGATTGCACAAAGACTGCCTCTACCAAATGCTTGTTTACTTTTGTCTGTGTAATGTTAAAGCAGCAGTGCAAACATTTGTTGATAACAAAAAAACTGTGCATTTCTAATGGACATCTCACTGATCAAAATACAAAACACCGCCTTGAAATCGATGCAATAATACAGTTGTGGTAACTGTTTATAGTCTATTTTCTGTATGCGATAACTGGTGTTTCCTCCTTATGTTAATCTTTATTTACCCTTAAATGTATTATGAATATAATGGGGTCAAGTGTGAGGATCGGTTACCCATAAACCGGTTTAAGCCCCCAATGCTTTGCATTGACCGTTCCAATGCGGTGTCCCCAGTTGTATTCATGTGTATTTGTGTTTGTTATTTGTGTTTTTGTTGTGCCGTGTTGTTTGGCATTTGGGCACGTGGTCACGTGCCATAAATAAAGGATTTTGTGCTGATAATAAAGAGTTCACTCCTACCGACGCAATATTTTTATGTTATAAACAATGCACCTGTTTATATCGTCTTTTGTTTTTGTTTTACCATAGGATTTAGACCTACAGAGATTGAAGTCACAAATGGATCACTTCTAGAACAAAAGGTAAACCAGCTGTTTTTTTTTTTTTGTTCCTCATGTACTTAATATACTATGTAGGTCCATTAACATTTATGAAAATTATATTTTGTTATATGTAATAAATATGCTTTCTTGTGCAAAGCATATTTGCCCCTGCAACTAGTTGTAGAATAATGTTTATTTCATTCCATGTAAATTGTTCTCCAATATTACACAAGTTTTGTTCTTAGTGGAGCATTTAATGATGCAAGTTGTTTCTCATATTGATAGCGTGTAGATAGTTTGAGGATTTGCATGTGTATAGTTATGCCCCCCATTGATGATGGCGGGAAATATTGGTTTGCTAAAGTTGGTCGTCTCTCGGTCGGTGGGTAAACCACATTTGTTTCCAACAGTTTTCGTCCTATCTTCACCAAACTTTATGAAACTGTTTGTGAGCTAATATATCTGCCAAGTTTGATAATCAGCCAAATCGCATTAGGAATTGTGGAGTTATAGCATTGGGATTATCTAAAATTGGCCTTTTTAGCCATTTTCCACTCTCTTAGTCCAACAGTTTTTTATCTGATCTCCACAATACTTGGTGGAAATCTTTTTGCTTATATTTTTGGTCAAGTTCGATGATCAACCAAATCACGACAGGAGCAGCAGAGTTACGGCCCTTAAAATAACCCTTTAGGCAGTTCCCGTTCTCTATGTCTAACAGTTTTTAATTATACCCCCACAAACGAAGTTGGGGGGGGGTATATAGGAGTGAGCTTGACTGTTGGTCAGTCTGTTGGTTTTTGGTTTCTGGGTTATAACTCAAGAAAGGCTTGACATATTCAAAAATATTTGGTACACATGTGTAACATCATAGAATACAGGTCAAGTTCACTGTTGGTTACAAACCACTAAATTTTGACAGAGTTATGGCCCCTTTTCGACTTAATATTTCCCAAAACATGGTTTCTGGATGACAAGTCAAAAAAGTCTTGACATATTCAAATAATTTTTGGTACACATGTGTAACATCATAGAATACAGGTCAAGTTTGATGTTGGTTACAAACCTCTAAATTTTGACAGAGTTATGGCCCCTTTTCGACTTAAAATTCCACAAAAACATTATTTCCGGACGATAACTCAAGAATGGCTTGGCAATTCGTGGTATACATGTGTAGCATCATAAAATACGTGTCAAGTTCGACTTTGGTTACAAACCACTAAATTTTGACACAGATGTGGCCCCTTTTTGACTTACATTCCCGAAAAACATGGACAATAACTCATGAAAGGTTCACACGTTTAAATTATTTTTGGTACATAGGTGTAACATCATAAAATACAGATCAAGTTTAACTTTGCTTACAAACCACTAAATGTTGACAGAGTTATGACTCCTATTGAAATTAAATTTTTCCAAATACACTGTTGACCATTCACAAATTAAAGCATTGTCTGTCCATTTCTTTTAAATGGATGCCATAGTTTTGTGACAAGGCCATCTAGTGGGGGTATATCCGTCACTAATGTGACAATTCTAGTTGATCTTCACCAAACTTGACGTCAGTGGTGGGTGGAGTCAAGGTCACCATTGCTAACAATAATACAACAGTTTTTATCATTCAAGAACAAAATGAGTTATAGACTAATTAAACTTAATTTATAGATACTGTATAGTGGATTTGCATATGTTTATGAGTGTACTAAAGGTTACTTTTTCGAAAATATAAACAAAAAATGTTTTCGCTCTATAACTCTAGAGCACATTGAGCAATGTAATGAACCTTATTGGATAGGTGGGGTTAAAGTCAATGTCACTGGCACTAAAAATAGAAAAACAGGTTTCTGATTGGAAAGGCAAGAATTAAGTGTGCTTTTGAAATAAAACTTAACTTGAAAATACCTTTTGTAAAAGACAAGGTGTGGGTCAAATTGAACTTTGTTTAAATGGTCCCTACTAGCCAAAAGTTTGTTTTTAAAAAATGCCTGTAACTCTGATAATCCAAGGAAAATCAAGCGTGCTGTGCTTGCTATAATTCCCATAACGGTGTCTCACCAAAGGGGACTAGTGGTTTTCTCTCAGTCAGTCTGTCAGCAAAAACTGGATCTTGTAGTATCGCGAATAGAAGCTATGTTGATAAAGCTTCATATGCATGTGCATTTCGTATTTAATGAAAAGATAACAATTAATACTACAATAACTTGAAAATACATAAGATATTGTAATGAAACTTGGTATATAGATTAATGGGTGTTACATAATTGTGCACAGCATTTAATTTTTCACAGGAGTTCCAAGGTTCACAAATTAGTGATATGTGTTTTCATCGGTAGATGACTCTTGAATTGCTTGCAGTACTGTGAGAGCTTTTAAAACAAAGATTTAACGCTAAAAGTGTTAAAGGTCGTATGTCTTCAATTAAAACTTGGACAGTATTATCAACCTTAATGTCATGTGCACTAATACCAATAACTCAGTAATGCGACACATGTATGCCCCTTTTGGAAGGATTTCGATTTAACTTTAGACCCTCCCCCCAACCAAAGCATGTTTCGGGTACAACACCTATACTCAGCTGTCAATGGTCAAGGTCACAATTCAAGATCAACGGTCAAGGATTTCTGTTTCCGATCCATAACTTCTAAATACCTGGAAGGATTTCAATATACCTTTTGATTAGTATTCCCCATGACCGGACGATGTGTCGCGTACAACCCATACTCGTCCATCTAAGGGCAATGTTAAAATTCAAGATCAAAGGTCAAGGATTTTTGTTTCTTCCATAACCACTTAATGCCTGGAAGGATTTCAACATAATTTCAGATAATTATTCCCTATGACCAGACAATTTGTTGACTACAGCGTCAAAGGTCAAGGTCGTTTTTCAAGTTCGAGCGTCAATAATTTTCTTTTCCGCTCAATAACTTCTAAATGCCTGGAAGGTTTTGAATATAACTTCAGATTATTCCCCATGGCCAGATTATGTATTGCATACATAACACATGTTTGTTTGTCAAGAGTGAAGTTCACAATTCAAGGTCAAAGGTGAAAGTTTTGTATGGAGCATATTTTTTCTATCATGGTGGGAAAGAGAAATGATCAGCATCAGGTGATGGCATGTCACAAACAAAAATCAGACCTTTAGTTTGGAGGTCTAGGTCACACTATGAGGTCCACTTTTTGTAGGGAGCATAATTTTGACCAACATGGAAGGATTCCTAAAATAACTTGGCTGGAATTATGATCATTATGAGACATGAGGCATCAAGTGTCACACTCAATCAACAGGTCTGTTGCAGAGATGTCATTATATTTGTCCAGGGCATTATCTTACTTCCTATCGCAAGCATATGCTTTGGGGGCATACTTCACATCCTGTGACAAGCCTTGTTGGTTGTAGTTTTTTAATTTAACAACATTCTGTAATTTATAGTTTACACTTGTACATGTAAATGTTGCATTAATGTTCATCATCACAGTGACTATGACTATATTTCGTATCTTCAGGTTGATGCTTTAGTTAACACAGTAAACCGCAAACTTAACCTAAGTAAAGGAGTGATATCTGCAATGTTGTTAAACAGAGCTGGTCAAATCATTCAGGATGAATGTAATGCTAAACATCAAAATGGTTTAGCTGAGGGAGACTATGTTGTAACAAGCGCAGGCTTACTGGAAAAATCGGCAGGAATAAAACACATTATCCATTGTGTGCTGCCGAAATTCCAGAAGATTGACTTTGACAAGGTATGCTGACATTCGAATAAACACTAAATGTCCATGATTTGTTATAAACAACACATTATTCTTAATGTTGATGATAGTATATTAATAATAATAATAATAATAATAGTAATAATAATAATAATAATGATAATAGTATACAATAATATTAAAAATGCTAGAATAGTATATTGATTTAACAATGCAATTATACACTCATTTATAAAGTCAAATGATATAGCACAAATCTTATGTAATATATGTCGAAAACATATTTTTAACTATCAGCTACATCTGATGAGACTTAGACACAGAAGGAATATACAGAACTTGTGTTGTATTGTTGTGATTTATAGTTTTATACTTTTTTTCCAGACAATTAAGTGCATGGTTAAACTTTGCCTGCTAGAAGCTGACAGACACAAGTGTAAGTCAATTGCAATCCCTCCTATTGGTACAGGCAGAATGAATTACCCTGCACGTGAAACAGCATATGCCATGTTGACTGCAGCGAAGGAGTACCAAACTGAAGCTGTCTGTTCTACGCTTGAACAAATTGTGTTTGTTGTTTTTGAAAATGCAAATGGAATGCTGAAGGTAACATGCTGTTTAATTATTTGTGTTCCCATATTTGGTAAACGTAATGAACTGTCTTCCAAATGGCTTACTAAAGATATTTTAATAGGGAGAAAGATACTATTTTATAATGTATGTTTTTAGGTCACATGCGCACAAAGTACCCAATGGTTAGCTAGTGTGGTCAGTTAGTGCTCACGGTGAGCTATTGTGGTCAGGCATTGTCCGTCGTCCACACTAGACACTATACAGGTCACATTCTTTATAGGACCGCCGTGCAACTTTGTCAGATGGATGTCGCCATTGAATGTAGGGTGATTTGTGAAAATGGTTCATTTTGGGTAAAACAAGGTCACTATGTCAAATATAACAAATACATGGTGAACATGTGTCACCGCATACTGCTGAAATAAAATTGGAATGCACAGTATACTTCGTGGAACAGGCAAAATATATCTGTTTGTAAATTCAAAAATTTAACAATCCATATACACTACGTCTAGCGTGATTTCTGCCTTCTGCGACGCACCACCGTGATTCAGCCCAGCGTGACACACTACTATAGTCACCGCGATACACCGTGGAACACTGTGGAACGCGGTGATGTCGCCGTGGCAAATCGCGGTGACCGCGGTGACAGTCTCAATCAAAAATGTTGATAAGAAATCGCCGTGGATCGCGGTGATTTTAGCGAGTCATAATTTCACATTGAGCTTTTTAAAAAATATTTTACATTTTATTTCAGGTACGACCAAGAACATGGTTTTCGGAAAATACGGAACATTATGACAAAACGGGAAAATGAAAATATGCGTCAGTCAAATCACAAAGACCTCATCAAATTCGTTGTCCGATTCTATGACAAATCTTTGCATTTTTAATATGACTATCAAAACAATTGATTAACATGTCGGTAAAAAACGTGATTTTATAACAATGATTGACATAACCAACACCTTTGTTCTCTGTAAAAGTTCGAAAGGCGGAGCTATGCACGTGCTCTTTCATAATAGGACGATTGCCACTGAGTAACAAACGCGATTGGTTAAGCATGTCGCTTCTCTAAACAAAAGAAGCCAATTTTATCGCCGAGAAAGGTGTTATTTTATGGTTTCTTGTCGGCTTTACTTTGAAGACGTCAAACTGTCAATTCACGCAGATTGCGAATTTTCGCGAGACTTGTATTAATGCCCTTGACTCTTTGTTTACGATTTCACAACACAACTGCGAACATGGAACTTCGGAATAAATTATCAAAATAAAAATGAGATCAAAATAAAAAAGATTAAAGTTGCAAACTGTGATTATATTAATTGGTAAGTATCGGTTAATAGAAGACGATTTGTACTTTGCGAATAGTATACGGTCTGAAATATCGAACTGTACTTGTTCATTCACATGTACCTGTATTTCACCGCGACCCACCGCGACCGCAGTGGTCCACCGTGAGATTGATTTCCCGATAACGCCCGCGGTGCTCACCCACTATCACCGCGATTCTATCGCGATGGAACCACCTTTTAATCGCGGTGATTTTCCACGCTGACGAAAAATTGTCCACGGTGGGTCTGTGTTTTAGGCAGAAATCACGCTAGACGTAGTGTACGCTATGATAAAACCATGAGTTGCACGGAACAAAATAAGATTTAAGCCACACATGAACGTTCAATTTTTAAATTAGTAAAATAGTGCTAACATGGTGTAGATCTCGGTAAAAAACAAGCACCTGTATTGAATGATGTGTATAATTCGCATTTAAACCTTAAGTATCAATATAAAGATTATAGTTCTAAACATATTTTTGAACAAAAACACAGTGATAAGATCACAGCAACTTAAATGAGCTTCTTTCACACGAATAATAGCCAAAATGGAAGAGAAATCTGAATATATGTCTAAAAATTCTCTTCGTAAATAATAGGCATGGACACTTTTTCTCTTCGTCAATGATGAAGTACGAATTTCAGGAAAATATGTTGAAAGATTATTTAGTAGCAATACCCACTGTGTTCCGTAGAACTAAAATTATTGTCATATTATGATGAAAACCCAGAAGAATCAACATTTTCTTGCACTGCGCTGTTTTTTTTGTCCATAAGTATGCGGTGCCCATCCATCCATTATAAAAGTAACGTAGTTGTATTACATCAGTATATGGTGACCATATACACCGTGAAATACCTTATTTACATCATAGGACTCACATTTTTTATCAGAGCAGGTTGAAAGATGGTAAATAGGTTAAATAAGATAAAAATCATATTTTGCAATCCAGTAGCCACATTTGTCATCAGATACGGTTGAAACTTTTTTTTTAATCAGATTGTGAGAATGTGTTTTAACCCCGTAAACCCCGCCCAATGTTTTGCTTTTCACTCGTCTGTTATCTGTTGTCCTCATGCCGTTCACAGTTTTTGTGTGTGCGCGAGATATATTCACATAATTTTATCGTCATATTTTGTAAAACAAACACACGAGCATTGCGCGTTTGTGCATACAGACGCGTCAGAGTTTATGCAAAAAAACAAACTTTTCTTCAATGCTTGAAAAATACTTTTATTTTTTTTAATTGTGATATACACATGTAATGCATCATTTCTTTACCCCATAGTTCAAGCTTATAACTATGGTCAAATACAGGGATTGCTTTTCCTAACTATACTAATTATAACGTTTTAAATCTGATATAACTTAGCACAAATACCTTGGGACCTGATTGTCACCGAGTACCAGCATGTATAATTACTTCAGTTGATGTTTCCAATGGTGTGTCAAATGTAAAGTTAGTTGCCCACTTGTCCAGTTTGTAAGTTACATACAAACTTTTAGTCTAACAAACCATTACAAAAGAATTCCTAGGTTGTGTTTTTGTCTAAAAAAAACATTGTTTATTTACATTATCAGCAAAATGTGTCACCAAACTCGTAAATAGTAACAAGAAATGACATAGAAATGACAGGATCATTGTGTTGTTTATTTGCAGCAATTCTGTGACGTCAAAAATGATGTTTTATCAGGAGAACATGAAGTCCACAGGGGCCTCGCTAATTGCGGTAAGAATGTTCAGGAACCAGTTATTTTGAACCAAGATATTTTCTGCTAAAGTGAATATTTCTAGAGAGAAGAACACCCACATTAAATAAAACTGATTATGCCCCCATTGAAGAAGCGGGGATATATTGCTATGCAAATGTTGATCCGTGTGTCTGTCGGTCTACTTGGTTATGACTAGTAGAGGATCCCTATTGATTTTGGGATAAGTAGGTCAAAGGTCAAGGTCAAACTTACCAAAAGATACAAAAGAATGCCCAATACTTGTAAAAACTTGTACGAGCGATAACTACAAAACCCTTAGGTCTAGATTATCGAAACTTGGTAGATAGGTTAGTCAGCATTAGTAGTGGACCAAAATATGATAAAAGAAAAAACCCAATAATTGTAAAACCTTGTCAGGGCAATAACTACAGAACCCTTAGGCCTAGGTTCTTCAAACTTGGTAACTAGGTTGGCTATGACTATTAGAGGACAAAACTAGATTTTGGGGTCCATGGGTCAATACGTAATGATTTTGTTGTATGCAATGTTTAGTTAATGGACAAAATTACTTCCTGTGAGTTTGTTTTGATGTAAATTAAACTCTGATATTCGACTTTTAAAGCCTATATATTTTGATAAAATGATATTTTAGTCTAAAAAATTTAGAAATAAAAAAACAGCAACATAACTTTACATGTTTATGTAAAGAATTTCTATAGTACAGGGCACGCGAGCCATATCCCTCTTTGGGCTAAATCCCTGTGCTTAATGTAAACAGCATACATGTATCTCGAATATTGCTTTAGTGACTTCACCAAAACTAATTATAGTTTTGTTATAAACAAGAAAAGAATGCATGCTGAAGATCTGCCTGTTTTTGAGAATAGTAGCAGTTGGGAACGTTGGTTTATTGTTAGAAGTAAACACTATTTGAATGCTTGCTCATATGTTAAGTACAATAATAATTTTAAATACCAAATGAATACACATCATCTATCTCAATGATAAACATTTGTAAGGAAATGTTTTGAATTTTAAACACAACTTGTAAGAAGTCAAGTAACAAGTTTAAACTTTTAGCAGGATCATCCGTTATAAAGAATAAATTTGTATTTTAAATTTAAAAAAAGTTACATTATACCACATTGCATGCTTTCTTAGATGCCTCTTTATTTTCGTTAAAATATAAGTTTGCAATGTTTTTGTCGAAAGTATTTATATTTGAAGTATAAGCTTTGAATTGATTTAGAAATCCCAGGAGTAAAGAAACAGTATGGCAGCAAGGAAGATCATGTGAAAATCCATGTGACAGCCAAACCAGAGCTGAAGTATTTGTCAAAGAATACGGCTGTGTTTGAAATCACACCAGAGAAAGGTTATGTTAAAACAGGTTTATTTTTAATGTTATAGCAAAGTATGAAAGAATATGTTTATAAATATTATGGGTGCTTGGATCCTTTCTAATTTTTCTGTTAGCTTTCTATTAAAATTAGCCATGTTTGTCTCACAGGTGGTTAGTGATAATAATTAGTGAACACATCAGTTTTAATGTATATTAATAAAGAAATGGAAAAAAACAAATTCATTATCAAATATATAAATTATATATAATAAGATATCCAACTCCAGTCGCCAAAACATAAGGTGCATTGGTTTGAACAGCCATAACTTTAAACAATAGTGCATAGAATTTCATGAATTCTATTTTATTCAATGCAGGAAATGTACATGCTGCCCATGTTTTGTAATTATTTGGTTGAAGATTTATGAAGTAACACTAAACATAGTTAATATGACCTACTCATCGTCGATTTTGAAAAACAAAGCACAATTTTTTAAGTTTTGGCTGTTGAAACCGATGCACCCTATGTTTCGGGCGTCAGGAGTTGGATACCTTGTTATATATATGTATTTGAAAGTGACATTTTTTTCAGAAAAGGTTTTTTATTGTCATTTCTTGATTATGTGTCATTAGAATTGATTGTTCACTAATTATTATCATAGCCACCCACTAACCACCTATGTGTTGTCTCAGAGTTTTACTTCTGATGGGGAAAGTAATTCCGTAGGTCACTTGAGCACAACATTTTTCGTGAGCTCTTGTTTATTGGTACATCTACTGCGTGTCTGCCTTATGGCTGTCATTAGCTCTGTGGACTCTGTGTATATAAGGGATATATTAATATAATTTACTATAACATGAACAGATTGCATATGACTTTTTATGCTCCCCGAAAAATTTTCGGGGGAGCATATAGTCGCCATTTGTCAGTCCGTCCTTCCATCCCACTTTCTTGTCGGGGCCATTCTCAGAAACTACTTGTCTGAATTCAACAAAATTTTATGGGAAGCTTCATAACCAAGAGATGTGCAAATTACCAGGACGTTCCGCTTCAAAGATTTTTAGCTCGATTTTTCGAAGATAAGGCAAGCTATTGTACGGTGTCGGCATTGGCGTCCGAGATAGTTTACAGTTTTACGGTAAGCTAGCTTCTCTGGAATGGCTTGAGAGATTTCATTCAAACTTAAAACATTTATTCCCCACATCAAAATGAACCAGTAGGTGAAGGTTGGTAACTCTAGTTTGAAATTTATCAAAATTACACTTACACATTTTACATATAAGCTTAAGGACAGGTTATGGTTTTTTGGTAAGCTGATTTCTCAGGAATGGCTTGGGGGATTTCGCTTAAACTTAGAACACTTATTCCCTATATTTAAATGAACCTATAGGTCAATTTTGATAACTCTTAAGTTTGAATTTGTCAAAATTATGGGCCTTTTTGCACTGAAAAATTTTACATATAAGCTATATGAACAGGTTAAAGTTTTTCTGTAAGCTGATTTCTCAGGAATGGCTTGAAAGATTTCATTCAAGCTTAGAACACATATTCCCTATATTAAAATGAACTCGTATAATAACTCTAGTTTGAAATATGTGAAAATTAAGTGCATTTTTACTTAGAAATGTTACATATAAGTTTTTCAATAAGCTGGTTTCTCAGGAATAACATGAGGGATTTCATTCAAACCTAGAACACTCTTCCCTATATTCGAATGAAATCATAGGCCAATGTTGATAACTCTAGTTTGAAGTTTGTCAACATTATGGCCATTTTTACACTAAAAAAAATTTTAAGTTGGTGGAATGGCGTCGTCAACTTTTGATTTCCACTCTCTAACTTGAGAATCAGTCTTCATACATAAATAACCTAAAGCAACACTTTACCCGGGATTGCATTTGTGGTGGGTTGGGTGGGGTCAAAGTCAAGGTCACTGTTACTAAAAATAAAAACAAATCTTGCTTTTTAACTCTAGAACAAATTGAAATATTTTAATAAAATTCAATTTATAGATACTGTATAACGAGACATTGCATGAGATTGCATATGGGGTTAGTTGGGTCAAGGTCAAGGTCACTGTATTAAAATTTAGAAAAATGCTTCCACTCAGTAACTGGAGAAAGAAATTAATTTTGTTTAAATTAGCCCCTTACTTTACAGTGTGTTTTAGAAAAAATGCCAGAAACTCTGACAAGCACAAGAAAAGTTGAGCGCGATGTCCTCCTATAGCTCTTGCTCTTAGAGTTATGTGACTTTTGAATATTTCTGAAATTAGAATAAAGTGCAACATTCTTGACTTTCTTGTCCATGCTGTTTTTCAGGCCGGAATTCATCAAAACTATGGGAAGATTCATTACCAAGAGAAGGTGTGCACATTACCAGGACGTTCCGCATCAATGAGTTTTCTCTGAGTTATGGGCGTTTGAATATTTCTGAAATTAGTATATAGTATGCAATTATTGTCCGGGCAATTTGTAAGCAACTACTGGCTGCAATTCAATGAAACTTTATGGGAAGCTTCATTACCAAGAGAAGTTGTGCATATTACCATGATGTTCAGCTTCATTGACTTTTCTCTGAGTTATGAGACTCTAAAGATCTTTGTAATTATAATGCACATTTCTTGTCCGGGCTATTTCTCAGCAACTTCTGGCCAGATTTCTATAAAACTTCATTGGAAGCTTCATTGCTAAGAGGATGTATGCCTATTACCAGGACGTTAGGCTTCAATGATTTTTTTTTGGAATTATGTGACTTGCTATATAAAATTATATGATACTTGATGGAAAGTTAAATAACTATAATGAAATAACTAAATAGAGTAATGATACATCACTGTGATTTAATATGCTCCCTGAAAAATTTTGGTGGAGCTTATGGTCGCCGCTTTGTCCGTCCGTCCTTCCGTCACACTTTCTTGTCCGGAGTATTTCTCAGCAACTTCTGGCAGGAATGCAACGAATCTTCATGGAAAGCTTCATTACCAAGAGGAGGTGTGCATTTTACCAGGATGTTCCGCTTTATTGATTTTTCTCATATTTATTGGAAGATATCTGAAATCAGTATATAGTGCACCATTCTTCACTTCTTGTACAGGCTATTTCTCTGCAACTGCTTTCTGGAATTCAGCAACACTTTATTATGGGAAGCTTCATTACCAAGAGGGGGTGTGCAGGCTATCAGGATGTTCCGCTTCAATTATTTCTCAGAGTTATGGGACTTTGAAGATTTCTGAAATCAGTATATAGTGCACTATTCTTGACTGGAGTTCAGCAAAACTTTATGGGAAGCTTCATTACCAAGTGAAGGTGTGCATATTACCTGGACATTCTGCTTCAATGATTTGTCTCAGAGTTATGGGACTTATGGGAAAATTTCTGATTTTAGTATATACTGCATAAATTCTTGTCCTGGGTATTTCTCAGCAACTATGGGCCCGATTTCAATAAACTTTTATGGGAAGCTTCATTGCCAAGAGGAGGTGTGCGCATTAGCAGGATGTGTTGCTTCAATGATTTTTCTTGGAGTTATGGGATTTTGAAAAATCTGATAGTGCACTATTCTTGACCGGGCTATTTCTCAGCAACTACTGGCCAGATTTCAATGAAATTGAATGTGAAGCTTCATTGCCAAGAGGAGGTGTGAATATAATTTTTCTTAGAGTTATGGGACTTTGAAAATTTCTTAAATATAGTACACATTACTATTGATTTTTAGTAATTTTAATATCTTTGCCCTTCTCATTGCATTTATATTGCTTGACAAAACGCCTTGGGGAGCAGTTTTGCTGATATCCTTGTTTTATTTTGTTTTTGTTTTATTTTTAAAATTTTGCTTCTTCTGCATGTTCATGTGGTATTTGTGTGGTGTGCTCACATACAGTTTTGATGTCAGATTTTGTCCTGCAGTTGTAGTGATTTTTAGTCATTTTGCTATCTCTGCCCTTCTCATTGCATTTAATTTGCTTGAAAAAGCACATTGGGGAGCATCCATCAGTTTTACTGTTATCCTTGTATTTCTAGGTGTGCATCTATCCCATGGTCCAGGACTTAAGATGCCAACACAATTCAACGGTATTTCTGAAGCACTCACAGCGTGCAGAGCTGCCCATGTTACAGAAATAGCATTGGTGTTAGATATCCAAACAAGTGGTAAACATTCTGAAAACATATTATGAAGTTATAGTATATAATATTTAGCCAAAATGCATGTAGTTCTTTAGTTTGTAGGTACGCACTGTTGCTTTGAAATTTATGTAGTACTACTCACCTCGGACATAAACATTGCTTGTTTTTAGCTCACCTGAGCACAAAGTGCTCATGGTGAGCTTTTGAAATCGCCCCTTGTCCGTCGTGCGTGCGTGCGTTCGTGCGCCGTCAACTTTTCATTTAAACAACATCTCCTCCTAAACCGCTTGGCAGATTTTCACAAAACTTCACAGGAATGATCCTTGGGTGGACCTCTTTAAAAGTTGTTCAAATCTTTCCGGTCATCTGTATATGTAGGTCACCAGAGCTAAAAATATATTTTAAAAGTGTAAACTTAAAAAAATCTATGAAACCGCAAGGCTCAGAGCTTTCATATTTGATATGTAACATCCTCTAGTGGTCCTCTACAAAATTTGTTCAAATGATGCCCCTTGGGTCAAAACTGGCCATGCCCCAGGGGTCACATGGTTTATATGGACTTATATAGCAAAATGACTTTAAAATCTCCGACGAAACAGCAAGGTCTAGAGGTTTCATATTTGGTATGTAACATTGTACAGTGATCCTCTACAAAGATTGTTCAAATAATGCCCCTGGGGTCAAAACTGGCCACGCCCCGAGGATCACATTGTTTATATAGACTTATATATCAAAATGACTTTAAAAATATTCTCTGAAACCGCAAGGCCCAGAGGTTTCATACTTAGTATGTAACATTGTATAGTGGTCCTCTACAGAGATTGTTCAAATGATGCCCCTAGGGTCAAAACTGGCCACACCCCGGGGGTCACATTGTTTATATAGACTTAAATAGCAAAATGACTTTTAAAATCTGCTCCTTTGAAACCGCAAGGCCCAGAGGTTTCATATTTGGTACGAAACATTGTATAGTGGTCCTCTACAAAGATTGTTCAAATAATGCCCCTGGGGTCAAAACTGGCCACGTCTTGGGGGGGGGGGGGGCACATTGTATAACTTATATAGCAAAATCTTCACCTCTCTGAACCTGCAAGGCCTAGAGGTTTCATATTTGGTATGTAACATTGTATAGTGGTCCTCTACAAAGATTGTTCAAATGATGGCCCTGGGGTCAAAACTGTCCACACCCCAGAGGTCAGATGGTTTATATAGACTTAAATAGCAAAATGACTTCAATTTTTTTTCTGAAACCGCAAGGTCCAGAGGTTTCATATTTGGTATGTAACATTGTATAGTGGTCCTCTACAAAGAATTTTCAAATGATGCCCCTGGGGTCAAAATTGGCCGCACCCTGGGGTCACATGGTTTATATAGACTTAAATAGCAAAATGACTTTTAAAACCTCCTCTGAAACTTCAAGGCCTAGAGGTTTCATATTTGGTTGGTAACATTGTATAGTGGTCCTCTACAAAGATTGTTAAAATGATGCCCCTGGGTTCAAAATTGGCCACACCCCGGGGGTCACATGGTTTATATAGACTTAAATCGCAAAATGACTTTAATAATCTTCTCCTCTGAAACCGCAAGGCCCAGAGGTTTCATATTTGGTATGTAACATTATATAGTGGTCCTCTACAAAGACTGTTCAAATAATTCCCCTGGATTTAAAACTGGCCAAACCCCGAATGTCACATATTTTCTATAGACATAAATAGTAAAATGATTTTAAAAATCTTATCCTCTGAGACTGCAAGGCCTAGAGGTTTCATATTTGGTTGGTTACATTGTATAGTGGTCCTTTACAAAGATTGTTAAAATGATGCTCCTGGGTTCAAAATTGGCCACATCCCGGGGGTCACATGGTTTATATAGACTTAAAAAGCAAAATGACTTTAATAATCTTCTCCTCTGAAACCGCAAGGCCCAGAATTTTCATATTTGGTATGAAACATTGTATATTGGTTCCCTACAAAAATTGTTCAAATAATGCCCCTGGGGTAAAAAATGGCCACATCCCGGGGGTCACATGGTTTATATTGACTTAAAAAGCAAAATGACTTTAAATATCTCCTCTGAAATCTCAAGGCCTAGAGGTTTCATATTTGGTATGTAACATTGTATACCATAAATACGCAGTCATAAGTCAAGAAGTTAAAATTCATTCCTGAAACGTATTTCTAATAATAACCATTCCATAAATCGAGTTATTAATGATCATAAAACACCATCTTAAAATTGGCCAGAGTATGCCCTATACGTAGGTATATCGGTACAGTCTGCAGAAAATGCCTTGAAGTGTGAAATCACTGCCTTATCCTCTTTGACAGGTCTCGATGTAGACAAAAACCGGTTCCAGCCAGTTTAATTAGCAATATGCTAGACACGAAAATCATGGGTTTCGTCTGCAGGTTTATTGATTTTTTATTGGTGGCTGATGGTCTAGCTGGGGCCTAAAGTGGGGAAGTCAATAAAAATGGAATAGATAGTTTCATTCACAGTTTGCATCTTATTTAATAATGAAACAGTTATGCATTTTGTCTTAATTGTTGGTAATTAATAGAAAGGGCAAACTGTGATAATTATGAATGGATTATAGTGTGTGGATTAGTATGCAGGTAAGAAATAATATGCATTTGACAAATATTTCAATATAATATGCTAAGATTTTTTGTGAACTGCCTCATTAGTCAAATGTACTTTATAACTACGATTTTAGTGGCTTAAAATCTCGACTTATGACTGAGTATTTATGGTAGTGGTCCTCTACAAAGATTGTTAAAATGATGCCCTTGGTGTCCAAACTGTGCACACCCCGGGGGTCACATGGTTTATATAGACTTAAATAGCAAAATGACTTTAAAAATCTTCTCTTCTGAAACTGCAAGGCCCAGAGGTTTCATATTTGGTATGTAACGTTGTAAAGCGGTCCTCTACAAAGATTGTTCAAATAATGCCACTGGGGTCAAACTGGGCTACCCGCGGGGGTCACATGGTTTATATAGACTTAAATAGCAAAATGACTTAAAAATCTCCTCTGAAACCGGAGTGTTTCATATTTGATGTGCTACATTGTATAGTAGTCCTCTACAAAGATTGTTCAAAGTATGTCCCTTGGGTAAAAAGTGGCCATGACCCGGGGGTCACACGGTTTATATAGACTTATATGGCAAGTGGGCCTTAAAAATCTTCCTTTTTAAAACTGTAAGGCCCAGAGGTTTTATATTTTGCGGAAAAACATTGTGGAGTAGTCCTCTACAAAGATTGTTCCAATGATGCTCCTGGAGGTCACATAGTTTATATACATTTAAATAGCAAAATGACTTTAAAAATCTTCTCTGCAACGGCAAGGTCCAGTGGTTTCATATTTGGTAAGTTGTAACATTGAATAGTGGTCCACTACAAATATTTTTCAAATTATGCCCCTAAGGTAGAAAGTGGTCACGCCCTGTGGGTCACATGGTTTATATAGACTAAAAAACTTCTGAACCTGCAAGGAACAGATTTTTATACTCTGGTAAGGGGTTTAGTGCCATTTTGTCCTCGTGTAATTAGCCATTATGATGCATTTAACTCAGGTGAGCGACCTAGGGCCATCATGGCCCTCTTGTTTACACATTACTCAGTTTGCTTTAAGTAACCTACACATATAGTGCATGGGCATGTTCTTATTAATGCACATATCCCTAAATGTACTGAGTAAGGGTAAGCGGTATTTATTTCTACAATATATCTTACTCGTTGTGTTATTTCTAAATTATGCTTTGTAATTATGTTGTTTTTAAGACCACTCCATGACCATGTACGCACATTTCAAATCGGGATTTATATGTTTACATGTAAAGAAACAAAGGTACTGGTAGTTGAATACACGATGAATTTCGCATTGAGATTTCATCTTTAAAATTATTATGCTCCCCGAAAACTTTTCGGGGGAGCATATAGACGCCGCTTTGTCAGCCCGTCGGCCGTCCATCCCGTTTTCTTGTCCAGAGTATTTCTCAGCAACTACTGACCAGAATTCTATGAAACTTCATGGAAAGCTTCATTACTAAAAGGAGGTGTGCACTGAACCAAGAAGTTCCTCGTCAATGATTTTTCTCTGAGTTATTTAGTGCACAAGTCTTTTCTGGTATATTTATACGCAACTGCTAGTCAGAATTCAATGAAACTTTATAAGAAGCTTCGTTACCAAGAGGAGATGTGCACTGAACAAGAGTGTTCCGCTTCAGTGATTTTTCACTGAATTATGACGCTTTGTAGGTTTCTGATTTAGTGCACAATTCTTTCTGGACTGTTTCTCAGCAACTACTCACCGGAATTCAGTGAAACTTTATAGGAATCTTCATTACCCAGAGGAGGTGTGCACTCAACTAGGACGTTCCACTTCAATGATTTGTCTAAGAGTTATGGGACTTTGAAGGTAACTGAAATAAATATTTAGTGCACAATTTTTGGCGAACCTATTTCTACACAACTACTGGCCGGATTTCAATGAAACTTTATGGGAAGCTTAATTACTGAATATTTCTGAAATTAGAATATAGTCTATAATTTTTTTTTATGCCCCCACCATCAATGATGGGGGGGAGGCATATAGAGTTTACCTTGTACGTGTGTCATATGTACATGTAGGATGTTCCGATTCTTGTCTGGACGATAGCTTTGTCCAGCATTTGAGGATTTTCAAATAACTTGGCAGAAATGTTATGCATAATGAGACAGTGTCTGGAGCGCAGGAACCAGGTCCAAGGTCAAGGTCACACTTAAAGGTCAGAGGTCAAATATAAGACTTAAAGGTCAAATGTAAAATATAAGAAGTTAAGCCTTCTATCCCTGTCCGGAGCATAATTTTGTTCAGCATAGAAGGAATTTCAAATAACTTGGCACAAATGTTGAGCATGGTGAGACGGTGTGTCGTGCGCAAGAACCAGGTCCCTAGGTCCAAGGTCAAGGTCACACTAAAAGGTAAACAGTCAAATATAAGAATTTAACCAAAGACCCTGTCCGAAGCATAATTTTGTCTAGCATTGGAAGGAATTTTACAAAACTTGGCATAAGTGTTGAGCCTGGTGAGACGGTGTGTCGCATGCAAGAACCAGGTCCCTAGGTCCAAGGTCAAGGTCACACTGAAAAGTCAGTGATCAAATATAAGAATTTGAGCCATAGATACTGTCTGAAGCAAAATTTGGTCAAGCAGGGAAGGATTTTAAACTAACTTGGCCGAAGTGCTTAGCATTGTGTGTCAGTGTGTTGCGGGAAAGAACCAGGTTTCTTTGTGTAATGTCATGGTCACACTAAAAGGTCAAAGGTCAAATATAACAATTTAAACCATAGACCCTGTCCGGAGCATAATGTTGTCCAGCAGGGATGGATTTTCAAACAACTTAGCATAAGTGATAAGCATTATGCGGCGGTGTTGCATGCAAGAACCAGATGCCTTGGTCCAAGGTCAAGGTCACACTTTAATGTCAAGTATATGTATATATGTTAAGATTCTTGTCCAGGCAATAACTCTGTCCAGCATTGAAGGATTTTCAAATAACTTGGCAGAAGTAATAACCATTATAAGACGATGTGTCACCCGCAAAAACTAGGTCCAAGGTCAAGGTCACACATTAAGGTCAAAGGCCAAGTATAAGAATTACAGCAAGTCCATGAATTCTTTATAGAGCATAATTTTGTACGGCATGAAAAATTTTCAAATAACTTGGCAGAAGTGGTAATGATTATGAGATGGCATGTCTGTAGCTGAAAGGTCAAGGTCATTAATCAAGGTCAAAGGTCAAATAATTTTCCAGAGCATAATATTGTCATGCATGCAGGAATTTTCAGATATATTGGCAGAAATGATCACAATCACCAGATGATGTGTTGCATGCACGAACCTGACTTTTGAAGTTAGTGAACTACTTCCCTTTATACCTGAGTGTGCAAAGCATAATCAAAAAATGATGAAAGGCATTTTGTTGATTTTGCACAGAATGATTTAAGATAGCAAGAGTAAGTGAAGCATACAAGAACTACAACTCATAATTGCCTAAAATTTTAAATTACTACCCTTTATTGATTTTTTGTCAGGACTAAAGTTATTTTGTGATATCCAAATTACTTCACAGAATAAGAGAATACATTAGCAGAAAGTAAAATATAGAATGACTATTCTCTTTTTGCAAAATAATTTGTATGTATACAGAAAAAGCGGCGCCATGTAGAAATGGCAGCATAGGTGGGGGCATTCGTGTCTGTGGACACATTTCTAATTTTATTTTGCAATTACTGGCTTTAGTAATTTTCCTTGGAGTTATGGGACTTTGATGATTGCTGAAATTAATATATAGAGCCCAATTTTCTTGCCTGGACTCGGCTCTTTTGATTGCATTCCTATTACTTGGCAAAGCGCATTGGGGAGCATCCATCAGGTCACCGATATCCTTGCTTGTACCAGACATTACCGAATTTAATGAGAATTGTTTTAAGGTTCATAAACCAATGTTTCAATGTGATTATTTTAATTGTTGTTGATCAATGTGTTCATTTAATAAAACACATGCAATGCAATATGATTCATGCATTTCCATAAATATATATTATACTTCACTGAGTAGCAGACATTCAACAAAATGACAACGGAAATGCATTATGTGAATACTTTTTAATTTCACCATGTTAAAACAAAGCAGACTTTTGAAATATGCTTTATCTCCTGATTTGGTAGAGCCGTCATCAGTTTAGCAATATATTGTGTGAACCTTACATGTTGTTGCGATATTCAACTAAATATGTTCACTTTGTTTCGTTTGCAGAGTTATGCAAAGAGTACTGTGACTCCGTTGCAACTGCAATATCAACGATTGTATCGCACCAATATTTAAGACATGTGTATATTGCTGTACAATGCCAGATTTTCCACCAGACAAAGGGGCTTCTGACGAATCGGACTATGGCACAACGGTTAACTTCATGTATGCTCATTGCCTGTCACAAGAATCTTCATGGTTTATTTTTCCTATGTGTCAAAAACCAACTAACAATGGACGTTTCGTATAGTGTGTACATAGTCTGGTTGATTGCCATTTTAAATAAGTGAAAACGTATTAATGCTGATTGTGTTGACAACGTTATTGTCATGTATTTTTAACCAAATTGTTTGAAGAAAAATTTCATTATTAGATTGGGGTATGTTGTTGGGAGGGCGGGGTGGCGGCGTCTACTTTTTGTTTCCTCTCTCTAACTCGAGAACGGATTGAGATATTTTAATGAAACTTCATACATAGATACCTTATATCGAGACCTCGCTTTGGATTGCATATGGGGTGGGTGGGGTCAAGGTCACCGTTGCTAAAAATAGAAACACGGTTTCCGCTCAGTAACTTAAGAACGCATCAAGATATTGTAATGAAACTTCATACATAGATACCTTACATCGAGACCTCTCTTGGGATTGCATATGTGGTTGGTGGGGTCAAGGCTAAGGTCACCGTTGCTAAAAATAGAAAAACAGTTTTCACTCAATAACTTGACAACGCATCGAGATATTTTAATGAAACTTCATACATAGATACCTTATATCAAGACCTCGCTTGGGATTGCATATACGGTGGGTGGGGTCAAAAATATAAAAATGGTTTCCGCTCAATAACTTTAGAATGCATCACGATATTTGAAAGAAACTTCATACATAGATACTTTGTAAGTATACCACACTTGGCATTGCATATGGGGTGGGTATAGATACTTTGTAAGTATACCACACTTGGCATTGCATATGGGGTGGGTGAGGTCAAGGTCAATGTTACAAAAAATACAAAAACAGTTTCTGCTCAATAATTTGAGAACGCATTGCGATATTTGAATGAAACTTCATACATAGATACCTTATAACAAGACCACACTTAGCAATGCATATGGCACCCAGAACTTCCTTTCATTATTGTTCCGACTTTTTTATGCATTTTGTTAGAAAAATGTGTTTTTCGTGGAATTTCCACGTTTCCTGTTTTTATTGCGTTTAGTTATGAGAGATACATGGATTGAAACTGACGATAAAGAAGTTACACTATCTGTCAAGATGTCAAGAAGAACTGGACTCAAAGATGGCACTGTTATGAAATTATTAACGGAATTTAAGCAGTCAGTGTGTGACGGAAGGTGTTCGTGGTTTGTATTTGGCATTTACATTATTAGATATAAACTGTAAAATTATATATATATATGGCTAAAATGCTTTCATTGTAATCTATGAAAAATTAGCTATGGAATTGGAAACACTGTTGTTATTTATAACAAATCGACTGCATTATAGACATATTTGCCATGTGTAGCAAAAAGCAGTAATTCAACAATCGGTCAAATTTAGTATGATAGAACTGTCCTGTTTCCAGTATAAGGTATACATTTAAAGATATCCAAAATTTGTTTGCAGCGCTAACATTTTTAGCTCGACTTTTCGAAGAAAAAAAGTCGAGTTATTGTCCTCGCTCTGTCGTCTTCGTCAGAGTCTGCCTCAGCGTCTGCGTTAGTTAAGTTTTTGGTTAAGTTTTTTTCAGAGTCCATTTCTTAAAAAATTATCAAAGGTATCCATTTGAAACTTTCAATACTTGTTCACTATCAAAAGGGTAATTCATTACAACTAGGGAGGTAACCCTGTGTTTTGTATTTCTAAAGTTATTTGCCCTTGTTTGGACTTATAATTTAAAATATTTGACATTTTTGTTAAATATAAATTTCTCATTAAGTATCAAATACATTAAATTGAACTTAAGATACTTGTTTATGGTGCTGACCCCATAATGCAGACACAAAGAGGTAACTCTTTCACTGATTTTGTTGGATTTATACCTTTTTTTTTACTTACACTTTTCGCTTTAGGTCAAATTTCTCAAAACCTGTATGAGGTATTGACTTGAACTCAAAGTACTTTGGTCGCAGTGATGAATTAATCCTGTAGTCAGGAGCTATTTCTATCAAGGATTTCGTTTCAGTAATTGTCCTTTTTTCAACTTATAATTTTTGCTTTAGGTCAAATTTCACAATAACTATAGAAGGTATTGCCATGAATCTCAAAATACGTGATCACAGTTATAAACCCATTCTGCACACAAGATGAGGTAACTATATCAAGGATTTTGGTGGAGTTATTGCCCTTTTTCAACTTAGAATTTTAGCTGTAGGTCAAATTTTATCTATAAGGTGTATTCACTCTAAATTCAACACACTTCATCACAGTGATGAACCCATTCTATTAACAATTTCGAGCGTCCATCAACGGTAGGCGATGCTCTTGTTTGTGCTAGACTTTGTTCTGATCACATATGTGTATATGTAATTTGCATAATGTATGGCATTTTCACTCATAACCTTAGATCAACAGAGTAAAATAAAAGTTTACGGCAACAATAATGTTTAAAAAAAGGCATTACTAGTTAGTTTAACGATTGTCTTTGGTTAATATTTAGAAAAAACACTCATCTGTTGAACATCTTGTTTCTGCAGTATATTTTAGTACAATACACGATACGAAATGATGCTCCTTCTTTAACGGTCTTTAAACCATAGTGTTCTTATTACCAACGATGTATCAAATAAAGTGGATCTGATTTATATTTCTGAACTTGCTTCCAATTTTTAAATTGTTGTGGCATGAATCCGGTCCACCAAATTTACAACATTCATGTTTATTTCCCGGCATCTTGATGCGGGAGGCATATAGTGATTGTCCGTCCGTCCGTCCCTCCGTCCATGACAAGGTTAAGTAGATTGTACCGTTTCGTCTAGCACCAACACCGCTTACTACAACACTTGGATACTTACACAGTTGTTGCTTATGACCATTCCCTATCCACCCATATCACCCAACCTCACTTTGACCTTGACCATGACCTGATTTGCACTTCGAATAATTCAAATGAGCTGTTTATTGGTTAACTAGATTTTACCGTTTCGTGTAGCACCAACACCGCTTGCTACAACACTAGGACACTTACACAGTTGTTACTTATGACTGTCCCCAATCCACTCATATCACCCAACCTCACTTTAACCCAGACCTTGACCTACTTTGGACTAAGAAATGGGCTGTCCAGCACCATCTGGGGCCATGTGTGTTTTTCAAACACATAATCTTGTTTTATTTTAAAAATAATATGTGACATGTGACTTGTAACTACGGCTCCATTTTAATCAATCAATATTGAGGGTATGAAACCACCACATCATCTATCCTTGTTACAATCAACGTTGTTGTGGACAGGAATCATTTTATGGCTTATACGTGTACATTTGATCCAAATTATATAAATATACCAACTGCATGTATTTTTATTTCAGTTCAACTATTGCAAATGATCTTGATCATGATGCTGTTGTTGTTGAATTTTCAGTAAGTAATAATATATAAATCATTTCATAACTAACACATGCAGTAAAAATGCTGTTAAGGAGGCTTATTAGTAGCAAATAAAATTGGGTTATTTGTATGCGTTTATTTTATAGGACCTTAATGAAGTGTCGGCCAATATCAACCAAGGAATGATCAAGTATTTACAGGAAAGAGATGACATAGAAAAGTGGAAATCAGCGGTCGAAAAGGCGTTCAATGTGCATTTTTCGTGGAAGAACGTTGGTTTAACTGTAGGAGGTGATATGCAGGCTATCGTATCGTTTGAAACATATTTATATTCTGACTTTCCCAAGTACCCATCGAATTCTTCGCTTAAAACAAATGTGCGCAGCCCAAGCAGCATGGAATCATCAGAATATATGGGAGCAGCGGGAAACAAAAGTGTTTTCAAGTCTATAACGAGTTTTGATTTTGATGAAATGGCTGTTTCGGTATGTCTAGGGGACATTGCGGATAGTACAGAAGATTGCATTATTTCACCAACGCATATGTATATAATTAAGACGTATGGTGTCGCAAAAAGACTTCTTGAGAAGGGGGGAGATAAATACAAAG
Source organism: Congeria kusceri (assembly GCA_027627225.1). NCBI lineage: Eukaryota > Metazoa > Mollusca > Bivalvia > Myida > Dreissenidae > Congeria > Congeria kusceri. The sequence continues at coordinate 53,480,032 of CM051034.1, forward strand.
TTGCGTGCAAGATACTTGAAGAAGACGGAAAACTGTATCCGTCAGAGTGTCGCGTTTCCGATGCCGGAGATCTCCAGTGCAAGAAAGTAATCCATGTCGGCATCCCGCATTTTGACGAGGTTAATAATGAAAATTTAAAGTTGTTGGAAGTGGCTGTATTAAACTGTTTAGAAACCGCAGGCGCATATGGAATCGAAACTGTTGCCATGCCTGCTGTTGGTACAGGTAATTACAACACAGTACTATAAAGTGTTTCATTAAAAAATTGTGTAGAGAAACTTGAGATCTTACTCTTAGTGATATGTTGTGTTCTAAATTTAGTGATATGTTGTGTTCTAAATAAATCGCTCCCTTTTTAGCTCACGTAAAGTTTATTATGTTTATATACATTATATTATTATTATTATTAATGCGGTCTAAAAACGTATTTCAGGAAGCGGAGCTCTTACTTTGGAACACAGTGCGCAGCAAATCAGCAGAGCATTAATCCGTTATAAAAAAAATAATCGATATGTCGGCCATGTAAATATTGTTATTTTAGATGAAAACAAGGCAATGAAATTTAATATAGCTGACAATGCTAACAACGGAATGCCAGGTCCAAAAATATCGATAAACAAACCTTTGGTGGCGTTTGGAAATAAGATACGTGTCTTATTTCCTCCTTTTACGAGAGACACAAACATAAAACTAGACGCTATCGTTGTGAATAGTAGAACAGGCATTGAAAATCCACTGGTTACTAATACTGTCCAGTTTCCGGATAAAATTGACAATTTCAACAGCGAGTACGTGGTGCAGACCAGCTTGCCTGTTTGGAATCCCAAGGCCTATCCCAACATTACATATTTCGAGAAAAAAATCCAGTGCCAAACAGAAAGCTTGATGAACGTGTTCGATGAGCATAAGTGGAGTGCTGTTGCACTACCGTTGTTTGGGGAAAGTGGTAACTATTAAATGATACTAATGGTCATTAACAAAATAAATGTATGTTTATCTTTTCCTGTATCTTAATGTACAGACTGTTATTAAATATGCACATAAAGAATATACCTTAACTTCTTGTTAATTTATTTTATAAATTTAAGCATAGTACTGTGTAATAATAAATTGGTGATAATTTACAAAATGTAAATTTGTTAGATTGAATAATGTTTCATTGCAGGTAAACCAGAGTTATTCCAATCCCCGCTGCTCCGTGCAAGTTTTGCCATGATTCGCGGGCTGGAGCACGTGAAACAGTGCAAAAACATAGGGATTCTTGAACTGTATGTAGTTAGCAGCAATATGGACTTTGTCGAAATGTTTTATGACTTGTTGAACCATGAAACGTGTTTTAAGCGTTATAATGCAAATTAACAACCAGGATTGAAACGTTTAATATGCTATTAAGCTTGTATTTTTACGATATGGTGCCACCATATTCCGTTGGCCACTTAGAATTACAATACTAGTAGGTTGGATTATAGATTTGTTGAAATAGGCGTTTCGGATTATCATTGATGTTTGTAGTAATTGTGTGTTATATGTTTATGCCCCCATAGAAGGTGTCGGGGTATATTGGTTTGCTAATATCGGTCGGTCCGTCGGTAGACCGCTATGTTTATGCCCCCATAGAAGGTGTCGGGGTATATTGGTTTGTTACTATCGGCCGATCCGTCGGTAGACCGCTTTCGTTTCCGCTGTCGAAGTTCAACAGTTTTCATCTAACCTTCACGAAACTATGAAAATGCGGGCAATCTTGGTCAAGTTCGATTATCAGACAAATCGCCAAATGAATTATGGAGTTATGATCCTTGATTTATCTTAATTGGCCTTTTTAGCCGTTTCCTCGCTCTACGACTAACAGTTTTCATCCGACCTTAACCAAACTTTATGAACATGTTTGTAATAATAATATCTAGGTCAAGTTCGATAAACAGCCAAAATACCCCAGGAATTGAGGAGTTTATTCCTCTTGAATTACATGATAATGTCATTGAAGCGCTTTCTCCTCTCTAAGTCCAGCATTGTTCATGTAATCTTCACCAAATTTATGAACATGTTTGTGGGCATAATATTTCGGCCAAGTTTAATAATCAGCCATATCCTCCCACCCCCCGGAGTTGTGGGTTAATAACTCTTGATTTATCTTAAATTGGCCTTTTGAGTCGTTTCCGTTCTCTAAGCTCAACAGTTCATTGCCGATCTTCACCAAACTTGGTGAAATTATTTGTGGGCGTATTATCTCGGTTCAGTTCGATAATCAACCAAGTCGTCCCAGTAACTTTGGAGTGATGGTTCCTTGATTATCTAAAATTAGCATTTTAGCTATTTTTACCTAGAGGGGGTATAACTGTTTTACAAACAGGTTTTGTCTCATTTACAAGGAACATGTACATAAGCACAGACCAGCTTATATAGACAGTCTAGACACATTGAATTATAAGCTTCATCGCTGTCAGTATTGTATCGATGTATTTTTGTCTTTCATATGTGATTGTTGTATGAGTTACATAACTTGTGTTGGGATTGGCCATGACATTATTTCTAAGGCCTTTCTCCCCCTACCTATGATTCAAGTAGGGCAGTTGTCGGTTACTGGCATAGGCATGCGGACGTCCTACTTTTAAACCGCTTAGATCGGCTAAGCTTGCCCAGAAAAAGTGTGAGTAAGTTAACTGACCGCCGAGATATGACTGAAATACTCTTAAAAAACTTCATAAAATACATGTCATATTTGATGTTGGTTACAAAGCACTAAATTGTAACAGTTATGGCCCCTTTTCGACTTAAAATTCCCTAAAAACAATGTCTCTGGATGAAAACTCAAGAAACGCTTGTCATATTCAAATAATGTTTTGTAAACATGTGTAACATCATAGAATACAGGTCAAGTTCGATGTTGGTTACAAATCACTAAATTTTGACAGAGTTATGGCCCTTTTTCGACTTAAAATGCCCTAAAAACATTTTACGGCCGATAACTCAAGAATGGCTTGACATATTCAAATAATTCTTAGTATACATGTGTAGCATCATAAAATACGGGTCAAGTTCGACTTTAGTTACACACCACTTAATGTTGACAGATTTATGGCCCTTTATTTGACTTAAATGCCCTAAAAACATGGTTTCCTGACGATAACTCAGCAATGGCTTGACATATTAAAATTATTATTGGTACACATGTCATAAAATACATGTCAAGTTTGACTTTGGTTACAAACCACTAAATCTTAACACAGTTATGGCCCCTTTTTGACTTAAAGTCCCGAAAAACATGGACAATACTTCATGAAAGGCTTCACATATTTAAATTATTTTTGGTACATAGGTGTAACATCATGAAATACAGATCAAGTTCAACTTTGGTTACAAACCACTAAATGTTTACAGAGTTATGGCTCCTATTGGAATTAAATTTTTCCTATACACTGTTGACCATTCACAAATTAAAGCATTCTCTCACTGTCCATTTCTTTCGAATGAATGCCACAGTTTTGAGACAAGGCCATATTGTGGGGGTATTTCCGTCACTCATGTGTCAATTCTTGTTATATACCTGTTTAAAATGCATGCTTTATCAATCGGTGCAATACCTGTCGTCAGAAACAAAATCCCGTATTATGCTAGTCGCTATTTTTTCTGATCCCGTATTACCATACTAGTTGGACTACTTTTTAATGACGTCATCATAGAGTTATGTAAACATATATAATCTATACCTACAATGATAAGTCATTATTGTAGTTTTAAACAAATAAAATAAGGAAATTGCACATTTGAAGTTTATGGTGGTGATACGTCATCACACAAGCCACTCGACTAATACATACTCTTGGAACAATTGACTAGGGTAATATCCCGTTTATGATAAACATTTTTTCCATATGAATTTGGCCCACATAAAAATCACAAGCATAGGTGTATGACTCATTATATATGGCACGGTAACAAAAGTCACTGCTGTTTACAATATTGCATTATACAGTATTAGTTGTAACTGAATTTGGATTCTGAAAATAATTAACAGCATTACATAAGCCGAGACCAATGCTATGCCCACCAGTAGCAATCGAGTCATTCGCGTTATTACGTGTAAACGGAATTTGATGGCCCTTGTAGAACCATTTTAAATGACTAGTGAATGTACAGTTTGCTCGATTATATATTTACAATGATAGCCGACATTTGTGAATTTTCCTAAACGGATCTTAAGTCCATGACGTTATAATTCAAGATCAAAATATCTGTCCAGGGCATATATTGTACTCTTCTGACATTATGTTGCCTTTCTCAGACAAGCATATCTTGTTGAAGCAAACATCTCACCGTGTGACAAGCCTGTTTGTTTTTAACCTAATTATAACTGCAAGAAACAGCTATGGTTGCATAGACGTGACATGAGGACAATTTATCTCGTGGCCACGAGTTATTAAGTCCTAAGTTACTAACTCATGGCCACGAGAAAAATTATGCTTCTTACATGTCACGTCTATGCCACAAAATACTTGCAATGGTTTACACCTGCCTTTGTCGACTTATTTATTTTATGGAAATTGAATTTACCGAAACTGTCATTTACTAAAATTTCCTTATTTTTTTTTACAGCAACTCCTTTATGTAAATAACTTTTCTAGTTTAAGAATTGTTTTATAAAACAATGACGATATTATTTCATGAAAATACTAGTATGAATTACATGGTTATGTGTGTCAAAATGTTTGGGGCATCGCGAGATATTGGTGGGTTTTAACAACATGTGGTATGAGGTGCTGTTTCGTTCTTTATTACTGGCTGTGTATTTGTTATTCGTTGTATTTGTAATTATTTTGTTGTAAAATTTATTATGTTGATATTTTTAATTATGTTCATTTGTTTACTTTACCATCGTTAAAAAATTTGATATGCCATATGAGGGTTGTCCCAGTAAATCGTGGACTTTGTCAATTTCCTAAACTGTTCCAGGCGGCAAAGAATTATATTCACAATAATTAATATTCACACTAATATTAATTACATATGATGTGAGTATATACACATAACTATAGGTTAATACATCAAACTATTAAAATGTCAACCAACAGTAATACTTATGCACTGTCCACCAACCCGTCGCACGCTGACGTCAGAATTTTATCATTTTATACTAAAACCATATTACAACTTCTCAAGGTATTCCACAACATATTCGCATCTGATAAACATCACTGAAGTGTCTGTTGTCAAATGAATGCTTAAATTGTCGAATTGCATATGTTATTTAATTGATATTAGCGTTCAAATGATCACTGTTCAAGGCAGCTAAATCGGCTTTGATTTTACTGTTGTTTGTTAACGGTTTAATCACTCGTGATAAATGTGCGCGTCGGTATGTCACTTGATCTGACATGCCATCAATGCTTTAAATTTTCCTAAAAATGTCTTTCCACGTTGTCCCACACTGCACAAACTGTATTCAATTGATGTTCATCATGACTTTTGTTGTAAGTAACGGCATTTCCTAAAGATTTTGATTTCATACAATGTATTTCAAATGTGTGGTGTTGATATAAATCACGTCAGACGTTTAAATTGTCTGTGATGATGTCATGGTAATGTTGGTGTTTGCGGGCAACATTATTTGTGCTATTTTTATGCCCCCGAATGAGGGCATATTAAAATCGAATCGTCCGTCCGTGCGTCCGTTAGTCCGTCCGACCAAGGTTAAAGTTGTTTTTTTTATCATGATCCAATATCTTGAATAATATTAAAAGTAGTTACTTAAAACATTTAAATACTTATTAACTATACACTTCTTCAGGGAAGCAATCCTCATAACTCTGTTTTGTATATTGACAGATATATGTCCCTTTTTTAAGTTAGACATTTTGGTTGACGTTTTTCACGAAGTCCAATGTCTTGAATACTGACAAATGTATTTACTTGAACCTTAAAATACTACTTTACTATCGATTTCTCCACCAGAAAAACCACTCCCTATAACTCTGTTTTGTTTTTTGATAGATTTATGCCCCCCTTTGAATTTTGGTTAAAGTTATCCATAAGTTATTCCAGAGCAGCCATATTGACATGAACTTAAAATTTTTCATTCACTTTTAGTTACAAAGCTTAATTTTGGTGTTTATGTCGAACTTACTGAAACGCATTCGTGGACATATGTTACCTGATTGTGACAGCACTTGTTTAACTCTAGTTTCAGAAAATACCATTTAATTATGCATACAATAAAGACTGTCTGTCGGGCTGTAGGGGTTCCGCAGGACACGTATACATGGGCTTCAAAACTCTCGGGAAACTGATGCGTTATAGACTGAATTATTTGTTTGATTTATTTTACCTAAAACTATACATCAGTATAATATATTAGCAAAACATGATGATATTATGTTTGGTAATACTTTTATTATTTAAGTCCACGATTTTCTGTGACAGACCTCGTACATGAATGTTTATGTTGTATATGAATATTGTTTCATGTCAAACTATGTTCTAGGTAAAACTATGTTTTAGGTACAGCGTCTGCTTTGAATTAATGTTATTTTAAAACATTACTGTTATATTTAAAAGTATCGAAAAAGACATCGTACATTAGGCCTAACTAATTCCCGTTTATTGATAACATGTTCAACACGTCAAAACAAACCGAGAGTCCTTGTGTTTTATTTACTATATCGTGCAGCTCGCCGAAAGTTAATAGTATAAATTCGAATTTAGTCCGCGTCAGTACCATGATGGGCAGATAAATTGAGCTAATGTTTATCAACAATTTTTCTCGGAAGATAGTGGTTTACGTTAAATAGTAACAAACAAAGCAAATGTTTTTTTTTTGTTTTTTTTTGCCGTTGGATATAAACAAGATTTAACATACACACGATACTATGTAAGCCAAGGTAACTGTTACAATTGTTTAGTCTAAGTTTAACACGGTATGTGGCTGTACGGTCAAAATCTGGTCTAATGAGGTCGTGAATGATGTTTAAATTATATGTATTGCGTTTAACAATATTTTTGTTAACAGTTCATGTTTGAACATTACTAGATTAATTGGTTTTAATGCAGTTAAGGTTAAGTGCGATTATGGGGCATTTGGTGTCAAATGCTTGGTCGCGATATCCAATAAACCTGAAGTGTTATTGCTTCATTATGATAACTTCATGTTAAACCCTGCGCCGTTGATTTATTTATAATCTACTCCAATTGTGATATTATTTTGGATCATTTTTCACATCAAAACTGTAAACTTTTAAAACTATGTATATATATATATATGTATATATATATATATATATATTGGCCCAGTTGTTCAAAACTTTAACGGCAAATTAAGCTAACGGTCTGTTAACTTTAGATGTAAAAACAACTATTATCAAACTTTTTAAAATTATTTAAGCGTACCAATTTATATTTAGAATTAAAGCACTGCTTAAAATTGTAATATTCAATTTACATAAATAACTTCATCCAAAAGTTAACGGCCATTTGCTTAATTGGCTGTTAAAAGTTTTGAGCGACTATGTCCAGCACATCTGAAAATATTACTGAATTCCTCGATGATGTCTGGATTGATCTCGTTACTGGAATATCTGGGATACGAAACATGGTCAATATCTCCGATAGTATGAGACATTTATTAACACTTTGAACAATGGACCTTTTAGATGAAAATATATCCGATTTTAAGTTTGAAAATAAATATGTTATTATGCTAAAAGCCCGTTTTTTTATCCCATCATGTCTCGATATAGGTTAGTTGGCAGTCTAATGTGCATTGTATATTGCAATTACAATTTTGAGATATTTATGTAGCCGTATTGTTAGCAGTTGGTATAGGGGACCTCATCGGCGCCGGCCGTCGTCCCTGTGCCGTCAACAATTTGTTTCGTTCTCACTTTGGAGACTTCACTTTTCATCCAATCTTAACCAAACTTGCACAGTTTGTGTATTACCATAAAATATCGTAACGAGATAATTGGGCCAGATCACACCAGTAACACTAGAGATTACAGTTTAAGTCAAATATAAGCAAGATCGGACCAGAAACACCGGAGATTTTGCCCTTTGTTTGTAAACAAAAATATGCAAAAAATTGACATTATTCAGGATAGAGACTTCATTTTTCATCCAATCTTCATCAATCTTGCACATTTTGTCAATGACCATAAGATTACATGCTATGTTGAATATAAACAAAATCGGACCAGAAACACTGGAGTTATTGCTTTTTGATTGTGAAAAACATATACACAAATGGACATTATTCAGGATAGAGATTTCATATTCCATCCAATATTCACCAAACTTGCACAGTTTGTCTATTACCATAAAATTAATTGGTGAAGTCAAATATAAGCAAAACAGGACAAGAAAAACTTGATTTATAGACATTTGTTTGTGAACAAATTTACAAAAATGGACATTATTCAGTATAGAGACTTCATTTTTCATCCTATATTCACCATTTGTGCACAGTTTGTTTATGAACGTAATATTACTGGTAAGGTCGAGTTATTGCCTCTTGTGTGTGGAAAAAACATCAACAATTTAGCAATGATTGGCTTGCACATACGTTCCAACAGTTGCAAACCTTGCATACAGTTATTAATACATGCAACATGGATGGCTTCAGAGCCTGCATTAACATCATTCATCATCTTTGGACAGCAAATTATTAATGAAAAAGCAAAACTTGACCTTATAGCACAGCCATCGCAATTATCGCATTGCAACTAGTTTTTCAAAACTGTCTGCGAAAAGACATCTAAATCTACTGTTTCTGCATTTTCAAGAATTGTCACTGAGTTAATGAAAAAGGGTCAGGTAAGAATATTGAGAAAAGTGATTTGAGGACCATTAGCAAAAACACCGCACATCCACTACTCAACTCGTACTTTAGTAAGCCCATTGCAGTAACCGGTGTTTTAAATCAAATCGATCCTCTCCCCATTTGCGTATTGTTGAGATACCTTAATTTTCAAACCTGACTATAGTTTGGTCTAAATCTGTACTAGTTCTCAGGTGAGCTCCTTGGGCCATCATGACCCTCTTGTTTTTACAATTCTCTGTGTAAAGATAATTTCGTTTGTGAAAACATTGTTTGCCTTAGATTAAGATTAAGCGAACTATCATAGTTAGTGACATGTTGTATTTGTACTCAGTTTATATCACAATATCGAGAGTAAATAGTTATTTAAATAGTGTGTTGTGATGTTCAGTTTGTATTTCCAAAATAATATTCTATCGTCTAGATAATATCAGTTATCCATCCAGCTATGTATGAAACCTTATGATTAGGTCTTTCTTAATGATTAAAACTATTTCTCAACGACATATTTGATAATCATTACATTTTAAGAATAGTTATATGTATATACGATACTAAATATGCATTGATTATTTTTTTAGACATTTTAAAGCCGTATTCTTTCGTTTTTTAAGTACGCTTTGGTATTTTCTCTAATTACAAACGAATAAGATCAGGTGTATATTGACCCGCTACATGTAACTCTTAAAGGGACAGTTTCACAAGTTGCAGTTAAAAAAACATTTCTTTAAACATGGAATTTTAAAACAGGAATTTGTAGAATATGTTTTAACGTTTTGTCTGTTATGCAGTTCAGGTTGGAAATATAATTATTGTGATATGTATCTTGCTTTCTTGTGTGTACAAAATACTAGGGTTGGTCTACCAGGTAGCAATTTATCTCGTAAAACAGCAGATATTCGTCAAAATTTTTACTTTGCACATGCAATGCGCTTTTCAGACATTTAAATATGAACAATACATGTATAATATAACAGGAATATTCCGTTTAAAAACATTGTTTATCGCAGCCAAAACCCGTGAAACTGCACCTTTCATATAAAATTCCTCGTAATAGTTTAAACTGTACTACGTTCTTGCAGTGAAATCCCAGTTTTAAGAAGGAACTTTGTTAGACCCTATACAGCTCAGGCCGTATATAGCTTACTTGTGAGCTGTAAACGTTGGTGGACAACGTATTCAACTTACGGTGAGCCAAATTCGTTGGTTGACAACGTATACAGCGTACGGTAGCTGTATGCGTTGGATATATACATACACTGTTGAAATGGGACTTTCGTCTTAACGTATATAGCTCACATGGAGATTGACTAGTATACAACATACATTAGTGTGATTACTAGTATACTTGATCGTCATCTCCATCTTCGTCGTATTAGTAGAAGAAGTAGATCTAGTAGCGGTAACAGTAGCAGCATCAGTGGTAATAATAGCAGAAGCAGGAACAATTGTGATTGTGGACGGACGGACGGACGCCGGACAAATAGGATACTAAGAGCTCATCCTCAGTAGAATAATGACCCTTGTTTTGTTTTTTCTAATAAAAGTTAATGCGATTGAAAGACGAATGAACAGGGCGGACACGGAATGGCGGACGGACAGGTAGACAGACTGCAGCAGCAACAACAACAGCAACTACAAACATGCATTCGCAACAATGTGTCCATGACGACTTCTGATGATGACGCTGTCGCTGGCGACGCCGACAATGATGATAATGAGTATGATCATCGTCATCTTTTAGACATGATCTATATACGGCGATATGCATTATCTCGACGTATACAACTTACAGTGAGCTGTATTCGGTGTAAGCTCTATACGGTTTTATAGTCAACGTATACAGCTCACGAATAAGCTGTATACGTCGTGAGCTGTATACGGTCTAACATTCGTGGAAGGAATTGAAAATAACTTGGCACAAGTGTTGAGCACAGTGAGACGGTGTGTCGCGCGGAAGAACCAGGTTCCAAGGTCAAGGTCTCACTACAAGGTCAAATCTCAAATATAAGAATTAAAGCCATAGACCATGTCCGGGGCATAATTTTGTCCAGCGGGGAAGGCATTTCAAATTACTTAACAGAAGTTGTGAGACGGTGTGTTGCGTGCAAGTATCAGGTCCAAGGTCAAGGACACACATATCAAAGGTCAGATATAAGAATTTAAGCCATATACACTGTCTGGAGCATACTTTTTGTCTAGCAGGGAAGGATTTAAAATAAATTGGCAGAAGTGTTTGGCATGGTGAGTCAGTGTATCGCACGCAAGAACCAAGTCCCTTGGTCCATTTCAAGGTCACACTTAAAAGTCAATGGTTAATTATAAGAGTTTAAGCCATAGACACTGTCCAGAGCATAATGTTGTCAAACCGGGAAGGATTTCCATACAACTTGGCATAAGTGATAAGCATATGCGGCGGTGTGTTGCGTGCAAAAACCCGGTGCCTTGGTACAAGGTCAAGGTCACACTTAAAGGTCAAGTATATATATATGTTAAGATTCTTTTTCAGGCAATAACTTTGTCCAGCATTGAAGGATTTTCAAAGAACTTAGCAGAAGTGATAACCATTATAAGACAATGTTACCCGCAAGAATTAGGTCCAAGGTCAAGGTCACACATTAAGGTAAAAGGTCAAATATAAGTATTAATACAATGGATTTTGTCAGGAGGACAATTTTGTCCGGCATGGAAGAATTTTTAAATAACTTGACAGAAGTGATAAGCATTATGAGACATTATGTGGTGTGCAACAACCAGGTCCTTTGGTCGAAGGTCTAGGTCAAACTTAAAGGTCAAAGGTCAAATATAAGAGTTGAAACCATTGACATTGAGTGAAGAATAATTTTTTTCCGGCATGGAAAAATTTTCAATTTACTTGGCAGAAGTGATAAGGATTATAAGATGGCATGTGACATTCAAGAAGCAGGTCCGTAGCTGAAAGGTCAATGCCACTAATCAAGGTTAAATGTCACATATTTGTCCAGAGCATAATATTGCCGTGCATGCAGGGATTTTCAGATAAATTGGCAGAAATGATCACCATCACCAGATGATATGTTGCATGCAGGAACCTGACTTGTGAATCTAGTGAATTACTTCCATTTATTCATGATTGTGCAAATCATTATTCGAATATGATATAAGGCATTTTGCTGATTCTTTACGATAACAAGAGTAAGTGAAGCATACAAGAACCATAACTCATAATTGCCAAAAGGTTTTTATTCATATCCTTTATTGATTTTTCAGTCAAGACTTATATTTTTTGGTGATGACTCAACTTACTTCACAGAATTAGAGAATACAGTATCATACAGTACAGTATAAAAGTCTATTATCCTTTTGCAAAATAACATGATTAAACAATGCCATTAGTATATACTGTACAATAAAATGCTTAAACAAACGTGAATTATCATTAATTTCGGAAATGCATCTTTCTTGTGAATTATTCAGTATTTTTGAATCTCAATGAGTTATCTTTATACTTTCCCCATGCGAGTCGATATAACAACATTAAAGCGATTTAAAATATATTAAAATATCATAGTTTCATATCTTAAAATATGGCGCTATGACAGCATTAATATATTGTTCAAATTGGAACCTTACTTTAAGTCCAGTAAAAATTAATAAAATGCATTTCATTACACTAATTAGATCTTCATCTATAAGAGATGTAACCCTTATTATGTCTGGACCTTAGGTTTTCACATTAAGATTTGACTCTTGAATTTCAAAACATCGAATACAATGAGATCACATTATAATAAAATAACACAATAACAATAAACAGCTGCCCAGTGCAAATAGTTTGATACTTCAAGAATTCTAAGTAGAATCCCCAACAGATAAGGCTCGAACACCTAACCAAATGCGAACACTAAACAGCTGTGATAGCCGTATTTGAACAAAAAATCATCTTTTAAAATTACTTACACAAACCGTGATTGACGTAACAACAAGACAATAAATGGTTTAAAGTTAAACAACAACCGCATTTATAAGTGGTTGAAATCCTGGTCAACTCTTTAAGGATTTGCAAGATTATCTTACATAAAAAAGTTTTCATATGAAAAATACAAACATTGACATAAGAACAAAGCACTAACAAATGTTAACAACAACATCGACTATGCGATGACAATATTGTAAAAAAGTATCCGTTTCAAACACAACTAAACAACCTTTGATACGTTTTGTACTGAATACGTATACTTAGGTATTAAACAACAATGTTCCTATTCCTTTGAAAAATATAAGCAATAAATTGATTGCCAAGTTACATGCTCACAAACAAAATGTTTAAATGGATCTAACGATGTAGAAAAACATTTTTCTTGTGGTTCCTAAATCCCTGACTGTATTTGTAAGAATATCCACAAGAACAATGGTGCTTTATCACGCCTTTATGCGAGAAAAGGTGATCATGTACTCGGCTTGAAGACTTTACTGCAGGTACTACATCTGAACGACTCTCTCTGCACGGTACACTTTGTGTTGGGTTGGTTCTCCGTTTAGCAAAAGGTGTGGTCACAATTTTCACCCGTGCATGCTTTTGGTCCATTGTGCTTCGAAGCCCTTTAAAAGTAAAACAGTTTTGATTGGATAGGTTGTATTTGTAATTAAAAGTTAATGTCGCATAATATATATTTGTAGTAAATTATTAATTCTTATAAGAACATATTGCTAATAGATTCAATTATAAGTGACATGTAGGCTAGATTCAGATTGTATTTATACATGATGCCGCCTAGACGATCTCGGGACTGGTAAAACATAGTTGAATGGTTTTAAAATGCTCGATTTCACTAAAATCAACGGAAGATCAAAATGGTTCCATATGAATGAAAAATATGTCTACTTAGTTAATAAAACATAAAATGTTATGTTTCTGTTTCCTAAAATAAAAAATCGACAATGCTAAATCAATATACATACATATATTCATGTTACTATGTTACCCATAAAAAGTACTGTTTTGCAAAGTTACCTTTTCTGTTTTATACTACACAAGTCAGTATATTTCTTATAGCACCTCTAATAACATTTGATTCCGATAATTGAATTAAACTTACCATTTTATACATAGAAATTTATTTTAAAATGACTCGAAAGAAACACAACTGTACTTAAGTAACAGTATGTATAAACAAATTTTAAAATATATAGTATTATAAATACTTAACGCATTCACATCATACGGAACGAAGGGTACACAAAATTACATACCATTTTAAAAACATATTCTCACACAGATCCTGGAACAAAATAAAACATAATTTATTATACTAAATAACAAGAAATTGTAATTTCTGTCATTATATAACACTCAGAAGATTACAAATCATGTTCTAATAAAAATCGGATGGACAGTGTACTTAAATCTAAATCCAGTGGACAGTGTTCGTAAATTGAAATGAATGTCTAACTCTGTTATAGCTCAATCAAATGAAGCAAACCTTAACATATGTATTACGTTGGATATCCGAAGCATGTTTTCATATAAATGAGTGTCATAAATCTGTATTATGTGTTGAACATTCTGGAATAAAACACCTTAGTGGACACTGTACGAAAAGTTTCTAAATTTGTGCGGGCTTTCAGTCGCAAACGGCGATAATCTCAGTAAAATGAACATGGTCTAAGTAACTTTGGTTGTTGCGCGGGTACTCTGCGCCTATTCTGCATTTCATACTTAATACGTATATATGTGTATACTACGAAGTTTTACCTTGAATCGACGAAATCCGACGCCGTTTTGTGTGGCCAGTGTACTTACATGGTCACATGGTTTATCCCTTGTGTTAATAGATGTGGTAATAAATGCACAGAACTTCATAAACATTTTTGACAGCAATATTTTTCCAGTTATTGCCCGTCATTTCCCTGAAAATAATTATTAATTCCAGGACGACAATGCTCCAGTACACAGGGCCAATGTTTTTAAAATACATTGCAAATAGTTGACTGAAATGATTGAGCTGGCTGCTTAATCCCCGGACCTCAATATTATTGAAAATGGTTGGTTGTATACTAATATTTAAAGACCTTTACAAAGTCAAGTGTATGATATTAAATGTTTTGTCCCCGGGAAAAGTCTGAGGGGCGGTCGAACTTTATGGAAAGGAAAAACAACACGTGGGTTAGGATCGAAAAAAGGCATTTATTTAAAATGCCATAAAAATAACCAATACATTGTGTGTACATAACAATTTGTAATATACAATAAAAAGTTTTTCCATAAATGACATAATGGGCGGACAAAAATCGATTGATGGAAAAACTTATTCGTTTGTAATTTGTAAAATGTATGTTTTAAAATATGCATCAATTCAATTATTATTCAAAACGGCAGCAATTGTTAAGATTGAAGCCGATCATTAATCAATACCTAGAATGATACTCACTTGATAGTAATAATTTTATTACTCATAAAAATGCCAACTTGTAATTGTCGCACTGCAAAAATGTATATTTTTACTTTTAACACAATTGAAGAATGGCTCTCATTTGTTAGTTGAAATGTCAGCAGAAGATGATTTTCTATATACTGCTCGTCCTTAGATCCTAATGCGTAACGTAATTTAGGAACTGTTTAAATTAGATTTAGCTTGCCGGTACTACAACTTGCACATTTATTGTTAATATTACTTTTCATAAATGTTTAAGTTCACATAAACGTGTCAGATGTCAGAGAATATTTGCTTTAGCTCAACTGAGCAAAACGTGCTCACGAGCTTTTTTGATCGTCTTTTGTCCCTCGTTAGTCAACATTTTCATTCAAACAACATCTCCGAAACCGATTTTCACGAAACTTCACAAGAATGATCCTTGGGTGACCCACTTTCAAATCGTTCCGGTCCGCTGCATTAATGTATGAAGGTCAACTCCGCTTAAAATAAATTTAAAATGTGAACACTTTAAATCTTCTGGCTGAGAGCTTTCATGTTTGATATGTGACATCCTTTAATGGCCCTCTACAAAGTGTGTTTAAGATATTCCCATGACTTAAATGGCAAAATGACTGAAAATCCCCTCTGAAACCACAAGGCACAGAGTTTTCGTATTTGGCGTGAAACATCGTATAGAGGTCCTCTAATAAGATTGTTCAAATTTTGCCCCTGAGGTAAAACGTGGCTACACCCCGGTGGTCACATGGTTTATATAGACTTAAATAGCAAAAATCTTCTCCTCTGAAACCGCAAGGCCCAGAGGTTTCGTATTTGGTATGTAACATGGTTTTGTACAAAGATTTTTCAATTATGCCCCTTGAGTAAAAATTGCCCAAGCCCTGGGGGCAACGTCTTTTAGTTAGACTTAAATAGCAAAATGACTTAAAATCTCCTCTGAAACTGCAAGACCTAAAGGTTTCGTATTTGGTATGTAGCATCCTATAGTGGTCCTCGACAAAGATTGTTCAAATTCTGCTCATGGGGTAAAATTTCCACGCCCTGGGGGTCACATGGTTTCCATTGGCTTATATGGCAAGTTGGCTTAAAAATCTTGGGAGTCACATAGTTTAAAATGACTTATATAGCAAAAATGACTAAACGTCTTCTCTGACACCGCAAGGCCCATAGGTTTCGTATTTGGTATGTAACATCCTATCGTGGTCCTCTACACATTTTGTTTAAATTTTGCCCCAGGGGTAAAACTTTCCACGCCCTCGGGGTCACATGGTTTCAATTGGCTTATATGGCAAGTTGGCTTAAAAATCTTTTCCTATGAAACCGCAAGGTCCATGGTGTTTACATTTGGCATGCATCAAATGTCCGCTACAAAGATTGTTCAAATAATCCCCAAGGACAACATTGGCCACATTTCGGGGATCACTTTATAAAGACTTAAATAGCAAAATTACTTCAAGAATCTTCTCATCTGAACCCGCAATGCCCAGAGTTTCAGTATTCGATTTAAAACATGGTAAAGTGGTCCTCTATAAAGAGTGTTAAAATAATGCCCATGGGATAAAAAGTGGCCAAGCCCTAAGCATTACGGAGTTCATATAGACCCAAAAAGCATACTGACTTTAAAATATATTCTCCTCTGAAACCGCAAGGCTTAGAGGTTTCTTATTTGGTATGTAGCATCCTATAGTTGTCCTGTAAACTCATTGTTCAAATAATTACCCCGGGATAAAAGAAGCCACGCCCTGGGTCACATGGTTTATATTGACTTTAAGAATCTTCTCTGTAACCGCAAGCCCAGAGGTTTCACATTTGATATGTACATGTAAGATTGTATTATGGTCCTCTACAAAGGGTGTTCAAATTATGCTCTCGGAGTAAAAAGTGGTCACGCCCTGGGGTTCACATGGCTTATAGAGCCTTAATTAGCAAAATTACTTAAAAATCCGCAAGGCCCAGAGGTTTCGTATTTAGTATGTAACATCGAATCGTGGTCCTCTGCAAAGATTGTTGAAATTATGCCCCTGGGGTAAAATTGGCCACGCCCAAGGTTGCATGTTTTCTATAGACTTATATGGCAAGGGGGCTTTAAAAATATTTTCCTCTAAAACCGCTAGGCCAAGAGAATTCATATTAGGTATGTAATATTGTATGGTGGTCCTCTACAAGGATATTAGTTCAAAATATGCCCCTGGGGTAAAAAGTGGCCATTCCCTGAACTCATATGGTTTCAATAGCCATAGTGCAAGTGGGCTTTAAAAATATTATAATCTGGGATTTAAAAATATTCTAATCTGAAACTGCAAGGCCCATACATTTCACGGGGTCACAGGGTTTCTTTAAACTTACATGGCAAGTTAACTCTTCTCCTATGAGACTGCAAAGCCCAGAGGTTTAATATTTGGCATGTACATGGTATAGTGGTCGTCTAGAATGTTCAAATTATTCCCTCCGTGGTCAACATTTACCACGCTCAAGGCGTCACATGGTTTATATAGACTTAAATAGCAAAACGACTTGAACAATCTTCTCTGAAACCGCAGTTGTGATCATAGTGAGGTGAGCGCTATAGGGCCATCTGACCCTCTTGTTTGAGTAAACTTTCCATTTGGCAAACATTGGAAAGAGATTATGTGTGTGTGAAGGGGGGGGGGGGGGGGGCTAAGCACCCACATGTCTGAACACTGGAATGGCAATTCTACAGTAAGCTGTCAGATATCGATTTAACTGTCGTATTAATATTAGCAACAGACCATTTGTGAAGACGATTGATTTTAATGAAAAAAAGTCAAACGATACAGTGTAGTTAGAATAGTGACATGTGTGGTAAATTGTTAAACTGTATCCATGTTCTTAATAAAGAAATATCCCGCCGTATATATGTGTGTTATCGTCGTCATCTAATATGTGATATGTGTAGTTCTTAGCAACAGTTTTTGTAATGCGGAGAGTCGTACTTGTCGGGACAACGAACAGTTTTCCTCTGAGAGGTATGTTATTGCCGTCAAACAACAGTTACACATAATAAATACACTGTACAACCCATGTGCTATAACAAATAATAAATACATATACTGCTTACTAATAATCAACAACATTGGTGACTATTATCTTGAAGACTTATATTTTACGATCGGAAACCAACTCGCATTATATTTAATTAATGTGAACTGGTAATTTAAAAACATGCTAGTGTTTTTGTTTATTATTACTAATAGCATGTTCTATTGACAGGCTAAACTTAATTACAGATAGCTTGGGAAGCACAACAAACATTGAATTGCGCACCTGAAAAAGATATGTCGAACAGATTAGAGGATTAATGTACGTATATTGCCATAACATAACAGTCTGAGATACAACTATTGTATTACTAACTATATTAGGTTGTTGATTGATTTTGTTAAATATCGTGATTAATAAACGCCGTTTATTCACATGCTTTAGTGGTTTAATTGTTTTATTATTGTCAAAATTCATTGCCGTTTAAATGAATTAAATGTCAGTCTATACATTTTCTTCTTCCTTATTTTAAATGACCGTAAATAAGCTAATATCATTTAAAATATGCTGAAAGCCATTAAGACACTGTTTTTATTATATTTGCAGTAACCTTAATAATCGTCATTACAGTGCAGGAATAGTTAATACAAACAACGACTGTCATTCAATTTGACCAGTGATCGCCTTCGGTGAAAACTGCAGTTGCGACTTTGTGAAAATTGTTTTAAAAATCACAAAAGGTCAAGCAAATTTCAGAGTCACGTTGCTTTTGTAATAAATAGAAGTACACAAGGTACAGATTCACGTAGTGCGCCCAAAGAATTATGTCAGCCGATTCAATCAAATGTTACAGACAGCGATATCCACACCCAAAAATGCGCTACCCATGCTACAGAGAATTTGGTTTTCTTCTGTGCGGAACATACGGACACATTGTGTGGACAATGTGTACACTCACGGCACAAAACATGTACTGTAGTTGGCTTGTTTGAGGTTGAAATAAACGACGATGAAGTAAGTACTTGCAAGTCAAACCTGCATGACGTTGAACAACATGCTGCATCTATTGAACAATACATTGCCAAAAATACCGATGCAAACCTGACATGTCGACAGGAGTTTCTCGGTGATCTAGAACAATTAAGGACGGATATCAACAAGTGGTTTGATTGTCTTCAAGCGAAATGCAACAAGGCATATGAGACAAATGTTAAGCGCCAACAACGGGTATTGAAGTTGTGTAACGAACATAAAATGAAAATTGAAAAACGCCAACATTCCATTGACAATTTATTAACGAAAATCATACCAAACTTTTATATATTTTATTAAAACAAGTTAAACAATAACTCGAACAGTTAAAGCCAAACCTACTACTGCTCGAAATCGAAAGTCATTTTAACGGATACGCCTTCAAGCACAGCAGAGGCATACATGAGTTATTGGATGATCATGTGTTTGATGTCGGTTGCCTGGAAGAATCTTGTACGGGAAGCGATGAAATATGCGATGAATCAGTATTCTCACTCATGATAAATACAACAAACAAGGTATTAATACTGCATTTCTTGCTACTATTTGTTTATATATAAACTTTTAAATAGTTTAGATAAGAAAAAATACCACAAAACATATCGCTGAATATTGTACAGTTTAGTAGATCTAGCGCAAAATTGTGCCGCATGTTATCTAACGACGTGCTCTGTGGGCTATTGGTATATATTGGACCTCATGCGTTGTCCGTCGTCCGTATGCCGTCAATAATACTACGTTTTATTAAAGGGACTTGTTCACAGATTTTCGCATTTTTAAGTATACCATTAAATGTCTAAACTTGACAGATTGAAGCATCGGAACTGAAAAGCTCAAGTATAGTAAAAGTATTTAGAAAAAGAAAGAATAAAAAAGGTCTCAACGGGGCTCGACAACGGGACCTCCAGATTAAAAGACTATCGCCTTAGCCGTTGGGCCATTCCGACTTATATATGTTACCCTGCATTATTTACTTTATGTAAGTGTGCCACGAAATGTAAACCGTTTCAACGAAAACAACAGAAACACTCCAAATTATTCCATCGTTAAGCTTTACAAACGCTTTATAAGTTTATCAATTTCAACTGATGATAACTCATAAATTAAATGGTTTTTACAGCATATTTCTAGGTCCGTAGTGTTATTTTGCTACCATGTATACACTGTTCTTTTATTTGTTTGTATCAGTGACAAAAAGTAGAAAAATTGTCAATTGGCCAATCGGTGAACAGGTCCCTTTAAATATTGACATAACTTTCCACAGTTTGCGTATGACCATAATATTTCAGCAGAAGCCACAAAAAGGCCAGAAAGACAATAATCACTGGAGTTATTGCCTTACGTTTGTGAAGAAAATAGACATAATGCAAAATATTAATTTTTATTCATCCAATCTTGACAGTTTCAAAGTGTTTTGATTAATTAACGATTTAATACGAATAAGTACAAGTACGCGAGAATACATGGGCCTTTGGCATATTGTTAATGAAAATGTGTGATTGTTAAATTAAACATGTGTCACTGATAATAAACACGATATCATCACATACGTTTACATTTTAATGCCGCAGCAAATTACATATAAAGATTTAAGTTGCTAATTTGGTAATAAAATGACGAATTGAGCTGTTCAATAATATCAAAACTTGCACACAAGTATTTGTTCATGCAACGTCAATAGCTTTAGAGCCTGTTTATATTTCGTCAATCACCACTTGACACAAATTTTGTAAAGAGAGTTCCTATCACCATTATCGTTCCGAACTGCAGCATAAGTGCTTTTCCTCAATAACTGTTCTATATAACGCGTTTTAATGCACGTGGCGTCATAACGGTTCGTTCATGACGTCGCTTCCGCCCTCTTGTATAATCTTATGTTTAAGTTAGTTATTAAAAGGTACCGAACCTGTGACAACGTCTTATTCGTTTTATCCACTTACGATCATTTGTTGGTGTCGTGAAAAATGAGTTACATGAAGTGAATCTACAGAAGCTGCAAGCGCCCAAGCATGTGATCAAACATTACATAGATAAAAACGCAGATGCAAAGGAAAGCGCACGACTTGGGAATTGGACGCCACACAGAATGCGCTGAAAGAGATGTGCAAATCACTCGCAAATCGCCATGAGAAAATATTGCTACAAACGGACGCGGAGAGTACGGTAGAGGAAATGCTAGCAATATATGCTTACAGCCTGGACCTAGAGATACCACTCCGAGAACTTCGAGAGTAAAGAGATCGACGGGACCAACGTTTTGAGAGTCTTACATGCTGTCCCCGTGACGTGCAGAACTAAGAGCTAAATCCAGCGAAATAAATCAACCATCCGGACAAACTGTAAGCAAGGTATCAGTTACATCAAGTAATGCCTCTCAGTTTCATATACTGTCTCTCTTGACATTCAATGGTGATATTTTGTGCTGGCAAACGTTTCAGGATCATTCGAGTCAACTGTGCATATGCATCCGAGCCTAATAGACGTGCAGAAATGTAATTATCCGAAGAATCAACTACATGGAGAAGCAGCTAAAAGCATTAAAGGATTTGCACCGACGAAAAGTTATTATGCTCGAGCAATCAGTCTACTGAAGGAGCGTTTCGGACAAGAACATAAAATTACACATGCTACCATGCAAGCGTTGTTGAACTTACCTGCCTGCGCCGTCCACTTCCCTCTTCAGTATACGCGTAAAAGCGACACATTAGAGGCACACATCAGAAGCCTAGAATCACTAGTTCAGTGCCAAGAGACAAACGAAAACTTACTCGTACCGATTGTGATCGACAAACTTCCGGCAGAAGTAAGAAAAATCCTGACGCGTAGCCATGGAACCCGTAGCTAGGACATAGGTGAACGACAGGCCCTGCGAGCGGAACTGGACATCATGGAGGCCGGAAGTATCTGTCTTCATGCGGAGCCTTCGGAGTACGGAACAGACCTTCTTGACCAAGACGAATCCAAGTGACAGCAAACACAACATTGTACAAGTTAATCGCTTTAACTCGAACAACAAACGAAAAGCAGACGGGTGTGCATTTTGTGACGAAAACCATTTCGCATGTGACTGTGACAAATACAGCGACTATGCAGCACGCATAATCATTGTGTAAAAAAAAAACAGTTGTGTTATAACTGCCTCAAGAAACACCGTGTTTCTGAATGCTGGTCCAACAGACGTTGCAATAAGTGCCACAAACTTGACCATACCAGTATTTGTGATGCTAAACCCGAACAGCAACCTACACAGCCGATGACTGTTACATCTACACTAAACCCGGAAAAAATGGCGGACGAACCACGGTTACTCAGGCAACGTCAGAAAACCATACATCTCGCATCATGTGGTGACCATAGCAGCAATACGATGCACCTGGATGTCGCGACCGTGCACCTGCTTTCAGAAGACCATGAAGCGATCCTTGTCCAAGTGCTGATTGTCCCAAACCTATCAACACCGATGAACAACAGTCAAATTATGGCTCATCAAGCGACAGGTGAAGCTATGTTTTCTATATTACATTATCCGTGGAAATGGACCGACTTCCGTTAAATCCAAGCTGGGGTACTTACTGCCCTGTCCAGTGAGCGACAACATACCAAATACTACAGGTCACCCGATGAAAGTCAACATTACTTCCCATATGGCAAACGAACTTTACCTGAGCGCAGCAAGTTCAAGAAAAGGTCTGCTTCAAAGACACGCGGCAATATTGAGCAAAGAAAAAGCAAGTATAAGAAGAGGTCAGGGTCGCAGTAGCAGGTCAAGGAAGCGTCGCTAACGTGATGGGCATCATTAAACTGGAGACACAGCAATGCACACAGCGTTTGCGGCGAGAGTACCTGACGGGTCTTAGGAAACACCACCAGGCCACAGGCAACAAGAAACCGGCGATGTCCATGAGTGAGTCAAAATCTACGACGAATTCCCGATGGCGCGATAAAAACTAGCTGTCATTCAGCAACTGGTTCCCGGAAACGATTGACTAATTCGTTCAGCCACTATCAAGACCAGCCAGGGTGTAATAAAGAGACCGAAAGCAAAGCTATATCCATTAGAAGTGCGGCAAAATGGGTTACTCGAACTGTTTTATTGTGCAAGCGTAGCTTATCGTGGAAATAGTGAACATTTTATATTTCGGGTTGTGGTAATACTTATTCAGAGCGTGACGCATGTACTGTATTAATTCAGTGATTGATGTGTGATAAACTGTACAAATTAGGAATAATTATATTTATGAACAATTTATAATGTATTCATTTAATTAAATTATATTTAGTGTTTACCTGTATATTACTTTCGTGGACCCCCAGAATGTTGGTATATAACGCGCTTTAATGCACGTGGCGTCATAACGTATAGTGTTATGTTTACGTCAGTTATTAATAGGTATCGAACCTGGGTACAGCGTCTTATTCGCTTTATCCACATATGATTACAATGACTGCTATAAAATGACAACATGACATTAAATCTGTTATTTTTTCATTTGTCAGAACAATCAATGACTTGATAAAAATGACCTATAAGATGGTCGTTAAAATAATGAGAGAATCATAAGCGAAACGATCGCAGCGTTACTGACCGTCCGGATAGCTCAATGCAAGAAATCAAACCAACCGCAGTCCACTCTGCGCTTGCACGTTTATACTTTAGTTTTCGCATTCTTTACACAAACGTGTAGTTTTCACCTTTGAGTCCTTTGGATATATCGGCCCCTTTTTTATTATTATACTGGGATCATCAAATTCTCGTTTTGCTAATTGCAGATAAACGACATGTATGTCGATAAACAAGAACACACAGAAAGGTGTAGCAGTGATGGTATACACACATATATTACTATTTACCATCTCATGTATAATACATGTAAAGTGTCATTAAAGGTCATTATTCAGAGAACAGTTCATCTAAATTCGAAGCGAAGTTGCACAATACTGCGTTCATTCTTTATTCATGGCACATAAAAAAGAGTGATAAGTGATATTTAACGTAACAATTAATGTGCACGAATACACGGTTTGTATAAATATATATTCAACACGTATTTATTATATAAATATAAAACTATTTCTAAAAATACAATAATTATTGTTGTTTCTTTTACGATATTAAACACTGGAACATTTTATTAATGATATAATTAATATCCGGACTACAGTTTATTATTACATACTTCAAAAAAGTAAATGTTCTATGTGGGTTCACGGTAAACAGCAAGCATTACTTTCACTAGTAGCAATTTATCAATTACACAAGTATTTTATTTGTTTCCGAAATGATTTCTTGTGTGATATGTATATACCGACGATAAAAATACTACTTTCTATGCTGGCATAGAACTGCCTTACGATAACCACTTAAGGTTCGCGAAAATATTCGTGTTAACTACGATTCATGTTACCACTTATTTATTTTGATATTTATCTGGATATTAAGACAGCATTTGCGAATATTTTTTTGCAAGATATTTAATTATTATACTAAGTGCCCAGAACTGACATTAGTTACATTTTAATGGGGTTGCGAGGTCTCTCAAATTATCTAACTTACACGAATATTATCAGGATAATTATTTTACAGCGCGAGTCTAAACTAGTTAATACTCGCGATGCGAATTTGTGTGCGAAGTCTTCCGCATTATCTTACTAACACAAATATTATCATTATAATTATCTGACAACCGAATCTTAATTGATAATATTCTTTTCACCTTTTTAATTTGGCGCGAGGTCTTCATTATCTTACTAACACGAAAATTATCATGGTAAGAATCTGACAAAGCGAATCTTAACACGTTAGTTTTCGTGTTGCCACTTAATGTTCATGTATCGCAAATGTATTTGCAAACCAGTTCGTGTTGCCAGTTATCTAACACGAATATTATCACGATAATTATCTTACAACTTAAATCTTAACACGTTGATATTCGTGATACCACTTAATGTTCATGTATCGCAAAGGTATCCCAAACTTCATTATTTACACAATCACGTCATTTGTGCTGAATAACTTTCGTACTGTCTAGAAGAGGCATCACGAATAATAGTTGAATCATTTATATTTTTATTGTAGATTCAACCGAAACAAGACAATTGAAAAGGCAATCTACAATGCAACCAAAATCACGCCGAACAAGTATTTATCAGAATATGTTATTCACTTGCTAGTATATTTGTTTCATTTACAATGTTCTTTTCTATTCACCAACAGTGTTGTAATAGGTGTATAGCCGCATTAACTGTCAAGTGACTTGTTCTAGTGTGTTCTACACGTACTACCATAAAATAATTATATAACCTTAATATTAAACAATTCTTGCCAAAACATATGTACACAATGAAATACCAAAGGACTACTAGTGAAATATGGTACCATGCCCTAGATATTAGAAAATGGTACATGCAATGCATCCCTTAGATGAATGATTTAGTGTTAAGTATAACCTCTGGTGTTGTTGTGGTACACCGCTAGTGTTTATGAAGTGGGCGTATACTGCTTTGCACCAGTCCGTCTGCCGGTCGGTCGGTCGGATGGTGGGTCGCTCTGTCCGAAGACTATTTTGTTTCCGCACGATATCTAGAGAACGCTTTGACCTACGATCATTTAAGTTGGTAGGCTGGTTACTTGGTGGGAAAGGAAGACGCCTGTTGATTTTGAGTCAACAGGTCAAAGGTCAAGGTCACAGGGGCTTGTAACATGAAATTCGTTTCCGCACGATTTTTAGAGAACGCTTATACCTACGATCATTTAAGTTGGTATGCTAGTTACTTGGGAGGAAAGGAAGACGCCTATCAATTTTGAGGTCAAAATATCAAAGGTCAAGGTGACAGAGGCTTGTAACATGAAAACTGTTTCCTCTGGAGACCATTTTGTTTCCACATGATATGTAGAATACGCTTTGACCTACGATCATCCAAGTTCGTATGCTAGCTACTTGGGAGGAGAGGGGAGACGCCTGTCAATTTTAAGGTCAACGGGTCAAAGGTCAAGGTCACATGGTCTTGTAACATGAAATCTGTTTTCTCCGTAGACGATTTTGTTTCCGCAGGACATTAAGAGATGTTTTGGCCTATTTGATGTTTAAATCAAACATAATACAGGTATCCTTACATAACAGACAGTAAAAATAAATCCATAATTATACTATATCTTTCTTTTAGCTTTATATTTACTTTCTAAAGCATCAACTTTAATTTCCTCCCCATGTGTTAATGTGCACAAACAGTATTTAAAAAATCTCTTAACAGTTGCACATATTGACGACGTGGCTGCAAGTCGGGGGGGGGGGGCATGCATGTTTTACAAACATCTCTTGTTTATTTTCTATTTAAGAATCGAGATGGATTACAAGAGAGTGTACAGATCCAACAAACCGGCGCCGTACAAGTATACAACTGATTGTTTACCTATTTGTACAATACTGTTTAGAAATAAGGCTTAATTTTAAATGCGCACTTTTTCAGTTTTTGCTTTATCTTTCCATATATAACTTTCAGATTGTGGCATGATGTCAATCAACTTCCTATGCTATGTCAGCCCGTCTAAAACCAAGTTGTAGTTTATTTATTTGATCAGTATATGTTGTATCTAAACAACAAAACTATTTTAAAACATAACATCGATACTAGGTGTAATGTATAGTTTAAGAAAAGATATATTTGAGACAGTATTAGCCAAATTCATATCCATATTGTTTGTATTTTGTATTTTATTTACAATCTATGATGGTGACGGTGTTTCCATCAAATTTTAAGTAGTTAGTAGATAAGTACAATATGATATGATAGTTTGTAAGTAGATAAGTATAATATGATATGATAGTTTGTATTCGTGATTACGTGCAGGCTTCATGACACTAAGATATCCGATAAGTTTATCCTGCATATTAGAAATTTTGCATTTTATCTGCTTATTTAACTACATTTTTCACAAATGATGTTATCTGGCGAATACGTAACAAGCCAGTTGCAGAAAGCTAGGTTTACGTGTGCTGAATATTGACTTTATATTGTTGCAAAAATAAATACAGTTAAATATGTTAGACGACTAACAACATTTATTACTAAAATATTTTGCATACAGATACCTTAATGACTGATATGTGCATTTATGTTAGGTAATACTTGTTTGATGGTTGTAGGTGCACCTACATTTCGTCAGCCTAGATTTGAGTCTAAAATTGTGATTGATGAATGGAAAGAGAAGGGAATATCTGAAGAGACCTGCGATTGAAATTAAAACCTTTTATAGACAGCTATCAACCGCAGTTGATACCCATACGTGAGAGAACCAATGCGCTAATAGTACTCCATTAAACATTCCATTCACACTTTCGGAACTTAAAAAGCAATTGGCAGCAGGAAGGACTCCGCCACGGGACCCGACTCAATAAGCTATGCTATAACTTTGTAATAGATGGAGGGTTTTTTAAACCAATTGCACATATATTTGCTTGTCTGAACAATACTATGGTCATAGACGGAGGGATCGTAAAATTATTTGGCACAAATATTTACCCGAATGAGACAGCATATCGTGCGCATGAACCAGGCCCGTAGGTCAAAGGACAATTTCACTCTTAGATACACGAGGTGTTATAATTTGGTCATAGAATGAAGAATTAAAAAATTAAAAAAGATCACATAAATACTGTTTGTCTTAATGAAACGGCGTATCACGCGCATGCACTAAGTCTGTAGGCCAAAAGTCAAAGTTATCCTTATAATTCCAAAGTCAAATGTGACTTTTTGCTTTTCTGCGCAATAGCTTGGCCATAGATGGAGGTCACACTTAGATGTCAATATGATATTTTCCAAGTATCCGAAATATTGTCATCTTGAAATCAAACAATTGTGTAACAAAATGAATGGATGGCGTGTTAACCGTATTGCAAATCATAGCATTTGTGTTGTCGTTATATATTTATCGAGTAGCAATTGTGTTTTTCAGCTTTAACTATCAAGTCTCAGTCTCCGCGAAAGACCGTCGGACCTCGACAAAAATATGGGAGGTCCGGGAAAAACTGTCCGAATACTGGTCCTCGTATCCGGTGAAAAGTTCTGTCAAAACATTTTACAACATCGATTGCTGTGACTTCTGTTTACAAAATTACGTCACTCTCGGAATCTTCTTTCATTTTCGGTTTTCGTTCGACTAGTTCCATCTTGCATTTTAATTTGTTGAATTTAAACATGTTGGTGTTTCAATAAGATAACGTCACAAGGCTCGCGAGAGAATTGGTTCCCGACTACTTTGTTGACATGACAGTGTAATTACTGTGTAACACGAAACCTATCAATGCTGTTGTCTTATAGCATGTTTAAGATTGTTGAAGACGTTGAAAGGACTTTGACAAATACAATTGAATTCATATATATATTGCAAAATTAACATGCTGATAGTAGTAGTTAAAAAGCACTCTCAAGTGTATATTGTGTCAGTTTTCATCAAATATATTGGGTTTAATCGTATTTAAATGTTTCTTGCAAAACAATAAGTGGCCAGTAATAGTTTGTCCAGGCCAATAATATTAAGGGCATTACTGGTCCTCGTGGCCAGTAATAAATTCACGACTTTCGCGGAGAGTGGTCTAATTAAACACAGAACGTGAGTAGATTTCGTTAAAATTTCCAATATTAAATGATATTTTAAAACAACACGATAATTACATTCACATTTACTGATAACAAGTGTGCATGTTAATAATTAAAACAAATAGATCATTATGTATACATTTCATCAGCAAACAATATTTCAACATTTTGTACAGGTGCATAGTCTCTCAGAGGATTTGTACTTATATTTACATATGCTCATAGTTTGTATAAATAAAATAAATGTTTACTTTTAAATTTATAATTTACACTGAAACTATTACTAGTTTTGTTAATGTAGTTCTTGTTAATTGTACCTGATATGTTGGGTATTGCAATTGAAAATCATATGAGATAGTATACACCCCAATACCCGTCAGGTAAGTGACCCGAATAGATAAATAAACAAAGCGATTTTAATGTTATAGTGCAAAATTATTAACCTGACACACATGAAGATTCCGTATGCAATCAGAAATTATTTAAAGATTCCATGACAATTATCGGGCGTAGCATAGGCGATACTACAATGTAAATTAATATCGTATTGGTTTATATATCGTAAAGCGCGAATGGTGTAGCGAAACAACGCGCTCGCGAAGCGTATCTCGGCGTCGACATTTTATAAACATTTTATTTTGCACATTATGTTGCGGTTAATTACCCACAGTTTTTACGATTTATCCATTGAGTATGTGATTGTAACTGAAACCTTGATAAATGAACAATAAAACTAATTCAAAAAATGATAGTAACACAATAAAATAGTTTACATGTTATAAGTAATACCTCGTTTTACAACAGGTCGCTGTCAGATGAAATAGAACACGGTTCGATGGCTTGCGGCGCTAGCACTTATACCACACGACCATTAAATACCTCTCTCGCCAACCCGTATTTAAATATATAGCAATACCTGTATAAATTCCAAAATCAGCAACTTTTTAAAGGTTTTAAAATATGTCGCAAAGCCACAATCGCGCAATTGTATATTATTTATAGCCAATCAAAATCGTGTTGTAAAATAGCGCAATATCCAAGATATGTTTCATGCATTTCTGCATAACAAACGCTGCCTGTCCGCTCTTTAATTCAATGATTACCGCCAACTTATACAAATTTAACAAACGATACGTTTATTTTCAGAAGACAAATGCAAATCACTTGCAAATAGTTTTTCACACAGTCATTTAATGACGCAACCCCAAAGAGCAGGTCCGATTAAACAGAACAGAACAGAACATGTGTTTTATTATGACTTGCACACTGTACATCGTCAATATAACAATACAAACAAAACATTAAAGCAAATTATGTCACGTTATACTCAATATATGAATAGATTCGGTATGTATTATCATATATATTTTTATATGGAACATACATGAATACATAGTAGCACACAATACTATGTACGATTAATTTGTTTGCGGTAAAAATTCTTAATACTCCTGATTTGTATTATATATTCGTTACCAAAAGTTTGATTTATATTTGTATTTTATGAGGATGAACTTATAGCTAGCAAAATGCTTTAGCTACAGTACTGTTATAACATTACACATTTAACATGAGATTTCTTTTATTACATGAATATTTAATAAACAGAGAAATTTTGAATAACTTTGTTTTGTTATCTATACACAGCATTTCCAAAAATTTAAACATCGAGGGTCTTTTGTAATAGTATTTTTGAATATATGTTTTGCGTAACTCATCGAAACATGGACAAATAAGCATAACATGATATTTATCTTATATATCTTGTGAATTACAGATTAAACAATATCGTTGATCTCTAGCAATCCTATTTCTACCATGTCTACCAGTTTGTATTCTGAGTGGATGCACCGATAGTCTTAGTCTACAGAAAAACAGTCTAAGGCTTGTAGGTAATACATCAATGTATGTTTCGTAGAACAATTTGTCTTCGAAAAGGGCATAGTTTGTAAGAACATTATTTGACTGCATATTCTGTGACCATTCCTGAATGAAGGTATCGATTATGCTTTGTTTAAAAACACCAAGGAATGATTTTAAATCGACATGATCAGCGTTTTCAAAAACGTAATCAAACCCATAATTGTTTCACAATGACTTTATAATATATACCCAATATTTAAAGCCATTTATGCAGTCTTCCATAGCTTGTTCGTACACCTTTTTAATAATAATATTATCGGCGCCAATATTTTTACTCCAATATTTAATAATTCTTACATATCTTGTTATGTACAGTGGATATCGACCAATTCCCCATAGACGCCCGCATTAGATGTATTGGTTTTAAGTTTTAAAATACGTTTGCAAAATTTCAGGTGTATTCTCTCGAGCTCGATCGATTTTGTGAATCCCCAAACCTCTGATGCGTAGCTAAGTATAGATCCAACAAACGAATCAAAAAGTTGGCACAATATTTTCGGCTTAAGATCATACTTCTTGCAATTTTGTAATAAAACGTTTAAGGCCTTTATAGCTTTGCCAGACAAGTGCTCTTGGTTAAGTTTAAAGTTGCCAGTGTAGTTAAAAACAGTGCCAAGGTAATTAAAATCGTCTACAATCATTAAATACTTGCCATCATAATTCCAGTGTTCGTTAACAATAAAGATAACAATCTACCCCTTTTTCTGAAACCATTATTTTTGTTTTGTCTGTGTTTATTGTAAGTCACAATGTATTGCAATACGAATGTAAAAGGTTGATATTGGTATGTAACTCTTCGGGAGATTTCGAAAAAATTGCCATATCGTCCGCAAATAGTAAAAGCATTAACACAATATCGTCAATGACTAAACCTGAATTAGGATCATTTTGCAAATGCAGTTCAAGGTCACCCACAAAGAATGAAAATAAAATCGGTGAGATTACCTCCCCCTGTCTTAAAGCAACTGCATATTAAAAAAAATCGGAATAACTGTTACATAATTCAACACATGATTTAACTTTCTGGTACATGTCTCGTATTATTCTCAACAATTTGCCTTGTAATCCGGACTTATGCATTTTAACCAAAGAGCATTCCTATATAGTGAATCAACGCATTTAAAATATCAACAAAAATCACATACAGTCGTTTATTTTGGTTTAGAAAATTTTGAATAACTGACGTTAGTATAAACATGGCATCAACAGTTGGCCTTTCGTTTCGAAATCCGAACTGAGCATCCGAAATACTATTATTTTCGTTACAAAAGGACTCAATACGTTTATTAATTATAGTGGTAAATAACATAGACAAACAGCTAACTAGTGTAATACCTTTGTAATTACTTGAATTTCCGGTATCACCTTTTTATATATAGGGAAAATAACCCCCTCTGTCCATTTATCAGAAAAATAGCCCGAGTTTAAAATTGCATTAAATATATAACACAAATGAGATCCTAAAATATCCACGCTTTCCATAAAATATGCATTAAGCAAATTGTCGTTACCGCATGCTTTACCAGATTTTTGAAACTTCACGGCATTAAAAATTTGATCAGTTGTAATTGGTTTATCAAGCTCCGGAAATGCAACATCACAATTATTAAAATCATGTGAACTCACAATTGTTCCGCATTGTCATTTGAGCATTGCGAAATATCGTTACTAAGAATAGAAAAATAGTTATAAAAGTCATCTAAGGAGATGTTACTAGTTTTCTTATTCTTGTTTTGTTTAAAATGTTTCCAGAACTCCTTAGGTGCTCAGTTTTTCGAATTCATATAGTTTATTATTTTCAAATAACAGTTTCTTTTTATTTAATAATGATTTATAATTTTGTTTATGCATGCAGAGTAAATGTCTGTGCTCAGTCGTTTTACAATTATTAAAATCTCTCAAAGCATGGAAATATTTATGTTTAGCCTGAACACATTCATTATTAAACCAGTCCGCATTCTTAACATGCGTTTCATCGTCTGGACTAAATTTCTAACATATATTATTTTTTAAAAACAGTGGATCCGCTACTTTACGCACAATCAATGTAAAAGTATTAAGTAGTGTATTTACAGATTCACTGTTGTTTTAATGAATACTATCACTACTTGTCAAATTATTTAGTTCCGTTAATAGAGCGATTATACCACTTCTGAATGTATCGCGTTTAGATAAATCCCATTTCAGTTTTAAGATCGTCAACCGTAAAACTACTAATGTGCGAAAAATTACATTCCTTCGTGAGCAGATAATCAATTACTGAAGCCCCTTGATGCGATATAAATGTAAACTTGCCAGTATTTTGCAATCGACCGTTAAGGATGCGTAAACTGGTTGATTGACAAAGGTCAATAAGTTTAACCCCATGGCTATTTACAGTATTATCGGGTGAGGCCCGGTACAGTGGTTCATCTGGAATATAATCAACATCATCAATACATTCTGTCATTCTATCATGCGTAATATAATCACATTTCAAGCCAACACGACAATTAAAATCCCCAACTATATATAAAGATCCCAACGTGTCAAGTATATTAACATCTGTTTCTAAAACTTCAAATATATCTACATCAAAACTAGTGTAAGCTTGTGAATCCTCACCCCATACGTAAACGCCACATACATAAGCATCTTGGTCAAAATGATAGAAATTTGTATCCAACTTAATCCAAATAACAGTGTCCAGATAGTTCCGAATAATTTCAGTACGATTATAAATTGTATCCTTTATATAAATAACAGTTCCGCCACTAGAGCGTTTGGCAAACGATGATGGAATTTTCTAAAAAAGTTAAAAGATTTATATCCGCGTAGATCGACATTACTGGAATCGGTAGTCCATGTTTCATAAAGGAAAACAATATCATATTTATTTACAATGTTTATAAAGTCTGCACTGTCTCTTTTCGTAGCAGTAAGTCCATGAACGTTCCAGGATAGTACGCGCAGCTCACCCCCTTCGTCTTCCTAGTACCGAACTGGCTTGCCGTCAACGAACAACGTATCATACGCAATCCACGCTGTTTTGCCGCTGTTGGGCGCTTCCTTCATGCGAGGCACCAGCTTCTGGCGCTTGTCGGCCACTTCCTTCGGGAACTGTTCGTTCACATAGAACGGGGTACAATTCAGCGCGCTCCCTTGGCGCCTTACAAACTCTCTTTCCTTAAATAGGGTAAACTTCGCTACTATACTTCTAGGCCTACCGTCTCGTTTCGGACCCATTCTGTGCACTCTTTCAAAACTTATTTTGTCCGCCATGTCCTTCGCGACCTTCATTTTCTCGTGAATGAATTCCCTAATCTTGGCTTCCGCGTCTTTGTCGTATTAATTGGGAACTTCCGGTATACCACTAAATACCAGATTGTTCCTCATCGAGTGGGGCTGGAGTTTTGTGTCCTCCTCTTACAGTCGGTCCTTGGTTTTCTCCAATTCAACCACTTTACTGTTTACCATGCCTAGGCCGAAGTCAATGGAATCATTTTTCTCTTCCACCTTTGTAACTCTTTCCTCTAGTTTTATATTTCTGCCCTCAATAGTAGTTCACAGTTTCCTGAGCTAGGTATCAAAATTGTCAACCTTTTTCTCTAACACTTGCAGTGAATCTAGCCGCCTTTCTACACATTAATTAATCTTCTATCAATACTTTTCAAATAGTCTAGTATTTCAATACTTGTATTTGACGGTTCCGGTCGTACTCCCGTTTCCATAATTATATTTGTATTCATAGAGCTTATGCCCAGTTCATTACTGTCTACAAAAACATCACTATCTAGAATCTAAAACCTGTTTGTATCGAACAAGATAGAGTGTGCTTCGCCAAGAATTTCACTCACCGGAATGTTGTTCTCTTCGGACGGGCCTCTTATTTTCACAGTCTTATTCTTATTTAACTTCTCACTTTCACCGCCGTTACTGTCTCTATCTCGCTTCTTTCTATTTCCTATAACACATATCACTTATAATCCTTCACATATACACATTTTACAACACTTGTATAGAGGATAATATCTAGTTCTCCGATATTAAAATGGAGGGCACATTTAGACTGTTTGAAAATGGATATCCATGAACAATTTCTATTTATCCCATGTAGCTGTTTAAAATGTAATACAGCTGTAACATGCTGGTATTATTAATACGTAAATCACGTAAATTGTAAAATCAAATCGATTGAACACATCAATCATGCAAAACAATATTTTTCTCTAAAACATCAAATTATCTTAATCTTAGAGATGCTTATTGTTGCATATTTGTATTGTAAAGTAAGTAAGTAAGTAAATTTTTTATTATCGTGACTTGTGTATAACATTTACATTTATAAGTAAATACAGATGCAAAATAGATCACACCCGGCCCACCTAAGTCACCTTAGCAAGTTCCATTATTAACAACGTTGTATATAAATTGATAAAACGTGTCAAAAATAAAGATTGTTATCACATGACGGCAGCGACAGACATACGTATCGAATTGGTAATCGTGTTTACGAATACAGAATACTTCTTCTGCGTAAGTAGGCAGCCGTAATATATCTGGCTAGTTGTCTAGTGTTATTATGGATCCGATAACCTAGTTGATCTATGGGGGACAGTGTCATAAAACCAGTCTCCCGCAAGGCATCGCCAAGTATTCCAAGCCTTAAGTTACTATATCTTGGACAATTTAACACAAAGTGTGTTTCATTTTCAACTGTTTGAAGGTCACAGAAGTTGCATAATCTTCTATCCTCACTCACGCCGAGATATCTTCCAGTTTCTATTCGTAATGGTAGGATGCCCGACCTGAATTGTACATATAACGAACGTTGGTGCTTTGATACGTCTAATGTGAGATACGGTTCTTGTATGAAACTTGTTTTAAAAGTACAATAAGTTATCAACTTAGGCATTCTAGCAACGTATTGTTTCCAAATAGAGTCATAGTACACTTCTATGCGTTGCTTTGCAGAGGGAATATTTACAGTTTGTTTGTGGTTGAAAGAGTCACGTAGTCCGATGTGCGTCATAATAATTGCATACTAGTTTTAATTAATATCTAACGTACTAATGTGTGCCACAGTATGAATTACTTTAGGGGGTCTCAATTATTTTGTTAATGGAATGGACGATTCTCGATAACACTGTTGGCCGTAGCTGTTGCAATGCTAAACAGTTATCAATGGGCGTTAGGGTAAATAACCATGTTAGGTTAAATAGTTGAATATATTATTTTCGTGGTAATTTAAATTTGAGCCACCAAGCTTCATTTGCGTTGTTCCAGAGATAGTTTTCAAGGCAAATTTATGTGGACGTCATGGTGCATAACCTTTGCGTAGATAAACACAAAATGAAATTATTCAATTAGGTATTTCAATTGACAATAATTTACCGCATATTAAACTAACGTTATTCCTGAAAACTATTACCAGTTCCGCTTTGCATCTGTGTGTGTACGTAGACACGTATTTAACTACTGACACAATTAATACGCACAATCTTTTTTTCTGAATATAAAGAGAATACATGGTTGGTGCCGGGATGGAGAAAGTTTATCCGGTGGCGGCTTAGAAAGCGAAAATAGGGCGAGCTTTAGCGAGCCTATTTTTGTTTTCGGGCCGAACCGGATAAACTTTCTTCTTCCCGGCACCTACCTTGTATTCTATTTATTCTGATTTCTATTCAATTAAATAAAATAAAAAAAACACTAAGTAAAGATTTAAATAAAAAAAATAATCTAGATATCTAGACCGGCCTCGAACCAAATAACTCGCTTGTATGTATGCGTACTGCACGAAAAAAATAGTTCTCTATTTCTTAATCCCCGTTATCACAAAGCGAAAGTAAAATATTAATAAATCTTATTTGCTGATGTCAGTACGATACGAAAATGACGTGGTAAATTTGCTTTTGTTTTAAACCAGATTATATTGGTTTTTAAAGTGTTACATTACGTCAAACCAACTACGTCATTATTTTTGTGTTGTAAGATTACATGATGTAGTCAAACCAGAACGCGTTAGTTTTGCAGTTTTAAATACATGAAATCGGAATACATATTTAGTGTTTCTGCGTTTTGGATGGATTATATTATGCAATAGGATTCACATAATTCACATAAAAAGTGTATGGAATATTTGCCTCGAATGAAAACGGTGAGATTGATCCCTTTTCAAGTTTCTACGATTTACTCGGATAGTTGTGGGTGGAGTGCAGCGTAACTGAAAGTGAAATAAATCAAATTAATGTTTCGTTCTACGTTAAAATTACAGATGTAGCCTTTGATGATTTTTGTTCATTTCTTTTCATCGGAAATTTATATAAAGGGTTATTTCTTTGATGAATATGCTCTGTTGGTTGAACAATGAAAGTCTATCCACAAAGAATAACCCGCTTGCATCAAATTCAACTGTGTTGAAATGGAATGGAACTGGATGGAAATTGTTGTTAGCAAGTTATATGGAGTGTAAGGGCAAACAACTCATGTGTTGTTTAACTCTGTTAAACTAGACAACACAAAGTTTGTTTCGATGAAAAACTCTGGTATGCAGACTTTATGCTGTGTCTCGACAATGTTGTTATCCGGCGCGTAGGAATACCTATTGACGGTATATCATTTACGTGATCAACTGCCCGATATCAACAAGTTTATACGGTCACCGCTTTATTAGGTCACTGTTTGGGTTTGTAGCAGGATAAATGTTTATTCTTGAATAATGTTTATAACATAATTACAGTCATTCATAACAAAACAAAACATTTATACACGTTATACAAAAGGTTTATTCAGAGGTAGGTTGATACAAATTTCATGGAAATAAAACGTGAAATGTGTTTAATAAAATGTACATCAATTAATATACATTAATATAAATACATCAAAGTAGTTTTGGACAGGACATTTTATGCAAGCCACTTAACGAACATTATTATCTGTTCCTGTCAATTTTAATGTATTTGTCTCGTACTATCAGATATCTCAGTCTAGGCGTAATATATATATTGTATATTAATTAGGTAACACGTTAGTCTATTTAAATTGTATAATAATACTTAATAATAATAATAATAATAATAATACATGTTTTATGTATCGAAGATAAACTTCGACATACACCAAATAAAATTTACAGAACATGCAAATTAAATAATATATTTCTTATTTACTAGAAGGTCTTCAAACAGATATAATCAAATTCAATGTCAACAAAACAATTAAGATTATCTCATTATTAATCAAATAATAGAATGATGTTGAAATATAACATAATTAAAAATAAATCATAAACACAAGCACTAACGTACATGTTATCATTCATAAACACACTTAAAAGAAGAATATAACCATATCCATAATGCACTGAGACATTATAAAAGTGAATACATTTTAATAGATAGATAGATAGATAGATATTTTATTTCAGACTTGTACATTGTACATCGTCTACAACACATAAAATAATATAAATACAATGTCAACGTGAAATGCATGGGTTAACAATATTTTGGATATTAAATAATATATTTAAAATTAGTTATTCAATATATACCACATTAACCTAACATACTTGTATATACTTGTATATATGTATTTTATTTGCTATCTGAAATATATAAGACTAAACATGTTTGCAATGGAGATGAGCATTTAGGCAAAAGTGTTATGGAATGCAGAACGTACACTCAAAGCTTCTTTTAAAAACATACAAAGATTTATAAGTTCAGTTCTATTATTAGTTTTCAACAATTGGACATATTTAAAAACCGATGGGCGTGCACGGTATTTTAGTTTAACATATTTATTTCTTAGATCAGAAAAGCAGGGACAAATACAAATAAAGTGATATTCGTCTTCGACGTCAAACTTGTTATTTTGTAAACAATATAAACAGTATCTTTCATTTCTAGGTGTATTATTTCTATTATATCAACCGGTCTGAATCCGTAAAGGATGAGCAGACATTCTCAATCTACACAGATAAAACCTTAGGCTTCTCGGGACAACATTTAAATATATTTCATATTCTATAGAAGTTTTGAATTGTCTATAAACATCCAGCATCGAACTATTCTCGAGTAAACTAAACCATTCGTGTTTAAATGCATCAATTACTCTATTTTTAAAGGTACTTATACATGTTTTAACATCTATGGAATGTACATTATCAAATACAAAAGATAATCCGTAATCGTTTAACAATTTTCTCAACTGAAATACCCAGTTACGATTACCATAGTCACAATCAGCTACAGCTTGAGTATATATACGTTTTAAAATAATGTTATCCGTGGATACAATTTTAAGCCAATACTTGACAATACGAACATATCTGCTTATATACAGGGGGTATCTGCCCAGTTCACCGTACACAGCGGCGGTGCAGGTATTAGAAGGAACATTTAACAATCGTTTACAAAATTTCAAATGAATTCTTTCAATTTCTTTACTTCTGGTGTGACCCCAAAGTTCAGACCCATAGCTTAAAATTGAACCTACAAACGAATCAAACAATTGACATAATAATTTTGGTTTTAAGTCATACATTTTACATTTAGTAAGCAAAATATTCATTGCCTTAAGAGCTTTTCCAACCAGATGCTCTTCATTTAGGTTAAAACTACCGGTATATTTAAACACCAGTCCAAGGTAATTAAAATTATCTACTACTTCTACTGGTTGGCCATTGTAAGACCAACTTTCGGTGGGCAAAAGCCCACCTCGCTTTCGGAAAACCATAATTTTTGTTTTTTCTACATTAACTTGCAATCCCCATGTATTGCAGTACTCGTATAAATAATCTAAATGAGTTTGAATTTCGTTTGGAGATTTACCAACAATAGCCATGTCATCAGCAAAGAGTAAAAGTAACAAAATTATATCATCAATTTGTAGACCTGAGTCAATATCATTTTGCAAATACAGTTCTAAGTCCTCAACAAAGAGAGAAAACAACAGAGGAGACATTACCTCCCCTTGTCGTAGTCCTACTGCATATACGAAGTAATCAGAATATGAAGACAACGATTTTACACATGATTTTACTTTTCCGTACATATCGCGCACAATTCTTAGGATCTTGCCTTGAATTCCTGATTTGTACAATTTAAACCATAACCCATTTCTATATATAGAATCGAAGCATTTCATCATATCGACGAAAATGACGTATAAACGCTTGTTTTTATATGAGTAATGTTGTATTAAAGACAAAAGAATGAACGCAGCATCAATAGTAGATCGCCCTTTTTGAAATCCGAACTGCGCGTCCGAAATAAGATTATTTTCATTACAAACTTGTTCGACACGGTTATTCAATACAGTTGTAAATAGTTTAGATAGGCAGCTCACAAGCGTAATCCCCCGATAGTTATTAACGTCATTAACCGGACCCTTTTTGTGAATCGGAATAATTATACCTTCTGCCCATGCGTCTGGAAAATATCCAGAGTTAAGAACTGTGTTAAACAAGTCACATATATGCGAAGACAATATATCAACTGTTTCAATGAAATATTCATTTAACAGATAATCTGTACCGCTTGATTTGTTACGCTTCAAAGATTTAATAGCTTTTACGATTTCATCAACGCTGATTGGCCTATCAAGTTCAGGGTAAACATCATTAGGCATGTTAAAATCGTTTTGCTCGTTAAAAGTTTCTGATTCCTCATTTCTGCAATTGAAAAGATTACTGCTAATATTTTCAAAATATTCGCGAAAGTCCCCTAAGGAAATATCTTCAGAATGTTTACGTGATCGGGATTTAAAATGTTTCCAAAAATCTTTAGGTTTAGATTTCTTCATCTGTTCAAGCTCAAGCATTTTACTTTTATAATGTAAACGTTTCTTTTTCCTAACTATATTTTTATACCTAGCTTTACATTCACATAAATTAATCCTGTTAGATTCAGTTCTCTGAGAATTAAATAATTTAAGAGCGTCAAAATAACAAGAACGCGCTGTTTTACATTCATTATCAAACCACACATTTTTAAATTGTGTACTATCTTTGAAACACATTTCATCTTTAAAATAGCACGTTTTACAAAACAGGGGATCTGCTACGCTTCGTATTGTATTAGTAAAATCATTTAGCATATTATTAACAGAATCTCTGTTTGAGCAATCAACGTTGTCCACAATAGCATTAAACTTGATCAAATTACCTATAATACCTGAGCGAAATTGCTCCCTAGAATGCACATTCCACTTATATTTCATTTCCGCATGACTAGTTTTATCACGTCTATTTTTATTACAACACAATGCAAAGTTTACTGGGGCGTGATCGCTCCATTCATTAAAACTATCAATACAAAAACGAGATAGTTGTGAAAAATTACAATCGGCAGTGAGCAGATAATCAATTACAGAACAGCCGTTATGCGACAAGAAAGTATACTGATTTGAGTTTCCTAGCCGGCCATTAACAATACGCATACCGGTTGCCTTACAAAAGTCTAGCAACTTAATACCATGATTATTGTGCCTTTGATCTAACGAGGCCCTGCTAGGAGTACAATCTGGACTATAATCGATTTCATCGATGCAAATATTCACTCTATCATGCAAAATATAATCATTCTTTTCACCAACACGACTGTTAAAATCACCGCATATATAAATTGCGCCCTTATTATCATAATCTGAAATATCGTTTTCTAAAATTTGAAATAAGTCAACACTTAAATAGTTATAGACTGGCGAATCCTCACCCCAAATGTAAACGCCACATATAAAAATATCTTGTTCCATGTTAAAAAATACATGATCTAGTCTTAACCAAATTATGGCGTCATAATGATTTTTTATAATTTCTATACCGCCCTCTAAATAATCCCTGTAACAAAGCAATAGACCGCCACTACTTCGTTTGGCATTTCTATTTTGGAAAGTCCTGTAAAAGTTATGGGTAATATAACCATTTAGTTCTACGTTAGAATTTGATTTACACCACGATTCATACAAAAAACAAATGTCATAATTTGCCAATATCCCAACAAAATCAACACTTTCCTTCTTATCTTGCGACAGACCATTAATGTTCCACGATAAAACAGACAGTTCATCTCCTGCGTACCCCTACTGCTTTATCGGCTGTCCATTGATGTACAGCGTATCATACGCCAACCAAGCACGCTTGCCCTGTCGCTTTGCCTCCTTCATTTGTGGAACGAGACGTCGACGCTTTTCTTGCACTTCCGGGGGAAACTGTTCATACACAATATAATTTGTGCCCTTAAGTTGTGGCCACTGACGCCTGACTAGCTCCCTGTCCTTAAAAAATGCAAATTTCGCCACAATTGACCGTACCTTACCATGCACTGGCTGAGAAGGGGTACGATGCACTCGCTCGAGTTGTAGCCCATCCACCGTCTCTTTGGGGATTTTAAGCTTTTCATGCATATGTTCCCTAAGCTTACGTTCGGTGATGACTTGGGATTCATTTTAATCATGAAAACAAATTCAATAATGAAATAGCTGCAGTTTATTGAATCAAGAGCGGTTATAAAGGTTTGCCTTTAATGGATTCTTAAAAGTTAATAAATTATTTGTTTGCCGCATTGAAGGGGTTATTTAGTTGCATATTTGTATGCTAGAGTATTTGTATGCTAGAGTATATGTATGCTAGAGTATCCAAAAGATCATTTAAGATAGTTTGTATTTGGTATACGTATTAGCTTTAAATCTTCCTTTTTACAAGATCGCAAACTATAGTGATTGTTTTGTGAAGGAGTTATAAGGTCACATCCGGACATCCATCTTCCCTGCACAAAATCAATATGTCTCCCTACCCATATATATATATTGTAAGTGTTGGTCAAAACTTCAAAAGTTCAAACTTGCACGTTTTTTGTGTGTGCAAA
The DNA here is from genome assembly GCA_027627225.1 of Congeria kusceri. Taxonomy (NCBI): domain Eukaryota; kingdom Metazoa; phylum Mollusca; class Bivalvia; order Myida; family Dreissenidae; genus Congeria; species Congeria kusceri. The sequence goes on from CM051034.1 coordinate 53,522,652, forward strand.
TAGTAACAAATAAAACATCTTAGCCCAATGCACCTATATTGGTATATATATTACATGTTATTGAAATCTATACTAATAACAAATAATGTGCATACATGTTCTATTTATATTACATATATGAAGGTTTACTACATGTAGAATGAGTTACTATGACTGCCATATTAAAATGAAATCTATGGTTTAATTGTTGATTAAGTAAGGTACACATCTAGGACAACTGTGAACGTGGACTTCTATTGCTAAACTACTTAATTACCATAACTATTTGTCTTGCACTCCCTAAGTATGTTTAAAAAAAAACACAAGAACAACGCATATTAAATTCACCAACGTGTGTCCGTTTTGTGGTTCAAGTTTGAATTTGCTTATAGTTGGTGTTGTCGTTGGCGACCGAAATGGACAGGTCCTTTCGCAAGGAAGCTGCTTGCATCGAACGGTTTAGGGTTTTTGCCTCGTATCATACAATTAAATATAGCATGGATTACATTTACCGTGTCCAAATTAAAAGCAACGAAATGAATTTCATGCAGAGACGCTTTATCCTTACATAAAGTGCAGAAGTGCAATACGGCCTTTCCATACTGGACTGTACAATATTTTATCGGAACACCAAATATAGCTGCAACGAAAGTACAATATCTTTAATAAAATCCACTTTTCTTAAGATCGCAACAAGTATAAAACATGTGCATTTGACAACATTTACATGTATAAACAGTTTCCTGTATTCTAAGTGAAAACTGAAATATTTGTTGCAATCAATGCGATATCTGGCGATAGACTGTGTTGGAAACTTGGAAATGTCCCAGCCATCACTTAGTATGTTAGCATATGTCTTACCCGAACTGAGTGCTGATCGTGCTGGTAGTGCAACTGGTCTCATGTCTCTATGGTTTGCTGCCATAAAACTGTTGAAAACTGCACTGTATAGATGTACGATCTCCAACAGGAATTGATCCGTAAGCCTGAATATACCTGTCACATTATTTCGTTAGTTCATCTCTAGCGCTTCTTGCAATCGCGTACGAAACATGGGACAACATATTATTAGATGTATTTACTATGCAATCAACAGACAAATCGCATATGCTGGTTTTATAAACATAAAATTTCATTGTAGAAGCTGGTGGCTATTCGCAAAGCGAGTTGTATTGTGTTTTCCATGAGTCTGTAATATGCAATGTATTTTAAGCACACATACTAAATGTTAACATATATAACGTGTTTTCAACTTCATACGACTGCAATATTTTTAGAAGAGTATACAATTTAACACATTGGGCAACAATGATCATGATCATAAAAAAATATATATATTGACTTGTGGCTGCGCCACTCTTGAACATATCATTTTCTATGAACACTCGTGAAATAAAATACGATCTTACACCAAAATCAACAAATATCCTCTATTTATATGATCATTTGTTTAAGTGTTTAGAGCTCTTTACTTGCAGATCGTTAGATTCATCACTTCCATCAGCCGTCTCTTGCAGCGTACCTATTGCAGAATTATCGCTGAACAACATTTGTTCTAAGGCATCGTTTGGCTTGAAATTGAATTGTTCAATATGATTTTTCTGACTTATATTTCTTAGTTTTGTTTTCACGTCTGTTGTTTCTTGACGAAGACTTTTCAATGCTACATAAAGTCGACCTGGGTGTTTTTTCTCTACTGATTCCTCGATTAACTTTTTTTCCACTTACACTTAGCATCTTTACATGCAACTGCAAATTTATTAAGTGCATTATTAATAAGCTCATGCTTAACTGAAAATGCGTTACGCTTCCTTCTTCAAGAAAATGTGTTGTTCAGTAAGTTTCAAGAAGTATGTTTCAAGTTCTCTCATATATGTTGAGTTGCAATAAGTGTTCAACAGAATATTTTCTGACACATCTTTTTCTATTTTGGTTATTTCTTTTTCTAACTCTTGTATGAGAGACAAGCTTTCTGGCACATTTAGTTCGTCCAGTTTAACATCGTGAAGGTCAATGGTATCATTTATGCAATCATTATGACTTAATCGTTGACATCGCACATATATGACAACATTGTGGTTTTGCAATACAATCTCGTTTTTCGGATTCATGAATCTCACAATTTTGATTATGGATATCGGTTTGTTCCTTGGACTAATTTGGACGTCGAATACCTGCGCTTTCTTCGTTGTTGCACGGGTACAAATTTCCAAAAGGCAAATATTGGAATATTCTTATGATTTTAAAAACAGTTTGCACCTAGCTTGAAATTGCAGTTTTCACAAAACCCCATAACAGGTTCAACAGAAAAGAACACGCATTTTTTAGATTCGCATGCCATATCCGTGGTTACTAGAAAATAAAGCAAACAATCATATAATAATACTCCTACCGCAGTTATTATTTAGTCCACCGGCCAATAGAAAACATTGTCTAAAATAAGTTTATTTCTTAATGGTTTTCTTCTCCGTGACATCACATGCAAGTGATCACCGACCGCATTATTATAGATGCAGTGTGTCTCAATGTATATATTTGCGTATTTAAGTTACTGTAATTAATAGCACGAGTTGAACGTGATTAACTGTTTTCTGAATATTTCCAAAAATGCCAAAATACATTTCTATTGTAATCGTATTAAAGAGTGTATCTACGACCTAACAACAGAGTTATTGACATAAATTAAAACCATTGTTGAAAAACGCATAATTGGATACTGTTTAAGTATTAATTAGTTTTCTAATGTACAGGCGGAATCTCAAATATTGTGCAATTTTATTGACCTGACACTCATTTATCTCCGGTAGCGTTCGACTATTCTATTTATATCGGTTTAACATTTATCGAGCGTCTCAAGAACGGATTTCATAATCATATAACAAGTGCGCCCATCAACAAGCGTCGGAAGGAGTAGTGGATAGTGTTTTAGACTTTGAATCACAATGAGTGTGGTTCGAGTCCAGCCAAAGTCTGTCTTTTTTTAACCATTTTCTTTTACTTTAACATCACTTATTATCATTACAGTTTTTCTTTATTTTATCTTTTTTTCTTTGGTTTCTTTTTTATTAGTTAGTTCATTTTATCTATATAAAAATGCATTCAGAAAGATTCTGTTCTGCTCAGAGTTTCGGTGCAGATCTCCTCATTGTAAGAATCGAGGCTGATGATAAGATTCCGTATCATGACGTCATCAAAATGATCAATTAAATAAATTAAAATAAATGAATTAATTAATTTAATTTAATGTGCCTGATCTGGGATTCGATCCCAACTAATCACGCTTCCAAACTTTTCGTGCTTACCACTGCGCTATAGTATCAACTGTCACAGAGTAAAGATGTAATCATTACATATTTGCGTCCAAGTCCCCTATCTGAATTAGAAGCTTACAAAAGATTTACGAAAAAAAACGGAATATTTATGAGTGACAGGTCAATAAAATCGCACAATACATTTATATATGTTGACTTGACTGTTGGTTTAGGTTACACAACATTAATAAACGGCATTCTTATGTGTTGATTTATTCGACATTTAGTGTTTCCTTCGTCGTGTTTAATATGCGTAAACGTCTGCTTTTAAGTTACATTGTTACATTCATTTGCTTATTTTGAAAATAATTGATCTGAATCATCGTACACACACACTTTAAAAGAGGATTAAACGTTAACGTGCTTGCTGGAAATATAACGAAAACATTGTTTATATTACTTGTTGTTTCTCAACTATACGTTTGATATTAATTTGGCGAAGCATGCCCAATCACGTCATTCATTAGTGCCTTTCGATTCGAAATGAATACTGATAGATGTACTGATACTTGCTTTATTAAGTGAGTACTGTACTGCAGATCGCTAAAAAAGAATATTAACTATGACTACTTATATATTTTAGCTGATCCCAACATAAAAATTCATGACGGTTTAAATACTGTATTCCCGCAAGGCCTGATGTAGTTACAAATGTGTATCCGGTTTTGGGATCTACATGTACTTTTCAATTTTGAAACTTAGTAAAGCTTGCAATTAACTCATTATATGTTGTTTATAACGTTTCTAGCACTGTAATACAATGACTATTTTTATTTCGCTATTGTTTTTAATGACACTTACCTCTTAACAAGAAGAAGATACGTGTCCGTTTTCTGAAATAAACGACTTCACACAATTATGTACGTGTTAATGTGTTATTCGCCTACCACCTAAATAATTAGGTACACAGAATGTGTAGTTCCTTTTATAACGGGACATTTAAACATAACTTAATTAAACGATTATACAGTGCAACATGTGGACACCAAACGGCATCAGGTAATTATAAAACGTATTCAGTGATCTCTTCACTGTCCGTTAATTAACAAACATAGTTCGATAGTTTCGACTCTGGTCGAAATGGCAAATGCCGTAAATATGTCTTCTAAACATTTTGATGTGACACCGAATCACTCGGAAGCAAGTGTATTTATAGACAGCTTTGTCAAATTCAAGGATTCCTGTTTTGGTGTTTTCATTTTTAAAAGTAAGAAACATTGTCTTAGAAGTTAAATATTTTCCTTATAAGTTAGTTATTTTAATTAAAAAGCAGAGGGAAAGAGAGCAGAGATGCAACATCTCAAAAAGAAAGATACGAACCACACCATGAGATAGTGGCAATTTTTCTATAGATATTGAATGTACTGGTTACTAGCACAAAACCGTCTTACATCAATGCTCAAATGTTCTAGTTTTGAAACACATCTCTCATATAGTTTAATTATACAGTTGAAGGGACTATGTCAACGAATACTTGTCATCCTATTGCAATATAATAATAAACTAATTTATATGATAGACATTAGCTTTACAAAGAAATTTGCATTAAGTAAAAAATAAATACAATAAATAAATAAAATAATACACAAGTAATGACATATTTCTACATAATTTTTTTTTAAAACGTTAAAAACAAATAAAACACGGAATTGGTATCGAACCCGACACTTACCCGAGCCATCCAAAAAGTTAAACAGCGCAGTAACCAACTTTCTTATTCTGCTTGATAATGAATCGTGTATAAACTATGGTTACCCAGAATACTCTTTATTCTGACTTCAAAGTGATAACATGAAAATAACCAAATTAACACGACCCTTATTATAAACTGATTTTGATCTCAGAATGCGTACACACTTGTCCCATTTAATATGCTCTCTTTCTTTGACGGTTATTATGTGCCAGTATTAATATCTTAATTTCATTGTTTTTAGAAAATGCTCCCTTGGGGCCATTTTTGATGACATAGTCCTTTCAAACATACGTGTTGCATCTCTGACAAAAATATAATTTTTGTAACGTTACTTCCTCTTAAAACATTAGCATGCCTTTCAACTCTTGCTATCGAACCATTGGTCAATCAACTCGCCTCTAACGGTCAAATATAAAAGTATATGGCATTATATTACGTCCCTAGCAAATCCGGAGGTGCCATCAGCCTATGTGCAAAGATACCTTTCAAGGAACGATTTGTGTCTTCAGCAAGTGTGTTCTATTGACATGGTTTTTTATAATCCGCACATATTGAGATGTACGGATTATAAATGTTGCCGATATTTATATTATGCACTTACATAGATGTATGCCCAGTTGTTTGTAATTCGAATCAGAAACATATACACTGATTATATTGTCAATACAAACTGTGAATCTAAATAAAATTGTGTACAGTTTATTAAAAATGTCTCATAAGTCATATCAAGAAATATCGGTCACTTTCTCATACTCTTCAAAAATAATATCTTCATTTCTTCTATCTGATCATCTTTCATTAGATTGATGATTTTTGCAAAGTGATAAGTGTAAGTTCTTTTTTCCTATTTATGAAGTTACACAATCAGCTATATTAGAAACTTCAAAAAATACACTATTTATAGCGTCAATAAACCCAACATGCCACCACGGCACGCGGCTAGTGGTGCATAGATAAAGAAGGAAAATAACTGTGGGTTATTCTGCAACAAAATATGGGCGGAGCCTAATGTTTTGAAAATAGTTCCGGAAATTCGAATAAATTGCTCCGTAAAATGCACGTGCTTAAACGCGCGATAGAAAATTGTGACAAACAAATCATTTTCTGCATTTTGTAGCAGAATAAACCCACACTTGTACTACATATTTTATACTTAAGTTCACAAAAATGTTTACGTTTTGTTAATATGCTTTTAATTTGCGCTTTTTAGCATCATATTTTCACTGTATTATATCGATAAGCATGACGTCATTCGCTGAATGTTTATCAATAAAGCTTATTTATATTCATTTTGAATTGTTATGATTTATTGACGTCATTGAGTATAGATAACTATAGTTCTCATTCATAACCTTTAAAAATACGAATTTTATATAAGATCGTGTTAGAATCGAAAGAATTAATCAACGGTTTGTCGTTCCGATGCTTGTATTCAAACAACTCGGGCTACCGCCCTCGTGGTTTAATTCCTACGCATCAGAACTCCAAACAGGTGGTTATTACCGCAATAACCAACAGTTACCCGTCAATTATTTCTTAATTAAACGTCGGATTTCTCTGGTATGAATTCAAAGAATTCACGATCGCAATGCTGACAAAACATCCTTTGCAGCTATTAAATCTTCGTGTATGTTATAATTCACAGTTTAATTTCAATCTATAAATAAAATCATCTCAATGCCGTTGAGTTCGAACGACCCAGCATCATATGTATTAAACTGTATATATTTTGTTTCTTTTTGGTCACTTTTTGCAACAACATAATTATTGTGCTGGTCAAATAATATGGGATATGTTCGTTACGAATCCGTGGGTTTTATTATTAGTGTATTCTGAAATAAAATTGAGTTTAAAGCACGGTCGGTGTGTTCTGATATTTTACCTAATATCCATCGGATTGGATACGGATATGATGTCCTGAAATCATTATGTATGGAAAGATCTAGAGCGAAATAGCAGGGTGCTACACGCTATTCCTTTTTGCTTCCCCCTTGCTGCCCCTTTGGGCTAGTCACCACAAAAAAGTTGAATCTCTTTTGAATTTAATATAGTTTTGCATATTTCAAATGAAAAATGAATAGACCATGCTTAAAGACCTTGATTACAAGTATCAGACTAATAAATTCACTGGATTTAGCAAATGTCAACATACTGGGCCAGTTTTTCACCTGCTCTTTTTCAGCAGCATCCTGTACCTCTTGTTATCCTAGATCTTTCCCTTTGGAATGTTACACTCTTTAGTTATTTATAATCTGATATATACCCAAACGGTACACAAACGTATGCTACTACCGACACGAGGGACGCACTGGCTACGGAAATACACTTGTCTTAGAATGACTATTTTTGTAAAGAATATCCATAGCATGTTTACAGCACCTCACAACATAAACTGCACACACATGTTTATCGAATGCCTGAACGGCATGCAAATGATGTAAGCAGCAAATGTTTCGTGCATATATGACAGCTTACACGCAGTTAACATGTAATAGATATTCGATCGTAACACTGTGGCAATAAATAGGAAAAAAAAACATAAAACAACTTAACAAGCGATGTTAAACTTACTTTCAACTGGACATTGTGTGGAAGCTTTACATTAAATGTATATCAATATGAATAGAAATTATAGGACATCTAGAAATATATATTTTGTATTGTCGACGTATGCCTCCTTACTTCGACATAACATTCGACAAAACTTCATTTTTGAGTAATGTTTACTATATTCAGATGCTATATAGACACGCAATGACTTTTGAATAAATGTGTACTTAAGAGTTCCTTATTGCGACCCCCCTCAAATATTTTTAATAACATGAACATTCAGACCTAGGGTATTTTTCTGCAGACATTTTTATAGATCTATTAAAATAGAGAAAAATTAATATATAAACACGTGAAAAGAGAACAGAAGAACATAAGCAAGCACTTGCGATGTCTATCAATTTGATCCAAATTTCAAGCAAAATTCACAGTAAAAGAAATAATTATCTACTTAGTCAGCCGGAATTACAAACAATACTGCATCTCTGTGCACGTGATATGCCGGCGTCGTCGATGCGCCCTCGTCAGATCCAGGAAAATGACAAGACCCCTCCTGGTTAAAATCATCATCTGAATCTATCAGCTGTGGTGTCGCGTTGCAGACGATCAATATTTCCTCTTTCTTTTAGCTTCTTTGATAGCGGCATTTACTTGATGCCTGTTTCTGTCTGTTTCCTCTATGAGTGCTATGTTCCTCTCATTCTCGTCAAGCTTCTGTATGTTCTTCTCTAATCTCAATTCTTTTCTCCTTTGTTAAGATTCTTCGCCAGCCCGTTTTTGTATCCTCTTTATTTTGAAGTAGTGTGATGGCCTCTTTCCCAAAGGTGATTTGGGAAGCTTCTTGCGGATTGTGTTAGGTTTCTTCTTCTTACCTCGGTCACTTTGAGCTCGGAGAAGGCTGGTGAAACTGTTAACCTCTGCTCTGGGTAGCGTACGTGATTGTTTCTGACCCCTAAAGACCCATCGCCCCATACATTTGTATCTTCACAGCGCCCCTGTCTGCTCTCCAAACTAAATATCCGACAGCAATTTCAGTTATGAATGAAATTGGTTGCTTACAAATTAAAGTGATCATTGTCTCCAGTTGCAACATGGTTGCTGATAAAAAACCGGGAAATTCTTGAAACGAAAAGGAATAAAATGCAGAAATGAGCCCAGGAAACTGCATCAGAGAAACGTTGAAGATAGCAGGAATGTTTTAGACGACAGGTAATTACAATGATGTAGCGTTAAACAATACGGAATTCTTAGTCATTAAAGGGTCAGTACAATCGTTGTTTTGTTGTGATAAACTATGAGGCTGGGATTACCGAAATACCGAACTGGCCGAGAGTGCCATGTGCCGTCTATCAAGATAGTGGTCTCTTAAATGGAATAGCGAGGCGTAAAGAAGCAACAATCGACCAGACCTTGGAGCCCGTAGGGCCTGCAAGCAGACATAAGGAGAAACATTATGCAAAATGCTGTGGCGGCAATAAGGTGGTAACTAAAAAATAGATGGTCACGCTACATATGTTTATTTATAGATTTTGTTATTATTTCATGTCTTGAACTAAAGTTGACAAAAGCTATGACCGCCGAGAACTTGTGTCGCTATCGAGTTTGTGTGTGAATACTTCCAGAATTTCTTAAAATCACAAGGTATTGAGCGCAGGCAAAATCCCCGTTTATGTACGCAAATACGTGAAGAGGAGGCTGATGCGCAACAAAATGCGAAACAACCGGGGACAGATGCGCAACGAAACGATCAACAATGTGAACTCGGTTCAGGAGAAACAAGCGGAAGTAGTGCTGTTGTTTGAGCCGATGCCGACGGGACCGGATACCGGTGTAATATAACAGACTGTGTGGTGCTTGTTAATACCTTTTCAGCTAGTGCCAGTACATTTTCATTTAGATTGACATTTGCATCAGCATAAGGGTAATAATTTGGGGTATAAAATAAAATTGTTTACTTGTTAATCTCAGACGAGAATGAATGCGAAAATTAGACTGGCTAGAAGCATGATAATTAATTAATCACACTAGCACGATAAACTTAGACCCGAAGAGTTTAGACACGAGGCGTATTAAGTCTATAGAGATCATGTGACTCCGAGGGGTGGCTTCTCTTTTCCCTGGGGCAGAATTTGAACAATCTCTGTAGAGGACCAGTATACAATGTGTCATGCCATATATCAAACTTATGGGCCGTGCGGTTTCAGAGGAGAAGATTTTTAAAGTCCACTTGTCATACAAGTCTATTCACACCAAGGGATTTGCCAATTTTACCCCAAGGGCATAATTTGAACAATCTTTTATTTTTAAAGTCATTTTTCAATTTAAGTCTATATACACCAGGTGATCCCCGGGCAGAGGTTACCTCTTTTAATCACAGGGGCATCATTTGAACAATCTTTGTAGAAGACCGCTATAGGAGGTTACATACCAAATATGAAGCCTTTGGGCCTTGCGGTTTTAGATGAGAAGATGTTGAAAGTCATGTTTCCATTAAGTCTATATAATGTGTACGTGTGTTGGTTTTATAAACTAGACAGCACTCGTCTGTAGTATTTCTGACTACATCTGCATAACCCACAGGTATAGAGGTATACTTTGTAGTGCACATCAAACTATTGATTTTGTAATATTATTAACATAATTTTCCGTTACTATCATTTCTGAAACATTAATAATAAATAGTTGGTCTTCCTATTCTTAAACATTTTTTTAATCAAATACGTACTCAACCCGATAAAATGCAATAATGCGTTTACTATAAATAAGATGGTCCATGTATTATAATCAATACATATACTGCACAGCCAGCAGAGGATAAATTTGAAATAAGTTCTAACGTTAAATTATGCCAGCGAACTTTACACATAAGTAAGGTCATAGTCAGGTCTGATTTTCCGAGCTACATGTATACCAGTAAACACGATTCAGAAAATGTGTTCGACTTCAATGCACGTCTTCTTGTATGTACATTTAGTATTAATGAAGACAAACGATGCTGATGTTTAAGGTGTTTATTGTACAGAGGCTAGTCGCCGAATGCTGATACGCGTAGGTAGCTCATGTATGCTGGGATACTAGTATCAAGTTACACTACTACAACATCTCCCTTCCAAGGTAAGCTACTACTTGACTAAAGAGTTAATATATCGGGATGTTTTAAAACTCGACCCTACCGTGTTATGTAATGTTCGTTATCGTCTCTGCCCTGAGTTGAACTCTGAAACACAGCACTATCGCTCTCCTCTACCTGTTGCGTTTTGGGAATTAATGTCCTGGTCGTTCTGCTCAACTGTTTCCGATATGGGATTACTTAATAAATGACGCCTATTGCGGCGTATCATTCCGTCCTCTGTTTCATCCTTGTATGGGAATCCAGAGCTCGATTCAACAATGCCGTATTTCTTTTGATCTTTAATGAACACGCAAGAGCGATCTGGCAAATTTTGTGTCAGTTTAGCTTTATGCCGCGAGTCAAAAACACGTTTCTGCTTTATTTTATTTTGACCTTCAAACTGCCTGACTGATTTCAAGTTCGGCCAATTGGGGTGCAAAGATTCAGCTTAACAGGGACTGACGCTTGCAGTTTCCTTCCCATAAGTAGTTCTGCGGGACTGTAACCATTATGTAATGGTGTAGTTCTGTATGCTAGTAGCGCTATATATGGATCGTCGGTCTTTTTTAACATGTCCTTTATTGTTCTATCAGAACGCTCTGCTATTCCGTTGCGCTGAGGCATTTTCGGACTACTAGTCCGATGCTCGAATCCATATTCTTGACTGAATTGTTTGAAGGTACCCGAACTATCCGTTGTCGGACATAACTACTTCCGGGATACCATGTCTCGCAAATACTGACTCCATATGATTTATAACTGTATCAGAATTGGAGTTTGACATTTGTGCAATCTCGATATATCGCGAAAAGTAATCCACCACTAAGATATAAGGACGTCCTTTGTAGTCAAACAGGTCCGTTGCTATGCGCTTAAATGGACGCTCTGGTATGACCTACTTTGACTCAGTCGGCTACGAATCACTAACAATCGATGCTCCCAACTACCACGCTTCATCAGTTGTTCTGCATGATTCGCTGCAGATCGACTTGTTTATGCATGCATGTTATTCTGTTTGCTTTTGATAATTAGCTTGGGAAATATTTGTTCGTTACTTACACATTAATTTTTATAATGATGTCGTGTACCATTAAATAAGAAGCCATTTTATCGAGTTAAATGGTAGGAAATTGAACTTCATGACATCAAATGTTTCCTCTTTAGAAAAACAACACTTATTATTCACATGCTTTTTTTTCTTTTCTTGCCAGCAGACTTTCTATGCTGTCAGATTTTTACCTGTTGTCGAATTGCCTGGCACACGCCCATCATAAAAAACGTTTGTACCGGTAGATTTAAATGAGCATTCAAGTCCTTGCATCATTCCGTAATGGGGTTTTACATATGTATTGTAAGCGTTAACTGTTTCTGATAAAGAGGGTTAATATACAACAATACGAACTAAATGGGTAACATATATTCTTCATGAATTATATGATATGCAATTACAAACTTTTCTTTACCAAAGTACATGTACTTATGCAACAAATACATAAGATGTTTATGTATCCACACACATTGTTAATGTTTAATTTAATCAGGAGGCCCAAGCGGACCAGACGCTCTACTGGTCCCAGGGCAGAGCTATTTTTAAATCAGAAGCAGCACTTTAATAATTTTCGAACATGAGCAATAGGCGAGGCTAAATTACAGATCTCAAAAGGCTAAGGTATTTTTAGTTTTAGAAGTTTCGGACAATTAAAGGTTTTTTACCAATCTTAAATCTGACCAAGGGAAATTATTTTGCCTGCCCAGAGGCACATTATTTTTAAAAACATTGTTCACCCTACAACTATGCTATTTAGCAAACATAAAGGGCCTACCAGGCCTGATAGTTGAAGACAAGAAGTGGTTTGGACGGGTTAAGATACATGTAAACATTTGAAACCCGTCTCGGTGAAATGTTTATGACCATGAGCATCATTGAAACAATATTGGGAAAGCCGAAGGACCATATTGCGATGCTGCATAACAAATGTCCAGGCCTTGGCGTTTCAGACCAAAATATTTTGTAAACCCATGTATCTATTTTCAGCTCCTGTCACCTAGTGACATGTATGCCTCGGACCGGAACATTATGGACACATTTTAATGACAAACAACACTGATGATTTATGTTGAATTAGGTTTGTAGTAAATTAGGAGACATTTTCAGTGTTATAAGTTACACCCGTACACACAACAAACTAACACATGGAACACAGCCGGCGAAACGCTGATCGCATCAGCTTCCTCGACTTTGACTAATAGAGCGTAAATCATCTGATCATAAACAAGAGTGTCATTTCACAAAGATACGCCCGACAAAGGAGCATTTTAGGGGTAAAGATTCAACGACTAAAGAGAGAAAATCTATCCATGCTGGACATAGATATGCTACTGACAAAGTGTAAAGGCTTGATTTCTTATATTTGACCTTTGACCTTGAATTGTGACCTTGAGTTTAGACCTAGGGACCTGGTTCTTGCGCCTGACACCCCATCTCACCATGATGATCATTTCTGCCAAGTAATTTGAAAATCCACCCATGCATGACAAACATGCTCCGGACCCAGTGGTAAGGATTGATTTCTGACATTTGACATTTGAGTTTTGTCCTTTATTGTCACATTGACCTTGGAGCTAGGGACCTGGTTCTTGCACGCGATACTCTGTTTCATCATGCTTATCACGTCTTTTTTTTGAAAATCCGCTAGTGCTGGACAAAGTCATGCTTCAGACAAAGTGTAAAGGGCTGATTTCCTATATGTGACCTTTGACCTTGAATTGTGACCTTGACCTTGGATCTGGTTCTTCCGCTTGACACCTCGTGATCAGGCTTTCACTTCTGAAAAGTTATTTGAAAATCCATCGATGTTAGACAAAGATATGCTCCGGACAAAATGGTAAGGATTGATTTCTTATATTTGACCTTCTTAAATTGTGACCTTGACCTTGGACCTAGGGACATTGTTCTTGCACGCGGCATTCCGTCACACCATGCTTATCACTTCTGCAAAGTTATTTGAAAATCTATCCATGCTGGACAAAGTTATTCCCCGGGTAATGTGAAAAGAATTGATTTCCTATATTTGAACATTACCTTAAATTGTAACTTGACCTTGGACCAAGGCACCTGTTTCTTGAGCGGGACACACTGTCTCATAACGCTGATCACTTCTGCAAAGTTACCTGAAAATCCATCCATGCTGGACAAAGATATGCTCCGGACAAAGTGGTAAGGATTGATTTCTTAGAGTTGACATTAGACCTAGAATTATGACCTTGGACCTAGGGACATGGTTTTTCCGCTGGACGCTCCGTCTCATCATGCTTATAACTTCTGCCAAGTTAGTTAAAATCCATCCATGCTTGACAAAGATATGCTGCGGACAAGTGCCAAGGATTTTTTTTTTTGTTTTTCAAAATTATACCTTTATTTCATGTAAGTGCACACACATAAAGTAGACATCATAAGGTAAATAAAGTACGCTTTTTAGAGATGCACACATGCACAAGGAAGAAAAAAAATAACATAGGATTAAAGAATCAAATAATAAGTGTGGGAAGGGGGGAAGGGAAAGGTAACAGGTCTTGCTTTGACTTGGGTCTATTGAGCACTGGACATATGATATGTTTGGATAAAGTTTGTAGTTTGTAGAGGTTTTTTAGTATTTAGGAACGCATGGTGGATAAATGCAGGGCTATATTCGTGTAACACACATAGAAAATGTATTATTGAGTAAGGTTGAACTGTTATGGAAAGCGTTTCCACAAAACAAGCACGTATATGTATAGAGAAAAAAAAAACGTACGTAAATACTCTAGATAGTGCTATGAAATGTTTCAGTCAACTGCAAAAAGAGGTGGTTCTGTGATACATTGACATTCAAAATATCTTTCCAAGCAAGTAAACTGTCAACTTTCTTTTCATATATTGCTACATCTTTAAGACTGTCATATTGTGATTTCATAAAGTGTCTTCCATTTTCAACCGTTGGTTGTGTTGAAGACATCTTGCATTTATACAGATAAAACTTGGCATAAATAAAAGCATTGTTGACAGCATCACTATTCTTTTCTATATATCCCAGAAGAAAAGTATATATGTTACAAAATGGAAACAACTGTTTGGGGAAAAGGTTTTCAATAATAATTTTTGAAATAGGACATTCCCAGAAAAAATGTTCAATCGTTTCCTCACAACTTTTGCAAAAGGTACATTTGGGAGAGTCTTTCAGATTCATTTTAAAAAGTAGACTATTTGTTCCAAGTATTCTGTGTATAATTCTGTATTGAAACCATTGCATTTTCACATCTTTAGTTATAGAAAATGGTTCACGAAAAATATCCTTCCAAACATTGTCAGTAATTTCAATATTTAATTTACCTGACCATTTTTGTTTTATTGGTAAGCATTTTTCGGTCTTATTTAATATTGTATACATTGGCTTTGCTCCGGAAACAGGCATAAATAGTGTTCTGTGTGAAGGAGGTATGAAAGGCCTTTGTATGTTTGCATACTGTTGGTAATTTCCTTCAACATTTAATTTCTTAAACATTGCAAAGATAGCCTTTTTAATGCCGTTATACAAGAGGAAGTCAATTTTAAGATTATAGTTTTCATTGATTATATGCATGTTTAAGAAGTCTCCATTTTTATCAAATAGGTCACATACATAGTGTAGGCCTGCCTTATACCAGGCTTTGAAAAATATACTTGTATTTCCTATGGAAAGGTTTTCATTATAAAAAAGTGGCTGATGCAGAATATCTTTTGCATTAAAAGGCAATTGCTTTTGGAAATGTATCAGACTGAGTAAAACATCTTTCCAAAAGGGATTTGTAATAATATTTGATAATATTTTAGGATAATGATTTCCACAATTGAAAAGTTTGCTAAAATCAACATATATATTTGCTATACTCAGCCATTTCCCAGCTGTGCTGTAAGCGCGTTTAAGCCAAGTTAATTTCAAAGATTGGATAAAAGCTTCAATGTTTATCATTTTTAAGCCACCATCACAGTATTCGTTGGTTAAAACGCATAATTTGATTCTACTCTGCCCATTCCATATGTAGTTAGTAAAAATGGTATTTAAGTGTTTAATAAAAGAATGTGGTGGGTTTGGAAGTGATATAAACAAGTGGTTGAACAAAGAAATCAAAAGAGTTTTTATTACAGTTATTTTGCCAATAGGTGTCAAAAATCATTTTTTCCAACTTGTAAGTATATTCTCCAATTTGGTAAGCCTGTCACTATAGTTAAGTTGTATGATCTTTGGTAAATCAACATGAAAATGTATACCTAACATTTGAAAACCATCTTGGTTCCACTGGAGTTTCCATTTTGTTTTTATGCTTTCTGAGCTGAACTTTTTTTTCCCAATCCATACTACTTTGGTTTTGTCAAAATTTACGCTCAATCCAGAAATGGCAGAAAATTTGCTTAAAGTATGCAGTGTTTCATGTAAGGATTGTTCTGTTCCATCCAATATAATAGTTGTATCATCTGCAAATTGTGTAAGTTTATGTTCTACTTCTTTAAGAGTAATACCTTTTATATGTGTGTTATTTCTAATTTTAAGAGCTGGTACTTCAGCACATAGAATAAAAATGTAACAGGAAAGTGGGTCACCCTGGCGGCATCCACGCTGAATGGGAAAAAAATTAGACAGGTAGCCACATTGAATTATAGCTGATTTTGCATCCTTATAAAGAATGTCAAACCAACGTTTAATGTCAGGTCCAAAGTTAAAAAATGAAAGTGTTTTCTGCACAAAGGACCAAGATAACGAATCGAATGCTTTCTCAAAGTCAATTAGTAGCAGCAGACCAGGAATATCCTGTTCTTCTGTAATGTGCATAATATCAAAAATCAGTCTAGTATTTTCTCCAATATAGCGTCCTTTGATAAAGCCAGTTTGGTCATTGTGTATAAGTTTATTCATGCAATGTTTCATTCTGTTTGCAATAACACCTGAGCCTATTTTATAAACGGTATTTAGAAGAGTAATTGGCCTCCAGTTTGTTATGATAAATCTTGATTTATCGCCTTTTGGGATACATGTAATGATTCCTTGTGTTTGTGTTACGGATAAATTCCCCAGGGCAAAAGATTCATTAAGAGATCTTACCACAAAAGTACCAATTCTATTCCAGAACATTTTATAAAATTCGGCAGTAAATCCAGAACTACCTGGGCTTTTGTTGTTAGACATTTTTTTTTAATACAATGGATGCTTCAGATAATGTAATATTACCTTCAAGACATTGTGCTTCCTTGTCACTTAGTTTTGGACAATTAACATTTTGAACAAAATTTAAAAAATCCGAATCATTACATTCGCTTTTCTTACAATAAAGATTTTCATAAAATGATGCAGTTTTCTTTAAAATCTCTTTTTGATTAGTTAAAACAACCCCATCATCATCTTGCAGTTGGTAAATAGTTTTGCTTGTAACACATTGTTTTTCTAAATTACAAAAATAGCGAGATGGCTTTTCACCCTCTATAATCCATTTTGTTTTTGCTCGTGTTAAATATCCCTTTAACTTATGCTCGTGTATTATTTCAAGTTCTTGTTTTAACTTTTGTAAGTCCTCAATGTTTTCCTGTGAGAGGTTTTGTTCTAAAGTATTTATTTTTTCCAATAATTCTTTTTCTTTTAAGGTGTTTAATTTCTTTTTATATGAACCATAAGAGATAGATTTCCCCCTTATCTCCATAAGAAGAGTTTCAAGAAAGAGTTGATCACTTATTGTGAGATGTAATTCACTATCAGGAATAGTCCCTAATTGTACCAAATTATACACTGGAACAGCATATTGTTCTTTTATCTGATCAATCTTGTGATTAATTTCATTTACATAGTTTAAGTCATATAAAAGTGAATTGTTATGCTTCCATAAGCTTGATGCGTGCGAAAAATTCTAACAATATCAATGAGTGATCAGACTGTAGGCTAGGTTGTATTGACGTTGACTCAAAACTTGCAAACATATTTGAAGACATAAGAAAAAAATCAAGTCTAGCTTGTTGCAATGTTGCAATGGATTAGATTTTCGCCACGTGTACCTCTTTAAAGACGGATATTTTTCGCGGAAAGGATCAATGAGATTGTAATTATTTATATTTTCCAACAGTATATTCCGAGCCTTAGGATTATTGATATTTTTATAATTACTATAGTCAAGTTCTGTATTTAATACCAGGTTGAAATCTCCACACATTATTAAAGAGTCATTTCCAATGTCATCTATTAATTTAAAAATGTCCTCTATTAATTTAAAAATATTTGTGTAAAAAGACGGAGTGTCACAATTAGGACCATAAATACATAAATACATAATATGGTAAATATGACGTCATTATGATTCCAAAATTATCGATCACTGTTGTTGTGGGAAAATAGTGTCTATCTATTCGTTGTCGCTTAATTATATTTGTTTTGAATGTTATTATGTGTTTTCTGTTGGTTTAAAAATGCCGATGATTACACTGACGATTAGAGTGTACACATACTTTCAAAATATCAACATAAAAACAAAGTTAAAAGTATAACCAAGAGTGAAATTATTAGACGTTATTATTTCACACGAGCTAGAGTGAAATGATGGGGTTATCATTCACTCGTATTCTCCACTAACTCACCACATACCATCAAATAAACACCTTAATTTTTGTAACAAGAGGGCCCTGAGGACGCTAGGATGCTCACCTGAGACATTGTAACCCAATTGGAATTTGCATCCCCGAGGTGTGGCTTATTTTTATCCCAGGGGCATAATTTGAACAATCGTGAACAAACCTCTGGGCCTTGCGGTTCCAGGTAAAGATCTTAAAAGTCATTCTGCTCTTTAAGTCTATATACACCATGTGACCCATTGGGATGTGGCCAGGTTTGACCCCAGGGCCAAAATTGGAACCATCTTTAAACAGAACCACTATGCAATGTTACGTACTACATATAGGAAAGCTGTGGGCCTTGCCGTTTCAGAGGAGTGGATTTTTAAAGTCATTTTGCTATTTAAGTCTATATAAAACATGTGGCCTCGAGGGCGTGACCAGTTTTGACCCAGGGGCATAATTTGAACAATATTTGTAGAGGACCACATATACATACAAAATATGAAACCTCTAGGCCTTGCGGTTTCTGAGGAGAAGAATTTTAAGGTAATTTTGCTATATAAGTTTATCTAACCACGTGACCCTTGGGTGTGGTCAGTTTTGAACAATTATTGTAGTGGACCACTATAGGATGTTGCATACCAAATACGAAATATCTTGGCCTTGCGGTTTCAGGAGAACATTTTCAAAGACATTTTGCTATTTAAGTTTATATAAGCCATATGACCCCAGGGGCATAATTTGAACAAACTTTGTAGAGGACCACTCTATGATGTTACATACCAAATAAGAAACCTCTGGGCCTTGCAGTTTCTGAGGAGAATATTGTATAAGTAATTTTACTATTTAAGTGTATATAAATCACGTGACCCCGGGGCGTGGCCAGTTTTGAACCGAGGGGCATAAATTCAAATATTTGTAGAGGACCACTATAGGATGTTGCATACCATATATGAAACCTCTGGGCCATGCGGTTTCAGATGAGAAGATTTTTAATGACCTTTTGCTGTTTAAGTCTATAAACAATGTGACCCCCGGGGCGTGGCCAGTTTTGACCCCAGGGGCATAATTTGAACAATCTGTGTAGAGGACCACTATATGATGTTACATACCAAATATGAAACCTCTGTGCCTTGTGGTTTCAGATGAGATTGTAAAGGTCATTTTGCTATAAATTCTATACAAAACATGTAACCCCCGGGGGGTGGCCCGTTTTGAACCCAGGGGCATAATCTGAACAAACTTTGTAAATTACCACTAATGAATGTTACAAACCAAATATGAAACTTCTGGGCCATGCGGTTTCAGAGGAGAAGATTTTTAAAGACATTTTGCTATATATTCTATATAAATCATGCGACCCCCGGGGCGTGGCCAGTTTTGACCCAAGGGGCATAACTTGAACACTCTTTGTAGAGGAGCACTATAGGATGCTACACACCAAATATGAAACTCCTGGGCATTTTGGTTTCAGAGTAGAAGATATTTTATATCATTTTGCTATATATTATATATAAAAATGTGACCCCAGGGGCGTGGCCAGCTTTGGCCCCAGGGGCATAATTTGAACATTCTTTGTAGAGAACCACTATAGGACGTTACATACCAAATATGAAACCTCGGGACCTTGCGGTTTCAGAAAATAATAGTTTTAAAGTTTACACTTTTTAAGTTTATTTTTAGCTCTGTTGACCTATGTATGAAGCAGACCGTAACGATTTGAACAACTTTAAAAGAGGGTTACCCAATGATCATTTCTGTGAAGCTTGGTAAAAATCTGCCAAGTGGTTTAGGAGGAGATGTCGTTTGAATGAAAAGTTGACGATGGACGCGCGGACGACGGACAACGGGCGATCACAAAAGCTGACCATACGCACTTTGTGCTCAGGTGAGCTAAAAAGGCACATAGCAGCAGGACGGTCGTGATTGTTAATATTATCCTTCATTATATCCTTCAATGATTCAATGTCATGCTGTGATGAACAATAACCATACCAGCATGAACAAACATATGAGCAAATTACCATTGGGACATCGATCAAATCCACTGCGCAACATATCAGATCAATACATCTAAATAACATGTATAATTCATTTAATACTCCTACAATTATAGTTGGTGCTATGCTTCAACACTAAACAGTAACAATTCGGCATAAAAACATATTTAAACAGTGCCTCAAATTTTACCATGGATGCATCAAGGATAGCATCATTCCCACACTCGCCGTTCGGTTAGTTGTGATCTTACTATATGTATATACCTGTACTTACACTGATTTGGTTGTAATATGTAATGTGTAAACGATTAAGTTTCCAGTAATTCTAATCATGCATCTGGTAATACAGACGAACGTAGTGACGATTTGCGAGACGCTTAGCCTACGTGTGTAACGAAATGTGTAACACTGCGTAAGCGAACCATATATATCTTAATAATTAAAAACAATAACAACAACATTATTATTCGTTACGCGTGACAAACGCGTTAGATTCTTTACACTTTTAACTGATTAAATAATCGCAAATTAGAAACATGTAAATTCTACCATTTGTAACATGGAAACGAAACATTATTTTACATCTAATTCTGTTTTAATAATTGCCACATCGAAAACAAAATGAATCACATAACAATACGTGTCTTACCAATATACATGAATGTGCAGACAAACAACGCTATTTATACATTTATCACAATGTTCAACTTACAAAATGGGCATTAACGAACATGTTCTGCTTTACATAAATAATGACAAACCCCATGCTTCTGCTTATAGTTAATGACATGGAAGAAATATATATATATATATATATATATATATATATATATATATATATATATATATATATATATATATATATATATATATATATATATATATATATATATTCGTATTGTAACAGTAATGATAAATACGCAGTCTGATTAATGAAGTTAAATTGATTTAACATATATTTTCTGCTGTTAGGTAGATAATATGAATGTGAAAGCGGCATTGCTATGTTGTTTGTCAAAACCAGACGATACATCTAGCTATTAAATAAACCATATATAAAACGAAATGTAATATACTCAAATTATGTGTTGCTCTGTACATGTCGTTAATTTAAATGTTAAATGGGCATGTATGTGGCTGATATACATCCTATACCGTTCTCATACAAACGCAACGCTTTCTGGATAAAATGTAAAGTAATGTGTAATATGTAAACTATGTTTCCAAAACCATGTAGTTCATCAAAGTAATTAATACAAATTAAGCATGTTGACGTTACTGTGCATAAAATCTAAACAGTATTTATAACGAAAGTACTGTCGTTCAACATGACATGTATCTTGTCAAGACAACCCAACTATTTTGCGTTGCTTAGCGTTTTCGGACCATGGAGGCTAAATTAAACTTGATCATTTTAAATAATGATGTACCATTATTATATTTTATACAATAAGGCGCATATTGATCTATTATTTCTCGAAACTAAGACGCAGCCCACATTCAATAAATGATACAGAATAACAAATATGCAAGTTATATATTCCTGTTCATAGCAACAATTCCGACTTAATTGCGATACATGTAACAAAAAACTTCATAAACACACTCGACAATAATGCACATTTTAACAGACACCAAGGTAAAACTAAAATAACATATGATTCCAATTAATGATGTTAAATGGGTAAATAAGTACCACGACGATGAGGAATATTAATTACAGCAATAAATTGATAATGACAAGTGAAACTTAAAATCCACAGTTCGCGAAATCATGACACAGTAAAACATAGTTACATGCTTAATGTCAAACAAATCTCATGGAGCGATCCTATTCGTCTATTACAATATATCATTGCGAAGAAATATAACGTACTGAATGACTGCATTTGTCTTGTGGATGGAACTAAAGGAAAACCTATTACATAAGAAAAGAGCTAGCATTAATAAAATCCATAGCATTCTACGCAGTACAAATATTGGAAGCAATTTTCCTTAAAAGTTCCGCCCGAATTTCGAACTATTAACAAATACGCAATAATATCGGTAAACAAATCTCAAATAATGAAAAAACCCAATTACAGTAGTTAAACTAATCATCATTATCATCTTAAAATCATCAGCGACGAAAAATACATATGTTGATATTATTTTAGAAGGTATAATTAATAAGAGGGCCATGATGGCCCAAAGCGCTCACCTGATAACTAGTACAGATGAAGACCATACTGTTGTGACAGGTTTGAAAATTAAGGTATCTTAACAATATCAGAGGGGGTAGGATAAATTTTGATTTAAAACATCGGTTAGTGCAATGGGCTAGTACGAGTTGGGTGGTGGATGTGCGTTTTTTTGCTAATGGATCTCAAATAATTTTTTCCCGATATTCTTACCTGACCCTTTTTCATTAAGTCATTGACAATTCTGGAAAATGCACAAACAGTAGATTTTGATGTCTTTTTCGCAAACAGTTTTGGAAAACTAGTTGCAATGCGATAATTGCGATGGCTGTTGTATAAGGTTATGTTTTGATTTTTCTTTGATAATTTTCTTTCCAATAATGGTAAATGATGTTAATGCAGGCTCTGAAGTCTTGCAACTGTTAGAAATCAAATTGTATCAATCAATGTTGATGGTAATGCGCAAACTGTGTAAGTTTGGTCAATATTGAATCAAAAATCGTGTGTGCAGCCAATCATTGATAACTTGTTCATGCTGTTTTCCAAACACAAGGGGCAGTAACTCTGGTGATTCTGGATCGATCATGTTTATATTTGACTTCCCCTGTAGTCTTACGTTCATATACAAAATGTACACGATTGGTGCAGATTGGATTAAAAATGATGTCTCTATCCTGAATAATGACCATTTTCGCATATTTAAAAAAAGGGTAATAACTCGGGTATTTCTGGTCCAATTTTGCTTATATTCGACTTCTCCTTTAACATTATGGTCATATACACAATGTGCAAGATTGGTGACGATTGGATGAAAAATTAAGTCTCTATCCTGTATAATGTCCAATTTTTGCATATTTGTTTCACAAACAAAGGGCAATACCTCTGGTGTTTCTGGTCCGATCTTTCTTATATTCAACTAAAACTGTAATCTCATGGTAATAGTCAAACTGTGCAAGATTGTTGAATATTGGATGAAAAATGTCTCTCTCTATCCTGAATAATGTCTATTGTTGTATATTTTTTAAATAAACAAAGGGCAATAACTCTGGCCCATTTCTGGCGTCTACTAAGATCTGCTGGTGATACACAAACTGTGAAAGTTTGGTTAAGATAAGATGGAAAATAAAGTCTACACGTTAGCAAAGGGCACTTTTGCATTATTTTTGCATCAAAAAGGGGCAATAACTCTGGTGTTACTGGTGTGATTTGACCCAATAACAATCCCATCCGAGACTGTATGGTCTTACACAAACTGTGCAAGTTTAGTCAAGATAGAGTAAAAAATGTAGTCTTTATTGCGATAACGGTCCAATTGTTGACGGCATACGGACGACGGAAGGACGGACGACGCCGGAGAGGTCCCCTATACCAATAGCTCACCGAGCACTTCGTGCTCAGGTGAGCTAAAAAACCGAAAACTACGACACATAAATAATTAATAATTTGTAGTTGTGCAACTGTAAATGTAACCTTAATTTTAACCCACCGATGCATTTAACCCTATAAATAATAACACCAAAACAAGAGCTACTGCAAACTAAACAACAATAATAATAATTAGGGAAGGCAACACATACCATAAAAGATATTCGAATATTCGATTGATGAAGTATTCAAATGTTCGAACATCGGAGGCAGTACTGGTAAACTGATGGAAATGTATTATTAAAATGACTTAATTGTGTGGTTTATAGCCTCCACCAACGCACGATAAGAAAAATGCGGCAAATACACGGACTCAAATTTAATCTACATATTAAACCTATATTGCAATTTTGCAATTTCATTTAATGGGAAAGACTTAAAACCATTCATTTGAACATGCAAAACTTGCTGACAACTTTGCTGGCTGTATCTATGACATAACTGGGAAGGTAACATGTTCTTTCAGAGCACACGTGCACATGTACGCAATAACACCAATTAGCCCCTCAAACACGCTTTGATCCCCTACTTCCCATATAAGTGAACTTGTGAACTGATAAGAGACAATGGTCCATATTATGGGACTAGCACTAATAACAAACTGTCGTCTACATAAAAATTGGGTGATAGGTAGATTTTGGCACATATCCTTTGTAATACAGAAGTTAGGTGACAGGAAAACGCTATATCTTTTGAGACTGACATTGACAAATATTGTATGTATTATGTTTATAAAAATTAAATTAATAAACAGGTAAGTATTCCGATACCTAAACAGTATTCGAATAGTTTTTATTATTCGAACAATCGTTGCCATCCCTAATAATAATACTAATAAAGATACATATTCAATATATAACACTTAAAATGGTTGTAACTTATTAACACAGTGCTCATAAATTATGTTTGATTTTCTTTTTTAACAAAAGTATTCATCAATCCAAGCAACGTGTTAAATGCTGCTAATAAGGCTTAAAAATAAGATGTTTGTTTCAGGTTACCCGACCTACCCTAAAAAAATGCTCCGACCCTAGAACTTGTTATTGGCTTTGTCAGTTTGATTTTTGGTTTATTGACCTTTTTCAATAATTAAATGTGTTTTTGGATGTTAAGTGTTTTGTTTTAATAGTATCCACATATAAACAATATTTAAGGATATTACTGATATGTTTTGAATAATTATTCAGTTTTAGAATCTTCAAGTTGACCATTTTCTAAATATAAAAAAAAATAATAAAAAAATAAATCCCGACCTACCTACCCTAATTTTTTTGGGATTGTAACCTGAAACAAACGTTTTTTTACCCCTAATACAAAAAGTTCATCACATTTCTTCTTTTGTATTATTTACTGAATTTAAATAAAAGTCTTGTAGGTGTTCCCCTTACGAACGAAAACAACAAGGACATTTAGAACTCGAGGAAAAACCTGCATGGACTCTCCAATTTTTGTGCAGGCAAGTGACACATCAGTCAGTCATCACGATTCCTTCCAGTCTATCTGCTGTGTTAATGTTATCGATGTCAATGTCATTAAGCCCTTAGCTTTCAGTTCATCTGTCACTCTGTCGAGGTATGTTGGGTCGGGGTAACCAAACCTGGAATTGAAAGGTAGAATGTTTCAGTGTGTGACATGAGTTTAGTTTAAAAAATGTTCAGTGTTGATGATATTTTTACTGCATGCACATTAAAAACTTACATGTTTTCATCAGTATTATTAATGGGACCAGCACATGCGTTGTTGTCAAATATGAATGTTGGTCGACAAAAATCCCCCGATGTAAGGAGTTACGGTGATTGAAATATTTTCACTGTTATGTTAATTGTCAATTGATACATGATTTTGACATTGATGCATAAAGACCATATTTAACAGAAATTCGTCTTCTGAATTCATGTTCGTTTTAACCAAAACATTACATAGCACATACTGTGTATATGGCCTATGATCTGTTTTGTGGTGAATGTCGTTCCAAGATATCACTCCTTCTTGACATGTTGTGCGCGAGTTTCCAATCGTTTAAAGGCAACTTACATTCTGCAAATGCTTTGCCCTTTTTCGTTGTCAGCGAGATATGCCGTTTGATTTATCCCTCTGTAAAAATCACCTGGAGACGGCTGCAGTTCCTAAAACAAAAACTGTTTGTAATACAGTTATGCCCCCTCGAGGTTAAAAGCAATCTTTAAAATAACAAGTTTGGATGAATACTGTTTGACATAAGGAGGGAAAAGAGCCAAAAAGGCCAATTTTTAGATAAATCAAGGGCCATTAGAGCAGTTCCGAGGACAATTTGGTTGATCGTCGAACTTGGCTAACATATTATGAAAACAAACATGTTCATCAAGCTTGGTCAGGATCGGATGAAACCTGTTGGACTTAGAAGTCGAAAACAGCTAAAAGGCTATATTAAAATAAACTAAAGGCCATAACCCACATTTATTTGGACGATTTGGTTTATTATCGAACTTTGCCAAGATATTATGCCTACATGGATTGTCAATAAATTTGGTGTAGATAAGACGAAAACTGTTTGAGTTAGAGAACGGACACGGCTAAACAGGCCAATTTCAGATAACTCAAGGGCAAATTCAAGGGCCATACCTTTACAATTCCTAGGGGGATTATTAAGATTGGTGAAGATCCAATAAAATATATTGGACTTAGAGGGCAAAAGCGGCTAAAATGGCCAATTGTAGGTAATTCGAGGACCATAAATACACAATTCACGGGATGATTTGAATTCTTGAACGGAGACGGGATATTATGTCAACAAAACATTTTCATGAAACGTGGTCAAGATCTGATGAACACTATTGGATTTAGAGAACGGACACGAAACTGATCTACCGACGGACCGACCGACATTAGCAAACCCCATCATCTTTGATGGTTAGGGGGACATAAAAAAACATATTACAGTACATTATGGTGTTTCTAATATGCCAACATATGTGGATTAAAAACATACGATGATTTGATTTAAGGTTCTTGAGTTTTGTAATTTATGTCTTTTTTTCATCGGGTTTCTTTTTTTATACAGTTTAATGAGAACATACTGTTTTGCATTGTGTATATGCTAATGAAAATATGAAATGTTGTTTGAACATACCGACAGTTTACCCCTCGAAAATTAATAGCTTATGCTTATCTTGCCACAGGTCTCATATCCAGTACAGTAACCTGATATTCGTGAAACAGTCATCATCCCTGGTGCCTGATAACCTGCAATTTGGTGTTGTTAAATATATAAGAAGGCCTAGCTAGACTGATTTAAATCAAAATAAGAACTAGTAGAACACACATGCAGTGAGACGTGTGTATCACTTTCACTAATGATGCCAATATATAATTAAACATACAATAACTCAACTATATATTATGTATTTTATTTGTTTGTAACGACTGGCAAGATACACTATCGTGAGTTATGTCCCTATGCCAACTTGAGCATAGTAGGCCAAGCAGCATTACACGCAACGATTACACTGGTGTGTGCACGTATTAGTAAACCATTCAAAATAACTAGCTTTTAGCTTTTGTCAGGTATTTCTTTCTGTTAAAACACCACTGGTGTTGAGAAATGCTGTGCTGTACCCTACCAAGAACACTTATTCCATTAACAAAGACATGCTTTTCATCGTATAATATGTTGTTCTGAAATATACATTTACCCATTTGTTTCATTCAAACTAGTATAATGTGTATGACAAAGTAAACATTCAGATACAGTATCGGAACAAAACATTTTACCATAACTTATTGCTGGAAGTGCAATATACCTCATGCCTAATGCATTGGCTTTGATAAAACTGTTAAATACTGCATTGTACAGATCTTGGACGCATTTTTGGGCACCTTCTTATCAAAATATGTCATAGTCATGCCAACAAGGACCAACACCATGTATTACTCGACGATGCTTGAGAGGTCTAGCAATTGTTACGGTCACTTACCCTTCAGGAATTGATCCGTGGGAATCAATATACTTGTTCTCTTGATCTGTAAGATTTTGTCCGGCACCCCTAGCAATCGCTAAAGCAATTTCAGCACCGTGTGATAGTCTGCCATTTCATGACCTTTTACCTAGAATTGTGATCTTGACCTTTGACCAACAAGCATGGGAGTTGTACGCGACACATTGTCTAGTCATGGGGAAATGTACTGAGCAAGTTTCATGCTGATTTGGCAATGTGGCCTCATCAGTGTTCACAAAAATGATTCACCGCACATTGCCCAGTTTTGAACTCGTCCCCGATATAATTGGAACAAATGTTCAAACAAGAAATGTCTTTAAAAAAGACAATCGACGTGACATTAATATTGAGATATGATTTTTACCCTAAACATAATACAAGAGGGCCAATATGATCGGTTACATGGCTTCTCGGACCCCAGATTTTTCGGTCCCAACCTATATAAGAATACTTCTCGGACTCCAGCTATTTCGGACACCATACGAAAACTCGGATCTCCAAATTAATGTGTGATTCATTCTATAATGATTAATATTTGTACCGTGAATAAACCGATCATACCGCCCCATGTTTTCACCAGTGATACATGAATAACCGAAATAATTTACGTTAACATCATTATTATATAAATTTGTCAGCCGAATATAATACAATAACAATCTACGAAAATAATTGCGGGAATAATTGAAAAGTATTTAGTGTCAGACGCGTATAGTTAGTTATTCTTAAGTAATATGCCCTACCTTCATCTTGGAAGTTATCTATGCATAATACATACACATTTCGAAGTCAATGAATCATTTATACTGTTTATCCTCAGAAAAAGCAATCTTCAGAAAACATTCAGCCTATTTGAAATAATGATGACTTCCATGTTTTATAACACAAATATTACAGTAGACTATTGCGATTTAAAATAATATTCGGTAGGAATATTATGTATCAAGGCTTTCTGTGGATAAATGGCATTGCAAATAATGTATTAATGCTACACAAATGAAGTCAAAGTAGCATGAATATCATTTCGACATATTCCGGGCGAGACTTATTTCACAACATGTTATTTATTGAAATGTATAGATTTATAGATTAATTAACATCTACTGGAGAAGTTGATAGAAATGTACAATTATGATTGTTTCTTGATAGAACACAGCGCAATTCAATGTCACATTAACATGCACAGTATGTTTATAAACATAAATTCCCCATTCCTTAAAAATTATTGTTTAAGAAACAAATCTATGAAAGTCTTCATTTCAGAATAGACTTGTATTGTCTTACTGAACACTGAAAATTCCATTGTCGATGATTATTGCTAACACTTCTAGGACCACATGTTGAGCATTTGTGTGTTTTTCTGTTTATTTGACATTTTATATCGGACGTTATTGGTATGAAACCGTCACGTTTCATTAAATTTGCCAGTAGCAGAATAAAATGCAACTAAAATACTGAAAAAGGTTAATCAGAGAACATCAAGAATTTATGCACTATACTTATTTAGAAATTTTATGCACTATACTTATAGAATTTTTTGAAGTCCCATAACTCGAAAAAAACAAGACACTGTATTCGATAAACACACTTGCCCCCGGTTAGTGTTGGACAGCCCATTTGAATTATTATAAGTCCAAATTAGGTCAAGGTCAAAATCGAAGTGAGGTTGGGTGATATGGGTGGATTGGGGATGGTCATAAGAAACAACTGTGTAAGTTTCCAAGTGTTGTAGCAAGCGGTGTTGGTGCTAGACGAACATGAATTTCTACTCAACCTTGTCACGATGGACGGACGGAAAAACGGACAGGGTCGTTATTCACAAACATTCTAAGTCTAAATGTCAGATTTTTGAACTCAAGAAAGGAATCACAATATCGAATCGATAATTATGCAAGTTACACAATAATCATATTCATCCTAAAGTGTAAGACACAAACATAGAGTTATTTAAATTAAAAATAACTTTTTACCCGAACAAATTAGCATTTTAAGCTATTAAAATATGAGGCTGAGTCTAGGTTTTAGACTCAAAATGTTTGTGAATACGGACCCAGGACAATAACTGTATGCCCCCCGCATCAAGATGCCGGGGGCATAAACATCATTGGAACATCCTGGTAATATGCAAACTTTTTCTTAGTCATGACGTTTCCCATCAAGTGTTGTATAATATCAGCCAGTAGTTGTTGAGAAAAAGACCAGACAAGTAAGTAAAAAAGGCTTGTCACACGATGTGACATATGCCCCCGAAGCATATGCTAGTCTGAGGAAGGCAACATAATGTCAGTTACATGCTGGCAATAATGACGCTTCCTACAAACAGAGTTATAATACTTGTACTCTGCATTTCCTCTCAACATCCTCTATGAATATATGTGGTTTTATTTTAAGTCACCTCAATACTTTTGGAGTTACGCACTGCACTAGAAAATTAACTGAAGGGCAATAACTGCATAAATATTGAAGAACTAGTTATGGTCCTTGTACACATCTCTCCCTCTCAATGTCCTCTATCGATATATGTGGTGTTATTTTTAATTCCTTAAATACTAAGGTAAATACTAATTATCCGCACAAACAACAACATACGAATATCGTTTGTTCCAAACGACATAGTTTGTTAAAAGAATTACCTATGCATGTGTCATTGTATGTCGAAATTAAAACAGTCTTAAATAATAGGGGTCACCGGCCTTGTTCAGTAAATATTGGGTTCTAAAATCGGTACCTGTCGAAGCCCCTTTTTTCAGTTTGGATTTTTTTTATCTATGTCTAAAGTATTAAGGAGAGCTTTTTTCAAACAAGGTTATAGTTCTTTCAACTGATGTGTTTTCACATGTCTTCACATGTCTTGTTTGGCAATATACAAGTGTATTTTGGTAATAAAAAACGCTTTACCTACAATTACTGTTAAAATAATGAATTTGACTGGACATTGAAGTAGGTCAAATGGGTACTAATAATACCTTCTGAAACGTCATTTACTATGCATCAATATATTTGGTTTCAAACAACAGATTTTTATAAATTTTCGAATATACATGTACCAATGTATACTTTCACCAAAACATTAATAAAAAGAATGGGTCACCAAACTTGTTTGGGAAATATTGGACTTAAATAGGGTATCTGTGTAGCCTTTTTCATGTTTCGTGTTTACGTAAACAACGCATCAATTGCCAAAATAGAATGTAGATATTTTTATGGATCTTTTTTTAACTAATTTCTTTGGCAATACATTGAATACGTGTTTTTTTTAATTATTATATACAGAATACTTGTTTGTTTTCGGTGTGATAACACGTGATATCAACATCAGAAAGGGAGACAATTAATATTTTCACCAGCGCCTGCGCGAGTGAAAATATGTAAATTGTCTCCCTTTCTGGTGATGATATCACACTTTATCATACCGAAAACAAACACATTTTCTTTTTATTGTACGCTTTATCAAACTTTGTTTTACATTTTGTTGGAAATATCGCGGGATTCATAACGTCATAACGTCAAAATAATGACGTCATTTCGCAGCTTTGAGCCCGGCATCGATGATAGTCCGTTTCATTTACTGTATTAAATCGGGATCCAAATAAGTAGTCCGTCACTGTGAGTGATATAGGGATATATCTCACTGATATTTTTTTATATTTCACTATTTAGCATTAAATAAAATGCGTTATTAACTTGTAACCATTGACTGGAACTGGAAATTAGTATATTTTAACATATATATAGTAAAGAAATAATGAAGCAAAAGGAAAAATTGACACAATTATTTTCTTTTTGTTGCGAACGTCTTTAAAGAAGGAGTTGTGGTCCTTGTGCTCTGTATTCCTCTCATCGTCCTCTATCATTATTCGAATCCCTTCAATACTAATGGAGCTAAGCTCCACACATGAAAATTAAACAAAGGGCAATAACTCCGTAACTATTGAAGAAATAGTTATGGTCCTTGTGCTCTACACTTCCTCTCATTGTCCGTTATATGAATATTCATTTAAATCCCTTCAATACTAATGGATTTATGCTCCGCACAAGAAAATGAATGCTTCACATAAGGAAATAAAACAAAGGGCAATAACTCCGTGCATTTCGAAGAAAGAGTTGTGGTCCTTGTGCTCTGCAGTTTCTCTCATTGTCCTCTATCATTATTTCAAGTTTCATTTCAATCCCTTCAATATTAATGGAGTTTTGCTCCGCACAAGAAAATTAAACAAAGGGCAATAACTCTGTAAATATTGAAGAAACAGTTGTGGTATTTGTACTCTGTACTTTCTCTCATTGTCCTCTTTCATTATACTAAGTTTCAATCGAATCCTTTCAATACTAATGAAGTTATGCTACTCGAGAGAAGCGTGACGGACGAACGGATAAACGGACGGACGATGCGATTACTATATGCGAGTACTAGTTCCCATCGGGGGCACACAATTTCACACTATATAATATATTTCCAGTTCGAAAATGATTCCGCTCCGTTGAAAAACATGGCCACCAGGGGGCGGGGAAGTTTGCTTTATATATCGAATATAGTGATCATACCACTTGTTTTTCCAGAAGTTTTGTTAAACTTTTTTAAATTGGTATGTTTTGTCTTATTACTATTTTGTAATGCTCATTTCAAGACAGACTTTTAAATTTGTATCTATTTAATTTAAATACGTGAACACATTTTTCTATGATCATGAAGATATTATTATCTACATGTAGATCTATTCTTTGGTGTAAATATCAGGGTTTGATTCAATACCTATACGATATAATCTAACTTCAGACTGAACTTGGAAAAAATGACTTTCATGTGTTTTTAACAATATTTGTAAACAAGTGTGCACGTAGTCAATATACACAATTAAAATACTCTGTTAAAGTAGGTTCCCAATATGAGATGATTTGAATTAGTTTTGCAAGTAAACATTTGCTTCAGCTTGTATCACTGCCATCACTTGGGATTGCATATTGGGTGGGCTTATTGAAACCATACTCAGTCAGGTCAAGTTTCAGAACAGATTGAAAACCAGGTTCCGTGGCGAGGACACATTTCTAGTTTTATTATTTAACTAACTTTTAGGCATTGGGTTCGAACAAATTGGTTTTCGTAGAATTTTCATATTTCTTGTCTTTACAATTGAAAATATGGTCCGCTTCTTGTTGAACAAACTATGATTTGATTTGTGAATGCCACCATTATAACAAATAGTTTGTTGCTTAATGTGAACCGTGGAAGTTTCTGTTGTGCAAGGTTTAATACATGAAATACAGGTACGTAAATTTTAAGATAATTAGTTAAAATTAAATAATGTTATAAAAGCATGTGGTTTGGTCAGATTGAATTCAAATACATTTGATATGTAACTTTTTGTGCTTTAACCATGCATCAACCATAAATTGGCAATGTGCTTGTTTTTTTGTTTAAGGCGGATGTCATTTTCAACAGTGTCGGAAACGATTTGAAATTAGAATTCGATCACGTGTCTAAACATATTTTAAAGGAAGCTGGACCTGAGCTGAGTAAAGTTAAAGAGACCATCCATCGCTTATTGGGACTTTATTGCAACTGAGTCTTACAACTTGAAAAACTGTAGATTTATTATACACGCCTCAGTAGAACACACAAATACTGTACGTGAACATTTGAAAGTAACTGATTTATAATCTCTTGCATGTCCCTTAAACTGTTTGGGCAACATTTATTTACATGCATGTATATACAGCTATTGGCTAGTACAAAAATACAGAAGTGCTGAAATATTTTGGATAACAAAGGAACAGCTTAAATGATCATTGTTAAAGGCATTTACATACTTCAAGTCAGCATTTTTATCTCGACTGTTTGAAGAATAGGTGAGCTTTTTTGCTACTTGCCCAGTCATCGGCGTCCCTGTCTGAACTTGTATTGCCAATGTGTTGTCAGTTAAAATCCAGTGTATTGCCTGGTATATCATGCCTATTACCAGACCTGACTACACACTGGTAAGTATTACCAGCTTGAAACCAGTGTGGTGTCAGTGTGTTGCCAGAACTGACAGCAAGCTTGTTATACACTGGCAACACTTAAATAATTCTCATACTCAAGCAGATTCATCGAGGCGATTCACAATTATTGAAATATAAAGTAGCAAACTTTTTATCAGAAAAAGTATGACAATAGACTCACAATACACTGGTTTTACACTGGCACTAAAAACCAACTGGCAACACACAAACAATACACTGACACTAGCTTTGTTTTCCATTGTGCTGTCAGTGTGTTGTCAGACCGACCAATACGTTGATTTCACACTGGCAACGCACTTGCAAAAATGCAACAAATCAAATGTTGTCATTGTGGAGCCAGTGTTTTAGTAGTCTGGCAACACGCTGGCATCACACTGACAACACACTGGCATTACACTGGCAAGTATCCATTAAAAATGTGTAAATCTAGTGTGCTGTCAGTATATTGCCAGTTTGCCTAGACACAAGATTTATTACTTATATATTTTTATTACTACATTTATGTTATAATATAATTCATGTTTAATGTGAAGTTACAACAATAATACAACATATTGCTAATAGAACATTTTATTACAAATGTGGATTTTAGCAAAACGTTGTTTGTTCTGCAGATATTCAGTGACAAATGAACAACCCTCGTTTAAATAGGTTAATTAGACTCATTAAAATGACAACCACTCCATATTTACCAATATATAAGACAATGTCAATGAATTCGTTTGGCTTCCCTCCTTCCTCCTTTGAGCAGCACCCTGTACCGTTTTAAATCCTAAATCTTTCACTAGCCCCTCTTGTAAGTGAAAAAACTACTACATTTGTCTTCGTTTTTCATTTGAGATCGCAACAGTAGTATTTTATTAGCCTACTAATTGATGTTGGTATTTGAGCTGTTAACAGTGAAAATGAATATCATTTATAAGACCTAAAGGGAATAAAAATGAAAAAAGCAGCATGAATTGATAGTCTGTTTAACTGACTAGTCATCATAATTTATATAATTTTATGTAATACAGACTTGTTTCTTTATTGCTGTCATGTGCAACAGTTTCAGTTATTGTTCTGTAAAAATAAGAACACAAAACCATATATGAAATTCATCTCAAATGTTTTAACATTATGTGATTGCAGAATGATAACTCTATAATTATGTAATGTAAGTGTGATTGAGCATGGTAAACATGTTGCTGGTTGTTTTGTTGTTTGTTTTGTCTCAATATTTTGGACTATGAAATCATGTGTTTTACACCTGTTGATTGCCATGTGACGAGCAGAAGTAGGCAGGACAGATATCTGTAAAGCACTTGTCGCTTGATTTGTTAACTACTGTAGTATACCAGACAGGCACTCGTACTACGGCTGTCAGTTGCCTGGTCAACAACAGTAAGGAATCTGACTGGTGGTCACTTAGTCTGGTATCCGGCCATACGCATCTAAACAGTACGTCGGGCACACGTGAATAATGGTGGCTTCCAAGGAAGGCAAACTATTAATGGCTATCACATTGACTGTGTATTTGCCATTTGACCACTTAACAGAGTGTTGAAAATATATTAGAGTATCATATACATTTGCATTTGCATCATATTTCTTATTTGTGCTCATAATTAGTGTTACTGTTACACGTCTTTTTGAAAAAAGGGCCGTATTATGGGAACGCCCAAGTGGGTGGGCTGGCTGGCAGGCGGGTAGTGGGAGATCTTTGTCCGGAGCATAACGTTAGTCAGGATAGTAATGTCCCTGATGCTGGAAACAAAACTTATGTGTTCTTAGTTTTGTTTCCAGCATCAGGGACATTACTATCCTGACTTACATTCTGAGCAACATTTGTAATCTGAACATCACTGAACTGTCTATTTGTGCTCTCTCTTTCCTTTGCCTTGTCATCCACATTGTTGATCCTCTAACATATGTGTACATTCATCAAAACCACTTGTTTCCTTTGTCTCTGAAGCTGGCTTCTGTAACCCATTTTCATCACCACCAACATCTGAACAAGATATAAACACACAGTATTAAATCGTATATGAAATCAGAGCTGTAAGTGGACTGCATGCTCAAGAATATGAAGAATTCAGTCCAGTGCATTTTTTTAATTAATCAAATAAAGTAAGAATGCAAGTATTTGTGGTACCTAGATAAATAGACATGTTCATAAATAAGGTAGTAAAATTAGAGTTTGACCACAATCAGCAAAAGATCTATCAAAGGTTAATTGGACCTCGGTATACATGTTATATGAAGTCAATTGTTAGTTTTTCACTTACTATTAACTTAATAAGTCGAAATACAAAGCCGATTTATCATTGTTGCTTGTTATGTAGAATTGAATGCCAGTTGTAATTTGCAAGTAAGTAGACTTTTGAGTTAAGCATTAAACACGTAATATGCACGACAAATGGGCATACACTAGTCAAAATATAACATAGAGGTATATTGACCAGAAGTTGACGGTGATGGTAGTGTTTATGCCAGGTTTCAAGTGAATGCCTTCGGCAGTTTTCATTATACAAGACTTTGGATTTAAAACTTTAACACAGAATTCTAAGAGAACTTGATACGTGTCTAAATGACACAGATACATTGTATCATCACCTATGCAGCCTTTTAAATATCACAATATGTCAATATGCATACACATTATTTTGCAAAAGAGCAATTACTTGCAGCTTATATCGTCTCTCGTTAAGTAAGTTGAGGTACCAAATTATCCAAACAATAATAAAATCAGAATAGGGGGTTAATTAAAACTTTTTGGCAATTATGATTTATCTTACTATCTTTACTGTCTTAATTCATTCTTTAAAGAAATAACAAGAAATGTGGAAAGTCCACACAAACACACAACTATGAAATGCATAAAAGTAAATACTAAAAGAAATGAAGTTTCATTACAATAGGTCAATTCGTTCTAGAGTTATTAAGCGAAAGCCTTTTTTCATTTTTTTTTTTTTTTTTTTTTTTTTTTTTTCAATGTCGAATGATTTTATTTCTATATATACAATACATTATACAAAACATAGGTCATTTTCATATGATGATGTACATTCAACAAGACGTGTAATATTTTACAGTAACATGTTATGTGACATATCACACGTAATTCAGCAAATCGTCATAAACATTCAAATATTCAGAAACGATTTTACTACAGGTACAGATCGACAATTGAAAAAAAAAATAGAAAAATGTAGATTGAAGAAGGTTAACAGAGGATAGGGAAAATTATTATGAATATAAATCTTTGAAATATACAGATTTTTAAACATTTTAGAAAAAAAAAACAAAAAAAAAACACGGTATTTCAGGACTTATATAATCACATACGAGCATCACTTACATATACAAGTTGTACTAGGAATACATGACAAACGTGCAACTAGGACATTGGCATTTGAGCATAGGATGTATTTTCTTTCAGAGAGCTGGTGGTGTATAACATCAATAGCATGTCAGGTTGGACAGTTAGCTATTTAGGTAATTCTTTAAAACCTTACGAAATTTACGCCAACTTTCACAGAAGTATATTTCAGAAAGATATTGTATTAAAAATAAAAGATTATTGTTAAGGAGAGATAGATAGTTTTCAATGTATTAATAATGGGAGTAAGGCTAATGTTTAACTTTTGGAGGAACTATAACAAAAATAAAGACAACAAACATCTGTCATTAGTTAAAATGTCTTACGTAAATTAGTGCCCCGATCTACGAGCAAGATATGGTATTTTATCCAACACATATTTCCATTTTGATTCGAAATCATTGATTCTGTCTGCTAAAAGTGCGGCATTCCATTGATGCTCGTATTTATATGCTAAGTAATTTTTTGCACCTTCAACAGAAGGAATCAATAATGACATTTTGCATTTGTATATGTAAAGTTTTGTGTAAATGAAAATATTATTTACTGCATCACTTTTTGTTTCTGCATAACCTAGTATGAAATTTTTCATGTTACAGTAAGGAAAAATTGTAGTCGGAAACAGATTATTTAAAAGAAACTTTGAGGTGGGGCACTCCCAGAATATGTGTTCTATGGTCTCTTCGCTATTTTTGCAAAAGGAACATGTAGGGGATTCCGACAATTTCATTTTAAAAAGTAAGTAATTCGTTCCGATTATTCGGTGAATTATTCTGTACTGGAACCATTGAAATTGTGAATCAGAATTGATTGTGAAAGGTAAAAGGAAAATCGCCTTCCATTCATCATTGCTTATTATAGTGTTTAATTTACTAGGCCATTTTTGTTTTATTGGCATTTCGATTTCTGTTCTTTTTAGGATGTTGTACATTCGTTTTGCCCCCGATTCTTTGCTTAAAATTACTTTAAATGATGGTGGTATAAAAGGTCTTTCCATTTTATAATTGTTTCTGTCAGTTTCGTGTATATTGTGTGATTTGAATTTTGTAAATATGGCCTTTTTAATACCTTGGTATAAAAGAAAGTCAATTTTCAGATTATATTTTATATTTATTTCATTTAATGTTAGAAATTTACCATCACTATCTAACAGGTCACCTATATATTGTAACCCTGCCATATACCAGGAATTAAAAAAGATGCTTTTATTTCCTATACATATTCCTTCGTTATAGAAAATTGGATAGTAAAATATGTCCGTTGCATTAAATATTATTTTTTCTTGGAAGACGACAAATGATTGTAGGACGTCTTTCCAAAAAGGATTGGTTATTGTAGTTGCTAACTTTTGTGAATAATGTTTTCCACATCGTACAAGCTTCTTAAAATCTACGTATGAATTTGCAATGTGTAACCAATTTCCATTTGAGACATATACTCTTTTTAGCCATGTTAGTTTCATTGCATGAATAAAAGCTTTGATATTTATCATTTTGAGCCCCCCTTCACAATATTCTTTGCATAAAGTGTTATAATTAATCCTACTTTGTCCACCCCATATAAAGTTTAGAAATATTGTGTTTAAGTTTTTAATAAATTCCGATGATGGATTAGGAAGGGATATGAATAGGTGATTAAATAATGATATCAATAATGTTTTTATAACTGTAATTCTGCCTATGGGTGTTAAGTTTCTTTTTTTCCAACTTAAAAGTGCATTCTCCATTTTAGCTATTTTTTCTTTATAGTTAATGTCTAATATCTGTTGTAGATCGACGTGATAATGAATTCCTAGCATCTGAAAACTGTGTTGGTTCCATTGAAGTTTCCATTTAGTTTTAATACTTTCGGAACTGAATTTTTTCTTTCCAATCCATATTACCTTTGTTTTATCAAAGTTAACGTTTAGTCCAGAAATACATGAGAAATTATACAATGTAAGTAATGTTTCATTAAGACTTTTGTCCGCTCCATCCAAAATAATGGTTGTGTCATCTGCGAATTGTGAGAGTTTGTGTTCTATGTTATTGATGTTTACACCTTTGATGTCGTTATTATTTCTTATTTTTAAAGATAATATTTCTGCGCAAAGAATAAAGATGTAACAAGATAATGGGTCTCCTTGGCGATATCCACGCTGAATAGGGAAGAATTCAGATAAATATCCACACTGTATGACTGCGGTTTTGGCATCTTTGTAAAATATTTGAAACCAACGTTTGATGTCAGGACCAAAATTAAAGAAAGAAAGTGTCTCATCGACAAATGGCCACGACAGAGAATCAAAAGCCTTTTCAAAATCGATTAAAAGCAACAAACCAGGAATATCTTTCTCTTCAGTAAAGTTCATAATATCAAATATAAGCCTTGTGTTTTAACCTATGTATCGACCTTTGATAAAACCTGTTTGATCACTATGTATAAGTTTATCCATGCATGTTTTCATCCTGTTTGCAATAACACCTGAGCCAATTTTGTAAATAGTATTTAAAAGTGTTATTGGTCTCCAATTTTTCAAAAATAATCTAGATCTGTCACCTTTTGGAATGCATGTAATAATCCCTTGCGTTTGAGTAACA
Organism: Congeria kusceri; assembly: GCA_027627225.1. Taxonomy (NCBI): domain Eukaryota; kingdom Metazoa; phylum Mollusca; class Bivalvia; order Myida; family Dreissenidae; genus Congeria; species Congeria kusceri. The sequence continues at coordinate 53,562,422 of CM051034.1, forward strand.
GTTAATTTCCCACTTTGAAATGCTTCATTTAGAGATCTTACTACAAAAGTACCAATTTGTTTCCAAAAGACCTTATAAAATTCTACAGTAAAGCCTGAACTGCCCGGACTTTTATTATTAGACATGTTTTTTAAGACATTAGTTGCTTCTGATACAGATATATTTCCTTCAAGTAGAAGCGCTTCTGTATCATTTAATTTTGGACCATTTATGTTTGTAATAAAATTTGAAAAACTTTTAGTTTCACAAGTATCTTTGCTTTGGTAAAGACATTGATAAAATTCTTTAACTTTATTTAAAATTTCTTTTTGATCAGTTGTAACATTTCCATTTTCATCTTCTAATTTATAAATAGTTTTTACAGCTGCGCGTTGTTTTTCAAGATTACAAAAATATTTCGTTGGTTTTTCACCTTCAAGAATCCACTTTGACTTTGCTCTAGTGAGATAACCTTTTATTTTCTGTTCGTTTATATTTTCAAATTCTTGTTTTAAAATGTTTAATTCTTCCATATTAGCATCTGATAAATTTTGTTCCAGAACATTTATTTTATCTAGGATATATTTTTCATGTTTTGCATTTGCTTTCTTTTTATATGATCCGTATGAAATTGCTTTTCCCCTCAATTCCATCAGTAGTGTCTCTAAAAAGAGTTGGTCACTGATGGTAAAACATATTTCACTATCTGGAATTAAATTCAAGTTATCAACATTGTAGACAGGAAGCGCGTATTGTTCTTTAATCTGAATAATTTTACTGTTAATTTCGTTAATATAATTTAAATCGGAGAGAAGAGAATTATTGTGTTTCCACAGGCCCGACGCATGTTGGAATTCACTAAACATCAGGTCTAACATTATCAAGGAGTGGTCAGACTGTAGACTTGGTTTTATAGAAGTGGAATCAAAAGAGGCGAATAGATTTGTAGATAGTAGAAAAAAATCAAGTCTTGCTTGCTGTAAGGGATGTGACCTGCGCCAGGTGTATCTTTTAGTGGATGGATACTTTTCACGAAAGGGGTCTACAAGATTATACGTTTCAATAAACTCTAAAAGTTTACCCCTGGCTTTAGGGTTATTTATGTTCTTATAATTACAATAGTCTATTTCCGGATTTAAAACCATATTAAAGTCACCACATATTATTAATGAGTCATTTCCAATATCATCAATTAATTTAAAAATGTTTGTGTAAAATGATGGAGTGTCTGTATTTGGACCATAAATAGATACCAGTGTAAAACGAGTTTCCCCAAAAGAGATATCTAGCGCTATATAATTTCCACTATCATCAGGGATACATTGATGCGTTTTATAATCAAAATCGTTAGACACAAGTACAACGGTGCCCCGGGAATTTGTTGAGCCATAACTTGCAAAAAAATCACAACCCCACTCAGCGCGGATGTCGTTATACATATCTATGGAGAAGTGTGTGTCTTGCAAACAGTAAATATTACACTTATATTCCTTTAAATAATTAAATACTTTATGTCGTTTAAAAGCGCCATTTAGACCTCTGCAATTTAGAGATAGAATTTTTAGTTTATCTGTCATTTATTAAAGTAGAGTAGGTAAGTATACCTTGCTTCACATGTACAACTCCTATGCTCAAGACGCCTGTCCTATTATTGTTAGGGTTAAGGATGCTCATAGTTACAGAGAAAAGTTAGGTAATGGAAGAAAAAAGAAAGAGAAAAAAAAAAAAAATATATTGAGACTGTTTTAGGTTCTTATGTTAAAAAACAAACAGCACATACATACCAGTTTTATTTTCATTTTTATAATTTTATGTAGTTGTCCTTGTAATTTGAATTGATCAGTTAGTAGAAGTTGTTGTTTTCAATTTGAATTCAGAACAATTTATATCATCTTTATACTATCACTAATTTAGGGTTTATAATTATGTATAATTGAAATTCATTTAACAATAAAGCCCCTCATGGTAGAATGTGTTTTATTTTAGGAATGAGTTATATACAGAATTACTTTTTGATAACTGTTTTTAATTATGTTGAGTGTGTTTTATAAGAATGCATTGGGAAATTACATTATGTTATTATTACTTGAGTATTTTTAACAAGTATCTGTAGTGCACTTTGAAAAAGCATGAACAAATTATTTGTACAAGTAGAACAATAAGAAAGCAACATTATAGTCACAAATAGGTACATAGTACAGTAAAAACACAGTATCTTATGCAAAAAGCTTCTTTTTTTTTTAAAGAAGACGATACATTTACAAGCATATATTAAACAGCAAAAGCACCTTGCAAGATTGAGGATTTTTATCAAAATAAAAAACAACAAAAAAACTGGAATTTTATTTTAATGCAAAAAATACTTATAGCTAATTCATGCTAATGGTGTAGACATGAACTACAGGAAATATCCATAGATATTAACTATTTCTGTAAAAACAATGCTCTATATATCCAAAGGTAGAGAAGAAACTCAATGGTTTTTAAATGTGTCTTCAAGTATACAATGAGAATTTTTTTTAGACATCCATATATGTATAAACAAATATTACACACTTAAAAAAGGTCCATGAAGCAAGCACAATTTAAAGAAGAAGATACATTTACAAGCATATATTAAACAGCAAAAGCACCTTGCAAGATTGAGGATTTTTATCACAAACAAAAAAAACAAACAAACTGGGATTTCATTTTAATGCAAAAATTACTTATAGCTAATTCATGCTAATGGTGTAGACATGAACTACAGGAAATATCCATAGATATTAACTATTTCTATAAAAAACAATGCTCTATATATCCAAAGGTAGAGAAGAAACTCAATGATTTTTAAATGTGTCTTCAAGTATACAATGGGAATTTTTGTTAGACATCCATATATGTATAAACAAATATTACACACTTAAAAAAGGTCCATGAAGCAAGCACAATTTCCTATCACTAAAAGATCACCAAACCTTCTATATATTTCTTGCTAGTCCATAACAAAACCTGATATGATAAACAACTTTATGCTATTACAATTATCACTTAACACTCAGGAGCTTCCTTGCGAATGCGAAACAGAAGCCTTTTAACAAATATATTTATTTTATAATCAGTTTAAAATATGTTCGGTGAATTGTAATTGTTTTGCATGACCACTGATAGCAAGACCTTCTTAGAGGAATGTACATATAAACTTATATATTTCGTATATGTGATTAGCTTTCATAACATAATAAATTAAGCAAATTGTAAATGAAGGTACTTTAACAGTGGTTAAGTGTTTGAACACTACACATAAAATTACAATGCATGAATTAAGTATAATTGATAGTATACTTAGAACGACAATGGTGAATACATTAGAGAGGATTATACTTAATATAGCAATATTTGCAATAATCAGATAAATGTTTAAATACTACCAGGAGCAATTGTTTGTTATTTAGATTTAATAGCAAACAGCGTGAAGGAAACAGTGATATTAAGGATATACTTGTATAATTATGAACTAAGCTAGTATTGAAAGTGGAGAAAGATAACTAATTTCAGTAACATTGATGTATTACAATATTGTAGTCCAGGACAAACCTTTATGCAAAGTATTTTGTTTAATACACGTTGTAATATGTGTCAGCAATGAAGAAATACTTCATTGGCTATCGTCACCTCAAATAAATTCACTAGAAACAGTGTTTCCCAAATTGTTATTTCGAAAAACATGACAAATTTAAGAAAAAGGGAGGTAACGTATAAAAAAAAAAAGACTATCTGCTGTCAGTAACATTGAACTTACCAGTTGAACTACCTTATTGCACATTTATGCACAGTAATCGTTATAATGTAACATAAAGAGCTATGGTTGCCAAAAGCATTCACCTAAGTACTCACTATGGTGGACATCGTACTATCATATATTTTGCATTTGTCACGATGTGATTAAACATAAGCACATTAATGGTTGTAATATGTCATTTATACCTTTTATCTGTTAGATTTATTCATATGACAGCAAATATTTGCTTATCAAAGAAAGTTAAATTAAACGTGTTTTGATAAATGAGTTTTCATACAGGAATACATTAATCGGAATAAGGCCGTTAATTAAAAGTTTCTGGTTCACTGTCAAGTTAATCTTATTAATATACACATCCTATGAAATTTTGGGTCAAAATTGCACAAAAAGAACTGACGGCGTCTTGCCTGCAAAACATCAAAAGAAATATTTTTTTTAATTCAAAATGGGCAGTAACTCCGGAGCAAGATTGAATTGATCCAAATTAACATGTACAAAACTATAATAGTCTCTATATTTAAGAGAGTTTAGTAATGCATATTTGTGTGATTAAATTACAATACCTCAAATGATTGTGTGGTAAGGCCCATTTTATTTAAATTATCTGAGATCTTATAGTCATGCAAACACAGAATAGAAATCTTAAGCATATTCATTGATATGTCACCTCTGTAAGAGATGAACAACACATGACAAGTTCCATTTATCCAGTGTCACAGAAATGACAATACATATATTTTTCATTTATCTAAGTATATTGACCTTTGTCTACACTATTGAAGGAAGAAGCTACTCATTAGTGACTACATTATCACTGTTTGCCAACTTATTGCCTGCATTTTTTATTATTTGGGTGTATGTGGTTGGTCCCTGAGATATATGATACACGTGGCGTACTTATATTAGTGTGTGGACGTCTGCAGTGCGAGTAATTTTCAACATTAGTTTCTTAAACTATCCATCACCTCAATTCAGATAAATATAAAAGGATTGAAAATATTTAAAGTTCACAATACTGCTATATCAGAGATAAGGTGAAACATAGTTGATATCTTGCAATACTGCTTAATGTTTTGTCTCATATAAAGCAAAACATTATAGCAAAAATAATGTGTTCTTTCTGTATTAACCAAACTTAAACAAAACCTTGTTTCACAGGAAGATTTGGAAATTGGCGCCCTGTTTTGCGGCTAATTGTGTCTTTATGAATCTTTGCAGCACTTCCTGCGACTGCTGATCCGGCCTCCTCTACAAACACCAATAAATTTGTCAATTTGATAATTCATATTATGACCTTTGCAAGCGCTGTCAATACTAGAAAATGGATCCTCACATCCGTGAAATTTTTAAAAATTTTAAAATGAGGCATATTTTCACATCTTCAAGAGATATTATTCTAAAACGACGGGTAATGTTTGCAAAACACGTCAGCAACAGTAATTATTCAAAATAAAGCTCAAATTCTGAGCCAATGTCATGTAAATAATACATACTCCAAGGATAGCCTATATATGTTTAGAATTGTTTTAAGTATGGCAATTAAATAAATCTAATGATTTGGTAATAATTATTTATCTTCTTTTAATATTTTGCAATCAAAAGGTTCCTGTGTCTTTAATCAACACGTACCTTGTTCCACCGCTGATGATCCAGTTGAGAGGTTTGTCTTTTCCAGTGGGCTTTACATTTGGAACACCTGCAATAAAATTCAATGACAACATGAAGTCGACAAAATTGAGTTGGTATTTTAACGAAAACGAGCGATGGGTAATTTTCACAGAAATTTGACTCAAGTGGGGTCCATACGAAATTGCAAATTTCTGGTTATTACTTCTAAAAGATCATCATCACATCACCACACTTTAAAACACTGTGATTCATAACTGATCCTGAAAGAATTGGGGACACAGTCAATCAAATATTAAGCCAAATTTTTATTTATCAATAGTTTGTATATATATTCAGCATGTTCATCAAAATAAGACGGTGCACTCTTTTCCAAACTATATCATAAAATATAGATGTAAAACATATCATGGTTTTTGTCTGCAATCTTTCAATATTTATAAACAATTGCAAAGATCTTGAAATTTCTACATTCATTAAATATGTCACCTTTTTACCAGCACAGAAAACATGTTTAAGACCAAAAAAAACCGATGTCCTTATGGCTTTTAGCACGTATTGATTTTTTGTTACCGAAAAATATACATTACCAGCTAAATTCTGATCCATTTTCTCTATGTAACTAGGATGTTTCAATGTGTTATGCAAAGGGTCAGTGTTAGTTCTTCTCTGTCTTAAATTTCCTTTGACGGGTACACTGATGCAGGTCATACCTCCGTCAGGTGTTGTAAATCCTGTATGTGTAGTGCATCTTCCTTACCTTCAGTGACTGAATCTTAACAAGAATGTACACAATATGTTGAGAACTTATGAAATGAGACTTACAATACCTGTGTAGACATAAATGTGCTATGCTTTAAATGCTACTGCCAAGCATAATAAAACAAACTCATAATACCCATGTAGTCATATATGCATTATGCTTAAATTTCTAAAAATGCTACTGACAACTTTAAAACAAAACTTACTGTAAGCATACATTGTATGTATTTTGCTAACAATGTCACTGGAAGGCAAATAATTATCTTAAAATAAATTAATATTCCAACTAGATTACATGCACAGTAATATAACAAATATGAAGATGAGTCATGTGGACTAGAAAAAATAAGACTCATGTAATAAAATGTCATTATGTTGTCATTTGCAGATGAGAAATGTTTTTAATTTTATGTAAACTTTCACAAGCTCGCCCGACAATTTCATGCCACAATTTGATTTGTGATGCTAAGAAGTGCAATTGTTTTTCATTTATGAAAATTAATGCGAAACCGTTCGCAATAATTTATTCAAGCTAAGTCTAGTATATTTCCACACCAATATAGTGCTAAGTGATCTGTAGTCTTGACATGTACATTGAACAGCACTCCTAAATCGACACTTACAAAATATGTGATAAAATGGTTGATTTTCGAGGATAAGTACTCATACTTGCCTTGCAATAAAATTAATGATTATTGATATAGGTGTCAAACTGTAAATGTTGTATGCATGGCATACACATCGTATAATGAAATCAATCAAAATATCAAAATTCGCAAAGTCCTGACCAGTTGTAAACTATGTTTTATCACATGATATATCTTGTTTTCTGTGTAATACAGCCACTACGAATACTTTTATCGAGCGTTTTCATTGGCTACATATTATTTAACTGACACATCGCATGACATTATTTTGGTGTAATGACGTCGTCAACATGACATGACGTCACGTCTGTACACAACTTTAGGATTTATCAACATCTTTTGGTAAAATTATAAGTTTTTTTTTTCGTTTAAAAGCATGTAATAAAAAAGATTTAACACTCGTTGTCATTTATACCATATTTTATTAAATCGTCCAGGACATTTGTTAGTAAGCTTAGTAAGGCTTGCTTTCTTGAACAAAACTCAAAATCTCGTGTAATAAAATAAGGTATTTAATGACAATTCGTGTCCGATCCTATATATAAAGTTATAAAGTTCAAAGAATTAATTATAACTATAATACATTATGCGACTTGTATGGCTCTTACGACGTGCACACAGCACACAGCACACGGAAACCTTCGTTGCATTCAAATTTTCAAAAATCAGTGAGCATACATGTTTATGGAACCAAACGATGTGCGGACCCTCCAAATCTCTGTTGAAATGACACAGGCGCTCGAAGATATATGAGTGTGCACCAAAAATGTATGATACCTTATGCATGTTTGGAATTGTATGGCTCTTAAATAGTTATGAAAACTGTTGTTTTTTTAAAGATATTACACATTTTGCTATGAAATTTTGATTTATCATCAAGTGATTCCTCCAATTGTTTTAGAATATACTGCGCCATTTTGCGAATTCAGTACTTGCTGAGAAATAGCCCTGACAAGAAAGTAAGGAATTTGTACAATATTCTAATTCCAAGAATCTACAAAGTCCCGTGACTCTGAAACAATTATTCAAGCGAAACGTCTTGGTAAAATGCACACCTCCTCTAGGTAATGAAGTTTCCCATAAAGTTTCGTTTAATTCTTGCTAGTAGTTGATGAGAAATAGTCCGAACAAGAAAATGGGTTGGAAGGACGGACGGACGGATGGCCAAAGCATCAACTATATGCCCCAACCCACGAACCAAAAAAATGCTAGTAGAGGAGGTTGGTCGTTCTTAGAAGAACCTGGAGGATTATATATCTTTGGTCTTCCAGAACCTGCACAACCATGTGTGGAATAACCTTTAAGAGTAGAATCACTAAGAGCAGGGCCTTGTGTGCTTGGATAAACACCACCAGATGAATTTTGCCTTACTGGTATCGGTTGAGGTTTTCCGCCTATATCACGTATGGTCGAGTCAGCCACCCCTGTAAACACCATCATAATAGCGAAGCTGCTCATTGAAGTCTTGATCTACCAGTATACTAGCGCTGCATGTACATGTAGCACTAAAGTCAATATATAATGGAATTAATGCAAGTGTTTTAAATTGAGACGTATTTTCACCTCATCATTGGATGATATTTAATCAAAGCGTTGAACGCTGAAAGCCTTCGGCTTGCCGTATTAAGTTTAAGGTTACGACAAAATATTATCACATATTCAAGGAAACTAGTTCTTTGTTAATATTGTTTTAAACTATTGGTGATACGATGTTTACATTTTATGACTTATTAAAATTTTTATACAAAATAAGGCAATGCATAAAACAAACAACAGACTCTGTGAATAAAATTAATCTTCGATGCTATTTATAAACTTTAAAACAATGTGTTAATACAAAATTTATACATACACGAATACGTGATTATGCATAAAGGACTGAGCTAAATGTGCCACTATCTGTACTAGTACTGTGCTAAGAGTTCATTTCCTAAAGTCTATATGCATATTTTAAAAGTGCTACGGTCATTATTTTCCAGCCGACAATAATATAATGGAGTCCGCTTTTTGGATGAAACAACGAAAGCTTTTCTCAATGTACACAACATAGGAATACGCACGCGCGTGACCTGTGAGATTCGACGAACTGGAACTTACGCAATGTAACGTAATTATGCACTTTACCAGTAAACAACACACACAGAAACATAATAGGCTGGCATAATAGGCTATGTACTTTTAGATTATTAATACTAGTACTATGTTGATTGTTCTTTATTTTTTAATACACAGCAAGGGATTGCTTCGCGGTTCTGATTGACCGAGTGGTCAGTGATCTCCCCTGCTCCACGATATTGAAAGCAGTGAAGCACTGTGCAATTGCCATCTCAAAAGCGATACACGATTTCGATTTGCGGTACTAAAGACTCCGGCTATTGCCGCAGTCTAAACATGAAAGGTGCTTTGTTGCAAAGCCTAAATGATTGTCTACTGATATTTATTTCTTATCACCAATTGAGATTATGTTACACGTTTACCAATGTAGAGCCTTTTCATGCTCAAACTATTATTTTCTCTGACTTTTGTAAAAACTGTCCTGTTGAAGAATGAAACGAAATTAAAAAAAAATACTTTAATAAACTCAAGGATTGTAACAGCAATAATACAATGGTACGTATGTGAAATATGAATAATTCAACATTATATAAGATGAATTAATATATATTTCAGTGTGTTTTAACATTAATCCCGATATAAGTTGAAGTCGATTTTATATGCATAAGTGACTTAGAGCCGATATTGATATTATGGCTTATTTTTGTACGATATTGCTAGTGTTCCATCGTTATTTTACTTGCTATTATATGTTGCATCCAAATGAGTTGTAATGGCCATGGACCTAAAAATGACCAGAGGTAAATCCAAGCTTCAGCTGACATATAGCTCAACACCGATCCCAGAAGCGGCATTATACACGCATATAGGTATTATTCAGTTAAAGCATTAAAAGCATATCCCTACGACACTGCCATGGAGGTACGTTTTCCATCTGCCGAAAAGTGTTCAGAAGGTTGATCGCAATCCCAAACATTATATAATTATTTATATATTAATATTACATATTCTGTTATTTTTATTTTAGAGAATCAGCAAAAAGTGTTCTATGGAGAAATAATAAATGCTGCATGACTCGAGTATCTGCCTTTTTTCCCCGATTCCGTTACTCCAGATATTATGATTTACCATCTTCAATAACTTCAAATGCTGTATAACGAGCGTCACAAAGCGTATTTCCCTCAAAGGCAACATGACAAACTGTCTGCAAGCAAACAGTTTACGAACACAAAGAAATACATTGGCGAGTAAGACGTAGGGACTTCACCATCTTCAAAGTCCACACAAGCTTAGCACCAATCACCATATAGAAGAGCCCGTGATTTTCGCATTATATTCTCGCTAAATATAGGTAGGCTTTATAAAGGCTACCAGTTCAAATACCCTTCACCAGCTAAAAAAATAAGAGCTATCAGAGGACAGCGCGCTCGACTGTTCAAAATATTTCAGTTGGAGCTATTGTTTGAAAGTGGACAGGGCATTAAGTTATTACGTAAAGTATTGTCAAACCAATACAACATTGCATTCAATTAATTCAGTTAAACTTGCTATTAACATCAACTATATTTGCTTATGATCAACTATGCAATTTTACTGTAGAGCAGCCGTTTAATTTGAGAGGGATAATAACTCCTGGAACTGCCAAATCCTCGTTTGTACTTCATTTACACGTATGAAATGTGGTCACCCAAATTAAAAAAGTTGAAAGTTATTGTTCATTTCATTTTAAATACTGTCTTTAAATTATATTGATTGGTAGTGAAGATTTAAATTGTTCTTTAAAAGGTTACTCTAATCAAATGATAGGTATTGTATATTTAATAAAATATAATAATAATAATAATAATAATAATAATAATAATAATAATAAATACAATCTGCAAAAAAATTCCACACTAAGAATAAGCTTTATCAGAGCATGCACATACTAGATAAATATGGCTTAAGTCACAGTTGTTACCGGATTGCAGCGACAGTACCGGCTTGCTTACGGCGATATTATGTATGTACAATGTAATTTATTAAGATTGCCGCACTGTTTAAAATGAGTTGTACTATGTCTGTGATTGTCAATTTGAATGACAACACCTTATCCTGCTTAATGACAGCGCACAGTTTTTATTGTGATTCAGCTTGCAAGGATGCTAACATACTTTCTGTTTCTCTCATGTAAGACGGGTCAATTTATAGTGCATTTGATGGTTCACTAACAGTACACAACTGATTATGTTGTTTCATTTCGTTGATATTCCAGAACAAATTTCTAGCTATTGATCTTTCATGTACCTGTTAACCACCACATGTAAACATGCTTTTTTTTTAAATCTACCTTGTCAAAAGCTGTCATCTTTGCAAACCATTTTGATATTGTGAATATCTGAACAGTCACATAATATGCATTACTGTATGACTGTAGTAGAACGTAGCAAGTTACTTCATTTGACCTTTTTTTAAAAACACTCCGCTTATATTTAATTGTATTTTTCTAACAACATTATAAAATACTGCAAAACCATTTACATTCGACGGCATGAAATTTCGTGTTTTTTTTTTAAATAACTTTATACATAACAAAAACATCTGGAAAAGCTTCAATCGTATCGCTGTTTTTTCTTCGAAACACCTTACGGTCATAAACGGAGCGTCCCCGTTCACAATTGGCTGCAATCAATAGCAATTATTACCAAACAGTAGTCAATTAAGAGTTACTAAGTGCGAATTAACGGTGTGGGAATATTAGTTAATTTTGTAAGCAGCGAAGCAAAGAACCTTCACTTTTATGTTAACCTTGCAACGTTCTACAGCTTCAGGAATTCATTTACATATTCATAATGCCATTTGTAATGTGGCTTAAAACAGGTTCTGTACCAACACGTTCTCCATCGGTCTTTGGTCTACAGATCCTTCGCATGTTGCTTCTAAGAAAGAAGCAATAACTGTTCAAGTACAAATCAGAAATTAAATTAATGTAACTGAGTGAATTGGAAAGTCAAATGCATAAGCTTTTAGCCTAATCAAACATACAATAAAAACAAGTAACGGGAATAAGTCTATTTTGTGTCAGCCGAAAGATTTAGTATGATTTGATAACTACTCAGGTGCAAATCTGTAATTAAAATAAAAGTAAATGAGCAAACTGGAAACTCAAACAGACATGCTACTAAATTTAATCGAAATAAAAAATAAAACAAATCACTGGATGTAAGACTATAATTTATTTTTGGCCGACAGATTCAATATGATTTGAATGCATACTCACCATTTTTACTGTAACTATGCAGGCTGCAAATGATGCTGTTGAAGCAATATTGGCTGGAAAAACGAGAAAGAAAAATAGTATTTTCACTACGACGACGAGACCCAGGCTAAGATTGCGCGCATTGCTATCAACAACGGCGTGGCGAAGGCATCCAGACGCTTTACCGCTGACGTAGGGCGTAAAATTAGTGACACGACCGTGCGCAGCATGCTGGACCAGTATTTCAAGGTCAAAACACAACTCGAAAGAGACACGGCAACTCTGCCACGATTGCCACGTGGCGCGCCGACTCTCCTGGGAGAGTATGACGCAGAAATGCAGAAGTAAGTCCGTCAAGTGCGCATCCAAGATGGCGTTGTTAATGTATGGACGGTTATAGCGGTAACAGCGGCTGCGGAAGGCATCGTGCTGAAACACGCTCGTCAGAAACTCCGCCGGTGGACACACTGCCATTGACAACTCACTCGCCCGATTACTCGCCCGATCGGTACTAAGGAGAATGGGGTATGTAAAGCGGAAAGGAACGAAGGTCGGCAAGAACCGTCCAACGGACTTCAAGTCCATACATGAAGATTTTCTGTCAAAGGCTAAGAAGATGTTCGAAGAGGACAACGTTCTCGACTCACTATCATCAACTGGGACCAGACCGGTTGTCATATGGTTCCAGGGGGTGAGTGGACAATGGAAAAGAGGGATCATCCCAGGTAACGATTACCGGACTCCATAACAAACGGCAGATAACGGTAGACAGAGCGCTGCCTTCCCAAGGGAGTGAGCTCATCGGAAGATTCAGAACTGGAAATTCGAATGTAAAATCTCCAATATCCACAAAAATGTAGATTGGAGATTCGGAATCCGAAATTCGAATGTGTAATACCCGATATCCAAAACAAAGTTAGATTGGAGATTCGGAATTGTAAATTCGACTTTCCAATATCCAATATCCAAAAAATGTAAATTGCAGATTCCGAATTACTTATTCAAAGACCGACGTTCGGCTTGGAGTGGCGATTTACTGCCAGTAACACTTTGTCGTTTTATTGCATAGAAGAGCAGGACTGATACCCCCAGTAGCGATACACTACCAGTAACACTTAGCTGTTTTTGCATATAACAGTTTACCTCTTCAGCGGGACTGACACACTGGGTACCCGGTACGTACAAGTAGTCTTCCTTAGACCACTGCCAGACCACGATCGCATTCATGACGTTAGTGTATCTATCTCCACAGCGGGACTAACACCCTCAGTGTCCTCCCGCAGCCCTGTCCCCGAGAGTTCGGCTGGCTGCGAGAGGCCTAGCGCGAACGACGGACAGTGGTGGCGTATTTCTACCAGTAACACTTGGCCGTTCTTATGCATTGTAGCGAATCTATTCAGCCGGACTGACACCGTACCACACTGGCGCTGCCCTTACAAACGGCTCCTCGTGCGGCGGAGACACGGGCCCAATGATTTTTTTCTACGGGTCTGGACGCAAGCAATCTAATGGCTTGCAAAAAGGCATGGTGTTTCCGGTCGACACTTTGATTGGCAGTGTTCGAGTAAATGCCAATGGTATATTCGAGTGTCCAATATCCAATATCCCCCAAACACGTAGATTGGAGATTCAGAACTGGAAATTCGAATGTCCAATTTGTCGTTTCCATGTGAAGTAGTGCATCTCTTCAGCGGGACTGAGAGCCCCCAGAGTCCTCCCACAGCCCCGTCCCCGTAACCTGGGCTTGCTGCGATAGGCCTAGCGCGAATGGCGGGCAGAACGGGACAATTCCCGACGTTCGGGTAGGTGGTGGCGATTTTCTAGAAGTAACACTTGTCGTTTTTCTGTCAAGTAGTGCATCTCCTCAGCGGGACTAACACCCCCTAGTGGCGATTCGCTACCAGTAAGGCTAAAACAATTAATGATTTGTTTCTCAGGCACATTTTCCAAAAAATCAGGAGGGAGGGAAAATTTTGTTTATTGAAGTTTGTTTTTTTCTCCTACTCTTTTCTATTGAAACTATGTAATGTCTTATTAAAACAAGCAAGTAATAAGTGCAGATTTGAGACAATTTTAAGTTTTAATAACAATATGAGCATCCTTTTTTATAAAATTCTACATAGAGATGTATTATTCACAAACGGTCAATAATGCCAGCTGACGTTAAAAGGCAATCAATTTGAATGTTCATAATTCACATCAGTGTCTTCAAATTAATATACCATCAACATTAAAATACTGCTATTTATAGAATTTAACTTTTCGTAAATCATATTTTTATAACTGTCAAAAATAGGAATTATTTTTGCAATAAATCGCCAATACTTTTAGAAAAGGAAAATCAGTACTTGTGCACTTGTCAATGCAGCTGACATTTTCGTTTGTTTTTCGTTAGGACATATATTAACGCAGATTTTTTTTTCACAAAAAAATGATATGCTAAATATTACACAAGCATATGTATCTACGAAACAAAAGTTTAAGTCAACAAATGGACGATATTTAAACCGGTTCCCAATAGAATATGACGTTTTTTTCAAAATTTACACAGTATTTCACAAGTTGTGTATATCCGATATAATTAAATCAGACAGGAAGAAAGTTTCTGGAAATATCGAAGTCTCTACCGCGTAACTCTTCTTCCGCTATCATAAAATGCGGATTCGTTTAATTTTAAGGCGTTGTCCATTGGAACTAAATCAATACATCGGAATTTTAGTAATAGTTTATGAACGTGTATGGTGTTTATTCGTCCGAAATCTGTTTCTTATTTACACAAGGCATTGTTCAAAAACACTTGTTATGAATGGAATATACCTTCATGTACATGCTGGTTTACTCAAAAGTCATCACCAGTTATCGCATACAGACCATAATGTTAATAATGCATTGATTTCAAAATTTCGCTAACATGACCATTAGAAAAACGTTGTGCAAAGTGTTATTTTTATTAACATATTCCTGGACTGCTCCTTTAAAACCCGGACGCGATCATTAAAAAATAGTAAACAATTTATTTTTGGCATTAAATCATATTCGTGGCGGGCCATTAAAAAACATTGCGGCTCTGCCTGAGAAGCAAATCATTATTTTTTTTAGCCTAACACTTCATCGTTTTTGCATATAACAGATTGTCTCTTCAGCGGGACCGACACCCCGGGTACGTGGTACGTACGAGTAGTCTCCCTAAGACCTCTGCAAGAGCAAAATCACATTCATGACTTAGGGTTCCTAACTCCACTGGGCTGTCGACCCTGTCAATCCGCGAGAGCTCGTCGCCTTCTGACCCCCTTACATATGTAGGAATGATTCTCCCTTCAGCGGGACGGACAACCCAGCGGTTTTATCAGCCTGGTCCCCGACGTTCGAGTTCATGCTGGCGATTACGTACCAGTAACACTTTGTCGTTTTTCTGTGTAGTTGTGCATCTCCTCAGCGGGACTGACAACTTCAGTGTCTACCCGTAGCCCGGTCCCCGAGACCTCGACTGGCTGCGAGAGACCTAGCGCGAACGACAGACATTGGTGCCTAGTAGATCATCTCTCCAGACAGTCTTGCTCCGAGAGGCCCAGTGCCTAGGGCGAATGGCAGCACGTGACCAGTCTTGACGTTCGGGTAGGTGATGGCGATATACAACCAGTAACACTGTCGTTTTTATGCATAGTAGTTCTTCTCCTCAGCGGGACTGAGAGTGGCGATTTTCTACCAGTAACACACAAGAGCCGTTTAAGCATGTAAGAGTTTATCTCTGCAGCAAGACCGACACCCCGGGTATCAGGTATGTACGAGAAGTTTCCCTAAGACCACTGCCAGACTAAGATCACATGCCCGACGTAATGGTATCTATCTCCACAGCAGGACTGACGCCCTGTCCCCGACCGAGAGCTCGTCGCATGCTGTACCCCTTACATATATAGGAATAATTATCCCTTCAGCGGGACGGACACCCCCCCACCACACACACAATGTCCTCAGGCAGCCGGGTCCCCGAGAACCGAGAACTCGGCGGGCTGTGAGAGGCCTAGCGCGAATGGAAGACAGTACGGGACCAGGCCCGACGTTCGTGTACGTTGGGGAGATTTGCTACCAGCAACACTTAGGCGTGTGAAGTAGTGCATCTCTTCAGCAGGAGTTACACCCCCAAGGCAGACAGTACGGGACTGAACTGAGACATGTGGTGGCGATTTTCTACGAGTAACACTTAGTCGTTTTCATGCATAGCAGATCATCTTCAGCGGGACAGACACCCACTAGTGTCCTGCCGCAGCCCCGTGCAAGAGACATCGGCTGGCTGCGAGAGGCTTAGCGCAAACGACGAGCAGTTCGGGACCAGTCCCGACGTTCGGTTTGGTGGTGGCGATATGTTACCAGTAACACTGTCGTTTATATGCATAGTAGTTTATCTCCTCAGCGGTACTGACAGTGGAGATTTAGTAACGCAATGGGCTGTGTTTGCATGTGACACTTTATTTCTTCAGCGGGACCAGTACCCCGGGTACCAGATTTTTACGAGTAGTCTCCATTGGACCACTGCCAGACCAAGATTACATTCATGACTTTACCCTAACCCTTACCCTTGGGGTGACAATTTCATACCACTAACACTGTCGTTTTATGTGCAGTAGTGCATCCCTTCAGCGGGACCGACAGCCCCCTGTGTCCTCCCGCTGCCCCTTCACCGAGACCTCGGCCGGCTGCGAGAGGCCTGACGCCAATGACGCGTTCAGGCCCGTCGTTCGGCTTGGTGGTGGTAATTTCATACCAGGAACAATTTGTTGTTTTCATGCAGAGCGGTTTAACTCCTCAGCGGGACTGACACCCCAAAGTGGCGATTCACTACCAGTAACACTTGGTCGTTCGTATGCATAGCAGATCATCTCTTCAGCGCGACCGTCTCTGAGAGGCCTGTCGCCTAGCGACAGTTGCAGCGCGGGACCAGTTCGGGTATGTGATTGCGATTTTCTACCAGTAACACTGTTGTTTTTATGTGCTGTAGTGCGTCTCTTCAGCGGGACTGACAGCCCCAAGTGTCCTCTAGCAGCCCCGTCCACGAGACCTCGGCTGGCTGCGAGAGGCCTAGCGCGAATGACGGGCAGTACGGGACCAGTCCCGACGGTGTGTGTGTGTGTGTGTGTGTGTGTGTGTGTGTGTGTGTGTGTGTGTGTGTGTGTGTGTGTGTGTGTGTGTGTGTGTGTGTGTGTGTGTGTTGTGTGTGTGTGTGTTTGTGTGTGTGTTTGTGTTTGTGTGTATTTGACGGGAAACAAAGTACAAGTCCGATTGCTTACAAAAACAATACATTTATGTCCCACCGGAACGTCGTGTTCGATACCATTCACATTTCTAGTTCTGAATCACCAATCTACATTTTGGTATATACATGTACCATTGTTCTTTACTCGATGACAGCCATGCAAAGTGTCGGCCGGAATCACCATGCATGTTTGCAAGCCATTCGTTTGCTCGCGTCCAGACCCGGGGAAGAAATTATCGGGCCTTTATCTCCGCCGCGCGGGCTACGATCGGGCTGAACGAGGTGCCGTTTGAAAGGTCAGCGCCAGTGTGCTAAGACGTCAGTCCAGATGAAGAGATGCACTACAATGCATAAAAACGGTTAAGTGTTACTGGTCGGAAATCGCCACCACTGTCCATCGTTCGCGCTAGGCCTCTCGCAGCCAGCCGAACTCTCGGGGAATGGGCTGCGGGAGGACGCTGGGGGTGTCAGCCCCCCTGTGGAAATAGCTACACTAACGTCATGAATGTGATCGTGGTCTGGCATTGGTCTAAGCATGACTACTCGTACGTACCGGGTTCCCGGGGTGTCGGTCCCGCTGAAGAGGTAAACTGTGCAACTATGCAAACACGGTTAAGTGTTACTGGTAGTGTCCCGCTGAGGAGATGATCTACTATGTATAAAAAACGACAAAGTGTTACTGGTAGTAAATCGCCACCACCAAGCCGAACGTCTTTCTTTGAATAAGTAATTCCCAATCTGCAAAATACATTTTTTGGATATTGGATATTGGAAATTCGAATTTACAATTCCAAATCCACATTTGTTTTGGATATTGGAGATTGGACATTCGAATTTCCAGTTCTGAATCTCCAATCTACATTTGTTTTGGACATTAGATATTGGGCATTCGAAATTCAGATTCCGATTCTCCAATCTACATTTTTTGGATATTTGAGATTGGACATTCGAATTTCAAGTTCTGAATCTCCAATTTACATTTTTCGGGAACATTGGAGATTGGAGATTCGAATATATCATTGGCGTTTACTCAAACAGTGCCAAGCAAAGTGTTGGCCAGAATCACCATGCCTTTTTACAAGCCATTAGTTTGTTCGCGTCAAGACCCATTTAAGTTGTTTAATAAACAAGTTTGAATCTTCAATACACACGTTTTTTGAGGATATAGGAGATTGGGCATTCAAATTTATAATTTTGAATTTCAAATATACATTTTCCTTGGATATTGGAAATCTGAGAATCGTAATAATAATTTCGAGTCTCCAATCAACATCATTTTTGGATATTGGAGATTGAAGATTCGATATACCACTGTCATTAACTCGAACACTCTGCCGGCAAATGCCGGCCGGTGTAACTGAGCTTTTTTACAAGCCATTAGTTTGCTCGCGTCCAGGCCCGGGGAAGAACTTCTCCGGCCCGTATCGTTGCCAATCAGAGTACGATCTGGCTGAACCAGGTGTCGTTCGAAAGGTCAGCGCAAGTCCAATCCCAAAGTCTGTATATTTCACTACGTCCATTTCGCAGTTTTTCTTATGATAATAGGGCAATAATTCTGGTGCGCCTGGTCGGATTTGGCCTTTTATCAAACTCCGCCGAAATTGTATAGACATACATAAACTGAGCAAGTTTGGACAAGATTGAATGAAAGGTGAAGCCTCTATACTCTCGTACACGCGCCCAATTGTTGATGCAATATGGACGACGGACGACGCAGGAAATCCCCCGTTATCAATAGCTCACCTGAGCACGAACTAAAAAGAAGAAGAATTGCGAGAAGAATTGTATCACCATATGCGTCAATGGACGAAAGGACAATATTAAAACACATTAGGTATAAATGGCAATGAAGAATATAGCATATCGAACTAAATATTTGATTTGATAAAGACGACATTCCAGCTCTAAGCATTAATTTATTTGCACCTCAATTAAAACCCCAAATATTTGTCAATATTTGTCAAGACTGCAATACCCACATGCTGATGCTGTTAATGCATTTTGATGACCATTGTTACAAATGTCCAGTATTGTCCACAGTTCAGTGAAATTGTAATGGTGCTACACAAAAGTGGATCAATATCAAACCATCAACATTTGTTGCAACGCGGCATTATAGCTAGGAACAATTTGGTGAACGTTTTTAAATATTAACGCAGCTCATCGCTCTTGCCACATGTTACTATGTCCGCAGATCTATTATTTCAGTCATAAGCCGGGCGCTCCTATGTCAGGAAAACCTTGGAAAACTCGGGAATTTTGGAGCAAAATGCTTGTTTCATTAATTTCTTCGTGACTGAATACAATACAACTATTCGAAGGCTTTATTACAAAATGATTTCGTTTCTGTCAAGACACAGATGTAAACCGAATATAGTATCATACGCTTTTTGATCGATTTGTTTAACAATAGTGTTGTCTACAGTGCTGTTGGAACAGCTCGACCAGCAATTTAGTAACCGATGAAAATATGACCGGTGGATATTTCAACCAAAACGTATAAATAGATTTAAGAAAGGCGTTTTGAACTCCAGGCACTAGTTACAACAAAATATGAGATGTACGTACAACATATTATAAATCTCCATTTTAATTCAGAAATAACACACCTGACTTGCAATTGTGCATATACTCAATGAATATATTGAAAGAACTTAAAGTCTGCGAACATCAACGAATCTTTTGAAATTTAAAATATCTACAATTTTTAAATACAGCGCTGCATTAAAGCAAACCGCCAAACGTTGGGTACGGCATATAGAATGCTAACATCGGTATATTTTACAATGTACGCATGCGCATTTATCACAAATAGCAAAGTTATGCGTACTGTCCTGAATACAACCGTTAAGTCAGCGGGGTGGGGTAATGCTAACACGTTTGCTACTATACGAGTGTCAGGAAACACAAGCATTAATATGGCGATAAGCAAATAACATTTCCGCGAACATTGACTTATTCGCACACACTTAAATGGTGGAACTTCATCCGACAATGACTGTTATAGAAGCACACGATTAATTGCGTAATTTGTATTCTCGGTATTATCTGCTTGTTTTTATATTCGAAATTTTGTTATCATATCGTACACATGTTTAGAAATGATCATATTGGAAATAAAATCGATTCAAATATGCAAAGTTGCAGTTATTTTATTAATATAAAATAAGGATTTAAATTTATAACAAAACCAGATTCTACTATAAAGTGAACCAAATAACTGACTTGCACTATTTGACTGCACTATTTAAATTGAAGGAACGAATATTTATAAAATTCACTCTGAAGTCTCTGTCATTAGGTACCAAAGCGAAACCTACCGGTAAGATGAAGCTCCCTTATGGATCACGCACCCACCCAGTACCCCCCCCCCCCCCCGAAACTGTTACCCGGAATTTTTCTAACATTATCACATTACTTACACTTTCGCGAAAACTCTAAATTATGAACGCTCCTGGCTTGGGGTGTACATATTTTTGCTTAATTACATGTATATTGAAATAAGCCAAATGAATCATATGGGCTTGCAAAATAAGTCTCACCATGAACATATTAGATTTATAACTGTTTCCATGGGTAGATAATTAATTTGTTTGATTTTGAGCCAAACTTAACATGCACTCAGTACAGTTTCATGTCAAAATTTGGCTTAATAACGTTTTACGCTATAGTGTGCCATTTGCAAACAACTAATGTCAAGTTGGCTACATAACTTTATTTTCAGATATTATAAGCACTGTAACAGAGTATAAATGTTTACCCATTTTGTGGTGATTAAGGTGGCACTTGTTTACCAGGTACATGCATAGCCTTCTTTAGGTGGGTATGTACATATTGTCTGGATGTTAGAAAAAAAGAAACATTAATTCGACTATTTATTTATTAAAGAGTATGTTCTTAACACTCATTATTTGATCGTACGCATCTAAATGCATCTTAATTCCTTACATAAGGTTATTCGACAATAAACTATGATAGACAAATATTATTTCTTAAATACAAATAATACGGAATAAACCTCCAGGTACCAGTATACATCTCTCCGCTCTACGCTGACTGATAGCTTAACAACGAGCATTTAAAACTGAAATTATACTACACATAGTTGCTTCTATTTATCCTTCAGTGTCATTGTTCTCAATAGTGTTCTATTACAAAATATTTACACAGTTAGCAGCACAACGTGGTGACAATAATCTGTCACTGATGATTCTGTTCGGCGATGATTGATTAAGGCAATGATTACTACTCCCAGCCTATTGTATTAACACTGGTTAATACATACCAAGGAATTATAAAATAACTTTTTGTAGTGAAAATCTTGGTTAAGATACAGCGGTAGATTTTCACTTGTACAAGGCTTTTAACTGTGCAAGTTTAATCTAGATTTTCCCAGAACCACGAAAAAAGTGCATTTAACCACTGGTGAACTTACCAAGCCGCTTTAAAATGAATGAGTCTGATTCGAATTGATATAATTGCCAATAACGATGACGAAATATAAAATCAGTACAATTGTATGACGTACGTATTCACTGTTATGACGTTTTTAGATTGCGTCATATATGCGATAAATGTCATTTTCATGAGTGGATTTCAATATCAACAACAGAATAATAGAGGGATCTGTATACATTATTTTTACATACAGGAGCAGGGTAAGCGTCAACCAGGTTTTTACCGATTGGTATAATTTACCAAATTGTATACAAGTGCTCACCATCAAATTACCAAGTTTATACCGCCGGTATGATTTTAACAGGCGTATGTATCTACAATTGGCTGTAGAAGTCAAACCAGTTGCATTAAATACCAACATGTGACTCATTTTAATCCGGAACGAAAGTATCATATTTATATATTGAACAATGCAGGAAGTATTTTGCCTTAAAGATCTAATAATTTCCCTATTTGTACAGCCAAAGAGATTACATTAATACGTGAATACTGTTTGCAAAATGATGCTATTTAATGAATTAAATGCATATCTGCAAATCTTTCTACTCGTATCATGCTGGTTCAATAATGTGTGTTGCTGTCGGGAGTCGGTACTTAAGACAAAAAGTCATGTGGCATTAAAAGGTCGTTCTTAAGAAACAAATGTAAAATAAACATCAAAGAATATCTTAGACTTCATTTAAGGCTTGCCATTTTAAAGACAACTGTACTCAGTTTTCCACTAGTACGGACTACAGTAGAGTTGACAATGTTTTCTCATTCCAGAAACATAGTTGACCCATATAATAGGTTTATCAACGTAAGTATAACCTGTTGATGCGACATTTTATGTTCTCTTACTTTTGGAAAACTGTCCAGTTGTAGGTGGAAATAAAAAAATACATATCCCTAATGTGTTCACAATCAACAGGACTATACCATAAATAATACAATGCAATAGAATATATAAAAACCTTATTTCTTTTTAATCAGTGGAATTGTTTTAGCAATATTTTTTTGTGATCTAAATTAGAGAATGTATATTGTTGTAATTTTCAAAGAAACACATTTATTTATGATATCATGTTTAAAGGTGGGGAGGAGCCTTTTTGTAATGTTACGATAGGAAATGAAAATGTATGAGGCATAAGGGACGACACTTTACGCACATGCATTTAACCCGGTTTTCACACGACACGCCTCATATGCATTTTAAATTAAAAATTAAATCCCCATCTTTACGCATAACTACACGTTACCCTCAACAGTGAAGAAAACATTCCCTATGTATTATCGGACCCCAGATTTTTTGGTCCCCACCTATAAAGGGAGACTTCCCGAACCTCCGATTTTTTTTAACACTATACGAAAACTAATCGGACCCCAAAATTAATTTAAGATTAATTCAATCATTATTTATATCTGTACTGTTAATAAACAGATCATACTGCCCTATGTTTTCACCAGCGATACGCGAATAACCTAATAATTTACAAGTTTATAAAAAGGTGCACATCTAAATAATTCTTAATAAAACGCAACCACCATTCAAATTCAATTAAAATTGCACAGTAAGTCTATACAAATAAATTTCCCTTTATTAAAATGTTCGGTTTTATGATTCTCTAGACGCTAATTGATGCATATATATTAACACAGCGATACATCTCCTGCTAAACGGGCGCTATTTTTAGAATGATCTGGTGTTGAACTCACCAGCATATCTGGAGCATTATTGGAGCATTGTACAATTGCTATGTATAGAGCGTGCCGCTTATGTAGGCTAAACGAATAGTTATTTCATTCTATGAATGAATTAAATAGTCTGTTCATGACATACAATGAGAAAATATGCTTATACGTATGCTCAGTTCTAGGGTGTATGTCGATGATATATTTGTAAATTTAGTGTAACCTCTTATGCAAACAGTTCCGTAAATTTTAATGCCAAAAATAATGCAACAATTATTAGTAAACATTAAACCAGTGTTGTAAGTTTTCATTCCCTAAAATTATCCCGCCCAAGAAACTTTGCCCAAAAGAATAATGGTATTCAATTTTACCGCTGCATAATTAACTTATCGCGCAAAAATGCAAGCTTTTCATTGGTACGCATTCACAAGAAATCTAGGTCATAAACGATCTTAGACAGCTTCGCCGAATAAAAAAAAAAAGGTTATTTTTGGTATTTCAACATACTTGTAATGGGCTTAAATAAAAAGTAAATTTCTGATTACCTGTTTTTTTCCGTTGAGATCATTCCACCATGCTTTGCGATTCATAACTAAATTAAGCCAAAATAATCATGAACACATAGATTTAAAGATTTCTGAATTGTGCCATTGGCGGATGGGAAAATTAAAATGTGTTTATGGTGATAAAAAATACACCCTCGCAGCAAAATTTCGTGCTACAAACATTATTGATATGTGACACTAATAAGTGCATTTTTCTTTTGTGAAAGTTCAACCAAAATTGTTTGCAATAACGTAAGTATTACCAAACCATTGCAACATTGGATTAAACAAATTCAGTTTAATGTGCTATATGGTCTATGTGATCTACTATACAATTTTATTCTAAGCAGCCTAATATGTCAGAGCCACTTTTCTCCAAAAAATTTCTTCTAAACCGAATAGACTATTGGTCAGAAACGTTGTAATTACTATTCATTTTTGCTGTTACATTTCCGGGTAGAAATGCAGTTTAAAGTCTAAGCCAGTGTTTTTTCCTATTTTCAAAAGGGGGGAAAAGTACCACTTTGAAAAATGGGAAAAAAAAATCCCATGGGATTTTTAAATATTGTTTCAATCGTGTCAAAACACACCAAAAAATATTTATCCTATTTATAAGGCGTAACACGTGTTTTGTTTCCTTTAACTAGACCGATCATAATTGTTTGCCCCCCCCCCCCCGACCATATTTGCTTTGTTGCCGTTTAAAAAAAAATGCATTTTTAATAGCGTATTTTCGAACAATATTCAGAGTTTCGTTATTTAGGCATTGAATTATTATTTGGGTGCACATTAAACAATTGTATTTTATTATGCTTCGAATGTTTGCAGTCGCTTGTGAATAATAAATGAAAAATAAACTATCAATTCTGATTGACAAAAAATCTATCCTATACGACTTTACATATGGTTCACCTGTTGCACACCCCGTGTAACCCTGTTGAAACCCTATTGAAACGTGTTGTTATACCTGCATACTCAAGTTCAAGGAAGGATGTTGTGGCCATTGTGGCTCCTGTGGTGCAAAAGTTAATATGTCTTTGAAATTGCTCATCAAATCTGCACTTCCAATTTGTACAATGTGTTTTAAAATTTCTAAGTTAACCATATGTAAGAGTGCTCAATAAGTTATAAAGATTGAGTTATACAAAATTACTGAAACGTTGTTGTAGGTTATAGGCAAACAAGAGGGCAATAAGGCGCTAGGTGGATCACTGTTCTAAACAAGTTTTATGATGGAGATTTGGCTTAAAATATGGCCTCTAGAGTGTTCACAAACCTTTTTTTTCAATTTGGCCTGTCGACCTAATTTCTCACCCCATGTGACCTGGTTTCGAACGTGTATCGGATATCATTGGATCAAATGTTCTAAGCAAGGTTCGTGATGATTGGCCTTTGAATGTAGCTTCTAGAAAGATTTGTGTTCAATTTGGCCTTGTGATATAGTTTTTTACCCATTTGACTCAGTTTCGAACTCGTCTGAGATATAATTAAAACAAATGTTCTGAAAGAAATTATAGAAGATTGTGCAAAAAAATGTGACTTCTAGTGTTCACAAGCTTTTTCTTGAATTTGCCCCCGTTACCTAGTTTTTTACCCAACATGACAGGGTTTTGAATTCATCGAACAAATCATTGGGACAAATATGCTGAGCAAATTTCAAGGCGATTGGACTATAAATGTGGTATCTATGGCGTTCACAAGTTTTTTTTTAGTTCAATTTTCCGTAATGACCTAGTTTTTGACCCCACTTGCACAGTTTTGATCTCCGAGATATTATTGGGACAAATTTTCTGAGCAAGTTTAATGATGATTAGGCTAAACATGTTGCCTATAGAGTGTTCGCGATTTTTTTCTTAAATTTGCCCTAGTGACCTAGTGTTTAACTCCAAGTGACCCAGTTTCGAACTCTTCTGAGATATCATTGAAACAACTGCTATGAGCAAGATTCAATATGATTGGGCTACAAATGTGGCCTCTAGAGTGTTCACAAGCTTTTCCTTCAATCAAACCTAGTGACCTAGTTTTTGAACACACATGAAGCAGTTTCAAACTCGTCCGAGATATCAATGGGATAATTGTTCTGGGCAAATTTCATGAAGATTGGAAATAAATGTGGTCTATAGTGTGTTCAAAAGGTAAATGTTGACGACAAACGATGCACGATTCACGACGCACACCGCACGACGGACGATAGACAAACGGCGATCACAAACGCTCACCATGAGTACGTTATGCTCAGGTGAGCAAAAAAGTAAACGAAAAACTTGTTATGCCTGCCTTTTAAAGTAGAATTTATATAACAGTCAAATATGGTATTTTGTCTTTGCCAAAAAGATTCTATTACCGTTCATTTAAAAATTAATGCTTTTAAATAGCATATAAACATACATAAATCCCATGTTATGTTTTTTTCACTTTACGAACATCAAATGGAATAAAGAAAAATCCGTTGGGAAAATTACACAATCCCACGAGAAATCCAATTTGGAACATAAATTTCTTAATATTGTTTTTATTTAACGTTCATTATTGATCACAATTTAACACTTTAGCGCATACTTTATGTAAAGTAGTAATATCTGAATAAAATAGGGTACCTAAGGTTGCGAAATGTCGGTTTCGCAAAGTTTTTCCCTGTGTACGTAACTAATACTAATCAAATGATAGATAATAATTTTGTTTATTTTTTTGCAATAATAAAAATTGCACACTTCTCTCACTAGGGACTGGCACGAATAAGCTTAAACAAAGCATGGGCATACAAGTTGTGCTTAGCCCGTGATACACGTATCACTTTTGTTTTCGTCAGTATGAATAATAACAAATTATCTTGCTTTAATAACAATACCAGGTATAGTTGTTTAGTTATTCAGTAACATCCTTTCTGCGTTTTTCGAACATTCTCTCATTCAATCATTATCCAAACCACTCCGCATGTACATCAAGACTAGGTAGAATTTCAAAAATGCGCTAGTTTTATCTTTGATGGTAGACGTTATCAACATAATAAACTATACCACGTACACACAGTTTTATGTACATACGTTTGCGCGCAAACACTGGGCGACACAAGCAAAAATTATAATACTAGGCTAAGTCAGTGTTTTAAGTACAAAACATACTTTTCCTCATGAAATAGTAGCTAATTTTGAACAGAACTATTTATATTCATACCTCGTGGTGGCGGTGCTGGAGGCAGATGTTCTTTTACATCTGAAATATAAAGAAAATATTCTGGACAGTTCTTTGAAACCGTGAAAACCTTTTCATAAACGATACTTTTTGTAACAATTGTCAAATAAGATCAATTTAGTAAATGTTATGCAAAGCAAATGCAAATAATGCAAAACATATCATGCTTGTTTTGTCTGCTAGATTTTTATTTAACCCAAATATCTATAAATTTAAAGGACATATTTTCAGTATTTGCGTTTATAGTCTTAAAGTGGTCATCGACTATCAGTATTAAAGAAATGTAATGAATATAAATTGAAACCACTAATCAAGATACTAGAAACAACAATCAAATGCAAGGACCATTTTAGTGAAATCTGTTTGAAATCGGTACAGCGATAATTTATTGCAGGGAGTCATCTAATAAACAGTTATATGAGATTAGTTTGAAATCCACTTGTTTCTGACAAGACGAGTTTAATAAATGTGTATATAACAACATAAGGAATACTGCCCTGCCAATGCATTGTTGTAACTTACCAAACATTCAATTATTTTTACAAAAATAATTCAACTTAGTCATAATAGGAAAACCGCTTCACTTAGCCAGTGGCCACATCATTAAAAAATCAAAATGACATTTAGTAGCGGGTCATCCAACGACCATTTTTCTGAAACATGTTTGCAATTTGTCCATAAACTTCATGCGAATATTTTCAAAGATTCAAATTAAGCTATATATAAAAACAGCTCCACTCCTTGACGGCCAGTGTGTACATGGAACAAATTAAAATTAACTCACAGAAATATACATGTAGAACGTCATGCAATGGTTAATGCATTGAACTAATTTTGAAATTGGCAAATATGTTTCAGACAAAAGACTTTTAAAGCTTTCAAGAAAATCAAAAATATAAAATTGCCGCGTCAACATGATTTATAGGCATCCGGTAGAAAGTCCTACTAAGGAAAATATCACTGGAGAATTGTGTTGTTTTTAATTGGAATATTAAATTCAGACAAAAAGTCTTTCCAAATCTCTCATATGAATTGTAACAACAAGTGCATCGCCCCCTGGCGGAAATGATGTATTTCAAATAAAATTAGAATAGCGCAACTTCTCAGTCCCTCCGGTGACCTTTATATAAATCCATATAACGAAACTGCCCCATCCCTTGGCAATTATGTTGTTTAAAACCCAAACTAATATTTGGTAGAGGGTCATGTAAAGATTTCAATATATTCATGACAGAAGAATGCCCAACCCCAGGCGGTCGAGCTTTAGCGTATGAATGGAAACTGAAAAGAATAGCGTTATCTCAATAGAAGCAGGATCAAAATAGCCAACATAATATTTAACATTAAACAGGATCTTTATTCTGTTGAAAATGGGATCACCAGTCAGCTCCTTCCTTGGTACAAACTGCTGCCATTTCAAAAGCAGTGGCATATTTATTATAGAGCATAGCATTGACCTTAGTCACCAACATTAATGACTTAACGTTTATGTTGATTCTAGCTGTCATGTAAGCTTATTCGTGAGTTTTGATCAAGCTAATCGAATTTTGATCTCATTAAAAATTAAGAAGAAAATAGTGTCATACCTGATGTTGGTACAATACAAAGTATTTCCAAAACGGTTAACAAAATGATACTTTTTAAGACTGTTAACTTTTACATGAGAACAAGTCAGCTGTTTTGTTGCGTACGCAAATTGTACCTGTGTTGATTTATCACTACAATGAAATGTTTATGACTATCAAAACATACGTAATGTGTGGACCTCTGTGATAACAATTCGGAGTACTGTTCCAAAACATCTATGTTTGGACTGGTACTCATTACGACTTTCAACCTAATAGGGGCATACCTAGGCATAATATGTTATGTACTTTTTGATAAATAGCTAACGTGAACATGGAAAGTGCTCGTATTTGAATAAAACAATTACAATTTGTTAAGCGTGTGTAACGTCGCTATTTAACAAACCGCGTGCCTATGAACCTCTTGCAAAGCGTAAAAAAAAAAAAAAAAAAAAAACAGAAAAAAAACACTATAGACTAAGCATGCAACGCAGGTTTTGATCCCGAGGGCGGGCGTGGTTAAGTGCCCCGGCGGAGGCCTTTTAATGCTCTTTTTGACATGTAATAATGGGCTTGTTAGTCAAGATATTTAATTACTTTAACTGTAGTGGACCAAAATAATCTCTTGATTATAGGACTCCCCATGGAACACTTAAACATTTGTATAAAGTTCATCAAGACCGACTAAAAACAGTTGAAACTGTGATATGATTTACAAAAATATACGCTCTTCGAAGGAAATGTCGCTCAGATATTTTGTTTTATTTTTAGTTCCAGTGACCATCTAGTGTAGTGGTCCAGAACAATATGCTTGTGTTCTTAGATGACTATCACTTATGTTGTGTCAAGATTCACGAATATTGTCTAAAAGTGTTGAAGATGTGTTAGAAAGACAGAAGTTTTAATGCAATATTACAGTTTAATCTCTAGCGGTCCTTTTTGTGCAGTAGATCACAACCATTTAACCACTATTGGTAGAGGACCACCAATGTAATATGTATGTGGAATTATTTAACAATCTAGCAACATGTTTATAAGAAACTATCGTTTTATTTTTTAATGTTTTAACTCTAGCGGCCATCTTGTGAAGTGAAGCGCAACCATCTGCGCATGTTTGGTGAAAAAACAATCCATGGAGCATTTGTGTAACGTTTTATCACGATTGAAAAAGAAATGTTGAAAATATATCAGGAATACGTAACTTAAACGCCATACTCTATTTAAGCCAAACGGCCATTTTGTGAATTGGATCAGAACCGTTTTAATATGTTTGGTAGAGTATAATCAAAGTAACACTTGTGTGAAAATATTTGAAAATCGAACCATACGCCTACCAACGGGGCGTTTGGGCAGCACTACTAGCCAGCCAACAGTTTTGATTGAAAACTTAAACATTGTTTAGAGATTTAGTAGCTCGATATATAGTGTATCTGTGTACAGATAATAAATAGACAATTAAAAAATGCACCCTCTTTTATCACTTGATAACGTAAAATCCTGTATTTACTAAGGAAAATCTTGGCGAACTATGTATCAACATTCAAACTGTCGTCCTTTCTTTGTGTTTTCGAAGGTATTTTGTAGCTGAATTTAGTGTTGTCGTTTCATATAGTAACATATTCCTAATTGTTGCACTGTCTTTATTAGTACATGTATGTTATTATGTGTTTGCATCACACACTGTATGTTGTGTTAAAATGCATTAAACTAGTATACTGGAAATCAATTAAAAGACTACAAAGTCTGCACTGTGAAAACAAAAATGTTGAAAGTGACGTTTCAAGCAGTCGGAAATCATACCTTTTTCATGAAAACAATAATATTGCTTACAATGTAAAAGTTAAATGTGTAAATGAAGATTTTGACCAAAGAAATTGGCAATGTATGTATTCGGAATCAAATCGCAAACATGAAAAGGCGGAGGCTGATAGCAAAATGAACAATTATAAAACGCCACATTTAAGTTTTAACATGCGTGTACCTGTTTCTGTTGATATAGCATGATCCGCTTGTCCTTTAATATGTGTGCCCGCTGTTTCTGTAAACATACTCTCTGCAAAAAGCATAGTTCCTGCAGAGGGGTTATGAGTTCGAATCTGCAATTTTAATAGTAAGTATTCTTATAACATAATGTATCCTACCACTGTGCTGAAATCGGCCTGAGACAAAGGTGCCTGATCTATATTTGTTATATCATGTCGTTTATATCAGTCAATGTTTGGAGGTACGTCATATTATCCGTAATCAACTATAAAGTCTATATGTTCGGTAATTATGGATCAGATTCAACAAACAAACAATTTTAAACTAAGAACGTATATAGTTTATTACTTTTAATCGTCATCAACCATACAAACGATAATTTTGTTAAATATTCACATAAACCCGCACTTTGGTAGTGGTATGACGTCATCAAGGGAACAATCAAACATCCATACACAATTATTTCTATGCATTCGAAATAAATGCACTAAATGTCACTACACGGGATCAATTTATGCCAAGCCGCAAAAAAAACAACCAAAAAATAAAAAATGCTATAGTCAATATTGACACGATCTTGAAAATGTCGATTTCAATACACAACTCCAAACTGGCATCTCCAAAAAATTCGGTGACCTTTGTTTTCCGATAACATTGATCCATTACAGCGTGCATTTTCAGTATTATTTAAATTAACGGGTGTGTAATCTACGTTTTTGTAGTGAAAACAGCCCATGTATCATTACGAAATGATAATAATATGGTACTCCATAACTACATTTTACGTGAACGTTTAAAAACCGCTTTAGCAAAATCAGCTCTGTTCTTAGATTGTAGCTAGTTTGGAGTAATTTTTAGAAAACCGTGGTATAATAAATAGCAAAGCAGGTAAATGCCTGGTCCTGTATAATATGTCATGTTCGGCCTCGTCGTTATATTAATCTAAGCCTCGCCTGATATATTACGGAAGACCAAGCAGTAACCTTTTATTCTCTATATATAATTAATTACGGCGAAAATAACACCGTAGTTGATGATATCAACATACTAACCAATTGGAAAAAAACTGCGTAGGAGTTTAAATATGCAATAAGCAAAAATAAATTGTAATTTTGACATAACATGAAATTGCTTACGGCGTGATTTTAAAATCAATAAAAAAAAGATACCAACACATAATTATACAAAATTGAGATGTGTACCGTGTAATTATCGCGACTTGCTATCATGTATCCGTTTAATCTTAATACATTACGTAAACATTTGCACCACATAGAGATACACATATATTACCTTGACTGGCGATAACGTCTCCTCGCATATCTCGTCACTTCCGGTACACGACTCTTCCAGGAAACCGATATCAAACGCAGGGTCATTCAATAACTCCTTATGCCGCTGTTGCGCTTGAAGGCGTATCCGCTAAAATGACTATCGAGACAGTGTAACTTTAACTTTATGTCCTCGAGTTCTTGTTTTGCTTGGATTAATAAGACATACAGCCTTTTGATGTGGTTTTGTGTTAGTAAAATATCAATTAACTCTTGGCGTTCTTGAACACGCTTTCTGTGTTCATAACAAAATGTCCGAACTTGTGTTAGACGCTTAGTGTTTGTTTTAAAAGTCTCGCTGCACAGTTCTTGGCATTTGGATTGAAGACGATCAAACCACGTATTAATCTCTGTACGTAATTGTTGAAGTTCCTTCAGAAACT
This sequence comes from Congeria kusceri, assembly GCA_027627225.1. NCBI lineage: Eukaryota > Metazoa > Mollusca > Bivalvia > Myida > Dreissenidae > Congeria > Congeria kusceri. The sequence continues at coordinate 53,594,889 of CM051034.1, forward strand.
CCTCTTGACATGCCTTGTTGTCATCCGTATTTTTCTCAATTTTATTTACAGTAGACTTTAAGTTTTCTTCCAATTCTTGTAGGTTTGACTTGCAAGCAACGACTTCTTTGTCCTCCACGTTTATTTCAAATAAATCAACAACTTTACAGGATTTGTGAAATGAAAAAACACATCGCCCACATAGTGTGTCCGTATGTTCCATACATAAGAAAACTAAGTTCTCTGTTGTATGTTTTACGCATTTTTGTGTATGAATATCACTGTCTCTAACATTTGGTTCGGAAACATGACGTGTTTCGTCGCTTGCAATGCCCGGAGCTAAAGCAGGTTTATTTGTTTCAATTCTAACATTTGGTTCGGAAACATGAAGTGTTTCGACGCTTGAAATACCCGGAGCTAAAGCAGGTTTATTTGTTTCAATTAAAAAAGCCACGTGATTCTGAAATAATTTGCTTGACGTTTGTGAATCTGAAAACACGTTTCACAAATTTTAAAACTACAGTTTTCGCAGAAAGCAACAACCGTCTCCGAGATGCACACACCACATTCATTTAAATCACAATCCATTATGTGGTAATGTTGCAAATACAATGCTTTGTCCTGGAACATATTATAAGAAATCTGTAAATATAAGATCAATCATAAACGCACAATAGACTAAAAGGAATCAGTTATCAAATGCTTTCACAGGCAATACAAAATAAATATTATATATATACTGACAGCAACTGCCCATATTAAGGTTCGTGTGTCATCTTGACAAAAGTTGTATATAAGTATTGAATACATTGTTAATATATTGACACTTGCTTAAAAAAGCACGCATTGTCCAAACGCAAGCTACGCGATAAGGCTACATGTAAAATCAAACATTATGCAGATAGCGAAATTCTTTTCGCATACATGTGTATACTTGAACACGGTGCATAAGATGCTATGGCGCACATGTTGCAATAGTACGAATGTGTTTATAGACGAGTTTTACATTCACGTTTTTGCGATTATCACGAAACAGGAACATTTAAGCAAATAAAATAACGACTAGCGATGTATTGAAAATGGTCAAATATAAAGTAATAAAATCCAATTGCATCAGCAGGAGAGAAACTCTTATTAACAACATACGGTCCTTTATTTCGGGCAGTACTGGTTTCTTTGCGGCTTATGCTAAATGCATTTTAAAATATTCCCTGTTTTAAATGGAGAAGTTAATTTGAACATGGTATATACTGGTGATAGATATCAGTTCTATACCAGGTTAGATAGATACTTGTGTCGAAATGGTTAAGTACAATGAACACTCAATTGATACTGTTTATTAAACGCAATGCTGTTCAACCTAAATTGACTGACGAAAATCAATAACCGTTTTCGACAACTTACAGTCTGTCCTGCTGCATTTCTATGTCTTTATTCATATCACACGCGAAATAACAACTATAGTCGTAAATAAGCGTTATTGATGGAGCTTTCACATCTTGACATACCAGAATACAGTGTTTCTGCCACTCGACTTATAAAGTAAACAAAAACAACACATTTTTTAGGGAACATAAGTATGCTATTTTATATGTTTATTTATATATTTTAACAAACGATTTATATATGTTTATCTATATACCAATAATAACTATCATATTTATAACAGTTGTGCTGTACTAACATTGAGGGAATTTGCTTGTTCAAAGTGTATGCCATGGGTAATTTTCTAACAGAATGTTTGAATAACGAATTACCTTTTAAATTTATATTAATAGTAACACTCCTTTCAAACACATAACCAAAGCATGTTTTTGTTTAACGTGTAATCAATCTAGCACAAATATTAAGTAGTACAAGAACGATTAAGCCAACAATTATGCATCTATCAATATTTTCCCCCAAAGGGGGGGGGGGGGGGGGCGGCGGGCAAACCCAGCGGAATGTGACTAATTGTATTGGTGGGGGTCAAGATTTTTGTCTTAATCCCCTTATTCGGGGATGCTTAATTGATGTAACAATAGCCATGGGTTCAATATTACCTGGATTTAAATTCTGAACAGTCTCTTTCCCGGGACCCGGAATTATTCGGCGTGTCAATTTGCAGCCTGTCGGGACTTACTTACATTCTAAAAGTCCCGTATATTCCCGCCACTCACCTCTCATGGGGGAAAATATTGATATGTGCATTATGGGTGCAACAATGTCAATGAGCGTGTGGCCAGTTCATGCACGTTTTATACGGAAATAAAAATTGCTCATTATGAATAGAGCTATGTTTAGCTTTACATGATTAATTACTTGATAACAATATTAAGCTATCAGAAGGCAACGACCACTAATTACCCCTAACCATATAAACAGCTATAATAATATATTAGGTCAATTTATATTAAATAAAACCGCCTTTGTGAAGATAGTGGGAATAGAAAGTAGACAATACCTTAACAAGTCAATGCAATTATTAACGCGGATTAAAAGAACACCTATAATAAAGAAACATCGTACACAATAATCGAATAAAATACGTTAAATATAAAATGTAACTCACAAAAACCTTTAATTACACTGCCATCCGTTCATCTAGATTATGTCAATATGTAGGTACATGTATTTGTTCGATAAAACGACCAACACATCTGTACACCTCGGATTTAACTGCTATCTTTTAACTGCTGTCATGTCAGTTAAGCTATAAGTTACTGTATTCAACACTCAAATACATGAAAACGTCTTCGCTACTATCCTTTTCTTTTTCCGTATCATACAGGTAGCCCGTGTTAACACAAACACTCGGTCGAATTCGGCAATTATCGAAATGCATATTTCACTTCAATATAATGATATTGTTAGATGTAGGTGTATAGTTTGGCATATACCTTTATCAAATAAATAGAACATACATGAAATAAATTGCTTATCTCTACTCGTTTAACAAAGGGCAAACGAGATTGCGATGTATTGTGTATTTAATCCAACGTAATTAAAAATGATTCAATACTATCCCATACGTGTTCATGTTTTGACATCTTGTCGTTAATGGGGCAAATAATGACGTCATCATCACACAACTAATTTCCGAGATGAACATAATCTACGTGAATAAAATAGTTCGTACTTTGTTATGGTATTTCAAATAGTATTATGCTGAAAAAGGTATAAAATAAATGTACTTTGTTATGGTATTCTAAATAGTATTATGCTGAAAAAGGTATAAAATAAATGTAATATTACACTAGTGTGGTGTTCTGAGAACTTGCATCAGTCTCGTTGGTTGTGTTAAGTAGCATCGCACTCGAGGCGCCTCTCGTGCCGAGGCGCCTTTCGTGCGATGCTACTTAACACAAACAACGAGACTGATACAATAGTCTATATTTACTCTTTGGCAAGCGATGGTGGACATTACGGGATCAATAATAACAACAAATTGTTAACACAAGAGCGTTCTGTAAAACCGTGTGCCTCATCTAGGTTAAAAGTATGCAGACGACCGTTTGTTGTTGTTGCTAGTCCAATTATATTGACCACGGTCACTTATCAGTCCACAAAGAGTGTTCAAGGTGCTCATAGGTGTAAATGCGTACATGTGCTCTGAACCAAGATGTCATCATCCTAATTATGTCGTGGAAAGAGACAGCGAAATTGTCAGCAAAGATTTGCATGTGCCAAATGAATGGTTTGAAGTATTTCCTATTAAATAAAACTGCTAAATTGCAACATAGATCGAATATGTAGATTAGAGTCCGTGTATTTGCCGCATTTTTCACATCGTGCGTTGGTGGTCGCAGTAAACAACACAATTAAGTCACTTTAGTATAACGCCACCATCAGTTTACCAAAACTGCTGCCGATGATCGTATATTCGAATACATCATCAATCGAATATATGAAAATCATTTTTATTTATCGTTTCCATCTCTAGTTAAGCAATCTTTAAAATATCACGTGTAGTGAAGATCGGATGAAAACTGTTGGACGTACAAAGCGTAAACGGCTGAAAGGTCAATTTTATATAAATCGATGGCGGATTATCAAACTTGGCCGAGGCATGCACAAATATTTTCATGATGTTTGGTGAAGATCAGATGAAACTGATTAGACTTACAGAGGGCAAATGGTTAAAAAGACCAATTATATATACTTCGAGGGCCACAACTCCTCAATCCCTTAGGCGATATGGTTGAAAATCGAGCTTGGTTGATATATCATGACCACAATCATGTCAATGGAGTTTAGTGAAGATCGGATGAAAACTTTTGGACTTAGGGAATGGCCACGGTTAAATATGCCAATTTCAGATAAATCGAGGGTCATTTATTCACAATTCCTAAGACGATTTTATTGATTATCGATTCTGGCTGAGATATTATGCCCACAAACACTTTCATGAAGTTGGATGAAGATTTCGATATTTCAAGGGCCATAACTCCGCAGTTCCAAGGGTGATTTGGCTGATTATCAAACTTAGCTGCAATATTATGCCCACACACATTTTCAAAAAATTTGGTGAAGATCGGATAAAAAAAGCTTATGGACTTTGAGAGCGGAAACAGCTAAAATGGTCACTTTTAGAGATTTCAAGGACCATAACACCGCAGTTCCTTGGTCGATCTGGCTGATCATCGAAATTGGCCGAGATATTGTGACCACAAACATGTTCATGAAGTTGGGATGTAAACAATTGGCCTTAGAGAGCGGAAACAAAAGTGGACTACTGACAGACAGACAGACTGACCGTCAGACAGCAGCAAACCAATATACGCCGCCATCTTCGATGGGGGGCAGGGGCATAATAACGATGGGTAATCGGTGGCTTTGTAATTCTTCCCTGTGTACTAGAGAAGATTCGAAGAGGACAAAGATATATGATCCATATGGTCTAATTGTGACAAATGCTGTACTTAATACGCTTTTAAAAATACAATGTACTCTCTTAAAACCGAACTCTCTATAAACCGGAACTCTCTGAAAACCGAGCAGACGCTCCGGTCCCGTTTTTTTGCCTCTATGTTTAATGTGCGAAAACCCTCGGTTCACCGGAACCTCTGTAAACCGAACATGTGTGACAATCTGATGTTATCGATTATCTTTAGCGCGCGATTATCTTGTAGCAGGGTGATTGCACGCTTAATCCGAGAATCAAAGGCAACAGTTCGACATCATATTAGGACTCCAGACAAGGGTGTTTAGTCGCAAAATAAATGGATATTGCCTTTAAAGTGTGAACACCACACAGTATGTTAATTAGACTGTTTCATTTGTTTAGCAAATATTTAAACATTTTACAAACAATTTATATAACTTAGGTAATAACTATTAATGATGTAATAATTATTAATGATTACTTTAAATAAAACATAATTTGAATGATGTTGGTCGAATTAACAGTCTATCAAAGCAATCAAAGCAATGTTGAGCAGAACCGGCTTTCTTGAAAGAAATGATATAGTATTTATGCTCGATGTAACTTACGATCATTTTTCTGTAAAGTTAGTACAGCGTTAAAATGTGTGAGCCACCTTCTAAACGTCGACGGGTTGAATTAACTCTCGAAAACAAAATAAAATTGATCAGTGATGCAGAATCTATCCCAAACCTCGCTTAAGGTTCTAAGTGAAAAGCATGGAGTAGGCAGGTCTACAGTTAGTGACATAATTCGCTGAAAATCTACTTACAGTGAACAGTGGGAGAAAAATGCTGCGCGGGAGAAATGTTGTTTTGGAAATGCATGTCAATTTTACAAACTTATTGATCTGGTTTGATTTCAAGATGTGTTGTATGTTATAATAATGCGTTACGTTTTAAAATAGTACTGTCATAAAACGCCATATTTGAATATATCTGAATGAAACGAATAAATAAATATAATATATATGCATTATTGTATTTTGCCTCCAACCCTCAGTAAACCGGAACTCCCTGAAAACCGAATGTTTGGTCCGGTCCGGTCGGTGTTCGGTATAGAGGGAGTACACTGTAGTGTACATGTACATTAATTAGCATGTTAAGTTTTCCAATAACTTAATACCAATCGATGTTCAGTATTGAAAAACATACGGCACGATCTGCAGTACAAATACATTTTGGTCAACATTAAGATATACTTTGTTAATGATCTAAACTTATAGCTACATGTAGTGGGATCAATTTGTGACATAGTTTGGCCAAAATCTTCAGAAAATGTGAAAAGCACAAAACTCGGTACACATGTTTATTGGGTCATTTAAAACATTGTTTTCATGGGACCCAATATATATCTGTAAAAATGGTAGACGGCGGACATTTTTAAATGGCTGTCTGTCGTCGGTCCGCCTGTTCCGATACCTGTCCGGACTAGAACTTCCCCATGCATTGAAGGATTTCGAACTTGATTGGCACAAATGTTAAGCTAAATGAAACGGTGTGTCGGGCCCAGCGAGAACCATATGGCTAGATTTAAGGTCAAGTCATACTTTGAGGTCAAATATCAAAATACATCACTTTAATGTCAAAATAAGGCTTGTCCGACCTCTAACCTCCCCGTGCATTGAAGGATTTCAAAATTAATTGGCACACCTGTTAATTTAAAAATGAGAAGGTGTTTTTCACGCAAGCATCTGATAGCTACCTTCAAGGTCAAAGTCTTATTTTTAGGTCAAAGGTCAAAATTGAGGTTTATCCGGGTTTTAACTTCCCAATACATGGCAGGATTTTGAAATACTTTGGTACAACTGTTAATCTAAATAAGAAGGTGTGGCTCACACAAGAACTGTGCGGCTACCTTTAAGGTTAAGGTCATACTTTGAGGTCAAAGGTCAAAATACAAGTATTTTTTATTGTCAAAAATATCGCTTGTCAGAGCTTTAATTTCCCCATGCATGTACGGATTCCAAACCAACTTGGCAAGAATGTCAATTTATGAGAGACGATATGTCGCGCACAAGAACCTGATGTTTACCGTAAAGGTAAAGGTCATACTTTGAGGTCAAAGGTCAAAATAGAACGCTTTATTATCAAAATACTGCTTTAACCTCCCAACGCATGGAAAGATTCTTAAATAACGTGTCACAATTAATTTTAACCGAGATAAGACGATGTGTCGATCTCAAGAATTGGATGGCCACCATTAAGGTAATACTTTGAGGTAGTAACATTTCAAAATAACATGATTAATTGTCAAAATAGTGCTTGTTCAAAACCATCACTTTCCGTGAATTGAAGGATTTCCAAATAACTCATCATACAAATGAAAACTAAACTATCATCATAAAAATTCAAATGCGATCTAGTTTCTTCTTTTACACTGGCAATTATAACCTATTACCCCCCCCCACACACACACACACACACAAAATGAGTTACCTTGCAATGCGTTTCAAATAACATTACTGTAAACAAAATGATTAAAGATAAATGCTGCTACAACATATATCACTGTAAGACAAAATGTCAACAATATACATACATAAACACAAGCATATTAACTGTATAAAATCAGCAAATAAATGACCATTTAATGCCAAATAAATTTACTATTTTGATACCACGTCGTTTATTCTAAAAAGGGGTTTAATAAGTATCATTGTGTCATGACCATCTGCGACATAGATTAGATATTGTGAATTAATAGGGAACGAAATAATAATTACAAAAGCAAATTGCACTTGATAATGCTGTGCAGAGCGATTCAGCCTTGCATCTTCCATAACAGCCCTTTTATGGGTTACAACCACACCCGAGATCCATGACACTGCAGCTTAAGGCAAAGAAGACCAAACAGGTCTCGATGTGTAAGCCTTTACTCTGATCCGGCCCCATTCGGAAGGACAAGTAGTCGGAAGAGAAATTTAGTGAGTTTTAAATAGCGTGAACTGTAATATATCTATAGATTTTTGCCAGCCCCAAAAGCTATTCACAATCCAGAAACTGAAATCTGATGACAAATTTCTACGACAAGTACTAACACATATATATCCACATATTTTATCATAGCAGTCTGCTAGCCCTGCATCGCCACATCAGCCACATGCAAAATGAAGTCTACACCCGCTTCTTCGTGACCACAGGGTGATAATCTACTGTAATGTAATTAACAACACCACCATTTTGAGTAGAAAAAAAAACATCTCTGGGGTCCATGAGCACAACCTGCTAAGCTAAGAAATAGAACAACACCCTTTTCCATTGTTGCATATTTTATGCTGTCCTGCTTGTACACATCCCAAATGACACCATGCCGCTTGACTGAATACATTTGACGACCAAGATATGGAGCAAAAATGGTGTCTGCATAATCTTGAAATGTCTGACCACTAGTATGCTGACAACAACAGCACCATCTACTGTTAGTGCATCAATCTCTGGGGCGTCCAGTTTGACTTAAAAATGTTCTTCAAGACAGGATACAAGATCAGACATTGTTCCCATACATAAATTACCACTTTGTTATCGAGACGGTGGAAACGCCGTGTTTTCATGGTCAAAGAAATTATTAAGGTTGACGTGCCGGACTTGGCAAGAAACATACAGCCTGGAAAAAAAGATAACATTCTTGTTTTTGGTAGATAATTTATGTTTCTCATTGAACAGTTGCTTATATGAAATGTAGACATTTCATGAATAAGCAAAAAAATTTACTACACCAGTGACTTAAAATCTCAGAGTGACTGACCAGAAAAGAAACATTAGATATATTTTTCCTTGTGCGTTCGCCACACATCAAGAGTAGTTCAATGACCGTCTTCTGATGCACCAAATGCCTTCTCCATTATTAAGTACAACAATGCTGCTGTCACTTGTTGTCTTACCCACATGGGAAGCTCTAAGAAAGGTGGTCAGCTGTACAGGAGACGCCACATTGGCCTGCTCAAGAGCACTTGTCCAACCACTGTTCTCAAGCCAATCACCAAGGGTCTTGAGAACTACATTTTTACATGTACATGTAATCCACCTAACATCATTAAAAAGCAATTTTCGCACAAGTGGTATACCCATATTTATTACACATGTAAACATATGTTAAGCAATTGCAAAGCTAGACTTATCGCATGCAATGAATGGAGTTTGGCCGTAGAACTTTAAGCTAATGTGTTATGTTTTGTTTACAATAGTCTTTGAATACTTAATCATGGAAACATATTCAGTTTGTTAGTTAAACAATGGAGGCAATGTAGAAATGTCAACTGGTTGTTCAGTGTAGATTTCTGCAAACTGCTTAGAGTGGTAAGCGGACCAAGACAGGTCAAGGTCTCCAACGTGTGTATATACACTCAATCACACTTTTAACGCAACACTGATTTTTCACAATTTCTCAACTATTTATCAATAGATTTCGTCAAAATTTGGAATATAAATAAATTTGTAAAGGTCTCCTAGAATTTGTATTCTTATCGATTAAATGCACGATGAAAATAAATTAAAATAATAAATAACAGGTGCACCTGTCCTGTGACTGAGCGTCATGGATGAATGATTTCAGTGCACAAGTGTTAACAATGATTTTAAACAAAATATTCTTGAAACACAAATTAAAGGGACTATGTCAACGAAAAACTGGATTCCTATAGCCAATGATAGTATATGATATAAATGCGCTTTACTAAGACATGTGCATTAAATAAATAAAACTGATATAATACACAATACGATATTTGATAAATACAAATTAGCAAAAACGCCTGAAAAAGAACACCACAAGCGGGCATCGAACTCACGACTTAGGAGCCATACGAATAAATGACAGTAGACAGCGCTTTAACCAACTGCGCTATCATGCTTGGTAAGGAGTTGTTTGTAAACTGAACTTTTACAAAATACAATTCTGACGTCGAAATATAAACTGGAAAAGTGCCAAACAAACACAACCCAATTTATAAATTGATTTTTATCTCAGAATGCGTGCACTCTTTACCCATTATATATATCCTGTTTTAACCGTTATTATAAACCAGCATTTTTATATAAATTTCAATTTTTTTAAAGAAATTGCCCACCTCCCTTGAGGCCCTTTTCGATGAAATAGACCTTTTATTAACTTCTGAGAAGTAAGAATTATACGTGTTGTGTGAGAAGTTTGATTAGGTGTATTTTATATACAGCTATTAAAAAAATGAAGATTTTTTTACATCAGATTTATTAATCTTCTGCTATTGATATAAATGGCAAAACTATAACAAAGGGAGACAACTAATACTTAGTGTTTTAATGAGTTATGCTTTTTAAGGTATTTTTTCTATCCGCTATTCCATATTAAATACCTAAATATATTTTTGATAGTATTTGTTTAAAGGTTCCTGTTTTATTTATGGATATGACTATTATGATAAGAAAAACTTTGACTTTTTACAGCTTTTAATGATAGATTTACCCACAAAATGACTTAAAAGATCAGCAGAAGTTAAAAATAAATGATGTTTGTTATGAATATTAATATAAATAGGTTAACTATATTAAAATTAAACATGTTTGATAATATTTTCATCATTTTCACGTGCTTTATATAGATATCTTCCTTAATATTTCTTATTGATAAAAACTATGTATGTATATGGCGGCCATCTTGGATTTGTCGGCCATCTTGGATTTTTGGGATTGGGTCTCATGCTCATTTTTTTGTTGTTTTCCGTTTATGTGCAAACTCTGCCAAATATGGTGCTTTTCCCATTTTGTGAAGTATTTTGTGAAGAATTGATCCCACTAATGGCGATGTCCTATAACAAAAAAATCATGTTACTAAAATTGTAATTTTGTCAGGAGCTTATTAGAGTTTACGTACTTTAAATCAGTAGAAAATAATACTCCAATGGTCATATTCATACACCTAAATTGCATCTACCTTCTGACAAGGGAAAATTGAAACAAACGTTTTAGCGTATGTTTATTCTTGAATAAGATACACAACATGCAAACACCTACAATTACTGAACTATACGTGTAACAAATTCATAACTGTTATAGCTGTGATGTATGATATGCGTTATAACACTAACAAGGTTTGTGTATTGTATAGCTTAGGTCTGAATATGTTATATTCAATCCCAAGCCTATATTCCATAACAACTAGAACTATCACTAAAGGTGATTAATACCCATACACACCGCGTTGGCACAGATGTAGAGCTATACACAGATGTAGAGCATTGACACAGATGTATAACTTGGACACAGAACAATGTATTGAATAACTGACAAAATGACCTGCATAAATGGGCTTGAAATGCAAAATGAAGAGTACAAGGGGAAACGATTCACATATATTTGCCCTTGAAATCCGATCTTGACCTTTGACTGGTAAGCATAAAACATGTGCATGACACCTGTTTAGTCATGTCGAGTAACAATTTGAAGTAATATTAAAATCATTCCAGGCATTTAGAAGTTACTGAGAGGAACAAAATGAAAATATTAAACCTTTGACCTTAAATTGTGACCATGACCTTTGACCTACAAGCATGGGTCATGTACGCGACACTTCATCTGGTCATGACGAATAATTATTTAAAGTTATATTACAATTCTACTAGGCATTAATAAAGAAGTTATGCAGCGGAAATGAAATACAAATATCTGACCTTGAATTGTTACCTTGGCCTATGATGGTCAAGCATGGGTCAAGTGCGCGACACATCGACTGGTCATAAGGAATAATAATCTGAAGGTATATTAAAATCATTCCATGCATTACGAAGTTATGAAGCAAAACGATATACAAGTATTTTACCTTTATTTAACGTTTGACCTTGAATTTTGACCTTGACCTTCAAAGGAAAATCATGGTTCAGGTATGCGACACATTGTCTGGTCATGGGGAAATAATAATCTGAAGTTATATTAATATCCTTCCATGCATAACGAAGTTATGGAGCGGAAACGAAATACAAGTATTTTACCTCTATTTGACCTCTGGCTTTGAATTGTGATCTTGATCTTAAAAGGACAAGCATGGGTCATGTACGCGACACATCACCTGGTCATGTGGAATAATTATTTGAAGTTATTCTACTAGGTATTTATAATGAAGTGATGGAGCGGAACCGAAATACGACATTTGACCTTGAATTGTGACCTTGACATTTGACGGACACGCATGGGTCATGTACGCGACACATCATCTGGTCATGAGCTATAATAATCTGAAGTTATATTAATAAACTTCTAGGTATTAGGAAGTAATGGAGCGGAAGAGAAATATTGGACGTACTGACGTACAAACCAATACGCGTGATTCTTATTTAGCCCCCACTTTTTCACAAAGGGGTATAACTATTTTAACTGTGACACTAAGTTGAGCAGCTTAAATGTATTTTATTTTGTAAATACTTGTATTTAACAACAAATCATCTCGTACGGTTTTTAGCCAGCAAACTAACCCCGTGAAGTAGTATACAATGTTTCCTTAAAAAGAAAAGAAATATAAATATACCCTCTATACCATGTTGTTTTAATAAGAGTAATAATAACAACTCGTACTTTAGCTTCATAATATATTAACCGACGAGCAGAACAAACGCAGGCGAATTTGTCAATCTAATTAAATTCCGATAATTTACCCTACGCATATGGATCTGAGAACGACCGATAGAAAGTGGTCTTCTAGTGACCTTTAAGCCTTGTTTTGATAGTGAAGGAAGAACATTTTTTACTTCGCAGTGCGGTAACTATCAAGTGGCATTTTCAAGATTCTGACTTCATTAAAGTGTATTGGGTATGTCTCCAGGTGTTAATTTGATTTTTAGTAATATAAAAGTTTTATGAAATATACTATTTACGTACGGTCTAAAGTTTCGACAATTTGCAACAAAGTGCTTGTGATTAAGCGAACATACTGATAAGCTGAGATAGTAATAACCGTTCGAGATATCAAATACAAATAGCAGCAGACTTTTAACACATTTTCTCTTGTACAGACCTGCAAGTGAGACAGTATGGACCTAAAATATTAATGAAAAAGCGTAGCAACACACCAACATATGCGTAACAACAATAAAATCCTATATTGTTTGTAGGGCATATACGTCTTCCGTAAAGGTACGACAGGCCCGATAATGCTTTGATACGCATTTTAACACACGAAAGTACAAACATCTGATGGTGGTTGACACTGTAAATCTGACTACTTTTATACCCTGTCAGTGGACTAAACATACACCTGTTGCCTAGGCTTAAGATAGATTTAAGACTCTTATAAACAAAATAATTATTATTATTTCATTACATACACTCAATGTAAAATAAATTAGGTGGATATACATTTACAACTATTAAAATAATTTAAACTGAACAACAGCATTTTAAAAGCAGTGTGCACCATGGCATAACCAATGCATGCGTTCAATAAAGTACAGTTTTCATAACAACATACTAAAAGCAGTGACAAGTAGGCTAGTGGAAAAAATAGCTTATCCTCCAGAATTACAAAATATGTAAGGGTTTCGTTTAAATAAAAAACAAACCGAAATACAAAATATTTAAGATTTTCGTTTAAATAAAAAATAAACCATCTGTACGAACTATGTTTCCTAGTAAATCTTATGTATAACAAACTAATATATTCTTTTAAATTAAAACTAACACAAGCTATATTTTATAGTAGATTACATTAAATATTTAAAACAAAAAGTGTTAAAATAAAACAAAAGCGTTTGCACATATAAACATGAGTCTGATTTATTAAAATAATATACATCTTAACGTACATCATCACAGATGTTGTGTTTTTTAATGCCATTAAGGAAGTTCATTTATTGCCAAGGCCAATCCCTACGACCTTTTAAAGTTTGGCTAGCGAGCCAGAGACTACACAGGTATAATGTATTTTTACAATTCTTTCAAAACAATAAACGCAATGATCCGACATATGTCCTCTATTGACCAACTGTTTCTTGTCGCAAACGCCTTATCGACTACTTATTATTCCTTCAGGAAATCGTTATTTCAATACAAAAAACATAACTGCTTTTTCTGTATGAAGAAAGTTATTTCTCTGTAGTATTATAAAAGATTTTTTAAATCTTATAACAGTGTCAAAAAGGTTCGTTTAAGTGTTACAACTATAAAGTAACTTTATACGTGCTTAAAAAATAACATTATATCACTATCAATAAAACAACATACTTGTTCTGCCCCGTTCGTTCAACGTCAGTGAGTCGCAATTTTTCAAATGCTCTCAGCATGATTACATGCACCAAAGTTGTTGAGGCATTAAACAATTTAAGTTTTAATTCAATATAAATGACCCGCAGACACTTCAACAGACGACCATGACGTCCGTAATCTTGCCAATTTTAGTCTCAATTAGAAACACATCGACATCCACTACAAAATTATAGATATTATAAACAAACAGGCATACTAACAAAATAGCAAATAGTTTTACAAGTATAAAAATACATAATAGTTAAACACAATTATAAAAATAAATACTAATTACATAAAACATCAAAAGTAAACCGTATTCAAAGTACAACAATCATTTTGTTGCAGTCGTATGGAAACTGGAAAGTCAAATGCAGCTGATGTAAAGTTACATGTTATTGGACTTGAAGTTACCCAGTTAATATGCTTTTTGCCTTTCCACACCTTTCACCGATCTATTGGGTTAATAACATAGTTCAATAACATTCACTACGACAGTATAGCGCATTGTTAAACTATGTATCGTTACTGTCTCGATACTAGACGAGATGGTTCTAAAATAAACACAATTCCATTGTGACATTACTGAAATTTATTGATGCTTTACTGGCCCGTCAAGATCAAAATAATTGTGGTGAACTACACATTACATTGTATGCATGGCATTATGCTATAATCTATGACGGCGCCTTTTAATGTCTTAATGTGAATACACAGTTCCTTCCAGTTTTTCATTCCGATTGATGTCATCATGTGTAACTCCTTTGGCCTTCAACTCATCGGTCACCTTTTCCAGGTACGATGGATCAGGATAACCGAATCTGTAAAAAAACAAAACAAATTTAATGCATATTCAATTTTTCAATGTTTCATGTTTAACAATAACCTACATTAATATTTCGGCCGTAATAATACGAACAAACCATTAGAAAAACAACACAGAGTCCGACAGGGATAACCAGCGACTGATAAACACATATTATGTAATAATTAATAACGATATTGATATTAATAACTATATTGATAATAACACTCATTGCTTGTTTTTCGTTTTATTGTATCGGATTATTTGTATAACATACGGCATATTAGGTCGGTCGATCTGTCATGTGATGGATGTCGTTCCATGTAATCACACCTTCCTCTCCCGTTGTCCGCGATCTTCCAATTGTAAAGACAAGCTTTCGCTCAAAGGCAACCTTGAGCATTCTGCAAACATCGGCGCCCTCTTCATTGTCAGGAAGAAAGCCTCGTCGGGTAATACCTTTGTACAATTTACCAGGAGCTGGATGATTCGCCTGAAGAAAGATAAACACAATATGTATCTCACTGACTGTCTCGGGAAATGAATATATACATTAAATGCTTACTGGGTTAGTTGAACGTTACAACTAGTTACACTTTCATGTAGTAACAAATGGCATACATGCCACATTGAAGAAAAAGCTTAGCTATTGTTCTTACTAGGTACACATGCATATTACAGGGTTGTAAGTGCGTGAATATATGCAACATAAAGTGGCAAGAATCATTGTATCGCAACTATATATTGCAGGGCAATGACGAAGGTATTTCACATCAATATAGAAATCTTTTAAGAACAAGATAATTTCTTACTGTTTTCGAATTATTTTGCGTATAGCAACTGTTAACAGAAAAGGTAAACAAAGCCATTTTTGCGATTTTAGTGGGCTTAGAACCCACTCCAACAAACCCACGCACTAAACTAACCACTTTTCTTGTTCTATGCAACGCTTATCAATGACGAATGTGTCATTTTTAAACATACATGATGGCCAAGATGGCCCTAGGTCGCTCACCCGGGTGTAAAGCATCATAATTGCTTTTAAGAACATTGTTTGAGATTTAATATAGTCATATAAGGAAAACCGTCCCGCCCCCTGGCGGCCATTATTTTGAATGAATCAAAATGACATAAAGGAATATGGTAGAGGGTCACCCAAGGAACTTTTTTCTGTGGAATAATTTTGAAATCCAGCCAGTGGTTTCAGATAAGAATATTTTTTAAAGTTTTCAGTAAAGCTATATAAGGAAAACTGCCCCACCCCCTGGCGCCCATGTTTTTTAAAAATCAAAATGATTTCCAGCAATTCGGTAGACGGTCACCCAAGGAACATTTTCGTGAAATGATTTTGAAATCCAGCTAATAGTTTCAGACTAGAAGTTTTTTAAAGTGTTCAATATAGCCATATAATGAAAACTGCACCGACCCCTGGCAGCCATGTTTTTTAACAAATCAAAATGATTTCAAGGAATCTGTTAAAGGGTCACCCAAGAAACATTTCTGTGAAATTATTTCGAAATCCAGCCAGATGTTTCGGATTAGAAGATTTTTTAAGTTTTCAATATAGTTATATAAAAAAAAAATGCCCCGCCCTCCCCCCCCCTAGCAGCCAGGTCAAAATGATTTCAAGTAATTTGGAACATTTCTTTGAAATTATTTTGAAATCCAGCCAGTGGTTTCAGACAAAAAGATTTTTAAAGTGTTCAAAATGGTATAAAAGGAAAACTGCCCCGCTCCCTGGCCGCCATGTTTTTTTACCAATCAAAATAATTTTAAGGAATTTAGTAGAGAGTCAACCAAGGAGTATTTCTGTGAAAACTATTTTCAAATCCAGCTAGTGGTTTCTGAAAAGATTTCTTTAAGTTTTCCAATTTTAAGCTTTTGGTTGCCATGGCAACCAGAGTTTTCAATATATTTTAATAAATTGAAGGAATTTGCTAAATGACCATCCCAGAAACATTCCTGTCAAGTTTTGTAAAAATCCGCCCAGTGGTTTCAGAGAAGAAGTTGTTTGAAGTAAAATGTTGACGACAGACGACGTACGACGGACACAGACTGACCATAATAGCTCACCCTTGAGCACTTTGTGCTCAGGTGAACTAATAAGAAAACACAAGTAAATGTAACGAAAGGCCAAGCTTAACATTAGGCAACAATTAAAAAGCATGACTAGAATGTTAAAGATATTAAATGAATGAATGAAAACAAACAAGAACATTCAAGTGTCAACAAACCGTTTGAGTTCCGGGGTTAAAATTGTAGCAAATACAAATGCGCTCAACGTGTTCATAGCCAACACAATGCGACCAGCCTTCACGAGATATTGTCATCGAACCTGGCGGCTGGTCACCTGAAGTGTTTTTGAATACAATATACATCCTACAAACAAGTATTCAAATGACACGTGAACTAATTTGCACATATGAACAAAGGTAATGCATAGAAATTGATACAAACATCATTGAATCATAAACCAACGGTAGCTTAGAAGAAAATCTTATAAATCATAGAAAAACTTTACATCACATGAACACGACAAGAAACATGAAAATTCCACAAAAAAACATTTTGATTAATGAAATGCATTAAAGACGGCACAAAAATAAAAGTAATGGTGACCTTGACTCCACCAACCCCATAATAATGCAATCCCAAGCGAGGTCTAGATATAAGGTACCTACATATGAAGTTTTATTAATCTATCTCAATGTCTTCGCAAGCTATTGAGCGGTAACTGTCTAGTTTTAGTACTTGTTACCTTAACATTGACCCCACCCATCCCATATGTAATCCAACACGAGGTCTAGATAAAAGATATCTATGAATGAAATTTCATTAAAATATCTCAATGTGTTCAGAAGCTATTGAGCGGAAACTTTTTAATTTTTAGTAACAGTGATATTGACATTGACCCCACCTACCCTATACGCAATCCCAAGCGGGGTCTCAATATAAGGTATCTATGTATAAAGTTTCACCAAAATATCTCGAAGTTATTTAGCGGAAGCCGTTTTTCTCTTTTTGGTGACCCCACCCACCCCATACGCAATCCCAAGTTTCATTAAAATATCTCAATGTGTTCAGAAGCTATTGAGCGGAAACTTTTTACTTTTTAGTAACAGTGAACTTGACATTGACCCCACCTACCCTCTACGCAATTCCAAGCGGGGTCTCAATATAAGGCATCTATGTATAAAGTTTCACCAAAATATCTCGAAGTTATTTAGCGGAAGCCGTTTTTCTCTGTTTGGTGACCCCACCCACCCCATACGCAATCCCAAGTTTCATTAAAATATCTTAATGCGTTCTCAAGTTATTAAGTGGAAACTGTTTCTCTATCTTTAGTAACAGTGACCTTGACCCACCCACTCCATACGAAATGTCAAGTAATGTCTCGATACAAAGTACCTATGTATTAAGTTTCATAAAAAGATCTAAATGCGTTCTCAAGTTATTGAGCGGAAACCGTTTTTCTATTATTAGTAACAGCGACCTTGATCTACACCCCCCCCCGCCCCCACACACACACAAACACACAACATATGCAATCCCAAATGAGGTCTCGATATAAGGCATAAATGTATTAAGTTTCATTAAAATATCTCAGTGCGTTCACAAGTTATTGAGCGGAAACCGTTTTTCAATTTTTAGTAATAGCGACCTTGACCCCACCAACCCCATATGCAATCCCAAGCGAGGTCTCGCTATATTGTATCTATGTAAGAAGTTTCATTACAATAGCTCAATCATTGCTCGAGTTAGAAAGCGAAAACGAAAAGTGCTTCGCCGAATCCCAACCACCCAATGACATACGCCAATCTAATAACCAAAATTTTTCTTTGAAAAATCTGGTGGTTAAAAACGTAAACGTCGATACCTTTTATTATTCCCAAGATCTGTCCACACGTGGGACACGCTTGTTTGACAGCCAACGATTGGTTAATGCAATCCGTACAGAAGATGTGACCGCAGGCAAGTTTCTTGGGATTGGTAAAGTCATCCATACAAATAACACATGTCCCTTGCTCTTTCAATTCTTGTTCTGAAACCTACGTCAAGTATAGAAATGATACATGTTGTCAAATTAACTTGTTTCGAGCTTCTACTTATCATGACTCGTATTCATCTAAATTGTTTTGGGCCGTTATAAATAAATGTTGCAAAAAATGTAAAAAAAAAAACGTCAAATACTAATTTTACATGGCAAAAAATGTGCACAACCATATCAAACACGGATCCAAAGAGTTTAGAGCACAATCGTGCTGATACATGTATAAACATTATTCTCCAGCAAAGTTGTAACGCAATTTATTTTTCAAAAATCAAATCAAACAATAGCTGCTTACCGATAATTAGTTAACAGTGGAAGATTTTACTGTCCGTTCAGTTGCTGTTATTTGTGGATAAATATATTTCACTTAGATAAGTGTGTTTCATACATAGGTTTTGTGTTGATACCAAATGAGAAATTTTACATATTTGAATTTGAATTGTGTTTCGTCTCTGGAAATTTTGTTAAGCGGGACGCTTAAATCGGAGGCGTGACGAACTTACCCATGGATCCAATTGATCTATATTACACACAGTCACTGATTGCGCATAAGGGCTAATATTTATCAAAAAAAGTAATGTGTGGACAGTCGCATGCGTTAGGTAATAAAAACCGTGTTTAATACGCATGAATAGTAATTAGGTAGTTACGTCACCCGGATGTATGGGTAGTATAAAAGCGTGAGCGTTGGTAAATTCTAGCAGATCTGCTCTCACTTTTGTCGAGTTAACATCGACAGTAATATATAAGGTAGATACAATTATATGATTGATTAAACACTAGGGACTTTAGGTGCTCTGAGGCTGGCCATCCTCTTCTTGCGACATATGGGCCATGTTAGCAGGATTCCTACCCCTCAATAACTCGGGTCGCTAGTAAATTGATAATATAAACGTTCCATATCTCCGTACCGAGACTCCAAGTCTCTTCATAGGTTCTATATCCAGGGTACGGAGTCATATAGGAATAAACACCATACTAGCCTGTGTACAGACCCGGAGTATTATATAGTGTTTCATAACGAAGACTCGGGCATTGTTCCAGACAACTCTCAGGATATCACAGCAGACCCGAAGTCATGTCCGGGGTCATTGTATAATAATAGTAGTTAATTCTATTTAATTTACTGTTCCATATCAATCATTTGTCTACAATAAGCTAATCATAAAGCAAGGTAGCTTGAGGAAAATTATATATACATATTAGTTATATTATTCGTTTTATTGTTAAATTGTGTGAGCCATACTTGCATACCCGAAGCTTTTGCGAAACGTTACAATACAACTAATAAGGATAATTGACGTCAAGAATTTAACATGAAGAAGGATAGTTAAATACATTAGGTTAACTAGGCTACTGGTGTTAAGAATTTGCTTTTCAAACATGATTTTGGAAATGTTTTGGTTATCCGAAGAAATTCATAATGTTAATGTTTTTCTAGAAACTTTTAACGAAAGAATACTTGATATTAAATATCAAAATTGGCATGACAGTTTAACTAAACTTGTTGTGATACATATAGGCAATTTAAGTCATTGATAAACCCAGACAAATACTTTATGTTAACATTCCTTTTTGTGATTGTAAAAGCTTTGCTAAATTTAGATGTTCTGACCATAAATGTGCCATAGACACCGGAAGACATGCAGGTATTTTTAGAGAAGAACGTTATTGTACATTTTGTCTAAAACAATTGCAAATAAGAATAGTAGAAACAGAATTTCATGTGTTTTTTTAGTTTTCAAAATATATTCAAAAACGTAATTTATATTTGTATTCATGGTTTTATGGCCAAAGTGATGTTGCTTCTTCTATAAATCTATGCAATCCACAAATGACAGAAACTAATGACACATTTTTCAGTTAATAAAAACATAAATATCGTTTTACATGTTGATTGTGCAGGATTGTGAGACACAACCTTTCATTATATAGTTTGAGTGTATGTTGTATTTTGGGCCGGTGGCCTTTTTTTACATAATAAACGTTCTGTTCTGTTCTGCTCATGCAAGTATAGTGCTTTCATTGATTCATTGTTTTGAAAAGCGAAATATTGAAGTCAGAGACAGTTGCTTTATGCGTATAACTGAAAACTGGGCGGGATTGGTGAAAA
The DNA here is from genome assembly GCA_027627225.1 of Congeria kusceri. NCBI lineage: Eukaryota > Metazoa > Mollusca > Bivalvia > Myida > Dreissenidae > Congeria > Congeria kusceri. The sequence goes on from CM051034.1 coordinate 53,615,949, forward strand.
TCTATTTTTAGAAGCGAAGAAACCAGTATTGGACATTTACTCAGGAACATGTATAAACAGTTACTCGTCACGCATGGCCGAACATACAATTCAACTCCTCGCCTAGTGACTTATTTACTCTGTTTAGTCATTAGGAACGGTAAATCTCTATAGTCTTGGGATAGTATTCTCTCCCTGGAATAATTGAAATACTCTGAAAACAGAAGGGATAGTAATGAACAAACGGCTGCATTCATAAACAAGTGAATGCACCGTAATAGACACTAGCTTGATCGACACTCCAGTCTTTAAGGAACTGGGCACAAAAAGAAAAAAAGAAAAGGAACCAAAATGAAGAAAGTGGAGTTTGAAACAAAGCAAAGATCAATGGCAGACTTTGTTCAAAATAAAAGTGAAAGCGCAAGCAATCATTCAGTTGAACAGACTCTACGCGAGATAAATGCAAAAACTGTCGAATGTTTTAACACGTGATCACTCTGTATTCATACGGAATATAATAAAAGATACCCTGGATGAACTCATGGAAAATCTACTGAGTACTGTGGTGAAACGCATTGAGATTTTAGAGAAAACCTGCTTTGAACAAAAAGAGACATTGAAAAGCTTAACAGCGTATTACAGAGCAAAAATATGAAGAAATTGAAAAACTAAACACTAAATTGAACCAACTCGAAGAATCATGACGCGAATTGACAAACAAGCTTGAGCAGTATAGCAGGCCTAACAGCGTTCATATTACGGTATTACCGGCGATGACGAACACCAGACGTCTGCGTCAACATTAGAGAGCCTTACGTCTGTTATCAACTCTAAACTAATGTTTGCCATTGTATTTATATGTGAATATTTATAAGTAAAAAAGTAACATTTAAGCATTGTTAAATGCCTATTTAAACAAATAAATTAATGTTTTTAATCCACATATTAATAGTGCATCGCTGAAATATTTATTGTTGAAACTATTATGATCCATGCACATAATAATAAATAAATAAATATTTTACTGCATTTGTATGTGAAATATGCTGTTTTGTTACTTATTAAATTCAATGTTATTGAAATAAATTGTTTAAAGAGATATATGTCGTTTTTTTTTTTATTGCATTCTTCATCAGGAATAATTATTAATGCATTACAGTAACAATTATAAGTGAAAATATAAGTTATATATAGTATAGTTATATATAGTATGCCACCCTAACGTATCTAACTAACAATTACGTGCTACGCCTAATTGGCTCCAAGTTTGCACATTTGGCGAAAGTGGTGACAACTTTTGTAAAGCCAGAGGGAAACCTGGATGCTAAACTAAAATTAACATAGATAAGTAAATAACTAAAATACCAGGATAATAAATGTTTTATATTTGCAAAAGCTATGTTTAGAATAAACTGGTAAAGAATTAGCAAAAGTACTGCCAAACAATGAATTTTGGTATCATGTATTTTCTTACTATGAAAACCTTTTATCAAAATTTCTTCTGTTCAAAATGTGTATTAAATATGCCTCTTTTTTATAATAATAACTGTAAGATTGGCAATAAGTATATTTTTATGAGAAAACGTTATGATAGAGGCATAATATATGTCAGAGATGTAAAAGACTCAACTTCTTTTTAAGTAAACAGAAAATTCATAATATTGTTGGAGAGAACATAAATGTCTTGCTTATTCTGTCAATTAAACCTTTTTTTAAAATCAATAACATTGTCTTCACATGCTATGATGTCAATTGTTGTACTGCAAGTTTGTCCTGGTATGCAATATATTTTTAATGATGAAAGAAATAAGAACTTCTTTTACAATTATTTAGTTAAAAAGAACAAAAGACCATTACCACCATGTGTAAAAATATTGAACAACATTCTGGATTTAAGAGATATAAAACGGGATAATATATTCAGTAATGTTTTACAATAACTAATGACTACTATATACAGTGGTTTCAAACAAGATTATTACACAGAATTCTTGGTACAAAGTCTGTATTATATAAAATGAATATTTTGCCAAATCATATTTTCTCCCTTTGTTGTACTGTTGAAGAAACAATTATTACCCATTTATTTTGGGATTGTAATTCCTTAAACATATTACTTTTTAAGGTAAGTTACTTTTTAAATGCATTTTATGAATGTAGCAATGTTTTTAACAAAATTAATTTGATTATTGGTACTGAACAAACAGCACATGTTCGTTTTGATATATTTTTTTTAATAAAAAGATATATATTTACATGTGTAAAATGAAGAAGAACATTCCAGATATTAAGGAACGGGAGTTTGCCTTACAGTTCACGCCTGATGTTCAATCTGTGAAGCATGATTTATCAAATAATGCAAGGAAATGGTCTGTTGTTAAGAACGTTTGTGAACTATGTTCTGTCTAGTACCATCTTAATAGTATAAATATCTGCTTACTTAGCCTAACAGTTAAAACAATAATAATAATAATATATGCAAAATATGCAACAACATAGACAATCTTAATAAAAATATATGTGGTATACTGAGATCAAAATATGATTTGTCAGGTAGAAATGTTGTTTCCTTTTTATGCCTTTTTTCTTTGTTGCCCACCTTTCCATATTGATGATGTCATGTCCATACATGCATTGCACAATTTGTCACACGCTTTCTAACTAATATATTAAGCATTATATGTTTATTCATATACAATATATTTAAGTTCTAATTTCGTACTGCTGATGTCATATAACGTGATAAACTTGAGTCCATATCTTATTTATGCTAAACATCTTTATATGTTATACTTAAGTTCACTCATATAAGTACTATGTACATATTTATATGGTTGATTTCAATTCCGTGACTGTTCTCGCATACTGCCGGTATTACATGACACTTATACATAATTATATATTCTCTTATTCATGCTATATATTGGTATTCGTTATATGCATCTCTATCCACATGATATTGTGCTATGAATATGTTGTCATATAATATGTACTGTGCTGTAATTTTTAATAAAATATGGTTGTGGAAAAAAACAAGACACTGTATATGAGCCATATTGTGTTTTCCTGCATTACGTTGTATGTTACAGCGAAAGAGCATTGTCAGATATCAAATGCCTTGCAGTATTTTAAATTATGTAGACTTAGGTGAACACAGGTATAGTTGTATTGTGTGTCATTAAAAAGAAATTATATTTAAAAAAAACACTTAATTCGCTGTTTACCTGGGTTTGTCCCTCTGTACATTCATCGCTGCCATCAGCCGTCACATGGATACTTCCTAATACAGATGCATCACTGAAACGCATTTTTTCTAGGGCGTAGTTTGGCTTGAACGTGAATTGTTCAACATGAATTTTCTGACCTAAATTTCTTAGTTTTGATTTAATGGTTGGTGTTTCTTGTCTGAGCTTTTTTAGATAGATAAAAAGTCCACTGTGGTGTTTTTTCACTAATAATTCCTCGATATGCAATTTCCACTCACTAACGAATACCTTTACATCTTCACATTCAACTGCATATTTACGAAGTGCATTTGTATTCTGTTTAAACTTTACTGAACCTCCTTTTTCAGCTTCATTTTTCATGGAACCAAGTCGTTCAGTAAGTTTAATAAAGTATGCCTCAATTTCCTTTATAAATTTTGAATTGCAAACATCATTCAAATTAACGTTTTGTGCCATGTCTGTTTCAGTTCTGGCTATTTCATCCGCTAATTCTCCTATAATAGACAAGCTTTCTGTGATATTTAGTTCGTCCAGTCTAACATCTAGAAGGTCTATGGTATCATTCATGCAATCTTTATGATTTAATCGTAGACAACGTCCACATATGGCAACACTGTGTTTTTCACAATAAAAACACGTTTTTTCAGATACATGAATCTTACATTTTTGATAATGTACATTTGTTTCTTCCTTGGCTTCATTTCGAAGTTGACTACATGCGATTTCTTCGTTGTTGCATGAGTACATATTATCAAAAGGGAAAACAACGTGGTCTGCAAATATTGGTATATTCTTATGATTCTTCAAACAGTTTGCACCTAGCTTGAAATTGCAGTTTTCACAAAACCCCATAACAGGTTCAGCACAACAGAACACGCATTTTGCGGAAGCGGCTGCCATATCCGTGTTAACTAAAACTAAAAATACAAGAAATAAAAATGGTAAGCATCAGTAATAGTGGTAGGCGTATGAAGCAAACCATTATTAACAATTAAACTCCCATCTCAATCAGAATTAATCCACTTGACTATCGAAAACATTTTTCTGGCATAAATGTTTCATTCTACTTTTCATTTTCACCGAACTTAATACTATTGCTGCAGTGTTTTAAATGTATATATTTGCATAGGTTTGTTACTGCACCAAATTGCACGGCTCGGTTTCTCTCTCGAGTTAAACGTGTCTAGTAATTATCTTTTTAAAAAAATTCCAAACATGTCCATAGACATGTCTATTGTAAGATCTACATGTACTCAGCGTATCAAGAGGATTTAAAATAAAGGAATAATGAGACTCCAGAGACATCATCAGGAGAGAAACCCTTATAACCATCCGTTGGTCCTTAATTTAAGGTAAGTGACCTATATCCTACGCATTACAGGACATTACATACAACACAACACATAAACATGATTAAAACTGGGGTCACCGCCTTGGAACGGTCAATGCAAAGCATTGGGGGTTTAAACGGTTTAAGAGCATGCCGAGCCTCACACTTAGCCCAGCATTAATCACAAAACACACACTTGTAAATAAACTTTAACCTCATAGAGTTGCAATTTAAATTAAATAGTGAAAGAGAAAATAGTAATTAAATTGAATTACAATTTAATTACTCAATCGTTGAATGATCTCCAGAGCAACATAATTGCAACTTTCTGAAGCACGATAAAATGAAGTAAATACAATTATCAACTAAATCCCTTCTTGTTGACGAGATTTAAGTGTGCGTGCTGAAAATGACTTTCAATCAGCGAATGGTATGAGGTTTGAACAGTGTTGAAATAATTTTATGATGCTCAATTGTCATAAATTTGACGAAGCATGCCCACACGCGTCATTCACTAGGGATAATGAATGAATACTCATATATATACTATTACTTGCCTGATTTAGTGAATGCTGTACTACAGATCGCTGAGTAAGAAGAATATTAACTATAATCACATTTATATTATAAGTGATCCAAACACAAAATTTCATGCGATTTAAATAATGTTTTCTCGCAAGGCCTTATATAGCTACAAATGTGTATCCAGTTTTGAGATCAACATGTACTTTCGATTTTAAAACTAACTAAATTTGGCAATTAATTCATTATCTGTTGTTGATGATGTCACTAGCAGTGCGGTAATTTATACCTGTCTACAATAACTTTAGTTTATTTCGCTATTGTTTGTTAATAATACTTACATGTACGTATCAAAAGGAAAATTGTCCGTTAATTAACTTGTTTAATATGGTATAAAAAGGATAGTTCGATAGTTTCGACTCTGGCCGAAATTCCTTTTAAAAATTGCATCTTCTGAATATTGATGTGACACCGAATCACTTGGAATGCAAAATTATTTATAGACAGCATGTGCTTTGTCGAATTCATGAATGCCTGTGTTGGTGCTTTCATTTAAAGCAACAGTCCAGAAATATGTAAATATAAATAAAACACTGCATAAATCGTTTCTTATGGCCATATTACCGATCAAAATACAAACAAGAAATGACTTTAAAAAAGACAATCGGCGTTGAAATTAACAAATCAGACATCATTTGACTTTAAACATGATACAAAAGCCCAGGGAGCCGTTTCTTAGAAATACTTACGTTCAGAAACCATGCGTAAGTGCAAAACTTAAACGTAGTAGCGTTTCTATAAAAATTCGTATACTTACGATCTTCTTAATTTTGCACGTAAATTTACGCTTGCTCTTAGGCTTGTGTAACTCAACATCTTCGTAAATATGGCGGCTTACATCCCGATGTTTCGCAGACGAGAGCGATTGCCGCGTATTTATCGCGAACGACTGCTGCCAATAAATGATCTTAGAGATACTGAAGTGATAGAAAGATATAGGCTTTCGCTTAAAGCTGTAATGTACATACATGATTTGATTAAAGACGATATTTTGACCTATACTATGCGTAATCACGCTGTGGATCCTTTGACGAAGGTATTGTAAAGACATTCATGTAAATTATATCACATTATCTAGGATAAATCTACATAAATCTACACATATTTTTAGTTGTTTTAAACCTTCAAACTAAATCTATATTTAGAACTGTACTGTAGGGTATCGGAAATGAATACAAGCGGCAATAACAAAGTTGATAACAACAACATTGATGTGAATCAAATGTGGGATGTAATTTTACTGAAATATGAATTTTAGGCAAATTAAGCAGGTCTGATGCGATTGTTTTTATGATTTGTTCGAATTAAATACTGACAATTCATTCAACATTCCTTTTAACATGCTTACTTCCGACAGACGATTGCAAACGGTCTTGGAACTTGGAATTTGTTTGACAAATGTGACAGGAACTGAATCATTAACTGAACATGCTGGTGGGGGGAACGAACAGTTTCCAACACGAGTGTAAATGCATACAGGTTAACTCATTTTTTAAATAATAGTTCATGGTATTATTGAGAGATATGTCAATAGTTTTATTTCCAAAGTTTATGTTATGGTTATCAATTTTGATGTTTGTATATATCGTGATACAGGTGTTGGTGACACTGAGATACCTTGCCAAAGGTGATTTCTACAGCGAAGTAGGTGATCTCAACGGAATTAGCAGAAGTTCAGTATCGCTATCTATTTCTGTGGTATGAACATGAGTAACAAAATGTCTTCAATGACATCCATAATTTTTTTTTATACTATATTAACTTCTGCACCAGTTTAGTTAGTGGATGTCATGCATACGAGTCTGCGACAAACAAATTATACAACTGACTGAATGTAATCAACGCATTTAAATAAAATGGCTTGTCAATTTACTATTTCATGTATCAAAACGTAACATGTTCTGATAGATAAGTATCTTGTTGAAAAATAAATGTGACCCCTACAGCACCTGTAACTTGCTCTTATTACTTCATCTTTCAAGTTGTGGCAAGACCACGTTATTGATTTTATTTTTATATCTCAAATGACAAACTTTTTTATGCTGCTAAAAATAAAGATTCGGATTACATAAATTGAAGCATAATGGAATGTTAAAAACCAAATCAATGTTACCAACTATTTATAAAAATATATAAAAGGTCGGAGTATCAGCCACACACTTGTAGTATATCTAGTGTATATCTACAAAATATGACTACAATTTCCTAAAAATAGAGGATATTTGTTTGTTTTCGGTGTGATAATTACATATATGTTATTCTCGATTATACTTTCATTGAAGGTGGTAGCTGCTCTTGATAGGAAATTGAATACTATGCACTTTCCTACAACAGAAAAAGCACTCAGAAATGTAAAAGCTGGATTCTACAAAATTGGGAAAATTCCCAATGTTGTAGGAGCAGTTGATGGGACTCTTGTTCCAATAAACGCCCCGAGTGAGGATGAGGAGACGTATGTGTGCAGGAAGGAGTACCATGCCCACAACGTACAAGCTGTGGTGAACCATCAAATGAGGTAAGAAACACACAACAAGATTATTCCAGTGTTTAAAACACGAGCTTCATTGATACAAATTTAATATAATGTTTAATGTGTTCACCGTGAAACAAAATCATAATTTTAAAATTCATGTTAAAAAATTTAAGTTTGAAAAAAATATTTTAGTATTAAGATTAAAACTATAATTGCCACTGTCGTGGAATAAATATCCCCCGAATGCCCCTTGTCACAAGGATATTGATACGAGCAACATGCAGTTTTGAACTGTTAACAATATTTTAATTCAAATGGATAAAGAACTCGACAAACGGGAATAACTCTGTAAATAATGCAGCGAGAAGTATATTTCTTGTGCACTGCACTCCACCTAAAAACCATCTATCTATGTATGAAGTATGAAGTTGATATCTAAAAGGTTTTTTTAGCTTAAAATGTATGCTTCGGCCAAAAAAAACCTGACACACAGACGGCCATGCAGATAAGCGGAGTCCAGTATACCCCTCTTACATATGTGTTGTGCAGTGGGTATAATTAAAATTATATAGTTTTATCAGTACTTAATGCACATTGCACCTTAAATTCATATTTCAGATTCACAGATGTCGTCGCCCAGTGGCCAGGATCAGTACATGATAGTACAATACTTGAGAACTGTGCCTTGAAACAATGGCTGGCAAGCACCAATTTAAAACCATATCTCCTTACACCTGTTGGCCTGCCGAGAACACCCTCAGAGGTCAGCTACAACCATGCCCACATAAAAACAAGGCTGCTGGTTGAGAAGGTCTTTGGAATTTTGAAATCAAGGTTCAGGCAAGTGCACTTAGTTTACACCAATGCAATTAAAATACTATTTATTGAATTAATACCTGTAAAACATCAATTATGTGATTTTTTTGTCCATTGTTAAAATCTAAAATTTATCCATTTCTATAAATTTTCAGTTTGATGTATATATAATACTTTATATAATTGCACCATGTCTGTTGTGTTGTTAAATTAATACATGTATTATGGTTTTCAACTTGCGTTTTGGATAACGGGGAAAATATTGTAATGGTATATATCAATAAAAATGTAAAACTGTAAGTAACAATGCTGATTGTCTTTTTAGATGTTTGCACAAAAGTGGAGGCTGCCTCCCTTTCCATCCAACCAAAGCAGCCAGAGTTGTTAGTGTGCGCATGAAACTGCACAATTTGTGCCAAGACATGAATGTACCAGTGCCGGCCATCCTGGATGAGGAAGAACATGATGAACAAGTATTTGAGGGACACATAAATGCAAATGGCTAACAAACGCGACAAAGTGTCATTAATTTGTTCTAGTTGTCTAAACTTAAAAGAATAATATGATAACATTACATCAAACTCAGGTGACAATTGCACATAAAATACGCTGTTTAAATGATCTTAAAGGGACTATGTTTACATAAAGGGATCTTTAGCAAATTTAATTTTTTCATGTTTTACTAATTAGCTATACCAAGGTACATACAACAAATAAAGTATTAATTTTTCACTTTATCAGAATTTATCAGAAGTGTGATACAAACAAAAACATTTACTTATGCAATAAAAACAAAAGCATTTACTTATGAAATTGTTGCATATCTGTATAATCACTATTTCAAGTGATAACTTTACTTAACTTTTTAAATACATAGAACATAGAATATTATATGATTAATGTCAAAACTAACATTTAAACTTCGTAACAGTTTGCCTTTCACAATATTTATTGTCCTGGGACACACGTTGGCACAGTATTGACACTACTGATAGAATTAAGGAAGCTGTTGATCCTGTGCAACTCGTCTCTTATATCTGAAATGCCAGTATAATCTTACATGTTACACCTCTGTTGCTTTTACTGCTTGCTGTTGAATTTCTTGCATTTTTTCTGACTGCAATTAATGGTTTTGATTCATGCATATTGGTCAATCAAAGCAATGTGTGTTATAAATACACCAGTAATGCTGTGTTTGGTAGCGGGTATCAACAGTATGCAGGGCTCACCCTGGCTTGAAATTTTCTTTAGCCAAAGTTACCATTTGATATTGATTTCTGTTAATTTGAGGCATTTTAAAGCGGTTTTATTTCGTTTGTTATTATTGAAAATTTCGTTTGCCAAATAATGACATGTGTAGCCATTGGCTAATTTGGATAATGGCAGTGTGTGATAATGGCAATGGATAATGGCAGTGTGAGCCCTGGTATACAGGTTCTATCTAAATTGAAAGCCAACATGTCAATATCTTGAAAAATTTAACTGTAATTTATTAGTTATCATTAATTCAACAGATTTGAGTAAATGTTATGCAAACGTCTCTTTCATGCTACATATCAAACTATGCATTTACCTTTGCCTGTTGCATGTTCTATTTCAGTTTCTGGGGCCTGCCTTTTTTTCAATGGACTGACATCATTTGTTGATTCTGTTATTAATGACATATACAATATATAAAATATAAAGTTGTGCAAAAATAATTTGTATAATTTTGACTTATGTGTATCACTAATATAACATTAAAAATCACCACTATGATCAATTCAGAACTTTGTTTTCATGTGAATCACACACATAGCGGCCGAGTGGTTAAATGCACGAAATGTTTGATCCTGGCGGTCATATGTTTGAGTCACAGTGAAGGCATTTTTTTAATGTTTCACTCTCTCTATATATATATTTGTTTTTATTAGTCCAGCTACTTTGTTTTTTTCGTAATTTAGACATTAATTTCGAGGAAACACAAATATGTAAACAAATGTAGTAAAGTAAAAATGCTTACCAACATGCACTGCATGCACTGTACCGATGACTTGTGATGTGCAGGTGTTTGCAGATTTGGTGTTTGTACATTGAGGTGCTGTAAAAAGTGTAAGAAAACAATTGTATGTATGTTTTGGGGGAATTTAAACAAAACAAAAAAATTATAACTTACTACCAATACACTTTTTACTTTGGATATGGTCAACATTTGCAAATATCACATTATTATTGTTGTTTTGTTTTTGTTAATCAATACTGACTCTCTTCACTAATCTGCTATGTTTGCCCGCTAACTTGAGAATGGAAATTAAAAAGCAAGCGTGTACTATTAAAGAGTAACAGCATAATAGGAAAGTATATTAGTTAGAGTGAGGTTAACCTATAGGTAATTACAGTTACCTTCAAAGACTTCATGTACTACAGCACTACTCGTCTGAACTGAAACAGTGTTTAATTTTCACTCAATAATGTGAAACAAGACATCCAACTTAGGTGTAACAACTTACTTGGATAACTTTTGGATTAAGGCCTTGTAATGTATTTATATAATACAAAAGCTTATGGCAAATTTTTATGACTTCATATTTGTTTTGTCCTCAATTGCACATTTTAATAATGAATATAATATATATATATATATATATATATATATATATATATATAATATTCACTTGAATAGTATTTGTTTCACCTGTTTGTTTTCCTAATTGTTACTTGAATTAATTTTACCTTTGAAGTTAAATTTAATCTACACCTTGGAATCCTTCCACTGACACTTTAGGCAGTGCACTCAGTAACTAAAATGTTGACATGAAGTTTGTTATATCATACTTCCACGTGTAAAGTGGAATACAATACAATATGTTCGCATAAAAATAACATACATTAAAATTAAAACATTTCATAAAAGTACCATCTAATATGAAATAATGTATCCTGTGCATACATTCAGACAACGCAAAACCTGTCAGACATATCCGACAAACATGTTCATAACCAAAATGTATAACACATATTATACATTGTTTATTCTATTTTGATTATTGTGTTAATTAATGCTTTATCATTAAGTTGCAATTGTCCTGCATGTGTCATGGTATATCAAATAATTCAATAACAATGAATGATTTGTCAATGTAAATCTACCACTATATAATGTTTTGTATATGATAGGGTATATATGTTACATATCATGGTGCCTGATTTAGAGGTTTGGTTTCGTCTGAAGATTTTATTATCTTCAAATGAACAATGTGTACCTTTTCCTGCCGATCTTTAAGAACAACAAGAGATATTCCTCCCCCCTCCCCCCGTGGCCAGTGCATCCCGCACTCTCTCCCGTTCCTTCTTCCTAACAATCTGTCTTGATATCTGACAGCTTCTTCTTTACCTCATCAACTGTGCGGCTTGTCAGCGACTGGCTGTTGATGCTGTAAGAATGTAAAAAAGCACGTCTATATTGCAGTATTAATAAACTTAATTAGGTTTTTATACGTTTGACATGATAACAATTGCATTGGCGATTTGATTTCATCACTTAGGCGTTGTCTGATTGGGCATTTTCAGGGTAGAGCTAGATGTTGATTTGTTTTTGTGTATTTATTTATTTTTTACGACGTGTTACACTCATAGTTAGGGTCGAGTTAATTAAACGTAAAATAAATTGCATGCTATTGTAGAATGATCTTTGCAACATGTAAACAACACAGAGTTGTTGACTTTGGGGAAAATGTCTAGATCTAGCTAAGTAGCTACTGAACAATTTACCTATCGGTAATCTGGGCAAATGACTACTGAGCTAAGGTAAACTTGCATTAAACAATTTACGTGAACAGTGACATAAAAAGTTTATGTATTCATAAAATATTATTAATCTTTGGCGATTTAAAATTATATTCGGTATGAGCATGATGTATCAATGATATTTTGTATAATTAGTAATGCAAATAATGTGTTCGTGCTACAAATGAAGTTAACGTAACATGAATAACATTTCGAGGTATTCTGAGACTTCTTTCACCATATTTATTTATAAACAGATGTTACAGATTCTTATATATTATAAAGCATCTACTGGAGAAGCTGACAGAAATTTGAAATTCTAAATAGTTCTAAACCAAACGCAACCGCAGTTCACATTCAAGTTAACATGCACAGTAAGTTTATATACATGAATTTCCCATTTATTGAAACATTCCGCCGGCATCTGATTCTTTAAAAGCTAATTCATGCAGCTATACACCGGCTGTAAATGCGCTTTTTTTAGCAATGATCTGGAATGTATTAAATCGGAGATATTAAGTTCTATGCTACTTTTGTTGATAAATCATGGCTATTTTTGTCAAAGGTAGATTGTAATCAGTTACACACGCTCCGTCCATGAAGTTTAGTCTGAGTGGGTATACATACAAGCTGTCTGTCCGGGGCCTGTCCACCACAAAGCTTGTCCGCTTCGTACCTTTTTAACCGCTTTAAAAAAAAGGTATTGAAGGAAATAGTTAGATTGACAGGGGTGTATTTCAATCGATAACCCTCGCCTTTATATCGTTTTGTGTAATTTGCAAATAACTTATAGTTTACATTTAATAAATTGCTTAGTAAATACATGATTTATACGCGAAATTTACTTTCAACAAACCTAGCTTAGGCTCTAAAATGGCATTTTGACTAAGGTAGTATACACATTAATGCTTCCCGTGTTGAACCCACTTGAACTCCTCGCAGTGGTTACTTCCCTATCATTACTTTTCAGTAATACCACTGCCAACACGAGTTAAAAGCTTACAGATTTGGAAGTTTTCAGAAGAGAAAATTATAACTATGAGACGATTGAATATTTATTATGTACAGAATTGTATTATTATTATTATTATTTATTATAAAAATGCCACATACATGTTGCATTATTGACCCAGGTATATATATATATTAACAGTTAAAATGAAAAACGAAAATTTAATAAATACATAAGTAAACATTACAACGCAAGGATTTTACGTTGTCCAAGTTTTTATCATGTGCCTGTCCACGATTTTATTTCGCGCCGATTGTTTGCCTATGGTCACGTGGAAATTCATGCCGGCAGTAATTTAAACGAGCTATGCTCGGACTTCGTTAAATCTCTGCGCGGAGGTTGGAACGCACTATGATACATGGGAGCATTTTTCAATCGCTATTTGTAGCCCGTGCCGTAAGGCTTAACAAAATAGTTATTTCCGTATGGGAATGAATGGAAACGAATGTAATATTATGTTCATGACAAACAATAATATATTTTGTTCATACTAATGCTAATTTCCCGAGCGTATGTAAAGGATATGTTTATAACACTATTTTAACTGCTTATGTAAACAATTCTGTAAATTTCAATGCCAAAGATTATACAACAAGTTTTTGCTAGATATTAAATCAGTCTTGTAAGTTGCGTTCCCTACAATTCTCCCGATCAGGAAAATTTGCCCAATATAATAATGATATTCAATTTTACCGCTGCACAATTAAGTAAGTTCTAGCTTCACAAAAGATTTATAGATTTACAAAAAGCAAAGTCAAAAGTGACCTTAGACATCTACGCCGTAAAACCTTATTGCAAGCGGTGCAAAAACACGTCATGGTAACTTGTAATCGTCTATTGTCTAATGCGATAACAAGGGATGCCTCTGGACTAAACTAGCATGTACATTTATGAATAATCTGTTCGTACCAAGCGTTTTCGAACATAGAATTTATAAAATGGGTTTCGAAAATAAGAAACAGTTTTCAGATGAATAAACACCATAAACGTTCATAAGAAATTTTGCCAAATTATGATGTATTGAATGAGATTCCTTGGACAGCGGCGTTGTCTTAGAAGTGACATATTTGCTTTATTTTATTTTAATTAAAGAAAATCAGAGTGAAAGAGATTAGACTTGAAACATCTAAAATGCAAGATGCGAACAACGCCTTGAGATATTTGCAATTTTTCTATTATTATAGTTTTTTAACACATCTCTCATATAATTTCACTATGCAGGTGTGCTGCATCTCTTAAGAAAAATACAAGTGTTGTTGCGGGACCTCTTTTTAAAACATGTACATGCCTTTCAATTCTCGTTATCGACCCAGTGGTCAATTAATTCGCCTCTAACGGTCAAATAAAAAAGGTATATTGTTGAGAGTAAGCATGAGTTGTATGAAATTTAATAGTAAATACTAAATCACTTACCTTTTAAACTTGTCCTTTGATAGTCTGAAGTGTTAGTACTTACTTTCGTATAGACACTGGCTGTACCACAAGGATTATGCAGTCGTTTCTCAATATATTAACGAAACTGTCTACTTAATGCATATGTTTCGCCAGTAATTCATCTATTTGATGTATTAAACATAAATGATCCAATGCTTTGTCACCCTTTTCTGCGAAGCCCATTTTATTCATACGCTTGATTCTTTTCTTAGAGACAATTCTTACCATTTGTCAGTTTATTTTGATAGAGTGTATGTTTATCCACAAAACGGCTAGGTAGTTTACGTCTGAAATGATTTTTGTGTATGTTTGCTGAATTAATACTTTCACAGCGTTCTTTCGATTTTTTCTAATCAAACATCTTGTCGTTACATAGAAACTGGTTTGTTTACTTCCGGTTGACATTTCTAAATAACGAAAAGATGTTTAATCTCAATAGAGTATCCAAAACCAGATTTCATGTGTGTTTTAGATGTAAAGTGTACTTTATTATACGTCTAAGTGTGTTTTATAAACATTACTGAGTGTTATCTTTAATAACAGCCGTTGTACTTGACGCGCACCTAGCTGCCACAATATGCTGCGTCATGCAACAAAAAGTGCTGCATGCACAAGTGTGGCGTGCAACGTGTTGCGTGCCACAATGCAACATGTTGCATGCCACAACGCATGTTGTCGCACGCCACTGTGCAACATGTTGCACTCTGTCCAAGTATAAGTAGCCTGAACGCGTTCGTGCGTGGACTCCGACAATTTTCTTAAGGCAAACTCCATCTCGTTTTGTCCATATGCTGACACTTAGAACTTGGGCATTTTCGAATTTCAGTACTTAGGTGCGCGTCATATCTTAACCTATTAAGAATTTGATACTTTGCATATGATAAATAATTTCTAAAGACAAATTAATCAGTATATACTAGCCTTTGTGCAGAATTTACCCCTTTTCGACAATTGTAATACTTTCATCTGTTAGAGTAGTAGGTTACATTGTCCTAAGATTTGACATTATAGCATCGTACATTATTTGCTGAATAACATATTTGATTAAGGCCCACATAAACTTGTAGAACGTTATATTCTGACTCTTCTTTATTTTAACCCTATAAGTTGGAGTCATTAACAACAGCAATCGCTCGCAACCATTCACAACATCAATTTAACAGCAAAGTGATAACAGCAATAGCAGCACCAACATAATAACCAGCATCAACACTAGAAGTGTTAGCAGCAACGTCATCATTATCAGCAGCAAAAGCACTAGCCGTAGCAGTGGCACCGGCAAAGGCACCAGCAGTAGCATTGTAAAAACAACATCATCATCATCAGCAGCAGCAGCAAAAGCACTAGCAGCAGCAGCGTTAGCAGCCAGATCATCATCAGAGCAGCTGTGCCAACAGCAACAGTATAAGCAGCGACAACGGCATTACTGGCAACAGCAGCAGCAGCATTGCAAGCAGAAACACCAGTAGCATCAGCAGCAACCTCAGCAACATCCCCAGAATAACCAACACTGAACCACACAGGAGTCACCACGAAAGCCAGCCAGCCTGACGTCCCTATAATGTCCGGAGGTGAAATCAGCCTATGTGCAAAGTAGGCTGATAGCCTCATCTGGCTTTCAAGTAACGAATTGTGTATTCAGCAAGGGAATTATCGTGCAAGGAATTTTATTAATCCGCACGCATCGAGTTATATGGATTATTTATAAAAATAAAACGTCTTCCATACGTTGCCAATATTTACGTTATGCACTTACATAGATGTTTGCCAAGTTGTGATTCAAAGCACAACATATGCACTGATTATATTGGCAAAACAAACTGTAAATCAAAACATAATTGTGTACTCTTGAATACAACTGTCTCATAAGTCATATCATGAAACGTCGGTCACTTTCTCATACTCTTCCAAAATCCCTTCATTTCTTCAATCTGATCATCTTTCATTAGATTGATGATTTTTGCAAACTGATAAGTGTAAGTTCCTATTTATACAATCAGCTATATTAGAAAATGCCAAGAATACAGTATTTACAGCCTCAATAAATCCAACAAGAAACGTTGGATTTCTCACGATCGCAATACTGCCAAAACATCCTATGCAGCACCTAAATCTCCATGTATGGTACAATTCATTGTTTTATTTCAATCTACAACTAAATTAATCTCAATCCCATTGAGTTTGAACGACCCAGTATCATATGTATTAAAATGTATATATCGTGTTTGTTATTGGTCATATTTTGCAAAAACATTGTGCAGGTCAAATAATATTGGATATTTTGGTTACCAATCCGAGTGGCTTACCATTACTGTATTTTGAAATAACTTTGAGTTTTAAGCACGGTCTAATATCCAATATCCAATTTTAATTGGACTCGGATATGCTGTTCTGAAATGTTACAGTCTTTAGTTATTCATAATCGGATACACACAAACGTATGCTACTAATGGCACGAGGAACTCACTGGGTACGAAAAAAACACTTGTCTTAAAATGACTACTTTGTAAACAATGTCCATAGCATGTTAACAGCGCTTCGCAAGATAAACTGCACATACATGTATATCGAATGAACGGCATGCAAATGAAGAAAGCAGCAAATGTTTCGTGCATATATGCCAGATAACACACCGTTAACGGGCAATATATATTCGATCGTAACGCTGCGTCAATAAACAGGAATAAACAGAAAAAAAACTTACCGAGCGATTTTAAACTCACTTTCTATTGGTTTTTGTATGTCATTTTTACATCAAATTTAAATATATCATCTAAATATTAACAAAATTCATAGGTCTTCTAGAAGAAGTTCTTACAGAAAAAAAAAAACACACGCCATATACATACCATAGCGTATGTAGGTTGAGAACAAAGTCGCCTAATATCGACAGTTAATGGTGAAAGTGAAAATATTTTTATTGTAGACATATTTCTCCTGACATCGACATACCATTCGGACAGAAAATGCATTTTTGAGTAATGTCTACTATATTCAGATGTTAAAGTGATACGTCGTGCCTTTGAAATGAATGTGTACCAAGAGTTCCTAATTTAAACATCCTAAAAATGTTTGGTTCTTAAATAGGACATGAACGTGCAGCTTTATGGTATTTCAGCAACATTTTGTAGATCTTTTAATTTAGAGCAAAATTCATATATGAGTCACTTGAAATGTCCATTAATTTGATCCAAATTACAAGCAAATTTAGACGTGAAAGGGATGATTTTCTAATTAATCAGCCTGAGTTTCAAACAATTCTGCATCTCTGTGCACGTGATATGTCAGCGTCGTGGTCAGATCCAGGACAAGACCCCTCTTCGTTAAAGTTATTATCTGAATCTATCGACATTGGTGTCGCGTTGTAGTCTAACTCTGAAAACAAATCTTGCCTCTTTCTTTTATGTTCTTTGACAGCGGAATTTTCTTGATGCCTGTTTATGTCTGTTTCCTCTCTGAGTGCTATATTCCTCTCATTATCTTCAAGCTTGTGTATTATATTCTCTAATCTGAATTCGTTTCTCTTTTGTTAAGCTTCTTCATCAGCCCGTTCTCTATCCTCTTGATATTGAGTTAGGAGTTTTATGGCCTCTTTCCCATAGAGTGATTCTTGCGGATTGTGTTAGGTTTGTTCTTTCTTACCTCGGGCACTTTCAACAAGGAGAAGGCTGGTGAAACTGTTTGATCTCTTCTCTGCGTAGCGTAAGTGATTGGCCTGACCCCTAAAGACCCATCGTGGGATACAATTGTAACTTCACAGAGTCCCTGTCTGTTCTCCAAACTAAATATCAGACAGCAATGTCAGTTATGACTGAAATTGGTGGCAATTGGTAACAAACTAAAGTGATCATTGACTTCAGTTGCAACGTAATTGCTGATAGGAAAACCTGGGAATTGTTGAAACGAAAAGGAATAAAATGCAGAAACGAGCCCAGGAAACTGCACCAGAGAACCATTGAAGACAGCAGAATGTTTTGGGCGACAGTTAATTACAAAGATGTAGCGTTAACTAAAACGGAATTCTAAGTCATTGAAGTGTCAGGACAATAGTTGTTTGTTTGTGATAAATTATGAGGCTGGGCGTGCTGCAAATCGTACGGAATATCGAAATCTAGAACAGGCCTGGAGTGCCAAGTGCCGTCTATCAGGATAGTGGACTCTTCAATGGACTAGCGAGGCGCAAAGAAGCAACATTCGACCAGGCCCTGGTGCCCGTAATGCTAGCAAGCGGACATAAGCCTTGTCAGCGTATTAAGTCTATAGAGACTATGCGACTCCGAGGGGTGGCTTCTCGTTTCCCTGGGGCAGAATTTTAACAATCTCTGACCATGTTTCATGCCATATGTGAAACTTTTAGGCCGCGCGGTTTCAGAAGAAATTTTAAAATTCCACTTGCCATACAAGTCTATTGAAACCATTAACACCAAGGGAGTGGTCAATTTTACCCCAGGGGCATAATTTGAACATTCTTTGTAGACGACCACCATCGGGTGTTAAAACATGCGAAACCTCTGGGAATTGCGGTTTCAGTGGCATACTTTCAGTCATTTTGCTATTTAAGTCTATATAAACCAAGTGATCTCCGGGCTGAGGTAACCTCTTTTTATCCCAGGGGCATCATTTGAACAATCTTTGGAGAAGACCGCTATAGGAAGTTACATACCACATATAAAAGCCTCTTGGCTTGGCGGTTTTAGTGGAGAAGATTTATAAAGTCATTTTGCTATTTAAGTCTATATGTGTACGAGTTGGTTTTATAAACTAACCTTTACGGGTCTTTAGTATTTCTGACTACATCTGCATAACCCACAGGTATAGAGGTTTACTTTGTAGTGCACATTTGACTATTGATTTTCTTATATTGTTAATATAATTTTCCGCTACTATCATTTCTGAAACATTAATTATAAATAATTGGTATTTCTTTTCGTAAATATTTCTTTATTCAAATACATACTCAGCCCGATAAAATACAATAGATTATGCGTTTACCATACACGAGACGGTGCATGTATTATAATCAATACATTAATACATCTACTGCACAGCAAGCTGAGGATAAAGAAATAAGTTAATACGTTAAATTATGCCAGCGAAAAAGTAACGTCATTGTCAGGTCAGATTTTCCGAGCTACATGTATACATACGCTTCAGACAATGTGTTCGACTTCAATGCACGTCTTTTTTTATGTACAATATGGCCGTATTTAGAGTATTATTTCCAAAACAGGTATCGCGGAAAACTAGTTCCTTTCTTTGCAGGCTACGATTCATTAAATTCAAACCTGCAAGGCTCCTTCATCAAAACATAAACAATTATGCATGTTTTCTTACCTTTTAATTAATTAATTAATTTATAATTTAAGATAATTAATGTCATGTCTATTATAAAGTGGATATCATGTGATTTATTACATTTACATTTGCTAAAAAGGTCCATTTATTTAAAATGTTGCGTCAAACTAATAACACCGCTATTTTTGCTATTTACTTGTATATAAACGAAATACCAGGGTGTCCTTGAAAACGACCACTAAATTAATACGCTACATCGGTTATTCTCAACTCGTTTCGGAAGTGTAATTTCTTGTAATCGAATTTTATTGTGAATATTTTGACAACAAAATGACTAAGTAGGTTACGAATCGCTAACAATCGATGCTCCTAACTACCACACTTCATCAGTTGATCAGCATGGCTCGTTGCAGATTGACTTGTATATAATTCCGTTTGCTGTTGATAATTAGCTTGGGAAATATTTGTTCGTTACCTTGAAATAAATTTTTATCATGATGTCGTATACTATTGAATAAGAAGCCATTTTGTCGAATTAAAGGGTGGGAAATTAAACTTAATGCGATCAAATGTTTCCTTTAAAAAACCTGCACTTATTTTTCACAACTGTCTTTTTAAGCTGTCAGCGTTTTGATTCGTACCTGTTGTCGAATGTCCTGGCATACGCCCATCGAAAGAACGCATGTAGATTTAAATGAGCATTCAAGTTCTTACATAATTCCGTAACGGGTGTTTACGGTGTATTGTAAGTGTTAACTGTTCTGATAGAGGGTTAATATACAACAACACGAACCAAATTGGTAACACATATTCTTCATGAATTATATGATATGCAACTTTTCGTTACCAAAGTAAATGTACTTATGCAGCAAATAATTAATGTGTTTATATATCCACATACATTGTTAATATTTAATCGAATCATAAGACCCAAGCGGACCAGACTCTATATTGCAGATCTCAAAAGGCTTAGGTCTCTTTAGTTCTAGTAGCTTCGGAAATTAAAGGTTTTTTACCAATACAAAATCTGAGCAAGGATAAATCCTGGAGGAACAATTTTTAAAAACATTTTTCACCCTACAACTATGCTATTTAGCATATATAAAGGGCCTACCAAGCCTAATAGTTGAAGGCAAGAAGTGGTTTGGACGGGTTAAGATATATTTAAACAACTGAAGCCCGTCTCGGGGAAATGTTTATACCAATGATCATCATTGAAAAAATCTTGGGAAAGCCAAATGACCATATGGCGATGCTACATACCAAATGTCCAGGCCAAGTCATTTCCGACCAAAAGATTTTGTAAACCCATGCATCTATTTTTATCTCCTGTGACCTAGTTACATGTATGCTTCGGACCGGCACATTATGGACAAATTTTAATAACACACAACAATGATCATTTATGTTAAATTTGGTTTCCATAGTAGTTTATGAGGAGATATTTTCAGTGTTGTAAGTTACGCCCGTACACACACAACAGACGAACACATCGAACACAGCCGACGAAACGCTCATCGCATCAGCTTCCTCGCCTTTGACCAATAGAGCTTAAAATCATCTGATCATAAACAAGAGTGACATTGTCACAAAGATACGCCCGTCAAATCAGCATTTATAGGGGCAAAGATTCAACGACTTATGGGAGGAAATCTTTCCAAGCTGGACATAGATATGCTACTCACAAAGTGTTAAGGATTGATTTCTTATATTTGACCTCTGATCTTGAATTGTGAACTTGAGTTTGGACCAAGGGACCTGGTTCTTGCGCTTGACATTCCATCTCACCATAATGATCATTTCTGCCAAGTTATTTGAAAATCCATCCATGCATGACAAACATGCTCCGGATAGAATGGTAAGGATAGATTTCTTACATTTGACCTTCGAGCGTTGTCCTTCAATTTTCACCTTCGAGCTAGGGACCTGGTTCTTGCACGCGACACTCTGGTCTCATCATGCTTATCACGTATGCCAAGTTGTTTTGAAAATCGACTCATGCTAGACAAAATTATGCTTCGGACAAAGTTTAAAGGGCTGATTTCCTGTATGTGACCTTTGACCTTGAATTGAGACCTTGACCTTGAAACTGGTTCTTCCGCGTGACACCCCGTCTAATAAGGCTTATCACTTCTGCAAAGCTATTTTAAAATCCATCCGTGTTGGACAAAGATATGCGCCGGACAAAATGGTAAGGATTGATTTCTTATATCTGATCTTTGACCTTATCTTGTGACCTTAAACTTGGACCTGGTTCTTGCACGTGGCATTCCGTCACACCATGCTTATCACTTCTGCAAAGTTATGTAAAAATCCATCCATTCTGGACAAAGTTATTCTCCGGGAAATGTGTTAAGAATAGATTTCCTTTATTTGACCATTGACCTTGAATTGTGACCTTGACCTTGGACCTAGGGACCTGGTTCTTAAGCGGGACATACCGTCTCATCATGCTGATTACTTCTGCCAAGTTACCTGAAAATCCATCCATGCTGGGTAAAGATATGCTCCGGACAAAGTGGTAAGAATAGATTTCTTAGAGTTGACATTAGACCTTGAATTGTGACCTTGGACCTAGGGACCTGGTTTTTTCGCGCGACGCTCCGTCTCATCATGCTTATGACTTCTGTCGATTAGTTAAACTCCATCCATACTTGACAAAGATATGCTCGGGACAAGTGATAAGGATTGATTTCCTATATTTGACCTTTGATCTGACATTGTGACCTTGGACCTTGGGACTAGGTTGTTGCACGCGACACTCCGACCCACCATTCTTATCACTTCTGCCAAATTAGTTAAAATCCCTCCAAGCTGGACAATGATATGCTTCGGACAAAGTGGTAATAATTGATTTGTTATATTTTACCATTGATCTGGAATTGTGACCTTGACCTTGGACCTGGGGACCTAATTCTTGCGCAGGACACTCTGTCTTATCATGCTGATCACTTCTGTTATTTTAATCCATTCATGCTTGACAAAGATATGCTCCAGACAATTGGTAAGGATTGATTTCCTATATTTTACAATTTGACCTTGAATTGTGACCTTGACTTTGGACCTAGTTCTTGCACGCGACACTCCGTCTCATCATGCTTATCACTTCTGCCAAGTTATTTGAAAATCCATAAATGCTGGACAAAGATATGCCCCGGACAAAGTGGTAAGGATTTATTTCTTACAGTTGACCTTTACCCTTAAATTGTTACATTGTACTTAGACTTAGGGCCCTGGTCCTTTTACGCGGCATTCCGACTCACCATGATGATCACTTCTGCTAAGTTATTTTAAAATCCATCCATGCTTGACAAAGATATGCTCCGGACAAATGGTAAGGATTTATTTCCTATATTTGACCTTTGATCTGGAATTGTGACCTTGACCTTGGACCTCGGGACTAGGTTCTGCACGCGACACTCCGTCCCACCATGCTTATCACTTCTTCCAAGTTATTTGAAAATCCATCCATGCTGGAAAAAGCTATGCTCCGGACAAATGGTAAGGACAGATGTCTTATATTTGACCTTGAATTGACACCTTGATCTTGGACCTTGTTCTTGCGCGCGACACTCCGTCTCATCATGCTTATCACTTCTGCCAAGCTATTTGAAAATCCATCAATGGTGGACAAAGTTATGCTCCTGACAAACATCTCCCGCCACTCGTCCGCCCGCTTGGGCGTTCCCATATTAAGACCCGTCTTTCAAACAAGCGTAAAGATCATCAACATTTACGATATTATTCTCGGAGAACATATGAAATAAAATACGATCTTACACTACATTAAAACTTACACTGCATTTAACAAATATCCTCTATATTTTCACGAGTAGCGCTGCGAGTATATAATTTCTATGACCACGAATAAAATAAAAATAGATCTTACACTGTATTAAACAAATTATCTTTTTATTTCATGCTTTTCATCCATACATAAAAAATCGCGAGATATGCTGAAGAGTCTTTTGTGTAATATGACGTCATATTTACGATACCAAAATTGTCGATCATTGTTGTTGTGGGAAAATACTGCCACTCTTAATGCGTCGTTGTCGGTTATTCATATTTCTATTCAATTTTATTATGTGTTTTCTGTTGTTTTAAAAATGGCGATGTTTACACTGAAGATTAGGGTGTACACATACTTTCAAAATATAAACATAAAAACAAAGTTAAAGGTAGTCCCATATAACCAAGAATGAAATGATCAAACATTGTTATTTCAAACGACCTAGAGTGAAATGATCGGGTTATCATTCACTGGTATTCTCCACTCATTCACCGCATAGGATGAAATATACACCTTAATTTATAAAAAGGCACATACAAGCAAGACGGTCGTGATTGTTAACATTATCCTTCATTAAAACCTTCAATGATTCAATTTCATGCTGTGATGAACAATAAGCAAACCATCATGAACAAATATATCAGCAAATTACCATTGGGACATCGATCAAATGCACTGCGCAACATATCAAATCAATACATCTAAATAACATGTATAATTCATATAATAGTCCTACAATTATATGTGGTGCTATGCTTCAACACTAAACAGTAAAAATTAATAATAAGTAATGTGTAAACGATTGAGTTTCCAGTAATTCTAAACATGCATCTGGTAATACAGACGATTTGCGAGCCACTTAGCCTACGTGTGTAAAGAAATGTGTAACACTGCGTAAGTGAATCATATATATCTTAATAATGAAAAACAATAATGACAAAATTATTATTCGTTACGCGTGACAAACGCGTAAGCTTGTTTACACTTTTAACTGATTAAATAACCGCAAATTAGAAACATGTACATTTTATCATTTGTAACATGGAAACGAAACATTATTTTACACCAAATTCTGTTTTAATAATTGCCACATCGAAAACAATATGAATCACATAACAATACGTGTCTTACCAATAGACATGAATGTGCAGACAAACAACGCTATATAAACATTTATATTTAAAACAATTTCAACTTACAAAATGAGCATTCACGAACACGATCTGTTTTATATAAAGACAAACAAAACCCCCATGCTTTTGCATTATACTTAATGACATGGACGAAACATATATATATATTTATATATTACACATGCCATATCTTATTATTATAAATTTATGAAATCATGCGTATTGTAGCGGTAATGATAAAAGCGCAGTCTGATTAATTTAGTTAAATCGATTAAAAAAAAAAATTCTGCTGTTAGGTAGATAATGTGAATGTAAAAAGCGAAATTGCTATACTGTATGTCTAAACCAGGCGATATATCTAGCTATTAAGTAAACCATATATAAAACGAAATGTAATATACTCAAATTATTTGCTGATACGTACATGTCGTTAATTTAAATGTTAAATAGGCATATATGTGGCTGATATACAACCTATACCGTTCCTATACAAACGCAACGCTTTCTAGATAAACTGTAAAGTAATGAGTAATCTGTAAACTATGTTTCCAAAACCGTGTACTTCATCAAAGTAATTAATACAAATTAAGCATATTGATGTTACTGTGCGTAAAAACTAAACTGTATTCATAACAAAAGTACTACCTTTCAACGTAACAGGTATCTAGTCAAGACAACCCAACTATTTTGCGTTGCTTAGAGTTGTCGGACCATGGCGGCTAAATTTAACTTGATCATTTAAAATAAGGTGTACCATTATTATATTTTATAAAATAAGGCGCATATCGATTTATTATTTTTCGAAACTAACACGAACCCCACATTTATTAAATGATACAGAATAACAAATCAGCAAGTTATATATTCCTGTTCATAGCAACAATTCCGACTTAATAGCGATACATGTAACAAAAAACTTCATAAACACACTTTACAATAATGCACATTTTAACAGACACCAAGGTAAACTAAAATAACATATGATTCCAATCAATGATGTTAACTGGGTAAATTAGTATAACAACGATGTGGAATATGAATTACAGCAATAAATTGATATTGACAAGTGTTCTTGTTAGTGAAACAAAAAAATCTACAGTTCGCGAAATCATGACACAGTAAAACATAGTTACATGTACGTGCTTAATGTCAAACAAATCTTATGGAGCGATCCTATTCTTCTATTACAATATATTATTGCGAACATATATATCGTACTTAATGACTGCATTTGTCTTGTGGATTGAACTAAAAGAAAACCTATTACATAAGAAAAGAGCTAGCATTAATAAAATCCATAGCATTCTAAGCAATGCAAATATTGGAAGCAATTTTCCGTAAAAGTTCCGCCCGAACTTCGACCTATTAACACATACGCAATAATAATGTTAAACACGTCTGATAAATAATGAAAAATGCTATTACAATATATAAACTAATCATCATTTTCATATGAAAATCATCAGCGACGAAAAATACAAATGTTGATATTATTTAAGCAGGTTTATTTAAAAAACCATAAATTACGACACATAAATAATTTACAATTTGTAGTTGTACAACTGTAAATGTAACCTTAATTTTGACCCACCGATGCATTTAAACGTAACAACACCAACACAAGAGCTACAAAAACTACAATAATAATAATTAGGGATGGCAACAAATACCAAAAATGATATTCGAATATTCGATTGATGAAGTATTGAAATATTTGATCATCAGAGGCAGTACTGGTAAACTGATGGAAATGTATTTTTAAAATGTCTTAATTGTGTGGTTTATAGCCTCCACCAATGCACGATAAGAAAATTGCGGCAAATACACGGACTTAAATTTAATATACATATTAGAACTATATTGCGATTTTGCAATTTCATTTAATGGGAAAGACTTAAAACCATTTATTTAGCACATTCAAATCTTTGCTGACAACTTCGCTGGCTGTTTCCAGGACATAACTGGGAAGGTAACATGTTGTTTCAGAGCACACGTGCACATGCACGCAATAACACCAATTAGCCCCTCGAACACGCTCTGATCCCCTACTTCCCATATAAGTGAACTTGTGAACTGATAAGAGACAATGGTCCATATAATGGGACTAGCACTAATAACAAACTGTCGTCTACATAAACATAGAATGATAGGTAGATTTTGGCACACATCATGTGTACTAGAGAAGCTAAGGTGACAGGAAAACGCTATATCTTTAGGGACTGACATTGACAAAGATTGTATATATTATGCTTATACAAATTAAATTAATAAACAGGTAAGTATTCCATTGCCTAAAAAAGTATTCGAATACTTGTAGTTTTTATTATTCGAATATTCGTTGTCATCCCTAATAATAATAATAATAATAATAATAATACAAATAAAGATACACATTCTAGATATAACATACTTAAAAAGGTTATAACTTATTAACACAGTGCTCATAAATTATATTTGTTTTGCTATTTTTACAAAATTATTCATCAGTCCAAGCAACATGTTAAATTAAGCTAATAATACAAATAGTTCATCACAGTTCTTCTTTTTTATTATATACTTAATTTAAATAAAAGTCTGGTAGGTGTTCCCCTTACGAACGAAAACAACACGTACATTTAGATCACACGGAAAAACATCCAGGGACTCTCCCATTTTTGTACAGACAAGTGACACATCAGTCAGACATCACGATTCCTTCCAGTCTATCTGCTGTGTTAATGTCATCAATTGTTACGCCCTTAGCTTTCAGTTCATCAGTCACTCTGTCTAGGCATGTTGGGTCGGGGTAACCAAACCTTGAATTGAAAAGTAGCATGTTTCAATGTGTGACATGAGTTTAGTTTAAACAATGTTCAGTGTTGATGATATTTTTACTACATGCACATTAAAAACTTACATGTTTTAATCAGTATTATAAATGGGACCAGCACAAGCGTTGGTGTCAAATATGAATGTTGATCGAAAAACAATCCCCCGTTGTAATGAGTTACGGTGATTTAACTGTTATGTAAATTGTCATTTGATAAATTGTTCTGACATTTTGATGCATATAGACCATATTTAACAGAAATTCGTCTTCCGTGTTCATGTTCACTGTGTATATGCCCTATGATCTGTATTGTGGTGAATGTCGTTCCAATTTATCACTCCTTCTTGACCTGTTGTTCGCGAGTTTCCAATCGTGAACACCAGTGAACACCAGTTTTCGTTTAAAGGCAACTTTCATCATTCTGCCAATGCTTTGCCCTTTTTCGTTGTCAGGGAGATATGCGGTTCGAATTATCCCTTTGTAATATGCACCTGGAGACGGATGCACTTCCTACAACAAGAGCTGTTTGTAAAACAGTGATGCCAGCTCTAGGCAAGTTTGGATGAATACTGCTGGACATAAGGAGGTAAAAGAGCCAAAAAGGACCATTTTTAGATAAATCAAGGGCCATTACAGCAGTTCCTATGACAATTTGGTTGATAATCAAACTTGTCTAAGATATTATGACGTCAAAAATATTCATCAAGTTTGGTGAGGATCGGATGAAACCTGTTGGACTTAGAAGATAAAAAAAACAGCTAAAAGGCTATTTTTAGATAAACAGAGGGCCATAAATCCACAGTTATTTGGACGATTTGGTTTATTGGTGAACTTAGCCAAGATATGATGCATACAGACATTTTCAGTAAATTTGGTGTAGATAAGACGAAAACTGTTGAGAACGGAAACGGCTAAAAAGACCGATTTCAGATTTCAAGGGCCAATTCATGGGCCTTACCTCCACAATTCGTAGGGTGATTATCAAGTTTGGTGAAGATGCAATTAAATCTATTGGACTTAGAGAGCAGAAGCGGCTAAAAAGGCTAATTTCAGGTAATTCAAGGGCCATAACTCCATAATTCACGGGATGATTTGGCTAATTATCAAACGGGGACGGGATATTATGCCAACAAACATGTTCATGAAACGTGGTCAAGATCTGATGAAAACTATTGGACTTGGAAACAAAACTGATCTACCGACAGACCGACCGACATTTGCAAACCCCGCCATCTTCGATGGTGAGGGGGACATAACAAACATATTACAGTACATTATGGCGTTTCTAATATGCCAACATATGTGGATTAAAAACATACAATCATTTTGTTTAAGGTTCTTGAGTTTTGTAATTTATGTCTTTTTTTCATTGGGTTTCGTTTTTATACAGTTTAAGGAGAACATGTGTTACACATGCTGTTTTGCATTGTGTATATGCTAATGAAAATATGAAATGTTGTTTAAACATACCGATTGTTTACCACTCAAAAAATCATAGCTTATGCTTATCTTGCCACAGGTCTCATATCCAGTACAGTAACCTGATATTCGTGAAACAGTCATGTTCCCTGGTGGCTGATCACCTGCAATTTGGTTTTGTTAAATACATAAGAAGGCCTAGCTAAACTGATTTAAATCAAATTGAGAACTACATAATCCGGTTCTGTTTGTAGTTCGTTAATCAACATGCAAGGCATCAGTCTATTTTACCTCTTCAAGGACAGAATAAATCAAACCCATTAGCATTGTATACCTGTGATCTTCCCACAAACGCGTCTACATGTAGGACAACTTTGTTTGAATTTGAGTGATTGGTCGATGCACTCTGTACAGAAGACGTGACCACATACCAGCCTCTTAGGCTGTGTTATCTCATCCATACAAATAACACAGTTGTCTTTTAGATCATCTGGTGTTGCCTGGAAGTTTTAATGAGAGTGTCGATTAAATAGTAAGAAAAAATCGCATTTCTCTACCAAATGTCAACAAACATTTCTCTATCAATATAAAAAATTGTAAACAAACAGTATACACAGAACTTCAGCAGATGGATATATCGATTCGTTTTAAGTATTAATAAATCCATTTCAATTGCAACCGTTTGCCATTTTGAGCTTCAACAAAATGCAGCACAAGTTGAAGCATTGGCAATTTTCAGGTATATGATGCTGGAAAATGTATACAAAATGAAGTTTAAAATGTTTCATTATTATACGTCATGTGATCTCTCGGTTAATGTTATGTCAGACTTAACGTTATATCACTGAGTAAACTTTTTTTCAGCCAAAAATAGAAAGCGTGTTCAATTGTACATGGTATTGCAGTGATGCAAACAGTAAAGCAAGTAAAAGAGCAAGTTATTAAATGTGATAACAAAAAAGAATAATACAGTTAATTCACAAAATACACTGTGTTCAAGCTGTTAAATCAAGAAACATTATATTTTATATTTTAATGACGAAATAGTTTTGTTACGGCTCATGTTGATATTATTTACCATCAACCTTTAATGAGTTAATTAGGCAATATTATTAAACAAGAGGGCCCATAGGGCCATAGGACGCTCACCCAGTTGGAATTTGCATCCCCGAGGCGTGGCTTATTTTTATCCCAGGGGCATAATATGAACAATCTTGAACAAACCTCTGGGTCTTGCGGTTTCAGGTAAAGATTTTTAAAGTAACTTTCTATTTAAGTCTATATAAAGCATGTAACCGCTTGGGGTGCCACCACATTTGACCCCAGGGGCATAATTTGAACAATCTTTGGAGAGGAACACTATGCAATTTTACGTACCAAATATAGAAAAGCTGTGGGCCTTGTCGATTTCGAGGAGAAGATTTTTGAAGTCATTTTGCTATTTGAGTCTATATAAAGCATGTGACCCCCGGGGAGTGACCAGATTTAACACAAGGGACATAATTTGACCAATATTTGTAGAGGACCACTATACGGATGTTACACACCAAATATGAAACCTCTAGGTCTTGCGGTTTCAGAGAAGAAGAATTTCAAAGTCTTTTTTGCTATTTACGTCTATATAAACGATGTGACCCCTGGGGTGTGGTCAGTTTTGACCCATGGGGCATAATTTGAACAGTCTTTGCAGAGGACCACTTGAAGATGTTACACACCAAATACGAAACCTCGGGACCTTGCGGATTCGAGAAGATTGGGCCTTGCGGTTTCGATAAGATTTTTAAAGACATTTTGCTATTAAAGTTCATATAAACCATGTGACCCCAGGGCGTGACCAGTTTTGACCCCAGGGGTATAATTTGGACAAAATTTGTAGAGGACTACTATATGATGTTACATACCAAATAAGAAATGTCTAAGTCTTGCGGTTTCTGAGAAGAAGATTTTTAAAGTCATTTTGCTATTATAATAATTTAAGTCGATATAAATCGTGTGACCCACAGGGCGTGGCCAGTTTTGACCTCAGGAGCATCATTTGAACATTCTTTGTAGAGGACTGCTATGCAATGTCACATACTAAATATGAAACCTCTGGGCCTTGCGGTGTCAGAGAAGAAGAAGTTTAAAGTCATTTTGCTATTCAAGTCTATATAAACCATGTTACCCTCTGGGTGTGGCCAGTTTTCAACACAGGGGCATCATCTGAACAATCTTTGTACCACTATACAATGTTACATATCAAATATGAAACCTCTAGGCCATGCGGTTTCAGAGAAGATTTTTAAAGTCATTTTGCTATACAAGTCTATATAAACCATGTGACCCCCGGGGCGTGGCCAGTTTGGACACCAGGGACATAATTTGAATAATCTTTGTAGAGGACTAGAGGATGTCACATATCAAATATGAAAGCTCCAAGCCTTGTGGGTTCAGAAAAGAAGATTTTTAAAGTTTTCAGTTTTTAAATATATTTTTAGCTCTTGTGACCTACATATGCAGCGGGCCGGAACGTTTTGAACAATTTTGAAGGATCATTCCTGTGAAGTTTGGTGAAAATCTGCCCAGCGGTTTAGGAGATGTTCTTTGAATGAAAATTGTGATGTACGAAGGACGACGGACAAAAGGCGACGTTGTGCTCAGGTGAGCTAAAACGAAAAGCATTGAAACACAACAATCTCGTCTTACTTTATTGTCATCAGGCATTACTGTTGATCTGTTAGTTTCTTTCAAAGATTGATTTGCCTTCAGCAGAACGGCAACTGTCTCTTCAAGGACACCGGCTCTGTGGCAAATTAGATTGCTGTCTAAAGGAGCAGTATTTGCTTTAGACTTGACATACTTGCAATGCTCCAGGAAACCATTCCAAAACATTTTTGCACCCAGAGTTCTTTCTTGCTGTTTACCTGTATCTGTATTAATGACGAAACATATTTTTGTACACTTATCAAGTATCATATATCATATAGGTGATATATGTATGCAAACGTCTTTAATCAGTAAAACATTAAGTTTTCATAATATGCATATTGGGTGTGTTTTTAAAACACGTGCATAATGTGGAAAAACGCGCCATAGAAAACCCTCCTCTCTTTCACCACATAAAATAAAACAATACTCTCGTTATTTTTTGTATATAAAATGTGTGCAGAATTATACAAATTAAACAAATCATACTTACCTACTGCGAGAAGAGTCATTGCAACTTATCTTACCATTTGATTGTCGTACACTTTTTGATACAACGCTTTATATGTTCGTCGCATTAGTTCTTTTCGATCCTGCGAAGGCTTGCGTTTCACATCAAACGGTAATTCAACATGGAAAACATGTCTGAAATGTGTCCCATATCCCACTGTTTCAATAACACTGCCAGGGTTGCATTTCAATTTAACTTCTTGATCTATATCCTCAGTATAGCATCTTTGACTGGTGTTGTCCACGTTTCGCTTGAATGTTTTTCCGAGTCTACCCAGTAAACCATTTGATTTAATAATAACAACAAGCGAATTGACATTTACTGTCAAAATGTCACTTTCATAGCAGACAATATTTTGACACAATTCACTGGACTTCAAATTATGTATTTCACAACCAGCTAGGGTTTTCTTTTCATACCCAAATGGTGATCAATTGATTTTTTGTGTAAACATATTTCAAAATAGTGTTATTAAATTATATATCTAACTTCTTTTTCCTACAAACAAAACAGTTCATGTTATCTTAGTCTGTATAGCAAAGGACATGAAACAGAGTTGAAATTATGATAATTGCAGTTAATGATAATCAATTCTCCGAAAGTGGTTCCAACTAGTCAATAGTTATCATTTGCACTTTTCAATTAATATTCTAAAAACTTATTCTTGCTACAACAACACTGTGCATTGTAACGTAATCTGTATGGAAAGGCCATAAAACATGTGTTGAAAACTTTACCATTACATTAAATAGCAATCTAAAGTTATTAATAGCACATTCTAACACGCCACTGGCAAATAAATCTATAGACAAAGAACAAACTTATCGTTGTTAAACTGCCCAATAAACAACGCAAAAAGTCGGATTTTATAAAACCCCACCAGTAACAAGTACAGAATGCCATCAAAAGTGTCCTTATTGATTTAACAGCATCTATACTCTGATAAAAGTTTATATTTTAAAAGAAAAACAATAGTTCATATTCAGTTATAATTGAATATCATTTATTGGCATTTTGAGCATCATTGATGATATCCCGGTATTATAACTATTTATAGAGGGGAACAAAATTCAAATGCCCACTACATTTGTATTAATCAATTACTATTACTGGTACCAAACATAAAAAGTATATCTTTCAATTATGCAGCATTAAGTCGTCCTTTCTGTTACTATTTGTGGCACTGGTGTTACTATTTATGGTACGAGAAATATCGTGGTTAAAAATATGTCTGTATAGTTTAATCGCTTCCCTTAGTTTTTATAACTAATTATGTTATGTAAAGACTGATAATTACAAACAAATGAAGTTTTAGATGTAAATACTGGATTAAATATTATAGACTTTCCGTTACATAACCACTCATTTGTCATTGGCTTTACATATTGAGATGCACCCCAACATAACCAAGATTATTTCAAACTTGCATGATAAAACTTTATTTAGAATCAACATGTGTCATGAACATTATAATTCCTCTTATTTAATAAAACTCAATATGAAGTAAACAAGAGGTTTTTTGTTGACTATATATGTAGTGTTACCAAACCCAGTCCGTGGTGTTACTCTGTTTCTTAAATCGTGAATTACGATAATATAAATACTACTTACAAATTATTGTATTATAAAAATCATCACATGGAAATTCTTGTACATCGAGACAAATCTAAAACAAGATAGCATGTCTTAAATTTTGTAATATTCGTTTTATGTTTTACAACTGTCCCTCTAGTTACCAAACCTATCCATTGTGTTACCATTTAAGCAGTAACTATAGGGACAGTAACACCAAGGAAATATTTCATCAAAAATTGACTGCCAAAGAATCATATCAAATCCTCAACAGCATTTTTCCATCAAAAACAAATCAGCTTGTTATAACAACGGAGAAATACCATTGAAAATAAGCGGCGCATATTTTCCTAGTTAAAAAGGTACGTAACACCATAGACAACATGTCTCATTTTTACACACCTTTTTAGCTGTATATACTCAACTCCGTAAGGGATGCTCTTGGTTGCAGTCGGTTATCATTTATCAGAAAGCGACTTTGTAGGGATGTGTTATTACACAAATGTATATTAATAAATTATATGTTAAACATTGCGATTAGCAAATAGTAACACCAGGAACACGGCAATAATATACACACTTTCGACATTTTTATTTTTAATATTGTTTGCTAAATGGGATGAAATACCTTCTTTAAAACACAACATGTAATATAAATAGTACACTGACATGTTTTATATTAAAGTAAAGTAATTATTCTTAGAAATAACAATGAATGCGAGAAAAAAACGGCCAAATCACAGACAAAAATGGATTTTTAGGAGCATTGCAGACATTGATTTATACCATTACTTGTATGCATATAATATTAACTGCTTATTTTTGTTACTAAATAAATCAACATTATGTGGTGGAAACACAACATATTTTAAAAAATAGCGTATAAGCTTTCAGCATTGAAATCACCGAAATATGGACTCTTTTTTTAAATGACCCGTATATAAAGTTTCATCACTCTAGCAGTAATACTTTTTGAGATACGCGTGAAACAAGTATAAGAATTGCATTTTTTTGTCAAAGAAGGGCCTTAACTCCTCTGACGTCTGAAAAAAACTGCACCAAAATACCTAGGTGCACAAGTTAACATGCTGATTCATATGTATATAAAATTTTATCACTCTAGCAATATTGTTTCTAGTTACACGCGACTCAAGTCCAAAAATGTCATTGTTTGCTTACAAAAGGGCCTTAACTCTGATGATGTTGGAAAAACATGCACCGAAATAACCAGGTGCACAAGTTCGCATGATGATTAATATGTTCATAAAGTTTCATTACTCTAGCAGCAATACTTGTTGAGCTACACGCGACACAAGTCCAAAATGTCATTTTTTGTTTTAACTAAAGGGCCATAACTCCGCTTATGTCGGAAAAAGCTGCACCGAAATACCCAGGTGCACATGCCCCGGTGCTGATGAATATGCTTATAAAGTTTCATCACTCTAGCAGTTAAACTGTCTGAGTTATGCGCGACACACAAATCGGACGGACGGACGGACAGACGGACGAGGGCAAATCTATATGCCCTCCCTCTAAATTGGGGGCATACAAATCTACGTGAACACCGATTGCAGAAACTAAGGTACGGTTTATTCATCGCGATAAAACATCGAACATATCTGGTAAATAGGCACATTTATGATTTCATTTGGTAAATAAATATTTATTATTTGTACTGTATACATGGGAAAACCCTGCTTGCCATATTACTGCAGAAAACAACGGTAACATCAACACGTATGTATTAGGGTGTTCCGGTTCACTTGAATGGTCCTCATTATTAAACGGGAATATGTCAAAACATTTCGTATGTACATGCTTTAGTGAATTTATCCATGGGTTGGTTGGGTCAGTTAAATCATGCACAATGTATGACAAATATTTATCGACCAATATGTATTATTTGTTATACAAGTAAGGGGTTATTAAAGGTATGCATCTGATAGGTTTGATTTACCCTTTCATAAGTCATAAATAATATGATAGCATTCCGTGGCATTTCAGTCTGAAGACCGGTGTCAGCCATGGGACGAAGCAAAACCACCCTTCAATGGCTTTAATGTGTTCATATAGTTGATCTCAATAATATTATTATTACAGTTGATCAATGTATGCAAAATATAGTATATGTGTATATTGTATGTGATCAAAAGCTGCCAGACTATATAATATACTGTCTTTTTAACAGTATAAAGACTGGGAGTTCCATATTTACAATGGTGTTTATACGTTTGTATAACATGATCAAGTGCCCTTCAGATACTTGTCTATGGTGCCATTCAGCTTTATGTTTACATTTGACATATCCTTATTGTCTGTACTGTATGCGTTTCAGATTTTTCATGTTACCATTGAAACGGTGCAACATGTATATCTTACCTCGTGTTATCTTTTACTATCATTATGTGTTTTATTGATCGTATCTTCTTCGGTTGTCAATTTATCAATATGCATGTGATTGTTAACAAACTGTTGATCTGGTTGTTAGATCTACTGGTGATACATACATGTACATGTTTAGACTCTATGCACAAATATTATAACATTGCGTACGTGAATGCGCTTTGGATTGTTTATCGCATTTTGGTTAATGTATAGCTTTCTTTTATTTCGCGAATTTTTTTTTTACTTAAAAAATTACATCTCAGTTTACTAGTCAAAGGAAATGGCCAATG
The DNA here is from genome assembly GCA_027627225.1 of Congeria kusceri. Lineage (NCBI taxonomy): Eukaryota > Metazoa > Mollusca > Bivalvia > Myida > Dreissenidae > Congeria > Congeria kusceri. The sequence goes on from CM051034.1 coordinate 53,652,459, forward strand.
TTGATAAATCATAAACTGTTTTTTGTATATTTTCAAACATCTGAATGACCTTGTATATATGTCTATGTGCCTGTTCATATATTGACCCACATCCAACATGAAATATAAATAAGATGGAAAACGTGGGAAAATCTTCAAAATGCTAAACTATTATAATGTGATTTATTTGTTGTCGTGTTCCAATGAAAATGAAAGATCTTCCTTGTGGTGTTGTTTGACAATTAATAAGTCAGTTTGACAAAAAAAATGGTTTTCGAACAAACCTTTGAGGAAATTATAGTAAAAGTGTCAAGTGACCCGGAACACATGTACTTGATTCGAAATTCCCGAAATCAGTGCATACAGTTCAGCACAATATTTAACAAAAGTATTTAATGCTATCAAATGTTTCAAACATGCATATTGATGCTGAAATATATGTCTTTCAAAGTTTATATAGGTTTACGTGATTGTAAGTGCATTAAAATAAAGACAGTGCTTTAGTCGCTAGTGACCCGAAACTACCTAATCGATAGTAAGCAAATCCGGTTCTATATTGTTTACGAAATACTGCTTACTAATAATCCAGCATACCTATACTCATAAAACCATCGCCGGCAAAAATAACATCATTGCGAAAAGACTCGTGAAACGCACGAATTTGCTATTTTACGATAGGAGTTACTGGTGTGTAACCTTCTAACAAGCTTAAGCAGTAATCTCCCATATTCATGCTTTATTGATTATCCCGTATCAAAAATTGCAGCGGGCGGTGGGTGGAAATGAGTTCCATGTGTTTTACAAATATTGAGCGTATGTTACAGTTTGAATTGTACATGTAGTTCAAGAAACTGTGTAAGTACATTCTACTTCTTATATTGCGATTCTAAACTAAGTTCATCTTATTAACTTATGAATTCGAAAATTCTACTTTCGTTTTCTGTGTATAACATTAAATAATGTAGCCAGTTAAGACAAACTTGTTTAAATACAATCATTAAACAGTATGTTCCGTACCGAATAACTACCACGAATGTCGACCTTAATTTATTAAAACAACCATATTTGTAGAAATATTTACAATACGCATAAATGTACTGTACTAAAATCTACTACTTTCGATTTCCAAACATGAGTAATGACACGATTGTAAATTGGACATATCGATAATGAGAAGATCCGTTTTCAGAAAATGACATTAAACCCAACATTTGTCGAGATAAGTTAAAGCCTGCATTAAAGTGGTACTAAAAGGTGTGTGTGCTCCAATAAATACATTTTAATAATAATAAAATGTGTTATTCGTAATTATCGGTTGTTATGTAATTTAATTAGAATCTATAGTTTTGATTATGAATATATTTCCTCAAAACGAAGTGGTCTGAGAGATGTTCGTTTAGAACATTGACTATCGTCTGAGGTTAAAGTATAGAATGCTTACTGACTCTGTAGCAAATGTTTTATGACTTTATATCTAAATTTTTACTGCTTAAAGGCACACACTGGGTGCTGCAAGTCGAGAAAACCAATACGATTTTTATTAGGATTTTACAAACACATACGATTAAATAATATGACCGAATAACTTGTTTACATTTTCGTAAAATAAAATGGTTTTTGACTTGTTTTTAATCATGGTCATAATCGTGGTCCACTCGTGGTGACTGGGGATTCTATCAGATCTTATCAGATCTTGGGGTAAGTCGTGACAATCGTGTTAATCGTATACAAATTTTGAACGGTTCAAAATTTTTATTTACGATTAACACGATTACCTGCAATCAATTATCCATCGGGATCATCGTATCAGATCTTACTAGATCGTAACAAAGCGCGACAAATCGTAACTAATCGTGCAACCAAATCGCGATGATCGGGATTGATCGAAGACAAGAAAAAGAACCACGCTCTGTTAAGATGTGTTGCGATCTCAAGAAACAATTAAGTCAATAGTCAGTCGGGCTGTATTTTGATCACTCGGGTCCATTCGTAGCTCAAATCTTGATCTCCATCGATCATGATCGTGAAAGACATCGCCACCACAATCGTATCGAATACAATTCAATCGTAACGGAGCGCATTGATTCGCCTATCGGGACTTATCTGTACGTACTAGAACGTCTGGAGAACCCGATCGTGATGATCGTGTCAATCGAGACCCAATCGTGGACTCAATTGAAACAATCCCAACGTAAAGAATGGAAACGCATCTTAACTGGAGATCAGACCGTGACAGATCGCGACACATGTAATTGACACATCGTGACCAGATCGCTGCAGAGCGCAAAAGATCGTACCAAAGCGTATGTATTCGCATCACATCGTACCCAAGCCTGAAATCTCAGAGAAATACCACGATCAGCTACGAGTGGCCAATCGTGGCGTTCGTGACGTACCAAAGCGTAATACATGTTAGGGATGTGTGCTCGTGTGTCAATTTGACGGCTAAGAACATTTCTAACGGCGACATTAGTACCGTGCTGTGTTTCTACGTTTATAATTTTCAGGAAAGATATTCGGCGTGTTTGATCATTGTTTGTAACGAGTATTGAACGTCCTAGACAAATATGTTACACTGATAATATATTATAAACGATAATGCTGTATTTATATTAAGCTCTTTTTAAAACACTCAACGATAGAACGTCCGTATTTTGAGGTAAATGTCATCATATTTTAATGTCCAAACAATACATTGATCAAACAGCTCCATGATTTTTACCAGTGATACGTGAATTACTAAAATAATTCAAATTTTTATCAACTTTCTCCAGTATACTAATCTGACAATTAATCTACCCTGGGTAAGACGTGACACCGCATATTGGCCCATTATCGAGCCAAAATAGAGCAGGTTCACTACACAAACGGTAAGTTTTATGCCGATTTAAAATAATGTGTTGATAATATGCTATAAACAGGTGCTTATGTAGACTGCCAAATAAATTTGTAAGACATTCGTGTAATTGCTATGACCATGTTGTAGATGAACAGTACAAAATCATCGTTTACAAAACAAATGCTGGCTTAAAAATTGCCGGTCCTCGCTCATTTCAGTCATTTATTTAATATTTTAAAAATGTATATACAATGTGAATCGAGCGATTGTTTACATAATTATGCTATAATTAAAACATGTTCCAAGTTCCAGTAGTTTTGATTAACAAATGGCTGAGATATGGACTGAAATGTTATTGTGACAGGTGTCCTGGGGATTGATTTATTCAGTTGCTCGTGTACGGGGAATTGCAGGCTACAGTACTGAGTATTGTTTAATAATATACTGTGATGTCTCATCGGTGTAAGTCAGCCAGTGTATGGTGTGCGTCTCTTTTGGTTGTTATTACATCTTAGTTTGACATACTTAAATAGCGTTTGGTGTACGATTACGTCATTTGTCGTTCGAATTGCTTTAAATATTATAGTGTATAAGGCTAATTGTGTAACTTTTGCCTGTCTTTAGTTCATTTGTATGTTGTTTTAACAGTTTGCATAAGCCGATAAATGCTATGACGTAAATATGTTCATGAACTCAGTAAGGAATTAATCGACAAAACATTTCATTGCTCTCTAAAACCCGGAATACGATCAAGCTTGCACGATAAGTACTCCGTTTATGCTAGGTTCCCACTGTCGTGCGATCCGCCACGATTGGCTATTCGTAGCTGATCGTGGTATTTGGCTCGGCGACAAACCCTCCAAAGAAAATTATACATGATATTGCACATTGTTTACATTAACCGTGCAAATATAAGTTGATATTGCACAGGACGTTGTTTTGTACAAAGATGACGTCATAATACGCTGTCATTTATAAACAACAATGTCAAAACGTTAGCTCCGATTATATTATAATAAAACAAGTAGATCTATGGACTTTTTAGCTGTGCAATATCATGTGTGTCGCCTCGTTCAATATGGATTTTGCACACGATATTGAAGTCCATATTTGAATAATATTAATCGATTCTACTTTTATTATTGTATAATATATTGTATGTATCGATAAAGCTTTGGAATATTACTATTTTATTTAATGAAAGTTAGGTATTTATGGTATAAATTATCAAAAACGGTAATGGCTCTTTGCGCAATACCAAGTACACTAAATATTGATACAATGCAATACTCCGTACAAGAGCATGCAATACTAAGTACACGAGTTGGCATTGTAAGTGGAACTTACTTAATACGCAACCAAAGTTGCTGAACATTTCAGGAAATGTTCCTTATAGTATTCGTAAACAATCGCTCGATTCACATTTTTCTAAACAGGTTTAAACTCATCAATAATTGAAAGAAACAAACGAGGAGCTGCATTTTTTCAGCGAGCAGTTTACGTTTATTTACTGATTATTCACTGTTCATCTATTAGCCTCAGGGTACCAATTCTCGAACGATTTTTTGTTAGTTTTGTTACATATATAAAATTGTTTCATTTTTGTGGAAAATATTTGCATGAACATATCAGAGGAAACAATACTCTTTCTGAAACTACACAAATTCACGAACAAATATGTTGATAACGTGACCTTACCGCTTGTCAAATCAAGTCACCTACTTTTGCATTTCGGAACCGGTTTGGAACCAATTGTCGAATTCTAATTAAAGCGAGCCAGAAACAGTTCCAAAACACATGTAACAGATAAAATCAATTTATTTCCATAGTAAATGATGAGCAGTATAACAATTGATGCACTTTCGCACAAGCAACATATAATGTAGACTATTTCATATAACAAATAAATATGAATATATGATAATACATTAATAGGGGTTTCTCTTCTTACTATTACCGTGTACTTTTTTCGTGCCATTTATCTAAAAAAGAGACTCAAAAGTATTGTGTTCGTCTATAAAAGGCTTTAATTATTCAATGACCAATACAAATAGTTGTATTTATCCAAATTGAAATAAAAATAACTTAGTTGTATGTAGACTAATCGGCTGCATACAAATTCTAAGTACAGCACTGTTAAGGTTATAATCATGAATATGTCATTTTGACAGTTGTAAACAAACTGAAAGTTAGTAAATGTTGAATGATAACTTCGTCCGAAGTGTTTCAATCTTAAAATCAATAATAATTTTGTGACGAAGAATGTTTTCACTTAAGGAAACACGAATTTACCCACTCAGATACTAAAAGTGTGTGTAGTTGATGGAAATTCGCCTGCAGAAGTGTTATGGAAACAAAGGCTGTGAAGTTGAATGTTTGCCAATACAACATGTGTATACTGGACTTACTTAAAACAACAGCGGATTTTAGTTTAAGGATTCTCAAGTGCGTAAGTTTTATTAATAATAAAAATCGTTCGAGAATTGGTACCGTTCGAGAATTGGTACCCTGAGGGTATATCGGTCAAAGTAAGTATATGACGGTCTTTGCTATTGAGTTGGCAGTCTAGGTCAGCACATACAAGTATAAAATTGTAAACAGGAAACTTAAAATCGGTGTTTTACTTATCGTTGTTGGAGCTGTTTTCTATATCGCTGCTCTATTTTGGCTCAATAATTGGCCACTATCCGGTGTCACGTCTTACCCAGTGATCTAATTCAAAATTTATTAAATACGAAAACTCACAGCAAGCGTTCAAATAGCCTAATTATACTATGTAACCCAAATGAAAAGCAACCGTGAGGGCACATTCTGCACATTTTTGAATAACGAGGACGTTCTCATAACAATCTTATAATTTTATAAGCTAGACTTTTCAAAGAATAAAAAGTCGAGCCATTGTCGTCGCCCTGTCTTCTGCGTCAGCATCAGTGTTAGTTAAGTTTTTTGGTTAAGTTTTTTGGGTTTTTTTTAAAGTTTTTTGGTTAATTATTTTGGTTAAGTTGTTTGTCAGAGTCCAGTGCTAAGAAACTATCAAAGATATCCACTTGAAACTTTCAATATTGTTTACTATCAAAAGGGTACGCCATTACAACAAGGCAGGTACAACTGTGATTTGTATTTCCATTTTTGATTTGTATTTTTTTTTATTTGTATTCACAACTTAGCATATTTTGAAAAAAAAATATGGACATTATAAATTTTCTCAATAAGACATTAAATTGAAACTCAAGGTACTTGTTTATAGTGCTGACACCAATCTGCAGACAAGAGGAGGTAACTCTTTCAAAGATTTTGTTGGAGTTATGACCCTTTTTTCAACTTACAATTTTCCTTTTAGGTCAAATTTCTCAATACCTGTATGAGGTATTGACTTGAAACTCATTGTACTTGATCACAGTGATGAACTTACTCTGTAGACAAGAGAAGGTAACTCTATTAATGATTTTTGCTTAAGCAATTGCCCCTTTTTCAACTTAAAAATTTTGCTTTAGGTTAAATTTGACAATATCTGTAAGAGGTATTTACTTGAAACACAACCTACCTGATCACAGTTATGAACCCATTCTGTAGATGAGGTGACTATATCAACGAGTTTGGTGGAGTTATTGCCCTTTTTTCAAATTTCTCAATACCGATATTAGGTATTGACTTGAAATTCAACATAATTCTTGACAGTGATAAACTTATTTTATAAACAAGCCTAGAGTACTGTCAAATATGAGAAAGTCGAGAGTCCAGCACCCGTAGGCGATATTCATGTTAGAAATGGCGATTGGTAATGTATTCAATTGCAACAAATGTCTAAAGCATTTCTGATGTAAATACTTTAATACACAATGCATCCATGCCAATTGCATAAAGTTAATGTAAAACAAATATACACCGTTCCCCGCAGTGTATGTATAGAAAGACGAAGAGTGTATTATAGACTGAATAACCTGTACAGGAGAATTTGGTAGCTATTTGTACTCCTTAATAATTTGATCATAAAACTGTCATTGACTACTGTCAATGTTTCGTATGGAAACGAAAAGTACAGTTTTAAATTCACGGGTTTCCATAATATTTCATTGCAGCTAAATGTAAATGACAAACACTTGAAACTTTTTTTAAAGTGCAGTGCAGTGCAGTGCAGTGCAGTTTGAATTAGTTAAACATCGTTAAATGATTGTATTATTTACATTTAGTCATTCTGGACTTATGCCATACGTTTATTCTACAATTAAATGAGTATATTCGCATGATAGAGAGTAGCGTCGAAAAACAACTTCAACCAAAATGCCCAGGTAAAAACGTACATTGCATGATGCATTCCTGTATCTAGCATGGTACCTGGTAATATTAGAGCCATAAGTATATTGATTTGTTGAGAACTGCATAAAACGTCACTAAAATTACAAGATCATAAGATCATAGCTAGCAGTAAACAATTATTTAAAACATCTTAAAGGAATATTCGTAACTATTATGATTTCAAGCGTTATATATATATTAGGAGACTTGGAAAATGTTTGTGTGTTTAGCTCCAATAGAGCTGGACTGCGGTGCGAACGCAGACGCGGATGGATTGAATCCAAGGCCAAAAAGAACTTTATAGTACGTGTATATCACCAACACTTGTGCTTCTCAGCTGAAATGTCGCTCGCGCCCACCGTTGAAACGTTTATATACACCAGAAAAGGTGAGAAACATAATTGCCATATGACTCCTATTCGATGGTAAGATACCCACAACACATACGTTAAAGTATCGTCTGTTTGCGACAACAAATCCATTGATCGTTTTGAAAAGTCGTGACGTCATTTGATGTTGTTCGTATTATTCAACGTTTGTCTTTCGTTTCTTTTCAAAATAAAGACAGAAAATGATGGGATAAATAGAATACCAGGTAATTGTTGAATACAGATACGTTTATTTGTTCAGCACAAAAACCTAAACCACTCGCCAAGGCTCGCGGTTTAGGCTGTCTAAGCCTCGCAGAATAAACGTATCTGTATTCAACACTAACATAGTATGCTGAACATCTACAACAGCATGTTATATGTTGACATCTTTACTAAGGATATCTTCAAGTTTATGCCTCAATGGGAAGGTAACAATAAAGGGATTTCGTTTATCTATATGATACAAACACCTCCACTTGCCTTATTCACGCATTAATTTATATAAATATAGCCATGTCATCTGAAAAGCGTTCGACGAGCTAATATCTAACTTAGTAGTATTTATTATAAATAAATTGCTAAATAAATAACACATGTCGTAATTGTCACACTGTGTCCAAGAGCTGGCAACGATTGCATACTGTATCCTTTGCGGAAGTATCATTTATCTGATGTTAAACCTAAGGGATGTGAATACGACGTAGCCTTCTCGTTGTGAAAATCCATCCATGCTGGACAAAGATATGCTCCCGACAAAGTGTTTAGAATTGGTTTCTTTAATTTGACCTTTGAACTTGAATTGTGACCTTGACCTTGGGCCTAGGGACCTGATTCTTGCCCGCGACACTCCGTCTCACTATACTTTTCACTTCTGCCAAGTTATTTGAAAATCCATCCATACTGGACAAAGATATGCTACGGACAAAGTGTTTAGGATTGATTTCTTAAATTTGAACTTTGACCTTCAATTGTGACATTGACCTTAGTCCGAATGCTGTTATCTGGTTGCATACAGTTTACAACAACATTGGTTTGAATATGTAAATGTGTAGGGTATTACCGCTCGCTGCCTAATGTGTTTGGAATGCTAGCAATTCTATCGCGTGATTCGTCCTTCATCAATAACGCATCACTATGCAGACACATATTTATATCCGATATCAATTCAATCCATCAAGGTGCTAGCACCATATATTGCTTCTTATTTAGTATCCAACGAAAGGCATCCAAATAGTTTTGATTATTATCATTTTACTTAAATAGCGAGAACTTGCGGTGTGCAAGTTAAATTATTGCAGTACATTATAGTAGAATGCAAGGTAAACGTGTTTAAACAATAGTTTAAATAAGCACTCTACGTATTTTGAATTTTAAAAGATATACCAAGGAAAATGACACCGATTCCAAAACATATGTACATGTATGTTTTACAAGTACATGCATTCTTAATATATACGTTGACATTGTAACTACAGGGCTCAAATGGGGTCAAAATCAGTACAGCATTTGAAATTTAAAAGTTATTATTATTAAAATATACTAAAGGTACAACTAATATACATAAAATGGAAAAGGAATGTACACATCCTAAGAAAAATTTCATTATCTCATTTAGGACGTGCTTGTTTGGCCCATTTCTTGTGTACATTCTGACGTCAGGATTGCGAGTATCTTGAAAAGCCGTAGATTGAGCATATAATAGAACATATTGTTACAGCGTTGTCAATTGTTATTTTATATTACGATTCCGATGTCAAGAGTTCGATTCCCACGCTGGTATATTTCATGTGGTTTTTTTATCAAGTTTTTTTTGTCATAGTTTAACCCTCAAAACTCATATAAGTAACCAGTTTTGAAGGTTGTCATGTGTTTTTTATATATATAAAACTATGAATAAGAGACACGTGAGTAATTTATTATGTACTAACATGACATATGGTCACGCTATTTTAAATTCAGATAAAACTTCTAAGATGGCATTTGGAACAAATCAACTGTATCGTTGATATGATGGAGTCTATGTGTAAACAGCACGACTTGAAATACCTGAGGGTTGTCGACATCATTGTGCCAGATGAGTCAGGGTTCGAATCATTCAGCAGTCAAGCAGGTTTGACAATAGTTTCGGTACTGTTAATATGTTTTTCTTGTGAAGCATTCAGTATTAAGGTAGACAGTAGTTACCAGTAATAACAGGAACAACTCTGGTATAGTCATGCGAATACTTTCATACTATATTACTACCTAGCCTATAGCTACCATGTTGTGTGTATATATGATTCGCACTAGCGCGTACGTTTAACCCAACCATTACTGTTACTAAGCACTGTGCAGTAGAAAAATAAGACTGTTGTCGGACATACTAAAATGTATCGACTAGGACCTACATCTCTGAATATTTTGAATATATTTCATTTGTATAAACATTTGTTAAATTTGTCAATGTGTATCTCTTCAATAAAAAATCAGGCATTACCTGATATAAATTTATGAAACCATTTTAGATGGTGTTGTTAATAATGTAAAATTAAGGACAATAACACACAACTCTAATACAAATGAAATATCTCTTGAAAATTAATACTATATTTACAGATCCATCCAAGTGGCAGTTGATCACCGTAAATGATAAACGTGAATGTATCGTTGAGTTGATAGCTAAAAGCAAAGACGATTTAATGCGAGCTCGCAATAGTGTGGCCAAAGTGTTACACGATATGCAACCGAACTCAAATATTGATAAAAATGAGTAAGTGCTGAGACTATGTTCGTGTTTAGTTACAATTCGAGGAGATGTTTTATATTATCAAAATTAAGGCATGCATCCCTTTTACAATTTTCTATCAATGTTTCTTCTTGGTAAGTAAATAGTTTATATGTATGTTTGTATAATTTGCAAACCATTTGAAGACTGATTCGATTATCATTGTGAATATATATGTAATGTGCATGTACTCGTAGATCCGAACATTTCCGAGTCGCATGTGCTCTTTTATTTATCCGATTATATTTTAAAATGCAAATTAGGTGATCAGGACCATTTCGACCCATAAACATGTAATATCCAAACCAGTGTTACATAGCATGTGATAACAAGTTATTATATAAATGCATTTATTATATACCTATATATATTCTGAATCAAATACTGTTGCAGTTTCGGTATAAAATAAAATAGGCCAGAAATAATATCCGTATTTAACACTCTGAAATTAGACAGCGTACTCATCGGCAGGAAAAGCCGGACTACTTTGACATTCGTGTCGTAAATTACCGTAACGTTCCGAGCGACATTTGAGAAACACCCCGTTCTAATATTAGACACGACGACGCCGTTACGTGTTAATTTGAATTGAATGACGTCATTGATCATTTATTTATGCGCGTTCTTTAACAGCACCATTTTGTTATTATTTCGTTGATATTCAATAATTACATGTTTCAACGTACATTTGAGGGTGTTTTGATCGTCAGGAGGTATTTAATAAATAGAAAACTACATGAATGGTGTGTTCTGGTGAGTTGTATCGCTCTCGTTGATTGTGTTAAGTTACACAACCAGCTAGAGCGATTCAGGCCACCAGAACACCACAGTCATGTAATATCCTCTATATATTTAATGTGTTGAACATTGAACAAAAAAGTATATTCCACCGGATGTCGGAAGCCATAGTGTGATTGTATTATTACATAAATTTTCAAAAATCTACTACATCTTCACATGTGCATTTAGTTTTATATAGCATATAATTCTATTTGCAGACCTTCAGTCTCAACTGAAATTTCCTTAAACAATAATACCGTCAGAAAGTCAAGTTAAATTACATTTCTCTACAAATGTGCGGCACACGACATGTTCTGCTCGTGTCATTGATTCAGAAGAAGAGGACATACCAAGAACAAGGAATATTAAAAAACTTGATTCAAAAACGGGTACTGCGGTCGAACGCGTATCGGCGAGCAAAGATTCCGTATCGACGAACAGTCTTACAAACGAATATTAGGTAAGCAGAAATGTAATATGTAATGAATGACTATCGAACGGAATCTTTAAGTATATCGAGGGTTGAGTGTAAATCTATCGTATCTGGTTTAGAAATGTAAAGCAGACACAACAATTTCACGCTCAACCCTCGATATATAGCGTTTTACAGTATGTTTGATGTTTTCGTCATCTTAGATGATAAAACATATACATAAAACATGTTAAATCTTTGTTAGATGATGTTATTTTTCTGTTGTAGGGTTATGAGTTATCAGCAGTGATATATCTTGGGATAACGTCATATTTACAAGGGGGTCTATCAAAATGGATTTCATCGATGGAAAGTATTTACAACGTGAAAATCTGCTGTAAAGACTCAAGGCATACCGTCTATGAAAACATTGACAATGTCATTGCGTTTGAACAATACTTGGGCAATAATTTTCCAGATATAGCTACGACTGTTTAAACAACTTGCAACAACCCTAGATGTGCCATTAATATGCATATTAATATATTATGTATACATTATTTATTGTGTTTATTTTTACCAGTTTAATATTTTACTTGTGTGTGTTTATAACTATTTGTTCTGAGCTATACAATCCTTATTCAATTTGTGTTTCGTTTTACTTTAAGCAATTGCGTACTGCAGTATATATCTTGACATATAAAACAGATCATGTTAGGCTTTTAAATTGTGTTTATAATATCACTGCTGAGCCATTCATTAAATGCCATTCATTACATGGTCTACCAATCACGATTGTAGTGGAATATATATCCCCCCAAAAAAACAATTACAGCTAATGCAAGCAGAATAACGTTTGCTTCAACGTATCTTATATTAGACGTGTGATGTGTTTTTCTGTACGGTAATACTGTTTTCGCTTATTAACGGGTTTGCAACATTTGCCATATCAGTTATTATTGTGTTATTATTACACAAGTCTTGTAAGCATATGAATTTGAGATCCAATATTCCTTTATTTTATAAATTCTATTGGAATCAGTTCGAAAAGTACGAATGTGTGTAACGCTTTTTTGTCCCGATGAAGGTGGAAAAATAAAGTGTTGGTACCGCCTTTTCATCCTCTGTTATAACTACTCGTTTTTAAAATTGCGATTTAAATTATTGAATTACTTATTTGAAACTCGGTACAAGATGCAATAGTATACTACCCATGAAGAACAATACTTTTCCGAACTGGCAAATTTATTTTATTTGTATTTTATTGCATTTTATTGCAGTCAGTCTTTACATGTAAACGTTGAACAAGTGATCTGCTATTGTGGTAATGTTCAATATTTATAAATATATTAAAAAAATTGTATTCGGTTAAAATGAAACTTTTCTTATAAAAATAGCTTTTTGGAATATTTTTCTGAGATGGATATGTTATTTGAAACATATAATGGCTTCATTCGTTATACCATATCATAATTTCAAAATATGACAAAGTTGTCATATAAAACCGCAAAGCTAAGTTTAAAGGAAGCCCTGTTGTGGGTATGAAAACACATCTAGGTCCGTATTTACAAAGCCCCTTAGGAAAGACTTTAGTAAATTCCTTAAATTAAAAAAAGTCCTTAAGTCTTTGGCTGTTTCATGTGTAGGTCTTTTCACATTTAAATGTTGTAAACTTATAAATATTGCTTATAAATTTAGTATTGCAGCTTTCTTCGTACATAATTCCTTGGATTTCACATAGAAAATATGATCTGAAATTTTCACTTATGGGACACTTAAGTTAAGATTTCCCAAAGGATCTGTGTGAATACCGGCCCTGGTAAAAATTTAAGTTTCGTTAACTGTTCGAAATACTCTGTTTGACGTTTTTTTTAGTGGAAATAAAGCAAAACACTTATTTAAGTGATATGTGTTTGTGTTTATTGGAATATAATATATATAACACTGTACAATAAGTTTACTACCGCAAACAGTGCTTTTTACTTTTAAAAAATACAAAGTATGGCATGTCGCCTGTGTTTTATACTAAGTTGACCTTTACCAGTGATATTACATCAAAGGCTCGTTATGAAACTTATATAACATATATATTTGGACGATGTTTCAATTTTCTGTAAAGAGGTCCCACATGTCGTTAGATAATACAGCTAAATCCTATAAATGAAAACACATTATATTTAAAGGACCGACATATAAGCGGAAACTATCATGTCGGATACAAGTAAATAATTGTTATTGGCATACATGTGTCGGAATAAACTAAAAAAGTAAACTTGACATCAGAAAAGTTAGTCTAACACATTGTCTGAAAATGCTTCGCATGGCTTTCACAATTTTAAAACTGGATGACTACTCATATATATAGATTAATGCATTATTGGTGCCAGAATAGAGACAGTTTATACGATGAGGCTTAGAAAACTAAAAGCAGGTGTGTTCGATTTGTCGTTCTAGTTCTATGATTATGTCTTAGGTCATACGTCCATTTCTCTTCATTGACAATATTTTGCTATACATAAATGTGAAATTGTTAAATGCTTTACATTCTATTTCTGATCCGATATGCCCAAAGCAAGCGTTGCAGCACCGGTTCATCATCGTCATTATTATTGTTATTATTATAATAAGTATTATTATAAGTATTTGTTTTTATTATTATACTATTATTATTATTAGTAGTATTATTATCATTATTATTTTAAATGTGAACATTGGCTTTACATGAAGAATTGAGGGCTGTGATATATACAAGTAAGTAGATAGTTTATAAAAATGTTTCGTTCACGCCATCTTCTTACAAAAATCAACACAGCTGTCTGTTAATCGTTGTGGCAACCATTCAGGTTAATCAAAATAACAATTATCGCAAAACTAAACGTTCTTACAATAATAACTAGTTGTTTTTGTCCGTGGACTGGTTTGATTATCATAATTCAAATAGTCGTTTTGAATACATGTAAGGAATGTACGAATGAATATTGATAAGATTAACAGATACATTTTGATCATTACAATGCACAACGCATATTTTATACAAAAACATGGCATACTTTCAAAAGAAAGTTCAAGCCTTTAAAATGGTGGAGTTATATGCGAGTATACATTATGTTTTCATTTAAATCGGGGTAAAATGCACAACGTATTCTACATAATATCGAACCATCCATTTATTTTGCTGAATTTATTAATGAATAAATTCACTTCTTCACTATAAAAAGTTTGTTTTAACATCTAAAATAAATAGCACATTTTAGTGTCACCTTAATTTGAAACAAGGGATCTAACTAAAGCGTTCTTAAACAGGGACTGTACGATTTTGTTCGGAAATTATAACATAAAGATCGGTATGAAATGGCATTGATTTTAATGATGTCAGTATATTTTAACAAAATAATGTTATAATAAATATTGACAATTGCCCATGTTCAGAAATGCATTTTAAGAGAGAAACTTAAAACCAAAATCATACTTCGCTGCGCAACGAACTATTGCATACATGTATACACAGCGTCTAGACGATTCAGATAGGTTCTCATTCAAAACCGAATGTAGCCGGTTGCTGTAGGATAAATGGTCTGTATCGACAGAAAATATATATTTGCATAGTTCGATAAAAAAATAGTTTGTGTCGATGTTGACGTTTATTTATGTAATATAAAACGAGTTTTTGTTAGTGGGTAACGCAAGAGACATGATATAAACTTGTATAAATCAGACAACCCCTCATTAAATATTATACACTACTGTATAGCGGCGTAATCAACAATAGTTTATGCTGAAAAATATGCTATACATAATAAATGTACGTCTTGTAGACATTTATCTTTGACGCTTTTACAATAAAATGTTTATTTTAATAAGTAATACGCTTTATGTTCAAATATCTTGATAATTATGTTGAATTTTTTATAATGTACCGAATTTCGGTAATCAAATAAAGTACAACAATATACGTTAGCAATCATGTGGCTATATGTTGATCAAAACACTGAAAAACACCTAACGCCTATACTAGTAATATGAACAGAAGTTTGTGTCCGATTTGCTGTCCAAACGGTTGAACTTCCTCGTGACCTTAGTCAAATCATATGGCGTACCTTGAAATTAAAATGGTGGACAAGCAGAATAAAACACTGTTACAATGTATGTTTATTTTAGTGACCTCGTTTGAATTTGTATTCTTACTCTCAATATATTTTATGTCTGCTCTAAACTTTTCAGTAAGAGTTTTATCAAATAGAGAAATACAATGAATATCTTAAAAAAAATATATTCGGTCGCTATCATAATTTTGAAAATAAGGAATGTCGATTGAACATTCTACATTTATAAATTTTAACTAGTATATTTTCTTTGCGAAGTATGCACACGCATTTAAATATTTATGCCTGGCTAGATATCACGTTGTTTTTTTTTTGCTTTTAATGGTCAATGTTTAATTTATAGCTCAGACAGTCTGACCGGACACTGACCATTAATTCCAATATAATTTCTTCGCGAGTATCAGGTCAAAATACCATAGCAATACGCCGTTCATCCGGCTTTTTATAGTGTGCGAATACATAAGGGGCACTCGAAAAATGTATTGATTAACATCGTTGCAAAATGACAAATGTATTGCTCTAAAATGTACAAATTACCTGTACGATAGTTTGTATATCATTGCAATTATGATACATTATTTCATGCAAACTGTGTATTATCATTCAACAAAAAATGTCTTTAAAAAAGACTATCGGCGTTGAAATTAATATTGAGATGTCATTTTTACCCGAAACATAATACAAGAGGGACAAGATGGTCGGTTACGTTACTTCTCGGACCCCAGCCTTTTTGGTCTCCAATATTCAGTCTTCTCGGACTGTAGATTTTTCGGACACCATAAGAAAACTTATCGGACCCCAAAATTCATTTGAGATACACTCAAACATTTTTAATATGTGTACCGTGAATAAACTGATCATACCTTCCATGTTTTTACCGGTGATAAATGAATAACCTAAATGCTAGTAATTTACGTTACAATAATTGTAACATGAATATATCAGGCAAATTTAACAAATTAGCATTGTCAGAACATAATTGCGGGAAGAAATGAACATTATTATATATTAGACGAGTGCTCATAGAATATGTTTAAAAATATACTGTACGTATCATTAGTTTTTCAAATAGTGTTTTCATGCCACGCAAATGAAGTAAAAGTAGCTTGAACAACATTTAGGCGCATTACGAGACTTATTTCGCCACATTTTATCTATAGAAAAATGTAAAATATTTTTAGAGATTGAATAACATCTGCTAGAGAAGTTAATAGAAAGACGCATTTATAAATAATTATTTATAATACGCAACCGTAATTCAAACATAAAATAACAGAGTAAGTTTATAAATATAAATTCCCCATTTATTAAAACTTCTCGGGTTAATGATTCTCCGGACGCTAATTGATGAAAGTATATTTGCACAGCTATACCGCGCGCTGTTTTAGAATGATGCACCTTTTCTCTGGTGTGTTGCATACGAGTGCGCTAGAATATACCATTTCATACCGATCTTTGCCGGATATCTACGTATGGCTCCGAAACATTTTAGAGCACAGATATCGGTCAACTAATGGGGTCATTTATATGCTATTTATAGAGCGCGCAGCTGATGTAGGCTAAACAAAATAATTATTTTATTATGTGAATGAATATTACATTATGTTCATGACATACAATGAGTAAAATTGTTCATAATTATGTTCAGTTCTAGAGTGTATGTTGAGGATATGTTTATAACTGTATTTTAACCGATTATGTAAACAATTATGTAAATTTTAATCCCCCCAAATATGCAACAATTATTGGTAGACATCAAACCATTGTTGTAAGTTTGCATTCCCTAAAATTAGAAAATTTGCCAAATTCTATTTGCATTCAGTTTGCCCGCTGCGTAAAATTATCGCAATAAATCTAGCTTAAAAGTGATCTTAGACAGCTTGGCCGAAAATTTAACACCAGTATTAATAACTTGATACGAATCTATCCTCTATTAGTTAGGTCTGTTGCACCCCCTTTTTTGACCACTGTAATGCGACTATTTTAAAATTAGCCGATTCAATATAAGGCTTTATTCATTCTGGACTATTGGCGGGAAATCTGCACAACATTGATTGGTTATTAAGAAAGGTTAAACGTTGGTTTAGACAGCTAGGCCGAACAAAATCAAAATTTCCTGCAAATAAAAAAGCTAGAAAAAAGAGAGTCTTTGTGAAACAATGTTTAATCGCTGTGGATGGGGATCGTTAGAAAGGCCCGAGATATTTCGCTCTGATATTGAAACGTACTTATGTATGTTTCGTCGGAGGTCTTTATTACCGGGCAGTAAAATGTTGTCTTGCGAGTATCTGGAGCATTGTGCGTCACCGTTAGGTTTTTAATTTTTCTGCAGATAGACATATCTTTGATGAAAGTAATCATATCAGTTTGTAAATTTAAAGCAATGGACTTCAACATTAAAAAGAAGCATTTGTAAAAATAGAACTTTAGAAAATGCTCTCTTTTTATCACGATACTTTTAAAAGTTGTATGTTATACACATTTCTATTGGTAAAACCATGTCACCCAGAAATCATGTACGAGGTCCTGTCATTTCTGCAAAATGTGTGATTTATAAAATGCATTAAGGACATATGTTATATACAAAGAAGTATATTTGGATTCACTGCAATAGTAAATTGTAATCATTGTTTTTGCTTGTGCGTGTCGTACTCTAGTGTATGTATATACTTTTGAAGAACATACTTAATACAAAAAGTCTAGCACTAGTGCAGTGTAACCCCGTTTTCATTTTCAATAGACCAATCACGTTTATCGCAGTCTGGATATTGACAGGTTTATTATTGCGTGTTTCAGTGCCGGGTACAAGCATTATAACTTCTCTTAACTATTTGCTATACACATGCTATATTAGAATTGTCAGGTAAATGTATACGTTTTATTATATCATTCGTACTTACTTGTGTGTGTTTCGAAAAACTGAAGCTATAAAATGCCCACTACTATGATAAAACTCATGTGTCAGTTTAAAGTTTTCAGATTTTCGATTTGTCGGTTGATCTACTTTCGTTTTCGGTAAACTTTGCTCTTCATTCTTTTTTTTCTCTTGCTTTGTATAGATTTAAAGTTTAAACCTTTAGTAGGGATATTATATCAACATTAAATTATGTCACTATGTTATGTTAGTTGTAATATTTATTGTGAACCCAATTTGTTTGATATTTTAGCATCTTACTTTTGGTTTCCATATACAATGCTTGAGAAACCTATTAATTTACTTCCGCCCACATGAAGTGGATTTGGATCCCGGCTTATCAGAAGTAACTATTGGAAGGCATACCGTAATACAAAGAGTCATAAATCACATAGGTTAGGTTCTGGATTTCTCAAATTCATCACGCACTTGTCCTGTTTCAGTTTGGGGCTGTGTTTCTATATTGGTTAAGCGTTAACGGACGTATACATGTGTGTATAATATTTTATTCTATTTCTATAACTGACGTCTATATTACTTTCTACTAGCACCGTTAGTGTAATTAAGTTAAATGATTTTCTTAATTGGCATACACAACTGGTGCAAATGATTTCAAACTGATGACAAGCCAGCCTTATCTACGTCATTAAACATGTCAGCAGTCATTAACAATTATAACGTTATTTTCAGTAAATGCCTTAATAGCACAAGTCATGCATTAATGCATGAACAACAACCTATTCTATGAAGCGATTGCTAGGTAATATAAACACTTTTTTGTTCTAATGGTCGTTAATATTATACATTTGTTATTCATTAATTATGCCCGCCGCTTATCGATTTTTTTCCTATCATCGTCCCATCACTATTAGGTGCATTATGCAGCGAATGATGAATTTCAGTGACAGAATATAAGTGATACTGTAATTCATTAATTATCTCGGGTAGCTTTATGGTTAGTCCCAATACGTGTATGTTGCAAAGGTTTCTTGTAACATATGATGAACACACGATTGTATATTACAATTATTTTCAGATACTGTTTCAATGATGGCACGTTTACCTTATTCATATGCACACGTAGTAAAAATTGAAGGTATGTAATAATTTACGTCACGTAAATTCACAAACAATGTACGGCATCAACTTGACAGCGAACATGTTCGTGTATTACAAAGCATAGAATACACATTCCAAGACGTCACATGTATTGTCTTTAGCCTGTTATATACAGTAGTCATTGCAAGTATTACCATGCAATAATAAAATAACATGTGTTGCATATTTCTGTTATCTATATGTGCGAACAAGAGCTGTTAAATAATGCTTTACCGCTAGAGTTTGCGTGCAACAAGGTCATATCTCTATATACACGTTGTTTACATCTAAAATCACACAGCTTTAAGAGTTCGTTAGTTGCGGTCGTGTATTAACCTACATCTGTACGTGTAATTATGAAATACTTTTCGATTTATCGTTGTTTATTGGAAAATAAACAACGATTTGGAGTTCTGATGCGTAGGAATTACACCACGAGGGCGTTAGCCCAAGTGGTTTAATAGCCACGCATCGGAACGACAAGAAGTTGTTTCTTGGCCGATAATCCACGATAATGCCAAAAATATTAAGATTCTTACACGAGTTGACGAATATTGTTGCAATTGTAATGAGAACTACATTTTACTATTCTCCGCTCAGAATCGGGACTACTTTTTACGCTATATATTGGGTAGTTTAACAACGGTAATTTTGTTTGTTGTCTATAGAAAAATTAGCGAGTATCATGTTAGAATGTGTTATACACATGTGCTGTCAGTATGTATATATTACATCAATCCGACGCTTCGAACAACACTCAAAGATATTAAAGGGTCAGACATAAAACCCAGCTAAAAATGGTTGCATCAAAATTCATTGCAAAACAAAAAACGTTGATATTTATTCTATAATTATGGAGGGAGAAATGAAGGAAAAACAGCAATCAATAACATTAATCATCAACAAAAGATGGACTTATTAAAATTGTTCATCAAAAACTATAGCTCTATTGAATGTATGGCAGTTTAATATTTTTGTTGAGTATAACTGCGATGCGCTCCTTTTTCCCTGAGTAGAACGAGTACCGTCGTATATAAGAACGGATAATCCCGTGTATCAAACTGGCATAACAACATGAGTGAGTGATATAAATGGGTTTATTATATGCCTGTTTAAAATCTTAACAAAAAAAATGCTTTATCAATCGGTGAAATACATGTCGACAGAAAAAAATTCCGTATTATGCTACTCGCTATTTTTCCCATCCCGTATTACCATACTAGCCGGACTACTTTTTAATGACGTCATCATAGAGTTATGTCAACAAATATAATCTATACATACAATGATTAGTCAATATTGTAGTTTTTAAACAAACCAAATTAGGTAAATGCACATTTAAAGTTTATCGTGGTATATAATAAAAGGAATATTAAGCTAGTCAATTGTTCCAAGAGTATGTATAAGTCTCGTGGCTTGCGCTATTTCGTATCACACTCGAGGCTCCTCCTCTCGTGTGATACGTCATCACACAAGCCACTCGACTAATACATACTCATGGAACACTTGACTAGCGTAATATTCCGTATGTATTACAATGAATAAGTATAGTCTCGTGTATGGAAGCGTCCTAGTGCCACAATCTAAATTATTTTTGAATTCCATTATCTCATAATTAAGGGATACTATGTCCTAATTGGAGATAGTAAGTCCCAATTAGGAGATAATATATCCTAATTAAGAAATAGTATCTCATAATTAGGAGACAGTATCTCATAATTAGGAGATACTTAGTCTTTATTAGGAGATACTAAGTGCTAATTACGAGATAAGTCCTAATAAGAAAATTAAAAACATAATATAGACTCTGGCGTAGGACGCTTCCGTACTCGTGGATTGATATGAAAACATTCTACTACATTATTTAAACCAGATATCATTGGTAAATGTTTGACAAGATAATGTGTCATATATTCGATAAAAAGGTTATTTGCACAAAGAGTTTTTTTAGATGTATTCATTACGGTCATAGTAAATGAAAAATGTCACGTTAGTGCCTTAACAAGCAATATATGAATATCTAGTAAAATATCGAAATATTTTGCTCGAAATGCTTCATATTTTCTCCAACTTGGAGCTATGTACATGCAAAAAGTATTGTAACGTTTTGTAAAAAAAGTTTAATTTTTTATGAGCAAATAATGTCGGCCAAAGTTTATAATATTTTGCAAAATATGTCAGAAATCATTTTCGCCAAAGTTTATAATATTTTGCAAAAATATGTCAGATTTTCTTATGCAGTAGTAGACATAAATTTGATATTTGTTTTCGATAGTCAGATATTATTTTCACGAAAACAGCCCCAAAAAGTTTCATACATTTGTATTGCACTGGCAAAAAATGGTCCATTCAATATAGTTACCTGTAATAAAGTGAACTAAATACCTTAAAAGTACATTTAAAATAATAACATTTTACACAGAGAGGCGACGTTTAATCTTGAAACAAATTACGTTGTGTAATATCCAGTATGTTCATTATTTATGAATAGGGGGCAATCACTTTCCTGATTGGATCCAGACCCCTTGGCATGATGTGACGTTTACATATCCACAGAAAGGCAATGGAGTTGGACGATTGATATTTCGAAGTCATGAAGAGAAATGCAAACTTCAATATCTCGTTACTTGTCCAAACCGTAAAATACACGAGCTTGAGCGCGAAAATAATGTCGTGGTTCAAGTTATACAACCCGGTCTGATTTCTATCACAACCTACAATAATGATTTAAACCCAGATGTTCTCCGTGACGTTATACATGCCTGTATAAAGGATATTGTTATCTTTAATATTGTGTTGAGCTCTGAAGGCGCCAAAGATTTCATATACCCAACACACCACCGTTATTATTATTTGAAGATACGTTGAAACGTCTGCCATGATTATAAAATATGATCAAGTACTTGTTTGCCTTGCAGACAAAGAACAAAATATTACTACTGTTCTTCAATATGTCGGTTATACTGACATTGAACGAGTTGATATAAGTTTAGTACAAGAAAACCTCAAAGATTTACGTATTGAGAAGGAGAGTGTTCACTTGGATTATAATTTAAAAAGTATAGAGGTAGACATAAATGCACAGAGATGCACATTTATTTGGCACGGAGGACGTCGACATAATGGAGTCTACCTTATACAACAATTCACTGCGATGTGCAAGACCTCAGTAATTGAGTTCAATACAATGGGTATTTCGTGGTCAAAGCATTCTTTTCCGTTAATCTTTCCAGACAACAATGTCCAAAACTCACGCTTCGTCGAATACATCAAGAAACAATGCATGACACGTTGGTCAAATATTCCTCCTTTTAGCCTTATTGGAGACACTGATAAACATATTTGTTTGATTCCAAGACATCCAGAAAGACAGGGTCTTAAAGCATTGATTCAAAATTCCCTGCGTTTCCACAAAACAAGGCGGGTCGTTTTTGAAACTGAAGCTTTCAAGCAACTTCTTGAACATAACACACACAGTCTGTGGTTTGACCCGGAACATGAGTTTGTTGTTTGCACGTCCGATTTAAACGATGCAGTTTCATATCTTATTACATCTTTAGAGCGCGCAAACACACAGTTGTTAAGAAGTGAATTGCTACCAGTCTACTTGAGAATCTTCGGTAGAGAACTGATTCAGAAATGCAAAACAACATTCAATGTTGATGTGAAAATGTACGACACCAGTGTATTGTTAGAAGCACAGAAGAAGATTCAGTTAGATAAATGTTTACATTTCCTAAATGCCGTAACGGACGGAGGACATTTGGTGATTGTTGTACGCCAAAGTACTATACAGCCATGCATGAAAGAATTGGCGAATGCTCTGCCGATAAATGGCTGTTGGGCACTGTATTCAAAATACAAAAACGAACATACAAGAATGTATTCAACAGAGTGGCAGGATCCATACGGATCATCGATTTTCCGCATCAAAGAAATAGGATTGGACATAGATGTAGATACAGGCCTTCTCGTAGAACTGACTGATGATACATTGATTCCACTCGATGTCAAGTTCCGTGAACAAGGTAAAAGTACATGCATGATACACAAACTACAAGAAGATATTATCTAGTTAAAATGAAAGTAACATTAATAAAAGTAACAGTTCCCTTCCAAAAAATCATAAAATAATACTTACATGTCGGAGTTATACTTTAAACTAATATGAATGAGTATACGATTTCATAAATATGCACAAAATATAACATTGATACAGTAAATACATTTGTATGAATTGTATGCAATTTGTTAACAAATTCAATCATTATTGTCGCGTTGTTTGTTTGTTGTATTGTATTTAATGTTGTTATTGTTTTCATTATATAAAAATATCTATATAATATTATAATAATTTTTCACAATCGGGATCCTTTTAACTATGATTATAATTATACATGTAGTCCGTTATTGTATTATGATTTTGAAGGAGTTTGCAGGATGCTGTCTCATATTGTTTTTATTGTTATGCGTGATGGCATATTTCTGCACAATATAACTAGATACATTTTGTGACAATTGATTTTCAAAAACATGTGTTTTGTTTTCATTAAGATGTTCCTATGTTTGCATTTAAAACTGTTCTTAATTTTCCAATTAATATGAACATTGTGCATATTTTTATGACACCTTTTTTGAAATTTCGTCAATGTTCGCGATATGTATCTGGTTATCTTATGCTGCCGCATGCCAACATAGTTACGCATAAGAAATAAATGATAATCCCGGAATGAATAATATGTTTCAATTTGAATCAATTCGCACATGTATTCGCTGAAGAGATTTGCCATATTGACGGCATTGACAATTATAATTTTGCAGCACTTCAACTACCTGCCGCAACGTCGCGAGTTTCTCTGTGCACTGACCCGGAAATACATTTAAACATGGGTGGAATAATTAAGCAAACGTCACCTGCCCTATCGAAGAGAGGACATCGCTTCAAAGAGATTTTGTCAATTGTTTGCAAAATGGGCGATGGTAATAAAATACTTGTAATTAACAATGACGACCTTAAGAAATCTTTTCTACGTTGCTCGCTAAGGCTCAACAGATGGGCTTCAATCAAATGTGTATTTGTGCCTCTTTAGATGGTACTGTTGGCGACAAACTTAAGGAATGTGACGTTGTTTAACAGTTAGTATTCGCCTTATTTTCGCAAAACAAAAGTCATTCATACCGCATGGCTGTTGAAATTCTTATCCGACAACGTGCCATGTACACGGTAACCAGTGAGCTTGAATCAGTGTTATGGAGAAATGTATGGCATATGCGAAGATTCCACATGTTTTTATTCCTGAAGGTAGGATATGGTGTCAACATAAAAAGTGTATATGTTACATTATTTGTTCCGTTATATTATTATTTAGCTTATATAATTTGCATGTATATTATGAACGACATATATGGGACAGCATAGTTCATTCATTTATTTCATAGACAAAGCATACTTGTTTATTTAGTAATTTTATTTTAGAGACCTTGGCTAAAACTAAACCATTAACTCTTGATAGATTGCGGGACTACTGCAACACGTCATTACCTCTTGTTACAGTGTTTGCTAATAGCTAAATCTTATGAAGTAGTGAACGGTTGTATTGTTGTTTTGTTTTCTTGATTTTGTTTGAATAGGCATATTGCAAAACCTTATATTCATGAACACAAATTTTCCCAACACTTATTTATTACAGACGTAGGGATACAGATCATCGTGAAAAATGGTTGCCTGCAGAATGAAAAGGTACGTGATTTTCTGTCAACAGCAAACGTTAGACACACACTATATTTTAACACGTACGATCCTGTCCGCATTCAAAACATGTAAAGGGTATAGGGTAAGTCAGTATTTCAGTAAGAAGTATGTTTTCCACTTGGATAGATGTCTTCGATTAAAGAACTATGGTACACAGGCACACGTTTATTTTGAAAATGTATGGCAACATATCCTGGATAGGTATCCAAACATGTGTCGCCTTGCAGTAACTGTAAAATGATTGTTTGAATAAATCTTGTTGCAGAAAGTAGGCCATAATCCAATGTTTCATAATTACCAGAAGTTGTTCAAATACAAACAGTCTGCACACATTATATTACTTTTACAGAGCCTGATTACAAGCAACTTAAAAGAAAATGCATTTTTTTTAAATCAAGATGTTTTTCAGTGCTGCTACCGATGATATTTGTCAGGCAATAAGAATGTTAAATTACTTTGCCTTTCACCAGGGAATATTAACAAGACTTTGTATGCAGACAACATGGCTAAAAATCTTTGCAAATTGTATACACATTGATTATCTATCAACTCCTAATTTGAGGCAGGCATGTATGTGCTTACTTTTTCGAAAGTGTAACTCATAATAAGTACCACAGACACGGGTCATTGTTTGCATTTTCTGTTCAACCGGTATAAATGAATGTACATTTATACTTAAACACTGCCCTACTGTGTAACTTCTAAAACACTTCAATATTCCAGTGCTTTTACTTTCCATGCTGTTACTTAATAAAACGCTATCAGCGTAGTATAGTTAAAGTAACTTTATTGATAATGTAACGAGCATTTTTAGTAAACTTCGGGGGCATATAGTAATCGCATCGTCCGTCCGTCTGTCCGTCACACTTCTTGAGCGGAGCATCACTCCATTAGTATTGAAGGGATTCAAATGAAGCTTCATATAATGATGCGGAC
This sequence comes from Congeria kusceri, assembly GCA_027627225.1. Lineage (NCBI taxonomy): Eukaryota > Metazoa > Mollusca > Bivalvia > Myida > Dreissenidae > Congeria > Congeria kusceri. The sequence goes on from CM051034.1 coordinate 53,678,703, forward strand.
AATGAGAAGAAGTGCAGAGTACAAGGAACACAACTCTCTCTTCAATATTTACGGAGTAATTGCCCTGTGTTTAATTTTCTTGTGCGGAGCATATCTCCATTAGTATTAAAGGGATTCAAATGAAACGTCATATAATCATAGAGGACAGTGAGAGGAAGTGCAGAGCACAATAACCATAACTCTTTCTGCAATATTTACAGAGTTATTGCTCTTTGTTTAATGTTCTTGTGCGGAGCATAACTCCATTAGTATTGAAGGGATTCAAATGAGACTTCATATAATGATAGAGGACAATGAGAGGAAGTGCAGAGTACAAGGACCACAACTATTTCTTCAATAATTACGGAGTAATTGCCCTTTGTTTATTTTTTGTTTGCAGACATTACTCCATTAGTTTTGAAGGGATTTTAAATAAAACCAAAATATTGATAGAGGACACTGAAAGGAAGTGCAGAGTACAAGGACCATAACTCTTTCTTTAATATGTATGGACTTATTGCCCTTCAGTTAATTTTCTTGTGCAGTGCATAACTCTATTAGTATTAAATTTATTTACAATAAAACCACATATATTGATAGAGGATGTTGAGAGGAAGTGCAGAGTACAAGGACCATAGCACTTTTTGTAGAAAGCGTCATATATGCCGACATGTCACTGACGTTGCGTTGCCTTCCTCTGACAATCATATGCTTCGCGGGCATACGTCACATCCTGTGACAAGCCTTGTTTTAAAGGAAAACACAAAGTCGTTTATGCACATAACTTATTTTTTTTTTTCATAAAGTATTTTGTTTTTCTGCTGGTGATAATATACAAATACATTAATCAATAGGGAATATCAACATTGATATAACGGCATTTGAGGACTTACACATTTTAACTTGATCTACTTCGCAGGAATATTTTACACATTGTTATATATCATATCACAGAAAAATAATCATTTAAAATAGTTTGTATTTTTCATATCACACCTGTAAAACTTGACTTAAAATACAAGTTTCTATAAACAAAATTGCGCAATATACGCTTAAAGGTCACAAGTTCGTGTATTCTGGCGTCATAAATGACGTCAAAAGTGTCAGTCATTAATATGGTGCGAAACAAGTACCATTATGTTGTGCGTCGTTGTCGCTTAATTATATTTGTGTTGAGATTAATTTTATGTTAACACATGAAGGTAAATACAGTACATCTATAAACAATTGCCAATGGGGGTACATGTAAACTACTTGTGGTAGATCTATGCTATTTATAGAAAAATAGTCCCTTAGATATTTTCACTGCAGTGAAAATATAAATTAAATTGTTTTATTGTCACTGTTCCAATAGTGGAATTATCAAATTTTATTTCACAAACAAAATTCTACAGTTTACTGTAAGCATATAATACATTGTATTCGATTATTATATCTTAGGCCGAAGTGATCGTTTGTCCAATCACAACAAATCTGGATTTTTTTGGATGTGCTGAACAAATAAGAGCAACGGCAGGAGAAGACATGGTTAAAGATTGTCGTCGCAAATATCCAATGCGCATCCCAGCGTGTTTTGTAGGTTATACCAATTATTATGGTTTGAGTTCCAACCACGTCAAATATATATTTCACACAAACCTACCATTCTACAAAAACGACGGCGGGCAAACGGTAACATTGAATATAAAAATGGCATGCATTGACTTGTAAAGTATAAACTATGAAGCAGAAAAATATTCCCTTAAGCCGCAGTCTATAGAATATAATTCAATTTATCTGAAATTGGCATTTGTTCTTATGAACGTTAATGACGTCTATTTGACTGAAAACTGTTTCTTATTTACGAAAGGCATTTTATAATGTGTATGTTCGAAAATGCTTGGTACGAACAGAATATAAACTAATGTACGCGCTGATTTACTCCAGAGTCATCACCAGCTATCGCGTACAGATAATTTTACGATAAAAAGTTACCAAAACGTTATTATTTTACCAATTTCAATGCATTTTTTTGTATTTTGAACAGTAAGATGTCCATTAGAAACGATTTCTAATGTTTTATTTTCATAACATATTTCTGGAGTGCTGCTTTAAGGAAGTGAACCAACTTTAATATGTTTATTGTAGTTGAGCCACATTACACTTTATGTGATTTATTAAGGTTATAGTTACATAATATTATCCATTTAGATCAGCCAGGTTATCAGCAAATGCTTATTGTTAGCGGACGAGCAAGGTTGCGAAAGCATTGCATTTCCGGCTTTAGGAGTCGGTAGACTTGAATACCCATGGCGTGAGACGGCGTTCCATATGTTTGAGGCAGTTTGCGAATATGGAAAGCAGAACCCAAGCACATCAATAAAGAAAATTAAATTCGTTATCTTTGAGAAAGACGGATGTATGCGCCAGGTATGTAGTTAATAACTAGTATTTATCTTTGTTTTTTTTGTATCCATACCCGGAGAATGCGTATAACGTCATATAAATCATCGATATGTAATGTCATAGATACTTTACTTAATGATAATAATGTATCGGTATATATTGTGTCTATTGGATTACCAGTAAAATACAATAATATACTTCGTATGAGCCTTCGCGGACTTGGCTTTGTGTTGAAATTGAAAATGTTCTACATATATAAAACACAAATTAGAAATTTTAGAAATATTCCATGTGTCGTAATCAAATACATTACTAATCTATTGATTGTACAAACTATTCGAATTGAGTGATTAATGTGTTTGTTGTCTATTAACTTATTGAAATTAATAATAAAAACTCCAAATATAATGCCAAGTATGAGCCCAATAGTATCGAAGAGAAAGTTATCGATTGCTTAAACGTGATACGATAAGCATAGATATGGCCGTAAATAATATGGTGTTTGTTTGTTTCCTTCCCGCGACCCATGCTTATTAAGGGTATGTAGGTAGGAAGGAAAAGTTGTTGTTGTTTTTTTTGCTTTAAGTATTATAACGCGTTGTACTTTTTGTTTAAACAATAAGTTTATTTTTTTTTGCTTGTTAAGAACATATGAGTTTGATTATTTTGATTATGTCTCATATGAGTTATCTACCCTACGTACATATGAGTTTGATTAGTTTGATTATGTCTCATATGAGTTATCTACCGTACGTACATATGAGTTCGATTAGTTTGATTGTGTCTCATATGAGTAATCTACCCTACGTACATATGAGTTTGATTAGTTTGATTATGTCTCATATAAGTTATCTACCCTACGTACTATAAATTATTCCAGCTGTAACACTTAACGTGTATGGTTATGTTCATTTCATTAATGTTTACATATGGGCTTCTTTTAACCCTGTTTAATAATATGCGCTGTACATAGACTAACTCTTTTTTTACCAGTAACTTTGGATGAAGCAATCCAACATCGTGCTTATCCAATTTTGTTATCAAATTATGTTAGTTTTAGTCTTTTTTGCTACCTTTCACTCATATTTATGGGTCATTCTTCTTAAATAAATTTAAGGCCTTGTACGAGTATACCATATATGCATTTGAGATATCATATATTTCACATATCACATATAATGTGTGATTTTGCATTTCTTAGATTTATACATTCATCAAAAGATGATCGGGAAATTTAAAAACGTTGTGTTAAGAGTTATGAAACGGAGCAAGGCAAAATTCCCCTCATATGCGGTTGAATTCATAATCGACACAGGTATGAATTGTGAATGCATAGTGTTGTGTGCAGAACGGCTGTAATAATATATTATACGTGATACTTGTTAATCAGGTGCAGTGATGTAAGTTCATTGTCTTTTCATCAAATAAAACGGTAATTACGAATAAATGTACATATAAAAAAATTATGATTGTAATTATTATTATGTCGTCAACTACTTTACTTTTCCCTATGCGTATTTTCATTAGAGTTTTAAATTATATAATTACATAGGTGAAGATAAGTGGAAAAGGAAAAGCGCTTTGGAGGAACCTTGACATGGAACGATCGAATTATTATTCAGGGCGGGATTCAAACAATTCCGACGGAAGTCGCTCGCCAACTGCGTAATGAGAAGGCAACACATTTGATTTGGAATCTAGGTATAACGTTGTTTCATTAGCTGTACAAAATAAATTTAATTAGTGTTCACTAGTTAATGTACGTTTCTATAATTGCTGTATTTTGATTCGTATCGTTGTTCGTGTGTCTATGAATTTAATTAGTTACTAATATATTTGATTACAATTATTTATTGTAACGGGGCGTACCGTTGACTATCTACGGAATTATAGTGATAAAATAAAAAACTAAACAATTTAAACACACTTGTACATCTTATTTAATGAATATAACAATACAACTGAACACACTTTCGTGAGCATGTGAATATTTTTGGCAATATTGCAATACAATTGAATAAAAATCTTCTGCGATTGTTCGATACTTGCCGACTAGAAACCGTAAGAATTTAGTCATATACGCATACTTTGCAAAGCGGTTGATTCGGCACAACATACAACACCGCCTGTACGAGTAGGTTAATGAATCTTATTCAAAATCGCGCATATGTTCATTTCACAGAGGAGAAAAATAGCTTAGTACACTTCAATCGTATTATGATATATGTATATATTTCTCTTGGGCACCAGATACAAATTCACAGGCAGTGCATGGACATCAAGTCATTTATATAGAGTGCAAAGTAAAGAGTATAGAGAACATTTACAGTGTTATTCAGAATATTCTGTTTGTAACATATGTGATTGTTGATCCTAGCATACATGCATACAAAACTATAGCGCAAAATAAAGACGAACTAAGTCAACACTTCTATAAATATGTACTGAGTATGACTTCCGTTGTGTTATAACAGCTTAAAGCAGCAGTTCAGAAATATGTTAATAAAATTAAACTTGGCAGAAATCGTTTCTAATGGACATCTTACGATCAAAATACAAAAATAAACGCACTGAATCGGTAAAAATAATAACGTCTTGGTAACATTTTTCGTATAATTTCTGTGTGCGATAGCTGGTGATGCCTCTGGAGTAAATCAGCATGTATATTAGTGTATATATTCCGTTCGTACAAAGCGTTATTGAACATAGACATTATAAAATGCCTTTCGTACATAAAAAACAGTTTTCAATCGAATGGACGTCATTAACGCCCATTATAACTAACGCCAATTTAAGATGTATATATTATATTCAAAGGACTGCGGCTTTAACTTAGTTTAAATGTTTATACTGGAATGTCGGGTACAATCGTTTGTTGTTTCTGAGTGAAAGGATGTTACATTAGCCTTTTACCGTCATTTTGTGCAAACGACAAGAGTCAAAACCCAATATACAGTTTTGTGTTGCGTTGTTGTTATTTTTTAATTATTATTTTGTTGTTTTTTACGCGGTTAGCGTCTTATATACGTGTTTACATACATTTATGGGATGTACAGTCGGTAAAAATGCAAGTGAGCACCGTTGTAAACATGGACGAATCGATACAAGAAAAAAGATTTATAACTACAGACGATAACAGCGTGTTTATAAACAGAATCACGATTCCCATTGTTTGCAGTAAATGGTTGATCCCCTCATTATCAACAAAAGTTAAATCAACTAGTATATACATCTTAGAAATAAGACCCAACAAAGTATAATGAATAACATGGAATAATTGTATTGTAAGTAAACTCGATATGATAATTAATACCTTGTATAACTAGTGTTGTAGTGATAATTAGTTTCTGTACACAAGGACGTGTTTTGTCCTTATATGTGTTTTCAAACGACATGAAATAACAAAATTTGTTTGGACGCTTCAGGTTATGTCGATATACTTTGTAGCCCTTTTTGTAAACAAACGTTTGTTGTTTTACAAGCCTTTGTTAGACATAAGTTCATTCATTTCATTAAATTTACTCTATGTTTGTTATCGAAAACATCTAGTTGCAGGTGAAAAAAATCGTAAACGTATTCTCTCTCTTCTTCCGGATTTACTTGCGATATGTGTTATCATTTATCCGCAAACAGACAACTACAATACGCTGGAACATTACGACCTATTCGCCACTAATTCCATTGCTATATCTATTTAAAACGTGCCGTTTTGTTTATTAAATAAATCAATTTAATTGTTTCATTAATGCATACATTTCTTGGGTGCAAATCCGTAACTTTCAAACCATTTGCTTTAAAATAAGAACATATTAAATAAAAGTTGCAAAGTGTTTTAAATTATTGACATACACACAGAAAATAATGTTTAAGTTCTAGTGTTACCACTATATTCATATATAAAGTGTATATATTTTTGCTTTGTGTTTGACACCGTAATTCCTTTATAACTTGTTAAGACACCTTTTATGTATGGATATATTTTTATTTTAGTTATATACATGTATATTGTCTAGCAAAAATGGCCTGGCACTTAATAAATTAAGTAAATATTTTCAGTAGTTAATGGGATTATACCCAAAACACAATTGCATTAAATATGAACGTTCAGGTTGTTTTACGATTCCCATTGGTAGATGAGAAGTTGTCCTAGTGGTAAACTGCCTGCATGTTATAAAAGTTTGTTTGTGGTTCGATTCCCTAACATGAATGTTTTTAGGATGTGAAATAGCTTGACAATGTTTTGGTTAAGATATAATTTTATTGTTTCTATTTAAAATTTCGTTGCCAAATGAAGTTACGTTATTTCCTTAAATTATAATTAGTAAACTGCAAGAATCAATATAAAATAATGTAATAATATAAACTATATTGGGGGTATTTTCGAAATTAATAGACGACGCATGCTTACTGTACATAGCTGATTATGGAACAGTTTTTAAGAGTTTTTGTTCAAATACGTTATATAATTGTTCGGGAATTAAACAAAGTTAAAGGGAGCACAAATATGTTTTTCTACTTCAATATAGTTTTGCTTTAATAAAACAAAAGACATGTACATGCAGATGCATCAACTTGAAGGGAAATAATGACAGACGAATACCATTATGTGTGAGATATAAATGTAAATATGTAAAGTAAGTACACAAGCCAATTCCAGAACTGCAAATAAAATATTCAGTTATTATTTATGTCCTGTCCATTATGTCTTTTTACCATACCGTGTAACACACACATGTGTAGTAAAATCGCTCCTTAAACTTTTGAACATATCGAGTGTATCGGTATGCACCAAATATAGGGCAAGTGAATATTCTGATGTGCCAGGTCAATTTTGTCGCACAATATGTCAAATTTGATGTGTGTTTATATATGTAATGCTGTGATACACGGATGTCAATGTAGTGTAATTACGTATATTTCAGAATATTTATTAACGTATTCTATTCTAACGTTTGCATTTTTGTAATATTAAGTCTTTCCCTTGTTACTAATCTATCACGTAAATGAATAAAGCAAATGTAAATGCATGTGTCAATGTTTAGTTTTCTTTAAAAAGTTATTGTAAGTACATGGACGGGTTTTTTTTGCTACAATTCTTCACTGAAATGTATACCACTCATGTACAAAATGCCATTTACTCTCGTTACGAAATGCTACTTTCAGATATTGATGCACACTTTAAATACCAAAAATGAACAACCGATAATATAATCCCAGTTGTCCAACTTAGCCAAATAAATGTATGTAAATCTTCATTGCCCGTCGTGTATTACAATAAAGTAGTATGCAATTTCTTAACAGACCGACACGACATGATTGACAATGCGTTAACCATTAAACAGAGTTTTTATTGTTTGACTTCTTGTAAACTGATCCATTTTCTTTATTAATATGCTGTCTGAAAATGATAACTGTTAAAAGTAATAAACATTCTATATTCGTCACTTGTGGATAAAATTAAGTGACATATTTTTTAAAGCCATTATGTTCACGTGATGTTTGTTCCGGCAGTGATTAATCCCCAAAGAGGGCCAGGAGACAAATGTGCGGATTTTGGGGACTGCTTACGAGCATCCCTGCCATTATAACAAACCAAGTGATCGATCAAAATCTTCTCGTTGTTATTTGTGCTTTTATTGTATTATTTTTATTATAATTATTATTATTATTATTATTATTATTATTATTATATCAAACTCCCACACACATGCTGCATTATTTGTCCAGGTATATGTATAAAGAGTTAAAATGAAAAAAGATATAAATAAAAAAGTAAACATAACAATGCAAGGATTTTAAGGTGTCCACTTTATTTCTTCTGCATGTCCACGATTTGAATTCGCGCCAAGTGATCTGACTATGGTCACGTGGATACAATTCGAGCTATACTCACACGGCCACCAAACGTTTCTGTTTGGCACCAGCTGGTGGCTCGGAGTAATCTTGCATAAGCGTTTCCGCTTTCGTTTTCGTGACAGAAACGGCGAGGTAAGTTTTGTTTTTTTATTCATGTTTTAAGGCATGTTATGATAAATCTGAGACAGTCATTCCAACGTAAACTGAATTAAGAACATAATATGCGAAATACGGTCCAGACATTCTCCGTTTTGAAAAACTTAATCATTTTGTCTAACCCATGGTTGATAGAGAATGAAGCAAATAACGAAGAAAAGTCACTAAAAATAAACCGTTGTGTACTTAAACAATACCCATTCTCAAAATGTATTAGCCCTACATGACCCACAGCTCATTTGCAACAATTTTCAAGCAATAAACAACAGCTTAACAAAGCTGTGAACGAAAATAACTGGTGCCCCGCGTAAGGTGCCATTAAAGGAGCGATGTTTGAGTAATTGTAAAACAAAGGGGTTGGGCTTAATTTGAGATTGACAAATGCAGTCTAAGCTGGGGTTCTGTTCTTGTAAGTACGGTACTTGTTAACATGCATTACTTACTGTAGAAACCAGAGGTTTTCCATTTGTTATCCCAAAGAAATATGAGTACATTATAATTAAGGTGATATCAATTTTGTGCAAAAGTACAGGCCACGAATCTGCAATGTGTGAATCTTCAAATGTGCTATGTACTGTGTGGTTTTTAATCGAACCGAACTAATGGACAGACATACGAGCATGTTTTTTTTTACACAAAGTATTATGAAGGGTACTCGTATGATTGCGTTGTGAAATAACACGGCAATTGAAGCCGACGTTGTGTCGATTTCGCTGACTTATGGTGCCGGAAAAAATTTAATCGCCAGGAGATGGAGCCGACGTTGTGCACACCCCTCTACTTTATCACTTTATATATTTTTTATAAATGCTTAAAACAATATGAAATTTAGCTTATGGAGCAATGAACAAGAAGTTTGTCGATTTAGATTTTTGGAAACTAAACTATTTACATGTATTTAGACAAAACTATTTAAACTCGAAACCAATGGTTTTACTTTAATTTCGACTTTAAATCCTATTTATTCGAAAATTATTAAATTATGTCTTTTATGTGGTATCCTGTGCCAACGGTGTTTGCATTTGACATTTTTACATAATATATTAATTTTAAAAAGTAAACAATACAATTTACAAATATCATTGGTTTTACTTTAATTTCGACTTTAAATCCTATTTATTCGAAAATTATTAAATTATGTCTTTTATGTGGTACCCTGTGCCAACGGTGTTTGCATTTGACATTTTTACATAATATATGAATTTTAAAAAGTAAACAATATCATTTACAAATATGTTGTATATATACCTATTGTCTTTATTTAATCGTTTTCGAAAAACTTTTGCGCCGGTACGTAAGAAATAGTAGGGGTCGGGTTAGGTCGCGTTAGTACCACTTAATTGTATGTGTATCGTTGACCAAATAGAGCGAGCAAAGCGAGCGAAATAGTTTTTAGCATATATTTCCAGTTTTTACCGTTTTATATATGTCCATATATGCATAGTATGGGAGCTTAAGGGGGGGGGGGCGCGAGCCGGGTGCGCCCCTCCCCCCTGGATCCGCTAGTGATGACCGTCTCAGTTTTTTCATAAAATGCCTTAAAACATGAATAAAAACATTACTTACCTCGCCGTTGCTGTCACGAAAACGTAAGCGGAAACACTCATGCACTATTTCTTCGAGATACCAGTTAGTGCCAAACAGGAGCGTTTGGTGGCCGTGGCTCAAAGGCGGCACTATACAGTTTCAGCCAAAAATTCTAATTGGCAGGGGAGAAAATTCTAATAAATAGGGATACAGTGAAACTTTAATTGCATGCTTAGTGAATTCGAAAATGTTATTTATGTAAAGCCAGTGTATGTGTTGAGCCACCTTGCACATTAAATTCGTAAATGAGGAGTCCTAGCTCTGAACGCCATTTTGACAGGAATATTTAAAAGGGCGTACATACATTGGAATTTATTGGAAAATCTGAATGGTTGACCCCCAGTTTGCGCAGTTGCAGTCAAGTACCTGGTAAGTAACACAGACAGGCACGCAGTGTTTGGGGTGCTCGCATTCGCAGGAAAGTTGCAAATTGACGTTGAAAATCACCGAAATGGTCGCGAAAACTGGTGACATTTGAACCCCACAATTGGCTGATCATGCATGTTAAAATTATAGTGGAACAGTGTGCATAATTATTTTCCCTACATTTGTGTGAAGCCACATCCACAACAATATTGAAATGCTGTTTGGTTTGTTTTCAGGTGTTGATATTATCAGTGTGTGCAAGACGGCTCGAACCCAGACCCCACCAGGCCGAGTCCGAAGCCCGAGAAACTGTATAGTGCCCCCAACACTAGTTAAATCTCTGTGTAGATGTTAGTTGTTTATAGCCCTCAGACATGTAGGGTGCACGGTAGTCTCCCTTCGTCAGATTAGATAAATTAGGTAAACGCCTGTGTTCTAATTTGTTGGAGAGCTACTGTTATGTTGTTCACACAATATTAACCGTTTATTTCTTCTAACTCTAGCATAAAGTCGAGAGTGCACATGATTTGATGTTATTAAAAGACTCTGTAAGTATGAGTGTACTTGGTTGTATTAGTTATTTTGTATTTCACTATTTGTCAGTGAAAATCATTTTATGTTAATTCACTTTCGTTTTCATCAAATTTTACTTTCTTTTTCTGTATACTTTACATGGCTATTTGTTAAATACCACGTCTGCAGACTTTGTTGTTTTAGAATTCGTGTTCCACGGACATGTAACTGAATGTAACATATGTATTGAATTTTTTGATAGCGTGATCACTGCACATCATTTAACACTATTTAAGAACCTGCGATATCAGAAACATTCTCATCGTTGTGTCTACACCGGTCTGACAGACCTGTGTACTCACGCTCTAGGCATTATGTGTATGCGCTACTTTCCAGCAGAGTTCGCAATGGTTGATTTAACATCGCATTGAGGTTAGATACCAGTAAATCAATGTGTTTCCCTCCGTGTTACATTCGAAATATTGCTCTTTACTAGAGTTCATTTTTTCTTCTGCTATGAAAAGCATTTAGCAATGTCAGACATGCCTTTTGTGGTTATTTCAAATATCCTCTGTGTATTTGAAACACTTTTGTGCATTTGTTTGGAGGCTAACTTGAAAGATGAGTTTTTGGGGTGTGTTTACTATGGCATGGGGCTTTTGTCGAAATATGACTGTCTAAACCCTAGTTTCAACCGGTGTCGGCATTCAGGTGAGACGCATTTTTTTTAGAAATAATATGCCATATCTTTTTATTGCAATTTTCGGAAGAGGAAAGATTAATCTTTTAACAGACACCAAGCTTGCACAATCTGAAATCTGATAGTTCGCCGTTTTATACCTGGGACCCTATGGAAATGGATTTACTGGCATCTAACTTTGAATTTTCACACTAAACGAAAGTGAAAGTAGCTTTCTATAATAAACACGCTAAACAGCGTTAAACAGGAATTACTATTATTTTATTTAACAGAAATATATTCTACTATCAGTATTAAATGAATATTAGACTGATTAACGGTATCAATAACATTATTTCGTGAAACAACTTTCATACGGGATTACTTCATGCGTAAGCACATTTCGCCGTTAGGTGCGAAATAATGCGGTTAAATACAGAGGTTTGGCGTGTGACGTCATCATCTGTGTATAGAATGCATTTCCATTTTGACTTTGTGGCTACATTAAACTAATTGTGCAGGTTACCACACTGCATATTAAGTAGTACATATTACTATTACCAAACATAAAGTTATCATGAATAAGAAATGTCTTAAAAAAGACAATCGGCTTTGACATTAATATTGAGTTATCTTTTTTTACCCTAAACATAATACAAGAGGGCAAAGATGATCGGTAACGTGGCTTCTCGGACATTAGATTTTTTGGTCCCGACCTATATAAGGAGACTTCTCGAACCCCAGATTTTTCGGACCCCAGATTTTTCGGACACCATAAGAAAACTTCTCGAATCCCAAAATTAATTTGTGATTAATCAAAGAATGATTAATATTTGTACCGTGAATAAACCGATCATACCGCCCCATGTTTTCACCAGTGATACATGAATAACCTAAATAATTTACGTTAACATCATTATTATATAAATTTGTCAGCCAAATTTAACAAATAAATAATGTTCGAAAATAACTGAGGGAATGAATGAAAACTATTTTTAATCAGACGCGTATAGTTATTCTTTAGTAATACACCTTACCTTAATCTTGGAAGTTATCTATGCATAATCCATACACATTTCGAAGTCAATTAAGCATTTATCCTTTGTATTCTAAGGAAAAGCAATCTTTAGAGAGCATTCAGCGCATTTAAAATAATGATGACTTCCTTTTTTTATAACACGAACATAACATTTCATTAGACTATGGCGATTGAAAATTATATTCGGTAGGAATATGATGTATCAAAAGTGTTTGTGCATAATTGGTATTGCAAATACATGTAATGTATTAATGCAACGCAAATGAAGTCAAAGTATCATGAATAACATTTCGACGTATTCCGAGGCTTATTTCACCACATTTTATTTATTGCAAGATATATTATTATGAGTTGATTAACACCTACTGGAGAAGTTGATAGAAATGTGCAATCGTAATTAATTCTTAACAGAACCCAACCGCAATTCACTTTCAAATTAACATGCACAGTAAGTTTATAAACATAAATTCCCCCATATGGAAGAATAACCGCCACGAGATAATCGATATCCAGCCTACAGCGGTATGAATCTTTAGGTGCAAATGGTTTGATTAAATTCAATGTTTCATCTATTCATTGGTATATTTGTTAATGTTTTAAAGTAAAAAACTTTTAGTCCTTTTTAAGCTTGAAATAGGTTACCATCTCAATTTACTATATACTTCTACTAAAAATCGGGATTTTTTGGGTTCGTTTTTACGCCAAATTTCTGAACGTTTTGCTTCGATATTCGAAAAGTATTCTACCAAAACCTTAGGCGCAAATGGTTTCACAAAATATAATATGTCTATCATTAAGTGTGTAAATTTCATGAATTTATACAAATATTATTTTAGTCCTTTGTGCTTTAAAATTAGTTGGTGTTATACCCTTTTGGTTTCCGTCAAACTTTTGCGCGACTTTTGCTCGTGGATGATCATTATCAACTGATAAGATCTGTGTTCGTCTCGGGGATATTGGTTTTATGGGGGTAATAAAATAAGGACCATATATAGTGGAAACTGAGGTTTCTTACCAGTTTCATCATCATATATTGAGTCTAAGTCCCCGAAAGGGGGTTGACTTAATGGAAAATAGAAGATCACACCGACATGAAATGAAATCTGAACCTTTAAAATAATTTCACGTTGTTAAATAAAGAATATATTGGAATATTTATACGAGTTTTTTGACACGTATTAAACAAAAATCAATAAAAAAAATACATAAGTTCAATGGAACTATCGAATATCTCTAAATATATTCGACAGAAAGTCATATCATTTAAAAATGTATTTTATGAACCTTTTTATATTGAACGTTGTTTATTGCATGGATGTAGATTTTGATACTTTTTTTTTTTCTTCTTACAAATTGAACAAATAGTAAATTATAGCCGAACAATAATCCTACGGGTGAAAAGCTAACTTTTACAAATGGAGCAGATATTTCAGTACATGTGAGTGGAAAACTCTTGATTGCTATATAAATGCACTATGTTTATTTCATTTTGTCTATTTACATTTTTGTCTTTTTAGTTCAACTTTCTGTTTATTTTGCTTAACGGATATTTGTTAGACTTTAAAATAATAAAAAACAATTACAATTTTTCAAGATAAAGTGTGCAAGGATTAAAAATATTCGTATAGTTTGCCTATTACAGCTAATAAACTATTTTGAAGAAACATAATCAGCGGATAGTTTGACCCTTCTTCAGTTGTGGCCCCCACTTCCGTGGTCAACTTAATCCGATAACATTTTTATGACGGTATCATAAAGATGGCTATCCTGAATACCCCGACTGTTATAAAGGATAATCGTGTCCGTTGTGGAGGGATAACATGTATTAATTAATAAGAACATTACTTTATTAACTAACTTAACTTTTATAATGCGAGGGAAATACATTTGGTTGTTATGAAAGGGTGAACACTTTTGATGATAAACAACTAAATCACTGAAGATGCTTCTTTTTATCAAGCCTAAACACTGAACAGTATCAATACACACCTTTTTATCTAACAAACATTACCTCTCCAATGGTCAAACAGGAACATTTTGGAAATTCCATGTCTTCATTTTTGAAAAAAATACAACAACACACGATTGTTTCATTAAAACTATATTATTTCGATTTTGGCGTTTCTTTTAATTAAATTTAAAAATATTTGGAAGATACAAAGCAATTAAATGTATAAAATTTAACTAACTTAAAACTTACTAAAACGTGATTGTTTTTTAACTGTATAATTTTAATGTTGGCGTTTCTTTTAAATAAGTATAATATATGTTGAACATAAATACAAAGCTATTACATTGCATGTATTGAGGTATATTGTTTCTGAGTATAAGACACCATTTATATACAATTTAGAAGTACAACTTATTCAGCTGATTTCAGCAGCTTCATCATGTTGAAGTATGATTCCTTTATTTAATTAAATAACGTTCAATTGATTAATGCACATTATGTATTATTTTTTAATCTTAGAAATCTAGGAATCAATTTAATTTTATCTATTTAAGGACGATCCTTGCAACTTTATATTGCTATGTAACTTATCAGTAGCTATTTTATCTGCTTGCCTAGGGGCTATATTTTATCGATTGAAACAAATTAAACATCGGAAAACGACGCCGGGTTTTGGCAATGATCGGCTGCAATCGCCGAAGCGGCTAAGTGGATTATTGGATTTTCAATAGCACACCAGAGTTGCGGTTATTCTTCCATATGATTCATTGAAATATTCGATTTTATGATTCTCTGGACGCTAATTGATGCATGTACACAATGTATATTATAATGTTTATATATACATTCACCGGCAGCTAAACTCGCGCTATTTTTAGAATGATTGCGAATGTTTCCAACTCACTAGAATCAATTTTTATTTAAAGAGCGTGCCGCTAGGCTAATCAAACTAGTGGATTAATTCTGCGAATGAATATGATATTCTTTTCATGGCATACAATGAGAAAATATGTTCATACTTATGCTCAGTTCTATAATGTATATCGAGAATATGTTTATAACTTTATTTTAACCGCTTAATATGTAAACAATTATGTATATTTTAATCCCCAAAAGTATACAACAGTTGTTGGTATACATTAAACCATTGCTGTAAGTTTGCATTCCCTAAAATTAGGAAATTTGCCCAATTATATTGGCATTCAATGTTTTCGCTGTATAATTATCGCAAGAAATCTAGGTCAAACGTGATCTTACACAGCTTCGCCTAAAAATAAAATAATATTTTTAATCTTAATAGAAGTTTAACTTATAATTTTTGAAATATAAATTTCAGTGAATCCATCTTCTTTGTACGTTTACTTTTGAACAGAAAAGAAGGTAATTACTGTACTTGTTATACAATTTATACAAGAACAGAACGTGTATTGACGACTTAAGCGTATTCAGCTTATCGTCATCAACAAAAAAGCAAAAAACAAACACATGCCTCAGAAAACTGGTAAAAATACATACCTGAAATATCGATTGTAAATGCATATATCAATAATAATTATAAGACTATATTATGGGATAATTAATAACAGTTTGTAATTAGTAAAAATTTAGTGGAACAGCAAACGTTGAACTATGTTGATTATTATATTCTAAACAGAACTTAATTGAAATGAATGTATATAGCTAAAATATAGAATAGATAATAGCAATTTAGTGCAACAAAACAGATACTGAATTGAATTATATATTATCAGCTCCAAGTTAAACGCTTTAATACAAAAATGTGCAAGTCGTATTAATACAGATTGTCTGGTTTCAGTCAACAACTGTAAACATTAACACATATTTGGTCTTCTTTTATAAAAGATAGGGATAAGTATAATTCTCAAAATTGTGGCAGCTCATGAGATTTTTATCCCAATTGCAGCCTGCCTCATTTCGAGAAAATTGACGTCAAAGTTGAGGCACGTGATGTTTATGAAAAAGTAAGGATTATGATTAAGATATTTCAAATAATTGTTCAAATCTTGAAAACTGTCAACGAAAAATGTTATTTATTAGGTTATTTGTAGAAAAATTATAATTTTTGCTAGGATTGCTTGTTTGGTTGCCATATCAACCATCTCTTTATTCGTTTTATTTTTGTCCGAAACATTTGTACATTCAAAGTTTGATATTTGGGAAAGGCAGTCAAGTAAATACATATAATATAAATTACTTATCCTCACCATGCTAGGTTCTGTATTGTATGCATGACCAACATTAAAATCTGTGTGAAATGTGAACATTTTTCATTATGGTGGTGTTACTTAAATTGCTCAAAACACATGACTGAGAAAAAAGGATGCATTTTACAGTCTCATAGGCTGACACAAATTATCATATAAAGGACTTATTAGTACAAAATGATATTCGTCTTCTATTTCATTAATGAACAAAGTCTGCATATTTGCTCATTTCTTGTTATATGTTGATGTCTACCAGTTTCAATAAAAAGTGCATGGGATGACAATCTCAATTTTGCAATGATATTTCTGAATTTCGAATTTCCGATTATATCTTAGTAATCTGATCTTTCAAATGTGTTTTCAATTCTTTATAAAGCGACAATGAAGAACTTTCATTGACATCGACTCGCCAATTTGCAATAAATATCGAGTAACCTATTTCGCAAAATAAAAATAAAACTGTTAATGTTAACGGAATCTTAATAACCAAATATCGTGAATACTGATTCTTGCAAAAGATGCCGAACTTTAGAAGCCCATGATTGGGAGTTAGGGTTGTCACATGCTTCTTTATATTGTTTACGAATAATATTGCATAAAATGCAGTTGGAAGTTTTTTTGTGAACAATTTTAGTACATATTTTACTATTCTCAAATTAAGATATATATATATATATATATATATATATATATATATATATATATATATATATATATATATATATATATGTAATCGTGACCATAGGGCGAATAAATTGTCGAACAAAGCAGACTTAAGGCGACCGCGACCATTAAGGTGCCGGTGCCTTAATTCTCGTAATTAATTACTAATGACCTATTTATGCAATCATATTGGATTTTTGTATGGACATACTGTATTACCTACACAAATATTTCAAACGGTATTAAGTTCGTTGTAAAGATAAATATATTTTTCTTTATTTTTGGAAAATATATTATCTATATGGTCGTCAAATCCATGCTTCGGGCGAAAAAATAAATATATCGTTTTTATTCTCTTAAACTAATAATATATCTAATGGGTTTAACCTGGTAAAAAATGCTTTTCTAACACTGCTTTTGCTAGTACTGTCTTTCCGGACATTCCCAGTACCTTTCGATTAAACAAATCCATTTATAAATGTTGAGGTGTCTTCAATTTTGCGTTGTGTAATTTTAACCGGAAAACGTTTCGCAGTGAATGCGCGTTGTTAGCAATTCAAAAAAGACTTAAGAAGCACAGCTCCTGATTGCTGATTTCGTTGAGCGATGTTTTAAGTGTGCGTTTTATACTATTGTATTTAACAAAATTATTAAATGTAAACAATACAATAACCCCAGCAAGCAAAATATATGGGACCCATATGGGTTCCACATGGGTATTGCAACCGGGAACCATGTGGGACCCATATGGGCAGCCCCTATGGGCTGAATATGGGTCCTATATGGTTACCATATGGGCTGCCTATATGGGCAGCCCATATGGGTCCCATATTGGCTGCATATGGGTCCTATATGGGTTCAATATGGGCTGCATACGGGCAGTATTTGGGTCTATATATGATCCTTTTTTCATCCTATATGGTTGGTATACTGCAATATTCTGTAAGTCATACCTGTCAGAGGTAAACAAAACACGAACGTTATCGATAAGATACAGTTTTAATCAATCAAAAACATTTACAGCTGATCTTGTGATCTTCGCCACATAGAAAAAAAACTGTCGCCTCGTTTGTTTCACGATTTGGTGACTTTTTTTGATCGACAGAAAAACCCTTAGTATGTGACATTTTGTGTAATCATTTACATTAATAGTTTTTATCTTCTTTTATGAAATAACTTGGCTGCTTTATCAATTGCAATAACAATAAAGTATGTTAATTGTGTGGCAATGTAATGTTTGTATGTCTTTTTAGTCTCAAGTATACAGTAGAAAGTGTTTCTCTATATGTGTGAGATTTTATTTACAGCTTATAAAAACTGCTGGGATTATTTATGAAAATTCCTCTATCTTAATTAGTTTTTGTTCAATTTTGGTCTATTTTAAAAAAGCTTATATTCTGAGCGTAATTCAAAGGTAAATATTGGGGGAAAATATACACTCTGTAAGCAGGAGAATGGGGCCAAAGTTCGGCCCCAAATAGGCCCTAAAATGACTGGCTTTGCACGCTCATCAATATAATTTTACCTTTGAACTTTTAGTGTGACCTTGACCTTGAACCATGGGATCTGGTTCTCGAAACTCAGCGTTACACCATGCTTAACACTTCCGCCAAGTTATTTGAAACGCCTTCCTTGCTGGACAAAATTATCATCCGGACAGGGTCTATCAGACTTTACGCTGACAATAGACCCTGCTCCCCCCACCCCTAGCAGGCATATTCGGGACAGTGTTGTTATGAAAGTACCATATCTAAGCTGTCATTTGGTGGTTGGCTGCACGATGGCTGTTGGTTATTTTTGATGCTACGTCATGTTAAAATATGTTACCATTTTTTAAAAGATAGCAAATAGTAGAAGAACGCATAGCTAGGTTTATCTTGTACAATAAATTAATTTATAGGCCGTGTTTTTATTCGAACAGCACAATACAAGTGATTTGTGAGATTCAAGTACACTATCAGTTATTTGTGCATTTTAGGTATCATATTTTATCATTTTTAGCTCGACTGTTCGAATAATAAGTGAGCTTTCCTAATAGCGACGGTGTACATGTCTAAATTTTGTTTATATTTAAAAGTTTTTTAACTGCAAAACTACATAAGTTATTCACTGGAAACTTGGAATATATTGTGTCATCAACTCCAGCATCAGAAGCAACGTTTCCTATAACCCAGTTCACATAGATTTTCTGATTAAAGTTTATATTCAAAACTCTTATATCTGCAAAACTACACAAGTTATCAGCTACAAAATGTTTTCACTTGATACATTAATTTGATGAAATAATTACCATAACTCAGTTTTGTATTTCAACAAATTTATACCCCTTCCACTCCCAAAATACGTACCAACTGAAATACATTGAAAAGTATAGAGCGTTGTCCTCTGACAGCTCTTGTTTTACATAAAATGCATTTAACTTTGGTGATTGTATATGACGTTACCAAAAAATAAATGCAGAGAAATGTATGTTAAAAGAAACCTTAATTTATTTTTTTAAATTTAAGATGATACTGTAAAAGGGTGTATATAATGTGTATACAATGTGCAGAAAATATAAAATCATTACAAAAGAAACATTCACTAATTCCATGTTTTATTTATAGTGATTATATAATCCTTTTTTCCAACTATTCAGCCACGCCTGGTTTTTCAACCACCCAATATAATGGATTTTAATTATTATTTCTTATAAAACTTGTGTTAGTTATCTGTATTGAGAACATTCCATTACATAATTATTTTTTTTGAATTGAAAATTTAGATTTTGTCTGAGGAAATTAATTTTTTTTTTTAGAAAATTTTCTAAAATTGCTACACACTTTGTGAATAACCCAAAACATAAATTTTCAAACAGCGTGTTAGTGTTTGTAAGTCTAATATAGAATACTGTTAATGAATAATATCAAAATTGTTCCAAAATTTTAGTGTTTTCCTATCAAAATGAAGACTGTCCGAAATTGTAGGAAACATCTAAAATAAATCCTAGATGCTAGGGTGCGTTGCTTGAAGTGTTCGGTAGCTAAGTGAATGGCTAATCTCTCAATTATCCGGCCGTTATTTTGTAGGTAAATAAGTACGACCTTGATCTTGGACCTAGGGACCTGATTCTTGCGCGCGACACACCATCTCATCATGCTTAACACTTCTGGCAAGTAATTTGAAAATATGTCCATGTCAGACAAAATTATCCTCCAGACAGAGTATTAATTCTTTTTTTTTACCTTTGACCTTAAACTGTGACCTTGACCGTGGACCTAGCTTAAAGCGCGACACACTGTCTTATATCACTTCTACCAAGTTATTTGAAAATGCTGACTCTTAACATGAATTTTAACATGAATACATATATTTGACATTTAAGTGTGACCTTGACCTTGGATCATGGTATCTGGTTCTTGCATGTGACATACCACCTCAGAATGCTTATCACTTCTGAAAAGTAATTCGAAGGGTTAGGGTTAACCCTCCTACCCTGCTGGACAAAATTATACACCGGACAAGGTCTATGGCTTATATTCGTATATTTGACCTTTGACTTTTAAGTGTGACCTTGACCTTTGACCTAGAGATCTAGAGTTCTTGCACATGATTCCTTGTCTTACCATGCTTAGCACTTCTGCAAATTGGATGAACATTGCTGGATATAGAGAGCGGAAACAACTAAAAAGACCAATTTCAGATAATTAAAGGGCAATAACTCCACAAAACCTGGAGCGATTTGGCTGGTTATTAGACCAATACCGCGCAATCTTTAATAGGGGGCATAAACATCAATTTTGGTGAAGATAAGATGAACATTGCTAAAACGGTCAGTTTTAGTTAAATAAAGGGCCATTACTCTGCGGTTCCTGTGGCAATTTAGATGATCATAAAACTTGTCTAAGATATTATAATCTCAGACATTTTATTCAAGTTTGGTTAAGATCAGACCGGAAACAGCTAAAAAAAATTTAATTCTAGATAATCAAAGGGCCATAACTCTACAGTTACTTGAACGATTTGGTTGATTATCCAACTTCACCGTGGTCACAAAGATTTCCACTAAGTTTGATGAAGATCAGATGACAATTGTTGGACTTGAGAGTGAAAGAGTGGAAACGGCTTAAAGGGCCAAAATCAAATAATTCAAGGACCATAACTCGAGTGCGATTTAGCTGATTATTGCGCTTTGCAAAGAACTTGACTGAGATATTTTATAACAAACATTTTCATAAAGTTTGGCTGATTATCAAACTTGGCCTAGATATTATGCCCACAAACATGTTCATGAAGTTTGGTGAAGATAAGATGAAAATTGTTGGACTAATTGAGCGGAAACGAATATTAATACCAACCAACCAACATTAGCAAACCAATATACCCTGCCATCTTTGATGTGGGGCATAGTTAATAGCTTGATTATTAACAAGAGCTGTCACAGGACAGCGCACTCGATATGTTTGTACTGTTGCACGCAAACCTTAACTGGAACGTTTTACGTACAAAATGCAAATGTTTGCTAAATTGCAGGTCAGAGTTAACGACCTTGGTCAATGACCTTACATAATGACCCTAAAGACATGTGTGAAGTTTCAGTTGAATATCTGTAGTAGATAAAGAAATATGGAGTTGTTGCACGCAAACTTTAACCTGAATTTCTAACTACGAAAAGGGGCATAATTCTACTAAATTTCAGGTCACATATATATATTTTTACACCTACCCTTTAAAAGTAAGTCCGATCAGTTTAAGAACCTACTGTGTACTGACATAATTATAGACATTGACATTGAAAGTGTAATTGTGCAGTTTAGCTTGCAAAAATGACAGAAAATAAGACTGTGTTTGTTTCAGCTCTACTTGAGAGCAAAATGTTCGAAGTAAAGAAATCTTTTGTCAGTTATCCTAATATGCAGATCTTCATTACTTCATTACTTCATAAGTACAATGTATCTAGTAATGCTCATAATACACCATATTCACATTTTTTTCAAAATCCTATAGTAGTGTGGGGTCTGGGGGGTCTGCATAACTGAAACAATATTGCGAATCCACATGAATATATAGATAGCTACGACCCTGAAATTGCGTCAGCTGTGCGCTCCCCGGAAACTTTTCAAGGGGCATTTAACAATGCAAATTTGGCCACTGTGCAACCGTACAAACGGATAAACTTAAGTTTTACATGGCTAATGCACTCCCAGCTGAGCTAAATGTCTTTAATTCAATTCATGAGGTGAATTACACACTCGCGGCAATTGTTGTTATTGTGACTTGTGGGTTCTTTGAGGAAATTACTTGTTCCCCCCCCCCCCCCCCCCCCAAAAAAAAACCCTGCTGTGCAGACAATGAAGGACTTAAACATAGGGCATTTGTTTTTGCAAAACCAGTGTGCTTTTCCTCTATCATAACCATGTTTTTAACTATTAGTATATCAAAGCAATTCACAAATTCTATTTCATCAATGACAATTACAACACTTTCTCATCTAACACAATGGTTAATGTGTTGTGTCACCTTGGCACCCATTTATTCGGCAGTCATACCGGGAAGATAGCATGTGTCTGTAAGATTAATCATGACAGGATTACAATCTTAAAATGTAATAACGAAGCCTAAATTATTCATTTCCAACATCTGTGTCATTTTATACCACCATGGTTTGATTAAACTAGCCAAATCCTGCTTCAACATGATAAACATGTCATTTTATACTTAAAGGGACTATGTCAACACAAAGTGATCCCTTTCAGCAATTTAAATGTTTTTATGTTACAGAAATCAGCAATATAAAGGCGTATACAATATATAACGTCTGAATAATTTACTACATTATAAGAATTTTGAATTAAAAAAAAAAAACATAAAGATAAACAACCTGAGTGGGTATCGAATTACACCCAAGGAACATTTCTGTGAAATTATTTGGAAACCCAACCAGTGGTTTCTGTCAAGAAAATTTGCAAAGTTTTCAATATAGTCATATAAATAAAAATAGTCCCTGGCTTCCATGTTTATCAACGGAGCGGAACCCTTTGGGCAACTTTCATAGATGACTTCCCAAGGAACATTTCTGTGAAGTGTCATCAAAATTGGCCCACCGGTCTCAGAAGAGATGTCATTTTAAGGAAAAGTTTACTCTCGAACAGACGCACGCACGACACAAGAACCGCCATGGCATAAGCTCGGGTGGAGTTTACCATGTCTATTTATATTACGTAAGTAAGTACTTCTTTTAATAAAAGTATATTTAATGTTGAGAGAAAGTTGTGTCCAGATTGCATATTAAGAGAGAACTAAAACTAACATATTTGTTTACTGCACAGTAAAAAAACCCATACCACATGTACTGTATATGCCCATGGGCGCATATGCGGTTCTTATTGTCCCAAGTCAAAACTGAATGTACCCGTTGCTGTAGGATAAACAACCAAATAAATACTTTTTACAAACAACAATGGTGAATTAAATAAACAAAAAGAAACATTTGCCCAAACACTGACCAATAGATATTTTACCTGCTTTTAAAATAACACCTTTAAGATACATCAACCCAGTTTCAGAAACGAACCTGATATTATGAAACTAATGGTTGAAGAAAAATCAGACTGTTTAAGAATAGATGATATCAAAATGCGGTTAAAAATGCAAAGCACTTAAACCGGATAGTTTTCTTTCATGCCCCAATGAAAACACCGATCTCAATTTTCGCAATAAAATGTGAAATGTTTGACTTTATGGACGAAATAGGTATCATTTTACCCACCTTTGACATATATGCAGTTGGAAAATGTGGTCCATCATATCTATTTACATTGTTACTGAATACATGAATAAAGAAAGGAAAATAACGTAGAAAATTTGAAAAAGCTAGTCAGTTGATACACTTGAGGTATATATTTGAGAACAATTCTTCGGGATTTGTCATGGAGTTATTTCAATCTAATACTGCTTGTGTAGCATAAAATGTCACAAAAAACTCCAGACATTAACATAATTATTATACTTACAAGTATTACAATATATCTAAAGTATTATAGTACCAAAAGATGTAATCGGGCAGGATGTGCTTCAAAAAATGATTGTGCTTCAAAAAATGATTGTTCAGACAAACAGCAGACACCTACACCTGTTGGGGTGTAACAATATCACTGACTCGCATTTTCTACAAGTTGTAAGCGCTACACTTCGACATAATGCTGGAAATATGACACGATCAACAATACAGAATCAAACTTGAGGTAAAAACTACAGAAAACAACTCAATGCTGGAAATGACAGAAATCGTACACACAATACCGTTAGCTATACAGACACTATTATGCTATCCATACTAAGGAAAATGAATCATTTATTACTTTCAATTAAACGTTATTTGTTCACAGACGATGCGTGTCCTGCAACCCAACATAATACTTCTAAAAAGACAATCAGAGCACCCGAAAGGAATGTCTATTCGGCGAACACATGTAGAACGCTCACGGTCGTGTGGTTAAAATATTCCAAATGAACAGTTCGGTTGCAATTGTTATATGGTAATGGAGAACAAGCCAACACAAGTCAATTATTTAAAGATAATAACATTTGGTATCTTAATATTCGAGGTCCCCTAAGTCTATAGATATATCAAATATACATTATATATTTTTAGAACTCTATAAATACACTTCATCAAATACACGCGTGAAAAAGAAGTAAATATAATTAGATTGTTGAGAAAAATATGTACATATTAAAATTATATTATCTAGTTTTTCCACACATATTTTCATAACGGTTTATTCATTGAATGCAAACTCATATTTATGTATCGCAGTCTAATTAAGAAAGCAAACCGGAAGAACGTGTTTTTCCGCATCAAGTCCCTTTCTCCCAAGTATCGAAACGAAGTCGAATAGAATTAAGGCCTAAAGGATCAATTCAAATGTTCACCAATGAAGAGTCAAAATTAGAAAAAAAACATTTATTTTCCTGCTACTGTACAAGTTTAAATTGTGTTAAAAGTGCATTTTTATTTGAGTCGTAGTTATTTTAAAGAAGTTAGAAAATTTCGCCATAGTACTGGTTTTTAATACACTTCGCCCTATGGTCACGATTACATATATATATATATATATATATATATATATATATATATATATATATATATATATATATATATATATATATATATATATATATACATTGGGTATATACCTACTTAGGAATGCAATGATGGGTAGCAGCTTTCACATTTAGTAACCATTTACTAACTATTTACACAATTTACGTTGCAAATGGTTATACCAGTTAGCGTCTATTCCTGAAAGTGTCATTCTATGAGTTCGTGTTTGAAACTGTGACGTCATTTTCGATTAAATGACGCAATGTCACTAGTCCGAATTGTTCGCAAATTTTGCCCGAAGAATATCCCGAGTCATAAAAGCAATACCTGCGTAAACTTTAAGTTTATATTATAAATAAACATGTTATTTTCATAGTGAATTTTATTTATTATACATTGTTTTGGCTTGTCCACCTATTATAACTTGGTAAAAATGATCATTTGGTAATTACAATACATTATATTTCTATTCATGTAAACCGAAAATATATTTAGGAGCAAATGATGCAAGCTCATCACTTAATATGCAAAGATAAAATTCAATGACAGAGTCTTGATTTATCACGAGGGCACGACGCACGCACACACACACGCATGCACACACGCACACACACACGCACACACCACACACACACGCACACACACACACACACACACACACACACACACACACACACACACACACACACACACACACACACACACACACACACACACACACACACACACACACACGCACGCACGCACGCACGCACGCACGCACACACACACACACGCACACACGCACACACACACACACACAACACACAAAACACACACACACACACACGCACACACACACACACACACACACACACTTTTACGTATCTGAATAACCAGTCGATCGTAGGTTTTGGAAATAAATGAAAAATGTGCATTTCAGACATAATGGCCCAAGCAACAGTTCCCAATGCACCAGGATTAAAGAGTACCGCGGGAGGCGGAGACCTGCCAAAGAAGATAAGACAGAGCATATCATGCAAATCGGATTTATTAGCAGACTATATACGCAGGTTTCACACTGAACTCGTACATCATTGCAAGGTAGAATATAATGTGGACATAATAGTAAATTCAAAACGTGTTCTTTTAGAGGGATTGAGTATCACCGATATTGAAACTTCCGATAAACATATATATCAGTTTATAAGAGAACGAAGACTCTTTATCCCAATACCAGCACACAGTTGGCCACCTGAAGACACCATTCGAAATGTAAATAAGGATGCCAAATGTCTATTTGCAATACATAGCTTGGACAACACTGTTGTAATGGATAAGCACTTGTTACGTTGGCTTAATCCTTACGGATCGCTAGAGTTTCGTCTGAATGAATCATCTGCGGTTGTTAAGACGGATATTCTGATACTGTTAACAAATGACAAATTTGACCCTCTTTGCCTTGACTTTTGCGGGAATGGTAAGACATTTCTACATTTACATGTACTCTTGGTGGTATGTTTAAGCAATATACGTTTATTGACACGTCTTATTTGTGTTGGACTTGTAGCATTTGTTTCATTGGAATGATTTTTATACATAAAAATGTACTTGTGATGAAAAGCTTTACAGTTTGTTTTTTTCAGACTTTCCCCGTTTCTGGATCACCAAGACTATGTATATGGCCAATTTAGGTTCGGCTTACAATCATCAACTAGACAAGACCTTAATGAGTGAACATATTCTTTGTGAAGAAGTGTGGTCTGTTGTTTGTATGCAAACAGACCAGACACGTGTTTGTGACATTATTAACAACAACGACCTTAGAAAAGCCTTTCAAACAATTGCCATCCATGCAAATACCATGCATTATTCCAAATTGTGTGTGTTTTTTCTTTAGTAGATGCAATAGGCAAAGAATTAACAATTACTGATATTGTCAACACGTGGATGCAAGCTATCGGGCCGTTACACGACAGTCCCACAGAAAGGAAATTGGTGGAAATTCGAGCAAGAAGAAATGGACTTAATGAAGTACAAAATGCCATTGATCGTCAGTTTAAAGAATCTTACAAAGTGTATGAGACGTTTCCCAAACGCGACGCCCTCACAGGTAACGTTTATAGAAAGTCGCGCTGCTGTTAAATATAAATGTTAAGGGTTTATTCTGGCTTATTCACACCTGTATTGTTCAAATAATTGTGTCCGTGTGGTATGCAGCCCGAATCGAGAATATATCAATTATCCACAGGCTAGCAAAAAGCAAGTAGACAGTTGATAGGCATAAAGACAAATAATATCGTATCGTAAATGGCGTTTTCGAACGCAGACTATTGCATATCAAGCAAAAACGGCTGGAAAAAAAAGTAAACAGATGACTGCATCGCCAGTTTATTAATTGTAAGTGACAACATAGCTAATTTAAAACACGAAATATTTTCACATGAACAAATATAAACGCAGTTTATAACAATAACCTTTCTACTCGCCCAGGGGTCGGCGTCCGCGTTAAAGTGTTGGTTTAAAAGTCCTGTAACTTCATAAGTACATATTTAGTTATTGACTTGGAATATACTTTAGTCATTAACTCCCATTTCATGTGGGGTTTTTTCTGTCCATAACAGTTTTTAGTTTTTAAAATAGAGTTTACAGTTTTTTATTAAATAATTCTATAACTTCAAAACTGTAAAAATGGGTATGCGCTTGAACTATCATTAAATTCTGCATTACATAAGTGTATAAACTTATTTATTTACGTTTGCAGATATTTTACTAGGGGATCATTGTGGTGTATCTAACGCTACAACCGTTAATACAAAACAATTCAATGTTTCTAGGTCATATCTCCCGTCCATTTTCAATCAAAACATGTGCCAACTGATCACTGTGGTGTATCTTATGTTACAAGTGTTATTACACAACAAGTTTGTGTTTTTACATCGTATACCCCGTCCACTTTCAATACAAACATGTGCCAACTGAAAAAATGTACTTCGAATTGTCGAGCGCGCTGTTCTCCGACGTCTCTTGTTGTTATCATGACCATGTTGTGCATTGAGTAATACAATTAAGAGGTACATGTAGCATAACATTCTGCAAAAGCCTGATTAAGTAATGATCTTTGCTATGATTCTTATTGGAAAATGTCGTTTATTATACACGTTCATTATTTACGTTTTTATATAGGATTCGTGTTGTTATTATTTTGCAGGGGCGTCGATATTAATTAAAACGAAACCCGGAAATATCCAGGACGCAAACGTAGGTTCTATAGATTGTTAGTATCTGTATTTTTTATTAAAGTTATAATAACTAAAACTGTAGCCAAATATTCTAAATGCAGATATCGAAAATACACAACAACTCATGCTATTGTATTGAAGGTTAAAGGTGAGCAGCGCTAATCTATAATACTGGTATATACGATTTTCAGGCTGATGTTATCGTAAATACAACTACTACTTTGACGTTTAATGGAAAGTGTGCAACAGACATTCGAAAGGCGACAGGAGAAGAAATCGTACAGGAATATCAACACCGCTATCCAAATGGCATTCCGGAATGTTCCGTCGTATATACACGATCTTATAAATTGAGATCAAGAAACGTGAAATACATTTTCCACACAGCTCTCCCAGAGTACAAGATGTTCAACGAAAAAAAGGTGATTTAATTTTCGACATGAAGATCAAATGACAGTATTGAAGAACTAGCGTAATAGTGTATGAGTAAGCGATATTTTAACTAATAATTTGCATAATAGATAAATGTTAATAACGATTTAATAAATGATATGCTTTTGTGAGACAGGTAAAGGAGGTTGTCAAGAAATGTTTGTATTTGGCTGAAGAACTGGGTTGTGAGAGAATTGCAATTCCGGCACTGGGGGTTGGTGGCCTTGGGTATCCACGGCGCGAAACGGCGTTTTATACCTATGAAGCTATAAAAGAATATGGCATTGAAAATCCGAAGTCGAATCTTAAACAAATTACAATCATATCATTCGCCGGCGATGAAGCAACTTGCAAGGTGAGCATTTCAAAGCTGACTGTCTGCATATGATATTTGCGCAATGATTTAAAATGTTAATGTTTAAGGCAATTACAGCATATCGTGCCTTGAATGCAAGAAGAGGTATCATTTTTCGATGCAATATGCTTACGATATATTCTGGCATTCAATGTACGATATAGTCTTGTTGTCATGTTTTAATTTCCCTTGATAAAATAACTGCATTTATGCTGCCACATTCCCGTAAATCTGCCTAATAACTTGGTGACGAATAATCTCTCGTATTTCCTATAAGTCCACTTACTTCGTATATCTGTCAGCAGCGCATACGGCTCATTTCCCCACGAAACCTGTTTAGCTGTTGTGTTCAGTTTTGTGTACAATAAAATGACAATGCAGTCCTATGGATCATATCGCAACTTACTGTGCAATAGGCCTCGCAGGTATAATGACTAATGTAGTTTGTTATTCCCTCAAAGGAGGGCATATTCAAATCGTACCTTTCGTCCGTCCGTCAATCCGTTTGTCTGGCCAAAGTCAAAGTTTTTTATATAGTCCAATATCTTGAATACTGTCGTTATAGTAAGTTATTTACTTGAAACTTGAAATACTTCTTTACTATCAATGTCTCTACCAGGGAAAGCAAACCCCGTAACTCTGTTTTGTATTTTGACAGATTTGTTTGGTTAAAGTTTTTCATAAGTTTTTTTTCCAGATCAGCCAATTTGACTGAAGTAATAAAGTTTAAATGTTTCATTCACTTTTTTTAAAGATTCATTTTGTTGTCAATGTGGCTTTTAACTTTTTCTCCTATTCAACCTTTACACATGATTAAATACATCAAGCGCCGGTGAAATCTTTAATTACTTAAACGATAGTGTTGTTATTATCTCGATATTAATTAATTTCATATTAACAGTAGCATAGGGTTTAGGGACAACATAATAAAATAAAATCTTAACCAGTCAGGACGATTAAGAAACAATCGTGTTTTTGGACAGACAGCATGGCTCTCTTGGAATTAACGTTAGCCTACATCTTCATAATGCATTTTAATTTGTAGAACTTTTTTTAATTAGTAGTGTTTGAATTTCGCAAATATGAACGCTTTGTATAAGTTGGCGATCAAACAAATGATTGTCAAAACAATGAAGTGACGAGGATGAAGAATGCTGATATCGCGAGGTTGATGATTTTAAATCCATCAACGTTATTAACATATTTCATATATTCCCTATCTGAAATTGCAATATTTAATGTTATTTAGACTTTTATTTGTATGTAGGCATTTGCTAACGAAGAATTCAGACGACGAAAATGTCCTGTGCAACCATCAGTCAGTCACGGTAAATGTACAAACAATGCGAAAGTCTACAATTTTCATTGTTTTGAAAAAAAAGTTTTTAATCGTCGAAGTCATTTTTTATCGTTTCGGAATTTTGAATAGGTTATTTAAGCTGCAAATAAATGAAAAATAAGACGTTAAAAATAAAAGCTCGTACAAAATAACATATTGGTTCGGTTAACTGTTAAATGTTGAGTTTGCTGAAAGTACGTTGTCTTTGTAAATGTGTAATGGATATATTGTGCTTAAAGATAAGGTCGACGCAGCATTAAAACAAATGTGCTTGTTAATATAACGTGATACTAGTATGGCATAAAAACTATTATTATGTTTCTGTTTTTAGGCGTACCAACTTTACGAAGATTTTTAGAGAAGCGTCCAGAAACATGTGCAAGGGTAATGTTAAGACAAGCCACAACTTATCCAGCCTACGCAGTTGCAATACAATTCACTTACGGTAATATGCTTCTGTTTTATCAAATGTATGGATTGGAAACAGTGTATTTTTATAATATTTGAAGTTTAAGTGTAAGACATTGCGTCATTAAATCAGAAATGACATCTTAATTTTAAACACGAACTTGTAGGTAAACATGAATTTACTGAATTAGACGCTAATGTAATTTAAAACAAAACACTAAACATTGTATCATATTTACAATGAAATTTATAATCCTCGGTCGTAATAATGCATATGCCGTATAAAGAGGTTTATGTATATTATACTGTGAATGTTAAGAGTATTTTAAATTTGAACATTAAAGGGACGGTTTCACAGTTGTGGTTGGAAAAAAATACTTTGCTACAATAGAATTTCGGTTTAAACTGTATTTATTTAATCAATCTAATATACATTGTACATGCAAGCATCACCAAACAAACATAATGGATTTGACAAAATTTCTGCAATAAAAAATTGCAGATGTTGAGAAGATGCTTAAGACTTAATCGGGGGATAAATTCAACAGAATTGAGAACGAAGCCCGAAGCTTATGCTAGGTGTCTTCTGTTGTTATTAATAAGCTGCTGATATAATGTGGTGATACGGTGTTAACTATAACAAATGTGAAACAACAACGTGATTGTCAAATGGATAAGAACAGTATCTAAATAACCTTTTTAAACTAATTTTGAAGTATAGAGTTGCGAATAACGAAACAGATGTTAGTTCAAAGAATAGTGTAAATAATAAAGTAACGTAACGCGTTTATATTATCAAGCAAAGACTAAATGCATATAGACATATAGTTAGAGATAGATTGCGGGGACTGGAATTTTTAAAACAAGAAATTGTAGAATATATGAAAACGTTTTGTCTGATATACTCTTTTGGTTGCAAAACATAATTATTTTTATATTTATTATGCCTTTTTTAAGTAAAATGTTACTAGGATATGTTTACCAACAAGCATTGATTTATCGAAAAAGATAACAGATATTTGTCAAAGTTTAAATTTGCTCAAGCAATGTGATTTTCAAACCTTAAATATAAACAATAAATGCATTATAGAAAGGTAAAAGTCTGTTTTAGAAAATTATTTTTAACAGCCCAAAACTGTGAAACTACCCTTTGAAAATCGCATCCGATCTTTGAATGTCTTACACGGAAAACTTTCATGTAAGTTACCTTCCTTTGGGCTTATCAGATACTTGTTTGACCAATATTGGGAATGGAAGATAAGATGTTATTATTATTTTAATATAGGGGCGTCTTCTCTCACATTCAAGGACGCAGCAGAAACTCCACAAACCTGGAATGATTCTATCGTTTTTACCGATTCAGTTTGGAACTAATGTTCGTACAGCTTTGGCGATAAAGTTAGACGAAGAACGAATCACGCATTTGCTTTGGAACCTAGGTATTCTCTATATACTAGCGGCCTCGACGGGCAATATGATATTTATTGTAACAATGTAATACCCGACAGCTCAAAATAGACATTTATTATTCAGGATCATACATACATTTCGGAACTGAAAATATACATTTATTATTCATCAAACAGGATCACACATACATTTCGTTACTGACAATAGGTATTGTTTTTGTTTCAACGTGTATATATAATTATATATCTGTAACTATATTAATTCATGAGCTAATTTTTTTGTTTCTATTACACAGATACGAAATCGCAGATACCCCCTTCGCATCAAGTTAAGAAGATAATTACTTCATTGCAAGAGATGGCTAATTCAAAGCTTTTGAAGTACCTTAGAATTTTCGACGTTGTTGTCGACGAGCCAGTATTTGACTGTTTGCGAAAAGGTATCTAGATTCAGTTATGCGCACTACACTATGAGCACTTGAACACGTTATCGAAAAAACAGCGGTGTATTATTGTTAGTGCTTCAGTGTTTCACGATGGCATGTATTAAATAATCTTGTTATTCGTATGCTTATGTTGGTATTATACAGAGTTGTCGGACTGGATGCTAACAGCTGAAACGGAGGAACCAAACTACTTCCTGGAAGTGATAGCTAAGAGCAAAAAATCGCTGGATAGCACTCGGAAAATCATAGATAGTGTTATTTACAAAGATCTTGTACCTCTGACCGTAGTGTAAGTTCAGTTTTTATGGAATCACATAAATTCTCTTCTGATGACAAACAAATCGGATTCTTGATAATGTATTATTGTTGTTTTATTCTATTAACATATTCTCTTATCACTATTTTTTAAATCTGGAAGTTGCTTAACAGATATATTCAGATAAAATCATAAAGTTTTAAAACCAACAAATACGATTTGCTACCGATGTTAAGTCTTAGTATATGTAAATCAGTAATAAGTTAATAATCATTTATTATAAAACTATATTTTAGGCTAAATTACAACTGCATATTCTGACAGCACGTCTTACATCATTTCCACAGGCAAACGTCTGCCGTTTCTTCGACTGCTTCGGCATCATCGACGGACACAAGCCATGATTATGATGACACTACGTACAAACCATCCCTTAAAGAGGCTCATTCATCTTCATTAAAAGCTCTAAGACCTGACACAGAATATGACCCCCTACATGAGACAATAGGAGAACCAAATGATACTCCGACTACTGAGAATCAAAAGCATTGCTCCACAGTCTCATTCTCGACAAGTAATACAGAAATAGATGATGATCCAACATATGAAACAATTGCCGATATAGGAATCATTGCAGCAAATTCCAGTAAGGCAAATACGTCATCGCCAGATGCATTTACAAAAGACACCATAGACAAGAGGGAAACAACTGTTCCTGTGGTTACCGATGATTGGAGTGATGCAACGTCTACACATAATACTCAGGTTTGTAAAATATATATACTACAAAAGACGTTTTGTAGTATGCAGTTGCTTATGTTGACAACATCTTTCAGGTTTTCATTTAATTTTAGTTAACACTGGTCACAGTAAACATTTGGCATTAACCATTGTATAGAGTCATCACGCTAAGAGTTTGATATCCTACAGGCCACAAATAAAAACATATATTAATTTAAATGTGAACGTTGAACGTTTTGTTGCAAACAAACACGCTTCTATTTATCATAAAACTGGCGTTTCTTTCTGTTATTTAAAACTTATATTTATCATGTTAAATATTGTCGTTACACGTTCTTTGAAGATCAAACATAATTAAACAATCGGAATATTATTTGTAGATGAACTTTTCTGAGGTGTCCGCCTTAATTAATCCAGGCATAGTATCTATCTAAGTATCTATACTATCTAAGGCAACAACATATTCTGCAGCCATGGTTAGCATCAGTACAAAAATGCTACGGTATTGGAATATATGGCAATACGATAGAATATACCGTGTCTGGAAAATTGGATTAAATGTTCGAGTGCAGTGTTTATCTTCACTTCAGTGTTGTACGTACCTACTTCATAATGAAATGTAAATACTAAGGATAAAGTGCTCAAGTTAGTTTTGACTTCCGAAAATATGTTATTTGAAGATTCATCCCGGGGAGGATTTCCATTAGAAGATTGCGTAGACTGGTTTTGTCACGCATTAGAGGCTTTCACGCCAACACATATCAAGAAGATACCACTTGTCGAATATGATGAGAAAAAAGTTACTGAGCTGTTGGGGTTTATTACAGAGAAGAGCGATTGGAACTACTACTCATGTGTATAAGTTATGCACGACTTTCAAGCAATCACGGAAAATGAGCAATGTCTGTAATTTAACATTGGTAGAAAAAATGCATTTAGTTATGGTAAGTTTTATTTTCAATTTAGTTAGGTACATAATTATAATGTATTCATATGCGTTTCATAAAACGCCATGCTATTTGAAATGTGATAACATTTTTTGTAAACAGACACACGAAACGTGGTTTTGCTTATGTTTGTGTAAATGATTTTAGTTTTAATTTCATTTATTTATTTCGATCATTACAGTAATACTAAGTGTTTAACTTGGAAGTAATATTTTGTTTCTTGTTTTTATTTCGGAAAATAACAACGCAAATTCATCAT
Source organism: Congeria kusceri (assembly GCA_027627225.1). Classification (NCBI taxonomy): domain Eukaryota; kingdom Metazoa; phylum Mollusca; class Bivalvia; order Myida; family Dreissenidae; genus Congeria; species Congeria kusceri. The sequence goes on from CM051034.1 coordinate 53,714,001, forward strand.
ATATCGTGCCGTTTTGACACATGTACGATAGCCAGCATATTAAGTACTGATTATAAATATCCAGACAATGGCGCTATTTAGTATATATATTTGCCAACATACGTTTAGTAAGTATAAAACATAGAATTATTAAAGGATCAATAACATTGAAGTAATTGTGTGTGTTAACTATCATTTTGTGTATAAAATACAAAAAAGCAATGGTACGCAATCTGCGCACATCCTAAAAAGAGACGGCCGGGCCGGCTAGCTCAGCTGGTAGAGCGCTGGACTGCAAATCCTAGGATCGCGGGTTCGATTCCAAGCCCGGCCACATAACTTGGGTGAGTATTGGTCATGAAATTATTTCTACGGCCATTCTCCACCTACCTATGATTCAAGTAGGGCAGTTGTCAGTTAATGGCCTAAGTATGTGCACGTAGTACTGGTAAACCAGCTTTCCAAGGAAAGGTGTGAGTAGATTAACTGACCGCCGATATATGACTGAAATATTGTTGAATACGGCTAAAAATCAAACAAACAAATGAAGAGTGCCAACGCTTCGATGTTAGATGTATTGATTTATTGATCCTTGAATACGTGCTTATTTGATATCGACCAGATATTGTCCGAACATGGATCACGTATTTAATATTCTACCAATGAATGAATACTTTAGAATTCCATATTTTAATGATGGACGAGAATATGTTTATTGTTCATGTAAATCAACTAAAGAATTGAAGATTGTGTTCGAATATTGATCCTTGTGTTTCACCGGAGAATGACGATGTGTTAAATATGTTGTTTATATTTATGCTGTGTCATCGCCACAAGATTTTCCTCTGCAGTCAATATTTGCTACCTTCGTTTTTTTAATTATTATTGATTATATTGTATATATTCATTGTTAATACTACTTATATGAAAACTATCCTTCATTGTTTGATCATGAATAATTTTTAATTGCTGTGCGCAATTTCACCAACGTGCGATGTGTACACTAAACAGCACACTTAACCTGACCATTTCCATGGTTGTGATAAATTGGTTAATTTTCTAGACATTTGTTGATGATTGTTTTATGTCTTTGACTTTATCATAAATTGTGCATTGCATGCACTAAAATGTTAAATGTGATAAAATATTTTTAAAACAACCATGTTATCACGAATTTTGTACGTCGTGTAGTATACGTGCTGTATTCAGAGCACTGAACACTTCAGTTATCATGCCAGATAATGTTTTGTGTTCCCTATTGTTCGCTTGTATGTTATATAAATGTCGTATGACAGCGTGTGTGACATCGATATTGTCCACCCGAAGGCGGAATGTCACCAGATGTTTAACATTATCAACACGCTGCCATGTGATATTTATTTTTTTATGCCGAACAAAATTAAGTAATAAAAAGGTAAAAAACATGTTTTATTATATTTATTCTGCCCATCAAGATTCAAACGTTTTTAAGTATTCTTCCTTCTTCAGAAATACTTGCAAATCTTTACTTTTTTCTGACAGTTACTTTTGAAAAGAATCGATTGTTCACACATTGAAATATGACGTCTCGACAAGGGAGGCAAACAATCTATAATTTGGTTTTAAAAAACTGAAACCGTTTCTTGTAAGTATATGACATTCAAAATATCAGCACGGTGACAGTCACTCTCGCTTGGTTTTGATAGTCAAAATATCTCTTTCTCGGCTAATGGTATTTATATAAAGGTGGGGTATAATTAAATTAATTGTCCATATGATCAATGAACCAAATGTAGAAATATAATAAATTGATTATACATTATTGTTTTGCAAAGAAAGCACATTTTTTTATGTTAACGTATACTGGTTAGAACTCCAATGGACAACGTGGATACAATTGTTCCGAAACTTAAAAGGACTGTGATTCATATTGCACTATAAATTATAGTATATGATAGTAATGTGATATACTTAGACATAAGCATTAAATAAATAAAACATAATCTAATACACGATAAGATATTTGATAAAAACAAATAAGCAAAAAGGCCTGAAAAAAAAACAGTGGGTATCGAACTCACGACTTAGAAGACATAGGAAGAAATGACAGTAGACAGCGCTTTAACTAACTGCGCTATACTGGTTGGCAAGCAGTCGTGTGTAAACTATGGTTACATAAAATGCTTCCAATTCTGGATCAAAATGTAAACCGGAAAAGGGCCACACAAACAAAACCCATATTATAAATTGATTTTTATCTCAGATTACGTGAACTCTTTTCCCATTATATATACATTGTTTTAACCGTTGTTATATTCCAGTATTAACATCTAAATTTCAGATTCTTTTAAGAAATCGCCCCATTAAGCTATAATATATCTTAATTAAAGCGTCAGAAACGGGTGCTTAAGCTCAAAATATATATACTAACCCAAATTTCTAAACCGCCACGATATAAACTGTCAATTTCTCAATTATCGTTTGTCACCTTATAACAATACTTTTACATATTAAACATTTGTACACAGTTTATTGATGTTAATTTGAGTGCAAATTCGAAACGGACTAAGAAAAACGCAGTAAAAGTGAAACAGTGCGAAATTTCATTTTCACAGGCTATAACTAAATGTAATGTTTTATCGTCGGATTAAAAACAATATATACACTGTTATTACTTAAAAAAAAAAAAAAAAAAAAAAATTTTGGTTAATAACGCAATACACAAAGCCCCAAAAGCCGATAAAATATTATTGCATGACGTAATTTTATAAAGAGCGGGAATGTTAAAACATGACAAAAATAATTAAAAATAACAATTCTGGGTGTGAGTAGTGTATCTAAAATCTAAAATTGTTAATTAAATCGTTGCTTGGCAAACGTATATCTACCCTATAAAATTACTCTCCTTTCTTCGCAAAAGTGCGACAATTCCAAGCATTTTGCAACCCATTTTTGGAATATTGTTTCCTGTTTTTCTGTGTTACTAGACAACCATAAATGTAGGAAAGTGGTTAAAACTTGAGAGATGAACATTTTCACCAAATGAAAATGCTTTTAAACATTTGATTTTGATTAAAATTTTACAATCTTTAGCAATATGCATAACGTAAAACATTGTAGAATACAATTATTGTTGTTTTTTATTCTGCACAGCAACGGTCAAAATGCTGGTCGGTATAGTTTGGTAATGATTATTTCTATAATTTCGAAAATTTAGAAAATACAACGTTATGGGAAATGTATTGTTTTAATTTTATTTTTACCCTGGCCGCGTGTTTTTGGCTTTTATTTTCATTTTCATTCTCAAGTAACCGACCTTTCCTCAAACATATCCGTAAAACAATTAATTAGAATAAACTATGGCCTTATTGTTGAAGACAGCTTTACAAATGATATATTTGGTGGTCATGTTCAATGACATTTAGATCAGAAAGTACACCAACCTCGATACCGTTTTTTAAAATATTTAATTGATCATAAGATTCTTGAACATATTTTTGTTCCATATATTCAATATGATACTTACAGTCGTATCCTACATGCATATGTAATGCGGTGTAAGACATACATTCGCATTTATGCGTAAAACATTTGTGTGCATATACTACTATATAATACATTGTGCGTGCAAAATGACAATTATTGTGTGACGATTTGTACATAAAAAACAATGAACATAACTGTTATACCCCATAGGACACATACAAATCTAAATAATTCCAAAGTGATTAAAAAGAAAAATTTTGAACCGCTAGTTTTGTGCATGAACACATTATTTATCGCATCATTGTGTGTTTGTATTTTTCATAGAAAACATGTCTTGATCAATTTAAAGTACTGAGATAAGAACATAATTAAATATAGATACATAAAAATAATATGTAGGATTAAAAATAAGTTAATATGTACGGCAAATACGATAATATGAAATATAATTGACTTTACACACTGCACAAATATAGCCAAATTGGAAATACGCAATATGGCTAGTTTTCTAGTTTACAATAAAAGCCAACATTGCAACTTAACACAAGGTTTATGAATATTGTTTAAAAATCTATCATCAGGAATTTAGCAAAAAAACATAGGCTCTTGGTTGTTCAACAAATAACAAATAATTGTCCTATATATATAAATGCACATGGTAGCTCACGCGCCATTTCTATCGTAACGGAGTTGATTGACTGGTTTTAATTTGAAAAAGTACCCAGTTCTTAATGCATGGGCTACGTAGATTTGGACAAAAAAGATGTAATTTTATACATTGAAACCATCCAATCATTAGCAATCGACTTCCGTTATGATGGAAAGTGGCGAGTGGGCTACCTTGTGCATATTTATACTATAGGGAACAAGATTATTTTTTATTTGTTAAATAGCCAAGCGCCTTAGCGAAAAACAGTGTAGCAATAGTTTCATACAACGTTGATGTGTGTATTTTTACAAAACAGGGTGATATTTTCCTAACAAACTAACGAATTGTTTTCTTAACAGCATCATTCAGATCACTCACAATCAACCAATATTAACATTTGCTCATTGGTCCATTTGCAACTTCCCGAGAAAACTGTATGAAATCCGGTTATAGTGCTTACGAAAAATGGCTTACTTATGATTTATCAGACATAAATTCATAAAACCACGCCGGCAAAAATAACATAATCAGGAAAGGACTCATAAAAACGCAATATTTTTCTATTGTGCGATAGGATATACTGGTGTGTAACCTTCTAACATACTCTAGCTGTAGTCTCCCCTATTCACGATTCATAATTATGCTATATCGGAAATTGAAGCGAGGCGTGGCGATGGGTGGAGGTGATTTCTATGTTGTTACGAATATTGAGCGTGTAACAGTTTGATTTAAACATGTTGTTCAAGGAACTGTGTAGGTACATTATATTTCTTACTAATCTGAGTTCACCAACGTTTATTTAATAAACTTTGTAAACGTTTTAATTAGAAAACTCTACTTTCGTTTTCTGTGTACTGCAGTATGACATTAAATAATGAACATGGTTAGGAGAAAAACGTTAAAAATAAAACCATTCAGTTTTGTACGATACACTATAATTGTAAACTTGTAACTAATGTCGACATCTATTTAATTAAACAACCCAACTATTTACAATAACCATACATTAACGATACAAAAGCCTACTACTTTCGATTTCTGTATATGAGACATGATTGTAAATTGGACATTTTGATAATTTGATAAGAATCGTTTTCCGAAAATGACTTTTTACACCTGACTCGTAATAAGTTAGCGTTCAGTGCACACGTCACCTGCATTAAGGTGGTACTTGTGCAGGTTATGCTCCAGTGACTAATATTAATTTTCATTAACAAACATATATTTTGTTTGTAAGTTTTACATTCAATTTATTATGATCTCCTAAAAAATTCAGGACAGCATATAGCCGCATTGTCCGTCCGTCGGTCCGTCATTTCTTCCCACTTTTTCTTTCCAGTCTATTGCAGAGCAACCACCGTCTGGAATTCAATGAAACTTTGTGAAAAGCTTTATTACCAAGACTTCGTGCTTTCAAGTTATAGAAATAAATGTGTAAACACATGGAAGCCTTTGAACAGTCCCAAACAATTTCATTGAAAGGCTGAATTTCTAAACAAACTGACTTGTGAATTAGATGAACACGTTGAAGGGAAGCATACCTCTGTCTACGAAAAAGTTGGTTTCTATAGTAATATACTTGATAATGTATTATAGAATTACAACTTAATTAATGAATACAAATAGTATGATACAAGGAATAAAACTAGTATAATAGATAATGAAGGTTTCGATAAAAGCACATAGACCGGCAAACATGCTTTGGTCAGTGAAGAAATGAAATCCCAAGCTATAAGAAAAAAATATAGTAGACCAATCGTAACTGCGCTATTCCGCTTTTTTAGAATACGCTTGCAAAATATGATTCAATAAAATGTACATAATAATGACGTCAAAATGTAAATAAGAAAAGAGCCAAACAAACACTATGTACATTATAAAATGATATTGTTTTCTCAGAAACCTTTTCCTTGTAAATATTTCTTGTTTAAACCTTATACATGTGTGTTAGTTTCAGACCGATGTTTTAAGACACATTGTCCTTTAGGCCCTTTTCATAGTCCCTTTTAATGTCACATTATAGGGCTAATATACCTTCTTGAGCTCGTTAACGTTCGCAGAAGCGCGAAAAAAGATGCATTGACGGTATAATAGCATAAACAAGCATACATCTAGTGTAATAAAACCGAATAAAATGGGTAATTTACTTTAAAATCGTAAATCGTTTTTTATAGTATAAAGTAACCCAAAATCGCGCACCTGTTCGTTTATAATTTTTAATATGTTACAATCAGGGCCGAGCTGAAATCGCGCTTGTGCGACGCCATTTTGTTTCAGTGTTTTCTTCGAATCGAATTTGAAAAATAGATTTTACATTGATTTCAGCGTGCATCACGTATATAGTAAAGAATATACATATCATGACATCGTAATTCTGTTATAAGCTTGAAGGTGTTTAATAATGGACAATGTTAACAAGGAACCCGTTTAAAGTATATGTTAAACACTATGTTGGTCGTCATTGGCGCGTGACTCTTCTGAATAATACAATTTATTTGACGTTAACCAATCGCTTTTTGTTCGTTAGCACACCCGTATAACGGACAAAAAACTGACTTTTTATGCTATAAAAGTAATAACTCGTATTACCAGACGAAAGTTTTATTATACGGGTTAGACACAATTAATTATGTGACATTTACATGGAGTGTGAAATCCTGGGGTGCTGAGTTTCAATTTGACAACATCTTAATCCCAACATCGGAACTGTAAAAGGATTGTGTTTTACCGTTTTATTTGTTTTATAGTATCTACACATCTAAAGATTAAATCTCCAGTGTGTAAATAAATTCTTAATGTGTCACACAGGTTGTAATAGCAGCAAGGTTGTTGTTGCTGAAATATCAGAAAATGGCAATGAAATCATACAATGAATGAGTGTTAAATGAATCACCATACATGAAAACATACTGGAACCCTGTACACAATTTAAGTCCAATATTTAGAAAAAGGCACCGTCAAAACATTCCTGCACATGCTTTGTTTTTCATTTTTAGGTATCGTCATTGATAGCTTCTAAACGAAGATTCCAACACAGACATAATCGGTTGTGCACCTGGCCCAAGAAACTGTGCAACTGTAAATAACCTCGTAATCTGTATATTGGGACCAAAATGGCATTTGCCGCTCCCGCAGAAGCTCTTTTGTATGCAAAACAAGGTGAGATTTATACTATGGTTTGAGTCTAGATTGTAGATCGAAAATAACGCAACATGTTTAAAGTGTCTTTTTTTACCGTCGGATATATATGTTATTTATAAATATAAATGTTTCATAAGATTCATGTATTATTATTGGACTAGTGTTTCAACACGACTAAATTCTTTGACATTCTGGTATATAATACCAATCGTATATTATTAGATTGACTGGCCAAAGGCCAGCGAGCATATGTCATGGCGGTTCGTCCGTCGTGCGTGTGTGCGTGCGTCCGTCCGTAAATTTTTCCTTCCATCGACATCTCCTCCGAAACCGGTAGGCCGACTTGATGAAACTTCACGGAAATGTTCCTAAGGTGGTCCTCTAAGAAGTTGCTCAAATGGTCCCTCTCCGCTGCCATAGCTATAAATAGAAAACTCTTTAAACGACATCTCCTAAATCCTGGGTGGATTTTCAAATAATTTCACCAAAATGTTCCTTGGGTGGTCTTCTAACAAAGTTGCTCAAATGGTTCTGCTTCTTTGAAAAACATGACCGCCAGTTGGGGTGGTGGTGGCTTTTTTCCTCATATGGCTATATTGTACATGTAAACTTTGAAAATCTTGCCAGAAACAACTGGTTGGTTGTTTATATAATTTCACAGACATATTCCTAGGGTGGTTCTCTACAAACATTGCTCAAATGGTTCCGCCCGTTGAAAGAAATATCGCCGCCAGGGGACGTGGCAATTTTTCCTTATATGGCTTTATTGAAAACTTTGAAAATCTTCTTGCAGAAACTACTGGTTCGATTTCGAAATACCCTAACAGAAACGTTCATTGGGTGGTTCTCTACCTAATTTACTGAAATGGTTACGCTCCGTTGAAAAACATGGCCGCCAAGACGGGACCCCTTTCGCTTATATGGCTATATTGAAAACTTTGAAATTTTCTTTTCAGAAACCACTGTTTGGATTTCGAAATAATTTCACAAAAATGTTCTCTTGGGTGGTTCTCTAAAACGTGCTCAAATGGTTCCGCTGCTTTGAATAACATGGCTGCAAGAGCTTTAAATAGAACAACCTTCAAACGACAACCCCTGGGTAGATTTTCAAATAATTTCGCAGAAATGATCCTTCTGTGATCTTCTACCAAAGTTACTCAATTGGTTCCGCTCCGTTGAAAAACAAGGCCACCAGAAAGCGCGGATATTTTTCCTTATATGTCTATATTAAAAAGGTTTGAAAATCGACTTGTCATAGACCTCCTTATATAGCATATCAGTGTCCATTCGCTTCTGACACTACTTGCTTAATAAGTCAACGGAGCGATACAAGCGCTCGTGTGCCTCTTGTTATGCAAAGTCGTACCTGTATTTGTAATTTTATATACACCTTGTATATTTCAATATTTGAATAGAAGTAAAATCTAAGAAGATTATTCTTTCTGATCTGTGTTTTGGTATGAAGTTAAATTTAGTTAACATTCTGTTTGTACTGTGTTAAAACGTTTGCTTATCTGTTCGTGTAGAAACCGCTAAATGCATAAGTCGATCGTGGAATCAAGTAACCGTTATCTACAACAAAAACGAACCTGGAAAATCTGCCAGTTTTGTAATTAATGGTGAGGAGGACATCATCCAGTTGCAATTTTTATTAACATGTCGATATAAAATTGTTCAACCGTTTCTTGCTGAAAAGGGTATTAGCATAACATACACAATTAGTGATCATAATTCATGTGATATATCTCTGAAAAATGGACCACAACCACAGCCGTTGAAGACATCATTTATGAGCATGTTAAAATCACATTTTCTGCCAACGTGTTCTCCTTTTTACATACTTGATGCTAATCAGTGTAATAAAATTCGCAACAAATTTAGCGATCATATTCCAAAGGTCGTTGAAGACAAGCGGGCATTTTTGATAGAGATTAAAAATGGTATAGTGTGCCTGTCAGACTCAAATGAGGTACAAGATGAACTTCTTCGAGATATAGATATCAAGGTACGTAGTCATTTTACAGAGGAATCAGATCTGTTAGCTGACTACATCCGCAAGTTTGGCGATAAGTTGATTGGTGATTGCAAGTCAAAGTTTGATGTCGATTTAATAAAGTGTGCGAGGAATGTAACATTAGAAGGGAATACTGCAACATCCATTGACAGTTGTGAAACATTTATTAGGGATCGATTAAAAGGACAGTGTGCCCTTATTCCTCTTCTGGCGTCTGACTTCCAGTTATCAAATGGGATCATTCAGAGTGTAACGGAGAACAAGAGATGCTGTTGGAAATTGCATTCGATGGTCAAAAGCAATATACACAGGGAATGCTATGCAGAATTTGAAGATCCGTATGGGACCTTTCAGCTTTGCATACAGGATATTGGGGCGGATATTAAGACGGATGTCGTGTTCATTTTAACAACAGACATGTTGTTTACACCTGCACATGGCTATTGGAAAAATGGTAAATTAGTTTTTTTATGTTTTTTTTTTAATAACTGTGTTAGTTAGCCTTCCTAAAATACTTCTCTTATTGTTATGTTTGTGTAACTGTATTCATTTCAGATACTTTGGCAGGTACGAAGATAAAAAGAAATGTAGGAGAGGTATTCCAAGTTCCCTTAAATGAAACAACGCTAAACCAGCATGTTTGTTGCAACGAATTATGGTCCGTTGTTTGTGTGCAGATGGAAAATAAGAAAGTTAGCCACGTAATCAAGCAAAAAAATCTTCGGCAAGTAGTAGATAAGATTCTCCAGCGCGCTGAACAAATGCACTTCTCTGACCTGTGTATTGTTGCATCGCTGCTTGATATTGTTGGCCAACATTTATCATTGACAGCATTTGCAAAGATACTAGTTGCTGCAAGTTCCTCCTTAGGGCCTTTTCAGCGAATGTCTTTGGATATTCGTTTGGGGAAAGAATTTAAACCCGAAGTTATACAAGCTTTTGACTCTGCATTTAATGAACAATACAAGAAGTACAAGAAGTACAAGAAGTACAAGAAGACTCCCGTTGATAAAGGTTCAAAAGGTATCTACTGTTCGTACGTGCCCATCAACAGTCAATAATATTAAAATGTTATCAAAATATTACATACTGTTACCGACTTATATGTTAACATACATGAATTCAATAATAAACATAAATATGCACACATATGGTAATTGTCTGATTTTCTATAGGTGAATGTTGGAAATGTATTCAACTATGTAAGGTTATATTTTTCGGTAGTATATTGTATATTTAAAACACTCATGTCACCTACATACATGTACACAATCAGACACACACTAAATCCTATACATAGTTACATACGTACGTGCCTGCCTGCCGGCCTGTCTGCCTGCCTGCATGCATGCATGTATATATGCACACGCAAACACACGCGCACACATGCACACATACACGCGTACTTACATACTTTAAAATAAAATATGTGTTTTACAGCGTTCTCAGTGCAAGTTCAGGTTGTATTTGGCAAAGTTCAAGAAACAAAAGTAAGTGGTGTGTTTTAACATCTATCTCTGACAATATTAATATTATAGATGCCATGTGTTCTAGAATGCTTTGTCTGTTACTCATTTGAAATTGATACAGATGGAAACGCTTTTGATTCACGTTTATTGTCAATGTAATATTTTTTCTAAGAATTGTCATCAGTTTGTTTAATAAAAACCTCAGTATACACATGCAGTACGACTGCAATGGGAGCTAACAGATAAAAATTAAGATGTTGAATCGTGAATCGGAACATGAATATAGTCATGCAAGTGCTCAAACATGTTATTCTTAAAATCAAACACACTTATGTCGTGTGTTATAATTTGTTTGTAAATATGATACTTATATAGGAATACTTAGTAGGTATACTATAATTATGCTATACTTTAAGGCGGACGTCATCGTCTGTACTTCCGATTCTAACCTGTCCTTTAAAGGACGATCTGCACAAGAAATACTGAAAATGGCAGGAGAGGAAATGGTACAAGAATGTAAAAAGAAATATCCCAACGGAATTCCATCGTGTTCAGTAGCTTATACTAGGTCATATAAACTTCAGCAGAAGAATGTGAAATATATTTTCCATACAGCGCTTCCTAAATACAGCGTTATGAGATTCCAACAGGTAAATCTATTTGTTCTTGACCGTGTGCTGCTTATAAGTGTTCCCTTCGGCTGCATCAGTTGGATACTAATTTTGTTTATACCTGAAGATAATAATATACCGATGTGCACAGTAAAACACGTCGTAAACAAAATAATTATAATGTTACATTGGGCGCTTACATACAACATTTACATCTAGTTACACTTATAGTACATGTATGCTGAGATGTTAATATTATATTAAATTCTGATTTTTCTTCCGTGACAGGTTAAAAAGGTGGTCAAAAGTTGTCTATATTTGGCGGAAGAACTAGGGTGCACAAGCATTGCGTTTCCGGCCCTTGGAGTTGGTGGCCTGAAATACCCGAGGCGCGAGACCGCGTTCCAAATGTTTGAGGGTGTAAGAGATTACAACAGAGAAGTCTCCCACTCAAAACTCAAACGTGTTACAATAGTTTGCTTTGAAAAAGATGTCGCAACATGCAAAGTAAATCAAACATCTTTTGCTTCTATTATTTTTTCTCATTTATTTCCCATATAATTTTACAGTTTATATCCATACAGGTTTATATATACTATATCAAATATATCTGAAAACAAATATTGAAATATAACATAATACATTTTACAACATTTAAGCGTATGCATGAACACTTATAAAGTTTTTTATGCAAACATAATCTGATATCTGACATATTAAGATTTTAATTAATTATAAAAAATAACATTGTAACAAATTCTTTTGATTAATAATATGCGAGTATTTGTGAATGCTTTAAGTTCGGATTTTTTCCATTAAATTGTTTTGCCATATTATTTCAATGTGATAAGTGATTATGTGTTCACCTACACAATCGATCCCATTTTTTACTATGCAGTTCATATTTATTTTGCATTAAAGCTATCTCAGCCTTAATTTTTGTTTTATTCAATAAAGTGCAAACAAATTACTATATAGACGTTATGTATAGTAGTCCATAAGGTGTTAAGTAAGTGTTCGTTCAATGTCTTTATTGCAGGCATTTTCAAACGAAGAAAACAGAAGAAGTTCCAAACCGGAAGTGGTTGAAGACCGAACTACGTACTCTGGGGGTAGTGTTGTTACAAATATTACCATTTCATAAATTGTATCTTCGTTATTAATATTAATTTTACAATATTACGCACAATATCAGCCTCAATGCACGCATTATGTCAGTTAGCACGAGTAAATACAAAGGTAAACTGTTCTTGTATGAATTCAACTGTTCCTGTATGGGAACTAAGCATTGTGATTGGTTAAGACCAGTGCCTGTATTGCATAAATCGATGCCTGTTAGCGCTTTTGATTGGTCTGTTGAACAGTCACTATATGAAATTGGAAGTATGTAAGGTTTTTAAATAAAGTGTTTTTATTGTCCTTCATGTTCAACATTAACACGGTTAGGAATTTTAGTCAGTAATGTAAAGTTGATTAATAAAATACTTACTTAATAAGTGATTTCAAACGGGGCACTGTTTTTTGCCCTCTGTCAGCTGTAATGGCATTCGCCCTATGGGCTCATGCAAATACAGCAGACCTCGGACAAATAACAGTGCCTGTATGAAATCACTCATGTAATAACATAATAATACAAACGAAGTGCAGTAAGTAACAGGGCCTTTGAAACCGGAAATATTGATAACCTAATTAAAGGCCTTGTTTGTGGTCCATTTGGCAAATGTATTCACTTTGGTATGATCATGTATGTATCACCTGACAGTTTGTTTCTTGGAGTAGCTGGTTTTTATTGAGCCAATGGTACGATCAGTGATGTTTCATACATAAAAACGAATTACGGTCATAGCTTTGCTTGGTGTTTCCAGATATAACCATGTGTTCTGGTATATAGGTAATTGGTGACCTTGTTTGAAATTGAATATTGGGGTTATTGGACAAAAGTCAAGTAACTGTTGTCTGTGTTCTCTCGCTTACGTTAGAAAGACCCTGTTTTTAAAGAGAAGCATCATATGATATGACATTTTCACAGGTCGTGTTATCAAACTCGAATACATGCGTCCATAATGCAAGCAAGAAGCGTGTTCTTCCAGGTCAAAAAATGTAAAGGGACTTTGTCATCGAAAAGGACCTCAAGGGGCTGTTGCTTTTTAAAAATCTGAAATTTACATATTAATACTGGCATGTAATAACAGTTAAAAAGGGGTACATATAATGGGAAAATATTGTACACAGTCTGAGATAAAATTCAGTTGATATTATGGGTCCTGTTTGTTTAACCCTTTTCATGTTTACATGTTGACGTCAGAATTGTGACTATTTTGTATACACATAGTTAACACTCGCTTTTTTTTCTTACAACGAAGAATAGCGCAGTTGGTTAAAGCGCTGTCTATTATCATTTCTCCGTATGGTTCTTAAATTGTGAATTCGATTTATGCTTGGGATTTTAATTTTGTCAAGCTTTTTAGCTCATTTGCTTTTATCAAATATTGCATTTTTTATTATATTTTATATTATTTATTTAATTCACATGTATTGGTATAGCGCATTTCTATCAATAATATAAGACCATTTACAATAGGAAACCAAATTTTCGTTGACATAGTCCATTTAATATATTTTGGAAAATATAATTATTGCATCTGCGAGAGGAGGATTCGAGGTCACTACTAGTGCTAATAGAAAAACGGTTTTTGTTCAGTAACGCTAGAAATAAAGTTTATCATAATCAAAACTCCTAACGCATCACATATTCAACGTTTCTTTTAATACATATCAACGATGGAACATACAGTTCATGTAATCAACGTACGATACAGTGATATGCAAACAAGTTTAAATAATAAAATTGCGCCAAACGATGTACACAATGAGGTACGACTCAATAACGCGCACAAGTAACATAATAAAAAATACACACATACTAACCGGTTAGGTCCCCCTTTTGCATTCATAATCGCATCTCAGACGCATAGAAAGAACAAAATTGGTCACAAGTGTCCGAAGGAATTATTATCTCTCTTGTTTTTCCATGCGTTTTCCTATGCATTTAAAGGGATTTTTATTATGTGATGCGTTAGGAGTTTTGATTAGTATATAAGCTTCCCTACGAACACAATGTGCGTACGATTAAACAAAGAATTGTGTGTGACCATGACCAATGCTACTGTATGATATTATTTGTACTGAACTGAAATGCACAAAATGGTTAAGCAGCTTTAAACAATCTGAAATGCAGGTTGAGACATATGTAAATAATAATGCCAATTTTTGTGTGAAATATTTTTTCTTAAATTAAAATAAGTTTGATTATACCTTACTGTAAAAAATAAAAGTTGGTTATAATGATTCTGCTAATACATTTAGTAGTAATTAAAATAATAATTAGTACCTTAAATACTTTACTTTCAAGAAGTCACCAATTCAAAAGCCAGCGATCAGTTGTTGCAGTAACCGTAGTGCAATCCAATAAAACCATATTGACAGCCTAATTTATCAGTACATGCTTCCAATGTCGTTCTTCCACATGACTGGAGCCATAATATCATTTGTATATCTAAGTCGTATGGATTGATACATGTATTGACAGACGTCCGAATACACCAAACATACATTGGACAAGGGAGCAAGCTTGCTGTCCGTGTCATGCTGAGAGACAACGCATGTTTTCCTGCATATGCAGTTACCGCCAGATTCTGCTTAGGTATACATGTTACAATAGTAATTGATATTTGTTTTAGCTTTTGAACGTTTATGACCTCCATATTTATTATATTTTATACTTTTGGTACGTAGATTTTTGTCAGGAAATATAGCATAGTATTCCTATCAAATGTATAAGGTTGTATGAATAATAATAAACATAAACTGATATAAATTGATTATGTGTTTTAGGACTGGGAACGAATTGGTAATGAAACAGAAAAACATCGAGTGTAATCTTTAAATAGGCTAAGGCTAAACAAATAATGAATTGTTTCTCAGGCACTTTTTCCAAAAAAAATCAGGAGGGAGGGCCAATTATATTTTTTATTAAAGTATTTATTTTTATTTCTCCTACTCTTTTCTACTGGCACTATAGAATGGCTAATTAATACAAGTAGATAAGTACAGATTAAAGACAATTTGAAGTTTTAATAACATCCCTTATAAAATTTATGCAAGCTGACGTAAGCCGGGAATCAATTTGTATGTCCATAATTAACATGAGTGCCTTCAAATTGATATACCATCATAATTAAAGTACTCCTATTTATAGAATTTAACTTTTCGGAATTCATATTTTTATAACTGTCAAAAATAGGAATAATTTTTGCAATAAATCACCAATAATTTTTGGAAAAGAAAATCAACTCTTGTCAATGCAGATGGAATTTTCGTTTGTTTCCATAGGACATATATTCAAGCAGATTTTCTTTAAAAAATATGGTATGCTACTACACAAGCAAAAGCATCTACGAAACAAAACTCAATGATTTGTTTGAATCAACAAATAGACGATAATTATTAAGGTTCCCAATCGAATATGATTGTTTTTCTTCAAAATTAACCATGTATTTCACAATTGGTGTATATCCGATTTATATAATTAAATCAGACCGGAAGAAAATTACTGGATATACCGAAATCTCCACCGGGTAACTCTTCTTCCACTATGTTAAAATGCGGATTCGTGCAATTTTAAGCCGCTGTCCATGGGATCTTATTCAATATATCGTGATTTAAGTAAATAGTTCATATGAACGTTTATGGTGTTTATTCGTCTGAAATCTGTTTCTTATTTACGAAAGGCACTGTTCAAAAGCACTCGGTACGAACAAAATATACTATAATGTACATGCTGGTTTTCTCCAGAGTCATCACCAGTTATCGCATACAGAAAATAGACGATAGCAGGTTACCAAAATGTTAATAATTCACAGATGTCAATGCGGGGTTTTCATATTTTGCTGGGTAACATGCCCGTTAGAAACACTTTCTGCAAAGTTTAATTTGTATTAACATATATCTGGACTGCTCCTTTAAAACCCGTCGCAATCGTCATAAAAGTAAATAATTATTGGGGGCATTAAATCAATTTCGTGGCGGGCCATGAGAAAACGTTGCGGTGCTGCCTGAGAAAAAATCATTATATTTGTTTAGCCTAATGTATAATTGGTAAATAATCTCCCAAAAGCGAAGTTGCTCTTGTAGTTAGCTTTTCGTCATTTCTACGTCATGGACCTATTTGCATGCGTTTGTTTTGGACAAATATTAATTAAGCCTGTTTATCTCTTACTATATGACTGGAACTATGGGATAATATATGTATTATTATAAGTTTATGAATATCACTTGAATTGTAGGAGAAAACCGGCTGTTTATTAAGGACGCCACGGAGAAGCCAGCTACATGGAACGATCAGATAAACCTACCAATGGAAATCGAAGTTATCCTGAACGACGTCATTCTCTTGATAGAAGAAGAGCGAATGACACATGTGATTTTCAAACTAGGTTATAAAGTGTTCAAAATCGGAAATTTTTAAGAGTTTTTTTGTTATGTTTGTAAAGGAAATATTTGTGTAAACAATACAACTAACACATAAAATACATTAATAATGAAATACATTCAAACAATACAAAACATTCACAATGGACAACTAAACAAAACATGTATTAACCGATATTTCATCCTTATAACAACTGTGTTCATATAATTATTCCATTGTGTATGTGCGCGTCTGTTTGGGAGCATGCGTGTGATTTGTAATTAATATTGTACATGTATGTTGTCAAAATGTATTGAAACCTTGCGTTAACAAATTCAATTTCAATACAAATACATAGATGATATGGTTAAATTAGCACTTACTTACCCATACTTCATTTTAACATGGCAAATGTAAGAATAGTTTTGTTTACACAGATTTGAAAACGGTACCAGATTGGAAACTGACGAAAATGACGATGACAATGTTAGAAGCAATTGCCACGTCCAGTCCGCGGTACCTGAGAATTGTGGATTTGGTTTTACCAGACCGGCCAAGATTAGACCTATTCCTTTCCAGATCAGGTGCCGTACATTTGTCGACATCTTACAAAAATGTTAATTCAGATATGGAAATTTATTTGCATTTTATAAATCAAATTTATTGAGATTGTATTTGTTCGATCTTGTATAGATAACTTATATTTCATTCCGTATAATTTAGGGGTGACACAATGGATGTCGGTCATACCTCAGGATGAACCCAATTACTTCCTGGAACTGATAACAGAGAGCAAAGAGTGTTTGGAAAAAATATGCACCACGATTGAAAGCAATATATATGAAGCGCATAAAGCACCTATATCGCTTTCTGTTCAGTAAATATATTGTCTTACTCTTTTGCGTTTATATACGAAAATGCATGTGCTCATACTGCAACACTGTCTTCAGTATTTGTGTTTATACAGAGAAAATAACAAAACTGTATTTTTAATCACTTTTTTAAAATTTGTACTTAATGAAATCAAGCTATAATTAAAGACTTGAATCTAAAAACACATACGCGTTGCTGTCATTTACTCACCGGGTTAAAAGCCGTCGGTCCGAATGTATGCTTTGTACACTTAAACAAATAGAATCAAGAGGCGAGCACGCATGTCCGTCCATCTTATCGTTCGTCCCTTCAGATGTCTGACCGTTACAAAACGTATTCGCAATTAAAACGAATATTATTATATTGCAGGGAAACTCTCAACAATCCAACATGTACATCACTGGCACCCTTAAAACTAAAGGATGATCATGGAACGCATGGACAGCATATCAGTGATTTGTCGACTTTCAACACTGTTAAGGACGCCAAATTAGATCCACTAAACATGTATGCAACAATTGATGAAATCAATGCTAATGCAACGTTTCATCAAACAGGTCAGAGTGTGGTTTCCAAGAACGCCGCCGACGGATATAATAAAAGTATAAATGATGATCCAACATACGCAAAACTGGACGAGTACAGAATGAATTCGACAAGTCAAAAACAACAAAAGCAAATGGCTGATTATTCGGACACTGCAATGGAGAACGATGCAGCCGTTCTCAATTCATCGACTACACACAGCCATGATTGGCTAAAGAAAACTTCAGCATATGTCACGACAACAGTTCGTGAGGATATATCGATGACAAATGACAAGCCGGTTTGTTATTCATTTGTTGTAGCTGTATTAATTGTAAATAATATCATTAGAATAAGCAACACCATGTTGCCACGACAATGTATTTAGAAGTTTATTTTTCATGAATTTGTAGTTGTAAACGTAATTATCAAATACTATGACAGTTGTAAAGTCAAATCGTTCGTCGATGGAGGTGAAACTTCGCTGCAATATACTTTTGTTTAGATTGTTCCACAAGTATTGGTAATTAATCGAATACAATTAAATTTGTTTGCAGATGGTTTTTTTTGTTCATTGCACCATTGATATTTGATTACTTTTTAGTTATATCATGTTAATTTAAAAATTTGAATATAAGAATTAAATCATTGACATTTCAACAAAATTTGTGATTTGTAGATGCACGACTCGGAGGTATCGGCTTTGATCAACTCCGGTATAGTGAACTATATAGAGCAACGGAATAAATTGCGAGCTTGGATATCATCTGTCCAAAAAAGATATGGCGTCAGAATATGCGGGCAATTTGCTTCATATACTGTTTATGGAGACTTTGATAATATAATTGCCTTTGAAAACTATCTGGAAAAAGGGTTCCCGGATGAGAGTTTGGAATTGGATGACCTAGATATATGTGATAACTATTTTTCTGTGGACAACACAATGCAACTAAAAATGAGTAATTTACAATTCGACTATGTGCAGATTCTTTGTCGCAATTGGCTTGCAAAGCCTACAGCGAGGTTCTCGTACAATAGTGGTTGCCTTTCGGCCGAAGGATCAGCAAATGAAACTGAAAATTTGAGGATCAATATTACAAAGTGTTTGCAGTTTGCTGGGATAGAAACTGTTGTTTACAATACACCGGAAGAGGCAACTAAGGCAGTTCAAATTGTTGATACCGATCACAACGATACATTGTTAAAACCAGACGAAAATAATGTTCTCATTATCGGGTCAATAAATAATGTTGGTAATGCATTTAGTAAACTTATCACATGTACACATATGAGAACAGTACGTAAGTTTTATTCTAATTCTAAATTATTGCCTCTGTCATTAAAAGTTATGCAAGGGGATATCCGAAATGCAAACGCTAAATTTATAGCAGTGGCATCAACAGCCACAATGACCGAGCAAAAAGGCGCCGGTAGGCAGATACGCGATATGCTTGGTGAGAAGTACCTGAAAGAATGTGAGTTATCGATACAGAGAGACGGAATAATTCAACACGGAGAATGTCGTGTTATTGCAACCGGCCTTTGTGTCCGGAAGTGGATTGGAAACGTGTCTGTCCCAACACGCAGAAAAGATAGGGCGAATCAAACAGAAGAAGCTGCTGTGGTAACAGCTTATTCCAACTGTTTTTCTGAAGCAGATAACAAAAGATGTGACGTAATGGCCATGACCTGCATCGGATCAGGTAATATGATTTTGAATGAATACGTTGCTAAACATATCTGGTTTTTAATGTTTAATACATTAAAAGCCTTCCGTAAAATTAAAGCAAAGTACGTATTTGAAATATCTGTAGTTGTTTAGTTTAATATGAGTGATTTTTAAACAAACTGTTGTCTACGACATGTGTTAGCAATACTCTTATTATTCGTATTACATTGAATATCTTACGTGTTAAACTGTGTTTGTTTAAAAAGCCGTAACCTAACGCTTTCGGGGTTATAGCTCGACTTTTCAAAGACAATACATGCTATTCAACTTCACCTGGAGTCGGGTGACGGCGTCCGGGCTATTTCTAAAAAATATCTGGCTTTCACTTGAAAATATTTTGAATATAAAAATGTATCCATTGTCCAAGTTTGGTACATCGAGCTCGAAATTCGCCAAAATGATGGGACTTTGAAAATTTACCCTCAAAGCATGTTTGGTTATTTTCGGGGGAGCATACATTCTCCGCTTTGTCCGTCCGTCCTTCCGCCCATCCGTCCTTTCGTCCGTCTTTCAGTCCCATTTTCTTGTCCGGACTATTGCTCAGCAACTACTAGTCAGAATTCAATGAAACATCATGGAAAGCTTCATCACCAAGAGGAGGTATGCACTGAACCAGGAAGTTCCGCTTCAATTATTTTTCTCAGAGATATGGGACTTTGAAGATTTCTGAATTAAGTATATAGTGCACAATCTTGTCCAGACTACTTCTCAACAACTAATGGCAGAACTCCATGACACTTAAAGGGAAGCTTCGTTACCAGGAGGAGGTGTGCACTGAACCAAGACGTTCCGCTTCAATGAATGTTCTTAGAGCTATGGAACTTTGAAGATTTCTGAAATAAGCATTTAGTGCACAATTCTTGTCAGGTCTTTTTCTACGCAACTACTGAAAAGAATTCAATGAAACTTTATAGGAAGCTTCATTATCATTGGGAGTTGTGCACTGGACCAGGACGTTCAGCTTCAATGATTTTTCTCAGAGTTATGAGACTTTGAAGATTTTTGAAATAAGTATTTAGTGCACAATTCTTTGGCTTTATGGGAAGCTTCATTACTGCTTCATTACCAAAAGGAAGTGTGCACTGAACAAGGACGTTCCGCATCAATGCTTTTTCTTATGGGATTTTTCTGGGATTTTTCTGAAATAAGCATATAATGCACAATTCTTGTCCGGTCTAATTCTATGCAACTATTGGCCAGAATTCAAGGTAACTTAATAGAAAGCTTCATTACCAAGAGGTGTGCACTGAACCAGAACGTTCTGCTTGAATAATGTTTCTTTGAGTTATGATGAAATATGTATTTAGTGCACAACTTTCGTCCGGGTTCTTTCTCCGCAACTATTGGCCAGAGTACAACGAAACTGTATTTGATGCTTCGTTATCAAAATGAGGTGTGCGCAGTAAAGGGCGTTCTCTTTCTGTGATTTCCTTTTAAGTTATGGGACTTTCATTCCCATTACTTGGCAAAGCGCATTTGGGGATCCATCTGTTCACTGATCCTTGCTTGGTAAGCTAGTTCCTCAGAAACTGGCTGAGGGAGTCCATTCAGACGTATTTAGTACGTTATACTCATATACATTGAGCAATACCCCGAGTTTGGAAAATCTATTCTTATAATCCAAAATTGGCCTGTTTACACTTAGTAATCTTGCATTTAAAAGCTAAATTGCAAGGTTCTTTTTTGATAAGCAGTTTTCACAAACATTACTATATGGTATCCAATAATATTTGGTAAATGTATTCGGTATGCCTAAACGAATCTGTTTGACCAGTGTCATAGTCATACATCTGTAGTGAAATTTTTCAAAACCATGCCCCTTTTTCACTTTTTCACTTGTTTAAGTTTTACGTCGAATACTTCTGCCGGTGTGTACTGTTCTTTGGTTATTAGTTTTCATTGTGGGTTTAAAGCTGCTACGTCTCAGATTGGGATAATGATAAAAATGAAGAAAACCATGTTTAAAAACTATCAAACAAGATATTATTAGATAAAACTGACCGAAATAACATTGTTGACACATTAACAAAAGTTCCAAACACTCTGGATGAATAATTACTTTGCATTCTTTTTCAACACGATTTCAAAAGCGTCTCTATTATGATGTTGTGAAATTACCACGTGCTCCAAACAGCCAATTAATTTCACTTCCGGAATTCCGTTGTTTGCAAAACATTTGACCGAAACGACAATTAGTGCAAAGTGCGTTGTGAGTGCAAAAGTCTTTAGCGGCACGGTTAGAGCATCCGCCTCTCACGGTGAGGTCCCGGGTTTAATTCTTCGCAGGCGCTTAGAGTTGTTCACTTCCATGGTGTCAGGAGTAAACTTTGCACAATTTTTTCCAAAATATATTCCAGGAAATAACGAAATCTATCAAGTACAATTCAAGCAGCAGTCCAGAAATATGTTAATAAAAATAAACCTTTGCAGCAATCGTTTTTAATGGATATCTTACCGATCAAAATACAAAAAGAAACGCATTAAAATCGGTAAAATAATAAGGTTTTGGTAACTTTTTTTCGTATAATTTCTGTATGCGATAGCTAGTGATGCCTCTGGAGTAAACCAACATGTTCATTATTGTATATTCCGTTCGTACCAAGCGTTTTCGAACATAGACATTATAAAGTGCCTTTTGTACATAAGAAACATTTTAAGTCGAATAAACGTCATGAACATTTATTTGAAATAATGCTAATTTCATATGTATTGCATTATATTCTATGGACTGCGGGTTTAATGCAATGATTTTAAATATTAAATAATCTCTCGTTTTCGTCAGCTATTGGACTCGCATCTGGTAAGTTCACAACAACCCGAAATTTCAATAACTTTGTGCCGCGGAATGATTATCGCATCTTCAATATCACTCACTGAATAGTCATAGCCAATTTTAGAAGGGGTTTTACAAAAGAGTCGATTAGTCTGCTATTAGTTGTATTGTTATTATGCTATTATGTGGTGATTAATTGACTGCATTTTATGAAAATCATATTTTTTACATTACAAACAACTTTTTTGACTCATTTATATATGTTTTATAATCTGTGAAGTAGCAGCTTTAAGGTAAGCTGTGTTGAAGTTGCCCAAACTTGACAAACAACAACCTAGTTTGCATGTGCTTGGGTGAAATGATATCTCACAGTAAGGCAACCTAAATTTAAAAGCGACTACTATATGAAATCCAATTATGTTTGGTTTATGCATTTAGTATCATAGAATGAATTTTGTGTGTGCGTGTCAAACTCTAATATTTTCTTAGTCGAAAGGTAAACTTAACTTCTTAGAGTTTCCCATACTAGATATAGTAATTGTTTTAGGGAAAGACTGCTAATATTGTTGATAGTACGAGAAGTCGAGCTTGCTTTCCTAGAAAGTTATTGTTCTTACATTGTCGAAATAATTGTATGAAAAATCAATCGGTGTCAAAATTCTGCTATTAAATAACAGTGTACAATTTCATTTTTTTAAAAGTGCTTGGGACTGGAATTAAAGCTTCATTATGATATTTTTTACAATGCAGATCTGTCCAGAGGAGGGTTTCCGTTAGAAGAGTGCGCATCCTGGCTGTGTCAATCAATAGAGTCTTTTAAACCAACACATCTCAAGAAAATACTACTCATAGAATGTGATGGGGAGAAAGTTCCGAAGATTGCCGATTTTATCACACAGATGAGCAAATGGGAATGTTCCACACCCGTATAAATATTATATGCAGACGTATCAAGAACCTTGTGGATAAAAGTAGCTTTAGAAACGTCTTGTGAATCTAAACTGGTTTATAAAGTGGTTGTTGCATTCAAAGTTGAAACTACGTTCTCGATATTTGTATGCAATCGATTTCGTGCTTGGTATGTTATTTTGGAAAAGTTTTAATGTTAACAAATTTAATTTATTATAAAGCTGTTTCTTAATAATATAAAAGCTTGTGAACAATAAACCTGGTTTTGCTTGTGCTTTGCTGTGTGTAAATAATGAAAAATGTATTTGTTTAACTATGAACGTGATACTTAGCAAGTGCCTTGTACTTAGATTTTAGCGATTTGTGGTATATGTACTTGTTTACGCATACATCCTGAATACCATTCTATCATTTTCATAATGTGGACGAACTGTCATGTTACTACTTTGACATATTCATTTTTCTCCTGTTTCTTTGTTTCTGTTCCGTTTTGGAAGATTGGGTAATCAAACAAATATCGTGATGTTTTGACAATTTCCAGCACTCTGTTTGCTTATATTTATTGGCCGGATTTTAATTCATGGCATTAGCAAATGCGCAAATGCGGTATATAGTATGTAGTTATTAATTATAGAAAGTTGGCATTCGATATCGTTTTGGATGCATATATCTGTCAGAATAGTGTCTCACTGTGTTTATGTTTAACCATTATGTTATGTACATATAATTTACAATACAAGACGTAATTTAAAAATGTGTATGAAACTTTGTTTATTAATATATGTGAAATCAATAGTTTATATTCGAAATATTAAAAACATCTGAAGCATCGGTTGAGTACTTAGTAGAATAACATTGTTACAAGCTAAGTCTGAGATCAAACATCAATAGATTTAATGTGTTTGATTATTTGAAAATTATATTCATCGTTAGATATCCCAATATTAAAACACGACTCCAAAATGTGTATAGTTTTACGTTGTGGTTGTGGTAACGTATTAGGTTGGCATAGGTTTATGGTATTGTTAATGGTTGTATACTGTTTGTCTTTAATGTTCAGTTCAGTTTTTATTCTAGAAAAATATAAACTGCATGCATGTAAGCTGCATTATGCACGCTAATTATTTTTAAAATGTTTATATGCTTAAGCATATCTGATTTATGATTTTAAACAGTATAGGACATGTTTTTCATTTAATGACAGTGAATAATAATCATTTTCGTCACATTGTGGGACTTCACCAACGCACGTATTGTACTGAACGCTATAGTTTTCAGGCGCAATAATATGTCTTGTTCCCTGTTGTACATTAGTATAATACGCGGAAAGCTTCATATTTATTATGAATGTTAAAATGATGTGAATTAGTAAGCTATGCAGAAGAAGAAAGATGTTGCTGTTCTAAATATTGCTTTGTTTGGCAAATACATTGATTTCCGTTGAAAATACTTTTTAAAGAATTACATGTATATCATTATTATTGTCTTGGCATAAACATTTTGAAATACGACGCCATTTTGAGATAATACATTATTAATTTATACTATGTATTAAACATATAATATATTAAAATAAATTGCTGTTAGATCTATGTTTGTGTTCGTTGTTGATGATTTTGTTAAGCTAAAAATGTACAAATTAAAAGAAAACACTTATGTATTTTTTTAATTTAACAGATAAGGTTATAAGTCATTATTACAAATTCTGTAAGTTTGTAAATTTTGAATCTTTCAAATGTTTTTTCTTAATTGCATTGGCAATATTTTACAATCTCATTCAAATTATAACCATTCGCTTGCTATAAACTCTTTGTCAGTCAGCGAATAGTATAGCGTGAGACTGTAGATGATTTTAATGACACTGCATATCGCCTGTCTGTTAAGATGCTGTCAATCAGATCATCATCAAGCTTTTATGTAGGCTGCAAACTATCAACTGGTCTAAATATATAACATAAAACTTACCACCAGGTGCACTACGAGTTCGAGATTTGTCTGAACCCACAAGTTCTAAAACTGTTTTGTCCGTAGACCGTTTTTTTCCCGCAGGATATCTATAGGTGTCTTGGCCTATTTGATGTTTAGATCAAACAGAAAACAGTATCCTTATATAATAGAATGTTAATATAAATCCATTTTTATACTTTCTTTCAGCTCTATATTTACTTTCTAAAGCATCAACTTTAATTTCCTTCCCGTGTGTTAATGCGCACATACAATATTAAAAATATCTCTAAAAAATTGCACATATTGACGACTTGGCTGCAAATCGGGGGGAAAACATGCTTTACAAATATCTCTTTTTGTATAAATAAATTGCAATTTCCTTTCTCTGTAAAGCATGCCTACTTTTCCTAAGGTGTATATGATTTGTTAATTAAAACTGGTAATAATTAATCATCCATAAAAAACACATGTTCAGAAGAACTTATTTCTCTAATTTGTTTTTAAATATATATCAGTCAAATTTCAAGATCCTTTGAATTGCCAGTACAGTTGGCCAGCCATGCACACAAAATGAATCCAGCAATTTCTAAATGAATCAGGAACCTGAAAATAAATACAAAAACAAGAATTATACAGTACCTTTTACTAGATACAACTACTAGTTACCTGATCTACATTGTAAATGTTTATCCAAATGTAATAATTCTATAAAATGTGTTGCAATACACATGAACTTTTGCTGTAATACTTTTTACTTTAACACAAACTTAATATACAGTAACGTGATTGGTCTTTTGAGCATTATTAGAAATCACATTAACTACCAAGACGCATGAACTGCTTAAACTCACTTAGTTCCTGAACACTTATCCGAATATCCGAAATAGACATCAAGTTAATTTGGGTGAGCTTTTTAACAAAACTACAATTTATGCTGCAAAGGCAAGCATGCATATAAACAGACAAGACAAAGGTTGAATGAAAAACGGAACGATATAACAATGACAGGTAAAGAAGTACTTAATTTTCAAGCTCCTTTAAAGCTGCCTATAGAAAGTAACGGACCTCAGCTACTTGATTTAACCGGTGTTACCATAGACATTTACCACGAAGCAAGTAAAGATCGGTACCAGAATAGTACACAGGTCTGTAATGCCGGTGTAGACACAATGATACAGATATAGTTAACGCAATAACATATATTTTCCAAACCGTGCGGTCAGTAAAACTAGTGTGTACTGTAAAAAGAAGTGTTTGAAAATGAAAAAAAAATATTTTACATTACATGATATAGATGCGGCAAACATGTATATGAGCATAGGTTAACATACATGTGCATTATTTGTTTACAACAGTTTAATCAAATAAAAAATAAACTAACACAACATGGTATGCTTCTTGTCATTGATTATTTATTTTATCTAACATTTTGAGAATGTATTCGTTGATTTTCCTTGAACTTGAACTGAACTGTTATCACTTGTCAAGGACCATATTGGCACGTGATAACATACCTACAATATGATTAACACAACGATTATTATTAACAAACATATTAATGTATACTAATAATAGATCGAATATTGAAAAAATAATGTGGAGGAACATAATATAATATGTCTTGTCGTAATTGTGTCCGCCGGGTACCAGTCTGTCATAACTTGTAACTTAATGGTGTAGTTTAACCGGTGACGTCATTAAAACGTCGTCAAACCTTAAGAATTTGGAGGAGGCGTTGAAATCGAAAGTGCATTAAAATAAAAAGTAAAACTGTTGTTTTTTGTACAAAAATGTATTTCTTTATACATGATTTACAGTTCGTCTATAATTATTTATCGAAGATGCTGTTTAAACACAGTACAAACACTTCGTTATTTGCTAAAAAAATTAATTTACAAACCTACTTTCGTTTTCTGTTAATTAAATGTAAAATTATAGTAATTTTGGAATGACTTTTCACTTTGACTGCCACTCAATGTCAAGACATAAACATTAAGACGAAACGTAGAGTATATATTTATTTTATTTAAGCTAGCTTGTGGGGATTTCCAACCTTGGGTTTGTTTTCTTGTACAACAGTTGCCAGTTGGTTATATTACCTGGAAGGCACTTCCAACAGTCATGTTTTTGCCACATGTACTTATAACAATACATGTTTAATGTTCTATACATATATACACTTTAATTAGAGACTTATAGTGTATATACATATGGAACATTAAAAAATCATTGTTACATGTACATGTGATTTTTCCCAACAGTGTTGGGCAATCTCTTTAACAAAGCCACTTAGCATTTAGAGTGACTGCCTTTAATGCTGAAGACCCTCATTCAATATTCCATAGAGACTCTGGACTTTTTCTCTTTAATATCGTCAGAAATAAATAGTAAATGGCTTGGTCAATTCTAACTTCTAAGGTTTGACTCGATATATGAGGGCTATGCGGACATGCATTTGGAATAAATAAGTCTGGTCACTAAAAAATTAAGAGTGGAGGAGTGTAGTGGTTGGTCTGCAGTGTTTTTTTAGCGCCAATTTGGGGCCGACATTTGTTTCCCTGCTTAAAAAGTATGTATTTTTCCTCTATATCTACCTTAAATTTCCGCTCAGAATGTAAGCTTCATTAAAAAAAAAAAATCAAATCAGACAAAAATTGACTTATATGCAGGAATTTTTGTAAATAATCCCAGCAATTTGAGTATAAAAGCAATAGTGCATAATCTAGGTTACTAGTATCATTTTTAGCAAAACAATGGATTAATGTTTTGTAACAAAGTAGAATATAAATTTGTTATAATGATTTACCCCCAAAGGTAAAAAAACAATGGCATATAAGGCGTGAAAAAAATCTTTGTTTCAGGAAACATGCCCAAAAAAATTAGGGTAGGTAGGTCTGGATTTTTTATTTTTTATTTTTTTTATTTGGTAAATGGTCAACTTGAAGATTGTTGAATTGAATAAATATTCAAAACATTGTTTATAAGTGGAAACTATCAAAACAAAACACTTATTTATCCAAAACATGTTTAATTATTTAAAAAGGTTAAAAAAACAAAATCTGACGAACCCAATAAAATGTTCTAGGGTCGGGGCATTTTTTAAGGGTAGGTCGGGTTACCTGAAACAAAACAAAAATTTCTCACGCCTAAGGCACATCCAACTGTTGGCTAACTCTTAAGCAGCTCGGTGTGTGCCTCTCAAGTGTAACATTCAGGGGGTCTAGTGCACGCAAAGTAATAACATGAGTCTATACAACTCTATATAAATTTTCCTTGGGGTTACCTGCCTAATAATTAGACAAATGATTATACACAATGATTATTAAACAAACCCAATAATCTTATAATCAAGGATGAGATCTACTAAAATAATTGGATGGGCAACCAAAATCAGTGGATGGATTCACATATGGGCGGATGGAACACTGATATGCTTAGATGTGATGGGCTAGCACAGTATCTTATAGTCTAAACAAGGTATGAAACCAAGCGTGGTACAGCAGTTCTCACTATCCTTGTCGCGTTGTAGATCGTACCAAACGCAATGCTTGTGCACTAATACTCCACGGACAAGGGATAGCAAGTATTTCTAGTGTCAAGGTTCTGCTGCTTTTCCTATGACCAAACAAGTTTGGTACGAGGTAGTCACAAGCATAGTTCAAGAACCTCTCTCACCAGCTCAATTAATTTCGCGCTCCCGCCACTGCGCGAATTTATGACAACCACAAATATTAACCGACTTAATATGTTCATAAACATATGCAGGTATATGTGATTGTTTTAATAACAATCATTTATAACTATGATCTGTTTAAAGAAAGAACGAATTGATTGCTATAAAAAAATAATTTGGTATAAAACGTAATGCGCAGTGGAGAAGTGGACCCCTGTTATGAATTACGAGCCTATTCCCTTACCGATACACACGTTTATTGCAATAAACAAGTTGTCATTATAGGACCCTTTACTAGGGTTCTTCTGCCTAGTCGTTTGTTACACTTATAAATCAATATGTATTCTGATTGTAAAACACAAGTGACTTTTAAAAAAAAACGGGTTTGCAGGAATTTAAGGCGGCACGAATACGTCCGCTATCACATTTGCATGAAATTTGTACCCCGCAAATTTAAGTGATTCCACAGTATAGCCGCAGGTCACAAGACTCAGTAGACTTGCCTGGATCATTCCATTCTAATTACCGGGAGGTAAATTGCCGGATGATCAGGTACATCTGATTATCGAGTCTACTAGTAAAGAACTGTGATTTTTATTATATTTATTTGCAATTATGATTTCAACTGTAATATTTTACTAGCCACGCTATTTTCTTTAATAATTAAATGCTCATTATCATAATTTGTTGCCTATATTCCTAGCTGACGTCCCCATCTGGCTTACATGTACAGACTAACACAGAGATACAGAGAGACTGGGCCATTGTCGTTACACAATCCCTGCCTGAGGACTGTTCTCTTCAAAGTTTTAGCATTGTGTGGAATTTCAAAGTCTCAAAGTTAATATTTCCAATCACTAAATCAAGTATCAATAAATGCATTGGTAGACTACATAAAAACTATTGACAGGCCAGTGATTGGTGCAGTGGACAAGTTATTCATTTTGATGGGTGTCATGCTTAAGAGACGCAAGCATTTTCACATGGATGCAAACAAACCAAACATGTCCATCTGCCGGACACATACAAATGCAAAATCAAATCATTAGAAATTAGTATTTCTTTAAACCAAACTTAACAATGAATACCATTACTGATGGTTAAACAGTATCCTGCCACTGGCTATCCCATCTACTGGTAATCGCTGTGCGTGTCTCTAAAATGTGTCCCTTTGCAATGACACTATTTGTTTTCAAGATGTGTATCTTTCACTTAGAGTTTTGTCATTAATTTTAACAGGAGTTATTATTAACGCTTTGTGTTCTTAGCAGATTTTATTGTTTGTTCCAAATTGTGTTTATTATTGCAAGGTAATTAGTCATGCAGTGTTACTGGTATGTTGATAAAAGAAACTTGACTTATGAACACAATATGAAGTTATAGCTAAAATGTCAGAAAAAAAATGATTGAAAATGACAGTTACGAAACATAACGCACAACAAATTTTTCATTGCTGAATTTTAGGGTAAAAATGTGTGCATTATATATGGTTGTTTACGTATCTAAATGGCGCTCTTGTCACTCGACAGCTCTTTAAAAAAAACAAAAAACAGATACATCAATATCGAACTGTCTGTATCATGTTACCAAAGAAATTGAAATTTGTTTTTCCAGTCATAAAATATGACTATGATTATGAATGTGTACAGTAGAATCAAACAACATCGTTTATTACAAATTCGTCTTTGTTAGTGTGAATTGTTTAATAAAATATATTCTGTTTTATTGCACGTTGTTTCAAGAGCCATTATTTGAAAGAAATGTATAGAGAATCTTTGATATGTTTTGGGACTCATTGTTATTTGAGTCACTAGGACTCATGATGTCAGATTTCAAAATGAGTCACAGGTGAACATACTTTACTTATATAACAGTGACTATAACGCGGTAATATATGACTGTGTAATAATGCGTAGTCTATTAATAAGCTGTGCAGCTAATTAAGTGTTGTTTTTTTTTAAGGCTAAATTTTCTCTACCAAATATTTTCCATAGCTATAAGTGCCCAATTATTTAGCGGACGGGCAACCATTAAAAGATATTTGGCCTAAGGCTGCAATGGGACTATTCTCAAGTTACATAATACACCTTTTTGTTTCACTTTTGTCGATATTTTTGTGGATAGAGTATAGGTGAGTGTTGGATAAAGATGAAGTTTATCTTCGAGGCGTAGAAACAGATGAGTGTGGGGCTTAGTCATTCATGAGTCTGAATTGGTCTGTAAACAGTATAAAGCGCACCTACTTGTTGAATGTTTGCTCACTCCGCAGTGTTAAAAAACGTTGCCGCCAGGGGGGGGAGCCACTCTCATTTAAATCATCTCCAGTGGAACGCTACTATAATTATCCGCTGACTGGATCTGATGACTTCGCATTAGGGGTCATGTTCAGATGACCTTTTGAGGAGCCAATTAAACTGTCGCCTTCAAAATCTTGTGGTATAACTTCATATATGAATCACAAATAGTATGCACAAAATTAACGTGAACTTTGGATGTTTACTTACCTAAGGTACCACTATATCCATAGATATCCCCGTGAGAACAATAACTGTAAATGATTTATTCCTGAGTATCAGCTGGAAATGCACCACTTTTAAAAAACCGTGGCCAAACATTGCTGTGCAAAAGGCAATTTCAATGGGCGCAGCAGGGCTAATGTTTTATTACTCGGAAGGTCATTTGAATGAAACATGTTATACGATGTCTTCAAATCCTAACAATGTTAGGATTTGATTCAATGAGATGGGGGCAGGGCAGTTTTCCTTATATGGCTATTCAAAAAGCTTGTGAATGCTCCAAAAGTCACATTTTGTTTAATCAACAAGAAACTTGCTCGGAACATGTGTTCTTATGATATCTTGGCTGAGTTTGAAAATAGTTCCTCTACGTTGAAAAACATGGACGCCACGGGGCGGGGCAGTTTTCCTTATTTGGCTATATTGAAAACTTTAAAAAGCCACATTTATTGCCCAATCTTTATGAAACTTGCCCAGAACATTTGTCCCAATGATTTCTTGGATGAATTCGAAACTGAGTCATGTGGGGTCAAAAAAAACACTTTTGTGCCCAATCAACATC
The DNA here is from genome assembly GCA_027627225.1 of Congeria kusceri. NCBI lineage: Eukaryota > Metazoa > Mollusca > Bivalvia > Myida > Dreissenidae > Congeria > Congeria kusceri. The sequence goes on from CM051034.1 coordinate 53,746,306, forward strand.
TAATATGCTCAGAACATTTGTTCTTATGGTGTCTTGGCCGAGTTTGAAAATAGTTCCACTCCGTTGAAAAACATGGCTGCCACGAGGTGGGGCAGTTTTCCTTATAAGGCAGCCATACTGAAAACTTTAAAAAACACTATAGAGGCCACATTTGTTGCCCAATCTTCATGAAACTTGCCCAGAACATTTGTCCCAGTGATATCTCAGAGGAGTTTGAAACTGGGTAATGTGGGTCAAAAACTAGGTCAAATTGAAGAAAACGCTTGTGAACTCTCTAAAAGTCACATTTTTAGCCCAAGTAACATAAAACTTGCTCAGAACAATTGTTATTATGATATCTAGGCAGAATTAGAGAATGGGTGCGCTTCATTGAAAAACATGGCCACCAGGGAATGGGGCAGTTTTCCTGATATGGCTTTATTGAAAACTTTAAAATGCTTGCGAACACTCTAGAGGCCACATTTATTGCTCAAGCTTCATGAAACTTGCCCAAACCATTTGTCCCAATAATATCTCAGACGAGTTTGACACTTGGTCATGTGGAGTGAAAAACAAGGTCACTTGGTCATATTGAATAAAAAAGCTTGTGAACACCCTAGAAGTCATATTTTTAACCCAATCTTCTTAAAACTTACTCAAAACATTTGTTTCAATAATATCTCAAACAAGTTTGAAACTGGGTCACGTAGGGTCAACAACTAGGTCACTAGGCCAAATTGAAGAAAAATCTTGTGAACACTCTAGAGGCCACATTTGCAGCCCAATCATCATGAAACTCGCTGAGAACATTAGAATGATATCTCGGACAAGTTTGGAATTGGGTAAGGTGGGGTTAAAAAATACTATGTCCCCAGGCCAAATTGAAGAAGAAAGTTTGTGAACACTCTGGAGACCACATTTATAGCTCAATCATCATGGAACTTGCTTGGAACATTTGTCCCAATGATATCTCAGATGAGTTCGAAACTGTGTGATGTGGGCTCAAAAACTAGGTCACTAGGGTAAATTTAAGGAAGACCTTGTAAACACTGTAGATAACGCATTTATAGCCCAATCATCATGAAACTTACACAGAACATGTGTCCCAATGATATTTCAGATGGGTTCACGACTGGGTCACATGGGGTCAAAAACTAGGTCACGGGGGCAAATTGAAGAAAAAGCTTGTGAACACTAGAAGTCACATTTTGTGCCCAATCTTCTTGAAACTTGCTCATCAGATTTGTTTTTAATGTTATCTCAGATGAGTTCAAAACTGGGTCATGTGGGGTAAAAAAACAAAGTCACCAGGCCAAATTGAAGAAAAAGCTTGTGAACACTTTAGAGGCCACATTTATGGGCCAATCATCACGAAACTTGATTAGAACATTTGTCCCAATTATATCTGGGACAAGTTCAAACCCAGGTGACATGGGGTAAAAAACTAGGCAGCATTTTTCATCGCAATTTTAGGAATGGTACCGGTACCGGTCAAACTAGCGTCGTTTTCAGCCAAATTTGGAATCGTATAACTTTTATTAAAAAATGTCATAAAAGATGTAAAAACAGTAAGTTACTACCCTAGCTGTTAACAGTAACCCAGGAATTTACTCAGATGCCCCAGTCCCTAGGTCAATTTTTTTTTTTTTGCAGACATGTCATATAACATTATGTGGTGTGTTTTAGCTCTTAAAATGAATTCTATAATGTTTTCTTTTTTTGTAAATGTTAACGAAATGAAATAACAAAACATCGCAGTTTAAACGGTATACCTCTAGCCTTTTAAAAGTAAAAGCGTCATTGTAAGAATCTTGATTAAAATACATATATATTATACATGCTTTGTTCTTGCACAAACAGTGGGAAAATTTCCCCGTGCACGTTGTGCCTACGCGCGTCAAATGTTAAAGAAGTTGTATTCAGAAAGGTCGGTACACGCATGCTTTCCATGAGTGGAACGTGACGTAATGGTTGCCAGTAGACATTTTGTGCTCTTTTGCAGAAAACACAGGTTGTACATGGCATACATGTACATAAACTAGTCCGCCTGTGTTTACGAAACTACAACACTGAGCAGTAACACTAGATAGGCTTTTCGGATTATGATTTCATATTAGCATATGTGAGACTGATTTTTCGCAGTTTATTATTTAAAGTTATGAAATTTATTAAGTAAATATAAGTGTGCATATTATAAAATACAAATTAAAGCTCATGTACTTGTTAGGTAGATAATACGCTTTACGCGCGTATAAGGTTACTTTTGTGTGGATACATGCCAACTGCGCCGATTGTTCAGTCATAACAACTTCCGAAGCAAAGATAAACTGAGCACTTCTATAAGCTCATATCGATTTTACTGCATGCTGAAACTCCGCCTACAGGGCGGTGCTTCACGGTGATTAATTGCAGCTTAGGAATAACTGTGAATTGTTACAATTTTCGGCAAAGTGACACTTGTTTTGATCGTTCACTGACTTTATTGAGTGGGTGTACATGTTTCTCGAGTGAAAAACAGCCATTGTGACTGAAGAGATTAGCTTTTACAGCAGGAATTGTCTGTCTGCTGCAGTCAATAAGGCTGTATAATTGATCAAATACGCGTGCCCCAGGAGATGTTTATAAGCGCAACACTAATTTTAGGCGCCCCGGATATTTTCAAGTTAAAATTTAAGCGACCGGGCACCCGGGGCGCTAAAACTGCCTGTGGAAGGCCCTGCAGCTGTGCGTGGAAGTTTCCACTTGCGTAAAACAAAAATAAAATACAGGAACATATTCGATCTTTTCAGGGTCTTTTTGGATTTTTTTCATACATTTGTGAATTTTTTAACTTCAAATTGGGAAAAATGGTCAGAATATCGATTGGGAATGGTCAGTTTTTCCGGTACTGACTTTATATAGAGGAAAAACGCTTTTAGCGACTTCTTCATGAAACTTGCTCAAAAAAGTTTAGTTCCTTAGCCCCTCTGGTGAGTGACCTAGGGATTTGTGGCCCTCTTTTTTTCTACTTTGCTTTGCTTGCATCAAATTTAACTTCTCAAATCATTTTGAATACTCTGTTGCAAATAAATTACATTGAATATGTTAAGCAATTGTTTTGTTCATTAAAACACAAACTGTATGACTTGTCAGGATATCATATGAAAATGAAATTCCTCTATTGTTTCGAAAACATTGACAAAAAGTCCTGTATTTTGGGTGAAATTGTTCCTATATTTTCTTTGTAGCTTGGTTGACAGCCTGTATGTAGAAACCCAGTACCCTCAATCAGTTTTGGGGGAAGGGGCCCACCGCCCTCTGGAGGGGGAATTTTGACTGACCGGGGACATTTTTAAAAATGGAAGTTTTTACAGATTAACTGATTTGAAAACTAACTCAACCCGAACAAACTCGCGTCTAATTAGCGATAACAGAGGATTTTTTTATATTTAGAAAAAACTATAAAATTTTATACCATTTTAACTGTTATTCTTTTAGAAAAACAAAATTGCAAACCAAATTACTGTATCTTGAAAATAAACAAAGTTATTAGTATCTGAAGAAGGTAACCCCCCACATTTCATTCTGCCAAATATGTAAATTCTGTCAATAATACACCTGGCAATAATTTCTAACAGTTAAACAGGTTCAAAATAATCTTTTTATGTCACTTGATGCTTTGTTAAGTAAATACTTCACATATTTTCACTGTCTTTGATACATGGTGACTTATAAAAGACAACAAATCATTTAAAATGGAATGCGTATTAAAGCCAAATGCTGGACTGAATCTGGGTAAGACAATGTCTCTAGTACTGCGTCAAAAACATTTGGCATTTACAAACTGCAAGTGAAAGATGTTATATACATTTATAAAGCCCAGTTATATATATATATATATATATATATATATATATATATATATATATATATATATATATATATATATATATATATATATATATATATATATATATATATATATATATATAATATCTTTAACATGCTTAATTTATATAACAGACTAATTTATTTCAGTATTGGAACAATGTATTCATTAACTGTAAAGGCATATATCCGACATCATCTCCAGTTTTAAGACCACCCTTTCTGGAACACCAAAACACAAAGTAATACATTTTACCTTTTAATGCTGCCAAAAAGATCATGTACTCTTTAAAGTAATGAACAAATGGCCACAAAAATGTAAATACATGTATTGAACAACATGCGGTCTTGATGGGAAGGTGGTCTTTCAATGCAGCTTTTGCTTTAGGAACTTTTTGGAATACAAATTGTTCACTCATTCAAAAGAACTCAAACCATACATTGAATACAACAATTAACATGGTTCGAATGCTGAACAACATTTAAGTATTGATAAAAAAATACTTGAAAGGAACATAGTCTTGTGATGATACGAACAACTGCATTAGGCATGTGCTAATGGTGCAGATTGAACATGTTTATAACCTGTGTATGCACTTAAATGCTGTCAGATTAGTCACCTTACCCAGGTCATAGTTCTTGAAACAACATTTACTGTATTCTGCATGCTTGATATTTTAATTAACCGCATTACTAGAAGTACTTCATAAAATGCTGTTAATAACAGCATTACTAGAAGTACTTCATAAAATGCTGTTAATAACAGTATTTAAAACATAAATTCATACATTGATGCTTTGGTTTACTTTAAATAATATTTCTAAAGGTGTTGTCAATTCAAAGGTATAAGGTTCAAATGTTACCACTGGGGTAAAACTGGCCACGCCCTGTGGGTCATGTGGTTTATATAGAATATATAGCAAAATGACTTTAAAAATCTCCTCTGAAACCGCAAGGCCCGAAGGTTTCATATCTGGTATGTAACATCCTTAAGCGGTCCTTTACAAAGTTTGTTCAAATTATACCCCTGGGGTCAAAACGGGCCATGCCCCAGGGGTCTCATGGTTTATATAGACTTAAATAGCAAAATGACTTTAAAAATCTTCTCATCTGAACGGCACAGCCCACAGCTTTCTTATTGAATAGTGGTCCTCTCCAAAGATTGTTCAAATTATGCCCCTGGGGTCAAATCTGGTGGCAAGCAGAGGGGTCCCATGCTTTATTTTGACTTAAATAGTTAAGTTACTTTGAAAAACTTCACCTAAAACTGCAAGGCCCAGAGATTTTTCAAGATTGTTCATATTATGCCCCTTGGATAAATATAAGCCAAGCCTCGGGGATACAAATTCCAATTGTAACCACAAGGTCTCAGGTTAGCGTCCTAGGGCCCTCTTGTTCTTGTTTTTGGGTGGGAACAAATGAAGACAACTCTTAGACATTGACCAAATTACCTTCACACAAAATACAAGAATTAATCACATTGCTTAGTGTATGGCATCAGGGCATCAGGTTACTAACAATGTTCAAAATTCAGCTTCACTTCTTGAAAATATTTAGTATAATTCAGTTCATTGTTCCTCAGAGAAACTTAATACATAACGGAAAGAAAACACGGAAATTTTGCAGACACACACAAATTTGCTTTATGGAAACCTTTAAAAAATGTGAGTCGGGCCCGATTTTGTTAGTCGGTCGCATTACCACAAGCAATAAAATACCACAACCAAACACATTTTTAAGGATGGCCTCATTCATTATCTTTTCAAAATATTGACAGACAAATTAGATCCTGTTAGAATCTAAATAATATGATATACAAATATTATTTCTTAAATAATACTTTAAACTAGTTTATTGTTTACCAATGTTTTACTTTTGTTCTTTGTTTATTTGATATATACTTAATACTTAAAACTAGTTGGCACTTTACCAATGTTTTATTTACTTGTTTTTTTTAGCTCACCTTATCACAGAAGTGCTCATGGTGAGCTTTTGTGATTTCCTTTTGTCAGTTGTTCATTGTCGTGCATGGTCAACATTTAACTGGTTAACACTCTAGAGGCCACATTTATTGGCCAATCTTCATGAAACTTCGTGAGAAAATTTGTCCCAATGATATCTTGGTCGAGTTTGAATCTAGGTCATGTGGGCTCAAAGACTAGGTCACTAGGTCAGATTGAAGAAAAAGATTGTTAACACTCTAGAAGTCACATTGTTTGCCCAATCTGCTTGGAACTTGCGCTGGAAATTTGTTCTAATGATATCTCAGCCAAACTGAAACTTGGTCAGAACATTTGTCCCAATGATATCTCAGCAGAGTTGGAATCTGGGTCATGTGGGTTCAAAAACTTGGTCACATTGAAAAAAACGATTGTTAACACACTAGCAGTCACATTATTTGCCCAATCTTCATGATACTTGGTCAGAACATTTGTCTTAATGTTATCTCTGCCAATCTGGGTCATATGCGGTGAAAAACTAAGTGACTAGGTCAAATTGAAGAAAAAGCTTGTTGACACTCTTAAGTCACATTTTTTGCCCAATCTTGATGGAACTTGGGTAGAACATTTGTCCCAATGATATCCCCGCTGAGTTCGAATCTGGGTCATGTGGGGTAAAAAACTAGGTCACTAGATCAAATTGAAGAAAAAGCTTGTTAACACTTTAGTAGTCACATTTTTGGCCCAATCTTCATGAAACTTGGTCAGAACATTGGAAATAGCAATTTTTGTGTCGCCTGAGTAGGCAACATATATGAGTTACTTATGTCAGCGACGGCGATGTCGGAGGTGTGGGCGTCGTCCCCTTTCGCTTGTCTGTAGCATAACTCTTAGACTATTAAAGCTATCGACATGAAACTTTATAGGTATATAGATCTCATTGAGGAGAAGTGCAGTGTACAAAAACCATTAGTCTGCATCACATACTTTTGGAGTTATTGCCCTTTGTTTATTTTCATACTTAATTTTTGTTTGGAGCATAACTCTAAGACTATGAAAGCTATCAACTTGAAACTTCATAGGTAGATAGCTCTCATCAAGGAGAAGTGCAATGCACAAGAACCGTTACTCTGCACCTCATACTTTCAGAGTTATTGCCATTTGTAAATTTTCATACTTATTTTTGTGTCGCATGTTTGGTTTTAATAAGTCTTTTCTTTGCAACTAGCCAGAGTGCAGTGCTTTGGAGATTTTAATAAATCTGTAAAAAAAAAAAATTGGTATGTAGTTTCCAGGTGCACCACATATGCTTTAATGAGTTATACAATGTACAGCTGAACGTCGTTATCTCGAAGTCGCTGGGAGCTCACAAATGTCTTTGAGATATCTGAAGTTTGACTTATCCAGCCTTATGTGACACATCCAATCGTGGAGTTCTAGTTTTTTTTTACGATCTAAGCCACATTCCTTATATGAAAATAAATGTTGATGTATTGTAAACTTGTTTGTGCTCACAATAATGAAGTGCATAAAGTGATCAAATCAATCACAAAACAAAGCTCATGAGATTTAAAAAGTGATGTCAATTATCCAAGTCCATCACTTTGTTGATTAAACATTAAGAAAGTAACGAAGAAAGAATTTAAAAAATCAGTGAATAACAAGAATCAAGAATAAACATGTTTAAACAAAAAAAAAATCTTACTTTGCGTTATAGTAGTTATAGTTTTATTATTATTTCGATGCCCTTATTTTGCACTCTTATTTTTATTTTCATTTTGCCCTCCTGCTGGACATCTCTTCAGAAATTGTCCTTAAGGCGTACAAAAAATATGTTTGTTTCAGGTTACATGCCCCCCAAAAACAGGGTAAGGTAGGTAGGGATTATTATTTTTTTAATAATTGTTATTTTATTTGGTAAATTGTCATTTTGAAGATTCTAAAACTTAATGAATATTCAAAACATGCCTCTATTATCATAAAACATTGTTTTGAAATGGATGCTATCAAAAAACGTTTAATTATTGGAAAAAAGTAAAATAAACAAAAACATATCTGACCCACTCAATAAAATGTTCTAGGGTCAGGACATTTTTTTAGGGTAGGTCGGGTAACATGAAGCAAACATATTTTTTTATGCATAAAACAACAAATTAAAAATCTTGATTATCAGCCAAATTGCCCCAATAATCGTGGAGTTATGACCCTCCTGTTATCTAATATTGGCATTTTCAGCCATTTCTGCTCTGTAATTACAACATTTTTTATCCGATCTTCACCAATCTTCATTAACATTTTTGTGGATATAATATCTTGGTCAAGTTTGATAATCAACCAAAACTTTTTAGGAACTGTTGAGTTATGGCCCCTAAATTGTCTTAAATAATTTTTTTAGCTGTTTCTGCTCTCTTTGTCCAACAGTTTTCATCTTATCTTAATTAAACTTGATGAAATGGTTTGGGGTTATACTATCTAAGCCAAGTTTGATGATCAAACAAACTAACCAAAGAACTGCAGAGTTATGGCCCTTGATTTATTTAAAATTGTCCTTTTTTGCAGTTTACGCTCCCTGTGTCCAACAGTTCTCATCCGATCATCACCAAACTTGATATTTACCGGTATGTCTCCCCCCACGCTGTGGGTTGGGAGATGTATTGATTTTGTGCTGGAAAGTTGTGTGTCTGAATGGATGTCTGGACTTCTGAATTTTTTTTTGTCTGCACTTGTAACCTCTGGTTGGATTTTGACGAAACTTTGCAGGTTTGATTGGTACCAAGTCTAGTTGTGCATATCGTCTGCATGTTGTCGTCGGCAGATTTTTGGCGGAGTTACAGCCCTTTGAAGTTTTGCACACAACAGACCTTGTCTGAGCTTGTTCTCTGTAACCCTTGATCGAATTTTGACGAAACTTTAAAGAAATGATCAGTACCTAGTCTAGTTGTGCATATTATGGGCATGTTGTTGTGGTGGATTTTTTGCAGAGTTATAGCCCTTTAAAGTATTTCACGTAACAGACATTGTCAATCTCCACTTCTTCTCCATAACCAGCATGCCCACCAACTTTAAAAAATAGGGGTACATGTACCCAAAGCCTTTTAAAATTTGGGGTACACAATAAAAAATGTGGGTACAACTAAATAACTCCTTGGTTTTTGTACCTACCTATGTTATAATGTCATACTTAAAATTAGGTTCAATAGTGTTATCATACCTTCACACAAAATGCACAAATTTGAGTGTCCAGATTAAAGCATATCCGAAATCGGAACTAACAATATTTTACGATCAAAGTCGACAACTTGTATTGTAAGTTAGAGATCCCCATATAATTTTACTACATAATAGGACAATATAGCGCGTGTTTTACACGGTATTAATTAATTACACCCGCTTACATGGACTCCCTTTTCTTTTAAAGAACTGTAGAATACCAGTTTTTTTCGCAAAATGTTCCAACCTCCGCACAGACATTTGATTGGTTCCGAGCATAGCATAACCGTTAACCGTAGTGGAGGTAACCACTGCAAGGAGTTTGAGAATGTTCTTGAATGCAGTGTTACATAGTGTAGCCTCCCTTTCATTGTAAATATCATGCGACCGGTGAGCAGGCGCCTAAATGTCCGTCAACTAGTCCGCTGTCAACATAGAAGAGAATCGGCGAAAAATTTATGCACCATTTTGTTCAGAAATTTGTATGCATGCAAATACCCCACCAATCTAAAAATGTTGCGTGCACCGCGATTTTTTTGCGTGTTTCACGCAGTGTTTTGCATGAATGGGCATGCTGCGTAACCCCTTGTCAATTTTGCCGTAACTTCACAGGATTTATCAGTACTAAGTCCAGTTGTACATATTGTTAGCATGTTGTTGTCGGCAGTTTTTTTGCACAGTTACTGCCCTTTTTTCACATAACAGCCCTTGTATGCGCTTGTTCTCTGTAACCCCTGCTCGGATGTTGACGAAACGTCACAGGATTGATCAGTACTAAGTCTAATTGTGCATTTCTTTGGCATTTATTTGGCGGCAGATTTTTGGCAGAGTTATGGCCCTTTGAAGTTTTTCACATAATATACCTTGTCTGCGTTTGTTCTCCGTAACCCCTGGTTGGATTCTGACAAAACGTCATAGAATTGATCAGTACCGATTTTAGTTATGCATATCGTAGGCGCCAGAATTTATGCGGATTTATGGCCCTTTCAACTTGTTTACATAGCAGACCTTGTGTGTGCTCTTTTCTGTTACCACTGGCTGAAATTTGACAAAACTTCACAGGATTGATCTATACTAAGTGTGGTTGTGCATATCTTCGGAATGTCATGGTAGGTGGATTTTGGGCAGAGTTATGGCAGTGCATGGGGGAAGACATATGTTTTTTTTTTAAAACAAACATTAGTTTAAAGATTGCTTTTAACTAGAGGGGGCATAACTGTTTTACAAAGAGTTCTTGTTACTTCTAACATCTGTTTTCAGGATTTGTCACTGAAAAGAAGCTTATTGCAGTTCTACACTCAAAAGAGGTCAACACGCTGTTTGATCATCAACAAAAGACATCATGGAAAAGCACCTTGCTTCCATGAAGTGTCATAATCCAATTTATGGTAGGGTATTTACTTAGCTGTAAGGACAAAAATACCCAGACGAAATGCACGGTTTTTTACCATGGACTACTATAGTTGACCATGGTAGTTCATCGACCATGCATTGTACACAACAAAAAGAAGTATTTAACTTACATATCATTTGTTTTCCCTCCATGTAAACATTGGAAACTGATTAATCATTAATTTATTGATTGTATTGGATTTTTCGCTGTTTTTAACAGTATTTCAGTCATATCACGGCGGTCATTTAACCTACTTTTCCTGGGCAAGCTTAGCCGATCTAATCGGTGTACCAGTAGTAAGTGTACATGCCAGTAACTGACAACTGCCCTGCTTGAATCAGAGGTAGGGGGAGAATGTCCGTAGAAATAAATTCAACACCAATCCTAATGCAAGTTATGTGGCCGGGCTGGGGTTCAAACCTTTGATTCCCGGATTAACAGTCCAGCGCTCTACCAACTGAGCTAGCCTGGCCCAGTAACTGGCCATTCAGAAACAACGTCAGAAACAATTAATTTGCTTACTGAAAGCAAACTTCTACTAACACTTTTGAGCACAAATTTTGCAGAAATATTATTTTAATCACATTCTGAAACAATAAAGATATTTTTTATTTCAAATAACTGTTCTCTGTTATTTTTATTAAGTTAATGCACTTGAATCAGTGTCAATGAAAGGCATTATCATGATCGTGGTTTTAGCTGGATTTTTCAACAAAAAAATCTCGGCTTATAGATTAGCGAAAACCGGTCAGTTGGGCGGGCGGGCGGGCATTGCGATGTCGTTAACAATTTGCGTTAAAGTTTCCTGTCATATTTTCAAAAGCTCTTAGTTAATATTCATGAAACTTTACAGATATGTTCCTTGGATAGTCCTCTACCAAACCTGTGAAAGTGGTTCCGCTTCACTGCACAAGATGGCCACCAGAGCTAAAAATAGAATTATGTCTAAACGCTTTTTTCTTCTAAAACTATGGCTAGATTTTCAAATAATTGTACACAAATGTACGTTTGGTGTTCCTCTACCAAACTTATTCAAATGGTTCCCCCTCACTGCACAAAATGGCCACTATAGCTAAAAATAGAATTTGCGTGAAAGTTTCGTATTCCTGTCATATTTTCAAAAGTTCGTGGTCAATCTTCATGAAACTTTACACAAATGTTCATTGAATGGTCCTCTACCAAACCTGTGAAAATGGTTCCGCTTCACTGCACAAGAGCTAAAAATAGATATGTCTAAACGCCAATTTCTTCTAAACCTATGGCTAGATTTTCAAATAATTTCACACCAATGTTCGTTTAGTGTTAGTGGTCCTCTACCAAATTTATTTAAATGGTTCTGCCTCACTGCAGAAGATGGCCGCCATAGCTAAAAAATGGAAATATGTCTAAACACCAGTTATGAAATATGTCTAAAAGCCATTTTCTTCTAAACCTATGGCTAGTTTTTTAAATAATTTTACACAAGTGTTCGTTTGGTGGTCCTCAACCAAACTTATTCAACGCAATATCTTAAATCTTACATTTTCAATATCACATTTAACCATGAGTAACTATTTAAGGAACATTTTCATCCATCTTGTGTTTGATCATTATTTTCAAAAAAAAAAGATAGCATGTCCAGTTGAGAAAAGTTCCTTTGACGGACACTTTCTTAAATGCAGATATGCAACATTGCATAGAAACAAACATAATTATGTCAGTAATTTCATGCCATCTCTCTAGTCCACACTTTTTTTCCATTTTATTTGGAGACCAAATTTTTGCCTAGTCTCACCACACTGCATACATTTTTTATCATCGACATGAACTTCCGTACTTATTCACCAACATTGACTTGTACATGTACCCCCATCAGCAAAAGAAAAGATCCGGCTTTAATGCGGTTTCCGCATTTTTCTCTTGTTGATGTTTGATAAAGCAGACCATGGTATTTGATGGTTGACCATGGTCGACCATGGTCAACCATGGATGGCTGCAGTCAAATACCATGCTGACCATGGTCAATCATGGTCTTGATAAAGCAGACCATGGTATTTGATGATCGACCATGATAGTCCATGGTCGGCAGTCAAATACCATGTTGACCATGGTCGAACATGGTCGACCATGGTGTAATTTTCGTCTCGGTAATATGTGTAAATGTAACATAATAATGTTATTGTTAAAATGGAAATGTATTTATAAAATTAAATATTGGCTTTTAAGATTGATATTATGCTGGTCCTTTCTAAAGTTTTTGATATGTGATACTCACTTTATTTACTTCAATGCCATTCTATGTAAAAAAGGAAAATAATCGGAATGAAATGTGACGCTGGATCAAGCAAAATAGTAGCTTCTGATCAATTTACTCTGGGTTGGAACTATCTCAAACTTTATTAATACATGTACTTGACACTCTTCTTAGAAAAAAGTGAGTGTACACAGCAATATATTTTTTTTTGGCATGAAGTAGAAAACAAAACATAAACTTAAAAAATATCATTAAGCCAAAAGCTGTCAAATTTAATGGTGCTAGATTTCAGCCATTTGAAACAATGTTAAGTGTTTAGAATATGTTTTGTTTCCCCTCTGTTTGCAGGTGTAGTCAAAATCTTCTCATTGGCTGAGGTTGAAGTTGATATGCCATGGTCAGTTTTATCCCATTTCAATATTGAGGAGTACCTGGAGTCAGAAAAAATAAATGTCTTGGAAAACAAGGATAATACAGATGTTGCAAGTTTTGAATGTGAAGAGAAAACAAAAGAAGATGTGAAAAAAATTATAGAAACTTTTGTGAGCAAAAATATATGCTCATCAGCTGTACAATTCCAAAGTAATTTAGCCTTAAAATTACTGCTTTTAAATGGTGAATTAAACACCAATGTTCTGACCTACTTGCAAACCTTGTGCGGGAAGACTAAATTTGTATATGTTAATACAACATCTGGAATGTGTTATATATATAGCAAAACCTCAAAGGAATTGCACAATTTAGAACAAACAATAGCTCAGGCTATTGTTGAAATGGTCTATACAGAGTCAGAACTGAAGCATATACATGCATTCGTTGAAAAATGGCATAAAGCCAACAAACTTATTTCATGTTGTAAAAGTGATTATGCTACGAAATTTGTTGCAACTCGTGATGTATTAGACGATTTAGAAAAAAATGCAGTTTATGAACATTTGGTACAGATTACTTTGCTTGAAAGTGAATTACTGTCAACATGTGAGGAACTCAAAAGGGAATTGATGAATTTTTCAAAGTCACTTTGCATCACTGTGGTAGACCATGACAAACAGGCAAAACTACTGATTTTGAAGGGGACAAAAAAACGTGTCAAAGAACTGATGTCAAAATTGAGAAAAATGTACGTGCAAATAGAAGATTCGTACAGTGTACATTTATCAAAGGTCCATTCAATAAATGATGAATTGCAAAAAGTTGGTGAAGAAAATTCTTTCTCTGTGGACATAACTGTTAGTTCACCAACACAGGAGGTTGATATTGGAGGAAAAGTGATTGCTAGTTGGCTTGATTCTGATGGCAGCGGTATATATCTAGTTAAAGGTGATCTGCTGGCATTAAAGGTTGACTTCATAGTGATTCTTACAACGACAGTCTTATTCCCGCTGTACCGTACCAAAGAATTAAAATTTGGTAAGATTTTAATTTTTACCTACTTTCTTTTCATTCTAATGATATCATGTTGCATAATGTTTTGGGGGGGAGGGGGGCTATATAGGAGTCAGTTTGTCTCGTCCCATCACGTCCCGAAAAGGTTATTTGCACTTTCTTGAAAAGTATTTGACCTACAGTTTTTAAACTTGGTATACTTATTCAGCATGATGAGATAAGTATGTAGGACAAGAACCATAGATCTATCATGGATTTTTAGCTCGACTTTTCGAAGAAAAGGCAACTCATTCTATTCGCCCGGGCATCTGCGTCGGCGTATAGGCTAGGTTAAAGTTTTTCTGTAGGCTAGTTTCTCAGGAATTGGTGGGGGATTTCATTCAAACTTAACACATTTATTCACCATATTTAAATGGATCTATAGGATAAGTTTGGTAACTCTAGTTTCAGATTTGCCTATAATTTGTCAAAATTATAGGCCTTTTTACACTTAGAACTTTTACATATAAGCTATTTGGACAAACATTTTACATATAAGCTATTTGGATAGGTTAAAGTTTTTCGGTAAGCTAGTTACTCAGGGATGACTTGAGAGATTTCATTCAAACTTGCTTTTTGTATTTGTTTTGTGACTTGTGGTAATTGAAACATACTTTAGAGTGTTTAATCAAGACATTTTACATTTTGGGGAAGCAAATGAAAGGCGGAAATATTTACTTGAAGGCAGTTTGAACCATTAAGATATGAATGGCTGCTTACTGACAGAGTCGAAGGTAGAGCCACCATTAAAAAAGTACACAGCGTATTGGATTATTTGAATATAAAAGAATCCATGATAAATGTTTATTGTTATATTTATACCCAACTGAAACATTAAATTGTATGTAGTATTTTTCTGTAAATTATTCACATTTACACCAATTTTTTTTTATTGTCAGTTGTCTCTCGTCTGTCAACAGTCGTCAAACATTTTCTCCTCTGAACTTTTGTGGGCTCAACTTCTCTTTAACAGCTGGACAGATTTCCTGTAAACTTCACAGCTGAACAACCTTAATGTGTAGATGATCATAAAAGAAGGAATTTGGCAGTGACCAATTTTGGCCCTTTGACATTTTTCCGCTATATATATATCATGAAATTTTGTGGACTCAATTTTTAACAGCTTGGTGGATTTCGCTCAATCTTTCACAGCTGAACAACCTTAATGTGCAGATGATCTTAAAGGAAGGAATTTTGGCTGCGACCAATTTTGGCAGAATTATGGCCCTTTGTCTTTTATTTTCCACTATAGAATTTCTATGAAAATGCATTTGTGAAGGCAAAAATTAGTGTTGGCAGCTCGCCCTTGTGTGTGTCCAAACATGCATCGTGAGGGCATCTGTGTCTGTGACACATCTAGTTTTCTTTCGTTTAAAATTCTGGCAGCCATATATATATGACTTTATAGAGAACCTTGAAAATCTTCCTGTCTGACAACACTGGCTGGATTTCCAAATAATTTCACAGAAACGTTTCTTTTACGAGATTTTTTCAAATAATTCTGATTTGTTTAAAACATTGTTGCCAGGGTGCGGCACAGTTTTCCTTATATGGATTCTTGTCTAAAAACCACCTTCTTGATTCCAGGAACAAATATAATTTTACAGAAATGTTCCTTGGTCGTCTATCTACCAAATGCTTTTATTTATTCGCTTGACTTTTTGAAGAAAAAGGAAGCGATTCTACTCACCCCAGCGTCAGCATTGGCATTGGTGTCCGGTCTAAGTTAAATTTTTTTGGTAAGTTAGTTTCTTAGGAATGGCTTGAGGTATTTAATTCAAACTTAATACATTTATTCCCCATATTAAATTGAACCTATAGGCCAAGTTTGGTAACTCTAGTTTGAAATTTGTCCAAATTATGGGCCTTTTTACACTATTTTTATCGGTTAAAGTTTATTGGTAAGTTAGTTTCTCAGGAATAGCTTGAGGGATTTCATTCAAACCTAATACACTTATTCCCTAAATTAAAATGAACTCATAGGCCAATTTTGATAATTCTAGTTTGCAATTTGTTAAAATTATGGGCCGTTTTACACTGAGAAACTTTACAATTTGGATAGGTTTAAGTTTTTCAGTAAGCTAGTTTCTCAGAAATGGCTTTAGGATTTCATTCAAACTCAAACACTTATTCCCTGTATAAAATTGAACCCATAGGCCAATTTTGATAACTGTAGTTTAACATTTGTCAAAATTATGGGCCTTTTTACACATATAAATATTACATTCCTGTGGGTGAGGTGGCGGCTTCAACTTTTGATTTCTACTCTCGAACTTGCAAATAAATCTTCATACATAGAAACCCTACAATAATACTTAACTTGGGATTGCATTTGGGTTGGGGTGGGTGTTGTCAAAGTCAAGGTAACTGTAATTAAAAATAGGACAAAAACAACGTTTCTGCTCAATTACATGAGGAAATATTACAATATTAATAATAACTATATAATAATAATTTATAGATACTGTATAGCGAGACATCGCATGAGATTGCATATGGGGTGGGTGGGGTCAAGGCCACTGTTTTAAAAATTAGACAAATGCTTTTCAATCACTAACTAGAGAACGAAATTAACTTTGTTTAATTGGCCCCTACTATCCCTTCAGTTTGTTTTATGAAAAAAACCAGTAACTCTGACAAGCACAAGAAAAGTCGAGCGCACTGTCCTCTGCCAGCTTTTGTTTTTTTTGCTTTAATTTGTACAAGCCATTATGTTTTTTTTAACGCAGGTGTGCGACCCAGGGCCATTTTGGCCCTCTTGTCATTTAAATATTTTTATTGTTTACTTATTCTATGTCACTGGTCAAACAAGTATCTTACAATTTGTAACAAGAATGCATTGTACTAGTGTTGCAACAATACCTGTGGCGAGAAGGCTGAAACTGTTTTGGGACGGTTTAAATTATGCAACGTTAGTGGGCAAATGCCGTCAGTTTTGAATTTTAGATAATAGGTAATGGGCAGTCAAAACCTGGCTTACATTTCTAATAATATGAAATGAAAACTGTCATGCCATTTTCTTGTAATATTTAAGATAATGTGTTGTTCATAAAATTATGGTAAATTTTGAGAAAAGGTCATGTGGGGACCTAAACAAAGCCACAAGGCCAATCACATGAGTAGTTTATTAAAAATGAATGAACTAGTGATGGTGCGATACTGATTAA
This sequence comes from Congeria kusceri, assembly GCA_027627225.1. Classification (NCBI taxonomy): domain Eukaryota; kingdom Metazoa; phylum Mollusca; class Bivalvia; order Myida; family Dreissenidae; genus Congeria; species Congeria kusceri. The sequence goes on from CM051034.1 coordinate 53,763,520, forward strand.
CCGGTATACCGATACTGGTTAACCAGTATAACGCTAAATATGTTTTATGGTTTGTTGTATTCTTGTATGTAGAGTAACATTTGTTGCACAACTTGCAAAGTACTTTAAAGACGCTCAATATCAGTAATAATAAATTGACACTCAGCACTATTTATAAAGTTAAAGCGCACTGGAGCTGATACATCTGTTTTAAATAAAAATAAAAATAAACTGATTGTACCAGCTGTTACTAATTGTGCATATATGGCCAAAATCCAATGAAACTTTATGCGAAGCTTCATTACCAAAGGCCAGCAAGCATATGTCATGTCTTTTAACGACATTGTCTATGCAACTATTCGATCGATTTTTATAAAACTTAACAGAAATGTTTCTTATGTAGTCATCTGCCAAAGATGCTCATATCCATTCTTCAAAGTTTTCAAAATTATAAATAATTACAGAATGTTGGAATGTTTTTGTAAATCATAAACTATAGAAAAAAAACCTGTGTTTTAAGTATTTAAGAAACCTTTTCTGCTCTTTCTAGTGTTGTTAATCAGTGTCCAAAATTTAAGTCAATTATTCAGCAGCAAGTTCTGACTCATAAATAACCGATTAATCAGGGTCTTGAAAGTGAAGGAAATTCACCCAAAAATGCACTGTTTCAATGATTTATATTGTTTTATTTAGTTTGGCAATAAATATGTGTCTGATTTATATTGCAGTTATGAAGGAAATAGGCATAAAACCTGTTTTTGTGAAAGCAGTTTGTGAACTGCATTGTCCTACTAACATGCTGGACTATTGACAAGATACATATCAGATATATTGATTATTGAAAAGTTAAGCAACTGCACACACACACAATAAATTTTATCTTGTGTTGGGTAAACAATGCAAAAATAATACTACAAACATGGCATATATAAAACCAATATGTAATGCTTAAGTTCTGAAAAAATGAGCAAAACATTTAGATTTGTTTAGACTTTTTTAAATTTTGTTATTTTAAGCTCACTGTAGCATGAAGTGCTTGGTGATCAATTAGTATAGAGGACCTGTCATGTGTCATTTGTCTTCCGTCATCATGAAATCTCTGACTGAACCCATAATGGGCCAATCGGCCAGAATCACTAGTTATTTTGCTTTTTGTTTTAGAATTCAAACATTGCCTTTTCAAACAGAACAGAGAGACTTCATTTTTCATCCTATCAGGAATAATCTTTTAGCTTGTGTGTGACAGTGTGACATATGCGGACGCAAAAGAAATCATAAACATCGAAGTTATGATCCGTTGTTTGATGGACAAATATAACAAAAATTGTCATTTCCTATGTAGAGACTTTTTATCCAATCTTAAAAAAACTTCCATAATTTATATGTGGCCATAAGATCATAGCTGGAACTACAGAGTTATAACCCCTTGTTTGTAAAAGAAAATGTAAAGATTCTAAGCCAGAGACATAATTTTTCATCAAATCTTGATCAAATTCACATAATTGGTATTGGACCATATAATACTGCAGCAGAGTCTTAAAATTAACCTGATCAGGCAATAACACCAGGATTATTGTGGGGTGAAAATAAATTGGAAAAAATGGACTTCATGCAGGATGGGTACCGGACCTTCATTTTCCACCTAATCGGTACCAAAGATCTTCTGTTTGTCAACACCATCAGATCTGAGACATTTTTGAATATAGGAAGTGTAATGATAATGCAGCTTCACTCAAAGAAAGAAGCAAAAATACAGAAGGCAAACATGACTTGACCTTTGCACAGCCATCCCAATTATCTGTCTGAACCGAAGCATTAACACTTTCCCTCCAAAACTGCAAAAAAATTTGGATACCTTGGGGAAAAACATGTCTGGTTCCCTATTAGTTAATGACACTTATTTTCTTTTTGCTAAGCAAGGGAGCTAAAGAAATATTACATTTAACCAGCTAGACAAATGAATACATAGACCATAATTGTATTATGTGTATTTTAACATTTTATTACCTTTGTTCAAACCTTTCACAAAAATTTTATCTCCATCTGTAACGATACTGAGTGGTTCGAGCCATCATAGACTTCTTTATTTGGAAAAAAGACATACAAGCTTTACTAGAGACGAATATTAGTTCTACAAATCATATTAAAATATGTAAATTTATAGAATTTATTCTATTGAACAATGTATTTATTTATATTTGCACGTGTGTTATTTAATTATATTATTTGGTCACTGCAACAACATATAAATCAATCACTTGTTAAAAGACAAAAGAAAGGGACTGGAAATAAAAATAAAAAAAATTTCTTCAATTAATTGACAAATCCCAAATCTTAATTGACTAATTAATCATTACCTATTAGTCATTGATTAAACGATGAAATGATTAATCGGCACAATACTAGCTCTTTTGCACATGTAACTTGTTCCGCTTTTCAAGATGACCACAAAATATGAGATAAAATAATCTTTCAATGACCTTCCCCCATTAACCCCTGGCATTATTTTCAAATAATTGCAAACAAAAGTTCATTTTCAAAGCTGCTCACTTCAATGGTACTCACTCAAGTTTCTCACTATAAATATTAATGCACCTAAACATGTGCATGAAAACGAAAGTTCGTCTAAAATCGCTAGTCCAACGTTGATTAACTTTAGATAAAAGGTTCTTTAGGTGGTCCACTGCCAAAGTTTCTTAAATTGTTGCAGCCCATTGCACAAGATGGACACTTGATCTAATTCTTTTGTTTTGATTACCTTTTGTTTCAGAACCTGTTCACAGGACAACAAACTTTAAAAAATATGAAATTGGAGAAGTAGTATTATCTGAAAACACACCTCAACGATGTATTATTCCTGTGCTTGACAACAATCAAAGAAGGGATGATGCAGTGTGGGATGATCAGCTGAGGAGTTGTTTTAGAAATGGCCTTGGAAAAATTGCGGGAAATGGTCTCACAAAAGTTGCCATTCATGCGTCTGTCATTGACGAAAGTGTCGTTCCTCATTTTCTTCAAATTTTTGTTGAGATGTCAGTTGAACACCACTTGGTGTCCTACATATGCTGCCAAAGCATTGAGGAAATAACACCCGTTCACAACATAATTCAAGAGAGCCTTCTTCTTTGTTCAAACATGTTTAGAAGAAATCTTCATTTTGACAACGTTCAAGGTTGTATTTTTATGTATTACATATTGCTTAACGATAAGGGATGCAAACATTAAAATCTGAAGTATTTCGGCATTTGAAGTTCTGGAAAGAATTTGGATATATAGAGCATATTTGTTGATTTCGGTGTAAGATTGTATTTTATTTCACGGGTGTTCATTGAAAATGATATGTTCACAAGTGGCGCAGCCACAAGTGAAAATAGATATTGTCTATGATCACAAGTGAAATAAATTACGATCTTACACCAAAATCAACAAAGTTTTTTTTTTTAGGCTTTTGGACAATAAATTAATAAATTGTGCAAAATAAGCTGAAACGTCACAAGTTTGTGTATTCTGAAGTCATAAAAATGACGTCATAAATAATTCCAAAACTGTCACTGGTTATGGTGGGAAAAAAGTGTCTTTTTTTTTAGTCTTTGTCGCAAGATTATAATTTTGTTGAATTTTGTAAGGCGTTTCATGTAAACACATACATGTACATTTTGTACATGTATGTACATTTCGCAAGGCTTGTATAACACAACTTGTAGGTCGATTTATGGAAAAATAGTCAGTTTTATGTTATATTTTCACTGCAGTGAAAATATTAAATCTTATATTTTCACTGCTCCAACAAAAGCATATAATAAATAGTATGCTTATTGTCCATCCCAAACAGTGTGCAGAGTAAAACTGAAAATGTTATTTGTTTAAAATATGCAGTGAATTTGTGGAGCATAATTGAAACATTGTTTGATTGTAACCACCATGAAGTTTGGAATCAAGTTAAATATGAGATGCAGAGGGCAAGCACCATGACTATGTCAACAATCTTGATGCACTTAGTGTAATACTCTTGCGCCAAATGTACAGTTTAAAGGAGCGTATCGATGCGAGGTCAACAAATATTTTTCAAACATAAACATTCATTTGCAGATAATTTATGTTGAAGCATTTTTCCATATGATGGCTTTGTTTCTATAAACCGTTGACAAACGTATATTATTATTTTGTTATTTAGGCACTGGTTATTGATGACACTTTTGGGAGCGCTGGGAAATAAGAACTAGCAGTAAAATCAATATGAATGATGTACAGTCTCGTGTCTGCATGCCATACATAAACATTGCATAGCATTGAGCATATTTAAATTGAATATGTGATTTAGTAGGCTTGAGTTCGTATCCTACTGAAATTGTGTTTCCCCTTTTTTGGGAACATATAACGAAAGTTTGGCAGTGGTTGCGTCCCCTTTAGTTTGTGATTACAATAACTTGATGAGTTTGTGTGCAATCGTTATGAAACTTTAGGAAAGTAGTGTTAGTGGGCATTATAAAAAGAAAGGTTCTTTGGATATATTACATTTTTGCTTACCGATTCTTTCAATATATTGCTACTTATATGCTAATATATTCGAGACAAATAGGAAATTATATTGTTTTAATATGTGCCTTTATTTATGCGAAGTACTGTCGATAAGTCCCTTTAACTTCAAACTGTATTTATCTTGTTCAACACAATTAAAAAGGGCAATGTGATGATATGATTAGGAAAATGGCTTTCATTAAATGTATGTCTAAAACCTCTGTTGCATGTTTGTTTTGCATTTGAATTGATATTGTTTACAGGGCTGTTTGCTTTATTCCATTTTCCTTGTTAAATAAGGATTGTTTTTTTCATTTTGCAGGATTTCATAAGATTGCAGTAGAAATTAAGGAAGGTTCCATTGTTGAGGAAAAGGTACTTTATCATACACATATTTAGATGCCCTACATATAATTAAATGTATTTTGTTTGCTTGAAATATTACAATTTTTCATACATTTATATGCATAATTTTGAGATAGTTGTTTTCCATTTCATTGTAACAGGCAGATATGTTCAAAATAACATGGAAAATATTGTTTTACAGTTTACAATTACAAATGTACCACAGCTGTAAGTTTGTGTACACAGTTGGTGAAGATGGGTTCAATTTTATTGTAATATACAAATCATGCAACCAATGAGTGTTTAAAATTACACTGAGGATATTGCTCACAATTAACATTCAAGTTAGAATGGCAGCATTGTTTTTACACATAACATCTAACAAAATACATTTAGATGTCGTTAGGACAAATGACCAGAAATGTGCTTTTCTCAACATTGCTGATATGATTTTATTTCCCGTATTTATATTCAACACAATAATGATTTGTTTAAATTGTTGAACACATTTTACATAAGGTTAACACACTTCTTTGATCTTGAAAATTATACAAAGTATAAGTATGAAAGCAAGACACAATCATGACTACATGTTACAGTATTGTCACATGCTGTACTGAGATACAAACGACATAATGAGAACGCTCACTCATACACACTTAATAATATTGAAAGAACTCTTCCTCGGCTGGTCCTCTGGCAAAGTTGCTTAATTCATTGTCCATTTGCATCTGATATCTGACGTTACTTTAACTTTATAGCGTCTTCGTTTGATAAGCAAATCTATGCAAAGTATTTCTATAAGAGTATTTAAAAAGTAGGGCAGTTAAACAACCAGATGAATTATAGTGCATTAGTGCACTCATTAGTGCACTCATGAGTGCACTCATGTCTGATTATGTCTGTTAAAATGTCATAGATAAGTCTCATTCCCAGTCCATAGTCTGGTGAGCAAATTGGATCATCTTGAACCTCCTGTGTCTATTATGTAAAGGAAAACAAATATATATAATGTAATTTAAGTTCTGTGTTGTAGATTGATCATCATACTTGTTGTGTTCCTATGATTGATGCATATAATATGTTACTATCAATGTGAATGTTTATATTTAACAGCTAACTGTCTTCATATTTCCACAGGCTGATGTGCTGGTCAACACAGCAGACACTTCTCTTGACCTTCAAAAAGGCTTGTTGTCACAGATGTTTTATCAGCATGCTGGACAAGAAATACAGGATGAGTGCAAGAAATTGCATCCAGAAGGTGTGCCCTTCGGGAAATGTGCAGTGACTAGTGGTGGACGGTTGGCAAAAAATGGAGTTCGTAATATTGTACACTGTGTGTTGCCAGTATGCGACAAAGCTCAATTTAAAAAGGTTTGTTCACAAAATATTTTGGTTATTAGATTGGGGAATGTTCGTGGGCGGGCGGCCGGGATGGCGGCATCAACTTATCGTTTTCACTCTGTAACTTGAGAACCGATTGAGATATTTTAATGAAACTTCATACATAGATACCTTATATTGAGACCTCGCTTGGGATTGCTTATGGGGTGGGTTGGGTCAAGGTCAAGGTCACAGATGCTAAAACTAAAAAAAGGTTTCCGCTAAAGAGCTTGAGAACACGTCAAGATATTTTAGTGAAACTTCATACATAGATACCTTATATCGAGACCTCTCTCAGGATTGCATATGGAGCTGGTGGGGTCAAGGTCACCGCTGCTAAAAGAAAAACGGTTTCCTCTCAATAACTTGAGAACACATCAAGATATTTTAATGTCACTTCCTACATATATACTTTATATTGAGACCTTGCTTGGGATTGTATATGGGATGAGTGGGGTCAAGGTCAAGGTCACCTTTACTAAAAATAGAAAAACTGTTTGCACTCAATAACTTTGGAATCCATAAAGATATTTTAATGAAATTTATGCATAGATACCATACATTGAAATCTCGCTTGGGATTGCATATGGGGTGGGTAGGGTAAAGGTCAAGGTCACCATTACTAAAAATAGAAAAACGGTTTCTTCTCAATAACTTGAGAACAAATCAAGATATTTAATGAAACTCATACATAATATATACCTTATATCGAAGCCTTGCTTGAGATTGCATATGGATTGGGTGTGGTCAAGGTCAAGATGATAGTTTTTAAAAATAGAAAATGGTTTTCGCTTAATAACTTGAGAATGCATCAAAATATTTTAATGAAACTTCAGACATAGATACCTTATATTGAGACTGCTCTTGGGATTGCATATGTGCTGGGTGGGGTCTAGGTCAAGGTCACCATTACTTAAAATAGAAAAACTGTTTTCGCTCAATAACTTGACAATGCATTGAGATATTTTAATGAAACTTCATACATAGATATCTTGTATTGAGACATCGCTTGGGATTGCATATAGGGATGGTGGGGTCAAGGTTTCCATTACTCAAAATAGAAAAATGGTTTCTGCTCAATAAACTTTAGAATGCATCAAGATAATTTATTGAAACTTCATACATAGATACCTTGTATCTAGACCATGCTTGGGTTTGCATATAGGGTGGATGAGGTCAAGGTCAATGTTACTAAAAATACAAAAACAGTTTCTGCTCAATAATTTGAGAACGCATTGTGATATTTTAATGAAACTTTATACATATATACCTTATAACAAGACCACGCTTAGGAATGCATATGGCACCCAGAACTTTCTTCCATTGTTTTGCTGACAGTTATGCATTTTGTTCAAAAAATTTAGTTTTCTTGGAATTTCCAATTTTCTGGTTTTCTTTATTACCGCTCCATTAAAGTGAGTAGGGAATACTCATACAATTTGGCAATCTTCATTATGTACAGTGTTTCAAATTAAATAAAGACTTAAAAGGAACGTTTATCACCAGATTGTTCCATCACAGATTTGCTGAGAGGAGCTGCCCCTTAATGATATTATATGTGCTTGTTTGCAGCCAGTAACGCGTGGAATAATTTTTAAATTGTAGCATTAATGATCAGAACCAAGCCTAGACGTGAATTTCAATATTAGTTTTGGTCCAACTCCTTCAGTTACAGCCCACTTGGCTTGTCTGTCATTGTTTTCGGTATCACCTTTTCCATATTTACTTTAATCTGGTATGTTTGATCCGGACCAGACGGGAGCGCTTGGTCTCTGTTATGCTGCGTTCGAATTTGATAACACTTAGTATTAATGCTTATTACCAATCCATGTTTAGCAAATTGCCGTCGTGCTCCAGTCCAGTATTAGGAGTGTGTTACCGTCCTTTAAATACCTTCTTTAATGATTTGTCAGATTTGTTACCAGCCTTGACAATAGAAAATTGCGTATGACCATACATTTTGTAAAGCGTTAAAGATAGCCGTATTTGTATTTGTTATGTCTCACAGGATAAAATTCTCTATCTTGGCACCAACCATTATTCCATATGTACTATGATATGCAGAAAAAAAGATAAACGATTTTTACCGCCAAATATCGGCCCCACTCCCCAACCTGAAAAGTATGTTTTTTTGCCCCCAAAAAAGGAAAAATTCCCCATAGGTCTGCAGAAAACAAATACAAAACAAACAAACAGAAAACCTAGTTAAGATGCCGCCTGGCCGGCTAGCTCAGTTGGTAGAGCGCTAGACTATCAATCCGGGGATCGTTAGTTTGAACCCCATACGGACCACATAACTTTTGTGGGGATGGGTCATAAAATTATTTCTACGGCCATTCTCCCCCTTCCTTTGATTCAAGTAGGGCAGTTGTCAGTTACTGGCATAGGTATGTGCACTTAGTACTGGTAAACCGCTTAGATCGGCTAAGCTTGCAGAGGAAAAAGTGTGATTAGGTTAACTGACCGCCGTGATATGACTGAAATACTGTTAAAAACCGCAAAAAATCCCAACATACAAACAAACAAACCAGGGGTCACGATCTCCGTATTTTGATGCCGAAATTCGGCATCATTTCCCCAATGAAAAAGTATATATTTTCCCCCCATTTCAGACCAAAATCCTCCATAAATGAACCTCCATCGAATTTGTTTTCGTTTTGTTTATGGGAGTAATTTTCATGGATCAAATTTACTTAAGCACCGTTACAAACGGTTAACGGTAAAAACCGAAAAATACAACATGGTCATGTTATTTGACCGTTTTGACTTGTCTGGTTCTCGATTATTTGTGCTTTCATAATAAAACTGCATTTTTATATAGTTAACTGCTAGCTTATTTGCCGGGAGCCGTAATTTCTGTTTTGTGAAAATGGCTCCTGCTTAAAAGTTATCAAACAGGTGAAGCAACAAGGCACAAATACCGTGTCTTACAGTCGAAAACACAGTTTATTACTGTATTAGAATTAGTATAAGTAGTTAAACAAAATAAATTAAGGTTCAAAATTGGAAGTCAAAAATTGAACTATTAAATTGCATGAACAATTATCTGTTGCACCGCACCACCTTATAATTAATGGTCAAGTGGTAGACCGTAGATGGTTAAAATTTGACTAGTTAATATAATATTCAATTTATTGATACTTTTTCAGGAATAAATTTGTCAGGTAAAGAGTTAGACTGAATAAAGTGATTTGACAAATATATGTAATAGTTTTTTATTTATTTGCTTAGTCGAAATTTCCCCTTCTGTGTAAAACGATGCTTAAATTCCCCCGCTTGAGGGTACAGGTACACTTCCCCCTAACCAGAGAGAGACCCCTGCAAACAAACAAGTTGAGATGCAAATAATGGTCCGCATCATAAGTATAGCCATTTTGGCAAGTGAAACAGTTTGACATCAGCTTATATCGCGCGTGCCACCCATGACAACGTCCTTTCACTGCTGTCGCTTTAATTAGTAGCTGAATTAGTTGCTGTCCATGGAGGGAGTACACAGTATGTGTATGTCATAAATCAATACTGACCTACTAAACGACAATTACGTTATCGATACGGCAAAAGTTTTTTTTTTGTTTAAGAGGAAATGTTAACTGCACATCGATGGCGATAAAGAAATTTGGTTGGTATGCGCTATGAAACTTTTATTCCAAAGTAAACATTTTACAGTTCTCTGCGCTACAAAGATTTTATATGGCCATCAATACACCCACGCTTTCCATGCGGATGACGTTGTACATGTCAGCATGATTTTTATAATCGAACAAAGGCTTTTCATGAAGTAAAAAATTGTGTATTTTAACTGTAAATAAAATTTGTGTTCATGACGTGTGAACAGTAAGATTAGAATAGGCATTTCGCATTCGATACAGTATATGTGTTGTGATAACAGATTTAAAATTAAATACCAGGAACTATCTAATATTTTAATATACAAATATAATATTTTACATATGGGTATTACACATTATGGATGGTAACAAAAATGAAAAGGTGATTTAAATACATTTACTTTTTAGATTGCAAAAATAGGCTTGTGTTTACATGTATATGCACATGAATGACCTGACAAGTCATATTGCGATTGCGACCCATCGACCTCGCGAATCGCGAAATAAAGGAGTTGTAGTGAATTTCCATTTTTGGTCTTTTAAATGAATGCATTCAATTAATTAATAATTTAAAAAGCGGGACTGCAAATTGCTTTTACAAAAAAATATGTGTTGCATATTGATATTAATTAAACTAGTTTCATATCTCCATTATAAAATCGTGTTGGGCTAGAAAAATTTGCTAACTATTAATAGACTCCGGCGAAATCATGAAAAACTTGTGGAAATGACTCGTGTATAGCTGCAATGTTACATGTATACCGCAGCCTAGTCCAAATGTTAATCGTTATCGGTAGATTCTGAGCTATGTTTTTTGTGTGCTTAAAAATGATCAAAGTTATATTTATAGGAGTTTCATTTGCCATTGTTAATGAATGACAATTAGACGTGAGTTTGTTCGGGTTGAGTTAGTTTTCAAATCAGTTAATCTGTAATAACATCCATATTAAAGAATTCCCCCGGTCAGTCAAAATCCCCCCTCCAGAGGGCAGTGGGCCCCTTCCCCCAAAACTGATTGAGGGCCCTGTGAACTCTATAGTTACAAAGGTGTTAAGATTCTGAGTTTGGCAATGTTATTGAATTGCAGGATGTCAAACACATGGTAAAACTATGCCTTCGAAATGCTGATGTAAAAACATCCAAATCAATTGCTTTTCCATCAATTGGAATGGGGAACCTGGGATATCCAGTTCATGAGACACAGTACGCCATGCTACAAGCTGTTGAGGAGTACCAGTATGAAGCTGTATGTTCAAATCTTGAAACGGTTGTCTTTGTTGTTTATCAAAAAGAGAAGGATGACATGTACAAGGTAAAATTGTACCTTATTTTAATGATATGTATTACATTTGTTTATACAATTAATTACATGCTTTTTTCATTTAAAAATGTCTATGTATGTATTGTCTTCGCACTGTAGGTGTTGATTTTTCGATGCATTTGATAAATTGAATGATACTTTGGAATTAACAGTTCTGCTTGTTTTTATGCCCCAAAAGGGAACTTGGGGGGGCATACAGTACTCGCATTGTCCGTCCGTCTGTCCGTCCGCTAGTCACACTTCTTGTGTGGAGCATAACTCCATTAGAATTGAAGGCATTCAAATGAAACGTCATATAATGTTGTGCAGAGTACAAGAGCCACAACTCTTTTTTCAATATTGACAGAGTTTTTGCCCTTTGTTAAATTTTCTTGTGCGGAGCATGTCTCCATAAGTATTGATGGGATTCAAATGAAACTTCATATAATGATAGAGGACAATGAAAGGAAGTGAAGAGCACAGGGACCATAACTCTTCAATATTTACAGAGTTATTGCCCTTTGTTTAATTTTTGTGTGCGGAGCCTAACTCTTTTAGTATGAAAGGGATTCAAATGAAACTTCATGTAATGATACAGGACAATTAGGCAAAAGGCAGAGCACAAGGACCAAAACTGTTTCTTCAATATATACAGAGTAATTGCCCTTTGTTTTAGTTTCTTATGTGAAGAATTAACTTGTTGGTGTGGAGCATATCTCTTATTGTATTAAAGAGATTCAAATGTTACTTCATATAATGATAGGTCAAGGAGAAGAAGTGCAGAGCACAAGGACCACAACTCCTTCAATATTTATGGAGTTATTGCCCTTTGTTTTATTTCATTATGTGAAATTTTAATGTTCTTGTGCAGAACATAACTCCATTAGTATTAAAGGCATTCAAATATAACTTCATTTAATGATACAGGACAATGAGAGGAAGTGCAGAACATAAGGCCCATAACTATTTCTACAATATTTACATAGTTATTGCTCCTTGTTTAATTTTTTGTGCTGAGCACAACTCCATTAGTATTGAAGGGATTAAAATGAAAACTTCACACAATGATACAGGACAATGAGAGGCAGTGCAGAGCACAAGGACCAAAACTATTTCATCATATTAACAGAGTTATTGCCCTTTGTTTTATTTCCTTATGTGAAGCATTAATTTTCTTGTGCGGAGCATAACTCCATAAGTATAAAAGGTATTCAAATGAAACTTCATATAATGATAAAGGACAATGATAGGAAGTGCAGAGCACAAGAACCATAAGACTTTCTTCTATATTTACGAGGTATTGCCCTTTGTTTAATTTTCTTGTGCGTAGCATATATCCATTATTATTGAAGGGATTTAAATGAAACTTCATGGACAATTAGAGGAAGTGCAGAATGCAAGGACCGTAACAATTTATTCAATATGTTTTATGTTACTGCCCTTTGATTTATTTTATGTGAAACGCACAACTCCAATAGTAATGAAGGGATTCAAATAAAACTTCATTAAATGATAAAGGACAATGAGAGGAAGTGCAGAGCATAAGGACCACAACTCTTTCTTTACTATTTATGGAGTTATTGCCCTTTGTTTTATTTTCTTGTGCGAAGCATTAATTTTCTTCTGCGGAGCATGCTACCATTAGTATTGGAGGGATTTAAATTAAACTTCATAGAATGGTAGTGGACAATGAGAGGATCTGCAGAGTACAGGGACGATAACTATTTCTTCAATATTACCGAGTTTTTTATTGCTCTTGGTTTAATATTCTTGTGCACATTATTACTCCATTATTATTGAAGGGATTCAAATGACACTACATATAATTATAGAGGACAATGAGAGGAAATTCAGAGTACAAGGACCATAGCTCTTTCTTCAATATGCATGGAGTTATTGCCCTTTGTTTATATTGTGTGCAGAGCATAACTCCATTAGTATTGAAGGGATTTTAAATAAAACCACATATATTAATAGAGGATGTTGAGAGGAAGTGCGGAGTACAAGGACCATAACTAATACTTAATATTTATGGATTTATTTGCAGATAATTACTTCCGTAGTATTGATGGAATTTAATATAACACCACATATATTGATAAGAGGACATTGAGAGGAAGAGCAGAGAACAAGAACAATAACTCTTTCTTCAATATTTATGGAGTTATTGCCCTTCAGTTAATTTTCTTGTGCAGCCCATAACTCCATTAGTGATTTAAAATAAAACTACATATGTTGACAGAGGATGTTGAGAGGAAGTGCAGAGTACAAGGAATATAACTCTTTTTGTATAAAGCGTCATTTTTGCCAACATGTTACTGATATTGTGTTACTTTCCTCTGACAAGCATACGCTACCGGGGCATACGTTACATCCTGTGACAAGCCTTGTTATATTATGAAATTTGTATTTATGCCCTCCTTCAAAGAAGTGGGGGTATATTGCTTTGCACCTGTCTGTAGGTCTGTCAGTGGGTCGGATGGTCGGTCGTTCTGTCGGTAGACCATTTCGTTTCCACATGATGGGTCAACAGTTTAAAGGTCAAGGTGACAGAGGCTTGTTTCATGAAAACTGTTTCCTCTGTAGACCATTTCGTTTCCGCATGATATGTAGAATACACTTTGACCTAAGATGATCCAAGTTGGTATGCTGGTTACTTGGGAGAAAAAGAAGACTCCTATCAATTTCAAGGTCAACAGGTCAAAGGTCAAGGTCACAGGGGCTTGTAAAATGAAAACTTTTTTCTCCGTTGACCATTTTGTTTCCGCAGGATATCTAGAGATGTTTATAATTATATTATATCTTTCTTTCAGCTTTATATTTATTTTCTTAAGCATCAACTTTAATTTCCTCCCTATGTGTTAATGTGCGCATACAATATTTAAAAAATCACTTAATAATTGCACATAGTGATGACATGGCTGCAATCGGGGGGCATAAATGTTTTACAAACATCTCTTTTTATTTTCTAATGTCGGTCGGCAGACCACATTCGTTTCTGCTGTCTAAATCCAACAATTTCTACAACTCAGATACAATTACAAGTTTCACGCTCAATCCTCAAATTATGTTACTTTTGCATTCTTAAGTATAGTAAGTTTACCCTTCGGGACTACATGAAACATATGAGGTACGTCATGGGAAAATCGGTCTTAATGCATGTGCGTAAAGTGCCATCCCGGATTAACCTGTGCAGTCTGCACAGGCAAATCCAGGATGGCACTTTCCGCTTTTATGGTATTTTGTGTTTCAATCTGAGCTTCACCAAACGTCATAAAAAATATTTGTGGGCAAAAATCTCGTCCAAGTTTGATAATTAGCCAAGTTGCCTTAGGAATTATGGAGTTACAGCTCTTGAATTATGTAACATTGGCCTTTTTAGCTGTTTCCACTGTCCGATTCTAACAGTTTTTATTTTAAAAATGGCTCTCAAAGTCTAACAGCTTTCAATTAAAAATAACATTATATAGTTTAAGTCGCGTTTCCATTTCTTGTTCATATATTGTGGTCTGAATTGTTAATATCGGCCAGTTACCATTTCTCTTCGTTGTGAGGTTGACTGCTCTCTGACATCTTAACAGATTTTTATGTTCCTACAGAATATTAGTTCCTGTGACTGATGATGTGTTACGTACTGACGAATGCTTACGAATCTAAGGTCAAGGTCACACTTGTAGTCAAGAAAAAAATGGTCTCTACTTCCTGACTTCTAAATGTCTGGATGGATTTTCAGATAACGAAGATTATAATTATTCCCCATGACCAGATGTTTTTCAAAGGTTAAGGTCAAAATTAAAGGTTTCCGCTCAATAAGCTCTCATCTCATTTCTAGAATGATATCAATGCTGATTAATATTTCACCTGATCAGTTTGTGTGTCACAAACATGGCCCATGTTTGTCTGTCAAATGTCTAAGTCACAATTGAAGGTCATGAACAAATGTTTTTCTGTCCTTAACTTTAACATCCCTTTTAATATTTATTTTGTAACTGTGCATCTCACATCTATCATCTAGTTGTTTCATCTCAAAGATATTTAGACGGAGTTCCTTTAGCACACTCCACAGTGTCACCTTTACACTAGGAATCAAAACTTACAATGTTTATTTCAGTGGGGTTGGTAAATTACTTGACACATTGTGGCAACTGACCTTTTTGTTTAGGATGAATGTATTATTACAATTCTGTTATTTTTACAGTCATTTGTTAAAAAAAGAGATGCTGTATTTCAAAAAAGCAACACAAAAAATAACCCAGAGCTGCTCAATGTTGGTAAGTTGTAGAACATGAAACCATGCATTAATTTTTTGTATCTCTCCTGAGCACAACTTGCTCAGTGAGCTATTGGTATAGGGCGACTGTCTTACGTCGTCTGTCATTAATGATGCTTGAAAAATTGTGCTCATAGGGGCGATACAGACATCACTTTTTATTCAATGCACAGTTTGCATATGACCATAAAATCTTGATAGGTTTGATAATGGGCCAGATTAGATCAGGAATACCAGAGAACACTGGTAATGCGCCGGGCGTCACATGTTTTATATAGAATATATAGCAAAATGACTTCTTCTGCTCTGAAACCACAAGGCCCAGAGGTTTTATATTTGGTATGTAACATTGTATAGTGGTCCTATGCAAATATTGTTCAAATTATGCCCCCAGGGTCAAAACTGGTCACGCCCCGGGGGTCACATGGTTTATATAGACTTAAATAGCAAAATGACTTTTAAAATCTTCTCCTCTGAAACGGCAAGGCCCACAGCTTTCCTGTATTTGGTACGTAACATTGCATAGTCATCCTCTCCAAAGATTTTTAGTCCCCTCCCGGTGTACAATAGATTTGTCCTCCGTCTGTCCGTTTATCAGTTCGTCTTGCCGCAAAATAATGTATCTGCATAACTAAAAAAGTACTGAAGAGACTTGGTATACATATAAACGGCTATGTGAGTATTATGCAGGACCTTTTATTTTTTACCAGAGGTCAAAAGTTTTGTGACTGTTACTAAAAATATAAATAAACTAAAACAAAATGGATCCTGGGATAACTCAAAAAGTACTGAAGATATTTCGATGAAACTAGGTTTAAATATAAAGGGCAATATGAGGATTATTAACGAAAGGTCACTTGACTGTTACTAAAAATAAAAATAAACTAAATACTGTAATAATTTGAAATGGACATAAGATATGACCATGAAACTTGGAACATAGATTAAACTATAGGTTTGTCTGTTCCTCTGTATGTCTGTCGGTCCGTCCGTTCCCAAAACCTGGATCCCATTATAACTCGGAAAGTACTGAAGACACTTTGATGAAACTTTGTATACTTAGCAACAGCAATGTGAGAATTATGCACGACCTTTTATTTTTCACCAAAAGGTCAAAGGTCATGTGACTTACAGAAAATAGAAATAAACTTAATACTGTAATATTTTGAAAAGTGCATAAGATATGATCATGAAACTTCATGAAACTTGGTACACAGATTGGACTATGGGTTTGCCCTCCATCTGTGTGCGTCTGTCTGTCTGTTCGTCCGTCAGTCTCACACTTTCTGTCTGTCCCGTCCTCAAAACCTGGATCCTGCGATTACTAAAAAACTACTGAAGACACTTTGATTAAACTTTGTATACATAAAAATAGCAAGGTGAGGATTGTACACCACCCTTTATTTTCCACCCTAGGTCATAAGTCACGTGACGGTTACTTAAAATAGAAATTAACTTAATGCTGTGATCCTGCAGTGACAAATGGGATTTGAATATGAAACTTGTACATCTACTGATAAAGGGCAATTTAACGGTATTGCACAATGTTTAATTAGTAGGGGTTTTCATCAGTAGGGTACTCCTGTATTGCTTGCAAAACTATCAAAGCCTATTTCAAATTATGCCACTGGGGTCAAATCTGGCCACACCATGAAGGGTCACATGGTTTATATAGACTTATTAGAAAAATGACTTTAAAAATCTTTACCTGAAATCTCAAGGCCCAGAGGTTTGTACAATATTGTTCAAATTATTCCCCTGGGATAAAAATAAGCCGTGCCTCGGAGATGCAAATTCCTATCGAGTCAGAAGGTCTCAGTTGAGCGTCCTCAGGGGACTCGTGTTTACAGGGGACTCTAGTTTACAGACTACATTTTTCATCTGAACTGAACCACACTTGCACAGCATTTGTGTGACCTGAATATTTCAAAATAATCCTAAAATGGCCTAAATTGAAGTTCAAACACCAGAGTTATTGCCCCTTGTTTGTAAAAATAATGAAAAAATTGACAATGTGGAGTATAGAAACTTCATTTATTGCCTAATATTCTCCAAACTTGCACTGTTTGTGTTTGCCCATTAGGTCTCTATCAATGTCCAATATGGACCAGATCAGACCAGAAAGACCTGAGTTTTGGCCCCTTGTTTATGAAAAATATTCATAATTTGTCAAAAGGTGGCTTTCAGTCCCAATAGAAAATTAACTTTTTATTCTTTCTTAACATTAAATCTCATCTCGGTGCAATGATTGGCCAGGTATAACCTGAAACACTCAAGTTATTCCCCGTTTTTATGAGAAAATTAGCCATAATGGACAGAAAATGTCATTTTTTGTCAGATCTTGGCCAGTCTTGTACAGTTTGTGCAAGGCCATAAGAACTTATGATTAATCAAGGAAGTAGCCCTGATTAGGCTGTGAAGAACAGAGTTATTGGCCCCTGTTTGTGAAAAAAGCAAAAAATGGACTATGTTCAGGATAGAGACTTCATTTTTTGATTGCCAGAAGTTAACTACATATGAAGGCAGGACAGGCATCTGTTTTGCACCTGTCAATTGACAGGTCAACAAAAGTAAGATATGTTTTATGTGGGTCATTTTGAAGGCAATAATCTTATGTCAGAGCTATTCTCTGTCATTGCCCGTACTCAGGTGAACACTTCAGCCATCATGCCACTCTTGTTACAGTTTTGTTATGACTGTTGGAATAAAACATTTATAGTGTCAATTAACGAAGAGCTTTAACTAAATTGAGTTTACATTGACAAGAAAAGAAATAAAAACTATAGATCATTTCTAAAACATGTACATGGATGTTGATAAAGCACATTTTGAAAATCAGAAACTGTTCTGTGAATTGTACAATTTTTGAATGAGTGACCCCAACCAAACATTTTGAAAATTGTGTGTCATTGTTTATATTATGGACACAGCTTTATGGAAATATTTGAACATACTGTCATTGGGACAGGGTTATAAATAATAAAAGGTTGAACTCGTTCCTGTTATATTTATGGACTTTGTCATCTTTTTAAGAAACATTTAAACGTGTTGCCAAAACAACTGATCTTTGATCAGTTATAGCATTTTTGTTTTAATTTCCTTATTGATTCCAATTTTTACGAGCACTTTATATGTTAGATTAATTTGAGTTACTGCCAAATATGTAAGGACTAACTGTTATATGGTGTTTTACTTTCACATTCTTGATATATATGATTCACAGATTTTACCTTGCTGTTATACAGGTCTTCGTAGGATTGCGGTAGAAATTAGGAAAGGTTCCATTGTTCATCAAAAGGTATATTAAAAATCTTCAGTTCGTATTAAGCAGGAATGTCATTGAGCGGAGTTGTAGGCTATTGATTTTAATTATGTCATGTTTATCGCTAGAACATTTATCTGTTCTAATATTTTGCAATATAAAAAGCATTTGTGTTTACAACAATTCTTTCGCAATAGCAATGTTAAGTGGCATATTAAGTGTTGTAATTGAATGTGTTATATATTTTCAAAGGTTGATGTGCTAGTCAACACAGCAGACCCTTCACTTGACCTTCAAAAAGGCCAGTTGTCAAAGTTGTTTTATCAGCATGGTGGTAAAGAAATAGAAGATGAGTGCCATAAATTGCATCCAAACGGCTTACCAAAGAGAACATGTACAGTGACAAGTGCTAGACGCTTGGCAAATAACGGAGTTCGCAATATTGTACACTGTGTGTTGCCAGATTTCAAGAAAATGCAATTTGAAAAGGTTTGTGATCTGTTTCATTCGATGTCCATATGTAACTTACACCTCCACTTTCGGATCTGACACCATAGTTCACTCCTAGTAAGATTATTATCTCAACTATCAGGAGTGAGCAAAACACACTTATAAATGTATATCACTTTATTCCCTTTATTAAGATGCCCTAATTTAACATATTCAAACATAATAGTACAATTGTGTTGCCCTAGAATGATCTTTTAGTTCATGTGCTGTATGTCATGTGTTGTAAGTGGTCAACCATTTGTGGTAAGCAAACATTCAACAGAAACAGGCAGATGCATGTAAACACACTATGAAATCTACTTGTAATCACTATGTTCTAAAGGTACGCACGTATGTTCGGAGCATTACTTTGCCCAGCATGGGAGGATTTTCAAAGAACTTGTCAGAAATGTTAAGCATGATGAGACGGTGTGTTGCGTGCAAGAACTAGGTCCCTAAGTCTAAGGTCAATGCCACAATTCATGATCAAATATAAGAATTTAAACCATAGGTCTTGTCCGGTGCATAATTTGGTCCAGCATGGAAGGATTTTCAGATAAATTGGCAGATGTGTTACGCAGGATGAGACGGTGTGTCGCGCGCAAGAACCAGGTCCCTAGATTCAAGGTCAAGGTCCAACTTAAAAGTCAAATATCAAATATAAGAGTTTCAACTATAGATCCTGTCCACAGCAATTTTTTGTCCAGCATGGACGGATTTTCAAATAACTTGGTAGAAGTGTTAAGCATGATGAGACGGTGAGTAGTGCTCAAGAACCAGTTCCCGAGATCCAAGGTCAAGGTCACACTTAAAAGTCAAATATGAGAATTTAGTCATAGTCCCTATTCAAAGCATTTGCTTATCGTGAGCTTTTGTTATGGTATTTTATCAGTCGTGCGTCATTTGTTGTCAACATTAACCTTGTTAACACTGTAGAGGCCTCATGTATTGTTCAATCTCCATGAAACTTTCTCAGAACATTTGTCCCACTGATATCTTGAAAGAGTTTTAAACTGGGTCATGTGGGGTCAAACACTAGGTCGAATTGAAAAAAAAAGCATGACAAACTGGAAGTCACATGTTTTCCCCAATGATCACGAAACTTGCTCAGGACATTTGTTTTTATTATATCTCGGCTGGGTTCAAAAATGGTTCCACTCCGTTGAAAAACATAGCTGCCAAGGGGCGAGGCAGTTTTCCATATATTGATGTAGAAAAGGCTGGTGATCAATCGAGGCCACTTTTTTTGTCCAATCAAAATAAAACTTGCTCAGAACATTTCTTCTTATGATATCTCAAAAAAGTTTGAAAATGGTTCCGCACCATTGAAAAACATGGGGCAGGGCAGTTTATCTTATATGGCTATATTGAAAACTTTAAAAAGCTTGTGAACACTCTAGAGGCCACAAGTATTCCCCTATCTTTATGAAACTTGCCCAAAATATTTGTTCCAATGACTTCTCGGACATTTCAAAAATGGGTCATGTGGGGTCAAAAACTAGGTCACTAGGTTAAATTGAATAAAAAGCTTGTGAACACTCTTAGTCATAGTTTTTTACCCAGTTTTCTTGAATCTTGCTCTGCACATTTGTTTTATAATATGTGAGACGTGTTCCAATGTGGGTTATGCGTGGTCAAACACTAGGTCAAAAGTCCAAATTGAAGAAAAACCTTGTGAACACTCTTAGGAGGCCACATGTGTAGCCCAATCATCACAAAACTTGATCTGATCATGTGTCCCCATGAAATTTTGGACTATTTTGAAACTGGGTCATGTGGGTCAAAAACTATACTTTATAGGAAGCTTTATTACCAAGAGGAGGTGTGCACTGACCCAGGGTGTTCCGCTTCAAATATTTGTCTCAGAGTTATGGGATTTTGAAGATTTCTAAAACAAGTTTTAAGTGCACAATTTTTGTTTCTTTTTATACACAACTACTGGCCATATTTCAATTAAGTTTATGGGAGGCTTTATTAACAAAAGGAGGTGTGCACTGAACCAGGATGTTCCGCTTCAATAATTTTTCTGAGAGTTGTAGGATTTCTGAAATTATAGTATAGTGCACAATTCTGTCTGGGCTATTTCTCCGCAACTACTGGCCAAAATACAATGAATCTGTATGTGATGCTTCATTATCAAAATGAGGTATGCACAGTATAGGACGTTCCCTATCAGTGATTTTTCTTGGAGTTATGGGACTTTATAGATTGCTGAAAAAGGTGTATTGTGCTCAATTCTTGTCTAGACTGTTTCTTAGCAAGTACTAGCCAATATTCATTACGAAGAGGAGGTGTTTGCTGAACCAAGATGCTCCGCTTCAATGATTTTTCTTACAGTTATGTGACTTTGATGATTACTTAAATCGATATATAGAACACAATTGTCTGGACTCTGCTCTTATCATTGCATTCCCATTACTTGGAAAATGCATTATGGAGCATCCATCAGTTCACACATATCCTTGTTGGTCGTGCTGCGGGCGGTGGGCGGTGTCTAAGTGTGGTTTCCGCTCAATTACACAGAGAACAAATTGATACATTTTAATGAAACTTCATACATAGATACCTTAGATCAGGACCTCGCGTTGGATTGCATATGTGTTGGGCGGGGTCAAGGTCACTGTTATTTAAAATAGAAAATTGCAATAACAATTCACATATAGATACCTTGAATCAAGACCTCGCATTGGATTGCTCTGGGATGGGTGGGGTCACGGTCACCGTTACTAAAAATATAAATACAGGTCCTGCTCAATGACTCTAATAATGAATTGAGATATTGTAATGAAACTTCATACATAGATACCTTATAGCGATACTTCGATTGGGATCGCATATGGGGTGGGAGGGTCAGTGTCACTGTTACTAAAAATAGAAAAAATGGGTTCCATCCAATAACACAAGAATGAATTAAAATACTTCAATGAATTTCATATATAGATACCCTATATTGCTTGCTTAATTAAATCACCTTTGTTGAACACAAATCTAGTATTCTCTATATCCCTGCAAAACACGTGATTTATTGTGATTTTGGGTAGGGTCTCAATGGAAAATTCACCAATATTTTGCAAGAGGTGGTCTGCATAAATATACATTATATATGAATCGGTTATGAACCTTAGATTACATTTTTAGCTTGACTTTTACTCGCCCCCGCGTCAGCGTCCGAGCTAGGTTTAAGTTTATTGGGAAGCTAGTTAATCTCCGGAATGGCACGAGGGATTTCATTCAAACTTATAACATTTATTACCCACATTGACATGAACCTATAGGCCAAGTTGGTAACTCTAGTTTAAAATTTGTCAAAATTATGGGCCTTTTTACACTTAGAAATTTACATATGATCTACATGAACAGGTTAACGTTTTTTCGGTAAGCTGGTTTTTCCTCACTTGGGATTGCATATAGGGTCAAGGTCACTGTTACTAAAATAGAAAAACGGTTTCTGCTCAATAACTTAAGAATGCTTTGAGATATTTTAATGAAACTTTATACATAGATACTTTATATCAAGACCTCGCTTGGATTGCGTATGTGGTAGGTGGGGTCAAGGTCAAGGTCACTATTACTAAAATAAGAAAGAAGGCTTCCAATCAATAACTTAAGAATGCATTGAGATATTTTAATGAAACTTAATACACAGATACTTCATATCGAGACCTCACTAACTTAAAGATTGCATTTCGAGTTTAAAAGGCTGAACTAGTGTGCAACATTAAAACTAAATTAAATGTTATGAATGACACCATGAATATCAAATCTATGAAAATGTTGACAATCGCAATAAAAACTATCAGTTGAACAAATAAATGGTCCTGACAGCTGATTCAACTGACTTGTGTATATAACAAGAGCTGTCAGAGGACAGCGTGCTTGACTTTTCTTGTGCTTGTTGGAGTGACAGGCATTTTTTTTTATAACAAGAAATATGGAAATCCACAAAAAACAAATTTTTCTAACGAAATGCATAAAAGCACATCAATCAAAGTTTTAGTAAACGTGACCTTGACCCCACCCACCCCATATGCAATCCCAAGCGAGGTCTTGATATAAAGTATCTATGTATTAAGTTACATTAAAATATCTAAATGCATTCTCAAGTTATTCATCGGAAACCGATTTCTATTGTTAGTAATATTGACCATGACCTTGACCCCACCCACACCAATCCCAGTTGCTGCATCTTCATTGTATTTCGACTTGTACTTGACCTTTTTTAAATTGGTAAATGGTAAATATGGCCAATACACAGAAACCTTATTGTTTGTCCACATTGCAATCTGTTTTTTAGGATGTGAAAGACATAGTTAAACTCTGCTTAATGCATGCCGACAAACAATCATGCAAGTCCATTGCTTTTCCGATGATTGGTATGGGGAGACTGGGATATCCAGTTCTTGAGACAAAATATGCCATGCTGCAAGCTGTCGAGGAGTACCAGTATGAGGCTGTATGTTCAACTCTTGAAACAGTTGTCTTTGTCGTCTATGAACATGAGAACGATGGCATGTACGAGGTAATTTCTCCTGAATGTAAATAAAACAATTACATATATATAGTATATGTTGTTGATCGTCTGCGGCAGTTGTTTATTTTATTACTTCTCTTTTTCTACATACTGTCTACAAACACTAGGGTTAAGTCTGTTGTGATAATGTTATCTTTTGGTGCAAAACATAAATTGTAAATGAGCAGAGCTATACATCACAGTTGACTTGACTAAACAGGTATATTCATTGTTAGTTCATTCCCAGGGTTTGCACTAGTTTTAAGTTAATGATTTAATACAAAGAATCTGTGACTTTTACACTAACTTTGAATATAAACTAATACATATGATTTATTTTAAGGTAAACCTACAACATTTCAAATGTATATATCTTGTCCTTGTATTTTAGGAAAAAGCTACATTAAGTAATTTTCTTTCTATTTTATAGCAGTTTCTTAAAATAAAAGATGATGTGTTTAGCCAAAACAACAAGAAGAGTAACCATCTGAATATTGGTGAGTTGTATAACATGTTTATGTTTTCTTTCATTGTACCGGAATTCATACAAACATTTAATACTTCTATGTTTCTGTTTGATTTTCTTCGAGATGAAATTAATACAAACGCACGTTTTGGAAGGTATGGCTTTGACAAACAGTTCAGTAAACGTCTGTATAACACATGAAGTTACACATACACATGCAAACCATTTTGTGACATATACATTCATAAACCAAAATCTTATTTAAGACACAAGTCAAAAGATCTTTCAACACATACAATTTTAACATCGCTTGCATAAACAAATTTGTTTTTGGGTGGCCTGAAAAGGCGACATAAAGGGGTAAATGGCGGAGGCGGCGGCCCCTTAAGTTTGTGTGGACAATAACATCATAATAAGTTTTTTTTTGCAATCATAATAAAGCTTAAGGGAAGTGAAAGTAGGCGTAAAAGGAAGGTTAAATTCGGTTTTCTGCAAAAAAAAATCTGTACTTGTTTTTGGTTCAAAATGTCCTATAATTTCGAACATGCAAAAATTTGACCATGATAAGGATAGAGACTTCATATTTTGTCTCATTTTGACCAAACTTGCACTGTATGAACAAAATGTTTCAGTCCAAGTTGAATCTTAGACAAATTCCACCAGAAACATTTGTATGAAATAAAGAAAGAAATGTGCAGAATACACAGTTTGGTTTTCAGAGTTATGCCCATGTGACATTTTGACATAACAGACTTTTTCTGTGCTTGTTTTCCATAATCATTGGCTGGAAGTCAATAAAATTTGACAGGATTGATCAGTACCAATTGTGCATATCTTTAGCCCAAAATGGTGGATTTCGCGTGGAAGTATGGGGATGCGTGGGGAGATGTATGTTTTGTTGTTTTCTTTCAAAGAAGCTCTAGTTTTGGTTAAAGTTTGTCATTTAGTCCAATATCTTTAATACTATCAAAGGTATTTAAATGTAACTTACAATACTTCTTTGCTATCAACGTCTCCACCAGCGAAAACTTTAACAGGGTTTACTTAGTTTATTAATAATCTCGATTAGTGCAATTGAAAACAAAATATTTTTTGTGACCATCGCCTCAATGTCTGCCTTACAACGCCGTCTCATTGAAGTGCAGACCTGTTTACTCCTACGGCTTGTCCGTATTTGCTACAGTTTTACCACAGAAACTACGCACTACGGATTTGTATAGAAAATCCTAAGGACATCGGCCTTTTATAGTAGAAAAATTCGTTTTATTGGCTTATTTTTGTTAATTCTACCACATTTTGCTCTTAAGTGCATCAGTGTTATATAAAATCAAAGTCTCCGATGCGCAATTTCTTATCAGTATATATTGCTGTATGTATAATTGGTAATACAGACTATTATGCAAGGGCTTGTCATCTCAGCTAACAATTTCAGTCAACAAGTTCATTATTTCCACACATTTCCAAACATTACCAATCATTTGCCATAGACAAAAAAATATCCAATTCAAAATTTCCACAGAATGCCACATGTTTTCCACTTCCTAACTGTAGTAATTGCTGGCAGATTTGCCACTCATGTGGCATAACCATTACCAAAATAATATTGGAATTCCTATCTTTGAAGACTAATTCCACTTAATTACCACTCTATTCCACATATTTTCCACAGAAATGTGTGGAAAAAGGCAACAATGTGTGGCAGATTTAGGAACGGGTCTAACGTTTGCCATCTATCTGTGTGTCATTCTGTCTGTTCGTCCGTATGTCTGTCTGTCCTTCCGTCACCAAAACCTGGATCCTGTGACAACTCGGAAAGTACTGAAGACACTTTGATGAAACTTTGTATACGTAGCAACAGCAATGTGAGAATTATGTGCAACCTTTTATTTTTCACCAAAGGTCAAATGTCACATGACTTTTACTAAAAATAGAAATAAACTTAATACTGTAATATTTTGAAGAGTGCATAAGAGATTGTCATGAAACTTGGTGCACAGATTGGACTATGAGTTTGCCCTTTGTCTGTGTGCGTCTGTCTGTCTGTTTGTCCATCGGTCTCACTCTGTCTGTCTGTCACGTCCCCAAAACCTGGATCCTGCGATAACTCAAGAAGTACTGAAGATACTTTGATGAAACTTTGTATAGACAGAAAGACCAAGGTGAGGATTGTACACAACCCTTTATTTTTCACCAGAGGTCAAAGGTCACATGACTGTTACTTAAAATATAAATAAACTGAATACTTTAATAATTCAAAAAGAACATAACATATGATCATGAAACTTGGTACACAGAATGGACTATATGATTGCCCTCTGTCAGTTTATTACTGCAATAACTCAAAAAGCAACTCGAACGTCTGGTCAATGTAACTAAAATAGAAAAAAAAAAAAACTTAATACTGCAGTGACAAATGGGATTTGAATATGAAACTTTGCACAACTACAGATAAAGGGCGATTTGACGGTATTGTTCAATTAGTAGGGGTTTTCACCAGTATGGGACACTTGTATTGCTTGCAATACTATCAAAGCCTTGTTGTTAATTAATTTTCTTTAGATCTAAATACAATTCGTATTTTCGAAATAGTGTTAATTCAAAACATTCCCCGTGCCTTCAAATAATTATCTTCTGTCAAATTACCCTGATTCACTCCATTAATTTTTCCTTAAAAACGTTGTATAGCAGTATTAAAGCGGCATCGTGGATCGTCCATCGGTTGTACCTTTTTTCTTGTATGACGTGTTTCATCATTAAGTATAGAATGTTACTTTGGTTTTGCAATTACTTTGAACATCTTTTGCTGCCTGTTCAGTGTACAAAGTACTTTGCAGCAGGTCTTGCAAGTAGTCATTTTGTTTAAGCAGATCTTAAGCAAAGTAAAAATAACATCACCCATCTTTCCTTCCAGAATTTCCAGGCATATGTAAAGTAATCGACTCAGTCAAAATATGTGTCACTTCAAATTCTGTGAAGAATTATTTTCCTCTATCGACTGTTGCATTTAATGTGACAGTGGATGGTCAAAGGGGACAAGAAGGTAAGCATTATGTTGAAGTTGCAAATTAGATGTGAAATTATTGTAATGAAGCTATCAAGTTAAACTTTTTGACTGATGTTCAGCATGCAATTTCACATAAAAAAAAAATTGTAAAGGGTTGTTGTGGAAAGCAATTTCGCTAAAAAATTTCCTTGTATCAAAATTCAAATATATATATATATATGTTTAAGATATTACATTTGATTTTAATGTTTTGTTTACCAGACGTGCGTTTGTCAAAGGGACACATTGTGTTTCCTTCGCTCCCCACACATACCACAGTTGAACATGCAATTGAGATGTGCATTAAATCCAAAGTTATGGACGTCGTTTTTTATATTTTTGAAGGAACTAAAGGTTTGTGTTAACTTTATTTGTTAAAGTATTCAAAATCATCATTATATATTTTACCAGACCAAAACAGAACTTGGGGTGTCTGCGTTAAGGTTTATGCTCAATACGTATGTATATATATTCAGAATGTGTTGGTGACCTGTTGGTTTAGGAGATCTGTCATGTGTAGTGCATCATTCATCTTTCCTCAACAATGGGCTTGCGTTTATGATAGAGACTTTTTTCAAATCTTGACTAGGTCATATCTTATTTAAATTCTCTCTAGAACATATACGTGTATGGAATGCCTTACAAGACTAGTATGTATGTGACTAAATAGTGTGTGTGCCTGCGTGCGTGTGTGTGTGCGTGAATGGAGAGTGTATCGAGTATGCTTATATATACCTTTGTAACTCACCTGAGCTCAATGTGATCGCCTTTTGTCCGTCGTGTGTCATCAACATTTACCTTGTGAACTCTCTAGTTCGAAATTAGGTCATGTGGGGTCAGAAACAAGGTCACTAGGTCATATTGAAGAAAAAGCTTGAAAACACTCATGAAACTTGCTCAGATCCTTTGTTCTTATGAAATCCCTGCCAAGTTTGAAAATGGTTCCAGTCTATTGTAAAACATGGCCGCAGGTGGGGGGGGGGGGGGCAGTTTTCCTTATATTGCTATAGAAAAAGCTTGTAAACACTCATAAACTCAAATTTTTTGCCCAATCAACATGAAACTTGCTCAGAACTTTTGTTCTTATGATATCTTGGCCGAGCTCGAAAATTGTTCCGTTTTTCAAGAAACATGTTCGCCAGGGGTGCGGATTTTCCTAATTGTGCTAAGAAAAAGGTTGTGACACTCTGAAAATCATATTTTTTTCCCAATGAACATGAAACTTGCTCAGAACATTTGTTCGCATGATATGATGGCGGAGTAAGAAAATGGCCACAAGGGGAGTGGAGGTTGTTCAGTTTTCCTTATATGGATATATAAAATTTTTTAAAAAGCTTGTGAATACTCTAGAGGTTACATTTGTATCCCAATCATCTTGAAACTATCAGAACAGTTTTGCAATGACATCTCGGGCAAGTTCGAACCCAGGTCACATGTGGTAAAATACTAGGTAACCTGGCCAAATTGAAAAAATAAGCTTGCGAATAATCTAGAGGCCACAATTTCAGCCAAATCTTCATGTAACTTGCTCAAAACAGTTTAATTCCTTAGCCCCTCAGGTGAGCGACCTTTGGCCCTATAGCCTGAGTGCTCATGGTGAGCTTTTGTGATTGCTTTTCGTCCATTGTTAGTCGTTACTCGTTCCTTATCAACATTTAACTTGTGAACCCTCTGTAGACCACATTTATTGCCCAATCGTCAAGAAACTTGCCCAGAACATTTGTTCTAATGATATTTTGGCTGAGTTCGAAATTGGATCATGTGGTATGAAAAACTAGCGTACTAGGTCAAATTGAAGAAAACGCGTTTGTACACTCTAGGTGCCACATTTTTGGCCGAATCAAAAAGAACCTTGCTCAGAACATTTTTTTTTATGATATCTCGGTCGAGTTCGAACATGGTTCCGCTCCGGTAAAAAACATGGCCACCATGCAGGGATCATGGCAGATTTCTTTATATGGCAATATTGAAAACTTACACAATCGTCTTGTCTTTAACAACTGGCTTTCTTTCTAAATAATTTCATAGAATGTTTCTTGGCTGACCATCTACCTAATTCTTTGAAATCGTTTTGATTTGTTACGAAACATGCTCTCCAGGGGGCGGGGCAGTTTTTATTTTATGGCTGAAAAGAAAACTTCGAAAATCTTCTTGTTGGAAATTGTTTGCTGGGTTTTAAATTAATTTCACAGTAATGGTCCTAGGGGGACACTCTACAAATTTCCTTCAAATAATTTGTATTCGTTAAAAAACATGACCACAAGGAGGTGGGACAGTTTTTTTCATATGGCTATATAGAAACCTTTGGAAATCTTCTTGTCAGAAACCGCATGCTGGACTTTAAACCTATTTCACAGAAATGGTCCAGGGGTAACACTCTATTTTATTCCTTGATACCATTTTGATTTGTTAAAAACATGGCTGCCAGGGGGCGAGGCAGTTTACCTTATATTGCTATAATGCAAAAGTGTGAAAATATTTTTCTCTGAAACCACTTGGATGATTTCAAAATAGTTTTCATAAAAATGTTCCTTGGGTGTCCTGTACCAAATTTCTTCAAATCATTTTGACTCATTAAACCTGCTCATGATGAGATCTTTCGAGCGCAGTTTATTTGTTGTCCGTTGTTCGTCATTCGTAATCAACATTTACATTGTGAACACTCTATGGATCACATTTATTGCCCAATCATCATGACATTTGCCCAGAAAATGTGCACCAATAATATGTAGGACAAGTTCGAAACTCCGTCATGTGGGTTCAGAAACTGGGTCACCAAGGCAAAATAAAGAAAAACACTCTAGAAGTCACATATTTTGCCCAAACTTCTTGAAAATTGCTCATAATTGTTTTTTAAATATCTTGGACAAGTTCAAAGCTGGGCCATTTGGTGTAAAACAACTAGCTCACCAGGCCAAATTGAGAAAAAATCTAGTGAACAA
The DNA here is from genome assembly GCA_027627225.1 of Congeria kusceri. Taxonomy (NCBI): domain Eukaryota; kingdom Metazoa; phylum Mollusca; class Bivalvia; order Myida; family Dreissenidae; genus Congeria; species Congeria kusceri. Next base: position 53,793,638 of record CM051034.1, read on the forward strand.
TCTAGAAGCCACATTTATAGGCCAATAATCAAGAAACTTGCTTAGAAAACATTTGTCCCAGTGATATCTGGGACATGTTTGAAACCAGGTCACATGGGGTGAATAATTAAGTCACCGGGCCAAATTTTAAAAAAACTTGTGAATACTCTTAAGGCCACATTTTTAGCCAAATCTTCATGAAACTTGCTGGGAACAAATTGTTGAGTGACCTAGGGCCTTGTGGCCCTCTTGTTGTCTAAATCGCCACAGTTGGAGATGCTTGGTGTATCAAATGGCCCTCTAGGGGCCCAATATTACTGGGAACTAATATCTGACCAACCTGGAATCATTCGGCGTGTCAAATTCCCGCCTGTCGTGAATCACTTTCAATCTAAAGTGAGTAACGTCCCATATAATATATGTGCCTGCTGCCCCCCACCCCCACCCTTTCACAATCTTCTCATCCGAAAACACTTACTGGATTTCAAAATAATTTCAAAGAAATATTCCTTGAGTGGCCCATTACCAAATTCTTTCAAATAATTTTGATTCATTACAAAGCATGGCTCACAGGGGCCATATATGCATCTTTTACAATCTTCTTGTCAGAAACCACTCGCTGCATTTAGAAATATTTTCATAGAAATGTTCCTTGCAGGACCATCTTACATATTCCTTCAAATCAGTTGGATCTGTTTAAAAACAAGGTTGCCAGGGGCGGGGCAGTTTGACCATATATTGCTATGGGTTGTCCATTGTTATCATTTGTGTCAACATTTAACTTCAGCCATCTATGTACCAGCTATTCAACGTTTAAAAAGCTGTTATAATGCTTAGGTTAGAGACATTGGGCCATCTTGGCCATCTTGTTTCGATTTCGCTGATCCTTGGCGCATTCGCAGATAAGAAGCCGATTATACGGTATGAAGATGTTTCATTAACCTTGAGCAACTGTCCACTTGTATAACTTGTACCATACAATTTAGCAAGAGTTTGATAATGGACCAGATTGGATCAGAACCTTGGGTATTACAGTTATGTCTCCATTTTTATACTTCATTGAATGCTTCATAGCCCACCTGTTTGCTTTCTGGTTTGCAACAATTAAATGTTGGTCAATATTTATTCTCTCCTTGCATTTCAGACAATGTCATTAAGATTATTTCAGCAGTTGAGGGCGCACAAAACAAAGACAATTTACGCAATGTGTACATCGTGTCGTCAAACAAACTGTTAGAACAAGCGCAACAACATTATAGTGCCTGGTATAGTGAGTATAGAAGTTATGACAAGATGTTTCTTTTCCTGCAGCTTTACTTGTGTTGTTTTGCAAGATTAAATTAAATTCCCATATAGGCCTGTAAAGAATGCTAAATTATTTTGACATAATTGACCAATCACAACTTTAAAACTCAAATGGCTTGCTGAAGAATGGGCATAAGGGGCTTGATTTTTCTTTTATTGTACATGTAACTTAGACAAAACTTAACAAATATTATGGGCAGAAACTGCTGACCAAACTTACATATATCTGTACTAAACATGTTCAAATTAGGCATGATCATAAGATCTCCGCCGAGTTTAATGACATTTTATATTGGACCAGTAAGGCTGTGACATAAACATTTACCGTGGTGTAGCGCGAAAATATTTACCTACTCAATATGAAAACATAACTATGGTGGCATAGAACTACCTTACGCTAACTACTTAAGGTTCGCGAAAATTTTCATGTTACCACTTAAGTTTTGCATTATTTATCTTATATCTTTATAGCGTTTGCAAATTTTTTCGATGTAAAATATTTATTTGCCATAGGAAAAACAGGCCTGAAACTGCCCAGAATTGACATTAGAATTTTAGTTTATCAAAACTTATGTAGTATCACAATTATTAACTAGTTAAAATTTGCGTTGTAAGATAATCAGGCCTTTTTCTACTGCTCTCACGGGTCCGATAGACCTGTTCCCAATGCCAAATATGCATAATTGTTCCCAATTCTGACCCAAAAATTCTCAAATATAAAAAATCTGTATTTTTTTCGAAAATGAAAGTGAAAATACGATTGTTCAATACTTTACACCCGATTTGTTTACACTTGTTTTACATTTGGATATCCTCTAATTTTATCGTAGCTGTGTAATAAAATGCGTAACATAAAGAAAAACGATTTGTTTGTCCTCTATCATGATAACAAATTTGACATGAATTATGAGTTAAATCAAAATTATTAGTGCTGTTAAATTCTTATTTATTGATTTATAATTGTCAATTTCTTCATTATACTAATGATTAAGCGATACAAATTTTTACAGATTTTGAACGTTTTACGTAGTGAATTTCCCAATTTAACCAAGGTACTTTTTCCCAAAAAGGTCAGAAAAAGGCTTGATAATTATCATGTTATTTGTGTTAGACAACTAACTGGCAGCACGAATTGGTTTGCAAATACATTTGTGATATATGAAAATTAAGTGATGTAGCGAATATTAACTCGACACGATTTGCGTTGTAAGATAATTATCATGATAATATTCATGTTAGATAAATGGCAACACAAAATAGTTTGCAAATACATTTGCGATACATGAAAATTAAATGGTATCACGAATATAAACGTGTTAAGATTTGGGTTGAAAGATAATTATTGTGATGATATTCGCGTCAGTAAGATACTGCGGAAGACCTCGCGCACCAATGAAGTGGTGACACGAATATTATCTAGTTAAGATTCGCGTTGTCAGATAATTATCATGATAATATTCGTGTTAATAAGATTTTGTTGACCTCGCACCGAATTAAGTGGTAACACAAATATTATATAGACTAAGTTAAGATTCACGTTGTCAGATAATTATAATGATAGTATTTGTGTTAGCAAGATAATGCGGAAGACCTCGCACACAAATTAAGTGGTACAAAGAATATTAATATGTTAAGATTTACGTTGAAAGATAATTATTGTTATAATATTCGTGTTAGATAACTGGCAACACGAACTGGTTTACCAATACACTTGCGAAACATAACATTAAGTGATATCGCGAATATTAACTTGTAAAGATTTGCATTGTAAGATAATTATCATGATAATATTTGTGTTAGATAACTGGCAACATGAACTGGTTTGGGAATACATTTGCTATACATGAACATTAAGTGGTATCGCAAATATTAACTAGATAAGATTTGTGTTGTAAGTTAATTATCATGATAAAATTTATGTTAGATAACTGGCAATACGAATTTGTTTGCAAATACATTTGCAATGCATAAAAATTAAGTGGTATTACGAATATTAACGTGCTAAGATTTGCGTTGTAAGATAATTATCGTAATAATAATTGCATTAGTAAGATAATGTGGAAGAGCTCGCGCACCAATTAAGTGGTAACACAAATATTATCAAGTTAAGATTCGTGTTGTCAGATTATTATCATGATAAGATTTGTGTTAGTAAGATAATGGATACCTCACGCCAAATTAAGTGGTAACATGAATATTATCTAGTAAAGATTTGCGTTGTCAGATTATTACAATGATAATAGTCGTGTTAGTAAGATAATGTGGAAGACCTCGTTCATACATTAAGTTGTATCGCAAATATTAACGTATTAAGAGTTGCATTGTAAGATAACAAAGTGACTTAATGCTCTATTTTTGTATGAACCGATCAACCGAAGAATGTCATCACCATTTTAACATAAATGTAATCGGCCATGGCAATTGTTGAGTTCATACAAGTGTACCACAATTTCACCAGCTTAATAGTCTAGTGTATAAAGCACTGGCCCTTCTACTTACTGGGCCGAGGTTCGATCCCAGGCTTGGATAGCTTTTGGGTCCAATATTTGTTTTTTGCCATAAGAATAATTTTGTGATAATTTAAATTAGTTCTTGCTTTTCTTATTATCGCCAATAATAATAGTAATGATGATAATAATAATAATAATAAAGTAAATAAATGAAAAAAAAAAAGAAAGATGAAATTGAATTGAAAGATTCAAAAATGAAATAAAATCATCATATCCCTTTAACACAAAGTTATAAATATAAATATATTGTCATAATATTTAACAGGAATGTGTAAGACCTGAACTCTTGACTAATATAGTGACTTAACCAAACGTTACCCCGTAACTCCATTTTACCTACTGCGCTACTAAGGAAATTTCAAACAGACCAGAATATGATACATTTTTAATCAATGTCGAACAACACTGGTCAAGTGTATCGAGGAAAGCCTATTCTTAAAATAGCCTGTTCAACCAATGTGTAATGTAAACATATAGGGCAGGTTAATATTAACGCGCTATAAAACGGTCATACCTGCTTGCTGTACGTATTTCCAGTCCATTGTAACCATGAATTTTAAGTGTTTCATGTAATTATACCCCCACAAACGAAGTTTTAGGGGGGTATATAGGAATGAGCTTGTCGGTCTGCCGGTCTGTTGTTCTTTTGTTTCCGGATGATAACACAAGGAGGGCTTGACATATTCAAATAATTTTTGGTACGCGTGTGTAACATAAAATACAGGTCAAAATCGACTTTGGTTTCAAACCACTAAATTTTGACAGAGCTATGGCCCTTTTGAACTTAAATTCCCTAAAAACATGGTTTCAGGATGATAACTCAAGAATGGCTTGACATATTGTAATAATGTTTGGGTGTACATGTGTAGCATCATAAAACACAGGTCAAGCTCAACTTTGGTTACAAACCACTAAATATTTTGACAGTTATGGCCCCTTTTCGACTAAAATTATGGTTTCCCGGTGATAACTCAACAGTAGCTTGACATATTCATTAAATACAGGTGAGTTCTACTTTGGTTACAAACCACTAAATTTTGAAAGAGGTGTGGCAGCGTCAACTTTTTGTTTCCGCTCTCTAGCTCGAGAGTGATTTGAGCTATTGTTACGAAACTTCATACATAGATACCTAATATCGAGACCTTGCTTGGAATTGCATATGGGGTCAAGGTCAAGTTCACCATTACTAAAAATAGAAAAACGTTTCCAATCAATAACTTTATAATGCATTGAGATATTTTAATGAAACTTCATACATAAATACCTTATATCGAGACTTCGCTTAGGATTGCAAATGGGGTGGTTTGGGTTAAGGTCACCATTACTAAAAATAAAATAACAAGTTCCACTCAATAACTTGGGAACGCATTGAGAGATTTTAATGAAACTTCATACATAGATACCTTATATTGAGACCTTGCTTGGAATTTCATATGATATGGGTGGTGTCAGGGTCAAGATCACCATAACTAAAAATAGAAAAACAGGTACCGCTATATAAACTGTGAACACATTGAGATATTTTAAAGAAACTTGATATGTAGATACCTCATATTTAGACCTTGCTTGGGATTGCATATGGGGTGGATGGGGTCAATGTCACGATTACTAAAAATAGATAAAACGTTTCCACTCAATACCTAGAGAACAAATCGAGATATTTTAATGAAACTTTATAGGTAGATACCTTATATCTAGACCTCTCTTGTGATTGCATATGGAGTGCGTGGGGTCTAGGTCACCTTTACTAAAAATAAAAAAAACGGTTTGCACTCAATAACTTAAGAACGAATTTAGATATTTTAATGAAACTTCATATGTAGATACCTCATATTGAGACCATGCTTTGGATTGCAAGGTCAAGTTCACTATTTTCTAGCAATAAGTGTATGACCTTCACCTTGCACCGACAAATTTCTTTCATTTTTGTGCTGACTTATGCAGTTTTTTAGAAAAATTTGGTTTTCGTAGAATTTCCACATTTCTTGTTTAATTATGTTTGGTACACAGGTGTGACATAAAATACAGATCAACTTCAACATCAGTTACTAACTACTAAATGTTGACAGAGTTATTGCTCCTATTGAAATAAAAAATTTCCAAATACACTGATGAACATTCACAAATTAGAGCATTTTCTTTGTGTCGATTTCTTTCAAATGGATGCCATAGTTTTGTGACAAGGCCATATTGTGGGGGTATATCCGTCACTCATGTGACAATTCAAGTTTACCTTGTTGGAGTATGCAGTTTGGGCCATTAACCTTTCATGTTCATATTTTAGATCGTATTCTACCTGATTGGACAAAAACGAATGAGTTTCAACAGTGTTCTGTGAAGGTGTTGACATTGAAAAACAAAGCAGACTACGTGTTCACCAAATGTCAACAGGTTTTGTCTTTGAAGAATGACAAACAACATTCTGGAGATGTTGCTTCTAGGTAACATGATATAGTGCAATTGTCTTAGGGAAAGATCTAGAGGAATTTAGCAGGGTGCTGCACCCTGATCCTTTTTGGCCCCCCCCCCTGCTGCCCCTGTGGGCCGGTCTTCCAAAACGAATTCAGTATATTTTGAAATTCCATATATTTCTGACAAAAATAAATAGGGAAATTAATTAACTATGCTAAACGAGTTTAACTAGCAGCATTTATTTGATAAAAACCTTTGATTTAGCAATTTATTAGAAAATGCCAAGGTACTGCAATGGCTTTCCACCCTTCCCCTTTTGACCCTGTACCTTTTTTGAACTTAGACCTTTCCCTGCTGTCTTTCATATACATACCTTGTTCCATTTTTAAGTTAGCGTTTTCTTTTAGACATCACAAAATTGTTCCTTTAAGGACCTTCTACCTTTAAGACTTCTTCATGGGTACCAAGACATGCTTGGTATGGGTTGTGGTCGGTTCCCTTCCAATGCTATATAAATAAAATGTCTGAATATGGACATCTCCTTAGAAACCAACTGAAAATTTTCAAATTTGTTTACAGAAATGCTCTGAAACTAACCTTCTGAATCAGGTCTCATAAAATATCTAAATTCGTAAAAATATTGCCCCTGGGAGAAGTACTTAGTTTCCTGATAACCCCACCTGATAATGTAGTGCTGAATGATGAGCTGTCTGTTTTATTCTTTTCTGACCGATTAATGAAAGCTGAAACATTGATATGTATGTAACTACGGTTGTCATCAGTCAATGATAAAAACTACATTTCTATGCAAAAGTATTTATGAACAAGTAGAAATGTTAAGTTCTGCCAAAGTAAGACCGTTATTAATGATTTGCTTTTTAGATCACTCTTTTACAATAATTATTGTGTATCGTTTGTTGTGCTTCATTAAAAACTTTGTTCGTTTTTTTTAAAGCGCTAGGTGGATTTTAAGCCAAACTTGATAGGAAAGTTTATGACATGCATATCTTTACCAAATTCATTAAAATTATGTTAATTCATAAATTACTTGCCAGGGAACTGATCATTTTTCCTTATATGGCTTTATTGAAAATCTCCTCGTCTGAAATAACTGGCTGGATTGCAAATCATTTCAATGATATTTTTAATCGTTGACTGTCTACCGTATCTCTTCACGTCATTTTAATTCATTAAGAAACATGGCCAACTGAGTGCGGGGCAGTATTTTCTAATGGCTTTATTGCCAGATTTGAAAATTGTCTTGTCGGACACAACTGACTTGATTTCAAATAATTTCACATACATATTCATTTGGCAGCCATCTTCTGAAGTCACTCCAATGCTTTTAGGTGTTAAAACATGGCCATCAGGCTCTGAGCTGTTTTCTGTACTTTCAGGGGTGACATAGTTTCATTTTACTGACATGTATGTACGCATTTGACACCAAATCCTTATGCAAATACATTTATTTCTATTGCGTTTACACAATTATGGTATTATCTTTGCTTGCTTATTTGTTGTATGTTCTAGTGCAAGCCTTGCCTAAATGAGCAATATAGGACCATCATGTAATTGCTTCATATATCATTAGTATTATTAGTTTGTCGGCGTCGGCATAATGCTCTGGTTAAGGTTTGCGTGCAACAAGTGCATATCTCTGTAACTACTACAGATATTCAATTCAAACTTCACACATGTGTTCTGGGTCATTATGTGAGGTCACTGACCAAGCCCATAACTTTGACCTGCAATTTAGCAGAATTATGCCCCTTTCTGTACTCAGAAATTCATGTTAAAGTTTGCGTGCAACAACTCCATCATATCTCTATATCTACTACAGATATTAAATTGAAACTTCACACGCCTTCAGGGTCATTATATATGGTCACTGGCCAAGACCCATAACTGTGACCAGAATTTTAGCAGAATTATGCCCCTGTTTGTTTTAAAAAGTCAGGTTAAGGTTTGCATGCAACAAATCCATATCTCTATAACTCAACAACGGTTTAAGCTATTATAATGAAACTTCATACATAGATACCATATAGCGAGGCCCCACTTGGGGTTGCATATGGGGTGGGTGGGGTCAAGGTCACTGTTATTAAAAATAGAAAAACTGTTTCCGCTCCATGACTTGAGAACAAATGGAGATATCTTAATGAAACTAAATACATAGATACCTTATATCGAGACATCGCTTGGGATTGTATATGGGTGGGTCATGGTCTCGGTCAATGTAGCTAAAAATAGAGAAAAGGTTTCCATTCATGAGCTTGAGAAAGCATTGAGCTATTTTAATGAAACTCAATACATAGATACCTTATATCAAAACCTCACTTGGAATTACGTATTGGATGGTTGGGATCAAGGTCAGTGTTACTAAAAATAGAAAACAGTTTCCCCTTTATCACAATGAAATGCATTGAGATATTTTAATGGAACTTAATACATGGATACCTTATATCGATACCTCGCTTTGGATTGCATATGGGGTGGGTGAGGTCAAGGTCACTGTTACTTAAAATAGAAAAACGGTTTCCGCTCAATATTTTTTCTTCTTTGTAGTGGTAAAGGCCATTAACTCTGTAAAAGCAGTTTAATAGTCGAGCGCGCTATCCTGAGACAGCTCTTGTTAGCTTGACTATTCACTGAATAGTTCGAGCTATACTACTGACCCATTCGTTGGCCATGGCATCGCCCTTTGCGTTATGCTCTGATTAAAGTTTGCGTGCAACAAGTCAATATCTCTGTAACTACTACAGAATCCGATGTTAAATTGAAACTTTGCACATGTCTTCGGGGTCTTTACGTGGGGTCACTGACAAAGGCCCATAACTAATACCTGCAATTAATCATAAGTATGCCCCTTTTTGTACTTAGAAAATCAGGTTAAAGTTTGAGTGCAAGAACTCCATATCTCAATATCTACTAGAGATTTAATTGAAACTGAAACTTCAAACATGTCGTTGGGGTGATCATGTAAGGTCACTGACCAAGGCCCATTACTCTGACCTGCAGTTTAAAAGAATTATGCCCTTTTTTGTACTTTTTTTGTTTTTAATTTCAGGTTAAGGTTTGTGTGCAATAAGTGCATATCTCTGTAACTATTACAGATAGTCAATTGAAACTTCACACGTGTCTTTGGGGTTATTATGTGAGGTCACTGATGAAGGCCCATAACTCTGACCTGCAATTGAACAGAAATTCATGTATGCCCTTTTTGTGCTTACAAAATTCAGGTTAAGGTTTGCGAGCAAGTACATATCTACTACAATTGAAACTTCACACATGTGACCAGCATTTTGGCAGAATTATGTCCCTTTTTATAGTGATACAGGCCCATAACTCTCACAAAAACGGTTGAATAGTCGAGCGCGCTGTCCCGAGACAGCTCTTGTTTATCCTTTTATGTCCTCGAAGGTGGGCATATTAAAATTAAACCCTCTGCCCCCGTCTGCCAGTAAGTCTGTCTGGCTAAGATTAAAGTTTCTTTAGGTAAAAGTCCAATATCTTCAATACCATCAAAGATATTTACTGGAAACTTAAATATTCTTTTTACTATCAATGTCTTTACCAGGGAAAGCAACCCATATAGCTCATGTTTTGTGTTTTGACAAACATTTTCCCCTTTTTTTAAAAATTTTGGTTAGAGTTTTTCATAAAGTCCAAGGTTTTTAATACTATCAAAGGTATTTACGTGAAACTTGAAATACTTCCTTACTACATATGATGTTAATCCATGTTGTGATATATTTATCTATAATTCATAGATTGAAATAATGAGAATTCATTATAAATGCTTGTTAAAATTATCAATTGCATTTGTTTGATAAAAATTACAGACACTAAATGGTAGTAATGCGCATTGTAGAGCTCTGTAAGCATGTATGTCTTCAAGATTGTTTTCTGTTTTACAGTCAGTTAAACAAGTGTTCAAGTTCGTGATTTTCGATCATTTATTAATATGTGAGGCTTTTAAGAGAGAACATTTTTGTTAGTATGATAAAAATGACAGACACTGGGTAATAATGCGCAGGTAGAGCTCTATCAAAAGGTTTGTGTTCGAAATTGTTTTCTGTTTTACAGCCAGTAAAACATGTTGTTAATTTTAATATCTTGGTTTACGCATAATTATTAAAGATTAAAAAGCGAAAAAGTGGTTTTCTTCATATCGCCGTGCATTATATTAATAGCTCACCTTAGCGCACTGTATTCATGGTGGACATATCGTATTGTCCTTTGTCCATCGTCTTTCATTGGTCATTATTAATTGTGGTCACAAAACTTCATATAGATCTTCGTTAGTTGGTCCTCATCCAATGCTGGAGAAAGTTAAAAAATGCACAATAATGCGATGTTTTTCACATAATTAATAACATCCTAAGCTCTGTCCTCATAGCTCACTATAATTATACATTTAATTGATTATTTTTTTTTTTACAAAATTGAGCTATCTCAAAACATATTTTTCGAGTTGTAGACAAATCTATTGCATGCAGTTTATTTAAATTAATGTTGCATATAGCGTATCATATCACAAATCGTAGCGTTTTTTATTTATTTTAAATCGGTCCCATAATAAGCAAGATTTTCATATCTGAATGTTTTGAGTGCTTTATCTCGAAATGTGAAAAAGTGTAGTTAGCTCAGAATAATTTTAAACCGACAATATATATCTGACCTCCTTACTTCATTCAATTTATTTGGCAAGTATCAGTTCTACTAATATCCTTGATTGGTAAGCAATGGTATGTCAAAATATCATATGCGACAATTAATCATGCAGATGAGTTAATATAAGACTTTAAGTGTATAAATCAAAACTACATTCAGACGTGTACAATACCAACAAAAACATCAAACAGAAGGTCCACAGGCTTCGTAAAAAGTTTTACCATAATACTTCCAGCTGTTGCTGAGAAATAACCCTGACAACCGTTATGTATTATACTATATGTATCTTTCATTATAGGCGTATAACCACAAGAAAATATGTTTTAAGTGAAATGTCCTAACAGTATTCTTACAGATCTCTTGGTACTGAGACTTCTCTCCTGCTGATGTCTCTGGGGTTTTAAAATTCTTATATTCATATAAAAAGTTACTGATTTTATGCTACTGGGTGATTATGATTTGTATTTTTTTGGTTTCAATTTAACACACATAGAATGGAGAACACAGGACCATAAGTACCATATACCACAGCCGCTTAAAATTTGGAATACTAGATGCATTTTACGAAACCGGAACGAACTAGGAGCCCTTCAAAACATATCAAAATGTAGATGCCAGGAAAAACTAGTGATTATCAAAATGTGGCTAAGGGAAATGGGTAACCCCATGGGTCTGTCTTTTTGATGCTCAAAAAACATGTTTTTCAGCTGGACATTGATGGCTGTGTTTGTCAGGACAGTATGTTGAGACGGTAGTGGTGTCGTTGGATTCAGTTTATGATTGATTGCAGTCTTCTGACTTTCTAGAGTGTATTCGTGGGCTACTCTTAATGTTGTATTGGTAATGTTGGTCGAAGACATACCACCAGTAGTTGTCCATGACATTTTGTACAGTACCATTTGAAGGTCAGAATATACACGGACCAGAGGATGCCACATCGATCAAGTATTACTACATCTGATTTTCCAGTACTTCCGACTGAATTTGTGATATGAAATGTTTGAAGTCAATTGCATGTGTTGACGCCAGAACCATTACTTTAAAGTAACAACATACCTCCAGAGTTAGCAGCATTTATCATTTGTAGGTGCAGATAAACTAGTCATTGGTACTTAATTTGTAGGTTATAAAATTAAAGAAGCCTCTGAAATTAAAACCAAATATTCTGATTTAACCCTTATTTGACGTTATCTGGAGTCTACGATGTTTTGTTTTTATATCTGAGAACATAAAACTAAATTACCAGGTTCAATGGTCACCTTAAAATTAAATTGCATAACAAAGTCGAATTTAGAATGCACCAGGAAATACATTTAGCATATTTGAAAACATAACGGGCACATAGCGAACAATCTAGATCTATACATCTTATTAAAATAATCAATGAATCAGTTTGCCTTCACTTGATCCATTTAAAAATGTCATAATTCCCTATTCATACATTTACACACGTTTTCGGAATTTAGTCTTTTTTTTTAGTATGCTAGCTTTTAGATCTATGCTTCAAAAACCAGAAACACAAATTCGTAAATAAACTCATACTGCATTTTATCTGTTTTCAATCTATATCTAGTTATGGACAATATTATCAGTAATCAACGAGCTGTGTGAATGTCTTACCGAATGTCTTACGCACGTTGAACGGACTCAGGAAATGCAACTTGAATTTTGCTGTGTGTATTTATGCTTAGTTATTTAAACATGGAGCTGTTTTTGTAGAAATAACACAATTTGTTAAAATTGCGTCTTATATTGCGTCAGATTATATTGAAATTTGTAGATTCTTAGTTGATTACAGAGTCGTCATTATTGACACTTGGTGCACATAGGCTTAATAAATCGTAGGAATTGAAAACTTACGAGAAGCTCTTTGAAATGCCTTTACGTTCTGTTGTTAGTTAAAAACTGAGATGATGAAAGTAAGTGTTACACTTCAGTTTCTCTTTGAAAAGGCCCTTTTGTTCTTTCTCTTGCAAATGTACATGCAATTTATGGAAATTCCATGTTGTATTACACGGTGCACATTGAGCGTCTAACGTCTTATGTCGCAGTATGATTTTTAGCTCACCTGAGCACGAAGTGAGCGGTGTGCTATTGGTATAGGGGACCTCTCTGGCGGTGTCCAGCGTCCGTATGCTGTCAATAATTTGGACCGTTATCGCGATAAATACTACATTTTTTTATTCAATCTTGACCTAACTTGCACAGTTGTGTGTGACCATAAAATCTCGGATGGGATCGCTAATGGGCAAATTCGGACCAGAAATACTACAGTTATTGCCACTTTTTATGTGAAAAATGCTGACATTGCTTTTTTCCCAACAAAGAGAGTTCATTTTTTATCCAATCTTGATCAAACTTGCACATTTAGTATAACTATAAAGTCTTGGCCACAGTTGAATATGGGCCAAATTGTACCAGAAACACCAGATTTAATAGCCCTTGTTTGTGTTTAAAAAATGCAAAAATGGACCTTGTGCGGAATAGAGACTTTATTTTTTATCCAATCTTAACCAGACTTGCACAGTTTATGAAGGACAATAAGATCTCAGACATAGTCAAATGTGGGTCAGTTCAGATTAGAATCACCAGAGTTATTGCCCCTTTCTTATTAAAACAGAGCAAATTAGTAATGTGTTTATATAAAGTGTTTATTTTGCATGCAGTCTATACAAATCTTGCATGGATTGTTCATTTAAATTATATTTCAGAAAAGTTTAATAATAACCAGATCAGAACATAAAAACTGGAGCTATTGCCCTAGTTTGATTATTAAATGCAAAAAATTACATTTGATTCTTTTTCCCAAGTAAAATGTATATTCCTGAATTAATCTCTGTGGTCTAAGGCAGTGAAGTGAATTGGAACACAGGGGCGTAGCTTGGGTTAAAAAAATGTATAGGCACAATAGGTGGAATCTATAAAAATGAAGCTATAAGCGATAATTTGGGCCAGGAGTGTTTATACTGGTATGTGGCTACAAACAACTAACTTCAGCTAAACCCCGATTCTACAAAATAATTGTGAAAAAGCATGTTTCATGAAATTTATTTCATATTGATGTCATCGACTCGTTGAACAATGAAGTATCAATACAGCCAAGAAAGATCCCCTCACCGCCATCCCCCCTGTTGTTTCTATTGCATTTTTAGCATATTTAAATTTTTCATCTCTAGAAAAAATGTATAGGCCTATAGTGCCTAAAGGAAGCTACGCCCCTAGAAACAGGTGTAGTCTCCCAGGAAAATCTATATGCACCATCATAAGTAGCACTCCACATAGCTATAACTAGAAACTTGATAGTGGGCAGTGTAAGCACATGGCCTGTGGTTAGTAAATACACACCCAGATACTTAAATGGGGCTGTTTACAGTACTCTGGATTTCATTGTCCACCTCTGTGTATTATTTTAATGCACATTATATTAACTCTCTTATTTATTTGAATGTTTAAACACTTCTGGATTTTGAATTCTTGCTAAGTAGAACATAAAACTGCTGCAGTTAGGTTTAATTATATTAAAAGAGAGAAAGTAAAGACTGTAAGTAGCATTCACTGGAAATTAAGTTGTAAATACAGATTATTGCCATGCTATTCAGTTTGCTTATCATAAATAATAAGACAAATGGTCAGCTTTTCGATTGTTGAAACTGACATAATGCCAGCTACCAATATTTCGTATTTGGAAAAAAATTATCACTGAAACATGGAAAACCTCCATTGTCTGGCTAGTTGCAAAATTGTGAAGATAACTAGAATTAGGGATTGCTATTGCATGTGGCCTTTTCGGATCATGTTCTACTGGCTGGACCATATGCACACTGCTTACTTACTAACTTACTAACAGCATTTTCGAGTGTAACAATTTTTGTCATAACTGACGGATCTGGTTAACAATGTCTTGGGTTATGAGATATTAGCCAGTTTCTCGCATTTAGACAATCATGTCTGCAAAAACACAACTTGTACACACGATAATGCATTCGTCTTGACTAATGTAGAAATGGCAATATTTGTTAAAGACTGTCTGATTTACTGGTCAAAAATACGTTTTCAATTTTTTTATTATTAAATGACTGACAGATATAATGTGGATAACCAAACATTTTAGGGGGGAAAAAAAGATTCCAGAAATTATTTGTTTACAGTCATTCTACTGGCCCTGCCTGGTATCTCACCTGAGCAGTAGACATTACAATCTACTGTTTCTCTATTTGCCCCAACTGCCATTGAGTTACTATGGTAATTTAAAAAGTTCCAAAACAGACTGTCAAGAAACATTATCTGAGAACCATAAGTTAAAAGAAAGTAGCAGCACCACCCATACAGGATATCACATCTCACTGTCTGACACAAGAAATCAAGGAGACTTATCAAACCCTTTTGTGTATTCTTCAGATTTCTTCATAAAAGTACAGTCCTTGCTTGTTTATGTCCATGAGTTTAATTGTTTGTTTTTACTATGCAGTGTAAGTTGGGGTTTTAAATAAATATGACAGTTATTCAGCTAGTTGAATGTTTTAAGATCATAATGGCACACACGCCTTAAATAACATTTCTTCAAACCTGTCACAACAGTTAGGTCTTTGTTATTGCCAGTACTCAGGTGAGCCCTTTGAGCCATCTTGTTATAGTTGGTGTCCTGCAGGTCATACTAATGCTGATGAGTACACTTCCAGGCATCAGTAATGTCTAGTGTATGGTGTTTTGGTGGTGGTGTAACAAAATGATTTTGAACTAGCAGTATTTAAGTCTATGTTTCTAGTCAAGATAAAATGAGACCTGCAGGTGATAACTGCGGAAAAAACAAATAACATAAATTTTAAGGCTATAAAATGTTCCTAATTTTGGGCAAATATTCCAACGTTTTCATTTGTGCTTTATATTTGTTTTGCAAAAATGAATTGCTAAGTTTGTATTTATATATTGTTATAGGAAACTTTTGAACTATCAGCACGAATCAACTCCGGTATTACCAAGTATTTGCACGAAACAGACATCTTTCAGACTTGGTTACAAGATATTAAGGAGGCATTCAATGTGTCTGTAAAGTCTCATGAGTCCTCGGAATTAATTGTAACCGGTACCATTACAAATGTTACAGTGTTTGAGCACTATTTAATGACGGAATTCCCCAAATCACCAGTGAGGCGTTCAAATGCAAATAATACTGAGACACGTGCCATCGCTAATAGAACGGAGACATTGGAGCAGGGAAACAAAAATGATGGCAGTTTGGAGCAAACATATAGTTTCGGGGATTTAACAGTAAAAGTCTGTTATGGAGACATAGCGGACTGTTCCGAAGATTGCATTATTTCCCCATGGCACGAGTACATGAAGAAGACTATTGATGTGGCAAGACGACTGCTCAAGAAGGGAGGGCCGGAATATAAAAAAGCATGCGAGGAACTTCAAAAACACGGAAAAATGTACCTAACTGAGTGTCGAGTTTCTGATGCCGGTAAACTGAAGTGTAGGAAAGTCATCCACGTATGCATCCCTAGTTTTGACATGGTTAATCCTGACAATTTACATTTTTTGGAAGAGGCTATATTCAACTGTTTAGAAACGGCAGGCGCTTACGGACTTTCAACTGTTGCCATACCTGCAGTTGGTACAGGTAATTACAACACAGTATGATAAAGAGTTTCATTTTATAACTGCATGTGCATAAGTTCCTCTTACTGATAGGTTTTTGTTTATGTATAATATATTAAGGTCTTTTTTACAGCCCATAGTTAGCTTTTGTGATCACCCTTTTGTCAGTCGTGCGTTGTCCGTTGTGCTTCAACATTTCATTCAGACAACATCTCTTTCTAAACCGCCTGGCAGATTTTCACGAAACTTCACAGGAATGATCCTTGGGTTACTCTTTCAAAGTTGTTCAAATCGTTGTGGTCCGCTGCATACGTAGGTCACCAGTGCTAAAAATATACTTGAAAAGTGAACTCTTCAAAAATCTTCTCCTCGGAAACCGCAAGGCTCAGAACTTAGAACTATTTGATATATGATATCCTCTGATGATCCTCTACATAGTTTGTTCAAATTATTCCCCTGGGCTCAAAGTTGGCCACGCCCTGGGGTCACATGTTTCATATAGACTTAAATAGCAAAATGACTTTAAAAATCTTCTCTGAAACCAAAAGGCCAAGAGGTTTAATATTTGGTATGTAACTTTGTTTAGTAGTCCTCTACAAAGTTTGTTCAAATCATGCCCCTGGGGTCAAAACTGGCCACGCTCCGGGGGTCACATGGTTAATATAAACTTAATAAGCAAAATAACATATAAAATCTTCTTCTCTAAAACCAAATGGCCCGCAAGTTTTGTATTTGTTATGTTACATCGTATTGTGGTCCTCTATTAAGGCTGTTTAAATTATGCCCCTGGGGTCAAAACTTGCCACGCCCCAGGGGTCACATGGCTCATATAGACTTAATTAACAAAATGACTTTAAAAATCTTTTTCTCTGAAACCACAAAACCCAGAGGTTTAATATTTGGTATGCAACATTGTATATTGGTCCTCTACAAAGATTGTTCAAATCATTCCCCAAGGGTCAAAACTGACCACGCCATGGGGTCACATGTTTAATATAGATTTAATTAACAAAATTACTTTAAAAAAAAAATCTTGGAATCTGTCAGGCCAAGAAGTTTGATATTTAGTATGTAACATTGTAAAGTGGATCTGTACAAAACGTTATAAAATTACGCCCCTAGGGTCAAAACTGGCCACGCACAGGGGGTCACATGGTTTGTATAGTCATAATTAGCTAACAATAACTTTGATAGTTGGTATGTAACTTCATATGGTGGTCCTCTACAAAGAGTTTTAAAATTATGCCCCAGGGGTCAAAACTGGCCACCCTGGGATTAACATTGTTTATATAGACATAATAAGCAATACAATTTAAAAAACATTCTTCTTTGAAACAGCAAGTAATTCCCCTCGGGTTAAAACTGGCCATGCCCCAGGGGTCACATGGTTTATATACACGAAATTAGCAAAATTAAATCTACTCAGAAACCTCAAGGCCAAGAATTTAGATATTTGGTATGCAACATCATATGGTGGTTCTCTACAAAGAGCTTCAAATTATGCCCCTGGGGTCTAAATTGGCCACGCCCCTGGGTCACATGGGTTGATATAGCCTTAATTAGTAAAATGATTTTTTTTTTATTTGCTATTAAACTGCAATACCCAGGGGTTTGATATTTGATATGTAACACAGTGAAGTGGTCTTTTACAAAGATTGTTCAAATTATGCACCTGGGGTCAAAAATGACCATACTCTTCCAGTACCTTCCTTGTTAATATAGACTTTAATTTAATGCTAAGTAGTGAAATATAGAAAAGTATCAGTGAGATATATCCCTATATCACTCACAGTGAGGAACTACTTTTTTAAATTTGATTTCATTTGGAAAATATTTAGTTGTATGTATTGTCACCATTTATCATACAAAATACAAAATTACCAAAGTGAAAAGTAGTACCGATTAATAACAGCAAATGTTAAGAATACCTGTCCGATATATTAAACTGTCTTTCCTCTTTCTTTCTCTTGAATTTTCTTCAGTCGTATTGAGCCAAGGAGACTAGTACAGACAATGTATTGTGGGTACAAGTTTTACCCACAAGGCATTGGAGGTAATCACCTTGATCCAAACTTAATTTTAGAACCCAACGTATTTATTTCATCCTTAGCACGTTATTAATCCCCGCATACTACACTTGCAGTTGCACTTGTTGTTTACTGTTGCTGTGAACAGTAGTATCTCTTTGTTTACATTATTGCTGTATTCCCGGTTTTCCAAATCCAACAAGAATCCAACGTTGCCTTAAGTTTATAACTTGTGTTCATAAGCAAGCAAACATTTATTTATAAATTTCTGTGTTAAGTCGGTATATCCAGTTATCACGCTTATGTATTTAAGTATTCAATGTGTGGGTGTAAGAAGTGTTCAGCGTTCTATTACCCTCCATCTTGTTTTCTTTAAATTCGACCGACTTTAAAACCAATTGTGTTGTTAATTTTAATTTAATTTATTAAAATAGAAAACACGTAATACTTATAAGTCATCAATTTCAGAAAACTTTCACATTTCAACGCGCATCTACGAGTTGAATCATCTTGAATTGCTTTCGAAAACACATAGTGCGTTTGAATGTTGTGACTGTGTTAACTATTGTTTACATCATAACACGTATGTTCACGCTATTTTTTTTTTAGAAAATGTGAATTTCGGAGAACTGAACGCACTTTCACTTTCAATACGTACTTTTATTATAAATGTATTTCAACCTAGCATTGATTGTTAACTGTTTGATTTAAAAGCTGGACATTATTCAAAGACTAAGTGTATCCAATGGCATGTATTGAAACTTAAATAAATTTAGAAATCCGGATTCTGCGTTGCCTATGAATATATTGTACAGCATAGAAGACTGTTGTACTGTAAACACGCTGCCAAGATAATGCCAGTAGAGTCAAACATTTTGCGGTCTAAATTGCCATAGAGAAAATAGTACTGACATAAAACTGAAAACATCGTGTTAAAATCCCGTCAAAATAATTCAAATGTAAAGACTACTCAATAGCATCAAAATAAAAAGAAAATGTGTTTGTTTTGGGTGTAGTAACGCTTGATATCATTACCGAAAAGGGAGGCAATTTATTTTCCCTGGCGTAAGCGGTCGTGAAAAAAATAATTGTCAGGCATTATCACTCCGGAAGCAAACAAATATCTTTATATATAGCAACATGACTTTAAAAACGTTCTCTAAACCTGCTAGGCCTAGATCATCATACTCAGGTGAGCGATATAGGGCCATCTTGACCTATTGTTTTCTTTTTTTAACAAACATGCTCACTTTATAATTATTGACTACTGATATAGGTGATCAATATGAGGTTAAAACGTGTTTTGCAGCACACAGAACTTCAGTTCAAAACTTCATTGCTAAGTCTATTTACTTTTGCTATTTGTGAATGTCAGAAGGCTTTGAGAGGAATTGCAGTCTACAATAACGACATATATGTCTGCAATATTTATGGAGTTTATCTTATATGCATTACCAACAACATATAAAAAATGTATGCAGTTATTGAGGGGATTTCTGGGATGTGAAGAGTTCTTAAACTATTACTGTGATATTAATATTATGGTGTTATTGCCCTTTGTTTCATGTTATGCGGAACATAAATCACGTAGACATTATGTTTTATGCATTGACCAGTTTATGTTGAAATACATTACTATTATTATTATTATGATTTTCATCATTAATGCCGTCTGAAAACGTATTTCAGGAAGCGGAGCTCTTGAAATAGAACACAGTGCACAGCAAATCAGCAGAGCAATAAACCGTTTTAAAAAGAATAATCGTTCTGTCAGTCATGTAAATGTTGTTCTTTTAGAAGAACAAATGGCAATGAAATTTAAGATAAATTACGATGATGACAAAGGAATGCCTGGTCGAAAACTATTAATACACCGGACTTGGAAGGCGTTTGAAAATAGGATACATGTCTTTCTTCCTCCTTTTAAGAGTCAAACAAGTGTAGACGCTGTCGTTGTACATAGCAAAACACACCTTAATGAACCATTTGTAACAGATTCACACCAGTGTTTAGAGAAAATTGATCAATTCACCTGCACACGCATTGTGCACATCAGCTTGCCTGTGTGGAATCCGGAGGACTATCCCGACATTACAGTTTTTGAGAGAGAGGTTCGGTACACAACAGAAACCTTGATCAACATTTTCGAAAAGCACAAGTGGAATGCTGCTGCACTGCCGTTATTTGGGGAAAGTGGTAACAATTGTATGATACTTATGGTCATGAAATAAAATGTATTTTTTTAAATCTTTTCCCGTAAGCTCGAGCTTTTCTACTATCCCCGGCGTCGGCGTCCGAGTCTGAATTTGGTTTTTATTCAAAAGTCTTGAAACCTCAAAACTACATAAGCTATGCACGTGATATTATTGACTGTCATGTCATGTCACCGTGCTGATATTTTGTATTATGACAGAGGTATGCCCCTTTTTCACATATACTTTCTGGTTAAAGTTTATATTCAAAAGTTTAGTTACTTCAAAACTACAGAATTAACCTTTGTCATCAACTCCAGTGTCAGGGGCAACATTCCCCATAACTGTTTTGTATTGTGGCAGAGTTATGCCCTTTTTTCACATAGCTTTTCTGGTTTAAGTTTATATTCATCAGTTTTGTAACTTCAGAACTACATACATTAAATTATTAACTTGAAAATAGGAACATGTCATCAACTCTAGTATCAGGAGCAGCCTCCCTATAACTCTATGATTCATTGAAACAGAGTTATGCCCCTTTTTCACATATATTTTTGGTTTAAGTTTATATTTAAAACTTTAAAATTACACAAGTTATTGACTACAAAAGGTTTCCATCTGAAACAAGTATAATTTGCTGAAATAATTGCCATAAAACAGTTTTGTATTTCAACAAATGTATGCCCCTTCCACTTTCCAAAATATAAACCAACTGAAATACGTTGAATAATCGAACGTGCTGTCCTCTGACAGCTCTTGTTTGTACAGACTAATATTTAATATACACTGAAAGTAACAAAAAACAAGTCGATCGAGCGTAACCAAATGGGTTAACACGGTCACTATGAAAACAGAAACGCGCAAAGCAGTCCAACAATTATATATATATATATATATATATATATATATATATATATATATATATATATATATATATATATATATATATATATATATATATATATATGCAACTAATACAGATATTCAATTGAAACTTCACACATGTTTTCGGGGTCATTATGTAAGGTCACTGACCAAGGCCTATTACTCTAATCTGCAATTTAGCACAATTGTGCCCTTTTTTTACTTAGAAAAATCAGGTGAAGGTTGGCGTGCAAGTAAATATATGTTTAACTATAACAGATATTCAGCTGAAACTTTACACGTCTTAGGGTTATAATATAAGGTTACTGGGCAATGCCCATAACTGTGACCAGCATTTTAGCAGAATTATGCCCCTTTTTGTACTTAAACATATTCAGGTTAAAGCCTGTGTGCAAGTAAATATCTTTATAACTACTACATATATTCCATTGAAATTTCACATACGTGTTTATGGTAATTATGTAGGGTCACTGACAGAATATATGTATGCTATCAAAGCGGAGTGAATAGTCGAGCGACCTGGTACAGCTCTTGTTAGTTAACTACGCTCATATACAATACATTGCAATTCATTTGAATATTCACCACACCGTGCACGTGGTCCCCGTGCAAAAAATTAGAAATCGATCCATCCGTTCCGCTTTACTACCCAGGGCGACACAAATCGTGTTTTCAAAGTCGGCATCGACAGATTGTTGTGTAAAACAATAAACTTCCAAGTATTACACAGCTACACAGACCCGTTACCCCCAAATCACAATTTTAAAAAGTGGACGTTTAGAAAATCTGTTAAGTGCATTCATAAAGAAGATGCCTTACTAAACCTTTTGCTGATGTATTTTATCAACTTAAGCATAATAATGTGTTATTGGTCATAATTTACTAAATTGTTTTGTTTTTGAATTAATAATTTTTCATTTCAGGTAAACCAGAGTCATTCCAATCTCCACGGCTCCGTGCATGTGTTGCCATGATTCGCGGGCTGGAGCGCGTGAAACAGTTCAAAAACTTCGGGATTCTTAAACTATATATACTAAGCCGCAATATGGACTTCGTCGAAATGTTTTATGACTTGCTAAAACGTGAGAAGTGATTCGTTACAATGCAAATTAACAACCGGGATTGAACCATTAAATATACTATGGTCATTTTCACATTTTGATTGTATTTTAACGATATGGTGCCACCGTATTCCGTCGGCCGCTAAGACTTACAATAGGTTGGATTATAGAGGTGTTGGAACAGGCGTTTCGGATTTCCACTACTATTGATGTTTGGAGTAAGTGTGTGTTATACGTTTATGTCTCCCCCCCCCGTCCAAGAGTGTGGGTGTGTGGGGTATATTGGTTTGCTAATGTCGGTCTGTCCGTTGGTAGACCACTTACGTTTCCGCTCTCTAAGTTCGACATTGTCATCTGAACTTAACCAAACTTTATGAAATTGTTTATGGGCATAATATCTGTGTATAGTTCGATAATCAGCCAAATCGCCACAGAAATTGTGGAGTTATGGCCCTTGAATTATCTTAATTGGCATCTTTAGTCATTTCCACTCGCTCTAATAGTTTTCATCCAATCTTCACCAAACTTCATGAACATGTTTGTAATAATAATATCTAGGTTAATTTCGATAATCAGCCAAAATCACCCCAGGAAATGTTGATTTATTGCCCTTGAATTATCTGAAATTGGCCTGTTTAGCGGTTTCCTCTTTAAGTCAAACAATGTTCATCCAATATTCACCAAACGTCATGAACATGTTTGTGGGCATAATATTTCGGCCAAGTTTAATAATCAGTCAAATCGCCCCAGGAGTTGTGGGATTATGGCCCTTGGTGTATCTAAAATTGGCCATTGAAGCCGTTTCCGTTGATTGCCAATCTTCAGCAAACTTGGTGAAAATCATTGTGGGCGTATTATCTCGAAGTTCAATAATAAACCAAATCGTCCCAGTAATTTTGGAGTTATGTGCATTCGTTACTTAAAATTAGCCTTTTTAGCTAATTTAACCTAGAGGGGCATTAACTGTGTTACAAACAGCTGTTGTCTCATTTACAAGGAACATATACATAAGCCAAGACCGGCATGTATAGATCAGGTTAAGGTTCCATATTAGTTGATGAGATGCTTCTGTAATGTGGTAATCGATGTGTATATTTAAAACATATTAAATTTTAAGGTTCATTGTTGTCAGTATTGTATCGATGTATTTTGTGATTGTTGTATGAATTGGTTTATTTATTCATAAATAACCATAATACAGATTTTTTTCCATATGAATGTGGCCCACATAAAAATCACAATCATAGGTGTATGACTCATTATATATGCCACGGTAGCAAAACAGCCACTACTGTTAAAACAATATTTCATTGTACAGTACTAGTTGTAACTGTAATTGGATTCTTACAAAATTGACAGCATTACATAAGCCGAGACCAATGCTATGCCAACATTGGTCAACTCAGCGCTAACGCAATATCAATCGAGTCATTCGCGGTATTGCGTGTAAACGGAATTCGATAGCCTTGAAAAAACATGTTTAATGACTAGTGAATGGACAGTAACTATATTATATATTCATTAGGGTAACTGACATTAATTTTGTAAATTTTCCTGAGCGGATAACAAGTCCATTAATTATTAAGGGATTCAAATGAAACATACTAGAATGGTTTAAGGGAAAGGTCACTCTTAAACGTCAAGTATAAGAATGAAATGTTCAAAGGAAGCATAACTTTCGTCCAAAAGCAAGCTTTTAATAACATTGCTGGCTTTATGATTGTTGTGAGAAGAACGGTCACACATAAGGGCCAGGTCTGTAGTTGAAAGGTCAATGCAACTCTTACAGGTCAAAATATTTGTCCAGGGCATATACTGTACCCTTTCTGGCATTGTGTTGCCTTCCTCTGACAAGCATATGCTGTTGAAGCAAGCACCTCTTCGTGTGACAAGCTTTGTTTCTTTGTTGTTAACTTAATTATAACTGCAAGAAACGACTATGGTGGCATAGACGTGACATGAGAAGAACATAATTTATCTCGGGGGCCACCAGTTAGTAAGTGCTAAGTTACTAACTCGTGGCCACGAGATAAATTATTTGTCTTGCTTGTCACGTCTATATGCCGCATAATAATATCAATGTTTCAAACCAGCCTCTGTCGAATCATTTACTGTATGGAAATTGAATTTACCAAACCTATCATTCACTAAAATTTCTTTTAATAAACCTGTTACAGCAACTCCTTTATGAAAATAACTTTTCCAGTGTTTTATAATTGTTTTTATGAAACGTTGACGATATTATTTTATGAAAATACTAGTGCGAAATAGATGGTAATGTTTGTCAAGATGTTTGGGCCATATCTAACAACATGAGGTATGAGGTTCTGTTTCGTTCTTCATTACTGGCTGTGTATTTGTTATATTTGTAATTATTTTGTTGTAAGTTTATTCTGTTGATATTTTTAAATATGTTCATTTGTTTACTTTACCATCGTTCAATAATTTGAAATGCTCTATGAGGGTTGTCCCAGTAAATGATGGACTTTGTCAATTTCCTAAACTGTACCAAACGGCAAAAAATGTATTCACTAATTAATATCATACTAATATTAATTACATATGCCTTGAGTATATATACATAATTATAGGTTAATACATAACACTATTAAAATATCTACCAGCAGTAATACTTATGCACTGTCCTCCAACCCGTCGCACGCTGACGTTAGGATTTTTTCGTTTTATACTAAAACCATATTACAACTTATCAAGGTATTCCACAACATATCCACATATGATAATACACATCACTGAACTGTCTTTGTATAATCAGTGCTTAAATTGCCGAATTGCATATGTTGCGGCGTTTCATCAGAGGGGACTATAGGTTTTCCGTCCGTCAGACCGTCTGTCAGTCTGTCCGTCCGCAAAATATTGTTCCTGCGATAACTCAAAAAGTACGGAAGATACTTCGATGAAACATGGTATACATATAAACGGCCATGTGGGTATTATATGACCATGAAACTTGGTACAAAGATTGAACCGTAGGTTTGCCATTTGTCTGTGTTTATCTCTATCTGTTCGTCCGTCTGTTTGTCCGTCCCCAAAACCTGGTTCCTTCAATTACTCAAAAAGTACTGAAATGTTTCGATGAAACTGGGTACACATATATACAGCAATGTGATGATTATGCACGACCTTTTTTCACCAGAGGTCAAAGGTCACGTGACTGTTACTAAACAGAAATGAACTTAATACTGTTATAATTCGAAATGGAAATAAGATATGACCATGAAACTTGGTACAGAGTTAAACTATAGGTTTGCCATCTGTTTGTGTGTCGTTCTGTCTGTTCGTCCGTATATCTGTCTGTTCGTCCCCAAAACCTGGATCGTGTGATAACTCGGAAATTACTGAAGACACTTTCTATACATAGCAACAGCAATGTGAGAATTATGCACGACATTTTATTTTTCACCAGAGGTCAAAGGTCACGTGACAGTTACTAAAAATAGAAATAAACTTAATATTGTAATATTTTGAAAGTGCATAAGATATGATCATGAAACTGGGTACTCAGAATGGACTATGGGTTTGCCCTCCGTCTGTGTGCGTCTGTCTGTTCGTCCGTCGGTCTCACTCTGTATGAACCCTTCCCCAAAACCTGGATCTTGCGATAACTCAAAAAGTACCGCAGACACTTTGATTAAACTTTGTATACTTAGAAAGAGCAAGATGAGGATTGTACATGACCCTTTATTTTTCACCACAGGTCAAAGGTCAGGTTACTGCTACTTAAAATAGAAATAAACTTAATACTGTAATAATTCAGAAAGAACATAACATATGATCATGAAACTTGGTACACAGGATGGACTATATGATTTCCCTCGGTCAGTTTAGTACTGCAATAACTCAAAAAGTAACTCGAATGTCAGGTCCATGTTACTAGAAAACACAACAACTTAATACTGCAGTGACAAATGGGATTTGAATATGAAACTTCGTACATGTACAGATGAAGGGCGATTTGACGGTATTGCACAGTGTTTAATTAGTAGGTCTTTACACCGTTAGGGGACTCCTGTATTGCTTGCAATACTTTCAAAGCCTTGTTGAATTTATATTAGCGTTCAAATGATCACTGTTCATGGAACCTACATCGGGTTTGATTTTACTTTTGTTTGTTAACGGTTTCGTCACTCGTGGTAAAGTGTGCGTCCATAAGTCACTTGATCTGACATGCCATCAATAGTTTTAATTTTCCTCAAAGTGTCTTTCTATGTTGTCACACGCTGCACACACTGTATATAATTAATGTTCAACATGGCGGGTGTTGTTAGTAACGATTTGGATTTCATGCAACTAGTTTCAAACGTGTTTTGTGTTTATATAAATAACGTCAGACGTTTGAAATTCTCTGTGATGACGTCATGGTACTTTTGTTTTTTGCTGGCAAAATTAGTTGTTCTATTTTTATACCCCCGAAGGAGTGCATATTAAAATCGAATCTTGCGTCCATTAGTCCGTCAGGCCAAGATTAAAGTTTTTTTTATAATGTCCTATATCTTGAATGCTATTAAAGATATTTACTTTAAACTTGAAATACTTTTTTACTATTAATGTCTCCACCAGGGAAAGCAATCCCCATAAATCTGTGTTGTATTTTGACAAAGTTATACCCCTTTTTAACTGAAATTTTAGTTGAAGTGTTGCATGAAGTCGAATGTGTTGAATATTAAAAAAGGTGTTTGCTTGAAACTTAAAATATATCTTTACTATCAAGGTCTCCACCAGGAAAACCACCCCCTATAATTATGTTTTGTTTTTTATAGATGTTTGCCCCTTTTTGAATTTTGGTTGAAGTTATCCTCAAGTTTTTCCAGAGAAGCCATTTTGACCTGAAGTAATTAAGTTTACATTTTTCATTCACTGTTATTTATAAAGCTTAATTTTGGTGTAAATGTCGCACTAACCGAAGCGCATTTGTGGACATATGTCACTTGATTGTAACAGCACTTGTATTAAGCATACAATGACGACTTTGGCGGGCTGTGGGGGTTTTGCCGGACACGTAATACGTAGGCTTCAAAACTCTCGTGAAGCTGATGCGTTATAGACTGGATTATTTATTTGATTCATTTTACCTATAGCACTACATCAGTAAAATATATTTGCAAAACATTAATGTTTATATGATTGATAATACTTTTATTAACAAAGTCCACGATTTTCTGACACAGACCTCGTACAGGAATGTTTATGTTGTATTTGAGTATTGTTTCATATAAAACTATGTTCAAGGTACAACTATATTTTAAGCACAGGGTCTGCTTTGAATTAATGTTATTTTAAAACATTAGTTATACTTATAGTAAGAATTTAAGTATTGACAAAGTCATCGTACACTAGGCCTAACTATACTGGAGATTCCCGTTTATTGAATACTTTTCAACACGACAAAACAAACAGAGGTTTCTTGTGT
Organism: Congeria kusceri; assembly: GCA_027627225.1. Taxonomy (NCBI): domain Eukaryota; kingdom Metazoa; phylum Mollusca; class Bivalvia; order Myida; family Dreissenidae; genus Congeria; species Congeria kusceri. The sequence goes on from CM051034.1 coordinate 53,821,715, forward strand.
TTTATTTACAATATAGTGCAGCTCGCATTGAAATAACAGTGGATATTCGAATTTAGTCCGCGTCAGTACGATGATCGGAAAATAAATTAAGCTAATGTTTATCAACAGTTTACTCGAAAGATAGTGTTTTACGTTAAATAGTAATAAACAACGCAAATGTTGTTTGTTTGTTTTTTGCCGTAGGGTATAAACAAGAGTTAACATACAAACGATACTATGTAAGCTATGGTGACAATTGTTTATTCTAAGTTTCACTAGGTTTGTGGTTATAAGGTCAAAACCTGGTCATATAAGGTCGTAAACGATGTTTAAATCTATTGTGCGTCAACAACATTTTTGTTAACAGCTAATGTTTAAAAATTACTAGATTAATCGGTTTCAATGCAGTTAAGGTAAAGTACGATTATGGGGCATTTGGTGTAGAATGCTTGGTCGCGATTTCCCATAAACCTGAATTGTTATAGCTCCATTGTTATAAGTTCATGTTAAACCATGCGCCGTTGATTTTTTATGCCCCCGGAAGGAATTTTGGAGGCATATAGTAATCGCATCGTCCGTCCGTTCGTCACGCTTCATGGACGGAGCATAACTCCATCGGTATTGAAAGGACTCAATAAAACTTCATAAAATGATAGATGAGGACAATTAGTGGATGTGCAGATTACAAGAACCACTACCCTCCTCAAAATTTACGGAGTCATTGCCCTATGTTTAATTTTCCTGTGCGGAGCATATCTCCATTTGTATTGAAGGAATTTAAATGAAACCTCACATAAAGATAGAGGACAATGATAGGAAAGTCAGAGCACAAGGGCCATAACTCTTTCTTCGATATTTACAGCGGCATTGCCCTTTCTTTATTATTATTTTTGTGCGGAGCGTAAAAACTCCACTAGTATTGAAGGGATTCAAATCAATTTTTAAATAATGAAAGAGGACAATGAGATGAAGTGCAGAGTACAAGAACCACAACTCTTTCTACAATATTTATGGAGTGATTGCCCTTTATATTATTTTCTTATGCGGAGCTTTCTCCATTGGTATTGAAGATATTCAAATGAATCTTCATGTAATGATAGAGGACAATGAGAGGATGTACAGAGCACAAGGACCACGACTCTTCAAATATTACTGAATTAATGCCCTTTGTTTTATTTCCTTATTTGAATAATTAATTTTCTTGTGCGGAGCATATCTCTAATACTTTTCAAGGGATTCAGATGAAACTTCATATAATCGTGGAGGCCAATGAGAGGAAGTCCAGAGCCTAAGGACCACAACTCTTTTCTTCAATATTTATGGATTTAGCGCCCTTTGTTTTATTTCCTTACGTGACGCTTTAATAACTACATTAGTATTGAAGGGATGCAAATGAATCTTCATAGATATGAATAGAGGACAATGAGATGAAGTGCAGAATACAAGGACCAAAACTCTTTTTTTTCAATACTAACAGAGTTATTGCCCTTTGTTTATTTTATTGTGCGGAGCATAAATCCATTAGTATTGAAGGGATTCCAATGAAACTTAATATTATGATAGAGGGTGTTGAGAGGAAGTGCAGAGTGCAAGGACCATAATTCTTTTTGTAGCAAGCGTCATTTTTGCCAACATGTAACTGACATTGTGTTACCCTCGTCTGACAAGATATGCTTCAGGGGCATACGTCACATCCTGTGACAAGCCTTGTTTGTACTCTACTCCAATTATGATATAATTTGGATCATTTTAACATCAACAACTGTTTAAAATTTTGAAACTCTGTACATATCTGCACATCTGAAAATATTACTTAATTCCTCTATGAATTGATCTCGTTACTGGAATATCGGGGACACGCAACTTGGTCAATATCTCCGATAGTATAAGATATTATTAACACTTTTACATTTGAAAATTAATATGTTATGCCAAAAGCTCCTGTTTTATCCCATCATGTCTCGATATAGGTTAGTTGCCAGTCTAATGTGCATTTTATGCTGCAATTAAAATTTGGAGATATATATGTAGCCGTATTGTTAGCTAACCTGAGCACGAAGTGCTTGGTGAGCTATTGGTATAGGCGACCTGTTCGGCGTTGTCCGTGTGCCGTCAACATTTTGTTTCGTTCTCACGCTGGAGACTTCACTTGTTATCCAATTTTTACCTCATTTGCACATTTGGTATAAGACCATTACATCTCGGACGGAATTGTTATTGGGCCAGATCACACCAGTAATACTACAGTTATTACCCTTTTTTCAAGTCAAAAAGTGCAAATGCCTTTTTCAAACAAATAGCCGTTATTGTCAATCAAATTTTAACCAAACTTTCAGTTTGTGTATGACCATCATATCTCAGCAGACGCTAAAAAATAGGCCAGTACGTGTTTCAAACACCGGAGTTATTGCCCTTTGGGTATGAAAAAATATACAAAAATGGACATTACTCAGGATAGAGACTTCATTTTTCATCCCGTCATCACCAATTTTGCACAGCTTGTCTATGACCATAGATAAAAGTTGAAGTCGAATATAAGCAAAATAGGACCAGAAACAAGGATTTATTGCCCTCTAAAAAAATATGCGAAAATGTACATTATTCAGGATAGAGACTTCATTTTGCATACTATCTTCACCAATTGTGCACATTTTGTCCATGAATTACAGGTAAAGTTGAATATAAGTATGTTCGGGCCAGAAACACCAGAGTTATTGCTCTTTATGTGCGGAAAAAAACATGAACAAGTAAGCAATGATTGAATTGCACACACGATTGTTTATTCAATGTTGACCAAACTTACACAGTTTGCGTATGACCATACAAATTGATTGATAAAATTTGATTTCCAACAGTTGCAAACCTGCAAAATGCAGTTATATGTACATGCAACATTGACGTCTTCAGAGCCTGCATTTACATTATGAGTTATTATCATTGGTCAGCTAATTATCAAAGAAAAAGCAAAACTTGCTCTTATAGCACAGACATCGCAATTATCGCATTGCAACTAGTTCTCCAAAACTGTCTGCAAAAACGACATCAAAATATATTGTTTATGTTTTTTCCAGAATAGTCACCGACTTAATGAAACAAAGTCAGGTAAGAATATCGAGAAAAATGATTTGAGAGCCAAAAAAAGCAAACACCGCAGAACCACTACCAAACTCGTGCTTTAGTTAACCCATTGCTCTAACCGATGTTTTAGATCAAATCGATCCTTTCCCCCTTTGCGTATTGTTCATATACCATAATTTCAAACCTGTCACACCAATATGGTCTTCATTTGTACCAGTTCTCAGGCGAGCGCTTTGGGCCATCATGGTCCTTTTGTTTTTACAATTCTCTTTGTATAACTCGAAAATAAATCGTTGGTGAAAAACAGTGTGTACCTTAGATTAAGACAAAGCGAACTCTCATAGTTATTGACACATTGTATTTGTAATCAGTTTATATCGTTATTATATCAGGAGTAAATATATTTTTTAATATTGTGTTGTGATGTTCAGTTTTTATTACCGAAATATGTTATATAGTCTAGATAATATCAGTTATCGATCTAGCTATGAATGAAACCTTATGACTAGGTCTGACTTAATGAAAGAACTATTTCACAACGAACGACTTGATAGTCATACAATTATGTCCACGCATATATCATACTTAATAATTATTAATAACATTTTACATATTTTTAAGTCGTATTCACTCGTTTTAAGTGCATTTTTGTAATTTCTCTATTTGCAAACGTGTTAGATCAGGCGTATATAGACCCGTAAAATCTTAATTTAAACTAGAGTTTTGAAGAAAAAACACATGTCTGCCCCACGCACGCCTTAACTCCGCCCAAAGTCCACCTACCATGACATTCCTAAGATTTGTGTAAGAATTTTGTCAAATTCCCGCCAGTAGTTACGGAAAAGAAGACAGATGAGGTATGTTATGTCAACAAATTGAAAGGTCCATGACTCCGTCAAAATTCTGCCGCCGACGATATGCACAACTAGAATTGGTACTGATAAATCCTGTTAAGTTTTGTCAAAATCCGAAAAGGAGATACGGAGATCAAGCACAGACAATGTCTATTATGTGAAAAACTTCAAAGGACCATAACTCCGCCCAAAGTCCGCCGACGACGACATGCCGACGATATGCTCAACAATACTTGGTACTTATCAATCTTGTAAAGTTTCGTCCAAACACGACAAGGAGTTACGGAGAACAAGCGCAAACAAGGTATTTTATGTGAAAAAATTCAAAGGGCCGTTACTCCGCCGACGACAACATGCCGTCGATATGCACAACTAGACTAAGTACTGCTTAATCCTGTGAAGTTTCGTCAAAACCCGACCAGGGGTTACAAAGAACAATCGCAGACAAGGTCTATTATGTGAAAAACTTCAGAGGGCCGTAATTCCGCCAAAAATTATCCGACGACAACATGCCGATGATATGCACAAATATACTTAGTACTGATCAATCCTGTGAAGTTTCGTCAAAGTCCGACCATGGGTTACGGAGAACAAGTGCAGACAATGTCTGTTATGTGAAAACTTCAAAGGGCCGTAACTCCGCTAAAATTCAGGCAGAAAATCGATAAGCGCTCGGCGGCTTATATAGGTAATATAGGGAGGTTTTTACTTAACTGCTCATCTCGGTTTTTATTATAAAATTCTCAGGATTTTTGCAAAATGATTTCGAAAACTTCAATTTCTGCCCAATAAACTGATATAATTTCATTTGAATTTCGATTAAAGGATTTTGGTCTGTTTTCAAGATTTTTAACATCAATGTTTTTCCTTTTTTGTTCAATGTAAAATTTTGCGAAAACGCACGATTGGCCATGATTAAGTCTTTAAAAATATCAGAAAACATAATCACACAACATTTTTGCAAATACGGATCACCCGCAGAGTTCGCCGGGCCATAACACTGATAACATTCTTGTCACCGTATACTAGGCGCTTTGCAGCAGGGACCTATAGGCCCTGTTTGGAGTTGTGGGTTAGTTTGAACGATTTATGTTAAAGAACTGAGCTGGTGATATTTAATTAAATAAAAACTGATGACAATATATATATATGTGTGTATAATGTAGAAATAACTTGAAAGCTGAAATGGGTAATGATAATTCGTGGTTATTAGTTTTAACATGATTGTATTTATATACACCTTAATTTGAATTTTGACAAATGCTATACTATTTAACATATTTTCACACTTTGTTTTATTTGCAGACCAACGTTAACTCTATTTTGAACTGAGAACCAAAACTGTCGCATAGGTCTTTGTTTTGTTTTCACACCTAGGAAGCTCCCTAAATCAGAGGTGTTTAGTAGGGTGACATCCGGAGGCCCGTGTCATTTTCAAATAAATCACACGTTTGACATTGGGTATACTATGCAAATGTAGGTGAATATTTGCCGTCGGAAAGCAAGCTGATTTATTGCAGCTGATTAAGTTGTATGTATTTCTTTAATTATGAGTAAAAGGTAATGTACCATTAATAAACTTAATTAATCTCGAAATAACCATAATAATAAAACTCAAATCGATAATCAATTTCAAACATATTTCCATTCGATTCTTTGCAGTGTATTATACTTTACCTTTAATAACTTCAAGAAACAAATTATGTTTTAACACTGTTTTGGTAAGCCCTGATGTAAATGTTTTGTATGGATTTTTTCAAACCTACATACCATACTATTTTCGTTTTTCAGTAGTGTATATTTCTATTTTCTGCAATGATCTTGTATCAATTCTGAATTAGCTCCTTTTATAGGAAGAGACAATTTAGTTCGGTCCCTCTTATCGTGGAAGCATTCATATTTTTACATACATACTGATTTCAGTGAAATATAATATACTCGTCTAAACTAACCTTAAATAAAGCTAGCAAACAAAAGCACATTTTCTAGATTTAAATTAGATGTAGTATTTTGTTAGACTGTTGGCGCAAGCCAACTGGATTTAGTAGTTGTTTTTCAAAGTCGGTCTTGAGAAAACTACTTCTTTACTCTGCAGGCTACGAGTCAGTAAATCGATAAATTACTGCGCTTCGCTCGCTGAGCGGTGAGGTTTCCTGTTATCGATGCTACTTTCCATTCATGAATAGATGACAAGAAATAGATTCAACTTAAACTTTAATAAACAATAATAATAATAATCCAGTTAGTCCACATATACAAGTGATTTCCTGTTATGTCTATTCACATAGGTATGATAGCGTATCTGTTTGTGCTGTTTACTAGTTAACTGCATACGTGTATTACATCATATTACGTAAGTTTAACAACAGTGTTTAATTGACTCAGTAAATATATAGCGGATCAATCGTAACCACTCGATTGACCATTGCTGTTGTTTTTGAAGTATGCATACGATTTGTGGAAAAGCATTGTACTTCTAAAGAAAGTTTTGAATGTATTTTACCAATTTAACTAATTTTTTAATTAAATCGGCATTTATCGAGCATAGCGCTTTTAATAAAAAGCACTGAAGATTGATTCGAACTCATACGGTTCACATGCTAGTTTTACCCGTTGTAGATTGACCTGTATGCAAATAATTCTGTTTGCTTTTTGAATAGTTTGCACAATAAATATTTGCCTCCCACGAATTGCAAAAAAATAATGATGAGAATGTCGTAGATATATAGCATTGACATAGACGCGCATTTGCAAAAGACATTGGCCTGGATCTCAATCTTCAAGAAGGTCGAATACCAGCTTACCAGCTTAAACCAATTTATTTTAATATATTATATAGTTATGAGTTTCGATATTTGTTTTGTAGAAATGATATAACCGAAAGGTGACTTACTTCAATAAATGACCCTTGTGATAAAAAATACTCTCATAATTCATTTGCCTTAGTTTCATTTGTCGCCAACAGTCTTTCTACGCTGTCAGCGTTTTGATTTAGACTTTTAGCGGAAGCCAACGTTCTTTTGAAAGGGAAATTTCCAAAACAGGTATCGCAGAAAACTACTTATTTTCTTTCAGGCTATTAGCCAGTAAATCGAAACCAGAGTGGGTCCTTCTTCAAAACAGCAAAATTTCACACCGTTTTGTTACATTTTAATTATTTAAGATAATATTTGCAATATGTATTATAATATGTATATCGTGTGATTAATTAAAATTACAGTTTGTAAAATGGTCAATTTATAACAAAATAACTATAAACTAATGACACCCCTACTTTTGCTATTTACTTTTATGTAACCGAAATATTTACCGGAGTGTCCTGGAATAAGGCCACCAAATTAATGCGCTACATCGGGGTTATTTTTGACGTCTTTTTTCTTTTTACCAATTTTCATTCTGAATATTTTTACACCAAATTACTGCAATTTTAAATTGTACTATGGACAATTGACTGCCTTCAACGTATGATCTGTTCTGACTCAGAAGGCTACGAACAAAGATTTATAAATAAACATGCTTATTTATAAGTATAGATCTTTGGCTAAGAAGCACTAAAAATCGGTGCGCTTAAATACTACGCTTTATCTGTTATTCTGGCCCTTGCAGATTGAATTGTTAACTGACATGTATATAATTCCGTTTGCATAAGACAATTAGCTCGAACAAAATATTTTTTCGTTAACTACAATTTAGTTTTCATTAAGATGTGGAATACTATTGAATAAGAAGCCAAATTATAAAGTTTAAAGGTGGGAAATCGAACTTCATTCAAACAAATGTTTCCTTTGAGCAAAAATGCATTCATAATTCACATGCTTTCAGTTTCTTTTGTCGCTAACAGTCTTTCTACGCTGTCAGCGTTTTGATTATGAAAAGGATCATAATGCGATTATGTGATGTAATCCCTCTACGACTGCCCAGATAGTTCCTGATAACAGATGGGGTAAATAAGATAACCATCTTTATGGCACGGTCATAAATCTTATCGGATTATGTTGGCCACAGGCGGAACCACAGCTCTTAGAGTCAAGTTAAAGTTAATTTTGGCAGCTGATGAAGCTGAACCCAGACATCCAGATATGCAACTTTCCAGCACAAAATCAATACGTCTTCCTACGCACTACGTGGATGGAGACATAAATACCTCGTAAGTGTTTGATCTGTACTACGTTCATGTAGTGAAATCCCAGTTTTAAGAAAGATGATGCCTATTTTTTTAGCCTTCAAGGTTTGTAGACGTCTACCGTTTAAACTATTTATACGCAGCAACGCTTCTAGTATGTGTTTTAACTTTTAAATCGCCAAATATATTACAATAAACATTCGTGTAAAAATGTTAAAAGAACATTGTTAAAAACAAACACTAGTAGACACCATATACACACGCATGGATACAAAGCATTTGCATTAATATTTTAGATTATTTTCGAATGCACATTTAGCACGTGTTAATTATTAAAATGATAATCTTATATAATGATATATCATACAGTGGCGCATGAACAGTTCTACAACCAAGTGTAACTTATTAGGCTGTAAATCCAATCTTAGTATCGTTACCCAGCAAGCAAGCCCATATAGGTCCAATTTGGGCTCCAGGTGGGCAAATATACCATATGGGCTCCATGTGGGACCCATATATTATTTTTTCTGCCTATATTGGGCCCATATCGAACCATGCAGGCAAGCCCACATGGGTGTCTTGCAAGTTTGCCCATATGGGTCCCGGTAAGTCATAACATGGCCTGATAAGGGCTATACCTGGGCTGATCTTCCACATGGGCCCCATATGGGACCAATATACATCACCTTGCCCATGTTAAACACACTTGGGTCCCAGACAAGCAAGCCCATAAAGGTACCAAACAAAGCCCATATGGGTTCCCAACTAGTAAGCCCATATGGGTCCCAGCAAGAAAGCTGATATAGGTCCCCAACAACCAAGCCCAAATGGGTCCCGGCAAAAAAGTCCATATGTGTCTCAAACAAGCAAGTCCATATGGGCCTTCGATACCAAGCCCACATGGGTCCCAGAAAGAGAGGCCATAAGGGTTCTCAACAAGATAGTCCATATGGGTCCCAGCGAGAAGGCCTCTATGGGACCCAAATAAAAAGACCCATATTGGTAACATAGGGCAAGCCCATATGTGTCCCCAGCGATAAAGCCCATGTGTGTTTTCAACAAGCAGCCCCATATGGGTCCCAGCAAGTATGCCTATATGGGCCCAATATGGGAAATACCTGAGCAAATATACCATATGGCCCCATGTGGGACCCATATATGTTTTTCTGCCTATATCGGGCCCATATTGGACCAAGCAGGCAAGCCCACATGGGTTCCTTGCAAGTATGCCCATATGGGTCCCGGTATGCTATCAGCCCGATAAGGGCTATATCTGGTCTGATCTTCCACATGTGGGCCCAATATACATCATCTTGCCCATATTAAACCCACTTGGGTCGCAGGCAAGCAAGTCCATATAGGTCCCAGCAAGAAAGCCCATATGGGTCCCCAACAAACTAGCCCATATGGAACAATATACTATTACCCCAACAGGAACAATATGCAATGCTACGTACTACATATAGGAAAGCTGTGGGCCTTGCCGTTTCAGAGGAGTGGATTTTTAAAGTCATTTTGCTATTTAAGTCTATATAAAACATGTGGCCCCGAGGGCGTAACCAGTTTTGACCCCAGGGGCATAATTTGAACAATATTTGTAGATGATCATATATACATACAAAATATAAAACCTGGCCTTGCGGTTTCTGAGGAGAAGAATTTTAAGGTCATTTTGCTATATAAGTTTATTTAACCACGTGACCCTGCGGTGTGGTCAATTTTGACCCATGGGGAATGATTTGAACAATTATTGTAGAAGACCACTATAGGATGTTGCATACCAAATACGAAACATCTGGGCCTTGCGGTTTCAGGAGAAGATTTTTAAAGACATTTTGCTATTTAAATTTATATAAGCCATATGACCCACAGGCGGTAGTCAGTTTTGAACCCAGGGGCATAATTTGAACAAACTTTGTAGAGGACCATTCTATGATGTTACATACCAAATAAGAAACCTCTGGGCCTTGCAGTTTCTGAGGACAATATTGTTTTAGTCATTTTACTATTTAAGTGTATATAGATCACGTGACCCCGGGGCGTGGCCAGTTTTGAACCTAGGGGCATAAATTAAAATATTTGTAGAGGACCACTCTAGGATGTTGCATACCATATATGAAACCTCTGGGCCAAGCGGTTTCAGAATAGAAGATTTTTAATGACCTTTTGCTTTTTAAGTCTATATAAACCATGTGACCCCCGGGGCGTGGCCAGTTTTGACCCCAGGGGCATAATTTGAACAAGATGTGTAGAGGACCACTATATGATGTTACATACTAAATATGAAACCACTGGACCTTGTGGTTTCAGATGAGAAGATTTTAAAGCTCATTTTGCTATAAAGTCTCTACAAAACATGTTACCCCCGGGGCGTGGCCCGTTTTGAACCCAGGGGCATAATCTGAACAAACTTTGTAAATTACAACTAATGAATGTTACAAACCAAATATGAAACCTCTGGGCCATGCGGTTTCAGAGGAGAAGATTTTAAAAGTCATTTTGCTATATATTATATATACATCATGCGACACCCGGGGCTTCGCCAGTTTTGACCCAAGGGGCATAACTTGAACACTCTTTGTAGAGGAGCACTATAGGATGCTACATTACCAAATATGAAAACTCGGGACCTTGCGGTTTCAGAAAATAATATTTTTAAAGTTTACATTTTTTAAGTTTATTTTTAGCTCTGGTGACCTATCTATGAAGCAGACCGTAACGATTTTAACAACTTTAAGAGTGGGTCACCCTATGATCATTTCTGTGAAGTTTGGTAAAAATCTGCCAAGTGGTTAAGGAAGAGATGTCGTTTGAATGAAAAGTTCACGATGGACGCGCAGACGACTGACAACGTGTGATCACAAAAGCTGACCATAAGCACTTTGTGCTCAGGTGAGCTAAAAAGAAGGCACATAGCAGCAGGACGGTCGTGATTGTTAATATTATCCTTCATTATATCCTTCAATGATTCAATGTCATGCTGTGATGAACAATAAGCATACCAGCATGAACAAATATATCAGCAAATTACCATTGGAACATCGATCAAATCCACTGCACAACATATCAAATTAATGCATCTAAATAACATGTATAATTCATATAATACCCCTACAATTAAATTTGGTGCTTTCTTCTACACTAAACAGTAACCACTCGGAATAAAAACATATTTAATCAGTCCCTCAAATTTTACCATGGATGCATTAAGAATAGCATCATTCCCACACTCGCCGTTCGGTTAGTTGTGATCTTACTATATGTTTATACCTGTACTTACACTGATTTGGTTGTAATATGTAATGTGTAAACGATTAAGTTTCCAGTAATTCTAATCATGCATCTGGTAATACAAACGAACTTAGCCTACGTTTGTAACGAAATGTGTAACACGGCGTAAGCGAACCATATATATCTTAATAATGAAAAACAATAACGGCAACATCATTATTCCTAAATTGTTTATAAAAACTAAAAACAGTATTCATAACAAAAGTACTGCCGTTCAACGTAACAAGTATCTAGTAAAGACAACCCAACTATTTTGCGTTGCTTAGAGTTGTCGGACCATGGCGGCTAAATTTAACTTGATCATTTTAAATAAGGTGTACCATTATTATATTTTAATAAGGCGCATATTGATTTATTATTTTTCGAAACTAACACGAACCCCACATGTATTAAATGATACAGAATAAGAAATCAGCAAGTTCTATATTCCTGTTCATAGCAACAATTCCGACTTAATAGCGATACATGTAACAAAAACCTTCATAAACACACTCGACAGTAATGCACATTTTAACAAACACCAAGGTAAAACTAAAATATGATTCCAATCAATGTTAACTGGGTTAATTATTACAACAAAGATGTGGAATATTAATTACAGCAATAAATTGATATTGACAAGTGTTCTTGTTAGTGAGACAAAAAATCTAGAGTGCGCGAAACCATTACACAGTAAAAGATAGTTGCATGTACATGCTTAATGTCAAACAAATCTTCTGGAGCGATCCTATTCTTCTATAACAATATACCATTGCAAACAAATATATCGTGCTTAATGACTGCATATGTCTTGTGGATTGAACTAAAAGAAAACCTATTACATAGGAAAAGAGCTAGCATTAATACAATCCATAGCATTCTAAGCAGTGCCCGAACTTCGACCTATTAACAGATACGCAATAATAATGTTAAACAAGATCCATAAATAATGAAAAATGCGATTAAAATATTTAAACTAGTCATCACTTTGATCTAAAAATCATCAGAGACGAAAAATACAAATGTTGATATTATTTAATCAGGTTTATTAAAAAAAAAACATAAATTACGTCACATAAATAATTTACAATGTGTAGTTGTACAACTGTAAATGTAACCTTAATTTTGACCCACCGTTCGCATTTAAACCTAACAACACAAAACAACATCTACAAAACTACAATAATAATCATTATCAGGGATGGCAACAAATACCAAAAATGAAAATCGAATATTCGATTGATGAAGTTTTGAAATATTCGATCATCAGAGGCAGTACTGGTAAACTGATGGAAATGTATTATTAAAATGATTTAATTGTGTGGTTTATAGGCTCCACCAACTCACGATAAGAAAATTGCGGCCAATACACGGACTTAAATTTAATATACATATTAGAACTATATTGCGATTTTGCAATTTCATTTAATGGGAAAGACTTACAACCATTTATTTAGCACATGCAAATCTTTGCTGACAACTTCGCTGGCTGTTTCATAACTGGGAAGGTAACATGTTGTTTCAGAGCACACGTGCACATGCACGCAATAACACCAATTAGCCCCTCGAACACGCTTTGATCCCCTACTTCCCATATAAATGAACATGTGCACTGATAAGAGACAATGGTCCATATAATGGGACTAGCACTAATAACAAACAGTCGTCTACATAAAAATAGAATGATAGGTAGATTTTGGCACAAATCCTGTGTACTAGAGAAGCTAAGGTGACAGGAAAACGCTGTATCGTTAGGGACTGACATTGACAAAGATTGTATATATGATACTTATACAAATTAAATTAATAAACAGGTAAGTATTCCATTACCTAAAAAAGTATTCGAATACTAGTAGTTTTTATTATTCGAATATTCGTTATCATCCCTAATAATAATAATAATAATAATAATAATAATAATAATAATAATACAAATAAAGATACACATTCTAAATATAACATACTTAAAAAGGTTATAACTTATTAACACAGTGCTCATAAATTATATTTGTTTAACAAAATCATTCATCATGTCCAAGCAACATGTTAAATTAAGGTAATAATACAAATAGTTAATCACAGTTCTTCTTTTTTATTATATACTTAATTTAAATAAAAGTCTGGTAGTTGTTCGCCTTCCGAACGGAAACAACACGTACATTTAGATCACACGGAAAAACATCCAGGGACACTCCCATTTTTGTACAGACAAGTGACACATCAGTCAGACATTACGATTGCTTCCAGTCTATCTGCTGTGTTAATGCCATCAATTGTTACGCCCTTAGCTTTCAGTTCATCAGTCACTCTTTCTAGGTATGTTGGGTCGGGATAACCAAACCTTGAATTGAAAAGTAGCATGTTTCAATGTGTGACATGACTTAAGTTTAAACAATGTTCAGTGTTGATGATATTTTTACTACATGCACATTAAAAACTTACATGTTTTAATCAGTATTATAAATGGGACCAGCACAAGCGTTGGTGTCAAATATGAATGTTGATCGAAAAACAATCCCCCGGTGTAATGAGTTACGGTGATTTAAAATTATTCACTGTTATGTAAATTGTCATTTGATAAATTGTTCTGACATTTTGATGCATATAGACCATATTTAACAGAAATTCGTCTTCCGTGTTCATGTTCACTGTGTATATGCCCTATGATCTGTATTGTGGTGAATGTCGTTCCAAGTTATCACTCCTTCTTGACCTGTAGTTCGCGAACAATCGTGAACACCAGTGAACACCAGTTTTCGTTTAAAGGCAACTTTCAGCATTCTGCAAATGCTTTGCCCTTTTTCGTTGTCAGGGAGATATGCGGTTCGAATTATCCGTTTGTAATATGCACCTGGAGACGGATGCACTTCCTACAACAAGAGCTATTTGTAAAACAGTGATGCCCCCTCTAGGTTAAAAGCAATCTTTAAAATAACAAGTTTGGATGAATACTGCTGGACATAAGGAGGGAAAAGAGCCAAAAAGGACAATTTTTAGATAAATCAAGGGTCATTACAGCAGTTCCTATGACAATTTGGTTGATAATCAAACTTGTCTAAGATATTATGACGTCAAAAATATTCATCAAGCTTGGTGAGGATCGGATGAAACCTGTTGGACTTAGAAGATAAAAAAACAGCTAAAAGGCTATTTTTAGATAAACTAAGGGACATAACTCCACAGTTATTTGGACGATTTGGTTTTATTGACGAACTTAGCCAAGATATTATGCATACAGAGATTTTCAGTAAATTTGGTGTAGATAAGACGAAAACTGTTGAGAACGGAAACGGCTAAAAATACCGATTTCAGATTTCAAGGGCCAATTCATGGGCCTTACCTCCACAATTCTTAGGGTGATTATCAAGTTTGGTGCAGATGCAATTAAATCTATTGGACTTAGAGAGCAGAAGCGGCTAAAAAGGCCAATTTCAGGTAATTCAAGGGCCATAACTCCACAATTCACGGGATGATTTGGCTAATTATCAAACGGGGACGGGATATTATGCCAACAAACATGTTCGTGAAACGTGGTCAAGATCTGATGAAAACTATTGGACTTGGAAACAAAACTGATCTACCGACAGACCGACCGACATTTGCAAACCCCGCCATCTTCGATGGTGAGGGGGACATAACAAACATATTACAGTACATTATGGCGTTTCTAATATGCCAACATATGTGGATTAAAAACATACAATCATTTGGTTTAAGGTTCTTGAGTTTTGTAATTTATGTATTTTTTTCATTGGGTTTCGTTTTTATACAGTTTAAGGAGAACATGTTTTACGTATGCTGTTTTGCATTGTGTATATGCTAATGAAAATATGAAATGTTGTTTAAACATACCGATTGTTTACCACTCAAAAAATCATAGCTTATGCTTATCTTGCCACAGGTGTCATATCCACTACAGTAACCTGATATTCGTGAAACAGTCATCTTCCCTGGTGGCTGATCACCTGCAATTTGGTTTTGTTAAATACATAAGAAGGCCTAGCTAAACTGATTTAAATCAAATTGAGAACTACATAATCCGGTTCTGTTTGTAGTTCGTTAATCAACATGCAAGGCATCAGTCTATATTACCTCTTCAAGCACAGAATAAATCAAACCCATTAGCATTGTATACCTGTGATTTTCCCACAAACGCGTCCACATGTAGGACAACTTTGTTTGAATTTGAGTGATTGGTCGATGCACTCTGTACAGAAGACGTGACCACATACCAGCCTCTTAGGCTGTGTTATCTCATCCATACAAATAACACAGTTGTCTTTTAGATCATCTGGTGTTGCCTGGAAGTTCTAATGAGAGTGTCGATTAAAGAGTAAGAAAAAATCGCATTTCTCTACCAAGTGTCAACAAACATTTCTCTATCATTTGTAAACAAACAGTATACACAGAACTTCAGCAGATGGATATATCGATTCGTTTTAAGTATTAATAAATCCATTTCAATTGCAACAGTTTGCCATTTCGAGCTTCAACAAAATGCAGCACAAGTTGAAGCATTGGCAATTTTCAGGTATATGATGCTGGAAAATGTATACAAAATGAAGTTTAAAATGTTTCATTATTATACGTCATGTGATCTCTCGGTTAATGTTATGTCAGACTTAACGTTATATCACTGAGTAAACTTTCTATCAGCCAAAATTTGAAAGCGTGTTCAATTGTAAATGGTATTGCAGTGATGCAAACAGTCAAGCAAGTAAAAGAGCAAGTTATTACATGTGATAACAAAAAAGAATATCACAGTTAATTCACAAAATACACTGTGTTCAAGCTGTTAAATCAAGAAAAACATTATTTTTTATATTTTAATGACGAAATAGTTTTGTTACAGCTCATGTTGATATTATTTACCATCAATCTTTAATGAGTTAATTAGGCAATATTATTAAACAAGAGGGCCCATAGGGCCCTAGGACGCTCACCTGAGACCTTGTAACCCAACTGGAATTTGCATCCCCTAGGCGTGGCTTATTTTTATCCCAGGGGCATACTATGAACAATCTTGAACAAACCTCTGGGTCTTGTGGTTTCAGGTAAAGATTTTTAAAGTAACTTTTCTATTTAAGTCTATATAAAGCATGTAACCGCTTGGGGTGCCACCACATTTGACCCCAGGGGCATAATTTGAACAATCTTTGGAGAGGAACACTATGCAATTTTACGTACCAAATATAGAAAAGCTGTGGGCCTTGCCGATTTCGAGGAGAAGATTTTTGAAGTCATTTTGCTATTTGAGTCTATATAAATCATGTGACCCCCGGGGAGTGACCAGATTTAACACAAGGGGCATAATTTGACCAATATTTGTAGAGGACCTCTATACGGATGTTACACACCAAATATGAAACCTCTAGGCCTTGCGGTTTCAGAGAAGAAGAATTTCAAAGTCTTTTTTGCTATTTAAGTCTATATAAACGATGTGACCCCTGGGGTGTGGTCAGTTTTGACCAATGGGGCATAATTTGAACAGTCTTTGCAGAGGACCACTTGAAGATGTTACACACCAAATACGAAACCTCGGGACCTTGCGAATTCGAGAAGATTGGGCCTTGCGGTTTCGAGAATATTTTGAAAGACATTTTGCTATTAAAGTTGATATAAACCATGTGACCCCGGGGCATGACCAGTTTTGACCCCAGGGGTATAATTTGGACAAAATTTGTAGAGGACTACTATATGATGTTACATACCAAATAAGAAATGTCTAAGTCTTGCGGTTTCTGAGGAGAAGATTTTTAAAGTCATTTTGCTATTATAATAATTTAAGTCTATATAAATCATGTGACCCCCAGGGCGTGGCCAGTTTTGACCCCAGGAGCATCATTTGAACAATCTTTGTAGAGGACTACTATACAATGTTCCATACTAAATATGAAACCTCTGGGCCTTGCGATCCCAGAGTTGAAGAATTTTAAATTCATTTTGCTATTCAAGTCTATATAAACCATATTACCCCCTGGGTGTGGCCAGTTTTCAACACAGGGGCATCATTTGAACAATCTTTGTACCACTATACAATGTTACATATCACATATGAAACCTCTAGGCCATGCGGTTTCAGAGAAGATTTTTAAAGTCATTTTGCTATAAAAGTCTATATAAACCATGTGACCCCCGGGGCGTCAGTTTTGACACCAGGGACATAATTTGAATAATCTTTGTAGAGGACTAGAGGATGTCACATATCAAATATGAAAGCTCCAAGCCTTGTGGGTTGAGAAAAGAAGATTTTTTAAAGTTTTCAGTTTTTAAATATATTTTTAGCTCTTGTGACCTACATATGCAGCGGGCCGGAACTTTTTGAACAATTTTGAAGGATCATTCCTGTGAAGTTTGGTGAAAATCTGCCCAGCGGTTTAGGAGGAGATGTTCTTTGAATGAAAATTGTGATGCACGAAGGACAACGGACAAAAGGTGATCCTAAAAGCTCACCATGAGCACGTTGTGCTCAGGTGAGCTAAAACGAAAAGCATTGAAACACAACAATCTGGTCTTACTTTATTGTCATCAGGCATTACTGTTGATCTGTTAGTTTCTTTCAAAGATTGATTTGCCTTCTGCAGAACGGCAACTGTAGCAAATTAGATGGATGTCTTAAGGAGCAGTATTTGCTTTAGACTTGACATACTTGCAATGCTCCAGGAAACCATTCCAAAACATTTCTGCACCCAGAGTTCTTTCTTGCTGTTTACCTGTATCTGTATTAATGACGAAACATATTTTTGTACACTTATCAAGTATCATATATCATATAGGTGATATATGTATGCAAACGTCTTTAATCAGAAAAACATTAAGTTTTCATAATATGCATATTGGGTGTGTTTTTAAAACACGTGCATAATGTGGAAAAACGCGCCATAGAAAACCATCCTCTCTTTCACCACATAAAATAAAACAATACTCTCATTATTTTTTGTATATAAAATGTGTGCAGAATTATACAAATTAAACAAATCATACTTACCTACTGCGAGAAGAGTCATTGCAACGGATCTTATCATTTGATTGTCGTACACTTTTTGATACAACGCTTTATATGTTCGTCGCATTAGTACTTTTCGATCCTGCGAAGGCTTGCGTTTCACATCAAACGGTAATTCAACATGGAAAACATGTCTGAAATGTGTCCCATATCCATCTGTTTCAATAACACTGCCAGGGTTGCATTTCAATTTAACTTCTTGATCTATATCCTCAGTATAGCATCTTTGACTGGTGTTGTCTATGTTTCGCTTGAATGTTTCTCCTAGTCTACCCAGTAAACCATTTGATTTAATAATAACAACAAGCGAATTGACATTTACTGTCAAAATGTCACTTTCATAGCAGACAATATTTTGACACAATTCACTGGACTTCAAATTATGCATTTCACAACCAGCTAGGGTTTTCTTTTCATACCCAAATAGTGATCAATTGATTTTTTTTGTAAACATATTTCAAAATAGTTTTATTAAATTATATATCCAACTTCTTTTTCCTACATACAAAACAGTTCATGTTATCTTAGTCTGTATAGCAAAGGACATGAAACAGGAGTTGAAATTATGATAATTGCAGTTAATGATAATCAATTCTCCGAAAGTGGTTCCAACTAGTCAATAGTCATCATTTGCACTTTTCAATTAATATTCTAAAAACTTATTCTTGCTACAACAACACTGTTCATTCTAACATAATCTGTATGGAAAGGACATAAAACATGTGTTGAAAACTTTACCATTACATTAAATAGCAATCTAAAGTTATTAATAGCACATTCTACCACGCCACTGGCATATAAATCTATAGACAAATAACAAACTTATGGTTGTTAAACTGCCCAATAAACAACGCAAAAAGTCGGATTTTATAAAACCCCACCAGTAACAATTACAGAATGCCATCAAAAGTGTCCTTATTGATTTAACAGCATCTATACTCTGATAAAAGTTTATATTTTAAAAGAAAAACAATAGTTCATATTCAGTTATAATTGAATATCTTTTATTGGCATTTTGAGCATCATTGATGATATCCCGGTATTATAACTATTTATAGAGGGGAACAAAATTCAAATGCCCACTACATTTGTATTAATCAATTACTATTACTGGTACCAAACATAAAATGTATATCTTTCAATTATACAGCATTAAGTCGTCCTTTCTGTTACTATTTGTGTCACTGGTGTTACTATTTATGGTACGAGAAATATCGTGGTTAAAAATATGTCTGTATAGTTTAATCGCTTCCCTTAGTTTTAATAACTAATTATATTATGTAAAGACTGATAATTACAAACAAATGAAGTTTTAGATGTAAATACTGGATTAAATATTATAGACTTTCCGTTACATAACCACTCATTTGTCATTGGCTTTACATATTGAGATACACCCCAACATAACCAAGAATATTTCAAACTTGCATGATAAAACTTTATTTAGAATCAACATGTGTCATGACATTATAATTCCTCTTATTTAATAAAACTCAATATGAAGTAAACAAGAGGTTTTTTGTTGACTATATCTGTAGTGTTACCAAACCCAGTCCTTGGTGTTACTCTGTTTCTTAAATAGTGAATTACGATAATATAAATACTACTTACAAATTATTATATTATAAAAATCATCACATGGAAATTCTTGTACATCGAGACAAATCTAAAACAAGATAGCATGTCTTAAATTTTGTAATATTCGTTTTGTGTATTACAACTGTCCCTCTAGTTACCAAACATATCCATTCTGTTACCATTTAAGCAGTAACTATAGGGACAGTAACACCAAGGAAATATTTCATCAAAAATTGACTGCCAAAGAATCATATCAAATCCTCAACAGCATTGTTCCATCAAAAACAAATCAGCTTGTTATAACAACGGAGAAATACCATTGAAAATAAGCGGCGCATATTTTCCTAGTTAAAAAGGTACGTAACACCATAGACAACATATGGAATTATGTCTCATTTTTACACACCTTTTTAGCTGTATATACTCAACTCCGTAAGGGATGCTCTTGGTTGCAGTCGGTTATCATTTATCAGAAAGCGACTTTGTAGGGATATGTTATTACACAGATGTATCTTAATAAATTATATGTTAAACATTGCGATTATCGAATAGTAACACCAGGAACACGGCCATAATATACACACTTTCGACAGTTTTATTTTTAATATTGTTTGCTAAATGGGATGAAATACCTTCTTTAAAACACAACCTGTAATATAAATAGGACACTGACATGTTTTATATTAAAGTAAAGTAATTATTCTTAGAAATAACAATGATTGCGATAAAAAAAACGGCCAAATCACAGACAAAAATGGATTTTTAGGAGCATTGGAGACATTGATTTATACCATTACTTGTGTGCATATAATATTAACTGCTTATTTTTGTTACTAAATAAATCAACATTATGTGGTGGAAACACAACATATTTTTAACAATAGCGTATAAGCTTTCAGCATTGAAATCATCGAAATATGGACTCTTTTTTTAAATGACCCGTATATAGAGTTTCATCACTCTAGCAGTAATACTTTTTGAGATACGCGTGAAACAATGATAAAAATTGCATTTTTTTGTTAAAGAAGGGCCTTAACTCCTCTGACGTCTGAAAAAAACTGCACCAAAATACCTAGATGCACAAGTTAACATGCTGATTCATATGTATATAAACTTTTATCATTCTAGCAATATTGTTTCTAATTACACGCGACTCAAGTCCAAAAATATCATTGTTTGCTTACAAAAGGGCCTTAACTCTGATGATATTGGAAAAACACTGCACCGAAATGACCAGGTGCTCAGGTTCGCATGATGATTAATATGTTCATAAAGTTTCATTACTCTAGCAGCAATACTTGTTGAGCTACACGCGACACAAGTCCAAGATGTCATTTTTTGTTTTAACAAAAGGGCCATAACTCCGCTTATGTCGGAAAAAGCTGCACCGAAATACCCAGGTGCACATGCCCCGGTACTGATGAATATGCTTATAAAGTTTCATCACTCTAGCAGTTAAGCTGTCTGAGTTATGCGCGACACACAAATCGGACGGACGGACGGACAGACGGACGAGGGCAAATCTATATGCCCTCCCTCTAAATTGGGGGCATACAAATCTACGTGAACACCGATTGCAGAGACTAAGGTACGGTTTATTCATCGAACATATCCGGTAAATAGGCACATTTATGATTTCAGTTGGTAAATAAATAGTTATTATTTGTACTGTATACATGGGAAAACCCTGCTTGCCATATTACGGCAGAAAACAACGGTAACATCAACACGTATGTATTAGGGTGTTCCGGTTCACTTGAACGGTCCTCATTATTAAACGGGAATATGTCAAAACATTTCGTATGTACATGCTTTAGTGAATTTATCCATGGGTTGGTTGGGTCAGTTAAATCATGCACAATGTATGACAAATATTTATCGACCAATATGTATTATTTGTTATACAAGTAAGGGGTTATTAAAGGTATGCATCTGATAGGTTTGATTTACCCTTTCATAAGTCATAAATAATATGATAGCATTCCGTGGCATTTCAGACTGAAGACCGGTGTCAGCCATGGGACGAAGCAAAACCACCCTTCAATGGCTTTAATGTGTTCATATAGTTGATCTCAATAATATTATTATTACAGTTGATCAATGTATGCAAAATATAGTATATGTGTATATAATATATAATATACTGTCTTTTTAACAGTTGCAGGGACTGGGAGTTCCATATTTACAATGGTGTTTATACGTTTGTATAACATGATCAAGTGCCCTTCACATACTTGTCTAGGGTGCCATTCAGCTTTATGTTTACATTTGACATATCCTTATTTTCTGTACTGTAAGCGTTTCAGATTTTTCATGTTACCATTGAAACGGTGCAACATGTATATCTTACCTCGTGTTATCTTTTACTATCATTATGTGTTTTATTGATCGTATCTTCTTCGGTTGTCAATTTATCAATATGCTTGTGATTGTTATCAAACTGTTGATCTGGTTGTTAGATCTACTGGTGATACATACATGTACATGTTTAGACTATATGCACAAATATTATAACATTGCGTACGTGAATGCGCTTTAGATTGTTTATCGCATGTTGGTTAATGTATAGCTTCTTTTATTTCGCGATTTTTTTTTTAATTAAATAATTACATCTCAGTTTACTAGACAAAGGAAATGGCCAATGTTGATAAATCATAAACTGTTTTTTTGTATATATTCAAACATCTGAATGACCTTGGATATATGTCTATGTGCCTGTTAATATATTGACCCACATCCCACATGAAATATAAATAAGATGGAAAACGTGGGAAAATCTTCAAAATGCTAAACTATTATAATGTGATTTATTTGTTGTCGTGTTCCAATGAAAATAAAAAGATCTTCCTTGTGGTGTTGATTGACAATTAATAAGTCAGTTTGAAAAAAAAAAAGGGTTTTCGAACAAACCTTTGAGGAAATTATAGTAAACGTGTCAAGTGATCCGGGACACATGTACTTGATTCGAAATTCCCGAAATCAGTGCATACAGTTCAGCACAATATTTAACAAACGTATTTAATGCTATCAAATGTTTCAAACATGCATATTGATGCTGAAATATATGTCTTTCAAAGTTTATATAGGTTTACGTGATTGTAAGTGCATTAAAAAAAAGGAAGTGCTTTAGTCGCTAGTGACCCGAAACTACCTAATGGATAGTAAGCAAATCCGGTTCTATATTGTTTACGAAATACTGCTAACTAATAATCCAACATACCTATACTCATAAAACCATCTCCGGCAAAAATAACATCATTGCGAAAAGACTCGTGAAACGCACGAATTTGCTATTTTACGATAGGAGTTACTGGTGTGTAACCTTCTAACAAGCTTAAGCAGTAATCTCACATATTTTCATGCTTTATTGATTATCCCGTATCAAAAATTGCAGCGGGAGGTGGGTGGAAAGTAGTTCCATGTGTTTTACAAATATTTAGCGTAAGTTACAGTTTGAATTGTACATGTAGTTCAAGAAACTGTGTAAGTACATTCTACTTCTTCTATTGCGATTCTAAACTAAGTTCATCTTATTAAATTATGAAATCGAAAATTCTACTTTCGTTTTCTGTGTATAACATTAAATAATGTAGACAGTTAAGACAAACTTGTTTAAATACAATCATTAAACAGTATGTTCCGTACCGAATAATTACCACGAATGTCGACCTTAATTTATTAAAACAACCATATTTGTAGAAATATTTACAATACGCATAAATGTACTGTACTAAAATCTACTACTTTCGATTTCCAAACATGAGTAATGACACGATTGTAAATTGGCCATATCGATAATGAGAAGATCCGTTTTCAGAAAATGACATTAAACCCAACATTTGTCGAGATAAGTTAAAGCCTGCATTAAAGTGGTACTAAAGGTGTGTGTGCTCCAATAAATACATTTTAATAATAATAAAATGTGTTATTCGTAATTATCGGTTGTTGTGTAATTTAATTAGAATCTATAGTTTTGATTATGAATATATTTCCTCAAAACGAGTGGTCTGAGAGATGTTCGTTTAGAACATTGACTATCGTCTGATGTTAAAGTATAGAATGCTTACTGACTCTGTAGCAAATGTTTTATGATTTTATATCTAATTTTTTACTGCTTAAAGGCACACACAGGGTGCTGCAAGTCGAGAAAACCAATACGATTTTTATTAGGATTTTACAAACACATACAATTAAATAATATGACCGAATAACTTGTTTACATTTTCGTAAAATAAAATGGTTTTTGACTTGTTTTTAATCGTGGTCATAATCGTGGTCCAATCGTGGTGACTTGGGATTCTATCAGATCTTATTAGATCTTGGGGTAAGTCGTGACAATCGTGTTAATCGTAGAAAATTTTGAACGGGTCAAAAATGTATTTACGATTAACACGATTACCTGCAATCAATTGTCCATCGGGAAAATCGTATCAGATCTTACTAGATCGTAACAAAGCGCGACAAATCGTAACTAATCGTGCAACCAAATCGTGATGATCGGGATCGATCGAAGACAAGAAAAAGCACCACGCTCTGTTAAGATGTGTTGCGATCTCAAGAAACAATTAAGTCAATAGTCAGTCTGGCTGTATTTTTATCACTCGGGTCCATTCGTAGCTCAAATCTTGATTTCCATCGACCATGATCGTGAAAGACATCGCGACCATAATCGTATCGAATATAATTCAATCGTAACGGAGCGCATTGATTCGCGTATCGGGACTTATCTGTACTACTAGAACGTCTGGAGAACCCGATCGTGATGATCGTGTCAGATCGAGACCCAATCGTGGACTCAATTGAAACAATCCCAACGTAAAGTATGGAAACGCATCTTAACTGGAGACCGTGACAGATCGCGACACATGTAATAGACACATCGTGACCAGATCGCTGCTGAGCGCAACAGATCGTACCAAAGCGTATGTATTCGCATCACATCGTACCCAAGCCTGAAATCTCAGAGAAATACCACGATCAGCTACGAGTGGCCAATCGTGGCGTTCGTGACGTACCAAAGCGTAATACATGTTAGGGATGTGTGCTCGTGTGTCAATTTGACGGCTAAGAACAGTTCGAACGGCGACATTAGTACCGTGCTGTGTTTCTACGTTTATAATTTTCAGGAAAGATATTCGGCGTGTTTGATCATTGTTTGTAACGAGTATTGAACGTCCTAGACAAATATGTTACACTGATAATATATTATAAACGATAATGCTGTATTTATATTAAGCTCGTTTTAAAACACTCAAGGATAGAACGTCCGTATTTTGAGGTAAATGTCATCATATTTTAATGTCCAAACAATACATTGATGAAACGGCTCCATGATTTTTACCAGTGATACGTGAATTACTAAAATAATTCACATTTTTATCAACTTTCTCCAGTTTACTAATCTGACAACTAATCTACCCTGGGTAAGACGTGACACCGCATATCGGCCCATTATCGAGCCAAAATAGAGCAGGTTCACTACACAAACGGTAAGTTTTATGCCGATTTAAAATACTGTGTTGATAATATGCTATAAACAACAGGTGCTTATGTAGACTGCCAAATAAATTTGTAAGACATTCGTGTAATTGCTATGACCATGTTGTAGATGAACAGTACAAAATCATCGTTTAAAAAACAAATGCTCGCTGAAAAATTGCGGCCCTCGCTCATTTCAGTCATTTATTTAATATTTTAAACATGTATATAAAATGTGAATCGAGCGATTGTTTACATAATTATGCTATAATTAAAACATGTTCCAAGTTCCAGTCGTTTTGATTAACAAATGGCTGAGATATGGACTGCAATGTTATTGTGACAGGTGTCCTGGGGATTGATTTATTCAGTTGCTCGTGTACGGGGAATTGCAGGCTACAGTACTGAGTATTGTTTAATAATATACTGTGATGTCTCATCGGTGTAAGTCAGCCAGTGTATGGTGTGCGTCTCTTTTGGTTGTTATTACACCTTAGTTTGACATACTTAAATAGCGTTTGGTGTACGATTACGTCATTTGTCGTTTGAATTGCTTTAAATATTATAGTGTATAAGGCTAATTGTGTAACTTTTGCCTGTCTTTAGTTCATTTGTATGTTGTTTTAACAGTTTGCATAAGCCGATAAATGCTATGACATAAATATGTTCATGAACTCAGTAAGGAATTTATCGACAAAACATTTCATTGCTCTCTAAAACCCGGAATACGATCAAGCTTGCACGATAAGTACTCCGTTTATGCTAGGTTCCCACTGTCGTGCGATCCGCCACGATTGGCTATTCGTAGCTGATCGTGGTATTTGGCTCGGCGACACACCCTCCAAGAAAATCATACACGATATTGCACATTGTTTACATTAACCGTGCAAATATAAGTTGATATTGCGCAGGACGTTGTTTTGTGCAAAGATGACGTCATAATACGCTGTCATTTATAAACAACAATGTCAAACCGTTAGCTCTGATTATATTATAATAAAACAAGTAGATCTATGGACTTTTTCAATATCATGTGTGTCGCCTCGTTCAATATGGATTTTGCACACGATATTGAAGTCCATATTTGAATAATATTAATCGATTCTACTATTATTATTGTATAATATATTGATTGTATCGATCAAGCTTTGGATAATTACTATTCTATTTAATGAAAGCTAGGTATTTATGGTATAAATTATCCAAAACGGTAATGGCTCTTTGCGCAATACCAAGTACACTAAATATTGATACAATGCAATACTCCGTACAAGAGCATGCAATACTCAGTACACGAGTTGGCATTGTAAGTGGAACTTACTTAATACGCAACAAAAGTTGCTGAACATTTCAGGAAATGTTCCTTATAGTATTCGTAAACAATCGCTCAATTCACATTTTCTAAACAGGTTTAAACTCATCAATAATTGAAAGAAACAAACGAGGAGCTGCATTTTTTCAGCGAGCAGTTTACGTTTATTTACTGATTATTCACTGTTCATCTATTAGCCTCAGGGTACCAATTCTCGAACGATTTTTTGTTAGTTTTGTTACATATATAAAATTGTTTCATTTTTGTGGAAAATATTTGCATGAACATATCAGAGGAAACAATACTCTTTCTGAAACTACACAAATTCACGAACAAATATGTTGATAACGTGACCTTACCGCTTGTCAAATCAAGTCACCTACTTCTACATTTCGGAACCGGTTTGGAACCAATTGTCGAACGCTAATTAAAGCGAGCCAGAAACAGTTCCAAAACACATGTAACAGATAAAATCAATTTATTTCCATAGTAAATGATGAGCAGTATAACAATTGATGAACTTTCACACAAGCAACATTATAATGTAGACTATTTCATATAACAAATAAATATGATTATATGATAATACATTAATAGGGGTTTCGATTCTTACTATTACCATGTGTACTTTTTTCGTGCTCAAAAATAGTGTGTTCGTCTATAAAAAGCTTTAATTATTCAATGACCAATACAAATAGTTGTATTTATCCAAATTGAAATAAAAATAACTTAGTTGTATGTAGACTAATCGGCTGCATACAAATTCTAAGTAGAGCACTGTTAAGGTTATAATCATGAATATGTCATTTTGACAGTTGTAAACAAACTGAAAGTTAGTAAATGTTGAATGATAACTTCGTCCGAAGTGTTTCAATCTTAAAATCAATAATAATTTTGTGACGAAAAATGTTTTCACTTAAGGAAACACGAATTTACCCACTCAGATACTAAAAGTGTGTGTAGTTGATGGAAATTCGTCTGCAGAAGTGTTATGGAAACAAAGGCTGTGAAGTTGAATGTTTGCCAATACAACATGTGTATACTGGACTTACTTAAAACAACAGCGGATTTTAGTTTAAGGATTTTCAAGTGCGTAAGTTTTATTAATAATAAAAATCGTTCGAGAATTGGTACCGTTCGAGAATTGGTACCCTGAGGGTATATCGGTCAAAGTAAGTATATGACGGTCTTTGCTATTGAGTTGGCAGTCTAGGTCAGCACATACAAGTATACAATTGTAAACAGAAAACTTGAATCGATGTTTTACTTACCGTTGTTGGAGCTGTTTTCTATATCGCTGCTCTATTTTGGCTTAATAATTGGCCACTATCCGGTGTCACGTCTAACCCAGTGATCTAATTCAAAATTTATTAAATACGAAAACTCACAGCAAGCGTTAAAATAGCCTAATTATACTATGTAACCTAAATGAAAAGCAACCGTGAGGGCACATTCTGCACATTTTTGAATAACGAGGACGTACTCATAACAATCTTATAATTATATAAGCTAGACTTTTCGAAGAATAAAAAGTCCAGCCATTGTCGTCGCCCTGTCTTCTGCGTCAACATCAGTGTTAGTTAAGTTTTTTGGTTACGTTTTTTGGTGTTTTGTTTAAGTTTTTTGGTTAATTATTTTGGTTAAGTTGTTTGTGAGAGTCCAGTGCTAAGAAACTATCAAAGATATCCACTTGAAACTTTCAATACTTGTTACTATCAAAAGGGTACGCCATTACAACAAGGCAGGTACAACTGTGATTTGTATTTCCATTTTTGATTTGTATTTTTTTGTATTTGTAGCATATTTTGAAAAAAAAAAGGAAATTATAAATGTTCTCAATAAGACATTAAATTGAAACTCAAGGTACTTGTTTATAGTGCTGACACCATTCTGCAGACAAGAGGAGGTAACTCTTTCAAAGATTTTGTTGGAGTTATGACCCTTTTTTTCAACTTATAATTTTCCTTTTAAGTCAAATTTCTCAATACCTGTATGAGGTATTGACTTGAAACTCAATGTACTTGATCACAATGATGAACTTACTCTGTAGACAAGAGAAGTTAACTCTATTAATGATTTTTGCTTAAGCAATAGCCCCTTGTTCAACTTAAAAATTTTGCTTTAGGTTAAATTTGACAATATCTGTAAGAGGTATTTACTTGAAACACAACCTACCTGATCACAGTTATGAACCCATTCTGTAGATGAGGTGACTATATCAAGGAGTTTGGTGGAGTTATTGCCCTTTTTTCAAATTTCGATACCGATAAGAGGTATTGACTTGAAATTCAACATAATTCATGACAGTGATAAAATTATTTTATAAACAAGCCTAGAGTACTGTCAAATATGAGAAAGTCGAGAGTCCAGCACGCGTAGGCGATGTTCATGTTAGAAAATGGCGATTGGTAATGTAATCAATTGCAACAAATGTCTAAAGCATTTCTGATGTAAATACTTTAATACACAATGCATCCATGCCAATTGCATAAAGTTAATGTAAAACAAATATACACCGTTCCCCACAGTTTATGTATAGAAAGACGAAGCGTGTATTATAGACTGAATAACCTAAACAGGAGAATTTGGTAGCTATTTGTACTCCTTAATAATTTGATCATAAAACTGTCATTGACTACTGTTAATGTTTCGTATGGAAACGAAAAGTACAGTTTTAAATTCACGGGTTTCCATAATACTTCATTGCAGTTAAATGTAAATGACAAACACTTGAAACGTTTTTTTTAAAGTGCAGTTTGAATTAGTTGAACATCGTTAAATGAATGTATTAATTACATTTAGTCATTCTGGACTTATGCCATACGTTTATTCTGCAATTAAATGAGTATATTCGCATGATCAAAAGTAGCGATAGAGAGTAGCTTCGAAAAACAACTTCAACCAAAATGCCCAGGTAAAAACGTACATTGCATGATGCATTCCTGTATCTAGCATGGTAATATTAGAGCCATAAGTATATTGATTTGTTGAGAACTGCATAAAACGTCACTAAAATTACAAGATCATAAGATCATAGCTAGCAGTAAACAATTATTTAAAACATCTTAAAGGAACATTCGTAACTATTATGATTTCAAGAGTTATATATATATTAGGAGACTTGGAAAATGTTTGTGTGTTTAGCTCCAATACAGCTGGACTGCGGTGCGAACGCAATCGCGGATGGATTGAAGCCGAGGCCAAAAAGATCTTTATAGTACGTGTATATTACCAACACTTGTGCTTCTCAGCTGAAATGTCGCTCGCGCCCACCGTTGAAACGTTTATATACACCAGAAAAGGTGAGAAACATAATTGCCATATGACTCCTATTCGATGTTAAGATACCCACAACACATACGTTAAATTATCGTCTGTTTGCGACAACAAATCCATTGATCGCTTTGAAAAGTCACAGAGGGGAAATACTTTCACATGTGAACATTTTTACCGCAACATGTTATTAATTGTTGTCTATAACTTAAAATAATCAATTCAGATTTATTTATATATTAAGGAGTATACAAATTCGTTCATTGACTTATGTTACCAAAATGCAAATCCATACTGTTCTCTACAACCACTGATCTGTGTTTGTTATGATTGTCAATGTTTTTGGTATGTAATATTTTATGCCCCCGGCATCTTGATGCAGGAGGCATATAGTCCGTCTTTCGGTCCGTCCGTTCGTCCGTCCGTTTTTCCGTCCGTCCGTGAGCAAGGTTAAGTATATTTTACCGTTTCGTCTAGCACCAACACCGCTTGCTGCAACACTTTGATACTTACACAGTTGTTTCTGATGACCTTTTCCTATCCACCCTTATCACCCAACCTCGCTTTGACATTGACCTTGAACTAATTTGCACTTTCATAATTAAAAAGTTCCATTTTTTGGTTAAATAGATTTTACCGATTCGTCTAGCACCAGCACCGCTTACTACAAAACTTAGATATTTACACAGTTGTTACTTATGACCGTTCCCAATCCACTCATATCACCCAACAACACTTTGACCTTGACCTAATTTGCACTTACAATCATTCATATGGGCTCTTTCTAGTTTAACTAGATTTTACCATCTCGTCTAGCACCAACACCGCTTGCTACAACACTTGGATACGTACACAGTTGTTGCTTTTGACCACCCCCAATCAGCCATATCACCTAACTTTACTTTGACCTTGACCATGAACTAATTTGGACTTAAAATAATTCAAAAGTGCCATTTCTTGGTTAACCAGACTTCTCCGTTTCGTCTAGCACCAACATCGCTTACTACAACACTTTGATATTTACACAGTTTTTACTTATGACCTTTCCTAATCCACCCATATCACTCAACCTCACTTTTACCTTGACCTTGACCTAATTTGGACTAAGAAATAGGCTACCCAGCACCAGCCTGGGGAATGGGTGTTTATCAAACACAGAATCTTGTTATTTTTTATTTTGCCACATTTAAACACTATTAATATGTAGGTTGTTATTATTCAGCAACAATGGAACTGCTAGATCGATCCTGGCATCAAGCGACGGTTACTTTCGACACTAATTATCGGAAAACTGCAAGCTTTATAATTGATCATGAAACGGATTGAATACAGTTACAATTTTTATTAACATGCCGATTTTAAATTGTGAAAGGTTTTCTGCGGGAAAGGGGTATTAGTATAAAATACAAAGTGGTTGAGCATTATTCATGCGAGATATCCCTTCGGAATGGACCACAACCACAGCCGTTGAAAACATCGTTTATGAGCATGTCAAAATCACACTTCCTTTCAACGTGTTCTCCGATTTACATTCTTGATTCTAAGCATTGTGCGATAATTATTAACAAACTGCGGACTCAAATTCCAAAGATCATTATAGACCAACAAGCAATTTTGATAAAGGACAGAAATAATTTAGTTTGCTTGTCCGACTCAAAGGAGATACTAAGCGCATTGCTTAACGATTTGGGTGGCTTAATGTCTGAGAAGCAAACAAAACCGTCGCCGAAAATACGGAGACATTTAACAACTGAATCGGATTTATTAGCGAACTACAATCCGAAGTTTGGTGGTCACTTGATCCATGATTGCAAGTCAAAGTTCGGTGTTGATTTAATCGTGTGTGCAACACGTGTAACAGCAGAGGGAAATACTATGGAAGCAATCCACAATTGCGAAACATATATACAAGATAAATTAAACGGACAACACGCAATTATTCAACTTCCATCGGGTGACTTCCAGTTATCGAAAGAAATAATTCAGAGTGTAACCGAACACAAGAGGTGTTGTTGGGAATTGCATTCGGTGGTCGAACGCAGTGTGAACAGGGACTTTTTTGGAGAATTTTACGATCCGTACGGCACCTTTCAGCTTTGTGTAACGGACATTAATGCGGATATTAATAC
Source organism: Congeria kusceri (assembly GCA_027627225.1). NCBI lineage: Eukaryota > Metazoa > Mollusca > Bivalvia > Myida > Dreissenidae > Congeria > Congeria kusceri. The sequence continues at coordinate 53,853,795 of CM051034.1, forward strand.
GGAAATCGTAGTTGTTTTAACAACCGTTGTCTGCACCTCTATATGGTTACTTTGAAAGTGGTAAATCAACATTTGATTATTTTTCTTTTGATTTCTATTGTGTATTATTATACATCAGCGACCGCTCTGTGTATTTTCTCCATCGACCGAAAGTAATGTCACATGGTAATATTTTTTCATATAACCCTGCGATGACGAATAAAGAAGTCGGCACTGGCATTGCGCCAGTAGGATAGTTAGCATCTTATACAAATTAAATGTATAGAATGGAATTCATCGACGATCGATGTTCCTATGTTATAAAATTCATTAAGGAAAATAATAATTGATGTAAAGAATTTGAATTTATAAAAAACAACAACACGTAATACTATATCGAAACAGTCTTGCGTTCGTAGCATTTATTACTACATGAAAGTAATTGTGAAAAATCCCAAAGCTCAGTTCAAGATGTGTTACGGTTGATATAACATTTCTCGGGTTGATATTATTTTATAGTCATGTTTTATTTATATATTGTGTGTCAGCAAATAGTAAGACGAGCTTATAGCAGTAATGCTGTATCATTCGTTGCTTTTGGGTTATAATCTGTTACATTTGTGTCAGCCTTAATCACAAAATACACAAAATACGCAATGTCTTCGCTGTCGATAGTGTATCTGTTTCTTTGTAGTAATTGCCCACAGTTTGACTGGTGCAAGGCCGAGGAGACAAGTAGGCGATGTATTCCAAGTTCCCTTAAATGAAACCACACACAGCGAACATGTCCGTTTCAGAGAATTATGGACAATTGCTGGCGCACAGATGAAGGGTGATAAAGTTTCCCATGTAATTAGTCTAAAGAAACTTCGGCACGCAATTGGTGGAATTTTCGAGCGCACTGAAAATATGCACTACTCAGATATATGTATATATGCACCGTTAGTGGATAAATTAAGTCCACATTTACCAATGAATGTATTTGCCAAACAAATAGCTGCTGCAGCTAGTTCCTTGTTCACTGTACCTTTTGAACGGAAGTCACTGGGTATTCGTATGGAGAAAGCAGTAATACAGGCTTTTCACACTGAGTTTCAAGAGAAATACAAGGTGTACATGCATAAGCCGATTCGCAAACGACAAAATTCTAAAGGTAACAACACATCTTTGCTACTAAACAATTATCAGTTTACCTGACATCTGGTCTGAGTGCTATTAGGAATCACATCACTAAATACTGTAATAAGATTTATGAGAATACAAACATAAACTTATTTTGGTCACTAAAATTTCGTCTGAAGTTGTAAATAAAATTGAAAGCAAAGATTACATAGCGTCCCGTGTAAGTACATATGATTTTTCAACATTGTATACAACACAGCCTAACAGCCTTATTAAAAAAAAATGTTTTTCTTATTGCAAAAACGTTTGCAAGAGAAAAATGCACATACCTGGCTTTAAATACTTAGTAGTACTACAGCATTCTTAAATAATCAGAATTGAGATAAACATATTATTTCTTGCTAAGATTTATGTTCAGCTCTCACCTTTCTTCAGGAAAATTTTATTTGTTGAATTCAATGGTAAACTAAACACATTATTGATGACCCAATAGGTACTAACTGTGCACCGCTTATTGCTGATCTATTTTTATATTGTTATGAACGGGATTTCTTGCTAAATTTATCAAAAGATACACATATGTGATTCAGTGTTTTAACCAAACTAGTAGATATATTGATAATATATTAAACATAGATAACCCTTTCTTTGAACAAAATATCCAAAACAGTTACCCTAAAGAACTTTCCTGAAATAAATCGTGTTCTTTGGATACAGATGCTGCATTCATAGGCTAACATCTGACTATAACTTACAGCATAGTGAAAACCAGTCTATATGACAAACGTAATGATTTTAATTTCGAATGTTTTTTTAGTTTTCGATACTGAATTTCTTTCTTCGTTACAAATTTTGATATGATGTATAAGTAGCTTATTCTTTTTGAGTTTTAAAATTATGGCGTCATCGTGTGCATTGCGCGTTTCTGGATTACGTCATAATTGACCTAGTGGTACTGTTCTATAATTTGGTACAATTATTATTATCAAAAGGGTATATTTGCGCTTACGCTAAAACACACATGCATATTGTTTTTGATACTGGATCTCTTTCAACGTTAGAAATTTGGTCGTATTTTTTAAAGGTGAATAAGTAGCTTTAACTTCTTTGCGTTTTAAAATTATGACGTCATCGATCAGTACATTGCGCGTTAACCAGAATACGTCATAATAATAGAAACAGTTTTACGGTCTGAGTGTGGTTGCGTAAAGTATTGAAAATATGACCTGCCTTTTTGTGTCGCCTCTGTCGCGATATATAGGGGTTACTTTGGCGGCAGAGGCCCCTTTAGTTTGTGTAGACAATAACTTGAGAAGTTTTTGTGCAATCATAATTAAACTTTAGGGAAGTGTTAGTAGGCATAAACAGAAGGAAAGTTCGGTTTTGGACATAATTGCTCGTATCATACTTTAGTCTGGCGACACATTCGGCTTGCGGAGTTCTAATTATTTCATATTTTACTGCCTGGTTTGATATAAACACTTGTTTTAAATCTAATTCACGTTCATTAAGTTGGACATTATTTTCAATGTATGATGACATGAAGAATCTTTTTTTTTAATGTATAATAGTAGTTTATGTTTTATTCAGTTAAATATTAACATATACAACAAAGCTATGTAATATAGCTTTTTACACCCAACATTACGGCTTCTCCCTGAAATTAAACGACGATGACCTGAAAACTGAACTATATAATGCTGTGTCTTTAAATCTTTTATTTTTTTTAAGACATGTAGTCTTGATAAATATACTAGTTTTTTCTCTCTTCCTGCTTCAAAAAGTTGCAATTCTGCTGCTCCGGTTTGCATCTAGCCATTGATTAATTACATGTTAATTAATTGACTAAGTATTATTTTTCATTGCTGTTTAATTTGAGTTGCGTTGCTATGAGGTTAATCTTTATAACTGGGCCAAGTGTGAGGTTATGGTACCGACAAACCGGTTAAACCCCCAATGCTTTGCATTAACCGTTCCAAGGCGGTGACCCTTATTTTATTCATTCGTGTTTGTGTTTGTGATGTGTTTATGTATTGTGCTGTGTTGTTATGGCAATTGGTCACTTGCCAAAAATAAAGGACCTTGTGCTGCTAATACGAGTTCCTCCTGCTGTCGCAGCTGGAGTTTCATAATTAATAATTTTATAACCTATATGGCGTGCAGTAAAATAAAACTATTGTGCAAATATACAGACATCATCTAAATATATGTATGTATTAAACAATTGTTACCAATTTAAAGTAAGCACAGGCGTATAAATATTCATATTTATGTTTATTTCCTTGTTTCTTTACTTAAATGCACTGTTAGTATAGATATAGGTAATAAGTTATGCTTTTCGGGCGTGTATTGTACACATGTACATGTACACGTTCATATGCACACATACGAAAGCTGGTGCCTGCTTGACTATTAACTATTAACCAACTATTAACCTACCTACCTCCTTATGTACAAACTGTCTACCTACTTGCTATCAGAAAAGCATAACTTAAAACGAAATTCGTTGTATTTTCAGCGCCTTCAATTGAAATTGAGTTAAAACGCGGGAAAATCCAAGATTCTCGCGTAAGTAGTATTTTTTCAAATCTAAGCGTAATTTATAACAATCATACTTTCATCAGATAACAACATGTTTCTATTCGCAGTTTTCCCATATGACTCTTAACAATCATTGTCTAAAATTCGCTACAGCGCGAATGTTCAGTGCATGATACTTTTTTAACGGGTAGATATGCATGTTTATAAAGATTTCCATGACACAATATGTAAAACATTTAGTTTTGCTCAAGCTTGAAGGAGACAAAATGTATGTTGGTTTAATGTTAATTAGGTACCGATTACGGATTCTGTTACAAGATTATCCATGCGTGAACTAAGATACTTTTAAATTGATATACATCGGAAAGTTTTGTCATATGTATTGTCTATTTATTTTTCGTCTAATTTATTGTCGTCAGAGTAGAGATTGAACAGACGTCATAAAGAGTAGGTAACGATTAAATGTTACATCATAGAATGAATACAGTTTGGCATTAGTTAACATATAATCTTAATCTGAAATTATTTAAACTATTATTTTTAGATATGAAAACAATATAATACGTTGTATTCACATTTAGACGGAAGTCATAGTGTGTACGTCTGATTCTGAACTGAAGTTAGATGTAGGATCTGCAAAAGAAATACGGGCAGTTGAAAATGGAGACAAAACGGAACAAGAATGTCGACAGAAATATCCCAACGGGATTCCATCGTGTTCAGTGGCTTTTATTAAGTCCCATAAACGAAAGTCGAAGAATGTGAAATATAATTTCCTGATTGCGCTACCTAAATACAACATTGTGCGATTACAAAAGGTACATGCTTGTGTTCTTGAAAATACTGATACACCTATTGGCACTTCTGATCGGACCATTGCTTAGTCAGCTATTTAAGTCCTCACAAAGGACTGGCTGTGACCAATTTTAGCCGAATTATGGCCCTTTGTCATTTTTCCACTACAGAATATATATTAAAAAGAATGGAGTTTTATGATTTTTTGTTGAATGTCGTTGGTAACCATTTGACAACAAATTACATCACATTTCTACACATACCATGATTTTCTCGTGCAATCATTGGTTTTGACACCTGAGTGTACTAGGAAATGACCACTGAAGCGTTTCAGTTTACCATACACGTATTGGAAATTGTTTATGATTTGTCTGTTCAAAATCAAAAACCGACGCAATTTTTTGTTCCTGAGAAAACCGCAATCAAAAAGGTCTAGTTGGTAGAACATATGGGTGTATATTGATGTTCTTTCTTGTGAAAAATAACGTAACATCCGTATCAACACACTTTTAATATGACTTTGGTCGACGATCTATCAACATCAACATCAAGACACGCTACTTCTAGTATAAATGATTGCATATTGATGTATATATTTCTGTACATGTTGCTTTTTCTGTTGCACAAGGTTAAGGAGGTTGTCAAAAGCTGCCTTTATTTGGCGGAAGAACTAGGGTGCACAAGCATTGCGTTTCCAGCGTTAGGAGTTGGTGGTCTGAAATACCCGAGGCGTGAGACCGCGTTCCAAATGTTCAAAGGAGTAAGAGAATACACGAGAGAAGTCCCACAGTCAACACTTAAAGGCGTTCAAATAATTTGCTTTGACGGAGATGACGAAACATACAAGGTAAATCAAATCTTCGTGGTTCAATGTACATTTTTCATCTATAAATTGTACAATCTATTAATCATATGATATATATAGACGTTGATTGTTTTTTTTCAACAGGCATGTGCAAACGAACACAGAAGACGCTCCAAACTGGGCATAGATAGGGACCCCACTTCCTGCTCTGGGGGTAGTATTGTTAGAACATTTGCATTAATTATTATCTCATTTATAGTCAAGATGCTACGACTATTGACGCACTATAAATATACATTATATTTGAAACAGACAATACGTATATCTAAACTCCATGCATTTTGCGTCGAAGCATTTACTTCTGAAAAATATATTGATATACGAGAAGGGTCCAAATCACTCTGTATCATGACAATAAAAAACGGTCTTCGGTCCGCTATTCTATAAATGAAGTTTATTAACTATGGTCAAAATACCTAATGATCCGAATATGCTTACATTAACAGATTGTGTGACCATGTTTAGTCGTACTTCATGTGGTTTAAACAGATGTGTACTGCTACATGTACATTAACCATTCTTAAAGGCAGTTTATGACACGTGCAAATAATGATTCACATTCAATTGTTTAATTTTACAGAAACCTATTCTTATCGAAACAACGTTGTATGTTAAGTTCTACACGCATACTTCTAATGTGCATGTTTCATCAATTTTCATAAACAATATTTCAGTAAGGTTAGTGCAATACAATAAGGAATCTAAACTGGACATAATGCATGTCATTTCAATAATTATCTCGTAAAGTCGTATACATCGATATTGACAGATGTCCGAGCACTCCAAACTTACATCGGGCAGGAAAGAAAACGTGCTATGCGTGTTTTGCTGGGGGATAATGCAAGCTGTCCTCCGTATGCAGTTACAGCCCGCTTCAGCTTAGGTAAACAAATGTCATATTTGTTCTTAATAACAGTGTTTTGCATTTAAACAGTTATATAACGGCAGGAATCATATCATACCATATATTCTATATGTATTTTGTGCGTTATATCATATGCAATGTGTTGTACCGATTATTTACTGTTCGTATTATATTAATACTTGCTTTATTTATATCGACTGATCTAGTTGCTTAATTTATATTCTGAATATTGCTAATTAAACATTATATATAATTTAACAAACCTTTCCCTGCCTGTTTGCACAGAATTAAACATCAATATAAACAGATTTGTATGGCTGAAGATTGGAGGCAAGATAAGCATGATTCTAAGTATTTCAAACGCAGCTCCAAAAAGTACACTTAAACAAGATAAAGTTCTTTTCTTTCAAATAGTACTGATAAACAAAATGAAGTTCTGTTCGAGTAAGTTTAGATATAATGGCAAAGTGCGATTTCATAATGCGCGTTATAGTGTATTTCGTATTAGGAACAAACAAAGTCTGCATCAAAGCGGCTACTGAGAATCCAGCGGCATTGAACGACCAAATTAACCTACCAGTGGGACTCGAAGCCAGCATGGACGACGTAATTCGTGTGGTAGAAGACGAAAGAATTGTCCAAGAGGGTAATACTGTTTCTCAAATTAGATAGTCGTTGCTTTCCTTAAATTTGCAAGCGATATGTTCCCGTGAAGCATACAACAAGTGCTGTGTAAACAAACTCATCAAATACATGCTTGAAATAAATGCACGACAGTTGAAAATAAGTCACATACGATTATTGAATATATGTGTTAACGGAAAATTCATGCTAATTAACATCGGATCAGGTTTAAATTGTGTACATGTCCATGTATGTGTCTGTACGCGTGTGATTACTTACTTGATACAATATACCGTCCAAGTGTTCACTTATTTGAATATGTTATATATCTACTGTTAACTTAGCAAACAACATACCAGTACTTATGTACTCTTCATTTCAGCATGACTAAATGTAAATACAATTGTTTTTACTCAGATTCAAAAACGGTCTTAGACTCGCGGCAGGAAAACATGGCCAGGACAATGATAGAAACACTTGCCCCCTGCAGTCTGAGGTACCTGAGAATCGTTGTTTGGTTGCACCAGACCTGCCAAGACTGCACCGGTTTCTGTCCAATTTAGGTTTCGTAAACTTATGCTATCCTTTAAAATATATTATTTTGCACATGTATTAGTTTCAGTTTCAATATTTTTACGCGCTTATATGAACATAAATTTTGTATTGTTATAAATATTATAAAATCATGATTAGGTGTGGGACAGTGGATGTCAGTCGTCCTTCAAGATGAACGTAGTTACTTTTTGGAACTCATAGCAGAGAGCAAAGAGGGTTTGGAAGAAACACTCATTGCAGTTGAAAGCAAGATATGCGAAACACATAAAGCACCAATACCGCTTTCTGTTCAGTAAATATACTATAAGATTTTTATGTTTATATTTTGATCAAATTCAACACTGTCAGGAGTAAATAACATATTCCTATCAGGCTTTTTTACATTCCATTCATATTAATAATTATATTTATTACATCAATGAAAACTTCCTTGAGACTTCTAATTTGTTTTAAAAGAACTATTGTACACATTATTATTATTATTATTATTATCATCATCATCATCATCATTATTATCAGCAGCATCATCATTATCATCGTCATCATCTAATATATTGCACGGAAGCCCTCAATAATCAATCCACAGGTACATCTCTGGCAGGCTCAAAACTAATGGATGACCATGGAGTACATGAACATGAAAGTGATATGTCGACTTTAAACACTGCTAAAGACACCGAATTTTAGATCCAGCATATGCAACAATTAATGAAATGAATGTCACTGCAGTATTTCATGGTCAAACAGGTCAGAGTATTGTTTCCACGAACGACGGCACCGAAAATAATGCAGGTATGGATGATGATTCAACATACGCAAAACTGGACGAGAGCAGAATGAATTCAACAAGTCAGACGCAAATGGATGATGTTAAAACTACTTCAGTATATAAAGATTCAGCCGTATCTGAAATATCCAGTGACCCCAACCAAGATACGTTAAAGAAGGGTTTAGAGTATGGCGCATCTGCAGTCACTAATGTTGAATGGATTACGGATTGCAATCAGGTTCGTTATTCTTTATTCTACACTTAAGACAGCAACACGTGTTGCTAACTAAAATGTGAATTATTCCTGCAGAAGCGTTTACAATGGTCACGATATTTCCTCAACTAGACCGTTTGAAATTATTATTTTTGTGATGCTCATAACATTTTACCAGTCGTCAAAACCCCTTGGGTTAGGTAATTATTGATAATTACATACAATCCATTTTGCATTTATTATAACATACATTTCGTTACTGAAGCTGACAGTGAAACATGGCTTCGTTACTTTGTTAGACAGAACCACTAATATTGTGAACAAAATAAATACATATATTTTTATGAATGTATTTGTAGAGTCATGACTCAGGGGTATCAGCTTTGATCAATTCGGGGATAGTGAACTATTCAGAGCAACAACGAACACTTCAACACTGGATATCCTCATTGCAAAAACGATACGGTATCAAAATAAGTACTGAAAAGGCTGGATATACAGCGTATGGACGTTTGGATGAAATAGGCACATTGGAACACTATCTGGAAAATGATTTTCGTGCTTGGGAATTCGACGACCTAAGTATAGATGAAAACTATTATTCTATGAATGACACAATGCTTATTGAGATGAGTGAGGTGGAGTATCAATATGTATGTCATCTTCATAACAATAATCCTGAGTTATCCACTGTGGAGTCATTGTCATACGAGTTGGGTTGATTAAAAGCAACGGGGCCATCCAATCTAAAGAACAACATTAAGACGTTTTTGTAACTTGCACAACGGGAAACTTTGGTGTTCAAACAGAGAGCAAATGCTGAAAGAATATTACAAAACTATTCAAGAGAGCATAACGATAATACCGTTATTTGCCTAACACAAACACATAATCAGATGTGCATTATTGGAGAATTGGAGAATGTTTCTAAAGCAGTTTGTAAGCTTTCGAGACAGTCAGTGAATGTGTCCAAGATCCAGGTGAATAACCTTCAATTAGAAATCATGCAAGGAGATATACGAAATGCGAACGCTGACTTTATAGCCGTTTCATTAACACCTTGTATCTCAGGTCAAAATGGTGCTGCTGAACAGATATGCGAAATGCTTGACGAAAAATATGCCAAGGAATGTATGTTATCGGTTAATAGAGAAGGTAAAATACAAATTGGAGAATGTCGTGTGATTGAAACGGGGTTGTGTGTCCGGAAGTGGATTGGAAACGTGCGAGTCCCTACACGCACGAACAATCTGTTAAAGAGTCCTTTAGTAGAGCCTGCTGTACAGAACGCATATTCAAAGTGTTTTGCTGAAGCTGAGAAAAGACAGTGTGTCACTTTAGCGTTGACAATAATTGGATCAGGTAAATATGATGTTTCAAGTTCACACCCTTTCAAATATGACAGAATCAACTTAAATAAGTGGACTTGTTTTGTAGTTTACAAATACGTCGGTATGACGCATCTAATCAAAAACGATGCTCTAATAGATGAACATAAATTTTATTTTCATTTATGTGCTAAAGTGATAATAAATAATAGTATGTGGTATAAGGTGTATACCTTATGCGCTTATAATTTGATTGTTTATGGTTTAAGATTGTTGTTAAACGACAATTATTTGGTGATACCTTTGGGGAAATATGTTCTTTATGGAAAAGTTGGACAATTATTAATACATATGTACTTACACCTAGGTAAGCAACACGTTCCGATTGCGTAATTATATTTTTCAGATGTTACATGGGCATCCGTTTGTGTAATTAATATGAGGGAGTTCAAATGTTGCACAAAATAAAATTTGCCTCATTGTGTGTTTTTCATGTACAATTTATTTGCGGAGATGCAAAAATCACACTTTAAGCGTTTAAATACGATATAATTAGAAAATATTTATATCCTCCAATCAGCTGTCGCCATTCGTACCGCAATAACGTCCAATATTTCACCATATTGGACGCGCGTGAGCACAATTCATACCAAATTGGACGGCCCAAGGTTTAACATGCGATGATGTCCGAGTACTCCTAAGAGTTGGTGATGAACATTCATTTCATGATGTTGACCATTACGTAAAATTTACGTTAACACGGTTAAACAAGAATTCATCCATTTTAAAACGTGCTAACAATTATTTCTAAATAACTGTTTACGGCTTATCTACCAAGAAAATACGACATGTACATTTTGGAAGTAACATATCACGACGTCATATATTAACGACATGAGCGCGCGCGCTTTTCCGTTGATTTTATTGTATAATTTAAATATTACGTGATTACGTATGACGATATACGAGGTTCGATCAATACATTCGTTGAAACCTCATAAAAAACTATATTTTTAAATGTAAAGATAAACATGTATTGGGACATGATGTGTACATTTTATAGAAAAATAGCAATCAGTTAACAAACAAAGAGAAGTTTATAGGGCTATGTTCACATTACCACCGCAGGTCGGCGAAACATTAATGACGTTACTGATGTCAATGTTAGATTTTGTTGTTGTTTTTTGTTTAGTTTTTTTAATTCAAACTTAGCACCATTAACTTAAAGAAATACTCGTGCACATAGACCCATTGATGAAAATTGCTCCAATAGTCAAATAATCGCAACACTACTAAATCATTTGTTTTGCTAATGTTTTTTCTTCATTCTAATAAAATTTGAAAGGAATCAAAATAATTGCAACAAAAATATAGCATGTGTCCACGAATGTATTGAATACCCCTCGTAGATAGGTTTATACTTAAAAGGTTATTTAACAGCGTTGTTTACAATACGGTTGGACTATCGGCTCGACCAATGTGGTATTTCAGCTGTGTACTGGTCCAAATTTATTACAACATCCATAGTGGCTTAAACATACAACCAAAATAAAGTTCAATGCTATAGATTTTAATTTAAAGTTAAAGAAATGAAAAGAAAAACATTTGCACTAAAAGATATAATAGGTTATTTTTACATAAAAGCTTTCGTCTGTAAAGCAGAAACTGTTACAGATATATATACTGACTAGACAGTTGTGTTGGTTTACACGACACCAATTAACGACGCACAGTCAACACACGTGCTGAGTGTTTATATTTATTATTTGGGGGGATAAAGTTGATTTGACCAATCGTATATACACACTTTAAAGATTGATACTAGTCACTTACTTAAATTCAAAGCATATGAATGTTTTTTTTTGCTCGATTTAACAAACTGCTTATTGAAAATGTGCATCAACTAATACAGTAATATGTATAAACAATTTTAATACCAATCATACATATATTTGCTGTTCAAACATGTCATCTTCCTATACCATAACTAAGAACGTTTTAACTTAACCTAATTATCATTTTTTCAAAGAATGTTTGATGTTGTTTCAGAAATCTCAAGAACACTTCGAACGTATAATACTTGTGTTGTTAATTTTATTTCTTTGTTATAATGTAGAAGCATCCAGTGGAGGGTTTCATTTGGAATATTGCGCTGATTGGTTGTGTCAGGCACTATCGTCCTTCAAGCCAAGACACCTCAAGGATACAACTCGTTGAATATGAGGAGAACAAATTTAAGGAGATGATCAAGTTAATCACAAAGAAAAGCCACTGGAAATGTTCTTCATGGGTATAAACATATTGTGAATGTAATTAGTTTCGACATTATTTATTGAACTGAGCATAACTTACATAACATAGGTTTTTGTAGACATTGCTGATAGAATTTTAAGTCTGATCTGACGTCCATCTACAAACTTTTGTAGTTTGCATATATCTGATGTGGGCATTTTGCATGCTACGTGCAGTTTTTCAAGCTCGACAGTATGTTGAGAACACATACTAAGTTGCTTATTATGACGTGTATGAAGGGGCTTCTGTAGTATCTCCAAGGAAAACATCACCAATTTTAAAATATGGTAGGGCATACATGTCATATGCTCAGAGATTAATACTTGTGCATCTGACGTAGAGCTGAACCCAGGTCCTATTTCTGACTTGGACAATGAAAATACTCAGAAAATTATCAAAGCTATAAATAGAACTAATGATGAAATCAAAGAAGTTAAACATGCGGTAGATAGAGTAAAGGTTGAAGTTGTTGGCATTAAGACAGAAATGGCTAAAATGCATTCACAAGTAAGCAGTATAGAAACAGCTCAGAAGAAAAATAATGAGAAGATAATACAATAAGATGAAAGGATTAAACACATGAATTACAACCAGGAAGTCTTGCAAAGTTATATAGAGATTTTGGCATACCATGATGAGCAGTATTAGTCAAGAATATCAGGTATAGAAGCACAATTAAACATTATAGAATAAGAAAGGTTAAAACATTCCTTAAGAGTATTTGGGATAGAAGAATTTGAAAGCAGTAGTGCCGATTTGTAAACAATAGTAAACGGTAAAGTCCTTAGCTCAGTCGATGAAAGTTATGACTTTAATGACTCATCATTAGTAAGGGCGCAGCGCATTGGGTCGAAGGTCACTGGTAAATCAAACGAGCTCAGAATGATTATAGTTGTTTGCAAGAGCAGAAGATACATTTAAGTTATTTGGATATAGAGATGAACTAAGACGAAACGGAATTAGAATTTCAAATGATATGACATATTTGCAGCGTCAGCAGCTAAAGGCCCTAAGACAGAAAGGGATGCTTGGATATTTTAAGAATGGTAAACTTCATACGTATCAAAAGCCAGATCAACCAAGTGTGTATCGTAGAGGAGTTCGACGTGTACAAAAGCAGGATGACCATGAGATGCAACCTGAGAGCGTGATATCTGCAAAGAGCCTGCCAACAAACAATATGCAATAGGAAGACGGCCAAGGCTCATCCGAATCGGATCATGTTAAAAACTTTCTGAGCTGGAATACTGAAGGTTTAAAGTCAAACCTTTCTCGTTTTGATGTTACCAGTATTATTAAGAGCATCGATATTTTTGCATTCCAGGAAACATGGGATATAAACAGTGACTATTGTTTGCAATATTTCCCTGATCATCTTCTATATACGTGTCAAGCTAAGAAGTCAATGGTTGGTGGCCGCCCCCGTGGTGGAGTTATTGTAGGAATCAAGCACATGTATACTAAGTATGTTACGCGTGTCGCGGAAAAGTTTAAATTTGGCATTTTTCTAAAACTTGATAAATCATTATTAAGTCTAGCCAAGGACATTCTTTATGTTTCTTTGTATATCCCCCCAGAAAATTCTCCTGCATATGACGGAACACACGACTCGGTTTTAAAGCAATTAGAGGAGTGTTTAGTTGAGTTTAGTTTGGGTGATATTGAGCTGTTTTTGTGCGGTGATTTCAATGGTAGGACAGCACACTTATTAGACTTTACTGAGTTTAAGGATAATATCTCGGAGTTTCAAAATCTCCATGATATACTTGATAGGGATAATGGAATAAATAGAAAATCGGTAGATGATAAAACTTATAAATTTGGAAAATAAGTATTTAACATTTGTTAAGCTTATGCTTGTTATATTGTAAATGGGCGAGTTGGAGTTCGAAGTAGTGGATTAACATTTATAAATCAAAATGGTTGCAGTGTCATTGATTATTATATTTTTTCACTAGAGGTATTTGGCAGGATAAAATCACTTGATATTCTCGATAACATTGAACATACCCATATGCCAATACAAATGTGTATGAAATGCCATCGTTTTATCAAAATCAAAGATAATGATAATTGCACTGAAAAATATTTTTATAGCATTAATAATGAGAACAGTCATGAGTATCTCGAAAGTTTAGCAGAACATATATTGACTAAACATCTAGAGGACCTTGAAGATATTCTCAAAGATAACACGGTGGATATTTCTAATATTGTTACCAAAATAGAAGATATAATTTTGGAGAGCAGTACTGAGTTCAGAAAGAGCAAACGAATAACTATAAACAAAAGTAAACCGTGGTTTGATACTGCTTGTAAACGTACAAAACAAGAAAGCAAAGCATGTTTAAGGCGTTTTCGGACCAGCCGACTGGAAAATGACTTTAATATATATATATATATATTAACAGTAAGCAAAAATATAAAACTATGTGTAAAAGCAAGCGTGTAATATACAATAAAAATATTCTGAAAAAGCTTAATTCCTCAGTTACTAGGAGTTGTGACTTTTGGAGTGAAATGAGTAAAATTTCTGGTAAAACAAGCGCGGAGCCAAATAAAACAACGGAAGTTTGGTTTGAACATTTTAAGAATTTGTCTGCAGATGACGATTCTGAGAAAACCGGGTCTGTAATGGATGGTATATCAGATAGCGATTGTGACGATATTGAGGACGTCATTTTTAAATCATGTATAACATATTATGAAATCACGGAAGCATTGAAAACTATGAATGTTATAAAAGCTGTTGGTGGGCGGATTGTACCACAACATAGTATATATGGTCAAAATGTACCCTTGCCAGTTCTTAGTAAACTTTTTAACAGGTTATTTAGTACGGGAAAATTTCCAATACAGCGGGCAAATTCTGTGATTATTCCAATACATAAAAAGGGGGACACAACTGCGAGCTGGTTTTAGAGCCAGGAAATCCAAAATTGATAATGCTTATGTTTTATATGCTATTGTTCAGAAATATTTGTCTATGAAAAGAAAATTATATGTAGCCTTTGTTGACTTCAAAAGGCTTTTGATTCTGTATATTGACCTATTCTATATAATGTTGCGCGTAAAAAATAGTATAAAAGGTAATTTATTCAATGCCATCAAGTCTATAGATGGAACTGTAAAAGCATGTGTTAAAACTACAAGTGGTTGTACTGATTATTTTACTTGCCCCGTTGGTCTAAACAAGGCTGTAAATTAAGCCCTATATTATTTGTTATGTTTATTAAGTTACTGCACACATTTTTATGTGAAAAGAACACTCGTGTCATCCAACTGCACCCCAGTACCATTGCAGTATTTCTCCTCGTGTTTGCAGATGATATCGCCTTAGTTTCAGATACTGTGATTGGATTACCAAGATACTTAGATAATTTACGTCCATTTTGTACTGACAAAAAACTGAATATAAATATAACTAAAACAAAAGTTGATGTTTTTAAATGAGGTGGTCGTTTATCTATGAGTGAAAAATGGACATATGCTAACGAACCCCTTGAAACTGTCAAAGGTTTTACTTACGTCGGTTTGTACTTTTCTAGTACTTTGTCTATATATAAAATAACTGAATCAATGTCTGTGAAGGCCAAACGAGCTTTATTAAGTGTTTGTAACTCTTTAAACCAGTCCCCATGTTTATCCTATAAGACTTTCTTTAAATTATTTGATACTAAACTTGCAACGATTTTGTTATATGGAGCAGAATTACGGGGCATGAAGCAAATTGCTTGTATTGAGAATGTACATATTTATGCCTGCAAACAATTTTTATGTTTGAATTTGCATTCGTGTAATAATGCAGTTGTTGGAGATTTAGGTAGATATCCAATAAACATATTTGCTGCTAAACGTTGTATTAAATATTGGTTAAGATCGCTGAAATTGCCTAGTGATAGATATGTTCGTTTATTCTATGAAATGCTAGTTTATTTTGATAACCTATGCTATTGTAATTGGGTAACCAACATTAGAACTAATCTATATGAGAATGGATTTGGTTATGTGTGGGAGGCACAAGGTTTTAATGTTGAAATTATGCTCCTTTTTAATTATACCCAGAGACTTAAGTATCAGTATATTCAGAAGTGGAATTCAATGTTTGAATACTACTAAACTGTGTCACTATGTTAATTTAAAAAATATGTTTAAAACAGGAAATTACATACATGTTATTGATATAGCGAAATTTAGAAAATGTTTTGCGAGTTTTAGAAGCTCTTCTCACTGTTTGATGGTAGAAAAAGGACGGCATTATAATATTGAAAAAGAAAACCGAACATGTGTTTATTGCGATGTATTTTTAGAGGATGAATACCATTTTGTTATGATCTGTCCCACTGGGTAAAACGTGACACCGGATATTGGCCAATTATCGAGCCAAAACAGAGCAGGTTCACTACACAAGCGGTAAGTTTTATGCCGATTTAAATTAATTCGTTGATAATATGCTATAAACAGGTGCTTATATATACTGCCACATAAATTTGGAAGACATTCGTGTAATTGCTATGACCATGTTGTAGATGAACAGTACATTATCATCGTTTAAAAAACAAATGCTCTCTGAAAAACGACCGGTCCTCGCTCATTTCATTCAACTATTTAATATTTTAAACATGTATAGAAAAATGTAAAACGAACGATTGTTTACATATGCTATAATGAACGCATGTTCCAAGTTCCAATAATTTTGATTAATAAATGGCTGAGATATGGACTGCAATATTATTGTGACAGGTGTACTGGGGATTGATTTATTCAGTTGCCCGTGTACGGGGTATTGCAGGCTACTGTACTGAGTATTGTTTACTAATATACTGGTTAGCGAGTATTTGTCGGACAGTAGCATTATCTGGACATTTTTTTAATATTCGCGTTTCGTAACCGCTTTTCGTATTATCATCACAATACAAATAAGTGCTTGTTTTTTCAAGTATGTGTCGTTTTTCTTAGAAAAAGTGAGTTGACGTTTTGGTAAAAAAAAAATATATATTCTTTCCATTTACCACATTCTTTCAACGTTTTGATGACACTTGGCATCACTGCTACCATTTCAATCAAATCATCGTTGTCCGTTTCTAAACCTATTTCAAAATTGACATTTTCAGTTATAATGGCTTCTCCGCTGTCTAAATTCTTGCTAAGTTTTGCTACTTTTTTTAAGGAACTATCCTTGGGCAATACGTCTCGCCTTGACACGTGTATCTTTTTGTTGTCTTCATCTACATTGATCGTTCTGCCCTGTTCTATGCACAAATCAGGCGATATTTTATAAACGACACTTTTTTGTTGTTGTTGATCAATTATTCTCAATTTAATTTATGCATATGGATGATTTTCGATTAGGTGGTTAATAATGTCTTTGAATTTTTCGGAAGATTGTTTACAGTAAAAGCAGGCATACATGTCGGTGAATCTGAAAACAAAAAAGTTGATGTACATTGTATATCTAATGCACGATATGAACCCTTATAATATTATGACTTATAAATAAACGCTATTGGCTTAGCGACACACCTTCTACAGAAAATTATACATGATATTGCACAGTTTTTACATTAACCGTGCAAATATAAGTAAATATTGCACAGGACGTTGTTTTGTACAAAGATGACGTCATAATACGCTGTCGTTTGTAAACGACTATGTCAAAACGTCAGCTCCGAATAGATGTGTGATGCTATGTTCAGTGGATATCATTATGTCTTTTTTGTGTGTGTTTGATTAAATGCGAAGATAATGGACATCGCTGACTGCTATTCTCATTTGCATTTTCTTTAGCGACTTTAAATAATAATAATAAAAGTTGATTGTGATAAAACAGCCCTGCATCGGTGCATCTGCGAAGAAACGTAAACGTGAGTTACTATAAGCATTTAATTTACTTGATTTACTTGTCTTTTTGTTTTAATATAATTATTGAAACATAAACTTGTGTTTTAGTAACAATTTCATCAGCTGTCGTTTATTTTATAGGTCATATAATAAAACAAGTTTGAACTGTATAGCTATGCAATATCATGTACGTCGCCTCGTTCAATATGGATTTTGCTGCGCAACATTACACGAGTCCATATTTGTATAATATTAATCGATTATTCTATAATTATTGTATAATATATTGTATGTATCGATAAAGCTTTGAATAATTACTTACTATTTTACTTAATGAAAGTTATGTATTTTTGGTATAAATTATCAAAAACGGTAATGGCTATTTGCGCAATACTAAGTACACTAAATATTGATACAATGCAATACTCCGTACACGAGCATGCAACACTCAGTACACGAGTTGGCATTGTTTAAGAAGTAGAACTTACTTAATACGCAACAAAAGTAGCTGAAATTTTCAGGAAATGTTCTTTATAGTATTCGTAAACAATCGCTCGATTCACATGTTTCTATACAGGTTTAAACTTATCAATAATTTAAAGAAACAAAAAACGAGGAAAAGCATTTTTTCAGTGAGCAGTTTACATTTATTTCCTGATTATTTTATTCACTGTCGTTCTATCATATTGGTCAAAGTAAGTATATGACGGTCTTTGCAATTGATTTGGCAGTCTATGTCAGCACATACAAGTATAAAATTGTAAACAAAATACTTGAAATCGGTGTTTTACTTACCGTTGTTGGAGCTGTTTTCTATATCGCTGCTCTATTTTGGCTCGATAATTGGCCAATATCCGGTGTCACGTCTCACCCAGTGTGTCCACTTTATAATGATCTTAGAGTTAAGTATTTGTCATGTTGCCATATCAATAACGCTAGCTTGGAAATGGTTTATAGTCTGATGTCTAGTGACGATTGTGATATTATATGCAACCTTGCTATGTTTATTTATTATGCACTTGAGGAGAGGGCAAAATGTATGGGGGTATTTAACTAAAGTGTACATTTTACTTTTGCATGTTAGTGTTAATATTTACACCATTAACTTCACCGTTCATGTATATATGTATGTTTGTTGTATGTATATGGGCTGGAGGACTACTTATACAACAAACTGAATTGAATTGCTAATTGTCATGATATTACACATGTATTAACATCAATGGTTTAAAGCGACACTACAGTACGTGTATTGTTTTGCAGTTTTACAGGGGAAGTACACAACTGTTTAAGCATACATGTAACTACCAATACATGTTCATCTTATGACTTAAACACAAACCGTGTCACTACAACATAGCTTTGTTCTGTATGTTTATGTCGGTTAGTAAACGAACCATTTGCATAAAAAATTAATATAGAACACTTGCATGCTTAAACTATTAATGAAACACGTATACAAATAAATAAATTGGAAGGAGTAATGTATCCACTATT
The DNA here is from genome assembly GCA_027627225.1 of Congeria kusceri. Classification (NCBI taxonomy): domain Eukaryota; kingdom Metazoa; phylum Mollusca; class Bivalvia; order Myida; family Dreissenidae; genus Congeria; species Congeria kusceri. The sequence goes on from CM051034.1 coordinate 53,873,082, forward strand.
TTTTTCTAAGATAAACAACATATATATTTATTAGTAGTTTGTTTTTTTCATTTTATATTTTCACACCCATATTAAAACCGTGTACATTCCGTTGTATTTCAAACTGTTGCCATGCAATACATTTCATAATATAAGAAGGCATGCATTTTGCGAACCAGTCCAATACTTTTGCAGTAATTATTAAAAGTATTTATCCCAAATATTTACTAGTACTAGTTACCATTTGCTTCATTTATAGATGTTAGCTTTCCCATTCTTGTTATTTTGACCGATGTTTATATGTGTATTTTTAAATTAATATGTAAAATTTTCATGGGACAAAGCTTGTTGTTTGTCCTCTTCACAGTGTTTGACAGTAGCCAGACATCAAACCCCGAACTATTATGATTTTTTCGCATAAAGGGGGTTTGGTTATATTTTTTTCATAGATCCACTCAATACACACTTTCTTTCTCAATCCATATTAAGCCAAAACACGTTAACATTGTAATTCGACAATTCTCTTTTATCCAATGCTATACAGTGTTTACTTAGAAGTCCTATATTCAGACATGTGTCGTTTATTTGCATACTTTAACGTGTTTAAGTCAAGCACGTAGTTCACATTCATAGTGTTTAAATATTGTGCATAGTACTAAGTAAACGTAAGTGTTTGACCAAAAACAAATGTTGCAAACACTTTAATATTTTAGTTTGCTTTACTGGTCAAGTGATCATTCAATGTTTAATTATGTAGCATTTACAATTCTTTGAAGTTTTGACAGTCACAAAGTTCAGGGTAGCATTCGTCAAGTAACATAAATTTTGCCTCTTAGTATGCAATTTTGATACATTTCAGTTATTTAACGTTGTTTCGGCGTGTACAATGGCAACTGTTCGTGTGTTATTCAGTTAGACCAGCTTTGCATTGAACATACAAGAGATCTTTCACCGTCAGACACTATGTTTGTAATGTAGTTCGTTAAATGAATAATGTATTTGAATACAATAATTGTCTAGATGATTAAATCGATTTAAATACCAAAAAAGCAATGACCGATATAAGACGGTTGTCCCATTTTAATTTGCAATGCATGTAATGTTTGCTGCGTTTGGTATACATCTTATATTTACCAGGGTGGAAATCGTAAAGTAAACTCTGGCTACCTTTAAGTGACACGAAAAGCAGCTGGTGCTTAAAATGGACGGTTTTGAAACAAATGCTGTTTCGTACTGCTTTTTTCCGCTTTTAAACCTGAGAATATGCTCATGTTGTGGCCCAATATGTCATGTAATCACGTGTTTCATTTCAAGATTATAACGTTTCATATTAAAAAGGTATTGAAGGTACAGTGTGTGCAGACGTGTTGTTGACTTGTAGATCTCAGAACATTGTTTCGAATTTGTAATAGTTTGAAGACAATTTATACCATTTCATGACTATCGATATGCAGTTTAGTCGTACTTTTACACAATAGCCAAGTTTGACACTTCTAGAGCAAATATTCATACTGTAAGACTGCAAAAGCGTACTTTAAGCTCAAAAATATATATGGTGACTACTTTAAGTACAAAATAACAACTGGTAATCAGGCATTAAAGTTTGCAAAGCAAAGAATTTGATTTGCAGAGATATGCAACTCAATCAGTTCGTCCATCCATCCATATACATATCGGCATTATCTACATAGATAAATATATCAATCGTTTTGTATATACGTTGTTGAAGCCAATACACTTTAACGTTAGAGTATTACATAATTATCTAATTGAATTGAATTGATATGAGCAAAACTATGAAATAACTAATAAGTATAATAATTTAATGAATTGTCAAAATCACATTATCGTTGTGCAACCATTTTAATGATATTGTATTGTTCCATATGAGGTATTTAAATATTTATTAATCCATTTTAGTAATTTGCATATACATTTTTAAATTCTAATCTTAATTCACGTTTTCAGAGTGCGAGTTTCCAATGACAATGATCAGATGAACACTGTTGGTTTTTGTTATCTATCCTAACATCAGTTAATGTAATTAATTAATATATTCAATATTCGCTATTCAGTATTGAAGTAGTATCATAAGATGTGTTTGTTGTATCATCCATTTATATGTATCATATTGTTTGAATACATTGTAAAATATGAATGCATGATCAAATTAAATCAGGTTATTTCAAAGTCTTCAGTTGCCATATGCGATACCTTTGTAATGTATTCGTTTATCACGGGCCCTATTTACTAGCTTAAGGTACGTTTTTGCAGCCTTAAAGTACGAATATTTGCTCTAGAAGTGTCAAATTTGGCTACTGTTTTAGAGGACGACTAAACTGCATATCGATAGTCATAAAATGGTATGAAATTGTCTTCAAACTATTTAAAATGCGAACAAAATGTTGTGAGATCTACAAGTGAACAACACAAATTCCATGTAATCACGTGTTTTATTTCAAGAAAATAACGTTTAAAATACGAAAGTTATTGTTGGTATAATGTGTATCAACAATAACTTTCGTATTTTAAAAGTTATTTTCTTGAAATAAAACACGTGATTACATGGAATTTTGGGCCACAACAGGAGCATATTGTTGGGACGAAAAACGGAAAAAAGCTCTACGAACCATAGAAAAACATCCAGCATGTGTTTCAAAACCGGCAATTTTGAGCACCAGCTGTGTTTTGCCTCACTTAAAGGTAGCCAGAGTTCACTTTACGATCTCCCCACTGATTTACTGCGTTGTGAAGGCAGCTTGCAAATTGCCTTTAGTAAAAGCTCTTGTTGTTGTGAATCAATGATGATTAAGCTAAAGATATTTAAAAGATCAACTTTAATATGTTTATGCATAAGATTGTTACATGCTGTGATCGTCAAATGTGAGTTTTGAAAAAGTTGGAAATGTTTGTACTGCCATAGTGTAGGTAATCATAATGTTTATTAATTCACTATTGAATATGTTTTGTTCGATACATTTACAATGTTGAAATACTAAAGTAAAAATGTTTACTTTTACTTCCCTAAAACTTTGTCGGGGGATTACATAAAATTGCCACATTGCCATCCCCAAGGTTCATGGTTCCATTATGTATACACATATTTTATTATATACCTATAGATAATCTGACTCAAATATTGGTGTATTTTCGGTATAAAATACAATTGGCCAGATAGAATTCCCGTATTTCACACTGTGAACTAATTTTCCGTATTCAACGGCTGGAAAAGCCGGACTACTTTTACATCCGTTGAAAATCGTATATTTCCGTAACGTTCCGAGCGACATTGGGAACGCCCCGTTCTATTTATAGATTCGATGACGCCATTACTTGTTTATTTGAATGACGTCATTGATGTACATGACATGTATTCATGCGCGTTCTTTACAACTGTTTGTTATCATTTTATTTGTTTCATGGCAGTATCTGGTGGTGTTTTGATCGGAAGGAGGTATATAATAAATGGAATATTACATGACTGTGGTTTTCCGGTGGGTTGTATCGCTCTCGTTGATTGTGTAAAGTTGTATTCCACTCGCCCTGTGGGCTCGTGGAATACAGCGTTACACAATCAGCCAAAATAAGACAAATTAAATGAAATTGCATTTTGTAAGGCTATTTCATGGCCAAAGTGCCAGAAATGCAAGTAGTGTGATTATGTAAATAAGCATATCTCAAGATGTAGACGGAATAGAATGTGTTTATTTTTATGAGACACAACTTGTTTCATAATAACGGTATTGAAAAATCTCAATTTTGATTTTGTTTTCATTATGACCCCATTTTCCAGATAATGGTATATTATATGTTCCGCCACAAGGTGCTTATGGTGAGCTTTCATGAACGCCTTTTGTCCGTCGTCCGTCGTGTGTCAACATTTTCATTCAAACAATATCTCCTAAACCCCTGGACATATTTTCACCAGACTTAACAGGAATGATCCTTGGGTGGCCCTCTTTCAAAATTGTTCAAATTGTTTCGGTTAGCTGCATATGTAGGTCCACAGATCTAAACTATATTTAAATACAATAAACTTAACAAAAAAATCGATGAAACCGAAAGACTGGAAGCTTTCATATATGATATATGACATTCTTTCGTTGTTCTCTACAACGTTTGTTCAAATTATTCCCCTGGGTTCAAAACTGGCCAAACTCTGGGGGTCAAATGGTTTATATGATAGACTTAAACAGCAAAATGACTTAAAAAATATTCTTCTCTTAAACTGCAAGGCCCAGAGGTTTAATATCTGTTGTAACATTGTATAGTGGTCCTCAACAAAGATTTTCAAATTATGCCGCTGGGGTCAAAACTGTCCACGTCCTGGGGATCACATGGTTTTTATAGACTTAAATAGCAAAATGACTAAAATTCATCTACTCTTAAACCGCAAGGCTCAGAGATTTCATAATTTAAGTGAAACATGGTATAGTAGTCCTCTAAAGTGTTTGTTCAAATTATGCCCCTGGGGTAAAAAGAAGCCACACCCGGGGTAGAATAGTTTCTATAGACTTATATGGACATTGGGCTTTAAAAATCTCTACAACCGCAAGGCCCAGAGGTTTGATATTTGGCATGAAACATTGTATAGTGGTCCTCTACAAATGTTGTTAAAATATGCCCCTGGGGTAGAAAGTGGTCACGCCCTGTTGGTCACATATTTTATATAGACTATGAAAATCTGCTGAAACTGCAAGGCCCAGATCTTTAAATTCGGGTAAGTGCTTTAGTACCATTTGGCCCTCCTTTTATAAGCAATTATAATGCCTTTCACCCAGGTGAGCGACATAGGGCCATTTTGGCCGTTTTATTGATTTATGTCATATTGTTTTTTCATGATTCCAAATTAATGAAATAGAAAGACAGAGTTTATTTAAATTGTAAAGTGTATGAAATCGATGAGATAATCAGTGTCCATGTACATGTATAATGGGCCGATTTCCAGAATATAATAATATAATGATTGAATGCAGTGTAATGAATGGAATATGGGTGTTTGTCGTTCCTAAACGGTAAACAAGAATATATTTTCCAAAATCAATTAATAATAATGTCATATATGTTTCCACTTTAAACATTCAGTAAAATAACAAAACGGGGTTCTGTGAATATAAGATGGAAGGATGATTTGTGTCTCCCCATCAATGGTACAAAGTAAAACGGCGTACATTATGTACGACGGAAGCTTGTTTAAACGGGTAAAGAACATCTTTTCAACATTGTGGAGGCGAGGTTAAAGATTGAAATTTTTTCTGTGAATTTCCATTTGTATAATATTGCATTGTAGACTGTTCGAGGAATCATATAAAGGAATATATAAGGGCGCAATAACTACATGAATATAATATTATATGATTTATTTTAATGGTGCAATGACATAATTGTATATATCAAAGCATATTTATATACTCGTAAACACTATCAAGAATTGTCATATGTCAGGTATAGAACAATGCCGAATTCTCGGTCTGGTCATATTGCAACCGTTTGTGAGTTGCAAACCACTAATGGTATAATTAACGTTGTTTGGGATTTTTTTTCTGAACGAACGTTAGAGAAGTTTACATTAGCTAGCTGATTTTGTGCATTCATATTGAAGGAAAATAATAGAAAGGGACACGAATTATGTTTTCATACAAAATCAAAGTTATGGTTATAATTAATTATAATAAGAGATTTTCAAATCGTTTTTAAAATTGCCGACAATGATATTTTTCTGTATTTTATTTACAAACACTTTCCTTAACGCATTGTCTTCCTTAATAAGTGGCCTCTACAAATATAGAGGCGCTAATCTGCATCGCTAATGATCAATGTCATGATTTATGACACATAGGACTTTGATTGCCGCGGATTAGGGGCCAGCATGATGGAAGATGATTTAATTGACCATGCGGAACGGCGACCGACTTTAAACAATAGGGAAGATGCGATTTTCCAATTTCATTGAAGGGGCGGCGGAATTTATACATGACGGTCACTTGATTGACATATAATTAGGCACGTAAACTGGCACGGCCATTCAAAGGAGAAATGAAACCAAACAAAGTAATAATTTAACGAAACCAATGTAATGATTTTAAAGCGTATGCATTGTTATAGTCCCATAACGGATGAGTATATAGTCGCCGCTATGTCCATCCTTCCTTATTCTAATTCAACTGACATTCAGTTTGTCCGAGTGTCAAACGCACTTTCCCAAAATTTTCTCCATCATACTCTATGTCTGTCCGTCCATCTTTCTTTCAGTCCTTCCATCCATCGTTCAGTTCTTATGGTACTTTGTTTCCGCGCGCGATTGCAGGAAATAATCTCTCGAATTCAATGCAACTGTATATGCAGCATCCATATAGTGCGGCTATATGAATATTATGAGGTCGTTTCAATCTGATGATTTTTCAGGGCGGCATTCCCCTTTAATTATAAATAGGACATTTAATTGTATACACAATGGCGGCTTTGCGACAAAAACGGCTAGCTCGTTACTTTTTGGGGATATACACAAAAAGAAATTTGATCAATGGTTGCGGTTTACAGCATGTGGTTAACAGTGTACGTTATGCTTGGTTTACATTTACCGTACGATTTTTAGGCATCGTAGATGGCTACGGGCTACGGCGTAAATGTTCACATTTTATACGATCTCCGTGTAGTTTTTGTACTGACTTTCGGGGACAGTTAATGGCAAATCCGTACGTTGACCAGCATGGAGCCCGCACAATGGCTATACGGAAATCGTGGGATTTCCATGAAGCTGACCAGCGGTCTCCACAAGCTTATTACCGAAATTGTACGGACCCCGTGCGGCATCCGTACAGAGGCCATGCGGCTTTCATGCGAAGAAGGTGCGGCGACAATACAACACGATCGTCGCACGGCCTCCGCCCGATACCCGTGCGGACGTCGTTCGATGCTACCTACGATATAATTACGCGCTACGGACTTACGCTTTTCAAAAATATGTATAACTTTCAATTTAGCAAAATCATAGAGGCTAGTTCGTTTCCGCGCGAGATCTCAGGAACTAATGACTCGAATTTGATTAAACTGTAAAAACTGCATCCCTGTCGGGCGGACATGCGCATATTGTACCATTCTGACGGTCTGATGAATTTTCTGTGAGTTATTGTCCTTTTATTAGAAAAAGGACATTTTCTAACGAAGTTTTTATTTCCGCGCGAGACCTCAAGAACAAATACCCCGAATTAAATGAAATTTTATATGCAGCATTTCTATCAATTTCACATGCGCATATTGTCAGGTCTTTCCGATTTGATGGTTTTTCAGGGCCTAAGTGCCCTTTGATTATAAATTAGCTGTTTTGCTTGTTCATACTATAACTCAGCCATGGATGGAGGGATTTGAAAATTACTTGACACAAATGTTCGATGCAATAAAATAAAGTGTATCGCTCGTGAATCAGGTCACTACGCAAAAGGTCAAGGTCACAGCTAGAGTTCAAAGGTCAAAATTGACACATAGCTTGTCAGTACTTGAACAATGGATTTAAAAAAATGTTGACATAAATGTTAACCTCAGTGAGATGGCATGAAGCTCACGTGAACCAGGTTCGTAGGTCAAAGGTCAATTTCACACTTAGAGGTCCAAAATCGAAATTTGCCTTTTGCTTGTCCGGACTATTACTTGGCAATATGTTGAGGGGTTTTCAAATTACTTGGCACCAATGTTTGCCTTAATAAGACGGCTTGTCACCATATAAAACAGGAGTGTAGATCAAAGTTCAAGGTCATAACTGAAGGTCAAATGTCAAAATTGTCGTTTTGCTTGGAAGTAAGTAAAGAAAATATGTTGTATGTATTTGAAGACCAGCTCGTATAGCACGTGCAACACAGACATTACTGCAGAATCACAACATACGAAACGAAAGTTTCTTCTGCGATCACAGTATCTGGGTCTTAATGTTATTGAGCATTTGTGTGACGAGTTGAATAGGCGAGTGAAATGACGAACAGCTTAACATATTTACATAGTGCCATTTTGTGACTTTTTATCTTACAGTGATATCGAATATTTGTATTGTATTTATGTTCATCTTACCATGAATCAATTAGAATAAAAATTTACAAATTATTTATTTATTCATATTCCAAATATCGACGAAATTCCTCAAAAAATAGCCGAGAAGTTGTGAGTAAAAGAAGTGTTGTGTAAGATGTGTGATTGAGTGTAGTTGTATTTTAAGAAATGGCCGTGTTTATTATTACTACAACAACATTTCCTCCTACCTAAAATCCCTACGATACTATCCAACGTGTATCGATGTCTTAGTCTCGGTGTCATAATGATAGCAATACGGGCATTGAATCAACACGGTAATAGATCGGACTGCGGTTTAATTACATTTCTGTAGGTACTTATTTAGAACTGATTTTTGCGACGAAATTATGTCTTTGTCATGTTGTTAGCGTTTTAACTACCATTGGCGTTTAATGTGTAAACTTCAGTAAGAAAGCATTGTTTTCTTTTTCCGAACGCATTACACGTTCGTTTTTCGAACGTAAATTTAACTCATACATCAATTTCCCGTAGGTATTCTCACGCGAAATCATATGCATTTATTAAAATGCGTATCTATCTGCGGATGGCTATTTTCATTTGCGTAGCCATGCTGAGCTGCTAGCTATAATTGTATTGCACTGTCGATTTCCGTATACAAAGTATTATACTCCACCACTTAGTTATCATTAAAAATGTACGTTTATGCATCATGCCTGACTCGATCTTGAATCGTTAGGCACCTAAGACAATAAACAAATAATTTTTTTTCAAATTCCATTCACACAAATAGAATTATATCACGTGCGAAAAACACCTATAATGAATGCATAATTATTAACAACTGTTCCAATTATTCGCCCACCTTTAAAAACATTTTAGTTTCGAAAGCGAATGTTTAAATATTTTTCGCTATATTATTTCATTTTAAAAAAGCTATTGCGATATAATTTCATGTCAATTGTGCACATAATTAATTTGTAACACATCTGAACATGTCTCAACACTAAGACCGTGTACAATTTTCTTGATACTCTACAAAATATATTGATTAACAAACTGCATATTTTTCTATTTCAATGATGATAATCCATTATAAAACACATCATTTGTGTTTAAATGTTACTTCTAAAGAATAGGCTAACATATATCTGTAAGCTACACTGACAAAATATAAATTGCAACAATTGAGCCCCGAACAGGGGTACTGAAATGTTTGTACAAGTATCATTTTATGTTTACACATTTAATGATTCAAATATATTTAGTTAAAACTGGAAGGGATCGTTTACAAATCTAGAGTCATTCGTGTTTTACTAACAAAACAATTGCTTGGAAGTAAAATGCCTTACAGAAAAAAGATCCCCCCCCCCCCCACAGCGCCTCAAACAAATGAGCGCGTGCGTGATGACGTTATTCCCCGCGTGCTCCCGACAAGGCCAGTAGTGAATTGTTTGTTTACATGGATATTATAATACGGAATACTCACGGATTCCTGCAATAATTGGCTGAAGTTTTGCAAAACAACAAGGGAAATCGACTACAGTATGAATAAAATTATTTGTTTGTTGTTTTGACTGGTTTTCAGTAGTGGGCGAATAATTGGTACGGGTGAAAAATTGGTCGCTAACCAGTAAAGTAGTTTAGTATTAAACGAAACCGATCGTGACTATCTATGCAGACAGAGAATGAAAAATTATTTAATTCTACAAACCGTGAAGCAAATGCTTAATTTAATGTTTTTATGTCCGTGTGCCATGACTCTTGATTACTATTTGATTTGTCTTTGATCTAACAGAATGCATTTTCAAGGATAATGTTAATAGCACTTCATATCTGTTAAACGCTATATATGCAATGTTACATAACTGGCCGACGATTGCATAATAAAATGATAAAATACCTGGCGTCAGGAATATTATAGCACATATGTTATAGATAATATTATGCCCCAAACTGGATATTACTATTCTGATGTTAGTTTAAATTTACTACACATCATTATATATAATTACAATGTAAAAGTAGATGTTCAGCATTCTCGGAAAACATACTTATTTGGAGTAAATACTCAATATCTGCAAAATGTTTGTTGTTAATGTTTAAACTGAATATTGGGAGAAATATATTATAGTAAAACCTGTGAAAACCGAACGTCATCGGGACCGGGCCGATCGGTTTACCCAGGTTTTCTTATAATTCCAGTATTTCAAATAAATGCACATGTCATTCAATAAATTTTTATGCAGTAACATACACAATACGTTAATGTACTTTATTAAGAATGTTTAATAGTGCTATAAGAATAATAAATAAATGAAGGTAATCGAATATGTATCGATAGACGTTTTTGTTTTGAAAGTCATGGTCCATCGTTACATGTATTGAATAGATTCGCTATTAGAGAGTTTATTTTTTACTTATGTACTAAATTTGTTAACACTCAAACAAATCATGTCAGATTGGCACAACACCATTATAAGATCGTAGTATTCACGGCTCTGTTGCTCATGTTTATTATATTTTATAAATAACAATCAGACAACAGAACAGAACAGAACATAACAGAAAGTTTATTTATGACTAAAGCATATACAGCTCATCGTCAAATACATACACGCCATTAGGCAAACATAATTGCGCATGCGTCATAATAACCAAAAAGAACATGTGAAAGTACAAACATGCAATTACAATTTATGACTTTTTTACAAATATATGACTGCGTGAGAATGCCAGGATTTTATGAGAGTGCTCGCACTGTTTTAACAAAGTTTAGTGAATGTTTTTAAAATCTGAAAATTGATTGGAAAATTTTTATGCTTTAAGATATTTATACACACAGTCAATTTGGGAACAAACAGTATACTCTCATAAATCTATATATTATCGGATCTAAGTTTAAAGGCTTTAATACAGAAATTTGCAAGACGTATCAATACAGATTTTCTGGTCTCATTCAGTAATTGTAAAAATTTAAACATACTTGGTCTTCTTTTGTAAACGTCAGGTATAAGTGTATTTCTCAAATTGACATATAAAGGACATATTAGAACAAAATGGTACTCGTCTTCAATTTCATTCAGAGTACACAATTTACATATTCTCTCATGTCTTGGAATGTGTTGGTGCCTACCAGTTTCTATGAAAAGAACATGCGAGGACAATCTCAATTTTGCTATTATGTTTCTAAATTTTGAATTTTCCATTTTATCTAAATACATGGATCTTTCGAAAATGGGTTTCAATTCCTTATAAAGAAATAATGATGAACTTTCATGTGCATAACTTCGCCATTTTGAAATGAACACATCTTGTAATCTATTGCGAAAAATTGTAATAAAATTGTTAACATTAACAGATTCAGGATATAACCAAACATCATTAAAACCTGATTCTTGCAAAAGTTTCCGAACGTTTGATGCCCATGACTTGGCGTGAGGGTTATCACATGCCTCTTTACACTGTCTACGAATAATATTGCTTAAAATACAGTTGGACGATTTTTCATTAAACAATTTTACGAAATATTTAACTATTCGTAAATATCGACATATATACATCGGGTATCTACCTACTTCGGCATACAAAGCGTTTGAGTTTGTAGACGCTTTCACATTTAAAAGCCATTTACAAAATTTGCGTTGCACTCGCTCAATATTTTCCGCCTTACTAAATCCCCACGCCTCGCTTCCATAATTAAGAATCGAGGCAACATAGGCATCAAACAGATTAAACATGATTTTAACAGGCACATTCAAAGATTTCGTAACAGTAAATAAGCAGTTCATCGCCCTTAGCGCTTTGGCTGATAAAGTATTTGTGGCTTGTATATAAGCGCCGCTGCTTGACATTACTACTCCTAGATAATTAAAAATTTCACGATTTCAATTGGATTATTGTTATACACCCAACTATATCCATTTTGTAATCTGCCTTTATGAAAGATAACAATTTTTGTCTTGTCGATATTTACGGTTATATTCCACTTGTTGCAATACTCTTGCAAATTGTTCAGTGAAGATTGTAATCCCTCTGCGGATTCGGAGATTAATACTGCGTCGTCGGCGAATAATAGAAGGTAAATTGATAACTGATCAATAGTAATGCCCGCATTTATATCAGCTTGTAAGTGCAACTCAATGTCGTTTAAGAATAATGAAAACATAATCGGCGAACATATCTCTCCTTGTAATAAACCGATCTCGGATTCAAAAAAATCGGAGGTACTATTCATATGTTTAACACCCAATTTAATCTGATTATATAAAGATCGAAATACGGACAATAATTTGCCATCGATACCAGACTGAATGAGCTTATACCAGAGATACATACGATCCGTCAAGTCATACGCCTTTAAATAATCGACAAAACAGCAAAATAGTTTTTGTTTATTATTTATATGACTTTCAATCAATGATTGGAGGACAAATATTGCGTCGACTGTACTATAGCCCGGTTTGAAACCGAACTGCGCGTCAGTTAAAATTTCATTTGCAGTAGCCCAATTTTGTAAGCGTTCGTTTAGGATACTAGTAAATAGCTTGGCAAAACAACTCACAAGGGTTATGCCTCGATAGTTGTTTGGTAATGACGGATCGCCTTTTTTATAAAGAGGAATAATCAGGCCCGTTGACCAGCTGCGTGGGAATTTCCCGGACCTAAGAATATGATTAAATAACAGTTCCAATGCGTGGCCTATTACATGGACACTCTCTTTACAATATTCGTATATAACATTGTCCGAAGAACACGCCTTATTATTACCCAATCGTTTCGTAGCCATAACAATTTCGTCAAATGATATGTATCTATCGAGCTCCGGGTAAGAACTGCCCGAGTTGTGGTTACTGTCAAATTTGCAAACAAAATTTATACTATTTTCATTGTTTATAATACCTTCATTTTTAGCAAGGTTTTTAAAGTGTTCAACGAACTCATTTAATTCAATTGTTTCTCCGTTCGGATTCGGAGATCTTTTTTTGAACATTTTCCAAAATTCTTTAGGTGATTTAGATTTCATGTTGTCCATCTTGCGTCCCAACGTTCGATTAAAATCTGTCTTGCATTTACGACAATAATATTTGTATGATTTCTTTTTTTCTAATACTGACTGGCGATTATTTTCGTTGTTACTTTTATTATAATTGTTTAAAGCATCCCTATATTCTTTACGTTTTCGTTCGCACTCCGCGTTATACCATTTTTGTTTGTTTTTATCGTGTGCATCGAATTTATTTGCATCGGAGTTAATCGTGTGTGCGAAAAAAGGATTACCTTTAGACGTAAGATAATGGGTGAAAATTGTAGCTAGCTCCTCTGTATCATAGTTATTTTCTATCCCGCGTATTAGACTTAACTCGAGATTTGCAATATCGATCGATAATTCAGAAATAAAAGCTTCACGGTGAATGGAATTCCATTTAACAAATGTTTTTGGTCCTCGCGTATATTTTTTGCTAGCTGTACCCGTTTTTAAATTATATTCAAGGGGTGCATGATTAGAAAATTCATTAAAATCTTGTATTGCAAAGTGCACGATATTTTCAAAATTTGCCGACCGTGTTATTAGATAGTCAACTAAACTTTGACCATTGTGAGTAAAACACGTTGTTCTACCAATATTCTTATCGTTATGTAATCGACCGTTAACGACTCGAAGATTTGTGGCCATACATAAATCTAGCATTGCGTCCCCGAAACGGTTTGAATTCATATCACAAGTTGCCCTAGGCATAGGATGGTCAATGTCTAGAAAATCGAGATCACTTAAACAACGATCATACGCAATATAATCTTGCTTTCGGCCAATTCTTGAATTTGTGTCTCCCGTTACATACACCGAACCTAGTTCACTGAATGTATTAATATCCGATTCAATAATCTTAAAAATATCCCCATCAAATAGAGTGTGAACCGGAGAATTTTCGGGTGCTATATATGTTACTCCAATATACATGTCAGTGTCCGTATTAAAATATTGTTTATCAAGTTTAATCCATACTAAACAATCTATTTCATTTTTAACAACTGATACTCCGTTTCGTATACTATCTCTAATATACACTATAATTCCACCACTTGCACGTTTTTTTTTCGCACGCCTATTTTGATAACGTCTATATGAATGTATCGGATCACTAAATCCAGACAGTTTAATGTTGGATTTTGAATTTGTCCATGTTTCCGTTAGCAGTTTTTTTAAGTTTATTATTACTCCAAGCATGTTTGCAAATATTTTAACAAGAGGTATGACAATTTAAACATAAATGGGTTTTCACCAGTTCATTTTCAAACATAACATAACATAACATTATGTTATGTTATCATTTTCAAACGCCCTGACTGGCTGCACTGTTAACACTCTATGGTGTCACTCCAATTAAGTGGCCATGATGTTATTTAAAATAATTATCCTATTAACACATCTGGGGTGAAATGACACCCGACTGGACAAAGCCGTTCGGTTTATTCAGGGGTTTCTTTCCTGCTCACTCTGATAAATGTTGCGATTACAATCGATCATTTGTTTATTAATAATAAAGTCTTAGCATTTCAAAAATCGCTGAATGTTTCCTGACTATTGCTCTGTATTGGGATACACAGTATAAATGCTTATTTGACTTCGATAATAATTTTAATTCATTCTCGAAAGTATTGTCTTACATTGTTAATTTGTTAAATTGGCTTGACAAATTCAGATAACAATTATGTTAACCTAAATTATTTTGGTTATTCATATATCACTGGTGGAAACATGAAGCTGTATAATTGGTTTATTCACGGCATAGATATTAATGATAATTTTATTTAATTTTTAAATTAATAATTTTATCTCAAATTAACTTTTGGGTCCGAGAAGTTATCGTATAGTGTCCGAAAAATCTGGGGTCCAATAAGTCTCCTAATATTGGCGGGGACCGAAACATCTGGGATCTGAGAAGTCATTTAACTGATCATCTTGGCCGTCTGTTTAGATAATTTTTAAATGAAGTCTCAATATTAATTTCAACGCCGATTGTCTTTTTTAAAGACATTTCTTGTTTATATAGAGAAAAGAAGGAAAACAAATTGAGACCGAAACATCCGTTCTGTTTATACAGGGATTCTCTTTATAGATAGTTCGGTTTCACTGTGATATATATGTATGTAAGCGAAGATAAACCTGATGATAATTTTTTATTAAATCTGAAAGTTGAGTCCGAGGCCGAGTTTAATGTCGGTGATAGCTGGCGACATTTATCTGAGCAGCGATCCGTCTACTTTTGCTCAAGTCTTTTCATCCACAATTTAACCACATGCGTTGCAAATGCTTACATGTACGAGTATAAATCATAAAACGTTACCTTACGCTGACTTTAAAATAGTATCAAATGGTTAATAGGAAACGGTTAGTTTCGCTATCATAATCGTATGAGTGTTATGTACATCGCTGAAAGAAATTGCTAAATGATGCTAATCTCTACAACTGCATCATGATTAAGAGCTAATCGGTGTGGATATTAAGCTCGAGCGCACGAGTTTGACAAGTTGTGTGAAGCTTAGCGGGCATGACGACGTTGAGAGGACTATAATTGTCAGTCATAAACTAATGGCCTATTTGTTTGTTTTACTTAGGATTTCACTGTTCTCAATGATGTTCCGCTTGTAATTCCTCATGATTTCAAACGAACTAAAATGAATAGAGAAAATATAACAAGCATGAGCTATTGTTCCAGTTATTCATAGAGTTACAAAAGCAGTAACAATTAATATCTTTGGAGCACACATGCAGAGAACATCTTACAATACATTAAGATATGGGCTACACTGATTAATCTCTATGTATAGCTAGAAGTACTTGAAGGCCACAGCTCTCAGCCAAGGCAGCTTATTTACCGTTCATAATGAGTTTGCATAAAGTTGATACCTATCAAACAAACAAACACTGCAAAACATTTACCACCATGGCGGAAGTAATTACTATTTCATACACAGGATTGCTCACTAACATATTAATTATTGTATTTACCGGTACTAATACTCCAAAGGTTAAATATTGTTCGCTTTACCCTAAGTTATAGACTAATAACAAACGTTCCCAGTTATAATTCATATGAATGAAAACAACTCCAGGCCCTTGCTTACAAACCGGGCATCTAAACGATCAGCATTTGTATATTTTAGCTCACCTGAGCTATTGGTATAGAGGGACTGTCCCGTGTCGGCCGGCGTCCGTTGTCCGTAATGCGTCAACAGTTGGGCGCTAGGACGCGATAGAAACTTCACTTTTAATTCAGTCTTGACCAAACTTGCGTAGTTTTTGTATGACCATAAAACCGCGGCGAGATTCGACTATGGGCCAGAGAGAACCAGGAACACCAGGGTTACTGCCCCTTTTTCATGAGGAAAACTGCACAATGGATTTTGTGCAACATACAGACTTCGATTTTCATCAGGTCTTGACCAAACTTGCACAGCTTGTGTATAAGCAAATATATTAAAATAATCTAAAAATGGTCTAGATTAGGGTACAATCACAAGAGTTATTGCCTCGTGTTTGCGAGGAAAATTGTCGAAAATGCACAATGTGCAGAATAGAGAAATATAGACTTCATTGTTTTGTCTAATATTGAACAAACTTGCACTGTTTCTTTGTGACCATTTGATCTTGGTTAAAGTATAATATGGGCCAGATCGGACTAGAAAGAAAGGAGTTTTTGCCCCTCGTTTGTTAAAATGTCCGTAATTCATCAACAATTGGCTTTCAGTCTCCATAAAGCATTAACTTTTAACGCAATGTTGACTAAACGTGCACCCTTTGTGAATTACGGTAAGATCTATTCTGGGTGCAATAATGGGCCAGATAAAACAGAAAGACTATAGTTATTTTCCCTTTTGTATGTGAAAACTTGTAAAAAAATTATTTTGTTCAACGTAGATACATGTACTTCATTTTTCATGTTATCTTGATCAAACTTGAAGAGATTGTGTATGATCAAAAGATACAAAACTAAATACTTGCCCAGGTTGGGGTACAAACAACATAGTTATTGGCCTTTGTCTGTGAAAACAAGCAAAAGAAGGGACTACATGTATGTTTAGGATGGAGACTTCATTTTTCTCTAGGGATGGAAACAAATAGCATTTCAGTAAACTGTTAATTGGTTTTGGAATTTGAGCTGTTAATTGGTAAGCTAAATATCATTTATAAGCCCTAACACGCAATTAAAATTCAAATACATCGACTTCATGTTTGATTGACTAGTCTTGATCGGCGATATACGTAACGCTGAACGGTGTCTATTGCTGTTACTTACGAATGCTTATTTATTGTTGAGTAAAAATAAGAACAAAACACCGTATATGGAAATCAGCTGGATGTTTGACCTTATGAGAATGCAGAGATTGGATGAACCTCTATTTAATCTCTCTGTGTGAACATAAACACACACATAAACATATTGCCGATTACTAGTTGTTGGTCTTGGTCCCAAACGTTTTGACCGTAAATGCATCTGTATTGCACATGTTGATTGCCAGGTGAATAACATAAGTAGGCTGGGCAGGCATCTGGTGAACGCTTGGGACCGTCAAGGCCATCTTGTTTAATTATGACAATGCGATGTTTTTTTATTTAAACATGGTCTGACAAATGATTTCTAAACATATAAATTACAATGAATCTATATTTCACGATGGAACCTTCATCTTTACATAGCTATGTTCGCACTCGCGTAATCGCTGTTCCAGATATGTCATTCAGAAAAACATAACGTTTATTATTAACCTATATAAAAATTGAATGTGTCATGTTTGTATATGAATGATGTACTTGTTCTAAATTATCAAGTTATAGCGTATACTTCCGGTTCCGGTTAACATGGCTGTCACGAAATATTTCATGTAGAAAATTCTTTATTAAACAGGACATGCATCCAGTGTTTGTGAAAAAGTGTGTTGTAATTGGATATATTGGACTAAGTTGCATCAAATGTATGTATGTACAAAGTGTTTTCTAATTGAATAATTGCGTAAAAGCTGTCTTTCTAAACAGTAATGCTGTAAAGCCGTTATTTTCTGGGTGGAGAAAGCGTCTATCCATGAACACAAAGAATTGAGCGGGAACGTCACCTATCAGTCAACTCGTCTCGCATGAATAATCAAACATTTTGCACGCATGAATAATCAAACACTTGCAGTCATACCGTGTGAAATACATAATACATAGCCGGTTGGTCAATTTCACCCCGGATTAAGATACCGCTATTCTAGCGGGAAATGAATAAGCGGATGCATTCCTCCACGGCCAGCGAGGCTACGAACGCGGACACTAGCCTACTAGAAAACACCGTCTTCGAAAGTAGCGCAAATAAGCTAAATAACGGGAAGGCAAAAGGCAAAAAGAAAAATGCTAAACCCGATTCAAAAAAAGCAGAAAACTATAACAACTTTTGTTACAAGTGGCCCCGCAGGGATTGACAGCTCTACTGAGAGTGTCATTGAGAAACAGCTCGATGAAATAAACGCTAAACTCTCAAAGGTGCTCACAAAGGACGATTCCATTTTCATAAAAAATATCATTAAAGAAACCTTAGAACAAATAAAAGACAAATTCCTCGGGAACGTACTAAACCGTATTGAAATCCTTGAAGGAATGGTGTTTGAACAGAAAAATGATATAGACTCTCTGAAGAGCGAAATTAAATCAAAAAATAAACAACTTGATGAAATGGTGGCCCGAATTCAAACTACAAAACCTGAGAAAAGTAAAGAAATCGAAAAATACGAAGAGCAAGCAAATAGCGCTGAGCAGTACAGCAGGCGGAACAATCTCCGAATGACCGGCGTGCCTGGCGACCAAGACCGACAGTCTTCAGCTGCAGTGGCCAACCAAGTCGTGGCCATAATCAACGAAAAACTGGGCATACCGATTGGCACCGGCGACATTGACATCGCGCATAGGCTAGGACATTTCAAACACGGACAAACCAGACCTGTTATCATCAAATTCGTCAGAAGGCAGGTTAAAAGTGACATCTTGAGAAAAGCAAAGATGTTTAGAGGATCTGGTATCTTCGTAAATGAAGATCTCACAAAGACAAATGCACATGTTCTGGCTTCCGTGCGCCTCAAGGATCCTGATAATGTTGAGAAAGCTTGGTCGTTTGAGGGCAAGATCTACGCTGTGTTCAGGGGTAATCAGCATCCAGTGCAAATAACATACGTAGACTACAAAAACGGGCTAAGTAAACCCTGGCCCAAAAAAAGCTATTCGGAATCAGTGGAAAATGCAACAAACTCCAGAAGATCGCCGACTAAACATAATTGATAAAACAATACCACCGTTTGTGCAAACTGATGCTCCAACAAACGAATACGCACGCGTGTGATATTTATAATTCTGTCAGTTTCTGGTTTCTCGTTATATTTATTGCAATTGTACTATTTTTAACCAGTATTAGCCACTCATCTAGCTACGCGCCAGTCAACCTGAATAGATGCGTAATATTGATTGACGCCACCCAATGCAAGGGAAGTAACTGCTGCGAGTAATTTGGAATGTTACTGACAGCAGATAGTCTTTTTTTTTATACGTTACCTCCCTTTTTCTTAAATTTGTCATGTTTTTCGAAATAACAATTTGGGAAACACTGTTTCTAGTGAATTTATTTGAGGTGACGATAGCCAATGAAGTATTTCTTCATTGCTGACACATATTACAACGTGTATTAAACAAAATACTTTGCATAAAGGTTTGTCCTGGACTACAATATTGTAATACATCAATGTTACTGAAATTAGTTATCTTTCTCCACTTTCAATACTAGCTTAGTTCATAATTATACAAGTATATCCTTAATATCACTGTTTCCTTCACGCTGTTTGCTATTAAATCTAAATAACAAACAATTGCTCCTGGTAGTATTTAAACATTTATCTGATTATTGCAAATATTGCTGTATTAAGTATAATCCGCTCTAATGTATTCACCATTGTCGTTCTAAGTATACTATCAATTATACTTAATTCATGCTTTGTAATTTTATGTGTAGTGTTCAAACACTTAACCACTGTTAAAGTACCTTCATTTACAATTTGCTTAATTTATTATGTTATGAAAGCTAATCACATATACGAAATATATAAGTTTATATGTACATTCCTCTAAGAAGGTCTTGCTATCAGTGGTCATGCAAAACAATTACAATTCACCGAACATATTTTAAACTGATTATAAAATAAATATATTTGTTAAAAGGCTTCTGTTTCGCATTCGCAAGGAAGCTCCTGAGTGTTAAGTGATAATTGTAATAGCATAAAGTTGTTTATCATATCAGGTTTTGTTATGGACTAGCAAAAAATATATAGAAGGTTTGGTGATCTTTTAGTGATAGGAAATTGTGCTTGCTTCATGGACCTTTTTTAAGTGTGTAATATTTGTTTATACATATATGGATGTCTAACAAAAATTCCCATTGTATACTTGAAGACACATTTAAAAATCATTGAGTTTCTTCTCTACCTTTGGATATATAGAGCATTGTTTTTTATAGAAATAGTTAATATCTATGGATATTTCCTGTAGTTCATGTCTATACCATTAGCATGAATTAGCTATAAGTATTTTTTGCATTAAAATGAAATCCCAGTTTGTTTGTTTTTTTTTGTTTGTGATAAAAATCCTCAATCTTGCAAGGTGCTTTTGCTGTTTAATATATGCTTGTAAATGTATCTTCTTCTTTATATTGTGCTTGCTTCATGGACCTTTTTTAAGTATGTAATATTTGTTTATACATATATGGATGTCTAAAAAAATTCCCATTGTATACTTGAAGACACATTTAAAAACCATTGAGTTTCTTCTCTACCTTTGGATATATAGAGCATTGTTTTTACAGAAATAGTTAATATCTATGGATATTTCCTGTAGTTCATGTCTACACCATTAGCATGAATTAGCTATAAGTATTTTTTGCATTAAAATAAAATTCCAGTTTTTTTGTTGTTTTTTATTTTGATAAAAATCCTCAATCTTGCAAGGTGCTTTTGCTGTTTAATATATGCTTGTAAATGTATCGTCTTCTTTAAAAAAAAAAGAAGCTTTTTGCATAAGATACTGTGTTTTTACTGTACTATGTACCTATTTGTGACTATAATGTTGCTTTCTTATTGTTCTACTTGTACAAATAATTTGTTCATGCTTTTTCAAAGTGCACTACAGATACTTGTTAAAAATACTCAAGTAATAATAACATAATGTAATTTCCCAATGCATTCTTATAAAACACACTCAACATAATTAAAAACAGTTATCAAAAAGTAATTCTGTATATAACTCATTCCTAAAATAAAACACATTCTACCATGAGGGGCTTTATTGTTAAATGAATTTCAATTATACATAATTATAAACCCTAAATTAGTGATAGTATAAAGATGATATAAATTGTTCTGAATTCAAATTGAAAACAACAACTTCTACTAACTGATCAATTCAAATTACAAGGACAACTACATAAAATTATAAAAATGAAAATAAAACTGGTATGTATGTGCTGTTTTTTTTTTAACATAAGAAAAAAACCTAAAACAGTCTCAATTTATTTTATTTTTTTTCTCTTTCTGTTTTCTTCCATTACCTAACTTTTCTCTGTAACTATGAGCATCCTTAACCCTAACAATAATAGGACAGGCGTCTTGAGCATAGGAGTTGTACATGTGAAGCAAGGTTATATACTTACCTACTCTACTTTAATAAATGACAGATAAACTAAAAATTCTATCTCTAAATTGCAGAGGTCTAAATGGCGCTTTTAAACGACATAAAGTATTTAATTATTTAAAGGAATATAAGTGTAATATTTACTGTTTGCAAGACACACACTTCTCCATAGATATGTATAACGACATCCGCGCTGAGTGGGGTTGTGATTTTTTTGCAAGTTATGGCTCAACAAATTCCCGGGGCACCGTTGTACTTGTGTCTAACGATTTTGATTATAAAACGCATCAATGTATCCCTGATGATAGTGGAAATTATATAGCGCTAGATATCTCTTTTGGGGAAACTCGTTTTACACTGGTATCTATTTATGGTCCAAATACAGACACTCCATCATTTTACACAAACATTTTAAAATTAATTGATGATATTGGAAATGACTCATTAATAATATGTGGTGACTTTAATATGGTTTTAAATCCGGAAATAGACTATTGTAATTATAAGAACATAAATAACCCTAAAGCCAGGGGTAAACTTTGAGAGTTTATTGAAACGTATAATCTTGTAGACCCCTTTCGTGAAAAGTATCCATCCACTAAAAGATACACCTGGCGCAGGTCACATCCCTTACAGCAAGCAAGACTTGATTTTTTTCTACTATCTACAAATCTATTCGCCTCTTTTGATTCCACTTCTATAAAACCAAGTCTACAGTCTGACCACTCCTTGATAATGTTAGACCTGATGTTTAGTGAATTCCAACATGCGTCGGGCCTGTGGAAACACAATAATTCTCTTCTCTCCGATTTAAATTATATTAACGAAATTAACAGTAAAATTATTCAGATTAAAGAACAATACGCGCTTCCTGTCTACAATGTTGATAACTTGAATTTAATTCCAGATAGTGAAATATGTTTTACCATCAGTGACCAACTCTTTTTAGAGACACTACTGATGGAATTGAGGGGAAAAGCAATTTCATACGAATCATATAAAAAGAAAGCAAATGCAAAACATGAAAAATATATCCTAGATAAAATAAATGTTCTGGAACAAAATTTATCAGATGCTAATATGGAAGAATTAAACATTTTAAAACAAGAATTTGAAAATATAAACGAACAGAAAATAAAAGGTTATCTCACTAGAGCAAAGTCAAAGTGGATTCCTGAAGGTGAAAAACCAACGAAATATTTTTGTAATCTTGAAAAACAACGCACAGCTGTAAAAACTATTTATAAATTAGAAGATGAAAATGGAAATGTTACAACTGATCAAAAAGAAATTTTAAATAAAGTTAAAGAATTTTATCAATGTCTTTACCAAAGGAAAGATACTTGTGAAACTAAAAGTTTTTCAAATTTTATTACAAACATAATTGGTCCAAAATTAAATGATACAGAAGCGCTTCTACTTGAAGGAAATATATCTGTATCAGAAGCAACTAATGTCTTAAAAAACATGTCTAATAATAAAAGTCCGGGCAGTTCAGGCTTTACTGTAGAATTTTATAAGGTCTTTTGGAAACAAATTGGTACTTTTGTAGTAAGATCTCTAAATGAAGCATTTCAAAGTGGGAAATTAACTGTTACTCAAACGCAAGGGATTATTACATGCATTCCAAAAGGTGACAGATCTAGATTATTTTTGAAAAATTGGAGACCAATAACACTTTTAAATACTATTTACAAAATTGGCTCAGGTGTTATTGCAAACAGGATGAAAACATGCATGGATAAACTTATACATAGTGATCAAACAGGTTTTATCAAAGGTCGATACATAGGTGAAAACACAAGGCTTATATTTGATATTATGAACTTTACTGAAGAGAAAGATATTCCTGGTTTGTTGCTTTTAATCGATTTTGAAAAGGATTTTGATTCTCTGTCGTGGTCATTTGTCGATGAGACACTTTCTTTCTTTAATGTTGATCCTGACATCAAACGTTGGTTTCAAATATTTTACAAAGATGCCAAATCCGCAGTCATACAGTGTGGATATTTATCTGAATTCTTCCCTATTCAGCGTGGATGTCGCCAAGGAGACCCATTATCTTGTTACATCTTTATTCTTTGCGCAGAAATATTATCTTTAAAAATAAGAAATAATAACGACATCAAAGGTGTAAACATCAATAACATAGAAGACAAAAGTCTTAATGAAACATTACTTACATTGTATAATTTCTCATGTATTTCTGGACTAAACGTTAACTTTGATAAAACAAAGGTAATATGGATTGGAAAGAAAAAATTCAGTTCCGAAAGTATTAAAACTAAATGGAAACTTCAATGGAACCAACACAGTTTTCAGATGCTAGGAATTCATTATCACGTCGATCTACAACAGATATTAGACATTAACTAGAAAGAAAAAATAGCTAAAATGGAGAATGCACTTTTAAGTTGGAAAAAAAGAAACTTAACACCCATAGGCAGAATTACAGTTATAAAAACATTATTGATATCATTATTTAATCACCTATTCATATCCCTTCCTAATCCATCATCGGAATTTATTAAAAACTTAAACACAATATTTCTAAACTTTATATGGGGTGGACAAAGTAGGATTAATTATAATACTTTATGCAAAGAATATTGTGAAGGGGGGCTCAAAATGATAAATATCAAAGCTTTTATTCATGCAATGAAACTAACATGGCTAAAAAGAGTATATGTCTCAAATGGAAATTGGTTACACATTGCAAATTCATACGTAGATTTTAAGAAGCTTGTACGATGTGGAAAACATTATTCACAAAAGTTAGCAACTACAATAACCAATCCTTTTTGGAAAGACGTCCTACAATCATTTGTCGTCTTCCAAGAAAAAATAATATTTAATGCAACGGACATATTTTACTATCCAATTTTCTATAACGAAGGAATATGTATAGGAAATAAAAGCATCTTTTTTAATTCCTGGTATATGGCAGGGTTACAATATATAGGTGACCTGTTAGATAGTGATGGTAAATTTCTAACATTAAATGAAATAAATATAAAATATAATCTGAAAATTGACTTTCTTTTATACCAAGGTATTAAAAAGGCCATATTTACAAAATTCAAATCACACAATATACACGAAACTGACAGAAACAATTATAAAATGGAAAGACCTTTTATACCACCATCATTTAAAGTAATTTTAAGCAAAGAATCGGGGGCAAAACGAATGTACAACATCCTAAAAAGAACAGAAATCGAAATGCCAATAAAACAAAAATGGCCTAGTAAATTAAACACTATAATAAGCAATGATGAATGGAAGGCAATTTTCTTTTTACCTTTCACAATCAATTCTGATTCACAATTTCAATGGTTCCAGTACAGAATAATTCACCGAATAATCGGAACGAATTACTTACTTTTTAAAATGAAATTGTGGGAATCCCCTACATGTTCCTTTTGCAAAAATAGCGAAGAGACCATAGAACACATATTCTGGGAGTGCCCCACCTCAAAGTTTCTTTTAAATAATCTGTTTCCGACTACAATTTTTCCTTACTGTAACATGAAAAATTTCATACTAGGTTATGCAGAAACAAAAAGTGATGCAGTAAATAATATTTTCATTTACACAAAACTTTACATATACAAATGCAAAATGTCATTATTGATTCCTTCTGTTGAAGGTGCAAAAAATTACTTAACATATAAATACGAGCATCAATGGAATGCCGCACTTTTAGCAGACAGAATCAATGATTTCGAATCAAAATGGAAATATGTGTTGGATAAAATACCATATCTTGCTCGTAGATCGGGGCACTAATTTACGTAAGACACTTTAACTAATGACAGATGCTTGTTGGTGTCTTTATTTTTGTTATAGTTCCTCCAAAAGTTAAACATTAGCCTTACTCCCATTATTAATACATTGAAAACTATCTATCTCTCCTTAACAATAATCATTTATTTTTAATACAATATCTTTCTGAAATATACTTCTGTGAAAGTTGGCGTAAATTTCGTAAGGTTTTAAAGAATTACCTAAATAGCTAACTGTCCAACCTGACATGCTATTGACGTTATGCACCACCAGCTCTCTGAAAGAAAATACATCCTATGCTCAAATGCCAATGTCCTAGTTGCACGTTTGTCATGTATTCTTAATACAACTTGTATATGTAAGTGATGCTCGTATGTGATTATATAAGTCCTGAAATACCGTGTTTTTTTTTTTTTGTTCTTTTTTTTTTTTTTTTTTTTTTTTTTTTTTTTTTTCTGAAATGTTTAAAAATCTGTATATTTCAAAGATTTATATTCATAATAATTTTCCCTATCCTCTGTTAACCTTCTTCAATCTACATTTTTCTATTTTTTTTTTTTTTTCAATTGTCGATCTGTACCTGTAGTAAAATCGTTTCTGAATATTTGAATGTTTATGACGAATTGCTGAATTACGTGTGATATGTCACATAACATGTTACTGTAAAATATTACACGTCTTGTTGAATGTACATCATCATAAGAAAATGACCTATGTTTTGTATAATGTATTGTATATATGGAAATAAAATCATTCGACATTGAAAAAAAAAAAAAAAAAAAAAAAAAAAAAAAAAAAAAGTTATAGCGTAAGATTTATACATGTATTATATGACTGTTTAATGACTGCAAAGGTTCCACATTGTGTATGTTGTTTGTAGCACAATATCATTTTATTTCCAGAAATAGTAAACAGTGAATACACCAGTCATACAGAATGGACTGTTAGTTAAATGAATGTGACGTGTGCACCTCAAGGTCGGTGGCTGCATTCTGTGTAAACTGCAGTTGCAAACTCTGTGAAACTTGTTTTCAAAATCACAAAAAGCCAAGCAAAGTATTTCAGAATCATGTGGTTTTTAAATTGTAAACATGCACACAACCTTGTATTACGACCGACGAATTATCCCATATGCCAGAACCAAATGTTGGCGACAGCGATATCCACACTCAAAAATGCGCTACACATCCAACGAAAAAGTTTGTATTCTTCTGCGGGGAACATGCAGACAAATTATGTGGCCGATGTGTTTTATCTCGACACAAATCCTGTAACGTGATTGATTTATTTGACGTTAATATAAATAATGAGGAAGTTGGTACTTGCAAGTCTAATCTGAATGACCTAAAAATGCATATTTCGTCTTTAGAAATCAAGATTGAGAAAAATACAGATTCAAACCAAATATGCCGGGATGAGTTTCTTAGTGGACTTCAACAATTAAGAACAGAGATTAACACGTAGTTTAATTGTCTTCAACCCCAATATAAAGAGCAATGCAACAAGACATATGAGACAAATACAAAGCGCTTGCAACATGTTTTGACGTTTTGTAAAGAACATAAAAAACCTCATTCAGCAACGACAAGAGTACATTGACAGTTTATTAATGCAAAATCACACCAAAACGTTGTATGTTGTATTAAATCAAGTAAACCAAGAAATCGATGAGTTAAAATTGAAACTTAACTGGCTTGATAGTGAAAGCCATTTAAACGGATACGCATTCAAACGCAGCAGGGACATAACGGAGTTATCGAATGACCATTTAGCAACGGTCTCGATATAAGGTATCTATGTATGAAGTTCATTACAATAACTCGATGCCTTCTCAAGTTATTGAGCTGAAACCGCTTTTCTATTTTTTTATAACGGTGACCTTGACCTTGACCCCACCCACCCCATATGCAATCCCAAGCGAGGTCTCGATATAAGGTATCTTTGTATGACGTTTCATTAAAATATCTCAATCCGTTATTGAGTAAGAGAGCGGAAACAAAAAGTTGACGCCGCTCGCCCGCCTTCCCATTTGCCCGCCCGCCCAACGACATACCCCAATCTAATAACCGATTTTTTTTTCGAAAAATTTGGTTAAAAATCACTAACCGTATAAAAAGCGCAGACGAAATGTAACCAATTCAACAAAACGATGCATGGTTACTTTTGCACTCCTCTGTGTATGTTGTCCAAAAATCATTTCAAAATTAATAGATCTTATGACGAAATTTGATAGTTTGTTTAGCCATTCAGAAAACAAGAACCTATAATTGTCTGACGATGTCTTGTTAACACATTCGTATATCGTCAACGGCGTTTGACCTAAGTAGGCGTGGTCATAATTCCCATTAAGTACTGTCAATTGTGCACGTGGAATTCGTGGAAAGTATGAGTTTTTTGCGTTTGTCGATTTGTAAAACTTTTAACCGAAATTTGAATAAAAGAACTACCTATCCAAAATCAGCTGTAACTTTCAGATCGAATTAGGAAAGCCAAGTTATAATAACTGGTAGCGATCCGTTATTTGTAACCCTATATAATAGCATTTAGCACCATATATTCTGGACACGAATCACGTATGTAGAAAAAACAACACATCATAAAACAGTTTTAAATATGCAAGCAATGCACAATGATTGTATATAAACAGTTTTTGAACACTGTTGCCTTTACAGTGCCGAATCCGAGTGTGTTCTTTGTAAAACTGCTTTCCGTTATTTATTACATTTTATAGTACCACTGAGACCTGAGAAGGATTACGAAATGTACCATTATAATGCAATGTGTTTTCGTGATAAAAATATCTTGCAATACATCCACGGCATTAAGTTTTATCAAAGTTCCAAGTTCATCAATAACATATACATGTACTTCCATGACATTAAGTTGGACAATTGATCCAATTTGATCAATAACTTCGCTATAAGGCGGATCGACGTGAAAACAGTGTTTCAGCCTTCCTAAAATACGATGATGCATAGGTATTTGTGAAAGGCTTTGTTGCACTTGAAACACGCGAAATTGGTTCAGACGATTTGTTTACAAAGGCACACTTACTTTGATTTGCAAATGCATTAAACATGTTATATGACAGTGGAACTGTTATCGCTCAATCTGTGTAAGTTTATTATTCACGTCATTGCTACGCATCAAATGGCAAATATATCACTGCTCATATATGGAACGCACTGCAAATAGTACGTAAATACATACACCTAAAACTATGATAATAATTAAATACGAATTATCAAGTATTCAGTAAAACGTTGTTTACGTCTTACAAGGACTCAATCTAACTAAAACAGAACATACCAACCAGCAACATTTCATTTGAAACGTGTGAGTTATCACTTAGTTATTGACACAGTTTCGTTGGTTTCTATTATTGATTAAAATTAGATATGTATTGAGATGTCAAATGTCGGCGTAATATTCGCGTAATTTTGATACATATGTACACATAAACTGGCATCTGCAAATTTGCAGACCATCAGTCACGTAAGGTGGAATGAGTTTCAACACGTTTTTTTAATTATACGCACTTGTAACTTTTTAAAACTTATTAGTAAAATTAAAATAATTTGTGTTGTTTTTTTTCTGCAAACCATTGACTCTCGATTTTAATAAAATACATAAAAAGCTGTCGATATGAACGTTGACCCGCTGCCATGACATACGATTCGTATATGGATAAGATAAAGATTGTGTGTCCTGACCCCTGAACTTACCAGGTCTGTTATAATTATAATAACAGTTGTTTTTAATAAAGCAAAGGTAATCTACATTATTTTTTCTCAGCAAATAAAATTATTCAACTTAACACATGGAAATTTGTTTTGTGTATGTACACAAATACACAGCGATCGACGCACTTCTTTTTAATACATTACAATAGCGGATAATTATTAAATACAAATTCATTGTTAATAATGTAATGCGGGTATGTTCACTTATGATTTCAATTCAGTTAAATCTAGGTAATCGTTTAACAAAAGTATCATTTAAATGTCTGTGCCAAAATAACCGTATGCCATAAAAAGGAAGAACAATCAACGTTTAAGTGATGATCTGCCTCCTACCAATAACGTAAGGATAAGTATGTTAATTCACTGGTGACAAGTGTTAAATCTTTCCTTGTCATATTTGTCTCGTTTAATATGACAATCATACGGCTTCACACTGACAAGTCCTACAAAAATATAATTGCGCTTCTATTTGAGCATTTAGATGTACAAATCGGTGTGTAGGTTGAAACCAAAATAGCTGGGCTTGCGTCAAATTTATATTATGACGGATTTTGGGTACCATCCCACAAACATATTACAACATATTGCAGAATACAGGCGTACGAGGAAGCACTTTATAGAATAGTCGTTACTGAAATAACACAGTTCAAAATGTTAGTAAGCGAGCCTTTGACGAGCCATCTTACGAATTTCCTGGACGAGTTTTATAAAATATGGTATGAAATGTCAACGCGTGTCAGATCTGTTTGATCACATGCTTTTAAACGAAATGAAACCATTCTTATGTTACCAAAATAAGGTGATTAATCCTCAACGTTGTGTATTGACGTGACGTCTTTTCATGTTGACGACGTCATTTCACCAAAATAACGTCTTACGATTGGTCAGCCAATGAAAACTAACGAGATGTTATCTTACACATGTGTAAGATAAAAATCTTCGTAATTGCTGTATTACACGGAAAACAAGGTATAGCATGTGATAAAAGGCGAATGTCCAATAGCGAGAACATTTAATTAAAAAAAATCAACTTGCTCATGCCCCGATGGTAAGATGAAAATAAAGAGATTTCTTGTACATGTATGTATATGATATAAAGTCCTGCACTTGCCTGATTCGTGCATATAAATATGGCCACGTCATCTGAAAAGCGTGTGAAGTGGTAATATGCAATTTAATAGTATTTATTACTGCTAAATAAATAATACATGTTTTCATTGCCATACTGTGTCCATGGGCAAGCAACGATTGTATACTGTATCCATTGCGGAAGTATGCATTTATCTGATGTTAAAAGGGTTGAGAAGACTACGCAGCCTTCTCATTGTGAAAGCCCGAATGCTGTTATCTGGTTGCATACAGTTTACAACAAAATTGGTTGATTATGGAAATGTGTAGGTTATTACCGCTGGATGGCTGAGTTTGTTTGGAATGCTAGCAATTTAATCGCGTGAAGTGTCTTTCATCAATAATGCATCGCAATGCAGACAGATATTTATATCCGATATAAATTCAATCCATCACGGTGCCAGCACCATATAAAGACATCCAAATAGTTTTGATTATAGTCATTTTACTTAAAAAGCGACAACTTGCGGTTTGCAAGGTAAATAATGTGTACAAACATATTTGCAGTAAATTATAGTAGACTGTAAGGTAAACGTATTTAAAAAATATTTTAAACAAAAACCCTACGCATTTGAATTGTAAAAGATATAACAATGATATGACACTTATTCCAAAACATATGTACATGTATGTAATACCAGTACATGCATTCTTAATATATACGAAAACATTGTGATTAATGCATTGCGAATTTCCTTCCACAATGCAAAAATGAATATTCACCTTGAAGCAGGTAATTAAAGTTTAATCGGGACCTTTGATTATATTACCTTGTTTATGCACTATCAGGCGTTATTCGACCCAATCCTTGACGAATATTTCCGCTTCAACTTGTTAAGGTATATCCGTTGTGCTTTCAAATGCCAATCGACGTGTTCACCACGTACATCTATGTAATCAATACTATCCGTTAACGAGGTTTGTTCTACGAAAACGGTACCAATGGGGACAAAATCAGTACAGCATTCGAAATTTAAATGTTATTATTATTGAAATAAACTAAAGGTACAACTTATATACATAAAATGGAAAAGGAATGTACACATTCTGAGAAAAATATCAATATCTCAGTTAGAACGTGGCACTGTTTGTTTGGCCCATTTCTTGTTTACATGTTGAAGTCAAAATTGTAAAGCCATAGATTGTGCATATATTCGCACAATTCAGAATAGCACATATGGTTACAGCGTTGTCAATTGTTATTTGATATTACGACTCCGATGGCACGACTTCGATTCTCACTCTGGGCTTTTGTTGTTGTTGTTTTTTTCAATCAGTTTTTTTTTTGTTTTTATCAAAAATCACATAATGTATTAAGTTATTCATATGTATAATATTACGCATTATTTTGCTAATTTTTATAATTTTATGGCATTTACACTGCTATAGAAGATTCTGTTTTCATAAGCATAGCCCGTTTAAATGCATCGGTTTGCTAAAAGAACAAATAATGTATATACAATTTTTCCCATAACATTTAGTGATTTATCACACCAATATTCACAGAAGTTCATTGTCAGCCAGCTTAACAGTTACAATTGAAAAACAATTTAATATTGTTCCACGTGGCACATATAATTGAACATCTAATAAATACATGAATTGTAAACCTGACCTATGAGACTATATAATTAAACATTGAGTTACGATTGATATACCCCAAGGTCAACCGGGCAAAGTGGAAATTCAAAACAAGAGCTGGTTTGAAAAAAGTTTAAAGTTGTTCCGAAATGTCCGTCTTCACCCCATGACATATTGATAAATGAATACGTTTACGTAACACGTTTTATTTATATTTATACTTATACGTTATACGTATCACAGTGAAAGGTAAAAATAGAAAATAAGTTAATTTATTTTCGACATCATCACCCAGACAATCGTACTTTAATTTGGCAGTCTTCTATTACTGCTTTACATATCAATTGCATTTGGGTGTATAGTAACAACCTTCGTTAAACCAAAATCAACAGAAAACAACAACAACACACACACGTGAGCGGCCATCAATCAAATAACGTCAGCAGAGTCCTTGAACGAATAATTTGTTTCTGTTTTCAGATATGTAGCACAATCTCATAATTGTCATCAAACATGTTCTACTCATTACTTAAAAAAGGCTTGAATAATTCGAGCGCATATAGATGGCAAAATACATTATTTTGAAGATTGTGCAACATATAAATATATCTTATAAATACGTTGCACCGTCAAACATAATAAACAACCATTCCTTTGGGTTTTTTCATGAAAACAGCACACAATTACATATGTATTTGTCATTAAAGCATTCTAACAATCGTCGCCAGAAATACAAGGAAAACACTTCAAATACTCGTCAGTTTTCTGTCAAAAACGATTTAGTATACAATCATTGAATCAAACAATACACAACAAATGTATATAATATTATACAAACAATTACAACATAAATGTTTGAACGAATATTGAAATTTCAAAGACAGAAAACAACGTAGCAACATGGCGCATCATCGTATATATTCGCTCCGATAAAATGGAATTCCATTGGACTGCATGTCCTGTGAGTCTGACGTCGTAATATAAATAGTATTATTATAACTCACTTGTTTCTCTTTTATTATTATTATTTCTCTATATAATGCATATAAACTGCAGCGGGCAACAATTTGATATGTCATCCGGCAATGTTGCCCGCTACCGCTATGTCGCCCGATACGCATATGATACGGGATTTAGCTTAGTTTAAAGTCTGTGTCATGTAGAGGTTTGATTGTTTATATTTCTGCAGGTGTTATTCTCAATTAATTACATAACTACGTAATTTCCAAATAAATCACGGTATGATATGTAACAGAGGACTTAATATTTTTCGAAATTATTTTAATTTATTATATCTCACCCTTTTCTTTCCCTTCTTTGTTCATATAAAAACGAAGCAGTCAATAATTTGAAATATCACACTGCAATATCACCCGCTATGACGTCGTAGCGATAGACAGATTGATCGGAGTTAAAAGGCGCTTCTGAAACGGTGAGTAAATTAATCCGTGTTACAAAAAAGCATTATTTATTAAAAACCCTGTTTCGGTAAAATTAATATTGCATTCTTTGAGGGCAATAGTGCATATTGTCAACCCGCTGCTTCGCATTGGACAACAGTATTTCCTCGGGTTGACAAAATGCACTATCGCCCTCAAAGAATGCAATATTTATATAGTATTAATATGATACATTTAATAATATATTTCTTTCTTGGCAAGACGCAACCATGTTGTTCGTGCACAACATAGGCAATTACAGGCGAACATCGAGTACGAACTAACAATGACATATACATACTTAACTTCCAATAATCTAAAAATGAAGCAGAATAACTCATCGTACAATACACACGCTTTTTTTGGGGGGGGGAGGTATTTCTTGACCATTTTAAAGGAAATTGTATAAATGTTTGCATAAAACACGTGATTTATTAGACACACATAAAACATATGATTGATACTTGTTTCAATACCTGTGCGTAAACAATACTGACTGTCGTATAGGAAACGTTAATGTGTATTTAAGTGTCGAAAGCTGGCTTATTTCAAAGGTCATTTTCAAGTATAAGCCACTTAGATTAACATAAAACAAAAAGCGACACCACATCAATTACAGACGTACCTCAGTTCCATATTGAGGTTTATTTCATTGCAATAAACTGTTGAAACTTTACGAACTTTTTAAACGTATATATATTGTTGTTTAGCTGATATGGAAACGATCAGTTAATAAAAAGTGTGGATGAAAGATGAATACAAATTAGGTATTGTGCCAGATTTCGAGTTGTGTTTTCCCTTACATATTTAATCCATTTGAATAGTCCGGTATTCCAGTTCTGATTACAGCAATTTATGATGACACTGATGTATTGTAATGGTCATGTTAACGGTATCAACAGGTGGTAAGTGATTAAAAACATGGTATATATGTGTATAAATGTTACCTTACAGTTTAAGAAATAATGACAAGTTCAGTAGGGACGTAACGCATTTGTATATCTGTAAACTTACTGAAAAAAAAATGATGACACATTCAGTTGGTATGTATTCGTTGGTCTTTAGGTAATTCCAGAATGCGAGACGACGGCGGTGACAGTTCATCGACAGTTCACCTGCTCAACATGTTTTAAAATATGTTGGCCATTTGAAGTAAATATATTCAGAAAATATAAGAATTTCTTTACATACAAATAGTTTGCAAAACCTAATATCATAAAATAATAAACACATATTATGGTACCTAAAATTGTACATAAG
Source organism: Congeria kusceri (assembly GCA_027627225.1). Lineage (NCBI taxonomy): Eukaryota > Metazoa > Mollusca > Bivalvia > Myida > Dreissenidae > Congeria > Congeria kusceri. The sequence continues at coordinate 53,907,725 of CM051034.1, forward strand.
AGTGTGTTTGAATGTTTACGAAAGAAGCCTTAAGGGGTAATTTCTTTTAAAAAAAAAACTCAAATAAAGATACTAATAATGGCATGTAATAACGGGTAAAATAAGGTGTATATAACGGAAAAAGAGTTTTCGCATTCTGAGATAAAAATCAATTTATAATATAGGTCGTGTTTGTCTAGCCCTTTCCATGTTTATATATTGATGTCAGAAATGTGAGTATTTTGTATTACCATAGTTTACACACGTTTCTTTACAAAGCAGAAATGCGCATTTGGTCAAATAGCAGTCTGACTATTGTCATATTTAGAATGGTTCCTAAGTCGTGAGTTCGATACCCAAAAATTGTGGTTTTAATTTTTCAAACACGTTTGCTGATTTGTTTTTATCTAATATCTCGCTATGTATTATATGATTTATTATTTGTTTAATGTGAATGCCTTATTATAGCTCATTTCTATAACCTAATATAATTTATAGTACATTATGGAAACAAATATTTCGTTGACATAGTCCCTTTAAATATTGGTATTAAATATTAATCGGTGATTAGCTTCTTAAGCTAATTATTATATGTCACAATATTGCATAACTGCTCATCTCCAATGCCTATGTATGTCATTCATTAAGCATTCATAATTATATGTGGGGCTAAATTATGTTAAACAGTTATCATAATATGTGATAACTTAATACTATATATATATGTATTATATGTTCATAAATATTTGTCTTAACATTTTAAAGCCATGCAATTCACGTTGCAACACTATATATTGTTTCATGTGCTATAGACGCTGTACCATGTACAAGTCTGAAATAAAATATCTGTCTGTGCGTCTGTCTGTCTGTCACATATCACCCAAAACGACACAATTGCTTTTTACAAATATCTTCAATAAAACTATTCGCATTTTTAGTATTAACGATAAACAATGAGAACAAACATTTTAATGACAACGTTTTTGAAATGCTTTCAGGTAAACTTATTTATCATATAAGTACGTATACGAGACTTCAAACAATTGAGATCATTCCAATCAGCCTCACACAAATATTAAGCATGAAGTGGCTAATCCCACCCACATTGGGACGTAAAAATGATCTGATGTTTCACACAGAAGCATTATTTAAAGCATTATATCTAAGAAATATGTGCAACTACCGTTTTAAAGGCTATTCGCATTCGCAGTCAGTGCCACAAAGGTTACCGAATTCCACACTAACATTAAACCTAGAAATTAATATCCCTTATATTAGTCTGCTTGGTCCAAGACTAGACTTGCAGTTATCTGAACATAATTATTTGTCACCAAATATCTCGATGTGTTCTCAAGTTATTTAGCGGAAGCCGTTTTTCTCTTTTTGGTGACCCTACCCACCCCATACGCAATCCCAAGTTTCATTTAAATATCTTAATGCGTTCTCAAGTTATTGAGTGGAAACCGTTTCTCTATCTTTAGTAACAGTGATCTTGACCCACCCACCCCATATGAAATGTCAAGCAATGTCTCGATACAAAGTATTTATGTATTAAGTTTCATTAAAATATCTCAATGCGTTCTCACGTTATTTAGCGGAAACCGTTTTTCTATTTTTCAGTAACAGTAACCTCGACCTTGACTCCACCCACCCCATATGCAATCCCAAGCGAGGTCTCGATATAAGGTATCTATGTATTAAGATTCATAAAAAGACCTAAATGCGTTTTCAAGTTATTGAGCGGAAACCGTTTCTCTATTTTTAGTAACAGCGACCTTGATCTTCACCCCCACCACACACACACACACAACATATGCAATCCCAAATGAGGTCTCGATATAAGGCATAAATGTATTAAGTTTCATTAAAATATCTCAGTGCGTTCTCAAGTTGTTGAGCGGAAACCGTTTTTCTATTTTTAGTAATAGCGACCTTGACCCCACCAACCCCATATGCAATCCCAAGCGAGGTCTCGCTATATTGCATCTACGTAAGAAGTTTTATTACAATAGCTCAATCAGTTCTCGAGTTAGAAAGCGGAAACGAACAGTGCTACGCCCAAGCCCAACCACCCAATGACATACGCCAATCTATTAACCGAAATTTTTACAGTTCAATATGATTCATATTCCGTACTACATGTAAAACAAGGGATCTAACTAAAGCGTTCTTAAACAGGGACTGTACGATTTTGTTCGGAGGTTATAACATAAAGATCGGTATGAAATGGCATTGATTCTAATGATGTCCGTATATTTAAAAAAAAAAAATGTTATAATAAATATTGACAATTGCCCATGTTCAGAAATGCATTTTAAGAGAGAAATTTAAAACCAAAATTATTCTTCACTGCGCAACGAACTGCATACATGTATACACAGCGTCTAGACGATTCAGATAGGTTCTCATTCAAAACCGAATGTAGCTGTTGCTGTGGGGTAAATGGTCTGTATCGACAGAAAATATATATTTGCATAGTTCGATAAAAAAAATAGTTTGTGTCGATGTTGACGTTTATTTATGTAATATAAAACGAGTTTTTGTTAGTGGGTAACGCAAGAGATATGATATAAACTTGTATAAATCAGACAACCCCTCTTTAAATATTATACACTACTGTATAGCGGCGTAATCAACAATAGTTTATGCTGACAAATATGCTATACATAATAAATGTAGGTCTTGTAGACATGTATCTTTGACGCTTTTACAATAAAATGTTTATTTTAATAAATAATACGCTTTACGTCAAAATATCTTGATGATTAAGTTGAATTTGTTATCATGTACCGAATTTCGGTAATGAAAATAAAGTACAACAATATAGGTTAGCAATCATGTGGCTATATGGTGACCAAAACACAGAAAAACACCTAACGCCTATACTTGTAATATGAACAGAAGTTTGTGTCCGATTTGCTGTCCAAACGGTTGAACTTCCTCGTGACCTTAGTCAAATCACATGGCGTACCTTGAAATTAAAATGGTGGACAAGCATAATAAAACACTGTTACAATGTATGTTTATTTTAGTGACCTCGTTTGAATTTGTATTCTTACTCTCAATATATTTTATGTCTGCTCTAAACTTTTCAGAAAGAGTTTTATCAAATAGCGAAACACAATGAATATCTTAAAAAAAATATATTCGTTGCTATCATAATTTTGAAAATAAGGAATGTCGATTGAACATTCAAAATTTATAAATTTTAACTAGTATATTTCTTTGCGAAGTATGCACACGCATTCAAATATTTAACAAATTTAAATATTTATGCCTGGCTAGATATAACTTTGTTTTTTTATTTTGCTTTCAATGGTCAATGCTTAATTTATAGCTCAGACAGTCTGACCGGACACTGACCATTAATTCCAATATAATTTCTACGCGAGTATCAGGTCAATATACCATAGCAAAATACGCCGTTCATCCATCTTTTTATAGTGTGCGAATACATAAGGGGCACTCGAAAAATGTATTGATTAACATCGTTGCAAAATGACAAATGTATTGCTTTAAAATATACAAATTACCTGTACGATAGTTTGTACATTATTTCATGCGAACTGTGTATTATCATTCAACAAAAAATGTCTTTAAAAAAGACAATCGTCCTTGAAATCAATATTGAGATGTCATTTTTACAAGAAACATAATACAAGAAGGACAAGATGGTCGGTTACGTTACTAATCGGACCACAGCCTTTTTGGTCTCCAATATTCAGTCTTCTCGGACTGTAGATTTTTCGGACACCATAAGAAAACTTATCGGACCGAACATTCATTTGAGATACACTCAAACATTTTTAATATGTGTACCGTGAATAAACTGATCATACCTTCCATGTTTTGACCGGTGATAATTGAATAACCTAAATGCTAGTAATTTACGTTACAATAATTGTTGCATGAATGTGTCAGGCAAATTTAACAAATTAGCATTGTCAGAAAATAATTGCGGGAATGAATGAACATTATTATATATCAGACGAGTGTTCATAGAATATGTTTAAAAATATACTGTACGAATCATTAGTTTTTCAAATAGTGTTTTCATGCCCGCAAATGAGGTAAAAGTAGCTTGAACAACATTTAGGCGCATAACGAGACTTATTTCGCCACATTTTATCTATAGAACAATGTAAAATATTTGTAGAGTTTGAATAACAAGTGCTAGAGAAGTTAATAGAAAGACGCACTTATAAATAATTATTTATAATACGCAACCGTAATTCAAACATAAAATAACATGCACAGTAAGTTTATAAATATAAATTCCCAATTTATTAAATCTTCTCGGGTTAATGATTCTCCGGACGCTTATTGATGAAAGTATATTTGCACAGCTATACTGCGCGCTGTTTTAGAATGATGCACCCTTTCTCTGAAGTGTGTTGCATACGAGTGCGCTAGAATATACCATTTCATACCGATCTTTGCCGGATATCTACGTATGGCTCCGAAACGTTTTAGTGCACAGATATCGGTCAACTAATGGGGTCATTTATATGTTATTTATAGAGCGTCCAGCTGATGTAGGCTAAACGAAATAATTATTTTATTATGTGAATGAATATTACATTATGTTCATGACATACAATGAGTAAAATTGTTCATAATTATGTTAAGTTCTAGAGTGTATGTTGATGATATATTTATAACTGTATTTTAACCGATTATGTAAACAATTATGTAAATTTTAATCACCAAAAATATGCAACAATTATTGGTAGACATCAAACCATTGTTGTAAGTTTGCATTCCCTAAAATTAGCAAATTTACCAAATTCTATTTGCATTCAGTTTGCCCGCTGCGTAAAATTATCGCATGAAATCTAGTTTAAAAGTGATCTTAGACAGCTAGGCCGAAAATTTAACACCAGTATTAATAACTTGATACGAATCTATCCTCTGTTAGTTTGGTCTGTTGCACCCCCTTTTTGACCAGTGTAATGCGACTATTTTAAAATTAGCCGATGCAATATAAGGCTTTATTCATTCGGGACTATTAAGAAAGGTTAAACGTTGGTTTAGACAGCTACGCCGAACAAAATCAAAATTTCCTGCTAATAAAAAAGCTAGAAAAAAGAGAGTCTTTGTGAAACAATGTTTAATCGCTGTGGATGGGGATCGTTAGAAAGGCCCGAGATGTTTCGCTCTGATATTGAAATGTACTTATGAATGTTTCGTCGGAGGTCTTTATTACCGGGCACTAAAATGTTGTATTGCGAGTATCTGGAGCATTGTGTGTCACCGTTAGGTTTTTTATTTTTCTGCAGATAGACATATCTTTGATGAAAGTAATCATATCAGTTTGTAAATTTAAAGCAATGGACTTCAACATTAAAAAACAGTATTGGTAAAAATAGAACTTTAGAAAATGCTCTCTACGATACTTTTAAAAGTTGTATGTTATAGACATTTCTATTGGTAAAACCATGTCACCAAGAATCATGTACGAGGTCCTGTCATTTCTGCAAAATTTGTGATTTATAAAATGCATTATGGACATATGTTATATACAAAGAAGTATATTTGGATTCACTGCAATAGTAAATTGTAATCATTGTTTGTGCGTGTGCGTGTCGTACTCTAGTGTATGTATATACTTTTGAAAAACATACTTAATACAAAAAGTCTAGCACTAGTGCAGTGTAACCCCGTTTTCATTTTCAATAGAGCAATTACGTTTATCGCAGTCTGGTTCCTGACAAGTTAATTATTGCGTGTTTCAGTGCCGGGTACAAGCATTACAACTTCTCTTAACTATTTGCTATATGCATGCTATATTAGAATTGTCAGGTAAATTAATTTTATTATATCATTCGTACTTACTTGTGTGTGTTTCGAAAAGCTGAAGCTATAAAATGCCCACTGCTATGATAAAAATCATATGTCAATTTAAAGTTTTCAGATTTTCTATTTGTCGGTTGATCTACTTTCGTTTTCGGTAAACTTTGCTCTGCAATTCTTTTTTTTTCTCTTGCTTTGTATAGATTTAAAGTTTAAACCTTTAGTATGGATATTATATCAACATTAAATTATGTCACTATGTTTGGAAGTTGTAATATTTATCGTGAACCCAATTTGTTTGATATTTTAGCATCTTACTTTTGGTTTCCATATACAAAGCTTGAGAAACCTATTAATTTACTTCCGCCCACATAAAATTGGATTTGGATCCCGGCTTATCAGACTAAACTATTGGAAGGCATACCGTAATACAAAGAGTCATACATCACATAGGTTAGGTTTTCGATATCTCAAATTCATCACGCACTTGTCCTGTTTCAGTTTGGGGCTGTGTTTCTATCTTGGTTAAGCGTTAACGGACGTATACATGTTTGTATAATATTTTATTCTATTTCTATAACTGACGTCTATATTACTTTCTACTAGCACCGTTAGTGTAATTAAGTTAAATGATTTTCTTAATTGGCATACACAACTGGTGCAATTGATTTCAAACTGATGACAAGCCAGCCTTATCTACGTCCTTAAACATGTCAGCATGTAACAATTATAACGTTATTTTCAGTTAATGTCTTAATAGCACAAGTAATGCATTAATGCATGAACAACAACCTATTCTATGAAGCGATTGCTAGGTAATATAAACACTTTTTTGTTCTAATGGTCATTAATATTATACATTTGTTATTCATTAATTATGCCCGCCGCTTATCGATTGTTTTCCTATCATCGTCCCATCACTATTAGGTGCATTATGAAGCGAATGATGAATTTCAGTGACAAAATATTAGTGATACTGTATTTCATTAATTATCTCGGGTAGCTTTATGGTTAGTCCCAATACGTGTATGTTGCAAAGGTTTCTTGTAACATATGATGAACACACGATCGTATATTACTATTATTTTCAGATACTGTTTCAATGATGGCACGTTTACCTTATTCATATGCACACGTAGTAAAAAAAAAAGGTATGTAATAATTTACGTCACGTAAATTCACAAACAATGTACTGCATCAACTTGACAGCGAACATGTTCGTGTATTACAAACATAGAATACACATTGCAAGACGTCCGTGTATTGTCTTTATCCTGTTATATACATTAGTCATTGCAAGTATTACCGTGCAATAATAAAATAACATGTGTTGCATATTTCTGTTATCTATATGTGCAAACAAGAGCTGTTAAATAATACTTATCGGTTTATTGCTTTTCAGCTTGAGTTTGCGTGCAACAAGTTCATACGTTTCGATTTATCGTTGTTTATTGGAAAATAAACAACGATTTGGAGTTCTGATGCGTAGGAATTACACCACGAGGGCGTTAGCCCAAGTGGTTTAATAGCCACGCGTCGGAACGACAAGAAGTTGTTTCTTGGCCGATAATCCACGATAATGCCAACAATATTAAGATTCTTACACGAGTTGACAAATATTGTTGCAATTGTAATGAGGACTACATTTTACTATTCTCCGCTCAGAATCGGGACTTCTTTTTACGCTATTTATTGGGTAGTTTAACAACGGTAATTGTGTTTGTTGTCTATAGAAAAATTAGCGAGTATCATGTTAGAATGTGTTATACACATGTGCTGTCAGTATGTATATATTACATCAATCCGACGCTTCGAACAACACTCAAAGATATTAAAGGGTCAGACATAAAACCCAGCTGAAAATGGTTGCATCAAAATTCATTGCAAAACAAAAACGTTGATATTTATTCTATAATTATGGAGGAAGACATGAAGGAAAAACAGCAATCAATAACATTAATCATCAACAAAAGATGGACTTATTAAAATTGTTCATCAAAATCTATAGCTCTATTGAATGTATGGCCCTTTAATATTTTTGTTATATGTAACTGCGATGCGCTCCTTTTTTCCTGAGTAGAACGAGTACCGTCGTATATAAGAAAGGATAATCCAGTGTATCAAACTTAACAACATGAGTGAGTGATATAAATGGTTTTATTATATGCCTGTTTAAAATCTTAACAAAATACATGCTTTATCAATCGGTGAAATACATGTCGACAGACAAAAAAATCCGTTTTATGCTACTCGCTATTTTTCCGATCCCGTATTACCATACTAGCCGGACTACTTTTTAATGACGTCATCATCGAGTTATGTAAACAAATATAATCTATACATACAATGATTAGTCAATATTGTAGTTTATAAACAAACCAAATAAGGTAAATGCACATTTAAAGTTTATCGTGGTATATAATAAAAGGAATATTAAGCTAGTCAATTGTTCCAAGAGCATGTATAAGTCTCGTGGCTTGCGCTATTTCGTGTCACACTCAAGGATCCGCCTCTCGTGCGATACGTCATCAGACAAGCCACTCGACTAATACATACTCATGGAACACTTGACTAGCGTAATAACCGTATGTATTACAATAAATAAGTATAGTCTCGTGTATGGACGAGTCCTAGTGCCACAATCTAAATTATTTTTGGATTCCATTATCTCATTATTAAGGGATACTATGTCCTAATTAGGAGATAGTAAGTCCCAATTAGGAGATAATATATCCTAATTAAGAAATAGTATCTCATAATTAGGAGACAGCATCTCATAATTAAGAGATACTTAGTCCTTATTAGGAGATACTAAGTGCTAATAACAAGACAAGTCCTAATAAGAAAATTAAAAAAATAATATAGACTCTGTCACTAGGACGCTTCCGTACTCGTGGCTTGATATGAACGCATTCTACTACATTATTTCAACCAGATATAATTGGTGAATTTTTGACAAGATAATGTGTCATATATTCGATATAAAGTTTATTTGCACAAATAGTTTTTTTTTTTTTTAGATGTATTCATTACGGTCATAGTAAAAGGAAAATGTCACGTTAGCGCCTTAACAAGTAATATATGAATATCTAGTAAAATATCGAAATATTTTGCTCGAAATGCTTCATATTTTCTCCAACTTGGAGCTATGTACATGCAAAAAGTATTGTAACGTTTTGTAAAAAAGTTTAATTTTTTATGAACAAATAATGTCGGCCAAAGTTTATAATATTTAGCAAAATATGTAAGAAATCATTTTCGCCAAAGTTTATAATATTTTGCAAAAATATGTCAGATTTTCTTATGCAGTAGTAGTCATAAATTTGATATTTGGTTTCGATAGTCAGATAATATTTTCACGAAAACAGCCCAAAAAGGTTTCATACATTTGTATTGCACTGGTAAAAAATGGTCCATTCAATGTAGTTACCCTTAATAAAGTGAACTAAATACCTTAAAAGTACATTTGAAATAATAACATTTTACACAGAGAGACGACGTTTAATCTTGAAACAAATTAAATTGTGTAATATCCAGTACGTTCATTATTATGAACAGAGGGCAATCACTTTCCTGATTGGATCCAGACCCCTTGGCATGATGTGACGTTTACATATCCACAGAAAGGCAATGGCGTTGGACGATTGATATTTCGAAGTCATGAAGAGAAATGCAAACTTCAATATCTCGTTACTTGTCCAAATCGTAAAATACACGAGCTAGAGCGCGAAAATAATGTCGTGGTTCAAGTTATACAACCCGGTCTGATTTCTATCACAGCCTACAATAATGATTTAAACCCAGATGTTCTCCGTGACGTTATATATGCCTGTATAAAGGATATGGTTATCTTTAATATTGTGTTGAGCTCTGAAGGCGCCAAAGATGTTCATATACCCAACATACCACCGTTACTATTATCTTCAACGTCTGCCATGATTATAAAAGATGATCAAGTGCTTGTTTGCCTTGCAGACAAAGAACAAACTAGTAATACTGTTCTTCAATATGTCGGTTATACTGACATTGAACGAGTTGATATAAGTTTAGTACAAGAAAACCTCAAAGATTTAGGTATTGAGAAGGAGCGTGTTCACTTGGATGATCATTTAAAAAGTATAGAGGTAGACATAAATGCTCAGAGATGCATATTTATTTGGCACGGAGGACGTCGACAGAATGGAGTCTACCTTATACAACAATTCACTGCGATGTGCAAGACCTCAGTAATCGAGTTCAATACAATGGGTATTTCGTGGTCAAAGCATTCATTTCCGTTAATCTTTCCAGACAACAATGTCCAAAACTCACGCTTCGTCGAATACATCAAGAAACAATGCATGACACGTTGGTCAAATATTCCTCCTTTTAGCCTTATTGGAGACACTGATAAACATATTTGTTTGATTCAAAGACTTCCAGAAAGACAGGGTCTTAAAGCATTGATTCAAAATTCCCTGCGTTTCCACAAAACAAGGCGGGTAGTTTGTGAAACTGAAGCTTTCAAGCAACTTCTTGAACATAACACACACAGTCTGTGGTTTGACCCGGAACATGAGTTTGTTGTTTGCACGGCCGATTTAAACGATGCAGTTTCATATCTCATTACATCTTTAGAGCGCGCAAACACTCAGTTGTTAAGAAGTGAAGTGCTACCAGTCTACATGAGAATCTTCGGTAGAGAACTGATTCAGAAATGCAAAACAACATTCAATGTTGATGTGAAAATGTACGACACCAGTGTATTGTTAGAAGCACAGAAGAAGATTCAGTTAGATAAATGTTTACATTTCCTAAATGCCGAAACGGACGGAGGACATTTGGTGATTGTTGTACGACAAAGTACTATACAGCATTGCATGAAAGAATTGGCGAATGCTCTGCCGATAAATGGCTGTTGGGCACTGTATTCAACAGACAAAAACGAACATACAAGAATGTATTCAACAGAGTGGCAGGATCCATACGGATCATTGATTTTCCGCGTCAAAGAAATAGGATTGGACATTCATGTAGATACAGACCTTCTCGTAGAACTGACTGATGATACATTGATTCCACTCGATGTCAAGTTCCGTGAACAAGGTAAAAGTACTTGCATGATACACAAACTACAAGAAGATATTATCTAGTTAAAATGAAAGTAACACTAATAAAAGTAACAGTTCCCTTCCAAAAAATCATAAAATATAATTACATGTAGGAGTTATACTTTAAACTTATATGAATGAGTATACGATTTCATAAATATGCACACAATATAACATTGATACAGTAAATACATTTGTATGAATTGTATGCAATTTGTTTACAAATTCAATCATTATTGTCGCGTTGTTTGTTGCATTTAATTTTGTCATTGTTTTCATTATATAATATTATAATAATTTTTCACAATCGGGATGCTTTTACCTATGATTATAAATTATACATGTAGTCCGTTATTGCATTATGATTTTGAAGGAGTTTGCAGGATAATGTCGCATATTGTTTTTATTGTTATGCGTGATGGCATATTTCTGCACAATATAACTAGATACCTTTCGTGACAATTCATTTTCAAAAACATGCGTTTTGTTTTAATTAAGATGTTCCTATGTTTGCATTAAAACACTGTTCTTAATTTTCCAATTAATATGAACATTGTGCCTATTTTATGACACCTTTTTTGAAATAGGTATCTGGTTATCTTATGCTGCCGCATGCCAACATAGTTACGCATAAGAAATAAATGATAATCCCCGAATGAATAATATGTTTCAATTTGAATCAATTCGCACATGTATTCGCTGAAGAGATTTGCCATATTGACGGCATTGACAATTATAATTTTGCAGCACTTCAACTACCTGCCGCAACGTCGCGAGTTGCACTGTGCACTGACCCGGAAATACATTTAAACATGGGTGGAATAATTAAGCAATCGTCACCTGCCCTATCGAAGAGAGGACATCGCTTCAAAGATATTTTGTCAATTGTTTGCAAAATGGGCGATGGTAATAAAACGCGTGTAATTAACAATGACGAACTAAAGAAATCTTTTTCTACGTTGCTCGCTAAGGCTCAACAGATGGGCTTCAATCAAATGTGTATTTGTGCCTCGTTAGATGGTACTGTTGGCGACAAACTTAAAGAATGTGACGTTGTTAAGCAGTTAGTATTCGCCTTATTTTCGCAAAACAAAAGTCATTCATACCGCATGGCTGTTGAAATTCTTATCCGACAACGTGCCATGTACACGGTAACCAGTGAGCTTGAATCAGTGTTGATGGAGAAATGTATGGCATATGCGAAGATTCCACATGTTTTTATTCCTGAAGGTATGATATGGTGTCAACATTAAAAGTGTATATGTTACATTATTTGTTCCGTGATATTATTATTTAGCTTATATAATTTGCATTTATATTATCAACGACATATATGGGACAGCATAGTTCATTCATTTATTTTATAGACAAAGCATACTTGTTTATTTAGTAATTTTATTTTCGAGACCTTGGCTAAAACTAAAGCATTAACTCTTGATAGATTGCGGGACTACACGACGTTACCTCTTGTTACAGTGTTTGCTAATAGCTAAATCTTATGAAGTAGTGAACGGTTGTATTGTTGTTTTGTTTTCTTGATTTTGTTTATTGCATATTGCAAAACCTTATATTCATGAACACACATTTCCTCAACACTCATTTATTACAGACGTAGGGATACAGATCATAGTTACAAATGGTTGCCTGCAGAATGAAAAGGTACGTGATATTCTGTCAACAGCAATCCTTAGACACACATTCTATTTTAACACGTACGATTCTGTCCACATTCAAAACATGTAAAGGGTATAGGGTAAGTCAGTATTTCAGTACGAAGTATGTTTTCCACTTTGATCGATGTCTTCGATTAAACACAGGCACACTTTTATTTTAAAAATGTATGGCAACATATCCTAGCTAAGTATCCAAACATTTGCGGCGGTGCAGTAGCTGTTAAATGATTGTTTGAATAAATATTGTTGCAGAAAGTAAGCCATAATCCAATGTTACATAATTACCAGATGTTGTTAAAATACAAACAGTCTGCATACATTATATTACTTTTACAGAGCCTGATTACACGCAAGTTAAAACAAAAATCAGATTTTTTTTAAACCAAGATGTTTTTCAGTGCTGCTACCGATGATATTTGTCAGGCAATAAGAATGTTAAATTTTTTACTTTGCCTTTCACCAGGGAATATTAAGAAGACTTTCTATGCAGACAACATCTTTGCACATTTTATAAACATTGATTATCTATCAACTCTTAATTTGAGGCAGGCATGTATGTGCTTACACGGGTCATTGTTTGCATTTTCTGTTCAACCGGTATAAATGAATGAACATTTATACTTCTAAAAAAATGTTCCAAAAAGAAACACTGCCCTACTGTGTAACTTCTAAAACACTTCAATATTCCAGTGTTTTTACTGTCTATGCTGTTACTTAATAAAACGCTATGAGCATAGTATAGTTAAAGTAACTTTATTGATAATGTACCGAGTATTTTTAGGGAACTTTGGGGGCATATAGTAATCGCATCGTCCGTCCGTCTGTCCGTCCGTCCGTCCGTCACACTTCTTGTGTGGAGCCTAACTACATTAGTATTGAAGGGATTCAATTGAAGCTTCATATAATGATGCGGACAATGAGAGGAAGTGCAGAGTACAAGGAACACAACTCTCTCTTCAATATTTACAGAGGAATTGCCCTTTGTTTAATTTTCTTTTGCGGATCATATCTCCATTAGTATTAGAGAGATTCAAATGAAACTTCATATAATCATAGAGGACAGTGAGAGGAAGTGTAGAGCACAATAACCATAACTCTTTCTTCAATATTTACAGAGTTATTACTCTTTGTTTAATGTTCTTGTGCGGAATATAACTCCATTAGTATTGAAGGGATTCAAATGAGACTTCATATAATGATAGAGGACAATGAGAGGAAGTGCATAGCATAAGGACCACAACTATTTCTTCAATAATTACGGAGTAATTGCCCTTTGTTTATTGTTTGTGTGCAGACATTAATCCATTAGTATTGAATGTTTTTTAAATAAAACCAAATATATTGATAAAGGACACTGAAAGGAAGTGCAGAGTACAAGGACCATAACTCTTTCTTTAATATTTATGGACTTATTGCCCTTCAGTTATTTTTCTTGGGCAGTGCATAACTCTATTTGTAGTACATGTACTTACAATAAAACCACATATTGATAGAGGATGTTGAGAAGAAGCGCAGAGTACAAGGACCATAACACTTTTTGTAGAAAGCGTCATATTTGCCGACATGTCACTGACATCGTGTTGCCTTCCTCTGACAATCATATGCTTCGCGGGCATACGTCACAACCTGTGACAAGCCTTGTTGTAAAGAAAAACACAAATTCGTTTATGCGCATAACTTAACGTTTTTGTTTTCATAAAGTATTTTGTCTTCTGCTGGTGATAATATACAAATACATTAATCAATAGGGAATATCAACATTGATATAACGGCATTTGAGGACTTACACATTTTAGTTTGATCTACTTCGCAGGAATATTTTACACATTGTTATATATCATATCACAGAAAAATCATTCAAAATAGTTGTTTTTTTTCATATCACACCTGTAAAACTTTCCTTAAAATACAAATGTTCATAAACAAAATTGCGCAATATACGCTTAAAGTTCACAAGTTCGTGTATTCTGGCGTCATAAATGACATCAAAAGTGTCAGTCATTAATATGGTGCGAAACAAGTGCCATTATGTTGTGCGTCGTAGTAGCTTAATTATATTTGTGTTGAGATTAATTTTATGTTAACACTTAAAGGTCAATACAGTACATCTATAAATAATTGCCAATGGGGGTACATGTTAACTATTTGTGGTAGATCTATGCTATTTATAGAAATTTAGTCCCATATATATTTTCACTGTAGTGAAAATATAAATTAAATTGTTTTATTTTCACTGTTCCAATAGTGGAATTATCAAATTTTATTTCACAAACAAACTTTTATATTTTACTGTAAGCATACAATACATTGTATTCGATTATTATATCTTAGGCCGACGTGATCGTTTGTCCAATCACAACAAATCTGGATTTTTTCGGATGTGCTGAACAAATAAGAGCAACGGCTGGCGAAGACATGGTTAAAGATTGTCGTCGCAAATATCCAAGACGCATCCCAGAGTGTTTTGTAGGATATACCCATTCTTATGGTTTGAGATCCAACCACGTCAAATATATATTTCACACAAACCTACCATTTTATAAAAACGACGGCGATAAAATGGTATGTGCATAATTATAACATTGAATATAAAAACGGCATGCATTGGCTTGTAAAGTATAAACTATGAAGCAGAAAAATATTCTCTCAAGCCGCAGTCCATAGAATATAACTCAATTTATCTGAAATTGGCATTTGTTCTAATGAACGTTAATAACGTCTATTCGACTGAAAACTGTTTCTTATTTACGAAAGGTATTTTATAATGTGTATGTTCGAAAATGATTGGTACGAATAGAATATAAACTAATGAACGCGCTGATGTGCTCCAGGCTAATCACCAGCTATCGTTTACAGATAATTGTACGATAAAAGTTACCAAAACGTTATTATTTTACCATTTTCAATGCGTTTTTGTTTTTTTTTGTATTTCGAACAGTAAGATGTCTATTAGAAACGATTTCTTATGTTTTATTGTATAAACATATTTCTTGAGTGCTGCTTTCAGGAAGTGAACCAACTTTAATATTTTTATTGTATTTGAGCCACATTACACATTATGTGATGTATTAAGGCTATAGTTACATAATATAATCCATTTAGATCAGCCAGGTTATCAGCAAATGCTTATTCTTAGCGGACGAGCAAGGTTGCGAAAGCATTGCATTTCCGGCTTTAGGAGTCGGTAGACTTGAATACCCATGGCGTGAGACGGCGTTCCATATGTTTGAGGCAGTTTGCGAATATGGAAAGCAGAACCCAAACACATCAATAAAGAAAATTAAATTCGTTATCTTTGAGAAAGACGGATGTATGCGCCAGGTATGTAGTTAATAACTAGTATTTATCTTTGTTTTGTTGTATACATACCCGGAGAATGCGTATAACGTCATGTTAAAATCGATATGTAATGTCATAGAGACTTTTCTTAATGATAATAATGTATCGGTATATATTGTGTCTATTAGATTACCAGTAAAATACAATTATATACTTCGTATGAGCCTTCGCGGACTATCTTTGTGTTCAACTTAAAAATGTTCTATATATAAAAAACACAAATTAGAAAATTTATAAATATTCCATATGTCGTAATCAAATACATTACTAATCTAAAAATTGTACAAACTATTCGAATTGAGTGATTAATGTGTTTGTTGTCTATTAACTGATTGAAATTAATATTAAAAACTCAAAATATCGAAGAGAAAGTGATCGATTGCTTAAACGTGATGAGATAAGCATAGATATGGCCGTAAATAATATGGTGTTTGTTTGTTTCCTTCCCGCGACCCATGCTTATTAAGGGTGTTTAGGTAGGAAGGAAAAGTTGTTGTTGTTGTTTTTTTCTTTAAGTATTATAAAGCGTTGTACTTTTTGTTTAAACAATAAGTTTATTTATTTTTTGCTTGTTAAGTACATATGAGTTTGATTAGTTTGATTATGTCTCATATTATTTATCTATCCTACGTACATATGAGTTTGATTAGTTTGATTATGTCTGATATGAGTTATCTACCCTACGTACATATAAGTTCGATTAGTTTGATTATGTCTCATATGACTTATCTACCGTACGTACATATGCGTTCGATTAGTTTGATCGTGTCTCATATGAGTAATCTACCCTACGTACATGTGAGTTTGATAAGTTTGATTATGTCTCATATAAGTTATCTACCCTACGTACAATAATTTATTCCAGCTGTAACACTTAACGTGTATGATCATGTTCATTTCAGTATTGTTTACATATGGGCTTCTTTTAACCCTGTTTAACAATATGCGCTGCATGTATAATGATTATATATTTAGGTATTTGAAAACGAAGAATACAGAAGGAGTAAAAAATGCACTTCGAAACCAAGGAGATCTTTTCAAATTGACGTTTTGGGTATAATTTTTATTGTACATAGACTTACGTTTTTTTAAACAGTAACTTTGGATGAAACAATCCAGCATCGTGCTTACGCAATTTTTTATCAAATTATGTAAGCTACCTTTCATACATATATATGGATCATTCTTCTTAAATAAATGTAAGGCCTTATACGAGTATACCATATATGCATTTGATATATCATATATTTCACATATCACATATAATGTGTGATTTTGCATTTCTTAGATTTATACAGTCATCAAAAGATGATCGGGAAGTTTAAAAACGTTGTATTAAGAGTTATGAAACGGAGCAACGCAAAATTCCCCTCATATGCGGTTGAATTCATAATCGACAAAGGTATGAATTTTGAATGCATAGTTTTGTGTGCAGAACGGCTGTAATAATATATGATATGTAATCAGGTGCAGTGATGTAAGTTCTTTTTTTTTTCCGCGAATAAAACGGTAATAACGAATAAATGTACATATAAAGAAATTATTATTGTAATTATTACTATGTCGTCAACTACTTTACTTTTCACTATGCGTGCTTTCATTATAGTTTGAAATTATATTACATATAGATAAAGATAAGTGGAAAAGGAAAAGCGCTTTGGAGGAACCTGTGACCTGGAACGATCGAATTATTATTCAGGGCGGGATTCAAACAATCCCGACGGAAGTCGCTCGCCAAATGTGTGATGAGAAGGCAACACATTTGATTTGGAATCTAGGTATAACGTTGTTTCATTAGCTGTCCAAAATAAACTTAATTACTGTTCACTAGTTAATGTACGTTTCTATGAATGTTGTATTTAGATTGGTATCGTTGTTCGTGTGTCTATGAATTTAATTAGTTACTAATATAATTGATTACAATTATTTATTGTTACGGGAAGTACCGTCGACTATTTACTGTATTATGGTGATAAAATAAAAAAACTAAACATTTTAAACACACTTGTACATCTTATTTAATGAATATTACAATACAACTGAACACACTTTCGTGAGCATGTGAATATTTTTGGCAATATTGCAATACAATTGAATACAAATCTTCTGCGATTGTTCGATTCTTGCCGACTAGAAACCGTAAGAATTTAGTCATATACGCATAAATTGCAAAGCGGTTGATTCGGTACAACATGCAACACCACCTGTACGAGTAGGTTAATGAAAATCTTACTAAAAATCGCGCATATGTTCATTTCATAGAGAAGAGAAATAGCTTAGAACACTTAAATCGTATTATGATATATGTATATATTTTTCTTGGGCACCAGATACAAATTCACAAGCAGTTCATGGACATCAAGTCAGCCAGGTTGTCAGGATGATGGAATCGATGTGCAGGGACGAAACATTGATGTACCTTAGGATTGTTGACATTATAGTACCCGATACATCTGCTATGGAATCATTCCGCCTTCAAACAGGTTTCTTAAACAATAATTCACTTTTCTATTATGTGATGAAGTATAAGATATGGACTGATCAGTGATGACTATGGAACATTTAGAGAATTATACAACAAACTATTGTATAAAGTTTAACCCTTATGGCTAAATATGGAAATACAATCACAACATGCAATAGGTTACGTTCATTGTAAATACTATTATGATATATTTCCACTTATGTAGCAAAAAGAAATACACAAATATGTTCTGTTTCATAACGAAATGTACACTAAATAGGGATACAAAAGCAGCATGCAATAAGTTATGTTCATTTGAAATACTATATTGAAGATTATGATACGCTTCCACTTTTTTGCAAAAATAAATAATTATCCATATATGTATTTTTATAAAGAAATATGTCCATTGATATGAATGATACTTATGTCAATATAATGATTCAAAGGTTTATGAGAAAGAATAGAAAAGAAACGTGTAATCATTTGTAATCATTTGTACATTGATAGATTTATCCGACTGGACGCGTGTTTACCATGATGAATCAGAATACGTGTTAGAACTGATGGCCAAAAGCAAAGGCGATTTAGAAATGACAAGAAGGAGTATAATCAAAGTGTTATGTGAAAAAACCGATCCATCCAACACTGCATCTGCACAGTAAACCAATGATTTGTAGTTTTCGTTGCGCCGAGGCTAAAACCACATAATCATTATTAATATCATTTTAACACATTTGAACAAAAAGTACGGTCTTTTTCTGACAATAATTGATACCCAGGGTAATTCTTATCTGGCACAAATAGATTTTACCAATGTATTGTAGCCAATATTTCATTAAACCCGCAAACATAATAGTCTATACTAACTAAATCATGTTTGAATGTTGTCTTGTAAAACATTAGAAATACAAAAGGTGTTTTTACGCGTTCAAATATTGGTAGACATCAGAAAGACGTCCCGGCAGATGCTTCTCCGACACCCAGTTCCCTCTCGCATAGATTGTCAGTCAAAGGCGAATCACACCAAGAAAGAGTCACCGCCCAAACGCCTCCACGACACCAGGACAAAAACACACCCCACGCCACTCCAACAGGCAACTCCTTCTTACAGAAAGTGTCAGTTACAGGTGATGAAGAAACCGGTAAAGTTTCACCAACACGCTGTCCTTCCTCACTTGTTCTGCCGGAACTTGTTGATGGTCACGCCGTCCAGGACAATGTCACCAACCAAG
The DNA here is from genome assembly GCA_027627225.1 of Congeria kusceri. NCBI lineage: Eukaryota > Metazoa > Mollusca > Bivalvia > Myida > Dreissenidae > Congeria > Congeria kusceri. Next base: position 53,927,298 of record CM051034.1, read on the forward strand.
TTTCACAGATATCGAGTTCTTCCTCCCACGAATTTGTGGTTGATATTAAGGCAGACCAGGACAAAGAAAACACAGAAGATCCTGCGACTCCAAGTCCTTCCTTAAACGAATTGCCGGCAGACGGCATGTATACACAGGGCGCATGTTCAACGTCACTGACTGAAGTTCCAACAGAAAAACAAAAATTAGCTTTGGATGCGATAACCGGAAACTTAGCATCTTTAGCTAGTCCAGCTGAAGGGCACGAACTAAAGGTCAGATATATGATTTCGTTTTCGTTTCCAATGTCATAGTGTTGTCGAACTTATTATTATTGTGTTCATATGTTTTGTATAATAATCTATATTCGTTATCATATCATCTTTTGATTTACACGTGTTTGTAAGTTGTGTGTGTGTTTGGCTAGTTAACGTGTACCAGATGTTGTTGTATTGCATAATGTGTTAGAAATAAATATTATAAAATTCATATAAACTTACTTTGTTTCAAATGCATTTGTAATTTGTGTTTTAGGAACAGTGTGAGTTAACGGCTATGATCAACCCGGGGATAATACATTTTCTCCAAAACAAGTTATTACCATGGATAGATTCGATCGAACGCCAATATGCGGTGAAAATCAGACGTGATAATGGTGAAAATTACATGGTAGCCGGATCTTACGAGGGCCTTATTGCCTTTGAAAACTATTTGGAAAATACATTTTAATATGATAAAAGCGTATTGTGAAAAACAAAAGACATTACATTAAGCTGTTGGATGAATGTTCCTATGACATTTATATAGAGTGCAAAGTAAAGAGTATAGAGAACACAGTTACAGTGTTATTCAGAATATTCTGTGTGTAACATATGTGAATATTGATCCCAGCATACATGGATACAAAACTAGCGAAAAATAAAGACGAACTAAGTGAACACTTCTATAAATATGTACTGAGTATGACTTCCGTTGTGTTATAACAGCTTAAAGCAGCAGTCCAGACATATGTAAATAAAAATACAACTTTGCAGAAATAGTTTCTAATGGACATCTTTCCGATCAAAATATAACAAAAACGCACTGAAATCGGTAAAAATAAATATAAAAAAAATTGGTAAAATTTTTCGTATAATTTCTGTGTGCGATAGCTGGTGATGCCTCTGGAGTAAATCAGCATGTATATTAGTGTATATATTCCGTTCGTACATAGCGTTATTGAACATAGACATTATAGAATGCCTTTCGTACATAAGAAATAGTTTTCAATCGAATGGACGTCATTAACGCCCATTATAACTAACGCCAATTTAAGATGTATATATTATATTCTAAGCACTGCGGCTTTAACTTAGTTTAAATGTTTATACTGGAATGTCGGGTACAGTCGTTTGTTGTTTCTGAGTGAAAGGATGTTACATTAGCCTTTTACCGTCATTTTGTGCAAACGACAAGAGTGAAAACCCGATATACAGTTTTGTGTTGCGTTTTGTTTTATTTTTTTATTATTATTTTGTTGTTTTTTACGCGGTTAGCGTCTTATATACGTGTTTACATACATTTATGGGATGTACAGTCGGTAAAAATGCAAGTGAGCACCGTTGTAAACATGGACAAATCGATACAAGAAAAAAGATTTATAAATACAGACGATAACAGCGCGTTTATAAACAGAATCACGATTCCCCTTGTTTGCAGTAAATGGTTGATTCCCTGATTATCAACAAAAGTTAAATCGACTAGTATATACATATTAGAAATAAGACCCAATAAAGTATAATGAATAATATGGAATAATTGTATTTTAAGTAAACTCATATAATAATTAATACCTTGTATAACTAGTGTTGTAGTGATAATTAGTTTCTGTTCACAAGGACGTGTTTTGTCCTTATATGTGTTTTCAAACGACATGAAATAACATTTGTTTGGACGCTTCATGTTATGTTTATATACTTTGTAGCCCTTTTTGTAAACAATAGTTTGTTGCTTTACAAGCCTTTGTTAGACATAAGTTCATTTATTGCATTAAATTTACTCTATGTTTGTTATCGACAACATCTAGTTGCAGGTGAAGAAATCGTAAACGTATCCTCTATTCTTCCGGATTTACTTGCGATATGTGTTATCATTTATCCGCAAACAGACAACTAAAATACGCTGGAACATTACGACCTATTCGCCACTAATTCCATTGCTATATCTATTTAAAACGTGCCGTTTTGTTTATTAAATAAATCAATTTAATTATTTTATTAATGCATACATTTCTTTGGTGCAAATCCGTAAATTTCAAACCATATGCTTTAAAATAAGAACATATTAAAAAAAGTTGCAAAGTGTTTGAAATTATTGACATACAGACAGAAAATAATGTTTGAGTTCTAGTGTTACCACTATATTCATATATAAAGTGTATATATGTTTGCTTTGTGTTTGACACCGTAATTCCTTTATAACTCGTTAAGACAACTTTTATGTATGGATTTATTTTTATTTTAGTTATATACATGTATATTGTCTAGCAAAAATGGCCTGGCACTTAATAAATTAAGTAAATATTTTCAGTAGTTAATGGGATTATACCCAAAACACAATTGCATTAAATATGAACGTTCAGGTTGTTTTACGATTCCCATTGGTAGATGAGAAGTTGTCCTAGTGTTAAACTGCCTGCATGTTATAAAAGTTTGTTTGTGGTTCGATTCCCTAACATGAATGTTTTTAGGATGTGAAATAGCTTGACAATGTTTTGGTTAAGATATAATTTTATTGTTTCTATTTAAAATTTCGTTGCCAAATGAAGTTACGTTATTTCCTTAAATTATAATTAGTAAACTGCAAGAATCAATATAAAATAATGTAATAATATAAACTATATTGGGGGTATTTTCGAAATTAATAGACGACCCATACTTACTGTACATAGCTGATTATGGAACAGTTTTTAAGAGTTTTTGTTCAAATACGTTATATAATTGTTCGGGAATTAAACAAAGTTAAAGGGAGCACAAATATGTTGTTCTACTTCAATATAGTTTTGCTTTAATAAAACAAAAGACATGTACATGCAGATGCATCAACTTGAAGGGAAATAATGACAGACGAATACCATTATGTGTGAGATATAAATGTAAATATGTAAAGTAAGTACACAAGCCAATTCCAGAACTGCAAATAAAATATTCAGTTATTATTTATGTCCTGTCCATTATGTCTTTTTACCATACCGTGTAACACACACATGTGTAGTAAAATCGCTCCTTATGCACCAAATATAGGGCAATTGAATATTCTGATGTGCCAGGTCAATTTTGTCGCACAATATGTCAAATTTGATGTGTGTTTATATATGTAATGCTGTGATACACGGATGTCAATGTAGTGTAATTACGTATATTACCAAACATAAATTTATCATGAATAAGAAATGTCATAAAAAAGACAATTGGCTTTGATATTAATATTGAGATATCCTTTTTAACCCTAAACATAATACAAGAGGGCAAAGATGATCGGTAACGTGGCTTCTCGGACATTAGATTTTTTGGTCCCGACCTATATAAGGAGACTTCTCGGACCCCAGATTTTTCAGACACCATAAGAAAACTTCTCGAATGCCAAAACTAATTTGTGATTAATCAAATAATGATTAATATTTGTACCGTGAATAAACCGATCATACCGCCCCATGTTTTCACCAGTGATACATGAATAACCTAAATAATTTACGTTAACATCATTATTATATAAATTTGTCAGCCAAATTTAACAAATAAATAATGTTCGAAAATAATTGAGGGAATGAATGAAAATTATTTTTAATCGGACGCGTATAGTTATTCTTTAGTAATATACCTTACCTTAATCTTGGAAGTTGTCTATGCATAATCCGAACACATTTCGAAGTCAATTAAGCATTTCTACTTTGTATTCTAAGGAAAAGCAATCTTCAGAGAGCATTCAGCGCATTAAAAATAATGATGACTTCCTTTTTTTTTTAACATGAACATAAAATGTCATTAGACTATGGCGATTGAAAATTATATTCGGTAGGAATATGATGTATCAAAAGTGTGTGTGCATAATTGGTATTGCAAATACATATAATGTATTAATGCAACGCAAATGAAGTCAAAGTATCATGAATAACATTTCGACGTATTCCGAGGCTTATTTCACCACATTGTATTTATTGCAATATATATTATTACGAGTTGATTAACATCTACTGGAGAAGTTGATAGAAATCTGCAATTCTAATTAATTCTTAACAGAACCCAATCGCAATTCAATTTCAAATTAACATGCACAGTAGGTTTATGAACATAAATTCCCCCATATGGAAGAATAACCGCCACGAGATAATCGATATACATGTATATTACAAGCGTTGTAAAGACATACATTCGCATTCATTCGTAAAACATTTGTGTGCATATACAGTACGTGCCACGCGAAACCCACAAAGTTCGCGAAATGCGACTAGCCGACATGATCGCGAAGCGCAGATCGCTCGCTCGCGATGTCACGAAATTTCGCTAATCCTCGCGACGAAAATTTGCGCTTGTTCGCGAACTTTCGTGGCGAGTAATTTTGTCCCGGTACGAATCATGACGAGAAAATAATTAGTAAAATGCACACCTGTACGCAATATTTTCACTTGAATAAATAATTCGTTTTAGAAAACTTTGCGGAATTGATATTTGAATGTATTCCTTTGAATTATATTATCTACACAATCATGCAAATTAAGATGTGGCATTTGTTGCATAAGATTTAAAATATAAAACAAATACACTTTTTATTGTATACACGAAAAACCAGCATTCAAAAATAAACGTAATATTGTTCGTGTGAAATTTCGAAAAGGGTATGTGATAGGGTGTGTTTGTTGTTGTTAAATATGTTCCGTTTATTATTTTCACGGCATGCTATTTACTAGATTGTTCTTAATAGGTTTCTGGCTAAAACTTCGTGTCCATTATTTAATATATGCTTCGTTTATTTATATGTTATTTCAGTTTGAAACCCTTATTGTTGTTTTACTTCAAGTACATGATCAGTCTTGGATTTTGTCTTGTATTCTGTTCTGGTTCAAAATGTACATGTATAAAGCTTTCAACATGTTATATGTGTTGTGTTTATATATGAATATGACCTACATGTACATGTACGTACATCTACATGTTTGTCGAATATTATTGCTGATTGATCGACATTAATGACATTCATTATAAATGTACTAACCGTAATACATGTATGACTTAATTAGTGGGACTTTTTATGGAAAGTTATTGGTTAGAATAATTAAGTTATATCTCAATGTATCGGGTCATAATTTACCAACATTATAAAACGAAAAAGTAATAAAAAGTAATACAATACTACAATATATATTTTAGTTAGTTGATAAAAGGCGTTAAATGGATGCTCGTTTTTCGTGCCTACATTATATCAACAACAACAACAACAACAACACAATTTATAGTTTAGTTTATTATCAAGATGAATGAAAGCGCAAATATAATTATCTGCTAATTGAAAAGAATGTCTTCTAACGCATGGTTTCACTGTTTGGTTTTTAACGCAAATTAATTAGAATCAATACAGTGTTTATTGACAAACAAAAACAGATAGTTGCAAGTTTCTACACATATCAGTGTATTCAAAACTGTTAATAAATCATTTTTGCCCAGATACCGCATTTGGGCCAAAATCTCATGGACTGACACAAATTATCATATAAAGGACTTATTAGTACAAAATGATATTCGTCGTCTATTTCATTCCATGAACAGAGTCTGCATATTCGCTCATTTCTTGTTATATGTTGATGTCTACCAGTTTCAATAAAAAGTACATGGGATGACAATCTCAATTTTGCAATGATATTTCTGAAAATCGAATTTTCGATTATATCTTAGTAATCTGATCTTACAAAAGTGTGTTTCAATTCTTTATAAAGCGACAATGAGGAACTTTCATTGTCATCGACTCGCCAATTTGAAATAAAAATATCGTATAACCTATTTCGCAAAATGAAAATAAAACTTTTAATGTTAACAGAATCTTGATAACCAAATATCGTGAATTCTGATTCTTGCAAAAGATGCCGAACTTTTGAAGCCCATGATTGGGAGTTAGGGTTGTCACATGCTTCTTTATATTGTTTACGAATAATATTGCTTAAAATGCAGTTGGAAGATTTTTGGTGAACAAGTTTAGTAAATATTTTACTATTCTCAAATAAAGATATATATATATATATATATACATTGGGTATCTACCTACTTAGGACTACAATGATGGGTAGCAGCTTTCACATTTAGTAACCAGTTACTAACTATTTATAAAATTTACGTTGCAAATGGTTATACCAGTTAGCATCTATTCCTGTAAGTAAGTGTCATTCTGTGAGTTCGTGTTTGAAACTGTGACGTCATTTTCGATTATATGACGCAACGTCACAAGTCCGAATTGTTCGCAAATTTTGCCCGAAGAAAATCCCGAGTCATAAAAGCAATACCTGCATAAACTTTAAGTTTGTATTATAAATAAACATGTTATTTTCACAGTGAATGGTATTTATTATACATTGTTTTGTCTTGTCCACCTTTTATAACTTGGTAAAAATGATCATTTGGTTATTACAATACATTATATTTTAAATCATGTAAACCGAAAATATAGTTAGGAGCAAATGAAGCAAGCTCATGACTTAATATTCAAAGATAAAATTCAATGACAGGGTCTTGATTTATGACGAGGTCACGTTATTTAAAGGTACACACGAAATTGCAGGAATTTTATAAAGGACGATTTATTGTTGGGTCCGGTTTATTTTGTAATTAAACATGATGACACATTTTTAATGACCTGTGTGTTAAATTATGTGAAAAAGTGAGTTATCAATCCAGTCTATATAAATACATCTATTATTTTTCGGCAGTTGCATTATTATGCGAATTTGCAAATTCGTATGCATAAGTTACACGAACTTGCAGGTGTGGTCTATTTGCTATGCAAGGCTTTCGTCAAAACACACACACACACACACACACACACACACACACACACACACACACACACACACACACATACACACATACACACACACACACACACACACACACACGCGCGCACGCACACACGCACACACACAAACACACCACACTCACACACACACACACACAATTTTACGTATCTGAATAACCAGTCGATCGTAGGTTTTAAAAATATATGAAAAATGTGCATTTCAGACAATGGCCCAAGCAACAGTTCCCAATGAACCGGGATTAAAGAGTACCGCGGGAGGCGGAGAACTGCCAAAGAAGATAAGACAGAGCATATCATGCAAATCGGATTTATTAGCAGACTATATACGCAGGTTTCACACTGAACTCGTACATCATTGCAAGGTAGAATATAATGTGGACATAATACGTGTTCTTTTAAAGGGATTGAGTATCACCGATATTGAAACTTGCGATAAACATATATATCAGTTTATAAGAGAACGAAGACTCTTTATTCCAATACCAGCACACAGTTGGCCACTCCCTGAAGACACCATTCGAAATGTAAATAAGGATGCCAAATGTCTACATGCAATACATATCTTGGACAACACTGTTATAATGGATAAGCACTTATTACGTTGGCTTAATCCTTACGGATCGCTAGAGTTTCGTCTGAATGAATCATCTGCGGTTGTTAAGACGGATATTCTGATACTGTTAACAAATGACAAATTTGACCCTCTTTGCCTTGACTTTTGCGGGAATTGAAAGACATTTCTACATTTACATGTACTCTTGGTGGTATGTTTAAGCAATATACGTTTATTGACACGTCTTATTTGTGTTGGACTTGTAGCATTTGTTTCATTGGAATGATTTTATACATAAAAATGTACTTGTGATGAAAAGCTTTATAGTTTGTTTTTTTCAGACTTTCCCCGTTTCTGGATCACCAAGACTATGTATATGGTCAATTTAGGTTCGGCTTACAATCATCTACTAGACAAGACCTTAATGAGTGAACATATTCTTTGTAAAGAAGTGTGGTCTGTTGTTTGTATGCAAACCGACCAGACACGTGTTTGTGAAATTATTAACAACAACGACCTTAGAAAAGCCTTTCAAACAATTGCCATCCATGCAAATACCATGCATTATTCCAAATTGTGTGTGTTTGCTTCTTTAGTAGATGCAATAGGCAAAGAATTAACACTTACCGATATTGTCAACACGTTGATGCAAGCTATCAGGCCGTTACACGACAGTCCCACAGAAAGGAAATTGGTGGAAATTCGAGCAAGAAGAAATGGACTTAATGAAGTACACAAAGATTGATCGTCAGTTTAAAGAATCTTACAAAGTGTATGAGACGTTTCCCAAACGCGACACCCTCACAGGTAACGTTTATAGAAAGTCGCGCTGCTGTTAAATATAAATGTTAAGGGTTTATTCTGGCTTTAGGAGAGTAAAATTGTGTTCACACATGTATTGTTCAAATAATTTTGTCCGTGTGGTATGCAGCCCGAATCGAGAATATATCAATTATTCACAGGCTTGCAAAAAGCAAGTAGACAGTTGATAGGTATAAAGACAAATAATATTTTATCGCTTTAAAATAAATGGCGTTTTCGAACGCAGACTATTGCATATCAATCAAAAACGGCTGGAAAAAAATAAACAGATGACTGCATCGCCAGTTTATTAATTTTAAGTGACAAAATTGCTAATTTAAAACACGAAATATTTTCACATGAACAAATATAAACGCAGATTATAACAATAGCCTTTCTACTCGCCCCGGGGTCGGCGTCCGCGTTAAAGTGTTGGTTTAAAAGTCCTGTAACTTCATGTAAGTATATATTTAGTTATTAACTTGGAATATGCCTTCGTCATTAACTCCCATTTCAGGTGTTTTTGTTCTGTCCATAACAGTTTTGAGTTTTTTAAATAGAGTTTCCAGTTTTTTTATTAAATAATTATATAACTTCAAAACTGTAAAAATGGGTATGCGCTTGAACTATCATTAAATTGTGCATTACAAAAGTGTATAAACTTATTTATTTACGTTTGCAGATATTTTACTAGGGGATCATTGTGGTGTATCTAATGCTACAACTGTTAATACAAAACAATTCAATGTTTCTAGGTCATATCTCCCGTCCATTTTCAATCAAAACATGTGCCAACTGATCACTGTGGTGTATCTTATGTTACAAGTGTTATTACAAAACAAGTTTGTGTTTTTACATCGTATACCCCGTCCACTTTCAATAAAAACATGTGCCGACTGAAAAAATGTACTTCGAATTGTCGAGCGCGCTGTTCTCCGAAGTCTCTTGTTGTTATCGTGACCATGTCGTGCACTGAGTAATAAAATTAAGAGGTACATGTAGGATAACATTCTGCAAAAGCCTGATTAAGTAATGATCTTTGCTATGATTCTTATTGGAAAATGTCGTCTATTATACACGTTCATTATTTATGTTTTTATATAGGATTCGTGTTGTTATTATTTTGCAGGGGCGTCGATATTAATTAGAACGAAACCCGGAAATATCCAGTACGCAAACGTAGGTGCTATAGTTTGTTATTATCTGTATTTTTTATTATAGTTATAATAACTGCAACTGTAGCCAAATATTCTAAAGGCAGATATCGAAAATACACAACATCTCATGCTATTGTATTGAAGGTTAAAGGTGAGCAGCGTTAACCTACAATAATGGTATATACGCTTTTCAGGCTGATGTTATCGTAAATACAACTGCTACTACTTTGACGTTTAATGGAAAGTGTGCAACAGACATTCGAAAGGCGACAGGAGAAGAAATTGTACAGGAATGTCAACACCGCTATCCCAATGGCATTCCGGAATGTTCCGTCGTATATACACAATCTTATAAATTGAGATCAAGAAACGTGAAATACATTTTCCACACAGCTCTCCCAAAATACAAGATGTTCAAGGAAAAAAAGGTGATTTAATTTTCGACATGAATATTAAATGGCTGTATTGAAGAAATAGCGTAATAGTGTATGAGTAAGCGATATTTTAACTAATAATTTGCATGATAGATAAATGTTTATAACGATTTAATAAATGCTATGCTTTTGTGAGACAGGTAAAGGAGGTTGTCAAGAAATGTTTGTATTTGGCTGAAGAACTGGGTTGTGAGAGAATTGCAATTCCGGCACTGGGAGTTGGTGGCCTTGGGTATCCACGGCGCGAAACGGCGTTTTATACCTATGAAGCTATAAAAGAATATTGCATTGAAAATCCGAAGTCGAATCTTAAACAAATTACAATCAAATCATTCGCCGGCGATGAAGCAACTTGCAAGGTGAGCATTTCAAAGCTGACTGTCGGCATATGGTATTTGCGCAATGATTTAAAATGTTCGTGTTTAAGGCAATTACAGCATATCTTGCCTTGAATGCAAGAAGAGGTATCATTTTTCGATGCAATATACTTACGATATATTCTGGCATTCAATGTACGATATTGTCTTGTTGTCATGTTTTAATTTCACTTGATAAAATAACTGCATTTATGCTGACACATTCCCGTAAATCTGCCGAATAACTTGGTGACGAATAATCTCTCGCATTTCCTATAAGTCCACGTACTTTGTATATCTGTCAGCAGCGCATACGGCTCATTTCCCCACGAAACCTGTGTATCTGTTGTGTTCATTTTTGTCTACAATAAAATGACAATGCAGTCCTATGGATCATATCGCAACTTACTGTGCAATAGGACTCGCAGGTATAATGACTAATGTAGTTTGTTATTCCCTCAAAGGAGGGCATATTAAAATCGTACCTTTCGTCCGTCCGTCAATCCGTTTGTCCGGCCAAGGTCAAGGTTTTTTTATATAGTCCAATATCTTGATTACTATCGTTATAGTAAGTTATTTACTTGAAACTTGCAATACTTCTTTACTATCAATGTCTCTATCAGGGAAAGCAAACCCCGTAACTCTGTTTTGTATTTTGACAGATTTGTTTGGTTAAAGTTTTTCATAAGTTTTTTTTTCCAGATCAGCCAATTTGACTGAAATAATAAAGTTTAAATGTTTCATTCACTTTTTTTACAAAGATTCATTTTGTTGTCAATGTGGCTTTTAACTTTTTCTCCATTCAACCGTTACACATGATTAAATACATTAAGCGAAGGTGAAATCTTTAATTACTTAAACGATAGTGTTGTTATTATCTCGATATTAATTAATTTCATATTAACAGTAGCATAGGGTTTAGGGGCAACATAATAAAATAAAATCTTAACCAGTCAGGACGATTAAGAAACAATCGTGTTTTTGGACAGACAGCATGGCTCTCTTGGAATTAACGTTAGCCTACATCTTCATAATGCATTTTAATTTGTAGAACTTTTTTTAATTAGTCGTGTTGGAATTTCGCAAATATGAACGCTTTTGTATAAGTTGGCGATCAAACAAATGATTGTCAAAACAATGAAGTGACGAGGATGAAGAATGCGGATCTTGCGAGGTCGATGATTTTAAATCCATCAACGTTATTAACATATTACATGTATTCCCCATATGAAATTGCAATATTTAATAATATTTAGACTTTTATTTGTATGTAGGCATTTGCTAACGAAGAATTCAGACGAAAATTTCCTGTTCAACCACCCGAACCAGTCAGTCACGGTAAATGTACAAACAATGCGAAAGTCTACAATTTTAATTGTTTTGAAAAAACAAGTTTTCAATCGTTGAAGTCATTTTTTATCGTTTCGGAATTTTGAATAGGTTATTTCGGCTGCACATAAATGAAAAATAAGACGTTAAAAATAAAAGTTCGTACAAAATAGCATATAGGTTCGGAAAACTGGTTAATGTTGAATTTGCTGAAAGTACGTTGTCTTTGTAAATGTGTAATGGATATATTGTGCTTAAAGATAAGGTCGACGCAGCATTTACACAAATGTGCTTGTTAATATAACGTGATACTAGTATCGCATAAAAACTAATATTATTATGTTTCTGTTTTTAGGCGTACCAAATTTACGAAGATTTTTAGAGAAGCGTCCAGAAACATGTGCAAGGGTAATGTTAAGACAAGCGACTATTTATCCAGCCTACGCAGTTGCAATACAATTCACTTACGGTAATATGCTTCTGTTTTATCAAATGTATGGATTGGAAACAGTGTATTTTTATCATATTTGAAGTTTAAGTGTAAGACATTGCGTCATTAAATCAGAAATGACATCTTAATTTTAAACACGAACTTGTAGGTAAACATGAATTTCCTGAATTAGACGCTAATGTAATTTAAAACAAAACACTAAACATTGTATCATATTTACAATGAAATTTATAATCCTCGGTCGTAATAATGCATATGCCGTATAAAGAGGTTTATGTATATTATACTGTGAATGTTAAGAGTATTTTAAATTTGAACTTTAAAGGGACGGTTTCACAGTTTTGGGTTGGAAAAAATACTTTGCTTACAATAGAATTTCGGTTTAAACTGTATTTATTTAATCAATCTAATATACATTGCACATGCAAGCATCACAAAACAAACATAATGGATATGACAAAATTTCTACAATAAAAAATTGCAGATGTTGAGAAGATGCTTAAGACTTAATCGGGGGATAAATTCAACAGAATTGAGAACGAAGCCCGAAGCTTATGCTAGGTGTCTTCTGTCGTTATTAATAAGCTGCTGATATAATGTGGTGATACGGTGTTAACTATAACAAATGTGAAACAACAACGTGATTGTCAAATGGATAAGAACAGTATCTAAATAACCTTTTTAAACTAATTTTGAAGTATAGAGTTGCGAATAACGAAACAGATGTTAGTTCAAAGAATAGTGTAAATAATAAAGTAACGTAACGCGTTTATATTATCAAGCAAAGACTAAATTGCATATAGACATATAGTTAGAGAGAGATTGCGGGGACTGGAATTTTTAAAACAAGAAATTGTAGAATATATGGAAACGTTTTGTCTGATATACTCTTTTGGTTGCAAAACATAATTATTTTTATATTTATTATTATGCCTTTTTTAAGTAAAATGTTACTAGGGTATGTTTACCAACAAGCATTGATTTATCGAAAAATATAACAGATATTTGTCAAAGTTTAAATTTGCTCAAGCAATGTGATTTTCAAACCTTAAATATAAACAATAAATGCATTATAGAAAGGTAAAAGTCTGTTTTAGAAAATTATTTTTAACAGCCAAAACTGTGAAACTACCCTTTGAAAATCGCATCCGATCTTTGAATGTCTTACAAGGAAAACTTTCATGTAAGTTACCTTCCTTTGGGCTTATCAGATACTTGTTTGACCAATATTGGGAATGGAAGATAAGATGTTATTATTTTGATATAGGGGCGTCTTCTCTCACATTCAAGGTCGCAGCAGAACCTCCACAAACCTGGAATGATTCTATCGTTTTACCGATTCAGTTTGGAACTAATGTTCGTACAGCTTTGGCGATAAAGTTAGACGAAGAACGAATCACGCATTTGCTTTGGAACCTAGGTATTCTCTATATACTAGCGGCCTCGACGGGCAATATGATATTTATTGTAACAATGTAATACCCGACAGCTCAAAATATACATTTATTATTCATCAAACAGGATCACACATACATTTCGTTACTGACAATAGGTATTGTTTTTGTTTCAACGTGTATATATAATTATATATTTGTAACAATATTAATTCATGAGCTAATTTTTTTGTTTCTATTACACAGATACGAAATCGCAGATACCCCCTTCGCATCAAGTTAACAAGATAATTACTTCATTGGAAGAGATGGCTAATTCACAGCTTTTGAAGTACCTTAGGATAGTCGACGTTGTTGTAGATGAGCCAGTATTTGACTGTTTGCGAAAAGGTATCTAGATTAAGTTATCCGCACTACACTATGAGCACTTGAACACGTTATCGAACAAACAACAGTGTATTATTGTTAGTGCTTCAGTGTTTCACGATGGCATGTATTAAATAATCTTGTTATTGGTATGCTTATGTTGGTATTATACAGAGTTGTCGGACTGGATGCTAACAGCTGAAACGGAGGAACCAAACTACTTCCTGGAAGTGATAGCTAAGAGCAAAGAATCGCTGGATAGCACTCGGAAAATCATAGACAGTGTTATTTACAAAGATCTTGTACCTCCGACCGTAGTGTAAGTTCAGTTTTTATGGAATCACATAAATTCTCTTCTGATGACAAACAAATCGGATTCTTGATAATTTATTATTGTTGTTTTATTCTATTAACATATTCTCTTATCACTATTTTCTTAATCTGGAAGTTGCTTAACAGATATATTCAGATAAAATCATATAGTTTTAAAACCAACAAATACGATTTGCTACCGATGTTAAGTCTTAGTATATGTAAATCAGTAATAAGTTAATAATCATTTATTATAAAACTATATTTTAGGCTAAATTACAACTACATATTCTGACAGCACGTCTTACATCATTTCCACAGGCAAACGTCTGCCGTTTCTTCGACTGCTTCGGCATCATCGACGGACACAAGCCATGGTTATGATGACACTACGTACAAACCATCCCTTAAAGAGACTCATTCATCTTCTTTAAAAGCTCTGAGACCTGACACAGAATATGACCCCCTACATGAGACAATAGGAGAACCAAATGATACTCCGACTACTGACAATCAAAAGCATTGCTCCACAGTCTCATTCTCGACAAGTAATACAGAAATAGATGATGATCCAACATATGAGACAATTGCCGATATAGGAATCATTGCAGCAAATTCCAGTCAGGCAAATATGTCATCGCCTGATGCATTTACAAAAGACACCATAGACAAGAGGGAAACAACCGTTCCTGTGGTTACCGATGATTGGAGTGATGCAACGTCTACATAATACTCAGGTTTGTAAAATATATATACTACAAAATACGTTTTGTAGTATGCAGTTGCTTATGTTGACAACTTCTTTCAGATTTTCATTTAATTTTAGTTAACACTGGTCACAGTAAACATTTGGCATTAACGATTGTATAGAGTCATCACGCTAAGAGTTTGATATCCTATAGGCCACAAATAAAAACATATATTAATTTAAATGTGAACGTTTAACGTTTTGTTGCAAACAAAACGCTTCTATTTATCATAAAACTGGCGTTTCTTTCTGTTATTAAAAACTTATATTTATCATGTTCAATATTGTCGTTACACGTTGTTTGAACATCAAACGTAATTAAACAATCGGAATATCATTTGTAGTTGAACTTTTCTGAGGTGTCCGCCTTAAGTAATCCAGGCATAGTAAACTATCTAAGGCAACAACATATTCTGCAGCCATGGATAGCATCAGTACAAAATCGCTACGGTATTGGAATATGTGGCAATACGACAGAATATACCGTGTCTGGAAAATTGGATCACATTGCCAAATTTGAAGCATATTTGGAAAAGGATTTCCCTGCATTTGAATTCGTTGACGTAAATAAAAGCGACGAACATTTGTCTATGAACGAAACAATACTCACACCAATAAACGAGATGCAATACCATTATATATGCAATCTTCGTAACAACAACATTATTTTGTTTACTGTGAAGTCGATGTCATACATTTCGGGTACCTTAAAAGCGACTGGTCTACAGAAGGACCTTCATACTTTGAAGGCTGATATTGATAAGTTCTTGTCAGTTACACAGTGGGAAACAATTGTGTTCAATGAGACTGCAGAGGCAAGCAAAGCATTAGAAAACTATAAAAATCATATTAACGACACTATCAAAACACAAAAAGAGAAGACAATTTTAATAATTGGAGAATCGGCTAACGTAGTTAAAGCATTTGATAAACTAAGGCCACATCCAGAGACAGTGCGAGTGTTCAAAATTCCGGTATCCTGCCTAACTTTAGAGGTGATGCAGGGAGATATTAGAAACGCGAATGATGAATTTATAGCCGTTTCATCAACACCCAAAATAACAGAACAAAAAGGCGCTGGTAAGCAAATAAGAGATATGCTTGGCGAGGACTACGTCACAAGGTGTGAGTTGTCGATACAGAACAATGGGAAAATTCTACACGGAGAATGCCGAGTGATTGAAACCAGTTTGTGTGTCAGGAAGTGGGTCGGAAACGTGTCTGTCCCTACGTGCAAGAAAGATAGTGTGAATAATTTCAAAGAAACTGCTGTTGTGAAAGCTTATTCCAATTGTTTATAAATTAGTTGGCGCTTTTCATTGTTTGTTAAATGTACGAGTGCAGTGTTTATCTTTACTTCAGTGTTGTACTTACCTACTTCATATTGAAATGTTAATACTAAGCATAAAGTGCTTAAGTTAGTTTTGACTATGTTATTTGTAGATTCAAATGGAGGATTTCCATTAGAAGATTGCGTAGACTGGTTGTATCACGCATTAGAGGCTTCCACGCCAACACATCTCGAGAGGATACTACTTGTCGAATATGATGAGAAAAAAGTTACTGAGCTGATCAGGTTAATTACAAAGAAGAGCAATTGGATATACTACTCAATGGTATAAGTATGTTATGCACGACTTTCAATTACGGAAAATGTGCAGTTTCTGTAATTTAACATTGGTAGTGAAAATGAATTTAGTTCTGGTAATTTTTTCAAGGTCTATTTTCTATTTCGTTAGGTACATAAATATAATGTATTCATATGCATTTCATAAAACACAATGCTATTTGAAATGTGATAACATTTTTTTAAACAGACACATGAAACATGGTGTTGATTATGTTCGGGTCTGTATAAATGATTTTAATTTTAATTTCATTTATTTATTTCGATCATAACAATAATTAGTTTTAAGTGTTTCACTTGCAAGTCATATTTTGTTTCTTGTTTTTTATTTCGGAAAATAACCACGCAAATTTATCATATATCGTGCCGTTTTGACACACGTACAATAAGTCAGCATATTAAGTACTTATTATAAGTATGTAGCCAAAGGCGCTATTTATATATTTGCCAACATACGTTTAGTAAGTATAAAAAATAGAATTCTTAAAGGATACATAACATTGGTGTATTTTTGTGTTTTGACTATCATTTTGTGTATAAAATACAAAAAGTAATGGTACGCAATCTGCTCACATCCTAAATCGAGAGTGCCAACGCTTCGATGTTCGATATCTAGAGTGAGTATTGATTTATTGATAATTTGAATACATGCATGTTTGATGTCGACCGGATATCGTCCGAACATGGATCACGTATGTAATAATACCGAACTACATGAATATTAAGAGCATAGTATATTAGTTAATGAGGTATAATGCAGCTAGGTGTAGGTTTCCTATAAGACATAATGTGTAAACTGTATTCTCACGAGATGTCTTAGACAGTTTTCTCGATATTATATACGCGATAGAATAGGTACAACAATCACCAAGCGTTTTGTACAAGATGTTATGTTTATGAATCATATGTATATCATTTTAACCCTGTCACACGTATTTGAAATGAGAAACCCGAGAGAACTTGAACCTTCACAAAATGTTTAACCCTCGTGTGGTTATTGGCGTAGACATATGAAGAAAATGTTGAATTACATACAATTTTGATGTAACATATGAAACATACAGATTATTCACTATTGTATTATAATATGTATTTGAGGATTATATATGAATGTGTGTTTGAGTTATATAGAAATACGAGTAGTTTGCTATTTATATGTAATAACTTGTATACTGTTCCAGAAAATGACCGCATGACATGCACTTCATTTACGTGTGAATGCGTTCAATGAATTAATACTGTAGCATTCCATATTTTAATGATGGACGAGAATATGTTTATTTTTCATGTAAATCAACTAAAGAATTGAAGATTGTGTTCGAATATTGATCCTTGTGTTTCACCGGAGAAATCCATTTATGATAAGATATCATAAATACTATGACGGTTACATAATGCTCGTGACGTGTTATGGTAATAATAATAATAATGTTGTGTTTAATATGTTGTTTATAGTTATGCTGTGTCATCGCCACAAGATTTTCCTCTCGCGCTGCAGTCAATATTTGCTACCTTCGTTATTTTATTATTATTGATTATATCGTATATATTCATTGTTAATACTACTTATATGAAAACTATCCTTCATTTTTTGATGATGATTAATTTTTAATTGCTGTGCACAATTTCACCAACGTGCGTTTTGTACACTAAACAACACTCTTAACCTGACCATTTCCATGGTTGCGATAAATTGGTTAATTTTCTAGACATTTGTTGATGATTGTTTTATGTCTTTGACTTTATCATAAATTGTGTATTGCATGCATTAAAAAGTTAAATTAATCGCTGTCCAAAAGTGATAACATATTTTAAAAACAACAATGGTATCACGAATTTTGTACGTCGTGTAGTATACGTGCTGTGTTCAGAACACTGAACACTTCAGTTATCATGCCAGATAATGTTTTGTGTTCCCTATTGTTCACTTGTATGTTATATAAATATCGACAGCGTCTGTGACATCGATATTGTCAACCCGAGGGCGGAATGTCACCCGAGGTTTAACAATATCAATGTCACACACTCTGCCATGTGATATTTATTTTATTATTCGAACAAAATGAAGTTAATAAAAAGGTAAAAACATGTTTAAACCATTTATTCTGCCCATCAAGATTCAAGAGCTTTTCAGTATTCTTCCTTCTTCAGAAATACTTGCCAATCTTGACTTTTTTCTGACAGTTACTTTTGAAGAGAATCGCGTGTTCACACATTGAATAGTGACGTCACGACTATATGACGTCTCGACAAGGGAGGCAAACAATCTATAATTTGGTTTAAAAAAAACTGAAACAGTTACTTGTAAGTATATGACATTCAAAATATCAGCACATGACCTAACAGTCACTTTCGCTTGGTTTTGATAGTCAAAATATCTCTTTCTCGGCAAATGGGATTTTATTAAAGGTGGGATATAATTAAACACAATGTCCATATGATCAATGAACCACATTTTGAAATATAATAACTTGATTAGACATTATTGTTTTGCAAAGGAAGCATATTTTTGATTTGAATATATACTGGTTAAAACTCCAATAAACAACGTGAATACAATTGTTCCGAAACTTAAAAGGACTATTTCTACGAAACATTGGATTCATAGTGCACTATAAATTATTGTATATGATAGTAATACGATATACTTAGACATTTGCATTAAATAAATAAAAAAATAAAATAATACACAATAAGATATTAGATAAAAACAAATAAGCAAAAACGCCTGAAAAATTAAAAACCTCAGTGGGCATCGAACTCACGACTTCGGAGCCATAGGAAGAAATAACTGTAGACAGAGCTTTAACTAACTGCGCTATCATGCTTTGTAAAGAGTCGTGTGTAA
Organism: Congeria kusceri; assembly: GCA_027627225.1. Taxonomy (NCBI): domain Eukaryota; kingdom Metazoa; phylum Mollusca; class Bivalvia; order Myida; family Dreissenidae; genus Congeria; species Congeria kusceri. Next base: position 53,946,712 of record CM051034.1, read on the forward strand.
ACAATGGTTTTATAAGATGCTCCCAATTCTGGATCAAACTGTAAACAGGAAAAGGGCCAAACAAACAAAACCCATATTATAAATCGATTTTTATCTCACTCTTTTTCCATTATATATACACTATTTTAACTGTTATTATATGCCAGTATTAACATCTAAATTTCAGATTATTTTAAGAAATTGGCCCATTGGAGCCCTTTTCGATGACACAGTCCCTTTAATATTTCATTCGTTTAGAACTTATCAATGAAAATGACGTCGCAATGAATTTGTATCCTTGAATTACGTCACTGTTCGAACGTTCAAACGTGTATGCAGGACGATGGTTGGATCATATAAAAATACAGTTTTAATTGCAGAATGTATTTGTCAGATCATATACGATTCGATATAATGTTCACATAATCTTTGTCCGTAGATCTAGAAACACAACGATTAATCGTTCTAATGCCTGTATTTTAAACCAATGACTGGCGCCATTGTAACAGCGGTTATACATATTCTCTAAAACTTTCTTGAAGTTAGTTTTGCGGAACAAAACAAAAAGTTTTCATTGTAATTGCAAAATTTATTTGTCAAATTATGTTTACTCGACACAATTTTTGCGTTATCGTTGTTTTTTTATGTCGGGAGATAAAGAACGGTTCGTTGTTCTGATGCACGTATATTTCTGCATAACAGCAAATCGTTGTTTAGTAGCCGATAAACAACGCTACATCGAACGTCATAATCTTCATCAATTAATAATATAATATAATATAATATAATATAATATAATATAATATAATATAATATAATATAATATAATATAATATAATATAATATAATATAATATAATATAATATAATATAATGTAGTGTAGTGTAGTGTAGCGTAGCGTAGCGTAGCGTAGCGTAGCATAGCGTAGCATAGTATAGTATAGTATAGTATTGTATAATATAATATAATTAAAGCGTCATAAACGGGTGCTTAAGCTTAAAACATATATACTAGCAAAAATGTCAAAAACGCCACTATATGAAATTCCAATTTCTCAATTATCGTTTGTCACCTTACAACAATACTTTGCACATGCACATATTAAACATTTTTACACAGTTTCTCCATGTTAATTTGAGTGCAAAATCGAAACGAACAAAGAAAAAGGCAGTACAAGTGAAACAGTGCGAATTTCATTTTCACAGGCTATAACTAAAATGGTCTATCGTTTGATTAAAAAAAAATATAAACACTATTCTAACTAATACATATATGAAACAAATACAATTTCGGTTAATAGCGCAATACACAAAGCCCAAAAAAGCCGATAAAATATTATTGCATGACGTACTTTTATAAAGAGCGGGAATTTTTATACATGACAAAAAATTTAAAATAACAATTCTGGGTGTAAGTAATGTATCTGAAATCTAAAATTGTTCATTAAATCGATTTTTTGGCAAATGTATACCTACCCTATAAAATTACGCTCCTTTCTTCGTAAAAGTGCGACTCTTCCAAGCATTTCGCAACCCATTTTTGGAATAATTTTGAACTGTTTCCTGTTTTTCTGTGTTACTAGACAAACATAAATGTAGGAAAGTGGTTAAAACTTGAGAGATATGCTCTTAAACATTTGATCTGTATTACAATTTTACAATCTTTAGCAATATGCATAAGGTAAAACATTGTAGAATACAATTATTGTTGTTTTTTTTATTCTGCACAGCAATGGTCAAAATGCTGGTCGATATAGTTTGGTAATGATTATTTCTACAATTTAGAAAATTTAGAAAAAAAACAGCGTTCTGTAAAATGTTTTGTTTTAATTTTATTTTTCTCCTTGCCTTGTGTTTTGGTTTTAATTATTATTTTCATTCCCTCCTTCTAACCGATTTTTTCCCAAACATTTTCGTAAAACAATAAATAAAACAAAACTCTGGCCTTAGTGTTGAAGAAAGCTGTATAAATGATATATTTGGTGGTCATAATCAATGACATTTGTATCAGAAAGTGCACCAACCTGGATACCGTTTTTTAAATATTTAATTGATCATAAGAACCTTGAACATATTTTGTTCAATATATACAATATGATACTTATTGTCGTATCCTACATGAATGTTAAATGCGTTGTAAAGACATACATTCGCATTCATGCGTAAAACATTTGTGTGCATATACAGTACGTGCCACGCGAAACCCACAAAGTTCGCGAAATGCGACTAGCCGATTTGATCGCGAAGCGCAGATCGCTCGCTCGCGATGTCACGAAATTTCGCTAATTCTCGCGACGAAAATTTGCACTTGTTCGCGAACTTTCGTGGCGAATAATTTTGTCCCGCCACGAATCATGACGAGAAAATAATTAGTACAATGCACACCTGTACGCAATATTTTCACTTGAATAAATAATTCGTGTTAGAAAACTTTGCGGAATTGATATTTGAATGTATTCCTTTGAATTATATTAGCTACACAATCATGCAAATTAAGATGTGGCATTTGTTGCATAAGATTTAAAATATAAAAGAAATACACTTTGTATTGTATACATGAAAAACCAGCATTCAAAAATAAACGTAATATTGTTCGTGTGAAATTTCGAAAAGGGTATGTGATAGGGTGTGTTTGTTGTTGTTAAATATGTTCCGTTTATTATTTTCACGGCATTCTATTTATTAGATTGTTCTTAATAGGTTTCTGGATAAAACTACGCGTCCATTATTTAATATGATCAGTCTTGGATTTTGTCTTGTATTCTGTTCTGGTTTAAAATGTACATGTATAAGGCTTTCAATATGTTATATGTGTTGTGTTTATATATGAATATGACCTACATATACATGTAGGTATATCTCCATGTATGTCGAATATTATTGCTGATTGATGGACATTAATGACATTCATTATAAATGTACTAACCGTAATAAATGTATAACTTAATTAGTGCGACTTTTTATGGAAAGTTATTGGTTATAATAATTAAGTTATATCTCAATGTATCGGGTCATAATTTACCAACATTATAAAACGAAACAGTAATAAAAAGTAATACAATACTACAATATATATTGTAGTTAGTTGATAAAAGGCGTTAAATGGATGCTCGTTTTTCGTGCATACATTATATCAACAACAACAACAACTACCCAATTTATAGTTTAGTTTATTACCAGGATGAATGAAAGCGCAAATATAATTATCTGCTAATTGACAAGAATGTCTTCTAACGCATAGTTTCACTGTTTGGTTTTGAACGCAAATTAATTAAAATCAATACAGTGTTTATTGACAAACAAAAACAGATAGTTGCAAGAGGTGTTTGCTCCCTTTTGGATTTCAAGACCCCTGCCATTTTAAACAATTAAGAACCGCTATCACAGATCAGTCCACTGTCGCACATGTGCCTCCGGGTCGGTAATTGTCACTGATTAGCGATAGGATAGTGCGGATTAGCGACACAGGAAGACTGTTTGAATCTATATTTTCTTCAACAAACACCCGCGTTGTGAACGCGAATAATCGAATATTCAATGTATTACCAGTTAACCGCCTTAATAATCGGAGAACTGGGTATTCGTTGCCATCTTAAAAAAACATTATAGTTTTATGATAAAAAGACTGAATAAACCATACGTATCTATGTACTTCTATCTTATATAGGCTATATGTAGCTTCATTATAATTGGGATGTGAACTGGAATTTTAAATGACTCTAAGAAAAAAAGAAGATAAATCCCAAAATACATTAACATGAATAAAAACAATTTTGATGCCACGATCAGTTTGTTTGCTATATTGACACGTCAGTTAACACATTAATGGCATATATACACAACATGTGAAAACATAGAAAGGTAGCTAGTCAACACGCACTCACCACACCCCTCATCAGGAACCGGTAGTCTGCAGAACAACTTATGTTTTCTTTAGCAAACACCAAATTTAGAAGAGGCTACAATAACCGTTGTGATGGTTTTCATTTGATATACATGTGTATTTACTAGGGATGTCAACAAATAATCGAATATTAGAATACTTGACCGAATATTCGAATATTAAATGAGAATTCGAATGGTCAAAAAAATAATTCTCCATAATAAACTAGTTTAATTCTATAATCAGCGATCATTATGTTTTCACATTTACCTAATTTGACACGTTCACATGTTATTTAATACCATTGATACCCGTATGTGCAGTGGGAGATAACAGATTAAGCAAACTGTGACAATCGAGTCGTAAACGGACCCTAATAGTGACCGATATTTGCGCAGTTTGTACGTAACATTATTTGGGCGCTAAACTGAAGCTTATTGGAGACCGATGATTTCAATCTGACGCTTATTGGAGACAAATGTTTGAACAATGTATGGTGTATTATGAATCAGAATCAGAATAGTTTATTTCGACTTAAGCATAGAACAGCTCATCGTCATTAACATGAGTATATAAAATACATGCGTATGTAATACCAACATATGCATCAGTTCAATAACAAGTACAAAAACATGAAGTATACATGCTTGGCGTGAGAGTGCCACATGCATGGAGGTTCGCATTTGCATTATCGAAATGACAACATCATATACATATTTGAACAATTACAATATAATAATATATCATATATTTGTTTTAATTTGTGTAAAGAATAATCAATTTATCCTAGATATATACGACTGTTCCCTTATTTTAAAGCATTTTAAACTAAACATGGCTAGTTTTCTAAGGACTATTTTGTTTGTACTATTTAAGAGCTAAATAAACTTGAACATATTTGGAAGGGACCTATAATATTTTGAAATAAGTTTTTTTCTGCACTCTGAGTAGTATGTACATTTTAATACAAAGTGGTATTCATCCTCGATGTCATTAAGATTGCATAACACACATTTACGTTGATCTCTGTCTATGTTCTGATGTCTTCCTGTCTCAATAAATAATTTGTGCGATGACAAACGCAATTTAGCGAGTATATCCCTATGCTTTTTATTTTCAACAATATCAAGATACGAATATTTTTGGAATACTGGTTTTAGTTCTTTAAATAAAACCATTGAACTAGATGCTGAGGCACTATTATGCCAGTTTGCGATGTACTGGTCTCGTAATCGATTTTTAAGAAGTGGGATAAATTGATCGATATTCACTGATTCGGGAAATAGCCATACATCGGTAAAACCGGTTTGGTTTAGAATGTCACGTACTTTCGATGACCAATTTACAGTTTGAATTTTACAATCGATTTCTAATCTCTGTAATAAAGCAACATGTTTAAGAATACAATATCCTTGTTTAACGGTATATAGTTTCAAAAAGTATTTAACGATCCTTACATATCTATCTATATAAAGAGGGAATCGACCAACTTCGGCATAGAGCGATAATGAATGTGTTGACATTTTTACATTCAGAAGTCTTTTGCAAAATTTTCGATGGACGCGCTCAATATTATCCGCTTTTATAAACCCCCAAACCTCGCAATTATTGTTCAGGATGGACAATACATATGCGTTAAATAAATTGAACATGATACTTATTGGTACATTCATATCTTTTGTTAGAGTGAACAAGGAATGCATTGCTCTTATAGCTTTGCCATACAGTGTATATGTGGCTGGAACAAATGATCCACCACTAGACATGACAATTCCAAGATAATTAAAATTATTTACAATTTCTAATTCTTGACATTTATATGTCCATCTTAATGTTTTGCAAAGTGTCCCCCGCTTTCGAAATACCATTACTTTGGTTTTATCAATATTAACTGTCAAATTCCACTTATTACAATATATTTCTAGATTATTAAGTGATTCTTACAGGCCCTCCTGTGTTTCAGAAAATAAAACGGCGTCGTCAGCAAATAGCAATAAATAGATAGATATTTGATTTAATGTAATGCCCGCGTTAATACAATTCTGTAGGTCAAATTCAATGTCATTAATAAACATAGAGAACAGGATCGGAGAGGTTATCTTCCCCTGGAATAATCCAACGTTACTATTGAATATGTCCGATAGTTTTCCCATGTGTTTAACCTGTAATTTTACTTCTTCGTACATGGATCGAATAAGGGATATGAGTTTTCCGTCGATGCCTATATTAATCATTTTACTCCATAACTGACTGCGATTGATGACGTCATAGGCCTTCCGGTAGTCTACATAACAACAATATAGCTTATCTTTATTCTGCAACTGTCTTTCTATGAGAGCGTTAAGGATGAATATTGCATCGACTGTGCTACAAATTGGTTTAAAACCAAACTGTGCATCAGTTAGAATATCATTTGTTTCCGCCCACTGTTTCAGGCGTTCATTTATTATACTCGTGAACAATTTTGCAAAACAACTTATTAAGGTAATTCCCCTATAATTATTTCGGTCTGACAAGTCCCCACGTTTATGTATAGGTATAATAACCCCGGATGACCAGCTGCGTGGAAAACGCTTTTTATCAAGTATGTAATTAAAGAGTATTTCTAACGGTTTGACAATAGCATGTATTGTTTCTTTAAAGTATTCATAGATAATGTTGTCGTGTGCATGCGCTTTATTATTATTTAACCGCCTTGTCGCCCTTGTTATTACTTCTTCTGATATAGGCCTATCTAACTCGGGGTATGAACTTTCTGTGTATTGCCTATTATCAAATTCATGTAAGAAACTCCCGGCATCGAATGAGTTTATATTTACGTCTACTTCAGTCGCTAACCTACTGAAATAATCGTGAAATTCTTTTAATGATATATTGTCTGTGTTTTGTGATGCAGGTGTGCGTTTAAATAATTTCCAAAATTCCCGGGGTGATTTCCGTCTCATATTATTCATTTGCTTACTCTACTCTTGATTGTATTTTAATTTTGTTTTCCTACATGTGTATTTGTATTCCTTTTTCATTGCAATCATTTGTTCTCTTGTAAGTCTATTTTTATTGAGATTGTACTCATATAATGCTCTTGTATATTGAATATGTTTGTTTTTACACTCTTGGTTAAACCATTTTTGTTTATTTTTATCTAAAGATAAAAATCCTTTATTTTCAGTTCTAATAGTATGTTTAAAGTATTTTTCTCCTTTAGAAATTTAAATAATTTGAAAATTCTCCAACTAGAATATCTGGGTCACATTGTGAGTCAATTAGAGACAATAGTGTTTGTTCCAGATTATGTACATCGCACGATGCATCTCTTACAAAATCACCCTTACTCTCGGGTTTCCATTTAAAATAAACACTCGGATTACTTTTACCGTTTAGAGTAGTATAATTTGTGCGGAGATCAAATGTCAACGGCGCATGATTGGAGAATTCCGTGAAATTGTGTACGGTAAAATCCGAAATATCCTTAAAATTGGTAATTGCTGTTGAAACATAATCCACCAAGCGTTCGCCGTGATGTGTGTAGCACATAATCTTGCCTATATTGTAGTCGTTAAATAAACGACCATTCACGATACGAATATTGGTAGCTTTGCATACGTCTAACAAGTAGTCACCAAATTGATTCGTGCCGGGGTCGCAAGTTGAGCGTGGGAGTGGGGTATCAATATCTGTGTCAATGGCAAAATCATTATCGCTCATATACCTATCATGTTCAATATAATCTGCGTTATGCCCTGTTCGCGAATTTGTGTCCCCAGTTACAAATACTTTTCCTTTGTTTTGATAAAAATTTATATCATATTCCATTTTTTGGAAAATATCATCGTTATATACATATAATTAGCAGGAGAGTTTTCAGGTGCAATATATATAACACATAAGTATACATCAGATTATGCGGTTTAGGGCTTACTATTAATTTAATTTCATTCCTTTAATTAGCGGTGCATTAACAACAACATTTTTCATGCCGACTTAAAAGCATTTATTCGCTCAATATAACAAACAAAATTGAGTAAAACAGTACATGTATAGATTCTGTGTTTCCCGACTAAACTGGAGCATGAGACGCTTCTCTTAAACATTAACAAAATCGTCATACAGCCTTGTAGGACGTAACTTGGTGCAAGCAACGCAATCTGTGGATTGTTTAATTCAATTTGAAAATATATTCCGCCGTTGTTTTCAATATTAAAACAGTTTTTATCTCTATTTGCCCACTTGTACATAGTGTACGAAAGTGAAAGTATAAACTGCATGACAACGCAAGTAAAACGAAGTTAATAATGATGATATAGTTATCATGGTTAAACTTGGTTTTAATCAGAATATACGGAATTGTCATTGTTTGGAAATTATTTTATTTATCAGCGAACTATATTTCATTGTATGTACCATTTAGCCAAATATGGATAGTAATCAGTTCCTAGTATAGAGATCAGACAAACGCAGTAACGTCACACTCGATGCCTAGAATGCAAAGACTCGGACATTAAAAAAACGAACGAATATTCGAATATTATTCGAATATTGAATTCGAATATTCGAATAGCGTTTTGGTATTCGTTGCCATCCCTAGTATTTACATTTGTTTTGTTAACCGATGAGTAAACAATACGTATATTTTATAAATACATGTTACAATGAAATTATACGTTACAAATAATTATAGATACTTACGTGTATATAACCACCTTCAATACAACTCAAGTACATCATTATTATAAAATATCGTGTCAAAAAGTCGGCGATTTGCATCTTTATGATAATTATAAAAACGATAAAATTGAAAATGATGGTGCACGGGTGAGGATGACATATAAGTTCATGTTAACAAATAATCTGAATGGATATGCTAAAATAAGGAATATTTGAAATAATCGCGCCCATGAAGAATAAGATAATAATGCGTTTTTATAATCATCACAAGAAGCCCGTATACACATTCACATAACAATCGAAACAATTAATTAACGATTAACAAATAAATAATTTAAATTGACATCAGTTAATATTATTGTAAAAGTGACATCAAATTCAAATTAAGCGAATTAGTGAAATGTGGCATATACGTTAAAGGGGTGATTATTTGTATTGAACAAAAAAACAATCAGTGATTTATAATTTTAAGTTAATTTTAATGATTATTGTTCGAATTGTAAATGTAAACTTAAACGTATATACTCACTATATAAATTCCTCGTTACTTGTATATGCTTTTTCACTGTATTTTTTTATATGAATACTGTAAAATAACAGTGTTTTATTATATAATTGTATATTAATTAACCGTAATATGAAGAATACAAAATTAATATATCTACATTTAACATACATTGTGCGACACACAATGTAGAATGTTGCGAAAAGACCGTAAACAGTGTACAACTGTTAATTTTTAAAGAGCAGATGGAAATATACCTGTAAAATCGCCGCGATTCGCGACGAAATATCGTGACATATTCGTCGCGAAATCTCGCGCTGGGGCCGCCCGCTATATTTCGCGAATCGTCGCGAACTTTCGAAGGCTCGTCACGACAGCGCAAATTCTGCGGGTTTCGCGTGGCACTATTATATAATACATTGTTGTGCGACAATTATTGTGTCACGGTTGTGTGAACATAAAATACAATGAACATAACTGTTATATCCCATAGGACACATACAATTATAATACAACCGAGATGATTATCATAAATGAAAATTGTTGTAACAGCCCTCCCATTTCGATTTTTATTTACTGGTGTTTGAGCAGCAATACATTGGCAGCAAATCACCAAAGTTTTAACTATGTTTGCGGATTATGCTGATTATGAACCGAAACGGGGTTTTATGTGTAATACATGTTGAACTAGACAGGTGTCCGAAGTACATGGATGCCCTAACATTTCTCCGCTGGTTGTCACAAAATTCTGCTGATGTCGGAAAAAAATGCACCAAAATACCCCGGTGCACACGTTCACATGCTGAAGAATATGTTCATTAAGTTTCATCACTCTAGCAGCAATACTTTTTTAGCTACACGCGAAATAAGTTCAAAAATGTTTTACCAGTAGAACAGTTACACGCAATACAAATCCATAAATGTTAGTTTTTGCTGAAAAAAGGGCCATAACTCCACTGATGGCGGGAAAAATGCACCAAAATACCCAGGTGCACAAGTTCACATGCTGATTAATATGTATGGTTCATTTTCAAATTATGTCCATATTTCAAGATGGCTATTTTTAACAACGAAGAGTGAAATTTTAAAGTTTTTATATATTTTTTGCCTCACTGTAACTGTGAGGTAATATATTAAACTGATGAACATAAAGAGTTTAGCAAAAAACTGTTATATTAATATCGAGTGAACTTGTATACAAGGAAATTCCCATTAATATTTGTAAATAATTTGATAAGCATACCTTTGTTTTGCTAGAAACAAGGTGGTGAATATATTTCTTAAAATAATAGTATAAATATCATACTCCACTCTACCATAAAAAAGACAACGCTTTATGTTTATTTAGTCTGTATGAAAACGGCTCTGGTTATGAGTACATTATCTAACCATTAGAATTAATAATAGTCAATACTCCCAAAGTGGTCCAAACTGGTCAATAGTGATAAAAAAAATTTTTTCCTACAAACAAAACAGTTCATGTTATCTTAGTCTGTATAGCAAAGGACATGAAACAGGAGTTGAAATTATGATAATTGCAGTTAATGATAATCAATTCTCCGAAAGTGGTTCCAACTAGTCAATAGTTATCATTTGCACTTTTTCAATTAATATTCTAAAACCTTATTCTTGCTACAACAAAACTGTGCATTGTAACATAATCTGTATGGAAAGGACATGAAACATGTGTTTAAAACTTTACCATTACATTAAATAGTAATTTAAAGTTATTAATAGCGCATTCTAACACGCCACTGGCAAATAATTCTATAGACAAAGAACAAACTTATCGTTGTTAAACTATTCAATAAACAACGCAAAAAGTCGGATTTTATAAAACCCCACCAGTAACAAGTACAAAATGCCATCAAAAGTGTCCTTATTGATTTAACAGCATATATACTCTGATAAAAGTTTATATTTTAAAAGAAAAACAATAGTTCACATTCAGTTATAATTGAATATCATTTATTGGCACTTTGAACATCATTGATGATATCCCGGTATTATAACAATTTATAGAGGGGAACAAAAGTCAAATTCCCACTTCATTTGTATTAATCAATTACTATTACTGGTACCAAACATAAAAAGTATATCTTTCAATTATACAGCATTAAGTCGTCCTTTCTGTTACCATTTGTGTCACTGGTGTTACTATTTATGGTACGAGAAATATCGTGGTTACAAATATGTCTGTATAGTTTAATCGCTTCCCTTAGTTTTTATAACTAATTATATTACGTAAAGACTGATAATTACAAACAAATGAAGTTTTAGATGTAAATACTGGATTAAATATTATAGACTTTCCGTTACATAACCACTCATTTGTCATTGGCGTTACATATTGAGATACATCCCAAGATAACCAAGAATATTTCAAACATGCATGATAAAACTTTATATAGAATCAACATGTGTCATGAACATTATAATTCCTCTTATTAAATAATACTCAATATGAAGTAAACAAGAGGATTTTTGTTGACTATATCTGTAGTGTTACCAAACCCAGTCTTTGGTTTTACTCTGTTTCTTAAATCGCGAATTACGATAATATAAATACTACTTACAAATTATTGTATTATAAAAATCATCACATGGAAATTCTTGTACATCGAGACAAATCTAAAACAAGATACCATGTCTTAAATGTTGTAATATTCGTTTTATGTTTTACAACTGTCCCTCTAGTTACCAAACCTATCCATTGTGTTACCATTTAAGCAGTAACTACAGGGACAGTAACACCAAGGAAATATTTCATCAAAAATTGACTGCCAAAGAATCATATCAAATCCTCAACACCATTTTTCCATCAAAACAAATCAGCTTGTTAGAACAACGGAGAAATACCATTGCAAATAAGCGGCGCATATTTTTCTAGTTAAAAAGGTACGTAACACCATAGACAACACATGTAATTATGTCTCATTTTTATACACCTTTTTAGCTATATATACTCAACTCCGTAACGGATGCTCTTGGTTGCAATCGGTTATCATTTATCAGAAAGTGACGTTGTAGGGATATGTTATTACACAAATGTATATTAATAAATTATATGTTAAATATGGCGATTAGCAAATAGTAACACAACGGACACGGCCATAATATACACACTTTCGACATTTTTATTTTTAATATTGTTTGCTAAATGGGATGAAATACCTTCTTTAAAACACAAAATGTGATATAAATAGTACACTGACATGTTTTATATTAAAGTAAAGTAATTATTCTTTTTTAGAAATAACAATGATTGCGAGAAAAAAACGGCCCGAATCACAGAACAGAACAGAACAAGACTTTTATTTTCACCCAAGTATATAACATATACAATTAGGGCAATATAACAAAGCAAAATTGTTAGTAAATTAGTAACTTCCGATAATTTTTACGTTAACACAATTGTGTAGATGATATATGGGGGGTATTTAAATAATAAGATACATAGTCGGAACATATGATAATAATAATAATAATAATAATAATAACAATAATAATAATAATAATAATAATAATAAGAATAATAATAATAATAATAGCAATAATGTGAGATCTATAATCAAAATCAAAATACCAAAAACTTGATAAACTTATCAAAATCACAATCATTATCATATCATATTCAAAATCATCATACTAATCATAATAATCATAATAATGATAATCGTCATAGTTATCATAATCATCATAATCGTGGCATTTAACAAACAAATAATAGTACAGTTCTATAAGAGCATTTTAATACTAGCACTGGTAAAAATAAATAGTGGTTTGTGATCATAGTTGTGCGGTGACGTATTTTCGTTTGCACGCGGCGTTTCGGATTGAGAAATTGAAACGACTACGCGTTTTAAAAGGTTTACATTTTGCGTCAGAAATTTAATTCATTATCAATACTTAAAAGACATGTTGTTTAGAAAGACTGTGTGCGTTAGCGTTTATGGTGCTGGAGCTAGCTTTGTAACGGTTTCAGTCAACAGCAGTTATTTTTGTCCTGATTTACGCTTGAGTGCACCTGCACGCGAGGTCGATGTTGAACACAAAGGCAAGATGGAGGACCTATTGTGTGTGGTAATTTCTCTAATCAGCTTTGCATTGCAGGATTACAATGGAGAATGCCGTTATCTGAGGGGTTAACATTAAATGACTGATGGGGCAAAAGCAAATTATAATTTGTGTGCTGGATAAGTTTAAAGGGAAGTAACAAAAGTATAATTGTTAATTTATGTCCTAGAACTGCTAGATTAATTAGGATAAAGAAACAGGATTGTAGGTGAAATATAGGTATCAGCTGTACTCATTTAGAATGCAACAATTGTTTCCATTGCCTTAATTGAAATATAATATCAATATAGCAGGCAAAAATATTTAAAATGTTAACACTTGTACTTGAGTGGTACCATTTTGTACTACTCTTATATAATGCTGCAATTATTTCTGTTATATGAGTATAAGTATATAGCAATCTTACGTTAATATTGACATATAATTATGCAGTTATCATTTGGTACAAATACAGAATGAAGTTATTATTTACATTGCACAGTTTATATTTACATGCATATATTTCTAATTAAAGTAAATAATGTGATTAGTATATACATGCAAAAATATATACATTTGTGACCAGACAAATATTTTGATATATTGATTACACAAGTGTAAACGGTCACTTATATTGAGATAATATGTAAATATGTTATGCTGTTAACAATAAAAGTACATTGAAATAAAGGCAGTATTGTTACAAACTACAATATTAGAGTTGGTGTATTAGCTGGTGGCATAGGTAAAAAACAGGTAGTTAAATAGATAACTTGCTATCGCTTAAACTTACTGAATATGAAGCGAATAAATTTGCTTGTATACTGTAATAGTTGTAAGGAATTAGATGGTAGGATTTTAATAAGAGTAGCATCATAAAGATCATGTCCTAAGAATTGTTCTCTTTCAGATTTAAAGAAATCGCAGTTTAGTAGATAGTGATGTTCGGAGCCAACTTGACCAGAGTTACAAAGGCTGCATATTCTTTCCTCAAATGGGGTTCCATCGTATCGACCGGTTTCAACTGGTAACCAGTGATTTGCAGTTCTAAATTTAAAGAGGTATGTATATTCAGTTTTTGTAAGTTTTATAAAGTAGTCTTCAAAGGATGGAGTTTGTTTGAAACTGGTATATATTTGTCCCTTATGTGTTTGCTGTAGTTGATTGTGCCATTGGGTTTTGAATTGGGTTAATAATTTGGCTTTAACTAAGCGGCAAATATTATTTTGGGTTGTTAGGAATTGGTTATCCCATAAGTTACTTAAGTTTACTGAGGTGAGGATTTCTTTAATTTTGTTGGCCCATTTAAAATTTGAGATTGGCAAGTTCATCATGTATTTATAGATTTGGATATATAATTTCTGATCTTTGCCTATTAAGATTCTATTCCAAAAAGAGATCATGCGACTTTTGATGTTAATTGCTATAGGGTATCTGCCAAGTTCACCATATAAAAAAGCCATTGGGGTTGATTTCCGAGCATTCGTAATTTTTCTAAGAAAGTTATTATGGACTTTCTCCAAGATATCTACATTTTCAAAACCACAAATTTCTGAGCCATAGATTAAAATTGGTAAAACAGTGTGGTCGAAAAGTTTAAGAATTAAATCAATAGGTAGCTCTGCATTATTTGCTCTAGTATATAGAAGGTGCATTGCTTTTGTTGCTTGCTCGGCTAAGTGTTTCCGTGCATTGAGGAAAGAACCATTGCTGGAAAGGGTAATGCCTAGGTAGTGTTAACGGTCAATGATTTTTACAGGGTTGTCACCTAATGTGAAATGGAAGTTTTGTAGTTGTCTTGCACCAAATATATTACAATTTTTGTTTTGCTAAGGTTTATTTTAAATGCCAGTTATTACAGTATTTATGGAAGGTATTTAAACTATTTTGGAAGTCTATTTTTGAATCAGATAAAATCACAGTGTCATCAGCATAAAGTAGAATAAGCAGTTTTAGCCAAAGAGACAAATCCAGGGGATTTTCTAGTTCTATGCCAGTTGAGCCATTGAGGTGCATATGTTTTTGAAGGTCATTTAAGAAGATGGAAAAAAGAATTGGAGATAGATTTGCGCCTTGTCTAACGCCAATTTCTGATACGAAGGGTTCTGAAATATTGCCGTTAATAGAGATACTAGATTTGTTATTGTTGTACATGTTTTGAATTAAATGTAAAAACTTGCCATTTATATTTTGTTGAATAAGTTTGTGCCATAGGCCAATTCGACAAACCTTGTCAAATGCTTATGAAAAATCAATGAAGGCGCAGAATAGTTTTTGTTTTCTTTTTTTCAGTATTTCGATCAATGAATGTAATGTAAAAATATGGTCAGAGCAAGAGTAGCCTTTCCTAAAGCCAGCTTGATTTTCATCTAAAATATTAATTTCATTAAGGAATTTGTTTAATCTTTCATTGAGTATGGAAGTAAAAAGTTTACCTAGATAACTGAGGATAGTAATTGGTCGGTAGTTATTAGGATCTTTAGGGTCACCTTTGTTTTTAAATATAGGTATGATTATTCCATTTAGCCAGCTTTGTGGAATGAACCCTGTTTCCAGTACACAGTTAAATAGTTTATGGTAAACAGGCATAAGTAGATGTTTAGTGGACTTGATATACTCATTTAAAATATTGTCGAATGGGCTAGGTGTTTTAGAATTTTTAAGCTTTGTGATACATTTTTCTATTTCTTCTTCAGTAATTGGGGTATTAAGCCTGTTGCTTGTGTCATTTTGTAGATGGGAGTGTGTGTCATTGAAGCGATTGTCATCGATTGTGCTTGTATTAATTTCTTTGAAGTGATCATGAAATTCATCTAAATGTGGGTATAGTTTTAACTTTAGTTTTTGGTTTAAATTTATTTAAAAAGGACCAGTACTGTTTAGGATTTTTGTCGGACATTGAACGAAGTTTATTTGTCATGTTATGTTTGCTGGCATTAATGTGGTAGTTCATGGTGCGTTTATATTGCTTACTGGCATTGATCATTCTTTGTTTGTTGTCTATAGTTTTGTTTTTTGTGTAGTCATTTTTGGCTGTATGATAATTTGTTCGTGCTTTAGAACATTGAGGACCAAACCATGGTTTATAGTTTTCTGGTCTATTATAATGAAATCGTTTTTTATTTTCAGGGTATGTGCTGGTGGAAGCTTGATGGAATACTGATTGGAGTTGATCGGTTATGTGCTCAATTGTCTGCTGTGATTGTGGGTAAGTGTTAATTTGCAAGAGTATTTGGTCTATTATGTTAAGGTTAATATTGTTGACAAATTGGTTGGGCAAGTCAGGATTCCATTTTGGTTTCAGATTCATGTCACTTAGATTTTTGGTGGAAATATTGGAGCATTTTCTGTGTGGTATGTTTATGGACAAAGTGAGGGCATTATGGCCATCTGAGAACAGTGAATCTGTTTCAATGATATGAAAATCTGAGAGAAAGTAAAAGCAATCAGATGAAGCAATTACATTATCAATTGTAGATTTATTTCTGAAAGTTAAGATAGCACAATCATTACCTGATGATAATCTTCCATTGAGGATAAAAATGTTGTTATTTTTGCATAAATCAATAAGTCGGAGTCCATGGGTATTTGTTCGATGGTCTTTAGAAGTACGAATAAGTGGGATAGATAATTGTTCAAGGGTTTTATATTTGTCAAGTTGGCTCTGTATATCATCATCAATATCGAACATGTCATTTAAATGGGGATCTGTAGTTATGTAATCTTTCATGCTTCCAACTCTGCTATTGAAATCTCCTGAAAGAATTAACATATTAATGTTCATTACATTTTTGAGAGATTTCATTTTCAAAGGCCATAAATTCGTCATCGTTGAAAAATTTGGAGTTTTCGGGTGGAACATATACAGCTCCTATTATAATATTTTCATCAAGTTTCGCTAATGATTTGCAAATGGATATCCATAGTACATATTCAGAGTTTGATTGTAGGACTTTAATTGAGGAAGTAAGTTGGTCTTTAACAAATATACCAATGCCACCAGATTTACGCTTATACCCTTGTTCTCTGTGTTTGGCTAAATATTCATAGTTATTTATTTTAATAATATCGTGTTCATCAGTGTGGGTTTCCGAGATACAAAATATGTCGTAATTACTAATGAGTTCAGTGAATTCTGGGTAATTGAGTCTTTTCTTGAGTCCACTAACGTTTAAGATTCCTAATTTTATGTTTTTCTCTTCCAGATTAGAGAGTGATTCGACCCCCCTCTGGCCTAGTGGGGATGGCTGCTGGCATCTGGAGCCCTGTTCAAATTTGGCGTCTGTGGAGTATTCCGGTTTTGTACAGACTCAGCAGTACGAGAGGTGTCCCATGGACGTTGTATCCCCTGCACAAAGGACTGTGCGCTCAGGGGAGTCCTAGGAGATAATGGCGGATGTTTACGAGTGTTTGCCCTCGAAGGATGAGGGGATACTGACTTTGTTCGCCTAGATATGTGCTCAGCGCTCTGGGCTAGTGTATCAGGAGTGTTGAGCACTGATGTGTTTCTGGGGATGACAGTGATCGTGTTGATAACAGGAGGATTAACGTTTAGGTTCCTGATATGGGAAGGTGGTTCGGAGTGTGCCTGTTTCGATTGGAAGGCTTGTGAGTTAGCAGAGACTCTGTTGCCCTGGAGGATCGCGTTCCAGTCAGGGAATATGTCGTCGACTACCTTGCCGTCTACAACAATTTTGCAGGGAAGACTATGGAGACTTTGCTGCGTGGATAACTTTCGCGAAGTTTCTTGTATTTTGGCCAAAGTGCTTTCCGTGCTTGGGTTATTTCCTTTGGATAGTCTCTGTTGATGCTAAAATTAGTTCCTCTTAGCCGGTTTGCACGTGAGAGGACATTAACTGTGTTTTGATAGTCTAGAAAGTTCACAATAATACCTCTGGTGGCACCCTTAGAAAATCTTCCAAGACGGTGTGCTCGCTGGATATGAGGACAAGGGTTAGCTGGAGCTGTTCAGCCAGGAAATGGGCTATGACATTGTGGCAGTTTTCATCTCTCTGTTCGCTGATCCCGCCAAATATGAGATTGTTCCGTCGACTCCTTGCCTCAATGTCAATAGATTTGTATTCCAGGAGTTTGATTCGTGAGTTGTGATCAGATAATGACCCTTCAATGGATATAATTTTTGTGTGCATTAGTAAACATTCATCCACTTTGTGTTCAAAATTTTTCATTTGTTTGAATATTTCTGTCATTTTTCCATCCAAAGATAAATGTTCAATGTCATGTTGGTTTGTTATGACTGTACCACTGCTACATTCACCACCTGTGTTTACTCTACAACGTTTCCTATTTATATTGTCATGGTTAGTGGTACTTCCCGCCGGTGGAATGACAAAACGGTTCTGTGTAATAAATGGTTCATCCTGTGAATTTTCGTTGCTGTAACAGTCAAAACTGTCTAGATGATCCATACTTACAGATTGGGAGTTATTTTGAGGCTATTAACTGGCACTTATGTAAAGAAAACGAGGTTTAAATTGTCAGATGAAAAAAATGGCGACTGTTTACAAATTACCGGAAGTAGTTGTCTACACAGACAAAAATAGATTTTTAGGAGCATTGGTGACACTGATTTATACCATTAACTGCTTATTTTTGTTACCAAATAAATCAACATTATGTGGTGGAAACACAAAATATTTTTAAAAATAGCGTATAAGCTTTCAGAATTGAAATCATCGAAATATGGACTTTTTTTTTAAATGACCCGTATATCAAGTTTCATCACTCTAGCAGTAATACTTTTTGAGTTAAGCGTGAAACAAGTATAAAAATTGCATTTTTTTGTTAAAAAAGGGCCTTAACTGGATTTTACGATAGGAGTTACTGGTTTGTAACCTTCTAACAAGCTTAAGCAGTAATCTCCCATATTCATGCTTCATTGATTATCCCGTATTAAAAATTGCAGCGGGCGGTGGGTGGAAATGAGTTCCATCTGTTTTACCAATATTGAGCGTCTGTTACAGTTTGAATTGTGCATGTAGTTCAAGAAACTGTGTAAGTACATTCTACTTCTTATATTGCGATTCTAAACTAAGTTCATCTTATTAACTTATGAAATCGAAAATTCTCCTTGCATTTTCTGTGTATAACATTAAATAATGTTGACAGTTAAGACAACATTGTTTAAATAAAATCATTAAACAGTATGTTCCGTACCGAATAATTACCACGAATGTCGACCTTAATTTATTAAAACAACCATATTTGTAAAAATATTTACAATAATCATAAATGTACTGTACTAAAATCTACTACTTTTGATTTCCATACATGAGTAATGACACGATTGTAAATTGGACATATCGATAATTAGAAGATCCGTTTTCAGAAAATGACATTAAACCCAACACTTGTCGAGATAAGTTAATTAAAGTGGTACTAAAAGGTGTATGTGCTCCAATAAATAAATTTTAATAATAATAAAATGTGTTATTCGTAATTATCGGTTGTTGTGTAATTTCATAAGAATCTATAGTTTGATTATGAATATATTTCCTCAAAACGAAGTAGTCTGAGAGATGTTCGTTTAGAACATTGACTATCGTCTGAGGTTAAAGTACAGAATGCTTACTGACTCTGTAGCAAATGTTTTTATATCAAAATTTTACTGCATAAAGGCACACACATGATGCTGCAAGTCGAGAAAACCAATACGATTTTTATTAAGATTTTACAAACACATACACTTAAATAATATGACCGAATAACTTGTTTACGTTTTCGTAAAATAAAATGGTTTATGACTAGTTTTTAATCGTGGTCATAATCGTGGACCAATCGTGGTGACTGGGGATTCTATCAGATCTTATCAGATCTTGGGGTAAGTCGTGACAATCGTGTTAATCGTAGAAAAATTTTGAACGGTTCAACAATTTATTTACGAATAACACGATTACTTGCGATCAATTGTCCATCGGGGTCATCGTATCAGATCTTACTATATCGTAACAAAGCGCGACAAATCTGAATTAATCGTGCAACCAAATCGTGATAATCGGGATTGATCGAAGACAAGGAAAAGCACCACGCTCTGTTAAGATGTGTTGCGATCTCAAGAAACAATTAAGTCAATAGTCAGTCGGGCTGTATTTTTATCACTCGGGTCCATTCGTAGCTCAAATCTTGATCTCCATCTATCATGATCGTGAAAGACATCGCGACCACAATCGTATCGAATACAATTCAATCGTAACGGAGCGCATTGATTCGCGTATCGGGACTTATCTGTGCGTACTAGAACGTCTGGAGAACCCGATCGTGATGATCGTGTCAGATCGAGACCCAATCGTGGACTCAATTGAAACAATCCCAATGTAAAGTATGGAAACGCATCTTAACTGGAGATCAGATCGTGACAGATCGCGACACATATAATTGACACATCGTGACCAGATCGCTGCAGAGCGCAAAAGATCGTACCAAAGCGTATGTATTCGCATCACATCGTACCCAAGCCTGAAATCTCAGAGAAATACCACGATCAGCTACGAGTGGCCAATCGTGGCGTTCGTGACGTACCAAAGCGTAATACATGTTAGGGATGTGTACTCGTGTGTCAATTTGACGGTTAAGAATTTCTAACCGCGACATTAGTACCGTGCTGTGTTTCTACGTTTATTATTTTCAGGAAATATATTCGGCGTTTTTGATCATTGTTTGTAACGAGTATTGAACGTCCTAGACAAATATGTTACACTGATAATATATTATAAACGATAATGCTGTATTTATATTAAGCTCGTTTTAAAACACTCAAGGATAGAACGTCGATATTTTGAGGTAAATGATATCATATTTTAATTTCCAAACAATTCATTGATCAAACGGCTCCATAATGTTTTACCAGTGATACGTGAATTACTTAAATAATTCAAATTTTTATCAATTTTCTCCAGTTTACTAATCTGACAATTAATCTACTCTTGGTGAGACGTGACACCGCATATTGACCCATTATCGAGCCAAAATAGAACAGGTTAACTACACAAACGGTAAGTTTTATGCCGATTTAAAATAATGTGTTGATAATATGCTATAAACAGGTGCTTGCTTATGTAGACTGCCAAATAAATTTGTAAGACATTCGTGTAATTGATATGACCATGTTGTAGATGAACAGTACATAATCATCTTTTAAAAAACAAATGCTCGCTGAACAATTGCCGGTCCTCGCTCATTTCATTCAATTATTTAATATGTTAAACATTTATATAACATGTGAATCGAGCGATTGTTTACATAATCATGCTATAATTAACACATGTTCCAAGTTCCAGTAGTTTTGATTAATAAATGGCTGAGATATGGACTGCAATGTTATTGTGACAGGTGTCCTGGGGATTGATTTATTCGTTGCTCGTGTACGGGGAATTGCAGGCTACTGTACTGAGTATTTTTTAATAATATAGTGTGATGTCTCATCGGTGTAAGTCTGCCAGTGTATATCGTGCGTCTCTTTTGGTTGTTATTACACCTTAGTTTGACATACTTAAATAGCGTTTGGTGTACGATTACGTCATTTGTCGTTCGAATTGCTTTACATTTTATAGTGTATAAAGCTAATTATGTAACTTTTGCCTGCCTTTAGTTAATTGGTATGTTGTTTTAACAGTTTGCATAAGCCGATAAATGCTATGACGTAAATATGTTCATGAACTCAGTAAGGCATTTATTGACAAAACATTTCATTGCTCGCTAAAACCCGGAATACGATTAAGCTTGCACGATAAGTACTCCATTTATGCTAGGTTCCCACTGTCGTGCGATCCGCCACGATTGGCTATTCGCAGCTGATCGTGGTATTTGGCTCGTACACATATAAGTTGATATTGCACAGGACGTTGTTCTGTACAAAGATGACGTCATAATACACTGTCATTTGTAAACAACTATGTCAAAACGTTAGCTCCGATTATATTATAACAAAACAAGTAGATCTATGGACCTTTTAGCTGTGCAATATCATGTGTGTCGCCGCGTTCAATATGAATTTTGCACATGATATTGAAGTCCATATTTGAATAATATTAATCGATCCTACTATTATTATTATATAATATATTGATTGTATCGATAAAGCTGTGGATAATTACTATTCTATTTAATGAAAGTTAGGTATTTATGATATAAATTATCAAAAACGGTAATGGCTCTTTGCGCAATACCAAGTACACTTAATATTGATACAATGCAATACTCCGTACAAGAGCATGCAATATTCAGTACACGAGTTGGCATTGTAAGTGGAACTTACTTAATACGCAACAAAAGTTGCTGAACATTTCAGGAAATGTTCCTTATAGTATTCGTAAACAATCGCTCAATGCACATTTTTCTAAACAGGTTTAAACTCATCATTAATTGAAAGAAACAAACGAGGAGCTGCATTTTTTCAGCGAGCAGTTTACGTTTATTTACTGATTATTCACTGTTCATCTATTAGCCTCAGGGTACCAATTCTCGAACGATATTTTGTTAGTTTTGTTACATATATAAAATTGTTTCATTTTTGTGGAAAATATTTGAATTAACATATCAGAGGAAACAATACTCTTTCTGAAACTACATAAAATCACGAACAAATATGTTGATAACGTGACCTTACCGCTTGTCAAATCAAGTCAACTACTTGTACATTTCGGAACCGGTTTGGAACCAATTGTCGAACGTTAATTAAAGCGAGCCAGAAACAGTTCCAAAACACATGTAACAGATACAATCAATTTATTTCCATAGTAAATGATGAGCAGTATAACAATTGATGAACATTTCACACAGGCAACATATAGTGTAGAATATTTCATATAACAAATAAATATGATTATATGATAATACATTAATAGGGGTTTCGTTTCTTACTACTACCATGTGTACTTTTTTTTTTTTCGTGCCATTTTATCTAAAAAAAAAGAGACTCAAAAGTATTGTGTTCGTCTATAAAAGGCTTTAATTATTCAATGACCAATACAAATAGTTGTATTTATCCAAATTGAAATAAAAATAACTTAGTTGTCTGTAGCCTAATCGGCTACAGACAAAAAACAAGTAGAGCACTGTTAAGGTTATAATCATGAATATGTCATTTTGACAGTTGTAAACAAATTGAAAATTAGTAAATGTTTGAATGATAAACTCGTCCGAAGTGTTTTAATCTTAAAATCAATAATAATTTTGTGACGAAGAATGTTTTCACTTAAGGAAACACGAATTTACCCGCTCATATACTAAAAGTGTGTGTAGTTGATGGAAATTCGTCTGCAGAAGTGTTATCGAAACAAAGGCTGTGAAGTTGAAGGTTTTCCAATACAACATGTGTATACTGGACTTACTTAAAACAACAGCGGATTTTAGTCTAAGGATTCTCAAGTGCGTAAGTTTTATTAATAATAAAAATCGTTCGAGAATTGGTACCGTTCGAGAATTAGTACCCTGAGGCTATATCGGTCAAAGTAAGTATATGACGGTCTTTGCAACTGAGTTGGCAGTCTAGGTCAGCACATACACGTATAAAATTGTAAACAGAAAACTTGAAATCGTTGTTTTACTTACCGTTGTTGGAGCTGTTTTCTATATCGCTTCTCTATTTTCGCTCAATTATTGGCCGCTATCCGGTGTCACGTCTTACCCAGTGATCTACTTCAAAATTTATTAAATACGAAAACTCGCAGCAAGCGTTCAAATTGCCTAATTATACTATGTAACCTAAATGAAAAGCAACCGGGAGGGCACATTCTGCACATTTTTTAATAACGAGGACGTACTCATAACAATCTTATAACTTTATAAGCTAGACTTTTCGAAGAATAAAAAGTCGAGCCATTGTTGTCGGCCTGTCGTCTGTGTCAGCATCAGTGTTATTTAAGTTTTTTTGTTTAAGTTTTTTGGTGTTTTGTTTCAGTTTTTTGGTTAATTATTTTGGGTAAGTTGTTTGTCAGAGTCCAGTTCTCAAAAACTATCAAAGATATCCACTTGAAACTTTCAATACTTGTTTACTATCAAAAGGGTACGCCACTACAGCAAGGCAGCGACAACTGTGATTTGTATTTCCATTTTTGATTTGTATTTTTTTTGTATTTGTATTCACAACTTAGCATATTTTGAAAAAGTTATTTTGGAAATCATAAATTTTCTCAATAAGACATTAAATTGAAACTCAAGGTACTTGTTTATGGTGCTGACACCATTCTGCAGACAAGAGGAGGTAACTATTTCAAAGATTTTGTTGGAGTTATGACCTTTTTTTTCAACTTACAATTTTCCTTTTAGGTCAAATTTCTCAATACCTGTATGAGGTATTGACTTGAAACTCAATGTACTTGATCACAGTGATGAACTTACTCTGTAGACAAGAGCAGGTAACTCTATTAATGATTTTTGTTTAAGTAATTGCCCCTTTTTCAACTTAAAAAGTTTGCTTAAAAGTCAAATTTGACAATATCTGTAAGAGGTATTGACTTGAAACACAACCTACCTGATCACAATTAAGAACACATTCTGTAGATGAGGTGAATATATCAAGGAGTTTGGTGGAGTTATTGCCCTTTTTTCAAATTTCTCAATACCGGTAAGAGGTATTGACTTGAAATTCAACATAATTCATAACAGTGATAAACTTAATTTATAAACAAGCCTAGAGTACTGTCAAATATGAGAAGTCAAGAGTCCAGCACCCGTAGGCAATGTTCTTTTTAGAAAATGGCGATTGGTAATGTATTCAATTGCAACAAATGTCTGAAGCATTTCTGATGTAAATACTTTAATACACAATGCATCCATGCCAATCGCATAAAGTTAATGTAAAACAAATATACACCGTTCCTCACAGTTTATGTATAGAAAGACAAAGCGTATATTATAGACTGAATAACCTGTACAGGAGAATTTGGTAGCTATTTGTACCCCTTAATAATTTGATCATAAAACTGTCATCGACTACTGTCAATGCTTCGTATGGAAACGAAAAGTACAGTTTTAAATTCACGGGTTTACATAATATTTCATTGCAGCTGAATGTAAATGACACACTTAACAAGTTGAAACTTTTTTTTTAAAGTGCAGTTTGAATTAGTTAAACATCGTTAAATGAATGTATTAATTACATTTAGTCATTCTGGACTTATGCCATACGTTTATTCTACAATTAAATGAGTATATTCGCAAGATCAAAAGTAGCGATAGAGGGTAGCGTCGAAAAACAACTTCAACCAAAATGCCCAGGTAAAAACGTACATTGCATGATACATTCCTGTATCTAGCATGGTACCTGGTAATATTAGAGCCATAAGAATATTGATTTGTTGAGAACTGCATAAAACGTCACTAAAATTACAAGATCATAAGGTCATAGCTAGCAGTAAACAATTATTTAAAACATCTTAAAGAATATTCGTAACTATTATGATTTCAAGAGTTATATATATATTAGGAGCCTTGGAAAATGTTTGTGTATTTAGCTCAAATACAGCTGGACTGCGGTGCGAACGCAGACGCGGATGGATTAAATCCGAGGCCAAAAAGAACTTTATAGTACGTGTATATTACCAACACTTGTGCTTCTCAGCTGAAATGTCTCTCGCGCCCACCGTTGAAACGTTTATATACACCAGAAAAGGTGAAAAACATAATTGCCATAGGACTCCTATTCGATGGTAATATACCCACTACACATACTTTAAATTATCGTTTGTTTGCGACAACAAATCCATTGATCGTTTTGAAAAGTCACAGAGGGGAAATGCTTTCACATATGATCATTTTTACCACAACATGTTATTAATTGTTGTCTATAACTTAAAATAATCAATTCAGATTCATTTATATATTAAGGAGTATACAAATTCGTTCATTGACTTATGTTACCAAAATGCAAATCCATACTGTTCTCTACAACCACTGATCTGTGTTTGTTTTTCTATGTTTTTGGTATGTAATATTTTATGCCCCCGGCATCTTGATGCAGGAGGCATATAGTCCGTCCTTCCGTCCGTCCGTTTTTCCGTCCGTCCGTGAGCAAGGTTAAGTAGATTTTACCGTTTCGTCTAGCACCAACACCGCTTGCTGCAACACTTTGATACTTACACAGTTGTTTCTGATGACCTTTCCCTATCCACCCTTATCATCCAACCTCGCTTTGACCTTGACCTTGAACTAATTTGCACTTTCAAAATTAAAAAGTTCCATCTTTTGGTTAACTAGATTTTACCGATTCGTCTAGCACCAGCACCGCTTACTACAAAACTTACATATTTACACAGTTGTTACTTATGATCGTTCCCAATCCACTCAATCACCCAACATCACTTTGACCTTGACCTAATTTGCACTTAGAATAATTCATATGGGCTGTTTCTTGTTTAACTAGATTTTACCATTTCGTCTAGCACCAACACCGCTTGCTACAACACTTGGATACGTACACAGTTGTTGCTTTTTACCACCCCCAATCAGCCATATCAACCAACTTTACCTTGACCTTGACATTGAACTAATTTGGACTTAAAATAATTCAAAAGTGCCATTTCTTGGTTAACCAGACTTTAGCGTTTCGTCTAGCACCAAAATCGCTTACTACTACACTTTGATATTTACACAGTTGTTACTTATGACCGTTCCCAATCCACTCATATCACCCAACGTCACTTTGACCTTGACCTAATATGCTCTTAGAATGATTCAAATGGGCTGTTTCTTGTTTAACTAGATTTTACCATTTCGTCTAGCACCAACACCGCTTGCTACAACACTTGGATACTTACACAGTTGTTGCTTATGACCATCCCCAATCAGCCATATCACCTAACTTTACTTTGACCTTGACCTTGAACTAATTTGGACTTAAAATAATTCAAAAGTGTCATTCTCAAATGCGTTTTGGGGGCATTTCTACTTAGCGGATCGACCTGAAATTTGCATTTGTGGTACAAGTAGGTTAATAATGATGTAGAAGAGTTTTTTTCATGATAGCAAAATGTTGAGTTTTCTTTAAGGTTAGATACCAGTAAATCATTGTGGATCCCTCCGTGGTCGATTCAAAAGTAATGCCTATTACTAAAGAGTTCCTCGTCTCTTTTGGCATAAAAGCCATTTAGGTATCGCAGACGTGCCTTTTGTGGTTATTTCTAATATCCTATGCGTGTCTGCAACATTTTGGTGCATTTCATTGGAGGCTAACTTGAAAGGTGAGCTTTTGGGGTGTGTTTACTGTGGTATGGGGCTTTTGTCGAAATATGACTGGCGAAACCCTGTTTTCTACCGGTGCCTGCATTCAAGTGAAATGCATTTTCTTAGAAGTAACATAATATATCATTTTTATTGCAAATTTCGGAAGAGGACAAATTGATCTGTAAATTGATACCAGGCTTGCACAATCTGACATAACGGAAATGCTAGAAACATGCTTGGCAAGTTTCCGTTTTATAATGGGACCCTATGGGAATTGGATATACTGGTATCTAACCTTTAAGAAAACTAGGAACCGGCCCTTTCGGGTCCACTTATACATAAAATCCCCATGTAACTGTGTTATTGTATTGCGTTTATAACTGTTCACGGAAATAAATGTGAATAATATCATACTGACACGTTATGTACGATTTTTAAAGCGAAACCTGTTTTTTCGGTTAAAGAAATGAAAAACAAAGTACGGAAACTCGCCTTTTGCAGCTCACAGCGCATGGAATCATGTTATTCGCAAATATTACACGTTTTATACCTGATTACTCTCCATTGCATTAAAATAAGTCTAAATGAACTGGTATTCTGACTGGTTTATGTGATTTAGGTGCGAATTTTAGTTCACGCTCCCCATACAATCCAAGTACTGAAGCGCAAGCCAGATGGCTTATCATGTGTCATTCTCAAGTGCGTTTTGGGGGCATTTCTACTTAGCGGATCGACCTGAAATTTTGCATTTGTGGTACAAGTAGGTTAATGATGATGTAGAAGATTTTTTTTACTGTGGTATGGGGCTTTTGTCGAAATATGACTGCCAAAACCCTGTTTTCTACCGGTGCCTGCATTCAAGTGAGATGCATTTTCTTAGAAGTAACATGACATATCTTTTTTATTACCAATTTTGGAAGAAGGCAGATTGATCTTTAAATTGATACCAGGCTTGCACAATCTGAAATAACGAAAATGCTAGAAAAATGCTTGGCACGTTTGCAGTTTTATAATGGGACCCTATGGAAATTGGATTTACTGGTATCTAACCCACAGTCCCTTTGTATTGATTTGCGATTTTCACAATTTGCTTAATTTATCGACCTCGATAAATTGTCCACGACTGTAATCCGCAGTACACACACTTTTGACATGTTGGTCAGTCAGAGGTGCGATAAACAAAGTCCAGAGGGGTTAAATAACGCTTGACATAAATCAATTATGAACGAAAGTTAGACCGGTTTCCGGAATTTAGTGGATTCCGGTATTGAGGAGATTGTTTACATATGAATATATAGTTAAATAAATTGGGACCGGCAAATATTCCGGTTTGGAGAAGATTCCGGTTTAGAGAGGATCTGGTTTAGAGAATTTCCACTTTATGTATTAAACAGTTGTTACCGATTTAAAGTAAACAATATGTAAAAATGTATATTAATATTAATATTGATGTTTATTTCTTGGTTTCTTTACTGTAATGACATGTTAATATAGATATAGGTGATAAGTTATGCCTTTCGGACGTGTATTTTTTATGAATACGTTCATACGCACGCATACGAAAGTTGTTGCCTGCATTACTACTTACCTGACCAACTACTAACCTACCTACCTCCTTATGTACCAAACATCTTACCTACTTTCAATCAGAAATGCATATAGTTTTTCTTCAGCACCGTCAATTTACATTGTGTCAATCAGAAAATGCATAAATTAAAACGAAAAATTCGTTTTTTAAGCACCCTCAATAGATGTTAATTTACACTTCGGGAAAATCCAAGGCACACGCGTAAGCTGTATGTTTTCATATCAAAGCGTAATTTATAACATCATACTTTCATTAGATACCAACGTGTTTCCAATCGCAGTTTTTCCATATGATTATTAACAATTCTTTTTCAAAACCCACTACAGCGCGAATGTTCAGTATATTGTACTTTTGTGATGAGAAGATATGCATGTTTATAAAGATTTCCATCACACAATACGTAAAACATTGAGGTTTGCTCCAGCTTCAAGGATACAAAATGTATGTTGGTTTGATATTAATTAGGTACCGATTATGGATTGTATCACAAGTTAATCCATGTGTGAACTACGATGCTTTTAAATTTATACAAATCGCAAAGTTTTGTCATATGTATTGTCTATTTATTTTTTCTTATTTATTGTCGTCAGTGTAGAGTTCGCACAAACGTCATAACGATTATGTTACGATTAAGTGTTGCATCATAGAAAAAAATAGTTTGGCATTAGTTAAATCTTAATCTGGAATTATTAAAACTATTATATTTAGATATATCACAACATTAAAATACGTATTCTTTACATCTGTCTCTGACAGAAACAAATTCATTTTGTAATATAGCCTTCGAATTGTTGTGTTGTATTCAGCAACGAAGAAATGAATGAAACACGCATTTTGCTCTGAAACTCCCGAGTTTTCCAAGGTTTTCCTGATATAGAAGCGCCCGGTCTATGACTCAGGTAATAGATCTGCGGACATAGTAACATGAGGCATGAGAGATGAGCTGCATTAATATTTAAAAACGTTCACTAAATTAGGCGGACGTCATCGTGTGTACGTCAGATTCTGAACTGACATTCAAAATAGGATCTGCAAAAGAAATACGGACAGTTGCAGGAGACAAAATGGAACAAGAATGCCGACGAAAATATCCAAACGGAATTCCATCGTCTTCAGTAGCTTTTACTAAGTCTTATAAACTAAAGTCAATGAATGTGAAATATATTTTCCTTATTGCGCTACCTACATACAGCATTTTGCGATTCCAAAAGGTAAATGGGTTTGTTCTTGACGTTGCTAATACATCCATAGATGCTATTAACAAGACCTTCGTTTAATCAACTGTAATTTTGCATGGCCTTACAAAGTGGGAGGCATTAAGAATTGCACGTGTCTTTCCGTACGAATTATGGCGGTGTCATTTTGTCCACTGTATAATATATATGAAAAGAAATGATATTATATGATTTTTTGTTGGGATGTCGTTGGTAATCATTTGATAACAAACTTCATCAAATTTCTACACACACCATGATTTGAGGAAAGGATCACTGAAGCGTTAAAGTTTAGCATACACGTATTAGAAATTGTGTATGATGGGTCTGTACAAACTTCGAAACCGACGCAACTTGTCGTTTTAAAAAACGCAATAACATACGTCGACATGTACGTGCCTTTCGTTGTATATCGATGTTCTGTCCTTTTAAATAATTGCATAACGTATTTATCAGCTCAGTTATAATTTGGCTTTGGTCGCCGATCTACCAGCTTCAAGACAAACTACTTCTAGTATAAATGATTGCATGTATATATATATATTTCCTTACATTTTGATTATTCTGTTCGAAAAGGTTAAGGAGGTGGTCAAAAGCTGTCTTGTTTGGCGGAAGAACTAGAGTGCACAAGCGTTGCATTTCCGGCCTTAGGAGTTGGTTTTCTGAAATACCCGAGGCGTGAGACCGCGTTCCAAATGTTCGAAGGAGTAAGAGAATACACGAGAGAAGTCCCACAGTCAGAACTTAAAGGCGTTCAAATAAATTTGTATAAAGGAGAGGACGCAACATGCAAGGTAAATCGAACATTCGCTGTTCAATGTAATGTTTTCAGCTAACAAATTATTCAAACTATTAATCATATAATGTATATAGACGTCGATACTGAGTTTATTATTGGTTCGTTCTATATCTTTCAACAGATATTTGCAAACGAACACAGAAGACGTTCCAAACAGGGCATAGTCGCGGAACCCACTTCCTACTCTGGGGGTAGTATTGTTAAAACATTTGCATCAATTATTATCTCATTTATAGTCGAGATAATTTCGACTATTGACGCACTATAAATAAAAAATTATATTTGAAACAGAAAAGACAGATATTTGACTATATGCATTTGTATTGCGTTTGAGGGTTTAAGGGTTATTATAATTTGTGATTTAATTAGTAAGCTCGTTTCGATCGCGAATGTGAGATGACATAAAGTCGCAGCGTTTACTTCTGAAACCTTTATACAGAGATACATATGCAAGAAGGTTCGAATCACTGTGTATCATGAAAATAAAACAGGTCTTCACTCCGCTATTCTATAACTGAAGTTTATGAACCATAGTCAAAGATACCTAATGATAAGAATGTGCTTACGTGAACAGATTGTGTGACCATGTTCAGTCGTGCTTTATGTGGTTTAAACAGATTTGTACTGCTACATGTACATTAACCATTCTTAATGAAATGTGCAAATAATGATATCCATTCAATTGTTTAATTTTATAAAAACCTATTTTTATCGAAACAACGTTGTGTTTTATTTTTTACACGCATGCTCCTAATGTGCAAGTTTCTTCATATTTAATAAACAATATTGCAGTAAGGTTAGTGCAGTACACTACGGAATTTAGATGAAGTAATGCATATCGTGTCATTTCAATAATTATATCGTATAGTCGTATACATCGGTATTGACAGATGTCCGAGTACTCCAAACTTACATTGGGCTGGAAAGCAAGCTTGCTATTCGTGTTTTGCTGTTAGAAGACGAGCGAATCACACATTTAATTGTCCAAGCGGGTAATACTGTTTCTCAAATTAGATATTCGTTGCTTTCCTTAAGTTTGCAAGCGATATGTTCCCGTGAAGCATGCAACACGTGCTTTGTAAACAAACTCATCAAATACATGCTTGAAATAAATGCACGACAGTTGAAAATAAATCATATACGATTATTGAATATATGTGTTAACGGAAAATTCATGCCAATTTACATCAGATCGGGGTTTAATTGTGTACATGTATGTGTCTGTACGCGTGTGAATCACTGATTACTTACTTGATACAATATACCCTCTAAGTTTGTACTTATTTGAATATGCTTTTTATCTACTGTTAACTTAGCAAACAGCATTCTAGTACTAATGCACTCTTCATTTCAGCATGACTAAATGTAAATACAATTTTGTTTACACAGATTCAAAAACGGTCCCAGACTCGCGGCAGGAAAACATGACAAGGACAATGATAGAAACATTTGCCACCTGCAGTCTGAGGTACCTGAGAATCGTTGATGTGGTTGTACCAGATCTGCCAAGACTGCACCGGTTTCTGTCCAACTTAGGTTTAACAAACTTATGCCATCCTTTAAAATATGTTATTTTGCATATGTATCAGTTTCAGTTTCAATACGTATACGCGCAATTATGAACAAACAGTTTGTATTGTTATAATGATTATAAAATTATGAAAAATAAGATTATAGTTTACATAATATATTGTTAGGTGTGGGACAGTGGCTGTCAGTCGTCCTTCAAGATGAACCCAGTTCCTTTCTGGAATTGATAGCAGAGAACAGAGAGGGTTTAGAAGAAATACGCAATGTAGTTGAAAACAAGGTATTAAAGCGCATAAAGCACCAATACCGCTTTTCTGTTCAGTAATTATACTATTTTAGTTTTTCATGTTTATAACTTGAACAAAATTCAACACTGTCAGGAGTAAATAACATATTCCTATCAGGCATTTTCACATTTTATTCATATAAATCATCCTATTTATGACATCAATGAAAACGTCCTTGGCAATTCTTATTTGTTTTAAAAGAACTACTGTACACATAAATAATAATTATAATAATAATAATTATAATAATAATAATTATTATTATTATTATTATTATTATTATTATTATTATTATTATTATTATTATTATTATTATTATTATTATTATTATCATCATCATCATCCTCATCTAACATATTGCAGGGAAAATCCCAACAATCAATCCACAGGTATATTGGATGACCATGGAATGCATTAACATGAAAGTGATATGTCGACTTTAAACCCTGCAAAAGACGCAGATTTAGATCCATCATATGCAACAATTGATGGAATCAATACTACTACTACATTTCGTGGTCAAACAGGTCAGAGTATTGTTTCCACGAATGCCCCCACCGTACGTAATGAAGGCACGGATGATGATCCAACATACGCAAAACTGGACGAGAACCGAATGAATTCAACAAGTCAGACGCAAATGCACGGTGTTTCCGATATTACAGTAGATAAAGATTCAGCCGTATCTAAATTATCTACTGATCCCAACCAAGATACGCTAAAAAAGGATTTCGAGTGTGGCTCATCTGCAGTCACTAATGTTGACTCGATTACAGATTGCAATCAGGTTCGTTGATCCTTATTCTACACTTGAGACAGCAACACGTGTTGCTGCCTTAAGTTTGAAGTATTTCTGCAGATTCGTAAAGGACACATTATTTCCTCATCTAGACCTTTTCAAATTTGTATTTTTTGCGATGCTCATAACATTTTGACATTCGTCCAAACCTCAAGATTGGATACTTTTGTGATAATTACATATTATCTATTTGTTTTGAATTTATAATAATATACCTTTTTCGTTAATATAGCTGACATTGAAACATGGTTTCGTTACTAAGTCTTTTTAGACATAACCACTAGTATTGCTAACATAACAAAAAATATATTTTAATAAATGTATTGTAGATTAAAGACTCGGAGGTATCAGCTTTGATCAATTCCGGATAGTAAACTATCTAGAGCAACAACAAACTCTGCAACGTTGGATATCCTCATTGCAAAAACGATGCGGTGTCAAAATAAGTAGGGAAAAGGCTGAATATACTGTGTATGGAAGTTTGATTGATATAGGCACATTCGAACACTATCTGGAAAATGATTTTCCTGCTTGGAAATTCGACGACCTAACTATAGATGAAAACTATTATTCTACGAATGACACAATCTGTATTGAGATGAGTGTCACTTGCAAAATGGAAACCGTGGTGTTCGAACGGGGTGCGGATGCTGCAAGAAAATTACAAAACTGTAAAAGAGATCTTAACGATAATACCGTTATTTGCTTAACACAAACAAGTAATCAAATTTGCATTATTGGGGAATTGGAGAATGTTACTAAAACATGAAATGAGCTTTCGAGACAGTCAGTGAATGAGTGCGAGATCTCGATGAACAACATTTTATTTAAAGTTATGCAAGCAGATATAAGAAATGCGAACGCTGACTTTATAGCCGTTTCATCAACACCTCGGATGTCAGGTCAACAGGATTCTGTTACACAGATTACGCAAAATGCTATCGAAAAATATGCCCGTGAATGTATGTTATCGGTTGATAGAGAAGGTACATTAAAAATTGGAGAATGTCGTGTGTTTGAAACGGGGTTGTGTGTCCGGAAGTGGATTGGGAACGTGTGAGTCCCTACAGACAGTCAGAAGAGTCCTTTAGACGAGCATGCAGTACAGGACGCATATTCAAAGTGTTTTGCTGAAGCTGATAAACGACAGTGTGTCACTTTAGCGATGACAATAATTGGATCAGGTAAATGTGATGTTTCAATTTCACACCATTTCAAATATGACATAATCTACTGAAATACAGTACATGCCACGCGAAACCCGCAAAGTTCACGATATGCGACGAGCCGATTTTATCGCGATGCGCAGAGCGCTCGCTCGCGATGTAACGAATCTTCGCTTATTCTCGCGACGAAAATTCGCGCATATTCGCGAATTTTCATGGCGAAGGATTTTGTCCCGCCACAAATCGCGACGAGAAACTAATTTGTAAACATGCGCACCTGAACGCAATATTTTCACTCAGCGGTCAATATTTTCACTCAATATCGGTTCATAAATTACAAAAAATTATTAAAAGAAAGAATAAACATTCATCGTGCCCTATACATTACCAACAACAGAAACAGTTAAATCAAACCCAATTAAATGGAAAATTATATAGTGTTAAATGACAAACAAAAGATGAAAGTTACAACATAAGAGGTGGTTGCTCCCTGTACATTTTCATGACCACAGTTGATCAATTAAGGAGAGCTATTGCAGATCAGTCCACGGGTTGGATATTGACACCGATTAGCGCATGAAGATTTTTTTATATCTATATCTTGTTCATCAGAAACCTGCGTTTTGAACGCGAATAACATAAGATCACATTTACAACCGGATTGCCGCCTAAATAATTGGATAACCGCTTATTCGTTGTAATCCTTTAAACTGACTTATAGTATTTTGATATAAAGATTGAATGAACTACTACTATGTACATGCACTTTCATCTTATGTAGACTATATGTAACTACATCAGGGTTGTGAACATTAAATAACACTGGAATATTAAACGACTATATTCGATAATCGATATCAATTAATTCTAACAATCCATGATTCATAATTTTAAGTAGAGTTTAATAATTTTTGTCCGCATAGTAAGTTCTAACTAAAACGTGTATACGATATGAAATCATTGTGACCTCTATATGCTTTTTCTTAGACTAATCCTGTTAAAAAATAGTGCTTTATTATATAATAAATATATAATATAAAAATATGGCATTAATTAAACGTGATATTAAGGTCATAAAGTTTACATTTCTACATTTAACAGACACTGTACATTACACAATGTAGAAATACCATGAAACTGTAAGACTCTTAAAGTTGATAGTCTAGAGCAGATGCACATGTACCTGTAATTTCGTCGCGAATAACGACGAAGTTTCGTGACATATTCGTCACGAAATCTCGCGATGGGGCCGCCCGCTATCTTTCGCGAATCTTTGCGAACTTTCGTGACGTCGCTTCGCGAATATTGATCGAAGGCTCGTCACGACAGCGCGAATTCTGCTGGTTTCGCGCGGCGCGTACTGTATGTGGTCGTTGTTTTGGCGTTTACAATTACGTCGGTATGAATCATCTAATAAAACACGATGCTCTAAAAGATGGACATAAATTTTATTTTCATGTATGTGCTACAGTGATAATGAATAATAGTATACGGTATAAGGTGTATACCTTACGCCCTTATAATTTGTTTGTTTATGGTTTAAGAGTGTTGTTAGACGACAATTTTTGGTGATACCTTTGGGGGAATATATTCATTATGAGAAAGTTGCAAAATTATTAATACATATGTACTTACACCTAGGTGTACAACACGTTCCGATTGCGTAATTTTATTTTTCAGTTATCTCTAGGGCATCCGTTGTGTAATTAATGTGATGGAGCTCTAATGTTGCACAAAATCAAATTGGCCTCATAATGAGTTTGTGTGAGTGTTCATGTACAATTTATTTGCGGAGATGCAAAAATTACACTTAAAGCGCGTCATATACGATAAAATTAGAAACTGTCGCCATGCGTACCGCGGTATCGTCCAATATTTCACCATTCATACCTAATTGGACGACCTGAGGTTTAATTCGCGATAATGTCGGAGTATTCTGAAAGAGTTCCTAATGAAAATTCATTACATGATGTTGATCATTAGGCAAAATTTGCGTGATCACGGTTAAACAAGAATTCATAAGTTATAAAACGGTGTTCATTTTGATGCACTATTCAATCGATTGAAATACCAAAAAAGCAATTACCGATATAAGACGGTTGTCTCATTTTAAATTACAATGCATGTAATGTTTGCTGCGTTAGTTATACATGTACATCTAGTATTTACCAGGGGGGGGGAGGGTCGTAAAGTAAACTGTGGCTACCTTTAAGTGAGACGAAAAACAGCTGGTGCTTTAAATGGACGGTTTTGAAACAAATGCTGGATGTTTTTCTATGGTTCGTACTGCTTTTTCCGCTTTTAAACTCGATACTATGCTCATGTTGTGGCCCAATATTTCATGTAATCACGTGTTTCATTTCAAGGCTATAACGTTTCTTATAAACAAAGTTATTGAAGGTACAGTGTGTACTTAAAGTAGTCAGAAGAAATATTTTAAAGCTTCAAGTACATTGTTGCAGTCTTACACTCACTGTATGAACATTTGCTCTAGAAGTGTCAAACTTGGTTTCTGTTTTCGAGTACGGCTAAACTGCATATCGATAGTCATAAAATGGTATAAAATTGTCTTCAAACTATAAACAAATTGTGAAAAAAATGTTTGAGATTTACAAGTCAACAACATACCTGCACACACTGTACCTTCGATAACTTTTGTATATAGAAAGTTATTTTTTTTAAATAAAACACGTGAGTACATGAAATATTGGGCCACCACTTGAGCATATTCTTGGGACGAAAAACGGAAAAAAGCTGTACGAACCAAAGAAAAATATCCAGCATTTGTTTTAAAACCGGC
This sequence comes from Congeria kusceri, assembly GCA_027627225.1. Classification (NCBI taxonomy): domain Eukaryota; kingdom Metazoa; phylum Mollusca; class Bivalvia; order Myida; family Dreissenidae; genus Congeria; species Congeria kusceri. Next base: position 53,984,163 of record CM051034.1, read on the forward strand.
CATTTTTAGCACCAGCTGTCTTTTGCCTCACTTAAAGGAAGCCAGAGTTCATTTTACGATCTCCCCCCCCCCATAATATACTGCATTGTGTGTTAAGGCAGCTTGCAAATTGCCTTTAGTAAAAGCTCTTGTTGTTGTTAATCAACGAAAATGATGATTAAGCTAAAGATATTTAAATGATGAACTTGAATGTGTTGATGTATAAGATTTGTTACATGCTGTGATGTTCAAGCGTGAGTTTCAAAAAGTTTGCACATTTTTGTACTGCTATAGTGTAGTTAATCATAATGTCTATTAATTCTCTATTGAATATGTATTGTTTGATACATTTACAATGTTGAAATACTAAAGTAAAAATGTTTGATTTTACTTCCCCAAAACTTTGTCGGGGGATGATGTAATTGCCACACTGTCAACCCGAAGGTTCATGGTTCCATTATGTATAAACATATCTCTGGTGGCAGTGTGTCATATCACTAAATTGTGTTTAATAGTCTGTAATTATTTAACGCGTTTACAGTGTTCATAGCATTCTACATAGTTGTTTCTTTAAAACAATAAATTGCTTCGCTTTTAGTTAGGCTCATTTGTAAAACGTTTGTTCTGCTATATATTTCTCAAGATATGTGTATTTTTTACTCAAATTTATGGTACATGTAATATGTAATGTGATGAATTTAAGTGCATATTCATGATTTGTAATATCACTTGGTTTCCATAAGCTGTGTTCCTATTTAGTATAAATTTCGTTTGGTATAATTTAATCCAAGAGATCCGTGCATTTCAATATCCTTAAATGTCATGGAAAAAATATGAATGTTTGTTTTTGACCATTCTATAGATTTGAAATGTCATACATATTGCACTGCCTACATCAGTTGATGTAGTTGTTATGTTAAGTTGTTATTTTAAGTCATATGTTTATCTGAAGTCTTTTAATAATTTTAAGTTCATAAAATATTGTTTGATGAAAATTTATAACGTTTATACTGTGGTTCTCAATACCCGTATATGCTATAAAATATATACAACTCGATTATTATGAGTCTCCTGTATTTCCACACGACTGACCATTTCATGTAAAAGACGTCTCGAGCAAAATACGTTTATATCTCGACATATCTGTATGTATAATAATTATTAAATGTACTGTTTTAAAAAGCTGTAGAGTCGTTGTAGAACAAACGAGGTTGTGTTTCCAAATAGATAAGGCACTGTAGATAAAATATTGTGATATCAATATAAAATGGTGTTGTTTCTACACAATATGTTTTTCTATTTATAATAAATTAATCAATGATTTGTATTTATCTATTTATAGTGTATATGTGGTGGTCTTATAAACTTTTAACTTAAAAGATTCCGTTCGTTTCTTCAAAAAAATCGACGGCCGTAATAAATTACCATGTTTTTGTCTTAGGAAATGTTTTAATGTCACTTTATGTATATTTGTGTCAAGGTGTGACATTCTGGCGTTGCTAGGCAACATGAAATTGTACAAACATTAAATACAGAATCGTTGAGCAAAAACAAAATAAATTGTTGTAGCTATGTGTGTCTTATTGTCGGTACGAATGTGTTTTATTACAATGTTTTATACACAGCCAAATAAAATAAAATAAATGAAATAGCGTTTTGTTCGACTATTTCATGGCCAAAGTGCCAGAAATGCGAGTAGTGTGATTATTTCAATAAGCATATCTCTAGATGTTTGCGGAATAGAATGAGTTTTTTTTTTTGCTTTTTATGAGACAGAACTTTTTCCATAATAACGATATTGAAAAATCTTAATTTTGTTGTTTTTTTGTCATTTCGACCCCATTTTCCAGATAACGGTATATTACATGTTCCGCCACAACGTGCTCATGGTGAGCTTCAATGATCGCCTTTTGTCCGTCGTCCGTCGTGCGTCAACATTTTCATTCAAACAACATCTCCTAAACCCCTGGGCATATTTTCACCAAACTTTACAGGAATGATCCTTTGGTGGCCCTCTTTCAAAATTTTTCAATTCTTTTCGGTTCGCTGCATATGTAGGTAAACAGGGCTAAAAATATATTTAAATACTGAAAACTTAAAAATAAATATGAAACCGAAAGACTGGAAGCTTTCATATTTGATATGTGACATCCTTTTGTTGTTCTCTACAAAGTGCGTTCAAATTATTCCCCTGTGGTCAAAACTGGCACTCTGGGGGTCAAAGGGTTTATATAGACTTAAATAGCAATATGACTTTTAAAATATTCTTCTCTAAAACAGCAAGGCCCAAAGGTTTAATATTTGGTTTAACATTGTATAGTGGTCCTCAACAAAGATTGTTCAAATTATGACCCTGGGGTCAAAACTGTCCATATCCCGGGGGTCACATGGTTTATATAGACTTAAATAGCAAAGTGACTAAAATTCTTCTCCTCTTCAACCGCAAGGCTCAGAGGTTTTATAATTTGCGTGAAGCATGGTATAGTGGTCCTATAAGGTGTTGTTCAAATTATGCCCCTGGGGTAAAAAGAAGCCACACCATGGGTAGAATGGTTTCTATAGACTTATATGGAAATTGGGCATTTAAAAATCTCTACAACCGCAAGGCCCAAAGGTTTCATATTTGGCATGAAACATTGTTTAGTGGTCCTCTACAAATTAAAATATGCCCCTGGGGTAGAAACTGGCCACGCAGTGGAGGTCACATGGTTTATATAGACTTTTAAAATCTCCTGAAATTGCAAGACCCAGATCTTTAAACTCAGGTAAGTGCTTTAGTACCATTTGGCCCTCCTTTTATAAGCAATTATGATGCCTTTAACCCAAGTGAGCGACCCTGGGCCATTTTGGCCCTTTTGTTGATTTATGTCATATTGTATTTTCATGAATCCAAATTAATGAAATAGAAAGACGGGGTGTTTTTTTTAATTGTAAATTGTATGAAATCGATGCGATTATCAGCGTCAGTGTACATGTATAGTGGGCCAATATCGAGAACAAATGTGTGAAGGTAATATGCATTGTTTATTTCTTATAATAATATAATGGTTGGATGTTGTGTAATGAATGGAATATGGGTGTTTGTCGTTCTTAAACGGACAACCATAAATGTATTTTCCAAAATTAAAAAAAAAATAATAATTTCATATATGTTTCCACTTTAAACATTCAGTGAAATATCAAAACGGAGTTCTGTGAATTTAAGATGGCAGGATAGTTTGTGTCTCCCCATCAATTGTACGAAGTAAAAAGGCGTACATTAGGCGAAGGAAGCTTGTGTAAACGTGCAAAGAACATAACGTACATGGCATTAGGCGCGTCAAAAAGCACGGCCATTCAAAGGAGAGATGAATCCAAAGTAATAATTTAATGAAAACAATGTAATGATTTTAAAGCGTATGCACTGTTATGGTCCCCGAACGGAGGAGCATATAGTCGCCGCTTTTCCATCCGTCCTAATTCTAATTCAACTGACATTCAGACGCACGTCCCCGACAATTTTCTCCATCATACTCTAGGTCTGTCCGTCCGTCGTTCCTTCAGTCCTTCCATCCATCGTTCAGTCCGTCCGGTACTTCGTTTCCGCGCGGAAAAAATTGAATGAAACTTTATATACAGCATCCATATAGTGCGGCGATGCGCATATTATCCGGTCGTTTCAATATGATGATTTTTCAGGCCGGCATTGTCATTTAATTATAAATAGCACATTTAATTGGATACACAATGGCCGCTTTGCGACAAAAACGAATAGCTCGTTACTCATTTGGGATTGAACAGAAAGACATTTATTTGAACAATGGTTGCGTTTTGACATTTCATTGGTTTACAACATGCGGTTTATAGTGTAAGTTATGCATGGTTAACATTTTCCGAACGATTTTTAGGCATCGTAGGTGGCTACGGGAGCCCGTAATAAGGTTATACGGAAATCGTTGGACTTCCATGCAGCTGACCAGCGGTCTCCACAAGCTTCTTACGAAAATTGTACGGAGCCAGTGCGGCATCCGTGCAGAGGCCTTGCGGCTTCCGTGTAAATGCAGCACAATCGTTGCACGGCCTCCGCCCGATACCCGTGCGGACGTCGTTCGATGCCACCTTCGATATGTTTACGCGATACGGGCTTACGATTTTCAAAAACGTGTATAACTTTCAATTTAGCAAGATCGTAGAGGCTAATTTGTTTCCCCGCGAGATCTCAGGAACTAATGACTCGAATTTGATGAAACTGTATATTCTGCATCCCTATCGGGCGGACAGGCGCATAAAGTCCCGTTCGGACGGTCTCATGATTTTTCAGTGAGTTATTGTCTTTTTATTAGAAAAAGGACATTTTCTTACGAAGTTTTCATTTCCGCGCGAGACCTCAGGAACAAATCACCCGAATTATATGAAACTTTATATGCAGCATCCCTATCAATTGGACATGTGCATATTGTCAGGTCGTTCCGACCTGATGGTTTTTCCTGGCCTAATTGCCCTTTGATTATAAATTTGTTGTGCTGCTTGTTCATACTATAACACGGCCATGGATGGAGGGATTTAAAAATTGATTGGCACAAATGTTTGGTGCAATAAAATGAAGTGTAGCGCTCGTGAATCAGGTCCCTAGGTAAAAGGTCAAGGTCACAAGTAGAGTTCAGAGGTCAAAATTGACACTTAGCTTGTCAGTACTTAAACTTGCAGTGGAGTTATAAAAAATGACATAAATGTTAGCCTCAATGAGATGGCATGAAGCGCACGTGAACCAGGTTCTTAGGTCAAAGTTCAATTTCACACTTGGACCATTTGCTTGTCCGTACTATTACTGGGCTATAGATTGAGGGGTTTTCCACTTACTTGGCACCAATGTTTGCCTAAATAAGACGGCTAGGCACCATATAAACCAGGAGTTTAGAACAAAGTTCAAGATCATACTAGAAGGTCGAATGTCGAAATTGGCGTTTTGCTTGAAAGTAAGTAAAGAAAATCGGCTGTCTTTCTCGTTATATTTCTCTCTGTGGACAATCAGACTGAAAAAAAAACATGTGAATCGATAATGGTTCGGATGAGTATTTAAGTGCGTGGTAACGCAATTGGAAGATAGCAGGACGGTCTATCATTGAGGCAGGTATGTTTTTGAGGACAAGGTCATATAGCACGTGCAACACAGATATAACTGCAGAATCACAACATTCGAAACGACAGTTGCTTCTGCCATCACAATCTCTGGATCTCAATAGTATTGAGCATTTGTGGGACAAATAGAACAGGCGAGTGAAATGACGACCAGCTTAAGATATTTACATAGTGCCATTTGTGACTTTTTATCTTACAATGATATTGTTGATTTGTAATGTATTTATTTTCATCTTACGGTAAATGAATTAGAATACAAATTTTAAGAGCTCTTTACAAATTATTTATTTATTCATATTCCAAATTGTGACGAAATTCCTTCAGAAATAGCCGAGAAATTGTTAATAAAAGATGTGTTGTGTTAGAAGTGTGATTGAGTGTACTTTGTATTTACAAAACGGCCGTGTTAATTATTAGTACTTCAACAAAATTGCCTCGTACCTAAGATGCCTACGATACTATCCAAGGTGTATCGATGTCTTAGTCTCGGTTTCATAATGTAGCAATACGGGCATTGAATCAACACGATAAAAGATCGGATGGCGTTGTAATTACGTTTCTGTAAGTACTTATTTAGAACTGATTTTTACGACGTAATTATGTTTTTGTCATGTTGTTAGCGTTTTAACTAGCACTGGCGTTTAATCTGTAAACTGCAGTAAGATAGCACATACTTTCTTTTTCCGAACGCATTTCACGTTCGCCTTTCGTACGTAAATTTAACTCATATATCAGTTTCCCGTTGGTATTCTCACGCGAAATCATATGCCTTTATTAAAATACGTATCTAACTGCGGATTGTTATTTTCATTTGCGTAGCCATGCTGAGCTGCTAGCTATTATTTAATTGCACTTTCGATTTCCGTATACAAAGTATTATGCTTCACCACTTAGTAATCATTCAAAATGTAGGTTCATGCATCATGCCTGACTCGATATTGAATTACAAGTGACTATACGAATAATGAAACTCCAGAGACATCACCAGGAGAGAAACTGTTATAAACATCCGCTAGTCTTTTATTTGAGGCAAGTGACCAATTGCATATACAATACAGGACAATACGCACAACACAACACGAATCATAAAAATGATACAAACTGTGGTCAACTCCTTGGAACAGTCAATGCAAAGCATTTGGGGTTAAAACCGGTTTAAAGGCATGCCGAACCTCACACGTAGCTCAGAAGTACTCAAAATACACGCACTTGTAAATAAAAGTTAACCTCATGGCATTGCAATTCAGATTAAATAGTAATAAAAAAGAATATTAATTCAATTAAATTACAATGTAAATTAATTTAATTACAAATTATTTATTTATTAATAAATGTGCACCAGAGCAACATAATTGCAACTTTCTGAGGCACGATGAATAGAGTTGATATAAGTATCAGCTAAATTTCTTCTTGTTGACAAGATCTCAAGACCTAGCATCATATAGTACATATAACAGATCATCGTCGTGCATCTCAGGACGAAGCCTTAATACGTGGTGTAAAAGGCCAGATTAGAAAGCTTTATTGTATATGCTTAACTTTTGTAATTAATATAATTGAAATCAAGTAGTTCAATATTAAACGAAAACGATCGTTACTATCTATGCAGAGAAAATTATTTAATTTTTTGGTCCGTATGCCATGACTCTTGATTCATATTTGATTTGTTTTTGATCGAACAGAATGCGTTTTCAATGATAATATTAATAGTACTTAATATATGTAAAACGTTATGTATGCAATGTAACATAACTGGCTGACGATTGCCAAATAAAATGATAAGCTAACTCGCGACAGGAATATTATAGAACATGTGTTATAGATAATATTATGCCCGAAACTGGATATCACTATTCTGATGAATAATTACAATGTTAAAGTAGATGTTCAGCATTCTCGGAAAACACACTTAATTGGAGTAAATACTCTCAATATCTGCAAAATGTTTGTTGTTAATGTTTAAACTGAATATTGAAAAAAATATATGACAGTAAAACCTGTGAAAACCGAACATCATCGGGACAGGGCCGATCGGTTTACCAGGTTTTCTTATCATTCCAGTATTTCAAATAAATGCACATGCCATTCAATAAAGTTTTATGCAGTAACATTCACAATACGTCACAATATGTACTTTGTTAAGAATGTTTAATAATGCTATAAGCATAATAAATAAAGGAAGGTTATCGAATATGTATCGATAGACGTTTTTTTGTGTGAAAGTAATGGTCCATCGTTACATGTATTGAATAGATTCGCTATTAGAGAGTTCATTTTTTACATATGTTCTAAATTATTTAATACACAAACAAAGCATGTCAGATCGACACAACACCATTATAAGATCGTAATATTCACGGCTCTGATGCTCATGCGTTTATTATTTATTAATAACAATTAAACAATCACATTGTAGTTTTTTTAGTTTATTATTACTCCAAGCACATTTTCAAATACGTAAACAAGAGGTATGACGATTTAAACATTAATGGGTTTTTACGAGTTCATTTTCAAACGCCCTGACTGGCTGCACTTTTAACACTCTGTGTTGTCACTCCAATGAAGTGGCCATGATGTCATTTAAACTAATAATCGTCTTAACACATCTGGGGTGAAGTGACACCCGACTTGACAAAGCCGTTCGGTTTATTCAGGGGTTTCTTTCCTGCTCAATCTGATACATTTTGCGAGTACAATCGAACGTTTGTTTATTTTCACAAGGTTTATATTTATTAAGTATTTTTATATAGAGAAAAAGAAGGAAAACAAATTGGGACCGAAACATCAGTTCGGTTTAGACAGGGATTCGGTTTATAGATAGTTCGGTTTCACTGTGATATATATGTATGTCATAATAAACTTGAAAATAGAGCAGATAAACCTGATAATAATTTTTTATTTAATCTGAAAGTTCAATCCGAGGCCGAGTGTAATGTCGGTGATAGCTGGCGACATTTATCTTAGCAGCGACCCGTTTACTATTACTTAAGCCTTTTCATCCACAATTTAACCGCAGGCGTTGCAAGTAAGCACATACGTACATGTACGAGTATAAATCATAAAACTTTACCTTACGCTGACTTTAAAATAGTATCAAATGGTTACCCGGTAATAGGAAACCATTAGTTTCTCTATCATAATCATATGAGTGTTATGTACATCGCTGAAAGAAATTGCTAAATGATGCTAATCCTTGCAACTGCACAATGATTTAAAACTAATCGGTGTGGACTTAAAGCTCGAGCGCACTAATTTGAGAAGTCGTTTGAAGCGGAGCGGGTATGACAACGCTGAGAAGACTATAATTGCACATGATTTCAATCGAACTAAAATAAATATAGAAAACATGACAAGCATGAGCTATTGTTCCAGTTATACATAGAGTTTAAAAAGCAGTAACGGTGAATATCTTTGGAGCACACATGCAGAGAACATCTTACAATACATTAAGATATGGGCTACAGTGATTAATCTCTATGTATAACTAGGAAGTACTTGAAGGCCACAGCTCTCAGCCAAGGCAGATTATTCACCATTCATAATGATTTTGCATACAGTAGATGCCTATCAAACAGACACTGCAAAACATTTAACTCACTGGCGGACGTAATTACTGTTTCATGTACAGGAGTGCTAGCTACCATATAAATTATTGTATTTACCGGTACAAATACTCCAAAGGTTAAGTCTTGTTCGCTTTATCCTAAGTTATAGACTAATAAAAAACAATCCCAGTTATAATTCATATGAATAAATACAATTCCAGCCCCTCGTTTACTAACAGGGCATCTAAACGATCAGCATTTTTATATTTTAGCTCACCTGAGCTATTGGTATAGAGGGACTGTCCTGTGTCGTCTGGCGTCCGTTGTCCGTAATGCTTCAACAGTTGGGCGCGCGGACGCGATAGGAACTTCACTTTTCATTCAGTCTTGACCAAACTTGCGTAGTAGTTGTATGACCATAAAACCTCAGCAAAATTCGAGTATGGGCCGGAAAGAACCAGGAACACCAGTGTTACTGCCCCTTTTTCATGAGAAAAACTGCACAATGGACTTTGTGCAACATACAGACTTCGTTTTTCATCAGATCTTGACCAAACTTGCACAGCTTGTGTATAAGCAAATATTTTGAAATAATCTAAAAATGGTCTAGATTGGGGTACAAACACCAGAGTTATTGCCTCTTGTTTGCGAGGAAAATTGTCGAAAATGTACAATGTGCAGAATAGAGGAATATAGACTTCATTTTTTTTGTCTAATATTGACCAAACTTGCACTGTTTCTGTGTGACCATTAGGTCTAGGTTAAAGAGGAATATGGGCCAGATCGGACTAGAAAGAAAGGAGTTATTGCCCCTCGTTTGTTAAAATATCCACAATTCATCAACAATTGGCTTTCAGTCTCCAAAACTAAACGTGCACCCTTTGTGCATTACGGTAAGATCTATTCTGGGTGCAATAATGGGCCAGATAAAACCAGAAACACTATAGTTATTTTCCCTTTTATATGTGAAAACTTGCAAAAAGATTATTGTGTTCAACATAGATACATGTACTTCATTTTTCATTTTATCTTGATTAAACTTGAAGAGATTGTGTATGAACAAAAGATAATAAACTTAATAATTGCCCAGGTTGGGGTACAAACAGCATAGTTATTGGCCTCTGTTTGTAAAAACAAGCAAAAGAAGGGACAACATGTATGTTTAGGATAGAGACTTCAGTTTTCTCTAGGGATGGCATCAAATAGTATTTCAGTAAACAGTTAATTGGTTTTGGAATTTGAGCTGTTAATTGGTGATCTAAATATCATGTATAAGACCAACAACGCAATTTAAATCCAAATACATCGAGTTCATGTACAATTGTCTGTTTGATTGACTGTTCTTAATCGGTGATATACTTAAGCTGAACGGTGTCTATTGCTGTCACTTACGGGTGTTTATTTATTGTTTAGTAAAAATGAGAACAAAACACCGTATATGGAATTCAGCTGAATGTTTGAACCTTATGTGATTGCAGAGATTGGATGAACCTCTATGTAATATCTCTGTGTGATTGGGCATGGTAAACATATTGCCGATTGCTTGTTGTTGGTCTTGGTCCCAAACGTTTTGACCGTAAATACATCTGTATTGCACATGGTGATTGCCAGGTGAATAACACAAGTAGGCTGGGCAGGCATCTGTATAGCGCCTGTCGATTGACAGGTAAACTACAGAAGTAGGCCGGACAGGCACTTTCCGATTGCCAGGTCAACAACAGTAAGATATCTCAGTCTGTCGATGACATTGATCTGATGATCTGATGGCAAAGCTGGTCTCTATTTACCAGTACCCTGGTGAGCGCTTGAGACCGTCGAGGCCCTCGTGTTAAATTATAAAAATGCCATATTTGTTTTATTTAAACATGGCCTGACAAACGATTTCTACACATATAAATTACAATGAATCTATTTTTCACGATGGAACCTTCATCTTTACACTCGCGTAATCGCGCACTCGCGTAATCGCTGTTCCAGATATGTCATTCAGAAAAATAACGTTTATTATTAACCCATATAAAATTAGAATGCGTCATTTTTGTAAATGAATGATGTACATGTACTAAATTATCAAGTTATAGTGTAAGATTTATACCTGTATTATGTGACTGTTTAATGACTGAAAAGGTTCCACATTGTGTATGTTGTTTGTAGCACACAATCATTTTATTTTCCAGAAATAGTAAATGGTGAATACACCAGTCATACAGAATGGACTGTGAGTTAAATGAATGTGGCTTGTGCACCTCAAGGTCGGTTGCTGCATTCTGTGAAAACTGCAGTTGCAAACTGTGTGAAACTTGTTTTCAAAATCACAAAAAGCCAAGCAAAGTATTTCAGAATCATGTGGTTTTTAAATTGGAAACATGCACACAACCTTGTATTACGACCAACGAATTATCCCATACGCTAGAACAAAATGTTGGTGACAACGCTATCCACACTCAAAAATGCGCTACACATACAACGGAGAATTTAGTTTTCTTCTGCGGGGAACATGCAGACACATTATGTGGCCGATGTGTTTTATCTCGACACAAATCCTGTAACGTGATTGATTTATTTGAAGTTGAAATAGACGATGAGGAAGTTGGTACTTGCAAGTCTAATCTGAATGACCTAGAAATGCATCTTTCGTCTTTAGAAATCAAGATTGAGAAAACTACAGATTCAAACAAAATATGCCGGGAGGAGTTTCTTAGTGGACTTCAACAATTAAGAACGGAGATCAACACGTGGTTTGATTGTCTTCAAGCCCAATGTAAAGAACAATGCAACAAGACATATGAGACAAATACAAAGCGCCTTCAACATGTTTTGACGTTTTGTCAAGAACATATAAAACGCATTCAGCAACGACAAGAGTACATTGACAATTTATTAATGCAAAATCACACCAAAACGTTGTATGTTGTATTAAATCAATTAAACCAAGAAATCGATGAGTTAAAGTTGAAACTTAAATGGCTTTATAGCGAAAGCCATTTTAACGGATACGCATTCAAACGCAGCAGGGGCATAACGGAGTTATTGAGTGATCATGTTTTTGATATTGGTGGACTTGAAGAGTCATGTACTGGAAGTGACGAGATATGTTAGGACTCGAAATCACCAGTCGCGATAAATACACCACAAACGGTATTAATCTCCATAATTTGCAATTGTTGATACATGTACGCGTGGTAATCGCTCACAACTCATGTCGCGCTAACGGTGTGGTGTGCATAGAACTTCAAAAATATTCACTGTTTGTTCTTCATCGTCTACTTAAATGTAGTGTAGTTATTATAACTGGATTATAAGCACATTATTACTATTTACTATTGCAGATCCGAACTAGCAAGTCATGTTCAGGGCCCATTACATGTGCAGAAACAACGCAATCTGTGAAACACGAGGTTAATGTCGATACCGAAATGGACCATGTAAGAACTTCAGGAAAAGATAGTGATGATGGCAGTCTAAATACTGCCTAAAAATACAAAGCATTATTTAAGTGGCTAACAAGTAACACGCATATTACACATAGGAGTCGTGACATGTGTTTTATCAAATATTACTTGCAGTCAAAGGAAACGATTTATTCATTTAATATGCATCTATTATGTTTTCTATATCATTCAAAAATATATTGTGTAGTTATTGTAATAAAATGCTCTATTGTTTGTAATGTGTCATTTACTAAAGGTGCTATTTTTTCTTATTGAATTAGTGTTCCTTCATAGTGACTACTCATTATAACTATTTAGATAAAATATGAAGTAGATATATATGTACACACGCAATAATTAGATTAGGATTATAGATACATAGATAGATCTTTAACATCTGAAGATTGAGATTGAGAAATGTTAGTTAATTACAGAGCGGAAAGTAATTTTCTTTCTCGCGACGGACGAGGCAGTACATGTATTGGACAAATATGGTGACCGTTTTGGAGATACAACATTAACACGAAAAAAAATCAAATTGCAATTATTGGAGCACTGGAAAATGTCGCTAAAGCATTTTATACATTTACGCAACGTCCAGAGTTTAATTTTGCATTCAGGATCCTGGTTGTAAACTTAACATTAGAACTTATGCAAGGAGATATAAGAAACGCGAATGCTACATTTATAGCAGTCGGATCAACCCCACTAATGACGAAGCAAGTAGGTGCTGGTAAACAAATAAGCGACATGATTGGCGAGAACTATTTAAAAGAGTATAGATTTTCGATAAGTTAGGATGGTGCCATACAGCCTGGATAATGCCGGGTAATTCAAACCGGGTTGTGTGTCCGGAAGTGGATTGGAAACGTGTTCTTTCCTACAAGAGTTCGGACGAATCATACAGAAGAAAAAGTTGTGATGGAAGCTTATTTAAAGTGCTTCGCTGAAGCAGATCAAAGACAATGTGATGCATTGGATCAGGTAATCATAAACGACGGCAAAATAACTTTTAAACTAAACTATAACATGCATCATATAAAAGCGGGACAAAAATTGAACCTATGAATAATTTAAGCATTGTTATTCGGCTAACGTAAAATAAATGACTGCTAAAGATAACAGTGACAGGACATATCAAAATTCCTCAGTCAGTCTGAAATTATGTATAAGTTTGAAAAGCATATGGCGATCTGATAAATTGTTTGAATGTTGTTAGAAACGCTACTTGTTAGAGTCGCTGTTATTTCACATGAACGTGTCTTTTAAGTTGGTATTCCTTCATATCAAGTATGTTTTGTTTTTGTTCATTTAATTTACCGGCTTTAACGAATGATGCAATCGACGTAATCCAGTACCATCCCTTATCAAACCTTAGTTCGATCTACGACAAACGGCCTCAGGCGTAGCCCGCCATGTCATATTCGTTGAAGTGACGCTGACTTTCCAATGTATTCGTTACCGACGGGAAACAAAGTTAGATACATCTGAATGCCTTATCATTTATCTTTCTGCGTGTACTTTGTTTGTTTTTAAAGGTGTGATAATTAGAACAACATGTTACTAAATACTAAAAAAACAATGTCAGTTCTCTAGAAGTACTTATTTAAAGTTAATATTTTCAATAACGTGTACATATTTTGGTGCTTACTTCAGATCTATCAAGTGGAAGATTGTGCTGAATGGTTGTGTCAGGTATTAGAGACTTTCAAACCAGCGCATCTCAAAAGCATACTACTCGTAGATCATGATAGAAAAAACATTGAGAGGCTGAAATGGTTAATCGTGAAAATACGAAGCTGGAAAAGTTGTTCATTTGTATGACTCCATTTGTACACACATTTTAAATCAAAGCCGATAAAACAGCTTGTTTGGCTCAAACTACTTTTATAATTCATTGTATACAATAATATAGTATTTTGTTTTAACCTCTATAGATGTATAGCACCCAAATGTGCTTATCATACTTAATTGCAATATTACGTCATATATGTATTTTAACTATTCAAGAAATTATATATATTGATTTATATAGGACATTGTTCGCACACTGTAATCAGTAATTGTGAGAATTACATTGATGATTGACGTAACGTACAAATTGTCTGCTCCTTTTAACAAAAGTGAAAATATTAATAAGCTGGTGCAAGTATCAGTGCCCTAGGTAATTTAACTATTAGTTCTGATTAACGTTTAATGTACTGTTACATACTTATACCCGTACATAATTGCGGTGGTGTTGCTTTCCTTAGCACGTTAATTGTACTGATTTTGATAATATGTCTTAATGTATAAAAGCGCATTTGATGAGTCATTATAAATAGTATGACCATGGCTATGAATCAAGGGGAATTTTATAAATGATGTCTGCATGCTTCTAAAATATTTCATAATATCATAAAGTGTTTTAGGATGACCGTACGTGTACACCTTTTTGTTGATATGTTTTTTTTGTTTTTATACATGTACATGTTTTTGTACACCCTATCATTTTATCACGTTGTACCACGCTGAAGACTGTTTTTATAAAACAGTTATTGTAAAAAAATGAAATTAATTACTTTAATTCATAACAGTAAATATTCAGAACTCGTTAACAATACGAAAAACTGCAGAGGTGTTTTTACAATGCGGTTGCGACGTGGTAAATAAGAAATACCCTTATATCATTTGATTATTTTACTTCATTTGATAACGTTATTTTCCATTGTTTAGTGCACAATAGTTAATACAAAGATTCCAATGGAACTTGAGATTTGATAGATGGTATTGACAGGTATTGCATAGTACAAGAACTATTTATGCAGTATATGGTTTTATTGCTCTTTGTTTAATTGTCTTATAAGTTAAACATGAAAATATTTGTTAAATATGTATTTGAAGACATTCATTACTTACAGTGGCATCTTTTGGTTTATTTGTGTGTTCAGTTGTTAAGATAGATTTTCATTTTAGAAATAAATGTAGATACCAAGCTGTATTTTGCTTCAAATGATTTACAAATGTGTACTTGTTCACGCTTGATTGTATAATGTATATTGTGATTTTAAACTGTATTTGTTATGTTTATACTCTTATTTTATGGATATGTTCTTGATTGTGTATGATTTCATCAAGTTGCCAACATACGTTGTAACAAAAACTGTAATTATCAGACCCGTATTACCAACACGACAACAACGAAGTATTGAAATGAAATTATAGCTCGACTATAATTATTTTATAATACATAGTATAGACATTTTGAACACGTATATGAAGAGTGTTAAAACGGTCCCCTTAAACTGCCAAAGGAAAATAATGTGTGATTTAAATCTTCTAAAAAAAAGATGACGTGTTTATGCTGCTTACAGGATACTCGTTGGCCAAAATTACCAGATTAAATTATATTGTGACGAATTAAGGATTCTAAGTTGCGGGAAGACCACTGTAAAAAGGGTGTTATTTTAAATCAAAATCATTTAAATATTAAAGTTATTGGTGTGAAAACTTACACACATGGAAATCTTATTGCTTTAAATTTATATATTTACCAGTTTTAGTTTACAGTAATATATTGTCCATATATAGATTTTCATTTTTCTCTACTGAGATTTGTTTAAAACAAGAACTGTTTGTAATGTAAAGTAGTTACCCCATTTAGGTCGCAAGGTAAACTTGTTTTTAGCTTATCGATAAGTTTGACCTCAAACTTTGACCCTATGGTCCAATAACCAAAAGGGAACTACTTGTAGTCATAAAAAACCTACCTATTTAATTTTACGAACAATGGCCTTAGGGTTTAATAGTTATGCACAAGGTTTTACAACTATTGGTCATTTTGACCTTAATCTTTGACCCAAGGTATCGATATTCAATAGGAATGCTAGTCATGATCAACCTACCTAGCAAGTTTGACAAACCTAGGCATAATGGTTCTGTTGTTATTTTCCGTACAAGGTTTTGCATCTGTTTGGCATATTTTTTACATATTTTGGTCAGTCTGACCTTAACCTTTGACCGAATGACACAATAGTCAACTGGGATTGGACCGTCTGCCTACCAAGTTTTAATAAACTATTACTTAGGTTAGTTAGTTATTTCACAGAGAAGGTTTTACAAATTTTTGGTGGTGTTTCTTTTGGTCAGTTTTACCTTGACTTTTGAGCCAATAACCCCGTAATCATTCGGGATCCTCTACTAGTCACGACAAACCTATATACAACCTTTGAAGAACCTAGGCCTAAGGATTCTGAAGTTATTGCTCGGACAAGGTTTGTTCTACCGACAAACTTACCGACACACGGACCGATGGACATACAGATCGACATTTGCAAAGGAATATACACGTACTCCGCTTCTTCGAAAAGTGCATAATTATTGACGATTTTGGATATGATATGTTGATATTGTGTCGAAGTTTTAACATTATCAGTTGATAATAATGGTTTTCAAGTAATGTTCTTTTAAATGAAAGTAGAAGTTTAATAGATAGATACTTAATTAATTAATTAAATGGAGATGATAGGAAAGATCAGTCAATGAAATTAGAAGGATTACTTGAAGTTTAGTAAATAACCGCGAGTCGGGGGTGTCGCCTGACGGAGCATAACTCATGCACAAGCCTTATTTTAACTATTTTTAATGGGGGGCATAATTTAAGTACGATAAGATCAATTATGCCGAAACCCGAACTTAACCTTCCTTTTAGGCGTAAAAGAACATATATTTTTGTTTCAGGTAACCCGACCTACCCTTAAAAAAATGCCCTGACCCTGAAACATTTTATTGGATTTGTCAGATTGATTTTTGTTTTATTTACCTTTTTCAATAAATAAATGTGTTTTGGATAAATAATTGTTTTGTTCTGATAGTATCCACTTATAAACAATGTCTAAGGATATTAATGATATGTTTTGAATATTTATTGAGTTTTAAACTCTTCATGTTGACCATTTACCAAAAAAAAAAATCCCGACCTATCTACCCTATTTTGGGGGGCATGTTACCTGAAACAAACTTATTTTTTTACGCCTTATGACTACTAACACTTCCATAAAGTTTCATAATGATAGCACCAAAACTAATCAAGTTATTGTCTGCACAAGCCTTTTTAAGGGTCATAACTCAAGAACGATAAGAGCACTTATATAGAAAACCGAAGATGACCTTCCTTTTATGCTTACTAACACTTTCATTAAGTTTCATAATGATAGCACACTAATTTCTTAAGTTATATTCTGCACAATACTTATTTGAACTATTTTTAATGGAGCAAATCTCAAGTATGATAAAGCAATTATGCCGAAAATCGGACTTAATCTTCCTTTCATGGCTACTGACACTTTTTCAAAGTTTCATAAAGATTGAACTAAAACCTATCAAGTTATTGTCTGGACAAGCCTTATTTCAACTATTTTTAAAGGGGGGGGGGGGGGGCATAACTCCAGTAACTTTACCGTCCTTTTATGACTACTTACGCTTCCATAAAGTTTCATAATGATGGCACAAAAATTTCTCAAGTTATTGTTTGCACAACATGAAGGACACGCCCACGCCATCGCCGCCGAAAAAACCGCCGACGACAACGGCATCGCCCCCAAAAGTAAACCTTTTATGCATTCTATACACAGAGGATGACGTCACACGCCAAACCTCTGTACTTAACCGCATTATTTCGCCCCAAACGGCGAAATGTGCTTACGCATGAAGTTGTTTCATGGAAATACTTTATAGATACCATTAATCAGGCTAATATTAAGTTAATGATAATAGTTGAATATATTTATTTTAAATAAAATACCAGTAGTTCGCGTTTAACGCTGTTTAGCCTGTTTATTATAAAAAGATTCTTTCACTTTCGTTTTGTGTGAAAATTCAAGGTTAGATGCCAGTAAATCCAATTCCATAGGGTCCCATTATATAATGGCGAACTTTCAGATTTCAGTTTGTGTAAGCTTGCTGTCAGTTTAAAGATGAATCTTTCCTCTTCCAAAAATTGAAATAAAAATATATGGCATGTTACTTGTAAGAAAATGCAACTCACCTAATTGCAGAAACCGGTAGAAACTAGGCTTCGGCAGTAATGACAAAAGCCCCATGCCACAGTAATGCACCTATCAATATTTTCCCACAGGGGGGGGGGGGGGGGGTGCGGCGGGCATATACGGGACTTTAAACTGAAAGTTATTCCCGACAGGCTGGCGTTTGACATCTCAAAGCTCATCTTTCGAGTTAGCGTCCAAAGAAATGCATCAAAATATTCTAAACACACAGAGGGTTATATCTAACTATGTTAAGGCTTTTGAATGCATTTGGAAACTATTTTTAGTACTAGAACTTCCGGAATAAACATAGAATCGGCAGTGTGTTGTTTTCATCTTGGCTATACTGAATCCATTCGAAGCACATATCAAGACACAACATCTGGCGACGAGGACTTTTTATACATTCGAATGAACTTTTTGTGATTAACAAAATGGATCACGGACTACCCTCCTTTCCGTCATTTGATTGCGAAACAGACAAATCAAATGCAGGTACCAGGTGGCAGAAATGGCTGTCGAGATTAGAGAATCTCTTCATTGGTATGAAAGTCACAGACAACGACCAAAAACGCGCGTTGTTACTGCATTACGCCGGCGTAAAGGTCTACGACATATACGACACTGAGAAAAAGGATACGGAAACGACGTACGCCGCAAGGAGGAAAGTGTTGAATGACTGTTTCTCTCCTAAGAAAAATGTCCAAATGGAGAGATATAGGTGTCGGTCCTGCAAACAGAAAGATAATCAGTCGTTAGATGAGTTTGTAACTGAACTTCGCACACTTGCGAAAAACTGTTCATTAGCAAAATTATGCAAACACGCTGATGCCCACAATCGCGGTCAAGGCCACGCGTTCAATAATCCTGAGCGCCCAAAACGGACATCTTTTACAACACAGAAATGCAGAAATTGTGGTGGAGAGTACCCACATAAGCAAGGTTGTCCAGCAAAAGGGAAACTGTGTAACAATTGCGGAAAACCGAACCACTTCAAGAGAGTATGTCAACAGCGCCAGTCAAAACCGAAACAGGTGCGCGAGATTAAAGGCTGTGAACCGAATCAAAGTAGCGATACTTCCGACTGGAAGTCGGAATACTGTTACGCAGTTGGCTCCACGCCAAACAAGCGTGAAGCACCACAGACCGTTGTGTACGCTAACGTACATAAGTTATCATTGTTGATTGACACTGGAGCATCAGTCAATATACTTGACGAATCAAGATACACAAAAGTCGGATCCCCGACAATTAAAACGAAAAGGATACCTAAACACATCCCATATGGGTGTGGGCCTGAATTAAGGGTGAATGGAAGGTGCGTTGTGCAACTAGAGAAAAATGGAAAGATCACAGCTGAAAACTTCTATGTGGTAAAAGGAAACCACGGTTGCCTAATAGGATATAAAACAGCGTTAGACATGCAGCTGATTGAAATTGTGCACAAAATTGAAATTAAGAGCATCGAAACCAAATATCCCGGCATATACACTGGCATCGGAAAGCTAAAGAACAAGACGGTCAAGCTACACATCAACAAGAATGTAAAACCTGTTGCTCAGCGCAACAGAAGGACACTTGAGAGACAAAGTGGGGCATGAAATTGAAAAACTTGTCGAGGAAGACATTATTGAAAAAGTTGAAAATAAAGCGACACCGTGGATATCGCCGATAGTGACACCACCTAAGAAAGATCAAAATGAAATCAGGATGTATGTGGACATGCGTGCAGCAAATGCTGCAATATAACGGGAACGCCATCTGCTTCCTACAATAGACGAATTGGTGTCGGACCTGAACGGAGCATGTGTGTTCAGCAATCTCGATCTGAAATCTGGGTATCACCAGCTTGAACCTGACGAAGAAAGCCGTTACATAACCACATTTAATACACACATGGGTATGTATCTACAGATACAAAAGGCTGAATTTCGGTGTTTCATCTGCGTCGGAAGTATTCCAGGCTACAATAAGCTCCTTGATAGAAATATATCTGATGACATTATTGTGGTTGCACGTTCCCAGGAATCACATGATAAAGCGCTCCATAAAGTGCTGGATATTTTGCACAAAAATGGATTAACTCTGAATAAAAAGAAATGTGAATTCAACAAATCCGAAATCACGTTCTTTGGTGTGGTGTTTAAAGGTGACGGAATCTCAGCTGATCCGGAAAAAGTGTCTGCTATAAAAAAACATTGACACCCCAAAGAATGTCACTGAACTGAGAAGCTTTCTTGATATGACAAGCTATTGTTCAAGATTCAAACAGGATTACGCAACAATAACAGAGCCATTACGTCGACTGACACTCAAAAATACAGAGTGGTGTTGGAAATGCGAGCAGCAGGGATCATTTGAGACACTGCAACATGAGCTCTCAAGTGAAACAGTTATGCGGTACTATGACCCAAATGACATGATAGAGCTAATCACGGATGCGAGTCCGGTGGGGCTTTCCGGTATCCTGTCACGGGGAGAGAAAGTAGTGGCTTACGCTGGCAGAGCCCTGACTGAAACAGAAACGCGATACAGCCAAACGGAAAGAGAAGCGCTAGCAGTGGTATGGGCATGTGAACATTTCTACATCTACCTTAGAGGTGCTCCTCACTTCACAGTGATCACAGACCACACACCATTGGAGATGATATGGCAAAAGAAACAGCCACCGTTGACAATTGAACGCTGGGGCTTGAGACTTCAACTATACAAGTACACAATCAAATACCGCCCAGGGAAAGACAACCCGTCATACTAAATGTCAAGACATCCGATAAAAAGTAACACTGTTTGCAAAAATGTTGCTGACCAATACGTCAATTTCATAGCAAACGAAGTGTTGTTAAAAGCAAAGACGTTAGATGAAGTAAAAATAGCGACATCGAATGACAAAACAATGTGCGAGTCAATTGAATACACGCAAAATGGCAAATGGCATGAATTGAAACACGTTAGTGATCCCGACATCGATAATGAAGAACTCATGCCACTGAGAAACACAAGAGATTAATTAACCGTACTCACAAACAACATCTTGCTGAGAGACAATAAACTAGTTTTACCCAAGTCGCTTAGAGAGCGATCCGTCACGAAGGGCACCAGGGTATGACGCGGACAAAGAGTTTCATTCGCTCAAAGGTGTGGTACCCATCTTAAATGACTACGTAGAGAAAGCCATACGCCACTGTGTTGCTTGTCAGCTGGTCACGAAGGAACATAGACCCTGTGAACCACTGAACATGTCGGAGTTGCCTTTAGGGGCTTGACGCAACTTGAGTGCCGATTTCTGCGGTCCACTGCCGAGTGGGGAATACCTGTTTGTCATCATCGACGAGTATTCAATGTATCCGGTGGTGAAAATAATCAAGTCTTTCTCGGCAAATACAGTCATATCAGTGTTGGACATAGTAATCTGTATTGGATATATCGAGTAGAAAATATCTCAGTTTGCTGATGATACGTACATCATTGTTGTCCGATAATAAAGAAAAATCAATGAAATGTTGTATGAACTTTCTTTAATTTTCATAAAACAAGTACAATATGGATATAATCTTTAAAATACATTGTACAGTTCTCGTGCTATTAAAATCAAAATCAGCTTACTTGGGGTATAACTCGATTCAAAGTGTTGGGCATTGGTTTTGATAAAGATCTACAGAAGTTGATTATGTTATTTTTACCGAGAAATTTAATCATTATATAATGTAAGTGGAATAATGCTGTACTTAAATCAATTAGAATTATTGTGTTTAAGTCATTGCTGGATGTACTTCTTATATGTGCATGCACTCATTGTGTGTGTAAAATTTCAATACCAATAGAAGAAACTTTCAAAACCTTTACACACATTGATATGATTGGGAAAACAAAACATATCAATAAATCAAAAGTCAAACTCTTTGAACAAGTGGTCTTAATATGGTGATGTGAATATTCAAACAAAATTAAGATTTCACGGCAAAGAAAAATATTGACTTGATGATGTAGTGACAGTAATTTTGCAATGTTTGTTCGTTCAATGTTTAAAGGGGCATATCGACGGAATTTTGTTTACAAATAAGACACATATTAAAACAAGATAATGTCTATGTCTTTCGTCTGGGCCTGACAATACATACAATGCAATTTTAAAATAAATACTAAAAATATAATAAATAAGTGTTGAAGAGTTTAACGTTTACATAGTAAACACATGCAGCATAAAATATACATTATTTACACTCTGTTGACAAGCCACATTGTATAGTGGTGATAAAAAATTTTTTTTTTAGAAGGGTCACAAATACTCATCGATCACAACTAGATCCATCCCAGGTAAGCACATAATTTGCATATAAATTACATGCGTTTAATATTCATAAGGAGGAAAACGGGTGGCCAATCATTGAATGCTTAATATTACGCCACTTAATTATACTTAAATTTCTACCTTAGCGAACTTTCCTACACAATATAAAACACTGACCAATGAATAGTTAATTTTTCTCCGTACACCTAAAAATTCTGATTTCCCACTTCAACCAGGTTTCTTTATCAGGCCACTCTCACTTCTGTCCTTTCTTGGAAACATTTTCAGATTTCTGGTGCGAGTAAGAATGCATAACCTGCAATTAAAAGGAAATCAATTTACAAGTAATTTAAATTGATGTTTCACATGTGTTATAAATGATGTTACACATTTTCAAATATATTTCACTATATAAAAGTAATATAAATTAATGTATTATGTTGACTTAATATACACAATCATTTTTTTTTTTACTTTTTAGTTTATTTGGTTATTATTATACATTTTTGTACATTTATTTTATTTTGACTTTAAAGGCTAGTGAGAACACCTTTTAACACTAAATGACTATTAAGCAGAAAAAACTTTAATTCATTAGACGATGGAATTATAAATAAATTTATATTGGAGCGACGATTTGTATTATTATTAGGTAGACTTGTTAGACTGCAAACCTAAATGCGTAAACTAGCAACGTATACTGCTGGCGTTGTCAGTTTTCTTTTAGTTATATTGTGTTATAAGAGCGCGAGATAATCGTTAAGTTCTACTCGACTTTTGCTGGCATAAGTTGCCAATGTGATCAAAGTATGTGCCGGGTACCAGACTGTCATAAACGAACACTAAATAGTGCAGTTTAACCTGTGACGTCATTGATTCGTCATACACCTACAGCTTAAATGGTAGGCGGCGTTAGAATCGAAAGTTCATTATAACAAAAGGTAAAACTGTGTTTTCACGATAGTATACTATCTCCATTCAGCTTGTTAATAATGTGCTTATAATTATATATCAAAGATGTTGCTTGAACATCAACACCAGTCTATTGACTGCCCAAAAATGTTATTCACTAAACCAACTTTCGTTTAGTTAAAGCAAGCTTTTTTGCAATGATTTTGCAATCCGACTGTCAGTGCTTAACTATTTAAAAGTAACTTAGAATAAAAACAAATATAGCTATTCTGTACAGAACCGCGCATCAGCTCTAATATGTTTATTTTGGGACACTAAATGCTGTTCCACCTTCAAACTTGTAGATCTGTAGAATTGGAAAAGGAAGTCGTCTAAATGTGGCCCAATATTTTGAATCAGTCATTAATATGTATTCAATGTTGAGATTGGCAATTATTGGTGTTGGCTAACATGGGAGCAAACTATAACGTAATTGGTTAAACATTGTTACAAACAAATATGATTTATATAAAAAAAAAAATTCAGATGCCCTTTTAACTTTAATTTCAGTAATATGGAAATTAAATACGCATGTGTGGGCCAAAAAACAGCCTGTTTTACTAGAGCGCAAATATGCGTAAAAACATAGTCAGATAACTATATCATGTCAGGTAAAGTTTAAGGTTGTGTTTTAAACTTATGAACTTTTAAACAGAAATCAACCCCTTGTGCTTTAAATAAATATTTTATAAGTATTAATTTCATATTAAAAAATCAAAGAAAATAAACAAGGACATTACAAATTGTCAAATTTATATCAAAACATGAAAATCAGTGAATGGGCCTCTGCGAAGGACGTCATCAAAAGTTGCCCACAAACTTACAGGAAGTTGAAAAAAGATCAGGAAGTTGAAAAAAGATCAAGGTCTTTGACACTATGTTGGGTTATGTTTATTTTCAGGTCAGATTACAGATTGCCAAATAAATATTGACAATTTTTACAAATAAAATAGTTAGTTTACATTCAGATCGATTTTATGTGATTTGTTCATATTGTCAAAAGTGTGGTTTTATGCGCATGCGAAAAGTCGAATGCTTAATACCCACAAACTTGCAGGTGTAGAGGCTAAATATATGCATGTGCTTAGAATACTTGAATTTAATATTGAGATGGAGAGTACCTAAATTTGGACATATAGTGATTGTCTGTCCGTCCATGACAAGGCTAAGCAGATTTTACCATTTTGTCTAGCCCCAACGCTGCTAGGACACATGGATACTTACAATGCTGTTGTATAATTATGACCATTCCCTATCCACCCATATCACCCAACCTCACTTTGACCTTGGCCTTGACCTAATGTGCACTTGGAATAATTTAAATAGGCTGTTTCTTGGTTAACTAGAGTTTACCGTTTCGTCTAGCACCAACACCTCTTGATGCAACACTTGGATACTTAAATAGTTGTTGCTTATGAACATCCCCAATCCACCCATATCACGCAACCTCACTTTGACCTGGACTTAATTTGAGCGTAGAATGATTCAAATGGGCTGTCCAGCACTAACCGGGACAAGTGTGTTTATCAAACACAGTGTCTTGTTTTTCTTTCTTTGCTTACCCTTTACTGGTTTTTAGTTTCAAAGTTTTTCCTGTTACGCTTTATTAATCTGAGGACTGTTTTGGTTTCAACCCCCACATGTAAATGTTTACATTTGAAAGGAAGACAAAATCAATTGTAAGAAAGTGAATTAATACCCAATCGATTCTGTTGAAACTTGCCATATGTGCATGAACCAATATCATCAAATTAATGGTTTTGATCATACAAACACATTTTTTTCAGGTGTCCTGATTTTAATTACTGTCCGGATTTACATACATAGCAAGTATTGCACATAATAATTTATGTGTTGATTGCAATTTGCAAATGAAGTGTTTACAGGGTACATAATGTCATGTAAGCGCTGAGTGCCACAAACTATAGACTGATTTTGTTGAAGACTGTGTCACAGCATTTAGGAAAAGGAACAGTTCTAGTTTTGAAAGTGTCATAAAATTTAGAGTAATGAAAAGTGTCCCAATATTAGAGCTTTAACGATTTAGTGCTATTTTATTGTGCCCCCCTTCGAAGAAGTGGGCGTATTTTGCTTTGCACATGTCTGTGTCTGTCGATCCGTAGACCATTTCATTTCCGCACGATATCTTGAGAATGCTTTGACCTAAGATCATGAAAGTTGGTACACTGGTTACTTGGGAGTTCAAGGTCACCGTTGCTAAAAATAGAAAAATGGTTTCCCCTCTGTTACTTGAGAACGCATTGAGATATTTTAATGAAATTTTGTACATACATACGTTACATCAAAACCTCACTTGGGATTGCATATGGGGTGGGTTGGGTCAAGGTCACCATTACTAAAAATAGAAAAAAAAGGTAGACCATTTTGTTTCCTCATGATTTCTTGAGAACGCTTTGACCTACGATTATGAAAGCTGGTATGCTGGTTACTTGGGAAGAACCCTATAAATGTTGAGGTCAACAGGTCAAAGGTCAAGGTCACCATTGCTAAAAATAGAAAAACAGTTTCCCCTCAATAACTTGAGAAAGCATTGAGATAGTTTGATGAATCTTTATACATAGATACCTTACATCGAGACCTCTCTTTGGATTGCATATGGGGTGGGTGGTGTCAAGGTCAAGGTACCGTAACTAAAAGTAGAAAAACGGTTTCCGCTCAATAACTTAAGAATGCATCAAGATATTTTCAAGAAACTACATTCATAGATACCTTATATTGTGACCTCGCTTGGGATTGCGAATGGGGTGGGTGGGTTCAAGGTCGCCATTACTAAAAATAGAAAAACAGTCTCCACTCAATAACTTGAGAACGCGTCCAGATATTTTAATGAAACTTCATACATAGATACCTTATATTCAGACATCGCTTGGGATTGCATATGCGGTGGAAGGGGTCAAGGTCACCGTTAATTAAAATAGAAAAAAATGGTTTCAGCACAATAACTTTAGAATGCATCAAGATATTTTAATTATACTTCATACATATATACCTTATGTCGAGACCTCGCTTGGGATTGCATATGGGATGGGTGGGGTCAAGGTCACCGTTGCTGAAAATGGAAAAACATTTTCAGCTCAATAACTTGAGAACGCATCGAGATATTTTAATGAAACTTCATTCAGCGATACCATATATCGAGACCTCGCTTGGGATTGCATATACAAAAAATCTTAACGATTGCACATATTCACAACTTGTCTGCAAGTCTGGGGGGGGGGGCATACATGTTTTACAAACATCTCTTGTTTCAATTTTAAGTATCATTTGGTTGAATGATTAGATTCATTGTGGCTTTTTTCAAACCTGTTTTTATGTATTTCATTTTAGTCATGACTTGAATATGGTAAAGACTGCATAGATGCTGAATGCCAAGTTTTTTATAAGGCCAGAGTTTTTTAATCAATTGTTAATCTGATATTTTTTGGAAAAATCGGTTAGGAGGAGGGAATAAAACTAAAAATAGATGCCGAAAAACAAGGCATAGGGGGAAAAAACTATTCATTTCTTAGATTTTTGTTGTTGTTAATTTTCACTATTTTAGATATAATCTTTAAAAAACTATACAGACTACAAGCCTTTCAGCGTGCTTACTTTTTTAGCCGGATTTTTCTATGAAAAATCTCGGCTTATAGATTGGCGAAAACCGGTCAGTAAGGCAGGCGGGCGGTTGGGCGTTGCGAAGTCGTTAACAATTTGCGTTTAAGTTGAGTATTCCTGTCATATTTTCAAAAGTTCTTGGTCAATCTTCATGAAACTTGACAGAAATGTTCCTTGGATGGTCCTCTACCAAACCTGTGGAAATGGTTCCGCTTCACTGCACAAGATGGCCACCAGAGCTAAAAATAGAAATATATCTTAACACCATTTTCGTCTAAACCTTTGGCTAGATTTTCAAATAATTTTAGACAAATGTTCGTTTAGTGTTCCTCGACCAATCTATTGAAATGGTTCCGCCTCACTGTGCAAAATGGCCACTAGAGCTAAAAATAGAATTTTCGTTAAAGTTTAGTATTCCTGTCATATTTTCTAAAGTTCTTGTTCAATTTTGATGAAAGTACCAAACTTATTCAAATGGTTCCGCCTCACAGCACAAAATGGCCACTAGAGCTAAAAATAGAATTTGCGTTAAAGTTTTGTTTTCCTGTCACATCTTCAAAAGTTCTTGGTCAATCTTCATGAAACTCATCAGAAAAGTTTCTTGGATGGTCCTCAACCAAATCTGTGAAAATGGTTCCACTTCACTGCACAAGATGGCCACCAGAGCTAAAAATAGAAATATGTCTATACGCCACTTACTTATAGACCTATGGCTAGATTTTGAAATAATTTCACACCAATGTTCGTTTAGTGATCCTCTACCAAACTTATTGAAATGGTTCCGCCTCACTGTACAAGATGGCCGCCAGAGCTAACAACAGAAATATATCTAAACACCACTTTAGAAATATGTCTAAATGGCATTTTCTTCTAAAACTATGGCTAATTTTTCAAATAATTTTACACAAATATTCGTTTGTATGTCCTGTACCAAAATTATTTAAATGGTTCCACTCCTCTGCACAAATGGCAGATAGAGCTTTGTACATTTTCCCCCAGTGCCACAATTAAAAAAAAGCGGGAGGGGGATTTTAGGAATGCCCTTCGTCTGTCCGTCCGTCCATTTGTCCGTCCGTCGGTTTTTGTGTCGCGCATAACTCAAAAAGTATAACTGCTAGAGTGATGAAACTTAATAAGCATATTCATCGGCATCGGGGCTTGTGCACCTGGGTATCTTGGTGCATTTTTTCCGACATCAGCGGAGTTATGGCCCTTTTTTAGCCAAAAAAAAATATTTTGGACTTGTGTCGCGCTTAACTCAAAAAGTATTGCTGCTAGAGTAATGAAACTTAACAAACATATTAATCAGCATGTGAACTTGTGCACCTGGGTATTTTGGTGCAGTTTTTTCATATATCAGTGGAGTTATGGCCCCCTTTTTAGCAAAAAATGACATTTTTGGACTTATGTCGCACATAACTCAAAAAGTATTACTGCTGGAATCATGAAACTTTATGTGCATATAATTCAACATGTGAACTTGTGCACCTGGGTATTTTGGTGCAGTTTTTTCTGACACCAGCGGAGTTATGGCCCTTTTTTAGCAAAAAATGACATTTTTGGACTTGTGTTGCTTGTAACTCAAAAAGTATTAATGCCAGAGTGTTGAAACTTTATAATCATATTTATCAGCATGTAAACTTGTGCACCTGGGTATTTAGGTGCATTTTTTTCCAACATCAGCATAGTTTTGTGACAACCAGCAGAATGTGGGGCATCCATGTCCTACGGACACATGTCTAGTTCAGACTATTTTGCTAATGTTTATTATATTATGTTTTATTTATTTCATGCACATGTCTTTGTAAAGCACATTTCTTTCACATAAAATCATTTATAGTGCAATAGGAATCCAATTTTTGGACAATACAGGCTCTTTAACAGTCTGCTTAGAAGGATGTAGTTTCCTTCAGACTAGTTATTGCCCCTTTTTAGCTCACCTGAGCACAACTAGCTCATGGTGAGCTTTTGTGATTGTCCGTCGTGTGTGCGTCCGTCCGTCGTTTACTTTCAATTCAAAC
This sequence comes from Congeria kusceri, assembly GCA_027627225.1. NCBI lineage: Eukaryota > Metazoa > Mollusca > Bivalvia > Myida > Dreissenidae > Congeria > Congeria kusceri. The sequence continues at coordinate 54,013,140 of CM051034.1, forward strand.
AACATCTCTTAAACCACTTGGCAGATTTTCACAAAACTTCACAGAAATAATAATTGGGTGACCCTCTTTCAAAGTTGTTCAAATTGTTATGGTCCGCTGCATATGTAGGTCACCAGAGCTAAAAATAGATTTAAAAAGTGTAAACTTGAAAAATCTTCTCTGAAACCACAGGGCCCAGACGTTTTATATTTGGTATGTAACATCCTATAGTGGTCCTCTACACAGATTGTTCAAATTATGCCCCTAGGGTCAAAACACGCCACGCCCCAGGGTCACATGTTTTATATAAACTTAAATAGCAAAATGTTTTTCTCCTGAAACCGCAAGGCCCACAGGTTTGTATTTGGTATGTAACATCCTATAGTTGTCCTCTACAAAGATTGCTCAAGTTATAACCCACGGATTTAAATGACCACACTCCAGGGGTCACATGGTTGATATAGACTTAAATAGGAAAATGACTTTAAAATTATTCTCCTCTGAAGCGGCAAGGTCTAGATGTTTCATATTTGGTATTTTACATTGTATAGTGGCCCTCTACAAATATTGTTCAAATTTTCTCCTTGTGTCAGAACTGGTCACACCCCGGGGTGGCATGGTTTATATAGACTTAAATAGCAAAATGACATTAAATTTCTTCTGCACTGAAACCGCAAGGCCCACAGCTTTGCTGTATTTGGTACATAACATTGCATAGTGGTCCTTTCCAAAGATTGTTCAAATTAAGCCACTGGGGTCAAATCTGGTCACATGGTTTATATAGACTTCAATGGCAAAATGACTCAAATTCTTTACCTAAAACCGCTAGGCCCTGAGGTTTGTTCAGGATTGTTTAAATTATGCCCCTGGGATAAAAAAAGGCCACACCTCGGGGATGCAAATTCCAATTGGGTTACAAGGTCTCAGGTGAGTGTCTTAGGTCCTTTACGACCCTCTTGTAAGCTCACCTGAGCGAGGGTGAGCTATTCTGGTCAGTCACCGGCTTTAGTCGTTGTCAACTATTTACTTTAACAACTTTTTCTCTGAACTGGCTTGGTTGATTTTAACCAAACATGGCAGGAATGTTCCTGGGATGATCCTTAAACAATTTCCTTCAATTCTTTTGAATAAATAGTAAACTCTGGTTGCCATGGTTACCAAAACCTTTAAAAAGGTGGACAACTTTAAAAATCTTCTTTTCCTAAACCACTGGCTGGATTTCAAAATAGATTCACAGATATGTTCCTTGGATGATCCTCTATCAAATTTGTTCAAATTATTTTGATTAGTTACAAAAATGGACATAAGGGTTTTGCAGTTTTCCTTATATTGCAATATTGAAAACTTTTAAGTCTTCTAGTCCCAAAACTACATGATTTTTAGCTCACCCAGGGGTTTCCCTGTCGATCGCCACCAGGGATCTCTCTCTGGTTTGGGGGAAGAGTACCTGTACCCTCAGGCGAGGGAATTTTAGCGTCGTTTTACAAAGAAAGGGAAATTTTGACTTAGCAAACGAGTCAAAAATAAAAACTATTAAATATATTTTTTAAATCACTTTATTTAGTCTAAGTCTTTACCTGACAACTTTATTCATGAAAATTATCAATAAATTGAATATTATATTAACTAGTCAAATTTTAACAATCTACGGTCTACCACTTGAACATTATAAGGTGGAGCAGTGCAACAGATAAATTTTCTTGCAATTTAATAGATTTTCACTTCCGATTTTTAAATAGTTTTTTAACTTCCAATTTGTATCCTTAATTAATTTTGTTAAACTACTTATACTAATTCTAATACAGTAATAAACTGTGTTTTCGACTCTAAGACACGGTATTTGTGCAATTTTGCTTCACCTGTTTTAATAACTTTTAAGCAGAAGCCATTTTCCCAAAACAGAAGTTATGGTTCCCGGCAAACAAGTTAGCAGTTTACTGTATGTAAATGAAGTTTTATTATGAAAGCACAAATACTCGGAAACCAGACAAGTCAAAACGGTCATTTAACATAACCATGAGATGTTCTTCGGATTTTATCCATAACCGTTTGTCACAGTGCTTAAGTATATCTGATCCCCGAAAATTAATCCCATAAACAGCACGAAAACAAATTCGATGGCAGTTCATTTAGGGGAAATTTTGGCCTAAAATGGGGGAAAAATATATACTTTTTCATTGGGGGAATGATGCCGAAAAAACAGAGATCGAGACCCCTGGCCACTGTTACCAAATGCAACAAATTTGCGAAAGTGGCGACAAAATTTCAAAAGTCACAATTTTTCCTGGCAACAAAAATATTTTGTCGATTTATATCCAATACGAGAATGTACTGCGAGCCAGGCGTAAGTGGCCAGCGACAGTCTATTTACAGTATTGATTTTTTATAGCATAAGCGACCCACAGGTCGGAGTGCATAAATGGAGTCACTGAACCGTGTTATTGGTGCATGATGTTTGTAAAGCAATTGACAACTTTATTGGGGGGGGGGTAATTAGCGGATTAATGGATGGTGATTACATCGACATATGATCTTGAACAATCAGTTAGTGAGATTATTAGTACCGAAATTTCGTTAAGGCCTAAATTAAAGTTAAATTTGTTTGCCTTTTACCGACCGACCCACAAGAAAGCCGCTGACTCAAAAATTAATCTTGCAAAATCTGCGTTAATTATTTTTTTAGTTATTTTTTTTTTCAGCTTTAAATGTTGTATTTTTTAACTTTCATAGACTACAATTTTGATCATTAAGATGCTTGAACAAAAGAGTATAATACGTTTGAGTGTGAAAACAAGCGCCTAGTGACTGGATACTAGTAAACATGGTTTGTTTCACGTTTTGTCGTGTACACGCCGGTCGACGTATTACGTCATTATCTGTGTATAGAATAATGTTTTGTTTTGAGGTAAATACCAGTAAATATTAGGGTGGTCCCCTTGAAAGTTGTAGTATGTGAAATAATTTGTTTTTTCTTCTGCCAAAAGAAAGAGACATTTCGCATAACGGACACTAGTTTAAACGGTTATTTCCTGAAACGACATGTCTTTTGTGCAATTTTGATGTATCATGACACCGAATTACTTGAAATTTGAGTATTGAGCATTTTATGTATAGGTAGCATGTGCTTTTGTCGAAATCTTGACTACACGGGTGACTACAATCAAGTGAGATGAATTTTCTTAGAAGTAGCATAACATGTCTTTTTTTTATTTTAAATTTTGAAATCAGACCATCATTCCAAAGAGATCAGACTCGCAATATCCGAATCAACGAAAAGTGGCGAACGATGCCAGGAAATGTTGCTGTTTTACAATGGGACAATATGGAGATTTGATTTACCGGTTTCTAACCTTCAGCGTGTTTGTTGAAATCAATAAATACATACAAAATTCATAAAGTTGGAACAAGTAAAACTTGGGATGTATTGTATTGTATAATCTATTGTGCGTGGTAGACAAGAATAGGAAAATTACGAACACAGTTTCGATTTCAGTTATCAAATCAATAAGTGGCAGTGCTGAAAAGTTTCACCCTGATATGAAAAATTAAAATGCTTACAGCGTAGAAAGACTGTTGGCGACAAAAGAAATATAAATCATGTGCATTATGAGTGCATTTTTGTTTGAATGGAGTTAAATTTCCCACCTTTAAACTTTATAATTGGGCTTTTTATTCAATAGCATACAAAATCATAATCAAAATGATTTGTAAGTAACGAGCACATATTTGTTTTGAGCTAATTTGCAAACGTAATAACATACATGTACATGCCTGTTAGCATGTCAATGTGCAACGGGCCAGAATAGCCATCGAAGCGTAGTAGTTAGGAGCATGGATTGTTAGTGCTTCGTAGTTCACTGAGTCAAGTGTAGGTCGTACGATGCAAGCTCTCGATTTTCCATACAACAGTTTGAAATTAATACATTGCAGTAATTTGTTGTCATAATGTTCAGAATTGGATTTTGTAAAAAGAACAATCACTTTCGCATCGAGTCAAAATGACCGATGTAGCTCATTAATTTAGCGGTCTTATTCCATGAAACTCATGAGAATATTTTTGTGACATACAAGTAAATAGCAAAAGTAATGGTGTCATTAGTTTAAAATTATGTTTTAAATAAATTGACTTTTGTAGAAACTGTGAGTGTAATCAATCACAAGATATACATATTATATATATTAGTTATATTAAATAATTAAAATGCAAGAAAACAGGTGTGAAATTTTGCTTTTTGAAGAATGATCCCTTCTGGTTTCGATATACTGACTAATAGCCTGCAAAAAAAGAAGTAGTTTTTCGCTATACCTGTTTTGGAAATTATCCTCTATAAAGGCTGTTGGCTTCCGCCCACAGTCTAAAAAGATAATGTCAGCACTGGCTTTGTTAAGGAATAATTCTTCTATCAGTCTAGCAACTGTTCTTTGTTAAACTGTCATTTCCGAAAGCACAGTTTATATTTGAGGAGACAGCGATATCCAAATTAACAACATTTCTATTTTCTAATTTGTGACATTTTCATCAAATTATTTTTGATTTTCGATTTATTGATTTGACATTTTTCTAGTCAAACAGTATGTATTTATACTGCATTAATATAATTTGGAGTGTCTAGTCAGTGCAGCAATTGATAATAATACACATGTTTTCTTTTCAGACAGTATGTATCTATCAGGGATCATCCTAGCCCAAAATTTTACGGAGAAGTGACTTCTCCTTTGCCGAATTCAGGGAGAAGTTTATTGATAACTGACACTGGCGCAAAGCAGCTATTTAGCCAATCAATCAATTGAATTATTTGTAATTAATTAATTACAAAGACTAAAACCTGTAGTAATGAAAGATAAACACAAAATAGCTTTATACGTTTATTGGTATTAGAAGCAGTATTTTCAAAAAACAAGCACTCATGTTTATGTTTATGACAATTGATACTTACACTTCATAAGGCAGTCACTGGTTTCCTTTAAAATAATGTCATGATATAAAGAGTATATTTTACAATGTAAATTATTTACGCCCTTGATATTTCTCCTAATAACGCTACATGTTATACATTGCTCAGGTAGACAAGTACCAGTATTGTACACCAGTTGGTTGTCACCAAGCTGCACGTGGAAATCGTGCAACATAATTTTACCGCTGTTAGTCGGCGTCAGAACAAAGAAACCGCAGGAGAATGAAATAACGTTGTAATGGTGTCTTGTGTTGTTCAATGCTTTTGTTTGGATGACGTCATTTATTACAAAATGGGAATTATCTGTTACTTTTCACGCGCGGTGTTTGTTACGATTGTGTTAATTACGGAAATGGACACTAAGTGATCAGTGTATCTTTTTGTTTTTATTTTAAATTAATTGTCAGTTCTAAGGTCAAACATCGAAATTAAGCAAGCAGCAAATATTCATAGCCTGAATATAAGTATGTACGTAAAACGGTAATAATAACTCTGAACGACTGTAAATTCTAGTGTAAACTGGTTGATCATATCGCCCAGTGTGCACTCGCTTTCTTGGTTCCCGACAGCCTTAGCTAATAACAGATTTACTTTGAAAGTAACAAACTTTCCCACGCTGTCAACAGAGCGATTATGGGTAATTGAAGCATCGTTATCTCCACAATCAGAAAACCATGACAGTAGTGGGCATAAGATGAGAGGAATAAGCATTAGTATTGAAAATTTTCGGCGATTTTGATTTCGCTTTGATCAGATCACAGGGCGAAGTCAGACACCATAGGGCGACGATTTCGCCCATGTCGCCCTCGAGGATAATCCCTGTCTATGCTGTATTAATTAATAAGTGTGTCTAGTAAAATCAGACATTGGTATAAAATAGAATACATGTACTTCACAAATTGTTGTTTAAAGCATTGCGTATTCTATTTTATGTTATGTCCCTACAGTGTTACCATGTATAATCTTGGCTCTATCAATCAAGATGAAGAAAATAATTGTGAAATTCAAGCAAAGATACAATTATAATGTATTGCTATTAAAATAACGACATTCATGTATGACAAAGATTAAACTCTTGGAATAAAATGAAATATTTTTCCTACCTCTAAAATTTCGGGTCGGTAAAGGTCAAACAAACAGTTTTTTAATTTAGGCCTAATCGGCATCATAGTAAGTGTATTGTTTTTTACACGCTTTTTTAAGGAATATACTAATTTTAAAAGTTTGGTCGAAAGTTTACATGACAGAAAATGATTGTTTATTCACTTGCAGTCATGGCTTCACATGATTTCTTTAATCCTCAAAAGCGTGTTTAGACTCTGAAATGTATGACAAACTTCAGACACCTCCAAAATGCAAAAACCTGGCAATTCAGTAGCTAAACAAAAATTTAATGACAGCTGGAAGTCTGAATATCCATGCATTTCGTATGATGCAAAAACCAAGTCTATGTTTTGTGACTCTTGTGTAAAAGGTCAGTTCAAGAATTCCTTTACATCTGGTTGCAATGTTCTCAAAAAAAGAGTCTATCACAAAGCACTTGAGAACAAAGGGTATGTATTATAGCAATGCTTTCTGTTTTGTTTTAAGTATAAATAGAATTGCTATTGTATTTATTTTTGATTTGCTACTGTATTTATTTGTGCTGTATTTAGTGCAGACTCAGTGTCCAAAATCTAGTACAAATGTACCAAATGTAAATGTATTTAGTATGTCAGGATATTACATTTTTCAGAGTGTAACTTTGTAACTTTGTTTGTACCATTTTTTCAGTAGATTTGCAGAAGTGTGATACAAGTATTTAATTTCTAAGTCAACAAAACAACACTATGATAAATAGACACAATGTTTAATAAATATATGTTTAAACATTGAACTTTTCATTGATGGCATATGATATTTGGTGATTTATTTTAGTCATGTTGGTTATTTCATTTTGTCATGTGAAAATAAATGTTATTTATGATTATGAAAATAAAAAAATATAATGCAGTGACTTTGTGTACTTTATACTATAGAATTTTATATCATAGAATTTGACAGTCATGTTGGTTATTTCATTTTGTCATGTGAAAATAAATATTATTTATATTATGAAAATAAAAATATATAATGAAGTGACTTTTTGTTCTTTATACTATAGAATTTTTTTACCATAGAATTTGACAGAATGTATAATCATAAAAATAACAGAAAAGGACAATAAGTAATAAATAACTTTTGTGTAAGTATATTGTGACGTATGCCAATGACTTGACATATGACTCTTCTTGACAGTAAATTGGCTCTAACTTTCTAAGTGGCGAATTTTGGTGGCAATATTTTTTTGGAGGCTAGTGAAACCCCAGCTCACCTAAGAACAGCGTGCTCATGGTTAGCTTTTGTGATTGCCTTTTGTCTGTTGTGCATCATCTGTCATCAGTCGTCCGTCGTGCGTCAATATTTTCATGATACTGACATCTCCTAAACCGCTTGGCAGATTTTTATGAAAATTAACAGGAATTATCCTTGTGTGACCTCTTTCAAAGTTGTTCAAATCGTTTTGGTTTGCTGCATATGTAGGTCACCAGAGCTAAAAATAGATTGAAAAAGTGAAAGCTTTAAAAATATTTTTCTCTAAAACCGCATGGCTTAGAGCTGTCATATTTGATATGTGACATCGTCTAGTGGTCCTCTACAAAGTTTGTTCAAATTATTTTCATGGGGTCAAAACTGATCACCCCCCTGGTGTCACATGATTTATATAGACCTAAAGAGCAAATGACTAAAAATCTTCTCTGAAACTGCATGGCCCAGAGGTTTCGTATGTGGTATGTAACATCCTACAGTGGTACTCTACAAAGTTTGTTCAAAACATGCCCATGGGGTCCAAGCTGGCCACGCCCCCAGTGATTTGTTTTGCCTATTTTTACTGACGAATAACGGCAGTTTCCCCTTGCCAATAAACCCCCATTTATTTGCTAAAATTACCCAATCTTTCTCCAAAATAAGAAACATTTTCCCCTCAGACTGGGTTGTTATTTGAACCAAAAAATTGACGAAACTTCATTGCTTCTTTACACACGATATTAGGTTGCATATCGAAAATCAGCGTACGATACATCGCAAAAACAGTTCTGGTACTACCATGTATAATGCAGATCTGATTTTAGAAGCAAAATTTGAGTTAAAATCTGGTTAACATTTGCAGCTGATTTTGCCACTTCTGTTGATATTGTACATGTATTGCACTGATTTTTTCCGCGTTTGTTTAATGATGATATTCTGTAATATTACACTAATTTAATCAAAACGTAATTTACAGTAAGTAAATTTTTGATACGCAAACATAATTACCTTATGCATCAAACACTTATTTATCTTAATGTGATTAAATCCTCTAAATTATCCAGACAATGTATAGTACGTCACCCCGAAATTAAATATCCAATTTATCCAATGCAAAAAACAGCCGTTTGAAATTTGTAGTCCTGGTTTTCCCTTTGAACGCTTACGCATTACTGCTCTATGGACAGTGCTTGCTTTGTTCAGGTACAGTACTTGGTAGCATCAATCGATGCATTTTGACACCGACCACGTGCTCAGCGTGTTGCACGCTTTTCAGGTACAAACTGCTGGACGATAGCCGCAAATTGGCTGTCAGAATTTGCAGCTGTCACATCAAAGCCATTTGAAGTTAAACAGAGACCGTTGCTATGGGTGTTGCTAACGGCTTGCAGATTTCGAAGCCCGGTTAATTGATGACGTCACGCTGTCATTCTTTAGTTTTAACAGATTATATTATTCAAATTGCGTTTTTAAAGGATTTTATTGTTTGTTCTGTTTGAAAATATTTTTGCAATTTATTATAATGCAGTGTTTATTCGTTTAAAAAACATCATGAATAAATTATGAACAAAATATGATGAATATATTATGATTTTTTTTAATAGAAGAAAACACCTTCAATTTTTAGCTCATCTCAGCACAAAGTGCTCATGGTGAGCTTTTGTGATCGCCTGTTGTCAGTCGTGCCTGCGTGTGTGCGTGCGTGCGCCATCAACTTTTCATTTTAACAATATCTCCTCCTAAACAGTTTGGCAGATTTTCACCAAACTTCACAGGAATGAGCCTTGAGTGGACCTCTTTCAAAGTTGTTCAAATCTTTCCGGTCTGCTTCATACCTAGGTCACCTTAGCTAAAAATAGATCTAAAAAGTGAAAATCTATGAAACCGCAAGGCTCAGAGCTTTCATATTTGATATGTGACATCCTCTAGTGCTCTTCTACAAAGATTTTCAAATGATGCCCCTGGGGTCAAAACTGGCCACGCCCCAGGGGTCACATGGTTTATATCGACTTGATAGCAAAATGACTTTAAAAATCTTCTCCTCTGAAACAGCAAGATCTAGAGGTTTTATATGTGGTATTTAACATTGTATAGTGGTCCTCTACAAAGATTGTTCAAATAATGCCCCTGGGGTCCAAACTGTCCATGCCCCAAGGGTCACATTGTTTATATAGACTTAAAAAGCAAAATAACGTAAAAATTTTCTCCTCTGAAACCCCAAGGCCCAGAGGTTTCATACTTGGTATGTAACATTGTATAGTGGTCCTCTACAGAGATTGTTCAAATTATGCCCCTAGGGTCAAAACTGGCTACACCCCGGGGGTCACATGGTTTATATAGACTTATATAGCAAATAGACTTTAAAAATCTTCTCTGAAACCATAAGGCCCAGAGGTTTCATATTTGGTATGTAACATTGTATGGTGGTCCTCTACAAAGAGCGTTTAAATGATGCCCCTGGGGTCCAAACTGGGCACACCCGAGGGTCACATGGTTTATATAGACTTAAAAGTTAAATAGCAAAATGACTTTAAAAATCTTCTTCTCTGAAACTGCTAGGCCCAGAGGTTTTGTATTTGGTATCTAACATTGAATAGTTGTCCTCTACAAAGATTGTTCAAATGATATCTCAGGGTCAAAACTGGCCCTGCCCTGGAGGTCACACTGTTTATATAAACTTAAATAGCAAAATGACTTTAAAATCTCCTCAGAAACCGGAGTGTTTTCATATTTGATATGTAGCATTGTATAGTAGTCCTCTACAAAGATTGTTCAAAGTATACCCCTGGAGGTAAAAGATGTCATGACCAGGGGGTCCCATGGTTTATAGAGGCATATATGGCAAGTGGGCCTTAAAAATCTTCTTTGTCGAAACTGTAAGGCCCAGAGGTTTTATATTTTGCGTGAACCATTGTGGAGGGGTCCTCTATTCATCATTGGGTTGTTCCAATGATGCCCCTGGAGGTCACATGGTTTATATACATTTAAATAGCAAAATGACTTTAAAAATTTTCTCTCCAACCGCAAGGTCTAGTGGTTTCATATTTGGTATGAAACATTGAATAGTGGTCCACTACAAATATTTTTCAAATTATGTCCCTTACGTAGAAATTGCCCACGCCCTGTGGTTCACATGGTTTATATAGACTAAAAGACTTCTGAACCTGCAAGGCCCAGATTTTTATACTCAGGTTAGGGGTTTAGTGCCATTTTGCCTTCTTGTTATTAGCCATTGTGATGCCTTAAACTCAGGTGAGTGACCTAGGGCCATCATGGCCCTCTTGTTACATGTACAGGTACTCTTTTCATGATGTATATTTGTTTTGTGCATTAACTATGTATGTATTCCCCTTTATTTTAACTGGAAAAATTGTATCAGGTTTTACTTATTATTCAGCATTAGCAGTTTAAGAGAAAACATAAATGGAATATTATTGGTCGCCAGTACAGTCTGTAATGGTCTTGCCTTTGACATTCATCCCTACAGTACTATCAAATTTACAGAATGATATTGGATTTCAATTGTTCATCACTGACAATAAGTGTGTTTTCATTGTAATCAAGGTAATAATAACAAGTAAAAAATACAAAACTGTAAAAGACCACATAAATCAGTATTGACATTCATATAGCAATATTTTATTGCAAAATCAAATGTTGAAATAAACCAATATACTGGTATATTGAGACACCCCTAGCAATAGCCACCAATTACCACTTTATTTAATATTAAAACCGATCACAATGGAGTCTGTTTAAATTTCCTGAACCGTTAGCACTTGGCCGTCATGGTCTCCCCTGTGAAATGTTTAGGCATACTTCATGAATTCTTCTTAAAATCTTTGTGAATACTTCATGCATTGGCTTCATGAAGACTTCATGGAAAAGAAGTGAACTATAAATGAGACAAATGCATGAAACATTCATAAAACATAGCTTCATGAATAATTGATGCATTTTCACATGCAGAAAAATGCATGAAATAAATAATGGGTTTGTTCATAAAAACTTCATGAACTATGCACTTCATGAAGACTTCATTCACGAATTCATGAAAAAATAATTAATAAACATTGCCACATGCTCATTTGAATATCACAAATATTATGCACGTGCTCTTTTGTATCAAATATTTCAATCGCCAAACACATGATATCCAAGTGCGATGATTGGATAATATTGCAGATTAATTTAAATGTAATTGACATTTGTGGATGCGTCTATTATTTCTGACATTGCTGAAAAGACTTAAAATGGAACAATTCTGACAAAATTCATAAGAGTCCAGACAATATTCAAAGGGCTATTCAGACAAGTTATTCAGACTGCATTCAGACTATAACCACAGATACAGTAATTATTATGACGTTTACACTAAGTACTCAGGTGGCACTTGATATTTATTAATGTTCAATGGTTTACTCCTCTAAAATGGTTTGTCAGACATTAAATAATATGTGAATATTATAAATAATAATAATAAGTCAAATGATTGTTGTTTAAAGGAACATAACTGTACATGTAAGTAGTAAGAAGACATGCAGCTTAAGCCTCTGGGCATATGGTCTCGAAAATATTTTACCATTGCTTAACAATGTCAAACCCTTTAAAATGTGCAAAATCGGTTATAGTTTATTGACTTGTTTGTAACTTAAATGAAATAATACTTACAGACACAGGTTCCAAGTGTTCAGTATTCATAGATATTTCTGTTTTAAAATCACAATCATGTTTAAATCATTTCAGACTTGAGCAATGAAAGTCAACTGATGACATCATAAATGACATCATATCCTGCATAGCATTGCATGGTATGGTGTACTGTAAATGTCATAAAATTGCATTATTTATGCCCTTTTGTAAGTTCAAATTTACATAAGTTATAATCTTGAAACTTGGAATATACCTTTATTATCAACTGTAATATCAATTCCACATTCCCCATAACTCAGTTTTCTATTTTGACATAGTTATGCCCCTTTTTCACATAGATTTTCAGGTTAAAGTTTATGTTAAAAACTTCTGTAACTTCAAACCTACAAAAGTTATTCACTTGAAATTTAGAATATACCTTAAATGTCATAAACTCCATCAAGTGCCACATTCCCAATAACTCAGTTTTACAGTTTTATATTTTGACATAGTTATGTCCCTGTTTCACATAGATTATCAGGTTAAAGTTTATAATTAAAACTTTTGTAAATACAACATTACATAAGCTATTCACTTGAAAATTAGAATATACCTTTGTCCTCAACTCCAGCTTCAAGTTCTACATTCCGCATAACTCTGTTTTGTATTTTGACAGATATATGCCCCTTTTTTCACATAGATGTTCAGGTTATGTCCCAGGTTATGTCCTCAGACTGTATTCAGTATTTATTCAGACAGAGATTAGACAGAATTCAGATTGTGGTTTCATGAGTGTATGTTCAACAAATCTCACCAAATTGATATTAAATATTGTTTTTGACCTAGAGGAGGCATATATGTTTTACAAACAGCTCTTGTTTTAATAAATAGATTAACAAGCTTGTGGTTTTTTCAAAGTATAACTTTTTCGCATCATGAAAATGTCTAAGTCAGAATTTCCGCAACTGTAAAATTTCTAAGTGTCAATATTCTGCATACTCTCCGCATGTTATCTGCATATAAGAAATTTCTCTGCAAAGCCAAAATCATTTTTTGCGGAAAATATGTGGAGAATCTGCGGAAACTGATGATTTCCGCAACATTTCCGCATCTATTCGTCATTTTCTCCGCTACTTGAAATGCAATTCGGAAATCTGAGCTAAGGGTGGTATTCTTAAACAAATCTTGATCTATTCTTTTTAAAGCTTCATGAATGATTCTAGAATTTCAGTTATGCATGACACCTTCATGAAGTGTACCTTAAATCACTTCATGCATAAAACTTCATGAAGTTTGTTATTAGAGGTTTTCAAGAAGACTTCATGAATAATGCTTAATGGCATGAAAAATTCTTGATCTCATGAAGTCCATTTTGACAGGAGTGTACCTTAAATCACTTCATGCATAAAACTTCATGAAGTTTGTTATTAGAGGTTTAAAAGAAGACTTCTTGAATAATGCTTAATGGCATGAAACATTCTTGATCTCATGAAGTCCATTTTGACAGGGGCTGGTCCGTCACCTGCATTCTAATTACGTCATTTGGAAAACTCCGACATGTCTAGAGTTCGGGCCTATATTATAACTATCTTAAATTTAGCAAGCTCGTTTTTCGGACCTCGAATCTGGTAGGTTTACTTTTGAAAATAATTGCAGTAATTTGATTTTCTTATTCTGGCGTTAAATTCGCAATGACATTTATGCATGTTGCTGTTATTAATGCGTTTTAACGTTAAAAGTGTGTGTGCAATTTTTGACAATGGATCATGTTTTTTAGCTAACCTGAGCACGTAGTGCTCTGTGAGCTATTGGTATAGCACTCTGGCGTTGTCCATGGTCCGTATGCTGTCAACAATTTGGACTGTTATCGCGATAAAGACTACATTTTTAGCTCACCTGAGCACAAAGTGCTCAGTGAAGTGAGCTATTGGTATAGGGGACCTCTTCTGCGTCGTCCGTCATCCATCGTCTGTTGTGCGTATGCCCTTTTCCAAGGTATAGACTTTATTTTCGATCCAATCTTAACCAAACTTTCAGTTTGTGTATGACCATCAGATCTCAGCAAATGCCAAAAATGGGCCAGATTGTGTTTCTAACACCAGTTATTGCCCTTTTTGTCTTAAAAATATATACAAAAATGGACATTATTCAGGATAGGACTTCATTTTTCATCCAATCTTCACCAATCTTGCAGTTTTTCTATGACCATGAGATTAAAGATTAAAGGCTTATAAGCAAGATCTAACTAGAAACACCAGATTTATTGCCCTTTGTGAAAAAAATTTGCAAAAGTGGACATTATTCAGGATAGAGACTTCATTTTTCATCCAATCTTCACAAATCGTGTACAGTTTGTCTAAGAACGTAAGACTACAGGTGAAGTCGAATAAAAGCATGATCGGGCCAGAAACACCAGAGTTATTGCCCCTTGTGTTTGGAAACAAACATCAACCAGTTATCAATTATTGGTTTGCACACACGATTTTTGATTCAGTGTTGACCAAACTTAACACAGTTTGCACATGACCATAAAAATTGATTGATAAAATTTGATTTCCAGCAGTTGCAAGACTTGCATGCAGTTATTTGTACATGCAACATTGATGTCGTAAGAGCCTGCATTAACATCATTTATTATCATTGGACAGAAAAATATCAAAGAAAAAGCAAAACATTACCTTACAGCACAGCCATTGCAATTATCGCATTGCAACTAGTTCTCCAAAACTGTTTGCGAAAAAGACATTAAAATCTACTGTTTGTGCTTTTTTCAGAATTGTCAATGACTTAATGAAAAAGGGTGAAGTAAAAATATCGCAAAAAATGATTTTTGAACCATTAAATTTAGCAAAAAACACACATCCACTACCAAACTCATACTTTAGTTAGGCCATTGCACAAACCGATGTTTTAAATCAAAATTGATCCTATCCCCCTCTGCGTATTGTTCAGATACCTTAATTTTCAGACCTGTCAAAACAGTATGGTCTTCGTCTGTACCAGTTCTCAGGTGAGCGCTTTGGGCCATCATGGCCCTCCTGTTTTTATTGTTACCATGTATAATGTGCACCACATTTTCATAGCCAAATTGGGGCGTAAAAAGTTTATTTTTTATGGCCACCACACATACGAAGACGAGAAACGGGCTAACCCAAGGTCATCTAGATGCCACCATTAGGATTTACCACCACCTAAGACACCTCACAGATGAAGATCTTGAACTATTTGTTGACAAATTAAATGGCCATAAAACAAGACAACTAGCATTGCGACTCAGCAATTACCCTCAGAAATCTGACTCTTGTGTTCATCATTCAAATATTGTAAAATTTAAATGAACATTTGCTGTGAAAATCAAGTAACTCTAATTGATACTAGTTTTACATTTTTTGGTTCAACTTTAATATAGGAATAATGAAACTCCAGAGACATCATCTGTAGAGAAACACTTATTACCATCCGTTAGTCCTTTATTTTAGGCAATTGACCAATTGCCTATACAAGAATTATCTTACTTTAAGAATCATATCATCTGATGATCATGTGTTAAAGGTCTGCACACAGTCATTGCAGTATAAAAATTTAAATGTATCGGTAGAAAAAAAAAAAATGAAATGTTCACAGTTGACAATTTAGAATATAATTTTTTTTTACTATTTTCTCCTTTTTGAGGTTTGTCGCGCTAACCTTCCTCTAGTTCAAGGGTGCAGGTAGTTGTAAAAATTCCCCCCAAAAGTCACTACCCCCGGGGGTCACATGGTTTATATAACTGATATTGCAATATGACTTTAAAAACCTTCTCCTCTGTAACAGCAAGGACCAGAGGTTTCATATTTGATCTGTATAATTGTTCGAATAATGCCCCATAGGGTCAAATCTGGCCACGCCCCAGGGATCACATGGTTTATGTAGACTTAAATAGCAAAATGACTTTAAAAATATTCTCCTCTGAAACCACAAGGGCCAGAGGTTTCATATTTGGTATATAACATTGTAAAATGGTCCTCTTCAAAGATTGTTTAA
This sequence comes from Congeria kusceri, assembly GCA_027627225.1. NCBI lineage: Eukaryota > Metazoa > Mollusca > Bivalvia > Myida > Dreissenidae > Congeria > Congeria kusceri. Next base: position 54,029,057 of record CM051034.1, read on the forward strand.
ATGATGCCAATGGGATCAAAACTGGCCAGGCCCAGGAGGTTACATTGTTTATATAGACTTAAATTGCAAAAAGACCGTAAACACCGGGCTTACAATATAAAAGGGCCCGAGGTTTAGAAAATGTCTACTCTACAGTTACACACTGGTCTGTTAGGAGCAGAAGGATGAAAACAAAATCTCTATTTTCTCTTGTTTTAATGAGTATTTTTCTTTTAAATTTGGCACACAAGTAAATTAACAGATAAGCTTTTGGTATATTAAAAACAAGAAATGTCTTTAAAAGAGACAATCGGCGTTGACATTCATATACCGAGATATCATTTTAAGCCTAAAAATATGATACAAGAGGGCCAAGATGATCGGCTACATGGCTTCTCGGACCCCAGATTTTTCAATCCCCACCTATATAAGGAGACTTCTCAGACCCCAGATTTTTCGGACACCATAAGAACATTTTTCGAATCCCAAAATTAATTTATCATTCATTCAATACTGATGGTGTATCAATTTGCAGGCAGCTATGTTAATTATGAACATTCAAATTAATTGCCATTTTACATCAGCTTGCATAAATGACGTGATTAATACATCTATACTTAGAATTAGATAAAAAAAAAGGAATGCTTATGTTGTTATTAAAACTAAAAATTGTTTTTAATCTGTACTTAATTACTTGTTTTACTAATCCATTACATAGTGCCAATAGAAAGGAGTAGGAGAAAAAAAAACAAAAAAAAAACTCGCCCTACCTCCTGATTTTTTGGAAGAAAGTGCCTGAGAAACAAATCATTATTTTCTTAGCACAAACATAAAATTTCATAAGACTATGGCGATTTAAAATTATATGCGGTAGGAATATGATGTATCAAGGGTTTCTGTGTATAATGGTATTGCAAATCATGCATTAATGCTATGCAAATGAAGTAAAGTAACATGAATAACATTTCGACGTATTCCGAGACTTATTTCACCACGTTTTATTTATTGAAAGATTTTTTATAAATTGATTAACGTCTACTAGAGATGTTGATATAAATGTGCAATTCTAATTAATTATTAACAGAACGCAACCGCAATTCAATTTCAAATTAACAAGCACAGTCAGTTTACAAACATAAATTCACCCTTTATTGAAATATTTGCTCTTATGATACCCAGGACGCTAATTGATGCATGTATATGATAACAGCTATGCACCGTCAGCTAAACGCGGGCTATTTGTGGAATGATTGTGAGTGTGAAGTATAGATCAATAATATCTTTATAACTTTATTTTAACCGCTTATGTAACATTTTAATCCCCAAAAGTATGCAACAGTTGTTGGTATACATTAAACCATTGTTGTTAGTTTGCAGTCCCTCAAATTTGCCCAATTCTATTGGCATTCAATTTTCCCGCTGCATAATTATCGCAAGAAATCTAGGTCAAAAGTGATCTTAGACAGCTACGTCAAATGAATGCATTAAAACACTATTTACCCTTGTTTTCAAAATATCAGGGATTATCCTAGAGGGCGACATGGGCCAAATCGTAGCCCTGTGGTGTCTGACTTTGCCCTGTGATCTGATCAAAGCGAAATCTAAATCGCCAAAAATGTTGAATACTTCCTGTAATGTTATGCCCACTACTGCCATGGTTTATCTGATTGTGGAGATAACAATGCTACAATTATCCACAATCGATCTGTAGACAGCGTGAGAAAGTGTGTTACACATCACTGACCTGGCATTGTGTTAATCAATCAACCAATCGGCTAAGGTTATTCCAATTTGGGTTCCCGACTTCGCTTACTTCCTTTCAAAGTAAATCTATTATTAGCAAAGGCTGTCGGGAACCAAGACAGCGAGTGCACACTGGGTGATATGATCAACCCGTTTACACTAGAATTGAAAATTCAGGGTTATTATTACCGTTTTACGTTCTGTAAAAGAACTTATATTCAAGCTATGAATATTTGCTGTTTGCTTAATTGCGTTGTTTGACCTTAGAACTCGCAATTAATTTAAAATCAAAACAAAAAGATACACTGATCAATTATTTTCCATTTCCGCAATAAACACATTCGTAACAAACCGCATGTGAAAATTAACAGATAATCCAATTCCCATTTTGTAGTAAATGACGTCATCCAAACAAAAGCATTGAACAACACAAGACACCATTACAACGTTATTTCATTCTCCTGTGTTTTCTTTGTTCTGACGCCGACTAACGGCGGAAAATTATGTTGCATGATTTCCATTTGCAGCTTGATAACAACCAAGTGGTGTACAATACCAGTACTTGTCTAACTGAGCGATGTATGACATTAGCGTTATTAGGAGAAATATCAAGGGCGTTAATAATTTACATAATAACATTTACTCTTTATATCATTACATTAATGTAAAGGAAACCAGTGACTGCCTTATGAAGTGTAAATATCAATTGTCATAAACATAAACATTTGTGATTGTTTTTTGAAAATACTGTTTCTATTGCCAATAAAACTTATTAAGCTATTTTGTGTTTATCTTTCATTACTACAGGTTGTAGTCTTTGTAATTAATTAATTATACATAATTCAATTGATTGGTTGGCTAAATAGCAGCTTTATGCGCAAGTGTCAGTTATCAATAAACTTGCTGAATTCAGCAAAAGGAGAAGTCACTTCTCCCTAAAATTTTGGGCCAGGATGACCCCTGTCAAATCAATTTTTTGTTGTCTGCTAGAAAATTCAAATATCCCTGGAAAAGATAATCCCACCTGCAAAAAGGTCATGAAGTATAATATACAGCCAGTAGAAAGCTGCTGACTCAGTGCAGTGTTTACATTCTAGGTGCTCTCATCTGATAGATTGCAGGAGAAGAACTTTAAACTACAGAAAGTTGCATAGTTTTCTCCAGAATATGATTTCACTAGTCCTGCTCTCTTGTTCAAACACATGTCTCTGTTTACAAACTGACTGGAGTTATCACCAATCACTGTCTGATAAGCTTAGCCCACTCTCCAAATGTCAGTTAATTGCTTTTTCACTGCAAAATCAGGGAAGTGGACCCTGGTGTTTAAAAAACTTCTCCTCTAAATCTGCAAGGTCCAGAGGTTTTGTATTTGGTTGGTAAAATTGTATAGAGTTCCTCTGGAAAGATTGTTTAAATTATGCCCCTGGGGTCAAAACTGGCCCAACCCCAATTTAACATGGTATATATCGACTAAAATAGCAAAATGACTTTAACAATCTTGTCCTCTGAAACCACAAGACTCAGAGGTTTCATATTTGGTAGGTAACATTGTATAGTGTTCCTCTACAAAAAAGTTTCAAATATGTTTGGGGGTCAAACCTGGCCACGCCCCGGGGTTACATGGTTTTGATTAACTAATATGGAAAGTGGGTTTTAAAAAATCTCCTCTGAAAAGGCAAGGCTCCGAGGTTGCATATTTGGCGTGAAACATTGTTTACTATAAATATTGTTCAAATTATGCCCCTGGCGTAGAAAGTTGCCTTGTGTTGTATTTTTAAGTACTAGAAATAAATTAAGACTGCTTTCTTTGATTCCATCTTGGTATGGTGGAAATCAGTTATCTGAACAGGGTATGTTGTCATCGTTTACCATCATAAATTAGCAAAGACTGGTCTGTTCTGTTGCTCGGCAGAGTCTGTTTGGGTGAACTTTCAACAGTTGCCTTCATAAATATTAATTAATGAAGGTAACTTCATGTTATGCTGTTTTGTCTTTTAACAGTTATTATAATAAACAATGATTGTAGTGACAAGACTGTGTTCTGGAAATATAAATCGCTTAACAGTTATCCTAATAAATATTGGGGGCCTATCATTGTCAATCCACACCTTGGTAATACCCAAATATGGGAGAGTAAGCAGATTCGTATAAAAGCCAGGAACACGCAGAATCTAGGGGAGTTCGGAGTTGAGCTTGGACATGTAATGATGTGAGGAGTTTGAGTGAGAGTTATTCATGAACTAGATTGGTGTATATATTTATTATCGTAGAGTGTAAATAAAATGTAGAGTGTATATTCTGTTGTGTGACGTTTGAAGATATGAACTACTCGCCCTCCCATTCTAATTTTTGTAACACTTGCCATGTTGGTCACATGGTTTATAATAATTATAGACTTCTTTTTCCTTAAACTGCAAGGCCCAGATCTTTATACTCAGGTAAGTGGTTTAGTGCCAATTGACCCTATTGTTATAAGCCATTAAACTTAAACTCAGGTGAGCAACCTAGGGCCATCGTGGCCCTCTTGTTAAATAATTTAACAGGAATGTTCCTTGGCTGACCATCTACCAGAGACATTTTTGATTTTTAAAAAAACATTGCTGCCAAGGGGTTTGGCAGTTTTCCTAATATGGCTATATTAAAATTGTCTTGTCCGACGGCAGGGCAGTTTTCCTTATATGGCTATAATAAAACTTTCAATATGTTCTTGTCCGAAACCACTGGCCGGATTTTGAAACAATTTAACAGAAATGTTTCTTGGTGGACCATCTACCAAGTTTTTCAAATTATTAAAATTCGTAAAAAAAACAGCCACCAAGGGGTCAGTCAGTTTTCCTTTCATGTATATGGCTATATTGAAAACTATCAAAATCTTCTTGTCCAAAACCAATGGCTGGATTTCTAAACAATTTCAAAGAAATGTTGGTGGACCCTCTACTGAATTTCTTTAAATTATTTTGATTTGTTAAAAAACATGGCTGCCAATGGGTGGGGAGATTTTCCTTATATGGCTATAATGTGGAATCGCGATTATGTGAATCCTTATTTTACTGAACGACAGTGTACTACAAACAACTGCCGCGGTCCGGTCATTTTGGCTTCTTGATTCAATGTAAAAACATGATTATATGAATCTGGATTATATGAAAAATGCAATTATACAAATAATTATCGTGATCCAATGACAAATACGTGTGAAAAAGATCCAATTATACCAATCACTGACCAGCTGATGTTTTTACGACTTTTCAAATGACAGCTGCCAACCCTTGTTACGCATAATATAGGTGTAAACGCTGAAGTTGAGAAACACTGTGCTACAAACTTTATAGGTCATTGCATAATTTAGGCGAAATCTCACTCAACCAAAATTACAGTGCTGTACAATCATATGACATCTGTAAAAGTACCGCTTAAATCTGTATATTGTTGATAAACAATCATTCTTGAATAATTATTTAAATTGAACCTGTTATTTTTAACCAATTTTGCGGAAAATGTTGACGAAGAAAAATTTTTGTTATTAGATTGGGGTATGTCGTTGGGCTGTTTGTTTCCACTCTCTAACTTGAGAACGGATTGAGCTATTGTAACTTCATACATAGATACTTTATATCGAGACCTTGCTTGGGATTGCATATGGGATCGGTCGAGTCAAGGTCAGTGTTACTAAAAACAGAAAAACGTTTTCCGCTGAATAACTTCAGAACGCATCGAGATATTTTAATGAAACTTCAAACATAGATACCTTATATTGAGACCTCGCTTGGGATTGCATATGGGGTTGGTGGGGTCAAGAGCAAGGTCACCGTTACTAAAATAGAAAAACGGTTTCGGCTCAATAACTTAGTAACGCATTGAGATATTTTAATGAAACTTCATACATAAATACCTTACATCATGTGGTATTTGCTGAAATGGTATGGTTAAGGCAATTGCTTTACTGATATGGCTTCTATGCATGAAAGCACATAGCATATTATACTTTTTGAAAGCAAAAATAATAGATTATAGGGCTTTTTTTCAGAGGCTGGGGGTGGGGCCCAGGCCCTAGGTTTTGGGGAAATTTATCGCAACAAGTTTGGTGAAGGGGAACACAAAATCCAGGTGTAAAGGCAGGTTTTGGGAAAAGCTGCATGATTTTGAAGAAATTTTGTTTTGGAATAACGCCTTTACTCGGCCCCTGTTATATAAGGAAAAAAAGCTCTGGATTATATGCAAAATGGTGATAGTTTCTCAAGGTATATTAAGCACAGAATCGATTCGAAATGTGCTGTTATTATGTAGCTGATAACACTGGGCTTTAAAATACTTCTGGGGTGAATGACATTTTTTGTGGTAACCAAATTACATTAATGCAACAAGAAATTAAACTTGTAAGTTGAGTTAATTAACCACTTACATGTGTAATGATAAGGGGCATATCAACGGCTAATACGGCATACACTGCAGATCAGCTATATCGCGATCTGTTATTTCGCAATATCCAATATATCGTGAATCGGCAATAGATCCCAATTTTTTTCATGTACTGCAATATTTTCCTATCAACCAACAATCATAAAAAAATCCAGTTATGTCAAGAGTTTTGCGCCTTTAACCGTACTCTTTCATTCACACTTGTGTAGTGCGACAAACCCCCTCAACATCAAAGTGTTACAGTTCGATGTCAGCAGCTTATATTTCGCGAGCCACCCATGACAACATCCCCCCTTTCACTGCTGTCGCTTTAGTTAGCAGCTGAATTACACGGCTTCCAAGTGGAGGGTGTATAAAGTAACTGTATGTCATAGAACAATAATGACCTATCTGAATGACAATAAAGTTACCGATATGGCATGTTAACTGCACATCTTTTGCAATATAGATTCAATTTTGTTGTAATTCACTAGGAAACTTTTATACAAAGTAAAGATCTCAGTGTTATCTGCGCTACAAAGTTTTAGATTTCAATCAATACGCCTACGCATTCCATGTGGATGATGTGGCGTTGTAAAGGTCTGCATAAATGTTCGCGCGCTTTTCTAGCAGAACAAATGACTTACATGGAATACTTTGTTTGCTTTGGATTTTTCACAGTTTTTAACAGTTTTTTAAATATCAGTCATAGCACGGTGTCACTTAACCTTCTCACACTTTTCCTGGGCAAGCTTACCAGTACTAAGTACACATACTTATGCCAGTAACTAATGACTGCAATATTTGAATCAGAGGAAGGGGCACAATGGGCGTAGAAATAATTTCATGACCAATCCCCACACAAGTTATGTGGCTGGGCTGGGTTTTGAACTCACGATCTCCGTATTGCCAGTCCAGCGCTCTACCAACTGAGCTAGCCGGGCCTGGCACATGAAATACATGTGCATTTTAATTGGAAATACAATTTTTGTTTACGTTGCGTGAACAGTAAAATTCGGATAGGCGTTTCGGATTTTGTAATTTATTATATGTGATATGAAATTAATTACAAGGAATAATATTATATTTTTATATACAAATGGAATATTTGCATATGGATATAACACATTATGGATGCTAACAACAATGATCCTGACAAGTTATATTGCGATCCGTCTATATCGAGATCCCTATCCATGGAAACTGCGAATCGCGATATAATGAAGTTGCAGTGTAATATTTTTAAATATAAAATTTTATTATTTAATTATAATTATAATTCATAACAAAATATTATCTAGAAGTATAAATTATTTTATTTAAGAAGTATACGGTGGTGTACAGGTATTTTGCATGAATTTCCATCGGTTCATATTTTTCCCGGGACCACTGGTTAGCATAATTGAAATTAATTACGAAATAATGTGTATAACACAGATACGTAACAATGATATATAATAAATCTTTGCACATCATCATCGTTGATCATCATCATCATCATTAAATGTGCTTTGTTTAATTGAATAAATTAATCGTTAAATGTTCATATGACATGACTGTCCGCCTATATATCATGCACCTGTTTTGGCAGTAAATTGTCGTCGTTTGATTGCCTGCCCGCCTAGGTCGAGTATGTTTTACTGAAATTACAGTGTATCTTTTATAAAATTGAGCGAGCGTAGCGAGAGAATTTTTTTTATAACAATTTTATCCAGTTAGACTGTTTTATATATGCCCACATAATTATGTTTGGCCTTGAAAGTTTATGGAGAGGTGGGGGGGGGGGCGCACACGGGGTGTGCCCTCCCCACCCTGGATCCGCTAGTGCAATCTCTAAAATTATTAATTATGAACTAGTTTTAAACCAAAAAATTTTTATTGGAACATTGAAATTCAGTATAAATACAGTATAAGGGAAAGATCTTGGATACTGGGTGCTGCTCTAAACGAGCAGAGGGGTGAGGCAGACTGTTTGACATTTACTAATATGGTCTAGAATCTGAAGGTTTTATCATTTTAATGATTCTAATTAAGTTTTATAAACATGGATTATTCTTTTGTGCAATCATATATTGAATTTCAAGAGACATTCAACATTCCGTTGTTGATCAGCCTAGAGGGCAGCAGGGGGGAAACAAAAAGGAGCAGGGTACACCACCATGCTGCTGAGTACAGAACCTTGCTATTTCGCTCTAGATCTTTCCATGCAGTATTTACAGTACATTTCATAAAATAAAAATGATCGCAATACTCTTGTACTTCACAGTTTTCAGGGCATAGAGTATTGAGACAGCACATTCGTCTTCATCATGGCGAGGCCCCTCACTGATACTACTAATACTGGTATGGGTACTGTTTATAGTGGAATTTAAATATGTGACTTATTTCAACTAATTTAATTGTGTAACTGGTTTCCTGATCGTGACATACAAAGTTTGCTTTGTAAATTCCTATGTTTGTGGTATAGATTTTCTTTTAAGAGCTTTGAAATGTGCAATTAAGGAGAATTAGTCCATTATGTTATTGTACATATATTTGGTCACAATTAACTTATTTGCTTATTTGCTATTTTACCTTTTAGATGGTCATGCTGGTGCTTTCTCACTCCATGATGTTGACATACACATTCCTTGGTCAGTTCTATCACATTTCAAAATTGAGACATCCCTGCAGACTAAGCAAATAAGTCTGGTGCATACGACAGAAGTGATTGACAGTGTAAAGTTTACATGTGACAAATACTCTAAAGCAGAGGTTAGAGATTTTTTTCAGACCTTTGTAAAGAATATATGCATGATATGTGTTAATTTCAGAAGTAATTCAACTGACAAGCTACTGTTTATAAATGGAGAAGTTAATTATAATGTATTGATTTACTTGCAAAATCTTTGCAAGGATGGTTTTTGTGTGTATTTTTGTGCAAAAACAAGACATTGTTACATATATGGCAAAAACATGACAGAACTGGCACAAATGGAAAATATGCTTGCACAATCAATTGTTGAAATAGTCTTCACAGCAGGAGAATTGCAACAAATCCACAAATATATTCAAAAGTGGAATGGATCAAAGAAACTGATCGAATGTAAAAAAAGTGATTATGCTACCGTGTATATAGCAACAAGAGATGTTCAAAACTATTTGGAAGAGAATGTAGTTTATGACCATTTTGTAAAGATCAGTATTCTTGAAAGTGAATTATTTTCAAAATGTGAGGAAAGCAAAATGAGCTTTATGGACAAACATGCTGTCACGGTTGTTAACTGTAATGAACAAACAGGCATATTGCAAATTAAAGGATCGAAGAAAAGTCTTGGCACACTTATGTCAGACATAAAAGAAATGTTTGTGCAAACAGAAGAAACTTTTACAGTACTTCGGTCTCAAGTTCATTCTGTAGAGGACAATCTACAAAAGGTTGCTCATGAAAATAAGTGTTCTATGTCAATACATGTCAATGTACCAGACAAGCATGACGTCGGGGGTAAAAGGATTGTGAGTTGGCTTAATTTAGATGGACAAGGGGTACATCTGGTTCAAGGAGATCTATTGAAATTGAAGGTGGATGTTACCTTGCTTCTAACTACAACAGCACCGTTTCCGCTCAGTGACTTAAGTGAGAGTTTCATAAGTAAGTTACTGGTATACAGGTATTATTTTCAGTAGAGCTGCAACGAGTTGAATCCATTTGATTTCAGTTTAAAGCATCATTTAGTTCCTTATGTGACTATATTTAAATTTTGAAAATCTTCTCTGTCTGGTGTTCAAAATAATTTCACAGAACTGTTCCTTGGATGGATATCTCCCAAAGTTGCTCAAATGGGGTTGCTCTGTTTAACAACATAAACACATTTTTCCTAATATGAGTATATTTAAAACTTTAATACGTTTCAGACACGTCTGCTTGGATTTAGAAATAATTTTACAGGTGGTTCTCTCCCAAAATACTTTGATTTTATTTGATTTGTTAAAAAAAAACTGAATACTTACTGATATGTTTCCGCTCAATGATTCAATAACAAATTAAAATATTGTAAAGAAACTTCATATAAAGATACCTTAAATCAAGACCTAGCTTGGGATTCTTCTGTGGTGGGTGGGATCATGGTCAAGCTCACCAATACTAAAAATAGAAATACTGTTTCTGCTCAATAACTCAAAAATGAATTGAGATATTTTAATGAAACTTCATTCATAGAAACCTAATAGCAGGACCTTGCTTGGGATCGCATATGGGGTGCGGTGGGGGGTTAAGATCAAGGTCACTGGTACGCACAAATAGAAAAACGGTTTCCACTCAATAAATTGAGAATGAAAAAATATAGTTAAATGAAACTTCACATATAGATACCCTATATTCGCTTGGTTTTGCATATGGAGTGGATGGGGTCAAGGTCAGCATTACCAAAAATAGATTACAGTTTCCGCACAATTACTTCGAGAATGATCTGAGATATTTCAATGAAATTTCTTATATAGATACCTTATATTGATACCTTGCCTTAAAATTGGTTTCCGCACAATTACTGGATAATGAATTGAGATATAATTCTTTTATTCATATGAAACCATACTCAATCTGGTCGAGATTGAAAATCTGGTTTTCCTGGCATGTCCACATTTCTTGTTTTATTCAAGTAGTTGTAGTACTAACTTTAAGGCATTGAATTTGAAAAAATTGGTTTTTCGTGGAATTTCCACATTTTTTATATACAGCAACATCAGGGTCCTTTCGCTTCGGACACTCCTTACTTAATAAGACAGTTGAGCGTTACAAGCACTCGTGTGCCTCTTGTTTCCAAAATTATCCCCACCATCCGTTTTGAAAGTCATCAAAAGACAAAGCACATACATGTTTCACTGATATCTTTGTTGTTTGTACATGTTGTTTGTATATGAAGTTACATGATCACACAATTTGTTGTGTGACAGACACTTAATATATCTGAGCATCATTCCACTGGTTACTAGGACGAACCATGAAACACACAAGGAAACAAGCTGTGCTGCTTCAAAGAACACAATTTGTATTTGAATGTTTGTGTATTCATGTTACTTGTCTATAAAGTGCATAAGGGTACAGTGTTTCTGTATTTGTAGAGAATCTTATTGAATTTGTGAAGGACAGTGATTCCATCAGAAATCTGAGTCATGGACAACCATTGTTGTTAAACCCAACTGCACCGACTCTTTGCCTTCTTCCTGTGTTAGCCAGCAGTCCTTCCAAAGAGACAGTGGTTGATACAGAAAGGATTCTACAGGATGCTTTTTCACAGTTTACTGCCAAACGATTTGAGTCTGTAGCCATACATGCATCGGTGTTTGATGCTTCTGTTTGCTTTGTTCCTGATTTCCTTAAACACTTCATCAAAGCTTCATCACTGCACAGAAATCTTCAGTCCTACATTTGCTGTACCAGCAATGAAGATGTGTCATCAATAGCTAACACTATTCACGAATATCACCTAGTTGAGAAACAGGCTATGGTTCTACGACACATTCATGCAGACAATGTCAACTTAAGAGGTACATCTTTTAATATTTTTGCTAAGCTACTCTAAGTGCATGGATACATGTAACTTTTTAAAGCCGCTTTTTGCTCCATTGTAGGGGTCTGTTATTAATAAAAGTTATATTGTGGATTTTTAACAACTGTGGTTTGATTCTCAAACTTAACAAGGTTTTAGACAACAAAAGTTAGAGTGTGTGCAAGACTGCCTTGGACAAAAGGTTTGCTTAAAATTGGTAACACATACTTAATCTACATTTAATTTTTCAGTAACTGTGAAACATTTGAAACTGAATGTATTTACCGCATTAATTACCTAAATGATCATATCTATGCCTTTGTCAAACACTTTTGATTTGAAAACCTCGTGAAAATTGATCCTGTCTATGCCTCCAAAGGTGGACATATTTGAATCAAACCGTCCGTCTGTTAGTCCATCCTGCAAAGGTTTAAGTTTTTTTATAATGTCATATATCTTGAATACTATCAAAGGTGTTTGCTTGAAACTTAAACAAATTCCCTATTGGAACTGTTGATAATAAAGAAGTGTTTTAAGTTAAAATACTTCTTTACTATCAACATCTCCCCCAGGGAAAGCAACCCCCGTAAATCTGATTTGTATTTTGACAGATTCGTGCTCGTATTTAACTTTGAAATGTTAGTTAAAGATTTTCATTAAGTCTAATATTTTTCATGCAAACAAAGGTATTTGATTAAAACTTAAAATACATCTTCCTGACTGCTCTGGTGGCTTTCTCCCCTCTCCTCACCAAGCTGAGTCTTGGTAAACCTGTAGATGTTGCTTTAAATGCTGTCCTCTTCCGTGTCCTTTCTCTACGCTTCATCCGGAGTCACTCAGCTGATGTCAATGTCTTCAGTTTCTTCCTCAGCTCATCTCTGTAAGCAAAACCCTTCCTTTCATCTTCACTGGCTTTCTTGTACAGCTTTCTCAGGGAGTTTAGCTCCTCTCTGATCATCTTCCTCTCTCTATCTCTCCTATTTGGGATTGGGGCTTGACTTGGACGTCTATCTTTCCCTTCGCAGTCACATCTCTCGAGTCCAAGTGAATATGTGATGGTGGTCATGGCTTGGATCTTCCTTTCTACTCTGCCCTGGATTTTGGACTGACAGTTCATGTCAAGGTCATTGTCAAACTCATCCCACTTCTTGTTTTTCATTTTTGGACAAGATACTGTAAGGTTACACACCTTGTTGTGTCTATAAGACGCACATATATTAACAGTATAAACATGTTAAATGGGGGTCAGTGCTTATAAGATTGTTTGTAAATTGTAGCATTTAACTTTGGTCAAATGTTGGAATGTAGTATCACTAGTTTTTAAACAGCTGGAACAAGGTCATAACTTTCAACTTGTACAAATTCCTTAAAGTGTTTACATGAGACCCTTTGTTTATAAGACATTCAAGTATTTTTAGCTTAAGTGTGTTATGGTACAGTATCATTGAAACCTTTTAAATTGATCAAAGCCTATCACAACAACATACATCTTTTGTTCATATTACATTAAATCATAATTGTAATATATATACAATAATATCAAATTTGTCAAATACACAAACGTGAAAAGAAAGTAAGTGTTTGAAACACATGTGATCCATCAGACTCTCAAACATTAAAGAATGTAAATTACCTTGGTTAAATAGGTTTAACAGTACAAGACTTAGTGTTAAGCATGAAACTAATTTGAAACTTCAATATTAACAGAAAACACTTATTTTCAATGCAGTTTATTTCACCCAACACAAGGCATCACATTTTCTAAGTATTGTCCACCATTTTTCACTCTTTTTCTCAGATATTTTTAAAGTTCCAAATTTGTGTTTGTAAAATATACATTTTGCACCCCTAAAAATCACTAAGTCCAATTTTCCATCGTTTGCCAGTGAATTTTCACCATTTTACTTCGGATGCCACTACCCATTTTCTGATTAATTAAAAACGATGGCGTTTCACTGTTTGCCATCATTTTTACACTGTTTGTCACCGTTTTTGACAAAAAAGAGTGGTTATCGGTGGAAAATGATGGGAAACAGTGGCAAATATACAGACAGGCGATGAACTTATTCTGAAGACAAGAGGAGGTAACTATATCAAGAACTTTGCTTGAGTAATTGCCATTTTTTCAACTTAGAAATTCCGCTTTAGGTCAAATTTCACAATAGCTATAAGAGTATTTACTTGAAACATAAAATACTTTATCACAGTTATGAACCCATTCTGTAGACAAGATGAGCTAACTATATCAAGGATTTTGGTGGAGTTATTACCCTTTATTTGTTTGCTTAAGGTCAAATTTCTCAATATCTATAAGAGATATTGATTTGAAATTTAAAATACTTTATGACAGTGATAAACTTATTCCACAAACAAAAGCTCATAGAACTATCAAATATGAGTAAGTCGAGCGTCCAGCACCCGTAGGTGGTGCTCTCGTTAACTTAGAAGTTTTAGTTTAAGTTTTTCATAATTGAAAAGTCAAACATCTTGAATACTCTCGATCGTATAAACTTAGAATACTTCTTTACTATCAACATCTCTATTTTATGGTGGTATCATGTATAGGAATACAAAACTTCCACCAGGAAAAGCAACCCCCATAACTCTGTTTTGTGTTTTAACAGATTTGTGTCCCTTTTTTTAACTTTGAAGTTTTGGTTGAAGTTTTTCCTAATGAAGTTTAAGGCCATTATGACTGAAGTAATTCAGTTTACATTATTAATTCACGTTTATTTACAAACATTCATGTTGGTGTAAATGTTGCACTTACAGAAAAAGCATTCGGGGGCATATGTCACCTGATAGTGGCAGCACTTGTTATTTGTATACAGTTATGATATTTATTTAGCGATTTTGTCCTCAATACATTCATAATTTGGTACCATGCACAATTTTGTTATTATGATAAGTTCACAATTATTTGCTGTAACGTTTTAAATACTCCCATAAACATACAGAACATTAATAAATATTAAATTTATAAGATTGCACAAAGACTGCCTCTCTACCAAATGCTTGTTTACTTTTGTCTGTGTAATGTTAAAGCAGCAGTCCAAACATTTGTTGATAACAAAAAAACTGTGCATTTCTAATGGACATCTCACTGATCAAAATACAAAACACCGCCTTGAAATCGATGCAATAATACAGTTGTGGTAATTGTTTATAGTCTATTTTCTGTATGCGATAACAGGTGTTTCCTCCTTATGTTAATCTTTATTTACATTTAAATGTATTATGAATATAAATGTGAGGATGGGTTACCCATAAACCGGCTTAAACCCCCAATGTTTTGCATTGACCGTTCCAATGCGGTGTCCCCAGTTGTATTCATGAGTATTTGTGTTTGTTATTTGTGTTTTTGTTGTGCCGAGTTGTTTGGCATTTGGGCACGTGGTCACGTGCCATAAATAAAGGATTTTGTGCTGATAATAAAGAATTCACTCATACAGACACAATATTTTTATGTTATAAACAATGCACCTGTTTATATCGTCTTTTAATTTTGTTTTGCCATAGGATTTAGACCTACAGAGATTGAAGTCACAAATGGATCACTTCTAGAACAAAAGGTAAACCAGCTGTTTAATTGAATGTTCCTCATGTACTTGATATACTATGTAGGTCTCTTAACATTTATGAAGATTATATTTTGTTATATGTAATAAATATGCTTTCTTTGTGCAAAGCATATTTGCCCCTGCAAGTAGAATAATGTTTATTTCATTCCATGTAAATTGCTCTCCAATATAAAACACGTTTTGTTCTTAGTGGAGCATTTAATGATTTAAGTTGTTTCTCATATTGATAGCGTGTAGGTAGTTTGAGGATATGCATGTGTATAGTTATGCCCCCCATTGAAGATGGCGGGAAATATTGGTTTGCTAAAGTTGGTCGTCTCTCGGTCTGTGGGTAAACCACATTTATTTCCAACAGTTTTCGTCCTTCACCAAACTTTATGAAACTGTTTGTGAGCTAATATATATGCCAAGTTTGATAATCAGCCAAAACGCATTAAGAATTGTGGAGTTATAGCACTGGGATTATCTAAAATTGGCCCTTTTAGCCATTCTCCGCTCTCTTAGTCCAACAGTTTTTTATCTGATCTCCACCATACTTGGTGGAAATCGTTTTGCTTATATGTTTGGTCAAGTTCGATGATCAACCAAATCACGACAGGAGCAGCAGAATTACGGCCCTTAAAATAACCCTTTATGCAGTTCCCGTTCTCTATGTCTAACAGTTTTTAATTATACCCCGGCAAACGAAGTTGGGGGGGGGGGGGGTATATAGGAGTGAGCTTGATTGTTGGTCATTCTGTTGGTTTTTCGTTTCTGGATTATAACTCAAGAAAGGCTTGACATATTCAAAAATATTTGGTACACATGTGTAACATCATAGAATACAGGTCAAGTTCACTGATGGTTACAAACCACTAAATTTTGACAGAGTTATGTCCCCTTTTCGACTTAATATTTCCTAAAAAATGGTTTCTGGATGACAAGTCAAAAAAGTCTTGACATATTAAAATAATTTTTGGTACACATGTGAAACATCATAAAATACAGATTAAGTTTAACTTTGGTTACAAACCACTAAATGTTGACAGAGTTATGACTCCTATTGAAATTAAATTTTTCCAAATACACTGTTCACCGTTCACAAATTAAAGCATTCTCTCTCTGTCCATTACTTTCAAATGGATGCCATAGTTTTGTGACAAGGCCATCTAGTGGGGGTATATCCGTCACTAATGTGACAATTCTAGTTGATCTTCACCAAACTTGATGTCAGTGGTGGGTGGAGTCAAGATCACCATTGCTAACAATAATACAACAGTTTTTATCATTCAAGAACAAAATGAGTTATAGACTAATTAAACTTAATTTATAGATACTGTATAGTGGATTTGCATATGTTTATGAGTGTACTAAAGGTTACTTTTTCGAAAATAGAAACAAAAAATGTTTTCGCTCTATAACTCTAGAGCACATTGAGCAGTGTAATGAACCTTATTGGATAGGTGGGGTTAAAGTCAATGTCATTGGTACTAAAAATAGAAAAACAGGTTTCTGATTGGAAAGGCAAGAATTAAGTGTGCTTTTGAAGGTGTGGGTCAAATTGAACTTTGTTTAAATGGTCCTTACTAGCCAAAAGTTTGTTTTTAAAAATGCCTATAACTCTGACAATCCAAGGAAAATCAAGCGTGCTGTCCTTGCTATAATTCCCATAACGGTTTCTCACCAAAGGGGACTAGTGGTTTTCTCTCAGTCAGTCTGTCAGCAAAAACTGGATCTTGTAGTATCGCGAATAGAAGCTCTGTCAGCAAAAACTGGATCTTGTAGTATCGCGAATAGAAGCTATGATGATAAAGCTTCATATGCATGTGCATTTCGTATTTCATGAAAGATACATAAAATATTGTCATGAAACTTGGTATATAGATTAATGGTTGTTACATAATTGTGCACAGCATTTAATTTTTCACAGGAGTTCCAAGGTTCACAAATTAGTGATATGTGTTTTCATTGGTAGATGACTCTTGAATTGCTTGCAGTACTGTGATAGCTTTTAAAACAAAGATTTAACGCTAAAAGTGTTAAAGGTCGTATGTCTTCAATTAAAACTTAGACAGTATTATCAACCTTAATGTCATGTGCACTAATACCAATAACTCAGTAATGCGACACATGTATGCCCCTTTTGGAAGGATTTCGATTTAACTTTAGACCCCCCCCCTCAACCAAAGCATGTTTCGGGTACAACACCTATACTCAGCTGTCAATGGTCAAGGTCACAATTCAAGATCAAAGGTCAAGGATTTCTGTTTCCGATCCATAACTTCTAAACACCTGGAAGGATTTCAATATACCTTTTGATTAGTATTCCCCATGACCGGACGATGTGTCGCGTACAACCCATACTCGTTCGTCACATGGCAATGTTGAAATTAAAGATGAAAGGTCAAGGATTTTTGTTTCTTCCATAACCACTTAATGCCTGGAAGGATTTCAACATAATTTCAGATAATTATTCCCCATGTCCAGACAATTTGTTGACTACAGCGTCAAAGGTCAAGGTCGTTTTTCAAGTTCGAGCGTCAATAATTTTATTTTCCGCTCAATAACTTCTAAATGCCTGGAAGGTTTTGAATATAACTTCAGATTATTCTCCATGGCCAGATTATGTATTGCATACATAACACATGTTTGTTTGTCAAGAGTGAAGTTCACAATTCAAGGTCAAAGGTCAAAGTTTTGTATGGAGCATATTTTTTCTATCATGGTGGGAAAGAGAAATGATCAGCATCAGGTGATGGCATGTCACCAACAAAAATCAGACCTTTAGTTTGGAGGTCTAGGTCACACTATGAGGTCCACTTTTTGTAGGGAGCATAATTTTGACCAACATGGAAGGATTCCTAAAATAACTTGGCTGGAATTATGATCATTATGAGACATGAGGCATCAAGTGTCACACTCAATCAACAGGTCTGTTGCAGAGATGTCATTATATTTGTCCAGGGCATTATCTTACTTCCTTTCGCAAGCATATGCTTTGGGGGCATACTTCACATCCTGTGACAAGCCTTGTTGGTTGTAGTTTTTTAATTTAACAACATTCTGTAATTTATAGTTTACACTTGTACATGTAAATGTTGCATTAATGGTCATCATCACAGTGACTATGACTATGTTTCGTATCTTCAGGTTGATGCTTTAGTTAACACTGTAAACCGCAAACTTAACCTAAGTAAAGGAGTGATATCTGCAATGTTGTTAAACAGAGCTGGTCAAATCATTCAGGATGAATGTAATGCTAAACATCAAAATGGTTTAGCTGAGGGAGACTGTGTTGTTACAAGCGCAGGCTTACTGGAAAAATCGGCAGGAATAAAACACATTATCCATTGTGTGCTGCCGAAATTCCAGAAGATTGACTTTGACAAGGTATGCTGACATTCGAATAAACACTAAATGTCCATGATTTGTTATAAACAACACATTATTCTTAATGTTGATGATAGTATATTAATAATAATAATAATAATAATAATAATAGTAATAATAGTAATAATAATGATAATAGTATACAATAATATTAAAAATGCTAGAATAGTATATTGATTTAACAATGCAATTATACACTCATTTATAAAGTCAAATGATATAGCACAAATCTTATGTAATATATGTCGAAAACATATTTTTAACTATCAGCTACATCTGATGAGACTTAGACACAGAAGGAATATACAGAACTTGTGTTGTATTGTTGTGATTTATAGTTTTATACTTTTTTTCCAGACAATTAAGTGCATGGTTAAACTTTGCCTGCTAGAAGCTGACAGACACAGGTGTAAGTCAATTGCAATCCCTCCTATTGGTACAGGCAGAATGAATTACCCTGCACGTGAAACAGCATATGCCATGTTGACTGCAGCGAAGGAGTACCAAACTGAAGCTGTCTGTTCTACGCTTGAACAAATTGTGTTTGTTGTTTTTGAAAATGCAAATGGAATGCTGAAGGTAACATGCTGTTTAATTATTTGTGTTCCCATATTTGGTAATCGTAATTAACTGTCTTCCAAATGGCTTACTAAAGATATTTTAATAGGGAGAAAGATACTATTTTATAATGTATGTTTTTAGGTCACATGCGCACAAAGTACCCAATGGTTAGCTAGTGTGGTCAGTTAGTGCTCACGGTGAGCTATTGTGGTCAGGCATTGTCCGTCGTCCACACTAGACACTATACAGGTCACATTCTTTATAGGACCGCCGTGCAACTTTGTCAGATTGATGTCCCCATTGAATGTAGGGTGATTTGTGAAAATGATTCATTTTGGGTAAAAACAAGGTCACTATGTCAAATATAACAAATACATGGTGAACATGGTCACCGCATACTGCTGAAATAAAATTGGAATGCACAGTATACTTCGTGGAACAGGCAAAATATATCTGTTTGTAAATTCAAAAATTTAACAATCCATACGCTATGATAAAACCATGAGTTGCATGGAACAAAATAAGATTTAAGCCACACATGAACGTTCAATTTTTAAATTAGTAAAATAGTGCTAACATGGTGTAGATCTCGGTAAAAAACAAGCACCTGTATTGAATGATGTGTATAATTCGCATTTAAACCTTAAGTATCAATATAAAGATTATAGTTCTAAACATATTTTTGAACAAAAACACAGTGATAAGATCACAGCAACTTAAATGAGCTTCTTTCACACGAATAATAGCCAAACTGGAAGAGAAATCTGAATATATGTCTAAAAATTCTCTTCGTAAATAATAGGCATGGACACTTTTTCTCTTCGTCAATGATGAAGTACGAATTTCAGGAAAATATGTTGAAAGATTATTTAGTAGCAATAACCACTGTGTTCCGTAGAACTAAAATTATTGTCATATTATGATGAAAACCCAGAAGAATCAACATTTTCTTGCACTGCGCTGTTTTTTTTGTCCATAAGTATGCGGTGCCCATCCATCCATTATAAAAGTAACGTAGTTGTATTACATCAGTATATGGTGACCATATACACCGTGAAATACCTTATTTACATCATAGGACTCACATTTTTTATCAGAGCAGGTTGAAAGATGGTAAATAGGTTAAATAAGATAAAAATCATATTTTGCAATCCAGTAGCCACATTTGTCATCAGATACGGTTGAAAATCAGATTGTGAGAATGTGTTTTAACCCCGTAAACCCCGCCCAATGTTTTGCTTTTCACTCGTCTGTTATCTGTTGTCCTCATGCCATTCACAGTTTTTGTGTGTGCGCGAGATATATTCACATAATTTTATCGTCATATTTTGTAAAACAAACACACGAGCATTGCGCGTGTTTGTGCATACAGACGCGTCAGAGTTTATGCAAAAAAACAAACTTTTCTTCAATGCTTGAAAAATACATTTTTTTTTTTAAATTGTGATATACACATGTAATGCATCATTTCTTTACCCCATAGTTCAAGCTTATAACTATGGTCAAATACAGGGATTGCTTTTCCTAACTATACTAATTATAACGTTTTAAATCTGATATAACTTAGCACAAATACCTTGGGACCTGATGGTCACCGAGTACCAGCATGTATAATTACTTCAGTTGATGTTTCCAATGATGTGTCAAATGTAAAGTTAGTTGCCCACTTGTCCAGTTTGTAAGTTTCATATAAACTTTTAGTCTAACAAACCATTACAAAATAATTCCTAGTTTGTGTTTTTGTCCAAAAAAAAACATTGTTTATTTACATTATCAGCAAAATGTGTCACCAAACTCGTAAATAGTAACAAGAAATGACATAGAAATGACAGGATCATTGTGTTGTTTATTTGCAGCAATTCTATGACGTCAAAAATGATGTTTTATCAGGAGAACATGAAGTCCACAGGGGCCTCGCTAATTGCGGTAAGAATGTTCAGGAACCAGTTATTTTGAACCAAGATATTTTCTGCTAAAATGAATATTTCTAGAGAGAAGAACACCCACATTAAATAAAACTGATTATGCCCCCATTGAAGAAGCGGGGATATATTGCTATGCAAATGTTGATCCGTGTGTCTGTCGGTCTACTTGGTTATGACTAGTAGAGGATCCCTATTGATTTTGGGATAAGTAGGTCAAAGGTCAAGGTCAAACTTACCAAAAGATACAAAAGAATGCCCAATACTTGTAAAAACTTGTACGAGCGATAACTACAAAACCCTTAGGTCTAGATTATCGAAACTTGGTAGATAGGTTAGTCAGCATTAGTAGTGGACCAAAATATGATAAAAGAAAAAACCCAATAATTGTAAAACCTTGTCAGGGCAATAACTACAGAACCCTTAGGCCTAGGTTCTTCAAACTTGGTAACTAGGTTGGCTATGACTATTAGAGGACAAAACTAGATTTTGGGGTCCATGGGTCAATACGTAATGATTTTGTTGTATGCAATGTTTAGTTAATGGACAAAATTACTTCCTGTGAGTTTGTTTTGATGTAAATTAAACTCTGATATTCGACTTTTAAAGCCTATATATTTTGATAAAATGATATTTTAGTCTTTAAAAAATTTAGAAATAAAAAAACAGCAACATAAATTTACATGTTTATGTAAAGAATTTCTATAGTACAGGGCACGCGAGCCATATCCCTCTTTGGGCTAAATCCCTGTGCTTAATGTAAACAGCATACATGTATCTCGAATATTGCTTTAGTGACTTCACCAAAACTAATTATAGTTTTGTTATAAACAAAAAAGGAATGCATGCTGAAGATCTGCCTGTTTTTGAGAATAGTAGCAGTTGGGAACGTTGGTTTATTGTTAGAAGTAAACACTATTTGAATGCTTGCTCATATGTTAAGTACAATAATAATTTTAAATACCAAATGAATACACATCATCTATCTCAATGATAAACATTTGTAAGGAAATGTTTTGAATTTTAAACACAACTTGTAAGAAGTCAAGTAACAAGTTTAAACTTTTAGCAGGATCATCCGTTATAAGAATACATTTGTATTTTAAATTTTAAAAAAGTTACATTATACCACATTGCATGCTTTCTTAGATGCCTCTTTATTTTCGTTAAAATATAAGTTTGCAATGTTTTTGTCGAAAGTATTTATATTTGAAGTATAAGCTTTGAATTGATTTAGAAATCCCAGGAGTAAAGAAACAGTATGGCAGCAAGGAAGATCATGTGAAAATCCATGTGACGGCCAAACCAGAGCTGAAGTATTTGTCAAAGAATACGGCTGTGTTTGAAATCACACCAGAGAAAGGTTATGTTAAAACAGGTTTATTTTTAATGTTATAGCAAAGTATGAATGAATATGTTTATAAATATTATGGGTGCTTGGATCCTTTGTAATTTTTCTGTTAGCTTTCTATTAAAATTAGCCATGTTTGTCTCACAGGTGGTTAGTGATAATAATTAGTGAACACATCAGTTTTAATGTATATTAATAAAGAAATGGAAAAAAACAAATTCACTATATATCAAATATATAAATTATATATAATAAGGTATCCAACTCCATTCGCCCAAAACATAAGGTGCATTGGTTTGAACAGCCATAACTTTAAACAATAGTGCATAGAATTTCATGAATTCTATTTTATTCAATGCAGGAAATGTACACGCTGCCCATGTTTTGTAATTATTTGGTTGAAGATTTATGAAGTAACACTAAACATATTTAATATGACCTACTCGTCGTCAATTTTGAAAAACAAAGCCCAATTTTTTAAGTTTTGTCTGTTGAAACCGATGCACCCTATGTTTCGGGTGTCAGGAGTTGGATACCTTGTTATTTATATGTATTTGAAAGTGACATTTTTTTTCAGAAAAGGTTTTTTATTGTCATTTCTTGAATATATGTCATTATAATTTATTGTTCACTAATTATTATCATAGCCACCCACTAACCACCTATGTTTTGTCTCAGAGCTTTACTTCTGATGGGGAAAGTAATTCCGTAGGTCACTTGAGCACAACATTTTTCGTGAGCTCTTGTTTATTGGTACATCTACTGCGTGTCTGCCTTATGGCTGTCATTAGCACTGTGGACTCTGTGTATATAAGGGATATATTGATATAATTTACTATAACATGAACAGATTGCATATGACTTTTTATGCTCCCCGAAAAAGTTTCGGGGGAGCATATAGTCGCCATTTGTCAGTCCGTCCTTCCATCCCACTTTCTTGTCTGGGCCATTCTCAGAAACTACTTGTCTGAATTCAACGAAACTTTATGGGAAGCTTCATAACCAAGAGATGTGCAAATTACCAGGACGTTTCGCTTCAAAGATTTTTAGCTCGATTTTTCGAAGATAAGGCAAGCTATTGTACGGCGTCGGCATTGGCGTCCGAGCTTGTTTACAGTGTTTCGGTAAGCTAGTTTCTCTGGAATGGCTTGAGAGATTTCATTCAAACTTAAAACATTTATTCCCCACATCAAAATGAACCAGTAGGTGAAGGTTGGTAACTCTAGTTTGAAATTTATCAAAATTACACTTACAAATTTTACATATAAGCTTAAGGACAGGTTATGGTTTTTCGGTAAGCTGATTTCTCAGGAATGGCTTGGGGGATTTCGCTTAAACTTAAAACACTTATTCCCTATATTTAAATGAACCTATAGGTCAATTTTTTATAACTCTAAGTTTGAATTTGTCAAAATTATGGGCCTTTTTGCACTTAAAATTTTTACATATAAGCTATATGAACGGGTTAAAGTTTTTCGGTAAGCTGATTTCTCAGGAATTGCTTGAAAGATTTCATTCAAGCTTAGAACACATATTCCCTATATTAAAATGAACTCGTATGCCAATTTTGATAACTCTAGTTTGAAATTTTTGAAAATTAAGTGCATTTTTACACAGAAGTGTTACATATAAGCTATATGGACAGGTTGAAGTTTTTCGATAAGCTGGTTTCTCAGGAATAACTTGAGGGATTTCATTCAAACCTAGAACACTCTTCCCTATATTCGAATGAAATCATAGGCCAATGTTGATAACTCTAGTTTGAAGTTTGTCAACATTATGGCCATTTTTACCCAAAAAAAATTTTAAGTGGGTGGAATGGCGTCGTCAACTTTTGATTTCCACTCTCTAACTTGAGAATCAGTCTTCATACATTAATACCCTAAAGCAACACTTTACCCGGGATTGAATTTGTGGTGGGTTGGGTGGGGTCAAAGTCAAGGTCACTGTTACTAAAAATAAAAACAAATCCTGCTTTATAACTCTAGAACAAATTGAAATATTTTAATAACATTCAATTTATAGATACTGTATAACGAGAGATTGCACGAGATTGCATATGGGGTTAGTTGGGTCAAGGCCAAGGTCACTGTATTAAAATTTAGAAAAATGCTTCCACTCAGTAACTGGAGAAAGAAATTAATTTTGTTTCAATTAGCCCCTTACTTTACAGTGTGTTTTAGAAAAAAATGCCAGAAACTCTGACAAGCACAAGAAAAGTTGAACGCGATGTCCTATAGCTCTTGCTCTTAGAGTTATGTGACTTTGAATATTTCTGAAATTGGAATAAAGTGCAACATTCTTGACTTTCTTGTCCATGCTGTTTTTCAGGCCGGAATTCATCAAAACTATGGGAAGATTCATTACCAAGAGAAGGTGTGCACATTACCAGGACGTTCCGCTTCAATGAGTTTTCTCTGAGTTATGGGCGTTTGAATATTTCTGAAATTAGTATATAGTGTGCAATTATTATCTGGGCAATTTGTAAGCAAATACTGGCTGCAATTCAATGAAACTTTATGGGAAGCTTCATTACCAAGAGAAGTTGTGCATATTACCATGATGTTCAGCTTCATTGACTTTTCTCTGATTTATAAGATCTTTGTAATTATAGTGCACATTTCTTGTCCGGGCTATTTCTCAGCAACTTCTGGCCAGATTTCTATAAAACTTCATTGGAAGCTTCATTGCTAAGAGGATGTATGCATATTACCAGGACGTTAGGCTTCAATGATTTTTTTTTTGGCATTATGGGACTTACTATATAAAATTATATGATACTTGATGGAAAGTTAAATAACTATAATGAAATAACTAACTAAATAGAGTAATGATACATCACTGTGATTTAATATGCTCCCCGAAAACTTTCGGGGGAGCATATGGTCGCCGCTTTGTCCGTCCGTCCTTCCGTCACACTTTCTTGTCCGGAGTATTTCTCAGCAACTTCTGGCAGGAATGCAACGAATCTTCATGGAAAGCTTCATTACCAAGAGGAGGTGTGCATATTACCAGGACGTTCCGCTTTATTGATTTGTCTCGTATTTATTGGACTTTGAAGATATCTGGAATCAGTATATAGTGCACCATTCTTCACTTCTTGTACAGGCTATTTCTCAGCAACTGCTTTCTGGAATTCAACAACACTTTATTATGGGAAGCTTCATTACCAAGAGGGTGTGTGCATGCTATCAGGACGTTCCGCTTCGATTATTTCTCAGAGTTATGGGACTTTGAAGAGTTCTGAAATCAGTATATAGTGCACTATTCTTGACTGGAGTTCAGCAAAACTTTATGGGTAGCTTCATTACCAAGCGGATGTGTGCATATTACCTGGACGTTCTGCTTCAATGATTTGTCTCAGAGTTATGGGACTTATGGGAAAATTTATGATTTTAGTATATACTGCATAAATTCTTGTCCGGGCTATTTCTCAGCAACTATGGGCCCAATTTTAATAAACTTTTATGGGGAGCTTCATTGCCAAGAGTAGGTGTGCGCTTTAGCAGGATGTTTTGCTTCAATGATTTTTCTTGGAGTTATGGGATTTTGAAAATTTCTGACATATAGTATATAGTGCACTATTCTTGTCGGGGCTATTTCTCAGCAACTACTGGCCAGATTTCAATGAAATTGAATGTGAAGCTTCATTGCCAAGAAGAGGTGTGAATATAATTTTTCTTAGAGTTATGGGACTTGGAAAATTTCTTAAATATAGTACACATTACTATTGATTTTTAGTAATTTTAATATCTTTGCCCTTCTCATTGCATTTATATTGCATGACAAAACGCATTGGGGAGCAGTTTTGCTGATATCCTTGTTTTATTTTGTTTTTGTTTTATTTTTACAATTTTGCTTCTTCTGCATGTTCATGTGGTATTTGTGTGGTGTGTTCACATACAGTTTTGATGTCAGATTTTGTCCTGCAGTTCTAGTGATTTTTAATCATTTTGCTATCTCTGCCCTTCTCATGCATTTAATTTGCTTGAAAAAGCACATTGGGGAGCATCCACCAGTTTTACTGTTATCCTTGTATTTCTAGGTGTGCATCTATCCCATGGTCCAGGACTTAAGATGCCAACACAATTCAATGGTATTTCTGAAGCACTCACAGCGTGCAGAGATGCCCATGTTACAGAAATAGCATTGGTGTTAGATATCCAAACAAGTGGTAAACATTCTGAAAACATATTATGAAGTTATAGTATATAATATTTAGCCAAAATGCATGTAGTTCTTTAGTTTGTTGGTACATTCTGTTGCTTTCAAATTTAAATAGTACTGCTGACCTCGGACATAAACATTGCAACTCGAGTTGTTTTTAGCTCACCTGAGCACAAAGTGCTCAAGGTGAGCTTTTGAAATCGCCCCTTGTCCGTCGTGCGTGCGTGCGTTCGTGCGCCGTCAACTTTTCATTTAAACAACATCTCCTAAACCGCTTGGCAGATTTTCACAAAACTTCACAGGAATGATCCTTGGGTGGACCTCTTTCAAAGTTGTTCAAATCTTTCCGGTCATCTGTATATGTAGGTCACCAGAGCTAAAAATATATATTATAAAGTGAAAACTTAAAAAAATCGATGAAACCGCAAGGCTCAGAGCTTTCATATTTGATATGTGAAATCCTCTAGTGGTCCTCTACAAAGTTTGTTCAAATTATGCCCCTTGGGTCAAAACTGGCCACGCCCCAGGGGTCTCATGGTTTGTGTGGACTTGTATAGCAAAATGACTTAAAATCTTCTCCTGTCAAACTTCAAGGCCTAGAGGTTTCATATTTGGTATGTAACATTGTACAGTGATCCTCTACAAAGATTGTTCAAATAATGCCCCTGGGGTCAAAACTGGCCACGCCCCGAGGATCACATTGTTTATATAGACATATATCAAAATGACTTTAAAAATCTTCTCAGAAACTGCAAGGCCCAGAGGTTTCATACTTGGTATGTAACATTGTATAGTAGTCCTCTACAGAGATTGTTCAAATGATGCCCCTGGGTTCAAAACTGGCCACACCCCGGGGGTCACATTGTTTATTTATACTTAAAAGCAAAATGACTTAAAATCTGCTCCTTTGAAACCGCAAGGCCCAGAGGTTTCATATTTGGTACGAAACATTGTATAGTGGTCCTCTACAAAGATTGTTCAAATAATGCCCCTGGGGTCAAAACTGGCCACGTCTTGGAGGGGGGGGGGGGGCGGTCACATTGTGTAAACTTATATAGCAAAATGTTTCACCTCTCTGAAACTGCAAGGCCTAGAGCTTTCATATTTGAAATGTAACATTTTATAGTGGTCCTCTACAAAGATTGTTCAGATGATGGCCCTGGGGTCAAAACTGTCCACACCCCAGAGGTCAGATGGTTTATATAGACTAAAATATCAAAATGACTAACGTTATATAGTGGTCCTCTACAAAGACTGTTCAAATAATTCCCCTGGATTTAAAACTGGCCAAACCCCGGATGTCACATATTTTCTATAGACATAACTAGTAAAATGACTTTAAAAATCTTATCCTCTGAGACTGCAAGGCCTAGAGGTTTCATATTTGGTTGGTTACATTGTATAGTGGTCCTTTACAAAGATTGTTAAAATGATGCTCCTGGGTTCAAAATTGGCCACACCCCGGTGGTCACATGGTTTATATAGACTTAAAAAGCAAAATGACTTTAATAATCTTCTCCTCTGAAACCGCAAGACCCAGAATTTTCATATTGGTTCCCTACAAAAATTGTTCAAATAATGCCCCTGGGGTAAAAACTGGCCACATCACGGGGGTCACATGGTTTATATTGACTTAAAAAGCAAAATGACTTTAAATATCTCCTCTGAAATCTCAGGGCCTAGAGGTTTCATATTTGGTATGTAACATTGTATACCATTATTCCTGAAACGTATTTCTAAAAATAACCATTCCATAAATCGAGTTAGAATGATCATAAAACACCATCTTAAAATTGGCCAGAGTATGCCCTATAAGTAGGTATATAGGTACAGTCTGCAGAAAATGCCTTGAAGTGTGAAATCACTGCATTATCCTCTTTGACAGGTCTCGATGTAGACAAAAACCAGTTCCAGCCAGTTTAATTAGCAATATGCTAGACACGAAAATCATGGGTTTCGTCTGCAGGTTTATTGATTTTTTATTGGTGGCTTGATGATCTAGCTGGGGCCTAAAGTGGGCAAGTCAATAAAAATGGAGTAGATAGCTTCATTCACAGTTTGCATCTTATTTAATAATGAAACAGCTATGCATTTTGTCTTAATTGTCGGTAATTAATAGAAAGGGCAAACTGTGATAATTATGAATGGATTTTAGTGTGTGGATTAGTAAATATGCAGGTAAGAAATAATATGCATTTGACAAATATTTCAATATATTTCAATATAATATGCTAAGATTTTTTTGTGAACTGCCTCATTAATCAAATGTACTTTATAACTACGATTTTAGTGGCTTAAAATCTCGACTTATACTGAGTATTTATGGTAGTGGTCCTCTACAAAGATTGTTAAAATGATGCCCTCGGTGTCAAAACTGTGCACACCCCGGGGGCCACATGGTTTATATAGACATAAATAGCAAAATGACTTTAAAAATCCTCGTCTGAAACTGCAAGGCCCAGAGGTTTCATATTTGGTATGTAACGTTGTAAAGCGGTCCTCTACAAAGATTGTTCAAATAATGCCACTGGGGTCAAACTGGGCTACCCCGGGGGTCACATGGTTTATATAGACTTAAATAGCAAAATGACTTAAAAATCTCCTCTGAAACCGGAGTGTTTCATATTTGATGTGTTACATTGTATAGTAGTCCTCAACAAAGATTGTTCAAAGTATGTCCCTGGGGTAAAAAGTGGCCATGACCCGGGGGTCACACGGTTTATATAGACTTATATGGCAAGTAGGCCTTAAAAATCTTCCTTTTGAAACTGTAAGGCCCAGAGGTTTTATATTTTGCGGGAAACATTGTGGAGTGGTCCTCTACAAAGATTGTTCCAATGATGCCCCTGGAGGTCACATAGTTTATATACATTTAAATAGCAAAATGACTTTAAAAATCTTCTCTGCATCTGCAAGGCCCAGTGGTTTCATATTTGGAAAGTTTTAACATTGAATAGTGGTCCACTACAAATATTTTTCAAATTATGCCCCTAAGGTAGAAAGTGGTCACGCCCTGTGGGTCACATAGTTTATATAGACTAAAAAACTTCTGAACATGCAACGACCAGATTTTTATACTCCGGTAAGGGGTTTAATGCCATTTTGTCCTCTTGTAATTAGCCTTTTTATGATGCCTCTAACTCAGATGAGCGACCTAGGGCCATCATGGCCCTCTTGTTTACACATTACTCAGTTTGCTTAAAGTATCCTACACATATAATGCACGGGCATGTTCTTATTAATGCACCTACCCCTAAATATACTGAGTAAGGGTAAGCGGTATTTATTTCTACAATGTATCTTAATCGTTGTGTTATTTCTAAATAATGCTTTGTAATTATGTTGTTTTTAAGACCACTCCATGACCGTGTACGCACATTTCAAATCGGGATTTATATGTTTACATGTAAAGAAACAAAGGTACTGGTAGTTTAATATACGATGAATTTCGCATTGAGATTTTATCTTTAAAATTATTATGCTCCCCGAAAACTTTTCGGAGGAGCATATAGACGCTGCTTTGTCAGCCCGTTGGCCGTCCATCCCGTTTTCTTGTCCAGAGTATTTCTCAGCAACTACTGACCAGAATTCTATGGAACTTCATGGAAAGCTTCATTACTAAAAGGAGGTGTGCACTGAACCAAGAAGTTCCACTTCAATGATTTTTCTCTGAGTTATGGGACTTAGTTATTTAGTGCACAAGTCATTTCTGGTATATTTATACGCAACTGCTAGTCAGAATTCAATGAAACTTTATAAGAAGCTTCATTACCAAGAGGAGATGTGCACTGAACAAGAGTGTTCCGCTTCAGTGATTTTTCTAAGAGTTATGACGCTTTGTAGGTTTCTGATTTAGTGCACAATTCTTATCTGGACTGTTTCTCAGCAACTACTCTCCGGAATTCAGTGAAACTTTACAAGAATCTTCATTACGCAGAGGAGGTGTGCACTCAACCAGGACGTTCCACTTCATTGATTTGTCTAAGAGTTATGGGACTTTGAAGGTAACTGAAATACATATTTAGTGCACAATTTTTGGCGAACCTACTTCTACACAACTGCTGGCCGGATTTCAATGAAACTTTATGGGAAGCTTAATTACTGAATATTTCTGAAATTAGAATATAGTCTATAATTTTTTTTTATACCCCCACCATCAATGATGGGGGGGAGGCATATAGAGTTTACCTTGTACATGTGTCATCTGTACGTTTGTTCCGATTCTTGTCTGGACGATAACTTTGTCCAGCATTTGAGGATTTTCAAATAACTTGGCAGAAATGTTATGCATAATGAGACAGTGTCTGGCGCGCAGGTACCAGGTCCCTAGGTCCAAGGTCAAGGTCACACTTAAAGGTCAAAGGTCAAATATAAGACTTAAAGGTCAAATGTCAAATATAAGAATTTAAGCCTTCTATCCCTGTCCGGAGCATAATTTTGTCCAGCATAGAAGGAATTTCAAATAACTTGACGCAAGTGTTGAGCATGGTGAGACGGTGTGTCGCGATCAAGAACCAGGTCCCTAGGTCCAAGCTCAAGGTCACACTAAAAGGTAAACAGTCAGATATAAGAATTTAAACCAAAGGCCCTGTCCGAAGCATAATGTTGTCTAGCATTGGAAGGAATTTTTAAAAACTTGGCATAAGTGTTGAGCATAGTGAGACGGTGTGTCGCGTGTAAGAACCAGGTCCCTATGTCCAAGGTCAAGGTCACACTGAAAAGTCAGTGATCAGGTATAAGAATTAAAGCCATATATACTGTCTGAAGCAAACTTTGTTCAAGCAGGGAAGGATTTTAAACTAACTTGGCCTAAGTGCTTAGCATTGTGTGTCAGTGTGTTGCGGGAAAGAACCAGGTTTCTTTGTGTAATGTCATGGTCACACTAAAAGGTCAAAGGTCAAATATAACAATTTCCACCATAGACACTGTCCGGAGCATAATGTTGTCCAGCAGGGATGGATTTTCAAACAACTTAGCATAAGTGATAAGCATTATGCGGCGGTGTTGCATGCAAGAAACAGATGCCTTGGTCCAAGGTCAAGGTCACACTTTTATGTCAAGTATATGTATATATGTTAAGATTCTTATCCAGGCAATAACTCTGTCCAGCATTTAAGGATTTTCAAATAACTTGGCAGAAGTAATAACCATTATAAGACGATGTGTTGCCCGCAAAAACTAGGTCCAAGGTCACACATTAAGGTCAAAGGCCAAGCATAAGAATTACAGCAAGTCCATGAATTCTTTCTGGAGCATAATTTTGTACGGCTTGAAATTTTTTCAAATAACTTGGCAGAAGTGGTAATCATTATGAGATGGCATGTCTGTAGCTGAAAGGTCAAGGTCATTAATCCAGGTCAAAGGTCAAATAATTTTCCAGAGCATAATATTGTCATGCATGCAGGGATTTTCAGATATATGCGCAGAAATAATCACAATCACCAGACGATGTGTTGCATGCACGAACCTGTCTTTTGAAGTTAGTGAACTACTTCCCTTTATTCCTGAGTGTGCAAAGTTTAATCAAAAAATGATGAAAGGCATTTTGTTGATTTTGCACAGAATGATTTAAGATAGCAAGAGTAAGTGAAGCATACAAGAACTATAACTCATAATTGCCTAAAAATTTTAATTACTACCCTTTATTGATTTTTTGTTAGGACTAAAGTTATTTTGTGATATCCAAATTACTTCACAGAATAAGAGAATACATTAGCAGAAAGTAAAATATAGAACGACTATTCTCTTTTTGCAAAATAATTTGTATGTATACAGAAAAAGCGGCGCCATGTAGTAATGGCAGCATAAGTGGGGGCATTCGTGTCTGTGGACACATTTCTAGTTTTATTTTGCAATTACTGGCTTTAGTAATTTTCCTTGGAGTTATGGGACTTTGATGATTGCTGAAATTAATATATAGAGTCCAATTGTCTTGCCTGGACTCTGCTCTTTTGATTGCATTCCTATTACTTGGCAAAGCGCATTGGGGAGCATCCATCAGGTCACCGATATCCTTGCTAGTACCAGACATTACCGAATTTAATGAGAATTGTTTTAAGGTTCATAAACCAATGTTTCAATGTGATTATTTTAATTGTTGTTGATCAATGTGTTCATTTAATAAAACACATGCAATGCAATATAATTCATGCATTTCCATAAATATATATTATACTTCACTGAGTAGCAGACATTCAACAAAATGACAACGGAAATGCATTATGTGAATACTGTTTAATTTCCCCATGTTAAAACAAAGCAGACTTTTGAAATATGCTTTATCTCCTGATTTGGTAGAGCCGTCATCAGTTTAGCAGTATATTGTGTGAACCTTACATGTTGTTGCGATATTCTACTAAATATGTTCACTTTGTTTCGTTTGCAGAGTTATGCAAAGAGTACTGTGACTCCGTTGCAACTGCAATGTCAACGATTGTATCGTACAAATATTTAAGACATGTGTATATTGCTGTACAATGCCAGATTTTCCACCAGACAAAGGGGCTTCTGACGAATCTGACTATGGCACAACGGATAACTTCATGTATGCTCATTGCCTGTCACAAGAATCTTCATGGTTTATTTTTCCTTTGTGTCAAAAACCAACTAACAATGGACGTTTCGTATAGTGTGTACATAGTCTGGTTGATTGCCATTTTAAATAAGTGAAAACATTTTAATGCTGATTGTGTTGACAACGTTATTGTGATGTATTTTTAACCAAATTTTTCCGACAAAAATTTCCGTTATTAGATTGGGGTATGTTGTTGGGAGGGCGGGGTGGTGTTTCCGCTCCCTAACTCGAGAACGGATTGAGATATTTTAATGAAACTTCATACATAGATACCTTTTATCGAGACCTCGCTTTGGATTGCATATGGGATGGGTGGGGTCAAGGTCACCATTGCTAAAAATAGAAACGCGGTTTCCGCTCAGTAACTTAAGAACGCATCGAGATATTTTAATGAAACTTCATACATAGATACCTTATCTCGAGACCTCTCTTTGGATTGCTTATGTGGTTGGTGGGGTCAAGGCCAAGGTCACCGTTGCTAAAAATAGAAAACCAGTTTTCACTCAATAACTTGACAACGCATCGAGATATTTTAATGAAACTTCATACATAGATACCC
Source organism: Congeria kusceri (assembly GCA_027627225.1). Taxonomy (NCBI): domain Eukaryota; kingdom Metazoa; phylum Mollusca; class Bivalvia; order Myida; family Dreissenidae; genus Congeria; species Congeria kusceri. Next base: position 54,062,789 of record CM051034.1, read on the forward strand.
TATATCAAGACCTCGCTTGGGATTGCATATAGGGTGGGTGGGGTCAAAAATATATAAATGGTTTCCGCTCAATAACTTTAGAATGCATCACGATATTTGAAAGAAACTTCATACATAGGTACTTTGTAAGTATATCACACTTGGGATTGCATATGGGGTGGGTGAGGTCAAGGTCAATGTAGGTCATACATAGATACCTTATAACGAGACCACCCAGAACTTCCTTTCATTATTGTGCCGACTTTTATGCATTTTGTTAGAAAAATTTGGTTTTCGTGGAATTTCCACGTTTCTTGTTTTTATTGCTTTTAGTTATGAGAGATACATGGATTGAAACTGACGATAAAGAAGTTACAGTATCTGTCGAGATGTCAAGAAGAACTGGACTCAAAGATGGCACTGTTATGAAATTATTAACGGAATTTAAGCAGTCAGTGTGTGACGGAAGGTGTTCGTGGTTCGTATTTGGCACTTACATTATTAGATATAAACTGTAAAATTATATATATATATATATATATATTTCTATGGCTAAAATGCTTTCATTGTAATCTATGAAAAATTAGCTATGGAATTGGAAACACTGTTGTTATTTATAACAAATCGACTGCATTATGGACATATTGCAATGTTTAGCAAAAAGCAGTAATTCAACAATCGGTCAAATTTAGAATGATAGAACTGTCCTGTTTCCAGTATAAGGTATACATTTAAAGATATCCAACATTTGTTTGCAGCGCTAACATTTTTAGCTCGACTTTTCGAAGAAAAAAACTCTAGTTATTGTCCTCGCTCTGTCGTCTTCGTCAGAGTCTGCCTCAGCGTCTGCGTTAGTTAAGTTTTTGGTTAAGTTTTTTTCAGAGTCCATTTCTTAAAAATTATTAAAGGTATCCATTTGAAACTTTCAATACTTGTTCACTATCAAAAGGGTAACGCTGTGTTTTGTATTTCTAAAGTTATATGCCCTTGTTTGGACTTATAATTTAAAATATTTGAAATTTTTGTCAAATATAAATTTCTCATTAAATATCAAATACATTAAATTTAACTTAAGATACTTGTTTATGGTGCTGACCCCATAATGCAGACACGAAGAGGCAACTCTTTCACTGATTTTGTTGGATGTATACCTTTTTTTTTTACTTACACTTTTCGCTTTAGGTCAAATTTCTCAAAACCTGTATGAGGTATTGAGTTGAACTCAAAGTACTTTGGTCGCAGTGATGAATTACTTCTGTAGACAGGAGCTATTTCTATCAAGGATTTCATTTCAGTAATTGTCCATTTTTCAACTTATAATTTTTGCTTTAGGTCAAATTTCACAATAACTATGGAAGGTATAATTTTTGCTTTAGGTCAGATTTCACAATAACTATGGAAGGTATTGCCATGAATCTCAAAATACTTGATCACAGTTATAAACCCATTCTGCAGACAAGATGAGGAAACTATATCAAGGATTTTGGTGGAGTTATTGCCCTTTTTCAAATTAGAATTTTAGCTGTAGGTCAAATTTTTATCTATAAGGTGTATTCACTCTAAATTTAACACACTTCATCACAGTGATGAACCCATTCTATTAACAAAAGGCCAGGATACATTCAAATACGTTAAAGTCGAGCGTCCATCAACGGTATGCGGTGCTCTTGTTTTTGCTAGACTTTGTTCTGATCACATGTGTATATGTAATTTCCATAGTGTATGGCATTTTCACTCATAAGCTTAGATCAACAGAGTTAAATAAAAGTTTACAGCGACAATAATGTTTCAAAGGCATTACTAGTTAGTTTAACGATTGTCTTCGGTTAATATTTAGAAAAAACACTCATCTGTTGAACATCTTGTTTCTGCAGTATATTTTAGTACAATACACGATACGAAATGATGCTCCTTCTTTAAACTCTCTTTAAACCGTAGTGTTCTTATTACCAACGATGTATCAAATAAAGTGGATCTTATTTATATTTCTGAACTTGCTTCCAATTTTTTAATTGTTGTGGCATGAATCCGGTCCACCATCTTGATGCGGCAGGCATATAGTGATTGTCCGTCCGTCCGTCCCTCCGTTCATGATAAGGTTAAGTAGATTTTACCGTTTCGTCTAGCACCGACACCGCTTGCTACAACACTAGGACACTTACACAGTTGTTACTTATGACTGTCCCCAATCCACCCATATCACCGAACCTCACTTTGACCCTGACCTTGACCTAGTTTGGACTAAGAAATGGGCTATCCAGCACCATCTGGGGCCATGTGTGTTTTTCAAACACATAATCTTGTTTCATTTTAAAAATAATATGTGACATGTGACTTGTAACTACGGCTCCATTTGAATTAATCAATATTGAGGGTATGAAACCACCACATCATCTATCCTTGTTACAATCTACGTTGTTGTGGACAGGAATCATTTCATGGCTTATACGTGTACATTTGATCCAAATTATATAAATATACCAACTGCATGTATTTTTATTTCAGTTCAACTATTGCAAATGATCTTGATCATGATGCTGTTGTTGTTGAATTTTCAGTAAGTAATAATATATAAATCATTTCATAACTAACACATTCAGTAAAAATGCCGTTAAGGAAGCTCATTAGTAGCAAATAAAATTGGGTTATTTGTATGCGTTTATTTTATAGGACCTTAATGAAGTGTCGGCCAATATCAACCAAGGAATGATCAAGTATTTACAGGAAAGAGATGACATAGAAAAGTGGAAATCAGCGGTCGAAAAGGCGTTCAATGTGCATTTTTCGTGGAAGAACGTTGGTTTAACTGTAGGAGGTGATATGCAGGCTATCGTATCATTTGAAACATATTTATATTCTGACTTTCCCAAGTACCCATCGAATTCTTCGCTTAAAACAAATGTGCGCAGCCCAAGCAGCATGGAATTATTAGAATATATGGGAGCAGCAGGAAACAAAAGTGTTTTCAAGTCCATAACGAGTTTTGATTTTGATGAAATGGCTGTTTCTGTATGTCTAGGGGACATTGCGGATAGTACAGAAGATTGCATTATTTCACCAACGCATATGTATATAATTAAGACGTATGGTGTCGCAAAAAGACTTCTTGAAAAAGGGGGAGATAAATACAAAGTTGCATGCAAGATACTTGAAGAAGACGGAAAACTGTATCCGTCAGAGTGTCGCGTTTCCGATGCCGGAGATCTCCAGTGCAAGAAAGTAATCCATGTCGGCATCCCGCGTTTTGACGAGGTTAATAATGAAAATTTAAAGTTGTTGGAAGTGGCTGTATTGAACTGTTTAGAAACCGCAGGCGCATATGGAATCGAAACTGTTGCCATGCCTGCTGTTGGTACAGGTAATTACAACACAGTATTATAAAGTGTTTCATTAAAAAATGTGTAGAGAAACTTGAGATCTTACTCTTAGTGATATGTTGTGTTCTAAATTTAGTGATATGTTGTGTTCTAAATAAATCGCTCCCTTTTTAGCTCTCGTAAAGTTTATTATGTTTATATACATTATATTATTATTATTATTAATGCGGTATAAAAACGTATTTCAGGAAGCGGAGCTCTTACTTTGGAACACAGTGCGCAGCAAATTAGCAGAGCATTAATCCGTTATAAAAAAAATAATCGATATGTCGGCCATGTAAATATTGTTATTATAGATGAAAACAAGGCAATGAAATTTAATTTAGTTGACAATGCTAACAACGGAATGCCAGGTCCAAAAATATTAAACAACCCTTTGGCGGCGTTTGGAAATAAGATACGTGTCTTATTTCCTCCTTTTACGAGACACACAAACATACAAGTAGACGCTATCGTTGTGAATAGTAGAACACGCATTGAAAATCCACTGGTTACTAATACTGTCCAGTTTCCAGATAAAATTGACAATTTCAACAGCGAGTACGTGGTGCAGACCAGCTTGCCTGTTTGGAATCCCGAGGCCTATCCCAACATTACAGATTTTGAGAAAAAAATCCAGTGCCAAACAGAAAGCTTGATGAACGTGTTCGATGAGCATAAGTGGAGTGCTGTTGCACTACCGTTGTTTGGGGAAAGTGGTAACTATTAAATGATACTAATGGTCATGAAAAAAATAAATGTATGTTTATCTTTTCCTATATCTTAATGTACAAACTGTTATTAAATATGCACATAAAGAATATGCCTGAATTTCTTATTAATTTATTTTATAAATTTAAGCATATTACTGTGTAATAATAAATTGGTGATAAATTACAAAATGTAAAAATTTGTTCGATTGAATAATGTTTCATTGCAGGTAAACCAGAGTTATTCCAATCCCCGCTGCTCCGTGCAAGTTTTGCCATGATTCGCGGGCTGGAGCACGTGAAACAGTGCAAAAACATAGGGATTCTTGACCTGTATGTAGTTAGCAGCAATATGGACTTTGTCGAAATGTTTTATGACTTGTTGAACCACGAAACGTGTTTTAAGCGTTATAATGCAAATTCACAACCAGGATTGAAACGTTAAATATGCTATTAAGCGTGTATTTTTACGATATGGTGCCACCATATTCCGTCGGCCGCTTAGAATTACAATACTAGTAGGTTGGATTATAGATTTGTTGAAATAGGCGTTTCGGATTATAATTGATGTTTGTAGTAATTGTGTGTTATATGTTTATGCCCCCATCGAAGGTGTCGGGGGTATATTGGTTTGCTAATATCGGTCGGTAGACCGGTTTTGTTTCCGCTGTCTAAGTTCAATAGTTTTCACCTAACCTTCACGCAACTTTATGAAAATGCGGGCATAATATCTTGGTCAAGTTCGATTATCAGACAAATCACCAAATGAATTATTGAGTTATGATCCTTGATTTATCTTAATTGGCCTTTTTAGTCGTTTCCTCGCTCTACGACCAACAATTTTCATCCGACCTTAACCAAACTTCATGAACATGTTTGTAATAATAATATCTAGGTAAAGTTCGATAAACAGCCAATATACCCCAGGAATTGAGGAGTTTATTGCTCTTGAGTTACATGATAGTGTCATTTAAGCGCTTTCCCCTCTCTAAGTCCAACATTGTTCATGTAATTTTCACCAAATTTATCAACATGTTTATGGGCATAATATTTCGGCCAAGTTTAATAATCAGCCATATCCCCCCGCCCCCCGGAGTTGTGGGTTAATGACTCTTGATTTATCTTAAATTGGCCTTTTGAGTCGTTTCCGTTCTCTAAGTTCAACAGTTCATTGCCGATCTTCACCAAACTTGGTGAAATTCTTTGTGGGCGTATTATCTCAGTTCAGTTCGATAATCAACTAAGTCGTACCAGTATCTTTGGAGTGATGGTTCCTTGATTATCTAAAATTAGCATTTTAGCTTTTTTTTACCTAGCGGGGGCGTAACTGTTTTAAAAACAGGTTTTGTCTCATTTACAAGGAACATGTACATAAGCACAGACCAGCGTATATAGATCACGTCGTTTAGGTTCCATATTAATCGACCAGATGCTTCTGTAATGTGGTAATCGATGTGTAATATCAGTCTAAACACATTGAATTATAAGCTTCAGCGTTGTCAGTATTGTATCGATGTATTTTTGTCTTTCGTATGTGATTGTTGTATAAGTTACATAACTTGTGTGGGGATTGGCCATGACATTATTTCTAAGGCCATTCTCCCCCTACGTATGATTCAAGTAGGGCAGTTGTCTGTTACTGGCATAGGCTTGCGGACTTCCTACTTTTAAACTGCTTAGATCGGCTACGCTTGCCCAGAAAAAGTGTAAGTTAACTGACCGCCGAGATATGACTGAAATACTCTTAAAAAACTTCATAGAATACATGTCATATTTGATATTGATTACAAAGCACTAAATTGTGACAGAGTTATGGGCCCTTTTCGACTTAAAATTCCCTAAAAACAATGTTTCCGGATGAAAACTCAAGAAACGCTTGTCATATTCAAATAATGTTTGGTACACATGTGTAACATCATAGAATACAGGTCAAGTTCGATGTTGGTTACAAATCACTAAATTTTGACAGAGTTATGGCCCTTTTTCGACTTCAAATGCCCTAAAAACATGTTACGGCCGATAACTCAAGAATGGCTTGACATATTCAAATAATTCTTAGTATACATGTGTAGCATCATAAAATACGGGTCAAGTTCGACTTTAGTTGCACACCACTTAATGTTGACAGATTTATGGCCCTTTATTTGACTTAAATGCCCTAATAACATGGTTTCCTGACGATAACTCAGCAATGGCTTGACATATTAAAATTATTATTGGTACACATGTGTAGCATCATAAAATACATGTCAGGTTTGACTTTGGTTACAAACCACTAAATGTTAACACAGTTATGGCCCCTTTTTGACTTAAAGTCCCGAAAAACATGGACAATACTTCATGAAAGGCTTCACATATTTAAATTATGTTTGGTACGTAGGTGTAAGATCATGAAATACAGATCAAGTTCAACTTTGGTTACAAACCACTAAATGTTTACAGAGTTATGACTCCTATTGGAATTAAATTTTTCCTATACACTGTTGACCATTCACAAATTAAAGCATTCTCTCTCTGTCCATTTCTTTCGAATGAATGCCACAGTTTTGAGACAAGGACATATTGTGGGGGTATTTCCGTCACTCATGTGACATTTCTTGTTATATACCTGTTTAAAATACATGCTTTATCAATCGGTGAAATACATGTCGTCAGAAACAAAATCCCGTATTATGCTATTCGCTATTTTTTCTGATCCCGTATTACCATACTAGTTGGACTACTTTTTAATGACGTCATCATAGAGTTATGTAAACAAATATAATCTATACCTACAATGATAAGTCATTATTGTAGTTTTAAACAAATAAAATAAGGGAAATGCACATTTGAAGTTTATGGTGGTGATAAGTCATAACATAGCCACTCAACTAATTCATACCCTTGGAACAATTGACTAGCGTAATATCCCGTTTATGATAAACATTATTTCCATATGAATTTGGCCCACATAAAAATCACAAGCATAGGTGTATGACTCATTATATATGCCACGGTAACAAAAGAGTCAATGCCACGGTAACAAAAGAGTCACTGCTGTTTACAATATTGCATTATACAGTATTAGTTGTAACTGAATTTGGATTCTGAAAATAATTAACAGCATTACATAAGCCGAGACCAATGATATGCCCACCAGTAGCAATCGAGTCATTCGCGTTATTACGTGTAAATGGAATTTGATGGCCCTTGTAGAACCATTTTAAATGACTAGTGAATGGACAGTTTGCTCGATTATATATTTACAATGATAGCCGACATTTGTGAATTTTCCTAAACGGATCTTAAGTCCATGACGTTATAATTCAAGATCAAAATATCTGTCCAGGGCATATATTGTACTCTTTCTGACATTATGTTGCCTTTCTCAGACAAGCATATCTTGTTGAAGCAAACATCTCACCGTGTGACAAGCCTGTTTGTTTTTAACCTAATTATAACTGCAAGAAACAGCTATGGTTGCATAGACGGGACATGAGGACAATTTATCTCGTGGCCACGAGTTATTAAGTCCTAAGTTACTAACTCATGGCCACGAGAAAAATTATGCTTCTTACATGTCACGTCTATGCCACAAAATACTTGCAATGGTTTACACATGCCTTTGTCGACTTATTTATTTTATGGAAATTGAATTTACCGAAACTGTCATTTACTAAAATTTCCTTATTTTTTTTTACAGCAACTCCTTTATGTAAATAACTTTTCTAGTTTAAGAATTGTTTTATAAAACAATGACGATATTATTTCATGAAAATACTAGTATGAATTACATGGTTATGTGTGTCAAAATGTTTGGGGCATCGCGAGATATTGGTGGGTTTTAACAACATGTGGTATGAGGTGCTGTTTCGTTCTTTATTACTGGCTGTGTATTTGTTATTCGTTGTATTTGTAATTATTTTGTTGTAAAGTTTATTATGTTGATATTTTTAATTATGTTCATTTGTTTACTTTATCATCGTTAAAAAATTTGATATGCCATATGAGGGTTGTCCCAGTAAATCGTGGACTTTGTCAATTTCCTAAACTGTTCCAGGCGGCAAAGAATTATATTCACAATAATTAATATTCACACTAATATTAATTACATATGATGTGAGTATATACACATAACTATAGGTTAATACATCAAACTATTAAAATGTCAACCAACAGTAATACTTATGCACTGTCCACCAACCCGTCGCACGCTGACGTCAGAATTTTATCATTTTATACTAAAACCATATTACAACTTCTCAAGGTATTCCACAACATATTCGCATCTGATAAACATCACTGAAGTGTGTGTTGTCAAATGAATGCTTAAATTGTCGAATTGCATATGTTATTTAATTGATATTAGCGTTCAAATGATCACTGTTCAAGGCAGCTAAATCGGCTTTGATTTTACTGTTGTTTGTTAACGGTTTAATCACTCGTGATAAATGTGCGCGTCGGTATGTCACTTGATCTGACATGCCATCAATGCTTTAAATTTTCCTAAAAATGTCTTTCCACGTTGTCCCACACTGCACAAACTGTATTCAATTGATGTTCATCATGACTTTTGTTGTAAGTAACGGCATTTCCTAAAGATTTTGATTTCATACAATGAATTTCAAATGTGTGGTGTTGATATCAATCACGTCAGACGTTTAAATTGTCTGTGATGATGTCATGGTAATGTTGGTGTTTGCGGGCAACATTATTTGTGCTATTTTTATGCCCCCGAATGAGGGCATATTAAAATCGAATCGTCCGTCCGTGCGTCCGTTAGTCCGTCCGACCAAGGTTAAAGTTGTTTTTTTTATCATGATCCAATATCTTGAATAATATTAAAAGTAGTTACTTAAAACATTTAAATACTTATTAACTATACACTTCTTCAGGGAAGCAATCCTCATAACTCTGTTTTGTATATTGACAGATACATGTCCCTTTTTTAAGTTAGACATTTTGGTTGACGTTTTTCACGAAGTCCAATGTCTTGAATACTGACAAATGTATTTACTTGAACCTTAAAATACTACTTTACTATCGATTTCTCCACCAGAAAAACCACTCCCTATAACTCTGTTTTGTTTTTTGATAGATTTATGCCCCCCTTTGAATTTTGGTTAAAGTTATCCATAAGTTATTCCAGAGCAGCCATATTGACATGAACTTAAAATTTTTCATTCACTTTTAGTTACAAAGCTTAATTTTGGTGTTTATGTCGAACTTACTGAAACGCATTCGTGGACATATGTTACCTGATTGTGACAGCACTTGTTTAACTCTAGTTTCAGAAAATACCATTTAATTATGCATACAATAAAGACTGTCTGTCGGGCTGTAGGGGTTCCGCAGGACACGTATACATGGGCTTCAAAACTCTCGGGAAACTGATGCGTTATAGACTGAATTATTTGTTTGATTTATTTTACCTAAAACTATACATCAGTATAATATATTAGCAAAACATGATGATATTATGTTTGGTAATACTTTTATTATTTAAGTCCACGATTTTCTGTGACAGACCTCGTACATGAATGTTTATGTTGTATATGAATATTGTTTCATGTCAAACTATGTTCTACGTAAAACTATGTTTTAGGTACAGCGTCTGCTTTGAATTAATGTTATTTTAAAACATTACTGTTATATTTATAAGTATCGAAAAAGACATCGTACATTAGGCCTAACTAATTCCCGTTTATTGATAACATGTTCAACACGTCAAAACAAACCGAGAGTCCTTGTGTTTTATTTACTATATCGTGCAGCTCGCCGAAAGTTAATAGTGTAAATTCGAATTTAGTCCGCGTCAGTACCATGATGGGCAGATAAATTGAGCTAATGTTTATCAACAATTTTTCTCGGAAGATAGTGGTTTACGTTAAATAGTAACAAACAAAGCAAATGTTTTTTTTTTGTTTTTTTTTGCCGTTGGATATAAACAAGATTTAACATACACACGATACTATGTAAGCCAAGGTAACTGTTACAATTGTTTAGTCTAAGTTTAACACGGTATGTGGCTGTACGGTCAAAATCTGGTCTAATGAGGTCGTGAATGATGTTTAAATTATATGTATTGCGTTTAACAATATGTTTGTTAACAGTTCATGTTTGAACATTACTAGATTAATTGGTTTTAATGCAGTTAAGGTTAAGTGCGATTATGGGGCATTTGGTGTCAAATGCTTGGTCGCGATATCCAATAAACCTGAAGTGTTATTGCTTCATTATTATAACTTCATGTTAAACCCTGCGCCGTTGATTTATTTATAATCTACTCCAATTGTGATATTATTTTGGATCATTTTTCACATCAAAACTGTAAACTTTTAAAACTATGTATATATATATATATGTATATATATATATATATATTGGCCCAGTTGTTCAAAACTTTAACGGCAAATTAAGCTAACGGTCTGTTAACTTTAGATGTAAAAACAACTATTATCAAACTTTTTAAAATTATTTAAGCGTACCAATTTATATTTAGAATTAAAGCACTGCTTAAAATTGTAATAATTCAATTTACATAAATAACTTCATCCAAAAGTTAACGGCCATTTGCTTAATTGGCTGTTAAAGTTTTGAGCGACTGGGTCCAGCACATCTGAAAATATTACTGAATTCCTCGATGATGTCTGGATTGATCTCGTTACTGGAATATCTGGGATACGAAACATGGTCAATATCTCCGATAGTATGAGACATTTATTAACACTTTGAACAATGGACCTTTTAGATGAAAATATATCCGATTTTAAGTTTGAAAATAAATATGTTATTATGCTAAAAGCCCGTTTTTTTATCCCATCATGTCTCGATATAGGTTAGTTGGCAGTCTAATGTGCATTGTATATTGCAATTACAATTTTGAGATATTTATGTAGCCGTATTGTTAGCAGTTGGTATAGGGGACCTCATCGGCGCCGGCCGTCGTCCCTGTGCCGTCAACAATTTGTTTCGTTCTCACTTTGGAGACTTCACTTATCATCCAATCTTAACCAAACTTGCACAGTTTGTGTATTACCATAAACTATCGTAACGAGATAATTGGGCCAGATCACACCAGTAACACTAGAGATTACAGTTTAAGTCAAATATAAGCAAGATCGGACCAGAAACACCGGAGATTTTGCCCTTTGTTTGTAAACAAAAATATGCAAAAAATTGACATTATTCAGGATAGAGACTTCATTTTTCATCCAATCTTCATCAATCTTGCACATTTTGTCAATGACCATAAGATTACATGCTATGTTGAATATAAACAAAATCGGACCAGAAACACTGGAGTTATTGCTTTTTGATTGTGAAAAACATATACACAAATGGACATTATTCAGGATAGAGATTTCATATTCCATCCAATATTCACCAAACTTGCACAGTTTGTCTATTACCATAAAATTAATTGGTGAAGTCAAATATAAGCAAAACAGGACAAGAAAAACTTGATTTATAGACATTTGTTTGTGAAAAAATTTACAAAAATGGACATTATTCAGTATAGAGACTTCATTTTTCATCCTATATTCACCATTTGTGCACAGTTTGTTTATGAACGTAATATTACTGGTAAGGTCGAGTTATTGCCTCTTGTGTGTGGAAAAAACATCAACAATTTAGCAATGATTGGCTTGCACATACGTTCCAACAGTTGCAAACCTTGCATACAGTTATTAATACATGCAACATGGATGGCTTCAGAGCCTGCATTAACATCATTCATCATCTTTGGACAGCAAATTATTAATGAAAAAGCAAAACTTGACCTTATAGCACAGCCATCGCAATTATCGCATTGCAACTAGTTTTTCAAAACTGTCTGCGAAAAGACATCTAAATCTACTGTTTCTGCATTTTCAAGAATTGTCACTGAGTTAATGAAAAAGGGTCAGGTAAGAATATCGAGAAAAGTGATTTGAGGACCATTAGCAAAAACACCGCACATCCACTACTCAACTCGTACTTTAGTAAGCCCATTGCAGTAACCGGTGTTTTAAATCAAATCGATCCTCTCCCCATTTGCGTATTGTTGAGATACCTTAATTTTCAAACCTGACTATAGTTTGGTCTAAATCTGTAATAGTTCTCAGGTGAGCTCCTTGGGCTATCATGACCCTCTTGTTTTTACAATTCTCTGTGTAAAGATAATTTCGTTTGTGAAAACATTGTTTGCCTTAGATTAAGATTAAGCGAACTCTCATAGTTAGTGACATGTTGTATTTGTACTCAGTTTATATCACAATATCGAGAGTAAATAGTTATTTAAATAGTGTGTTGTGATGTTCAGTTTGTATTTCCAAAATAATATTCTATCGTCTAGATAATATCAGTTATCCATCCAGCTATGTATGAAACCTTATGATTAGGTCTTTCTTAATGATTAAAACTATTTCTCAACGACATATTTGATAATCATTACATTTTAAGAATAGTTATATGTATATACGATACTAAATATGCATTGATTATTTTTTTAGACATTTTAAAGCCGTATTCTTTCGTTTTTTAAGTACGCTTTGGTATTTTCTCTAATTACAAACGAATAAGATCAGGTGTATATTGACCCGCTACATGTAACTCTTAAAGGGACAGTTTCACAAGTTGCAGTTAAAAAAACATTTCTTTAAGCATGGAATTTTAAAACAGGAATTTGTAGAATATGTCTACAACGTTTTGTCTGTTATGCAGTTCAGGTTGGAAATATAATTATTGTGATATGTATCTTGCTTTCTTGTGTGTACAAAATACTAGGGTTGGTCTACCAGGTAGCAATTTATCTCGTAAAACAGCAGATATTCGTCAAAATTTTCACTTTGCACATGCAATGCGCTTTTCAGACATTTAAATATGAACAATACATGTATAATATAACAGGAATATTCCGTTTAAAAACATTGTTTATCGCAGCCAAAACCCGTGAAACTGCACCTTTCATATAAAATTCCTCGTAATAGTTTAAACTGTACTACGTTCTTGCAGTGAAATCCCAGTTTTAAGAAGGAACTTTCTTAGACCCTATACAGCTCAGGCCGTATATAGCTTACTTGTGAGCTGTAAACGTTGGTGGACAACGTATTCAACTTACGGTGAGCCAAATTCGTTGGTTGACAACGTATACAGCGTACGGTAGCTGTATGCGTTGGATATATACATACACTGTTGAAATGGGACTTTCGTCTTAACGTATATAGCTCACATGGAGATTGACTAGTATACAACATACATTAGTGTGATTACTAGTATACTTGATCGTCATCTCCATCTTCGTCGTATTAGTAGAAGAAGTAGATCTAGTAGCGGTAACAGTAGCAGCATCAGTGGTAATAATAGCAGAAGCAGGAACAATTGTGATTGTGGACGGACGGACGCCGGACAAATAGGATACTAAGAGCTCACCCTCATCCTCAGTAGAATAATGACCCTTGTTTTGTTTTTTCTAATAAAAGTTAATGCGATTGAAAGACGAATGAACAGGGCGGACACGGAATGGCGGACGGACAGGTAGACAGACTGCAGCAGCAACAACAACAGCAACTACAAACATGCATTCGCAACAATGTGTCCATGACGACTTCTGATGATGACGCTGTCGCTGGCGACGCCGACAATGATGATAATGAGTATGATCATCGTCATCTTTTAGACATGATCTATATACGGCGATATGCATTATCTCGACGTATACAACTTACAGTGAGCTGTATTCGGTGTAAGCTCTATACGGTTTTATAGTCAACGTATACAGCTCACGAATAAGCTGTATACGTCGTGAGCTGTATACGGTCTAACATTTGTTAGACCGTATATAGCTCACGGAGCTTGCCTCGGTAGTCAAATAAATTCGAATGTAAAGTTTACGTGTTCAGATTAGTAGCATGCTGAACATTTGACTTGCAGAGTCTTAGACTTCAAGGTTTGTAGACATCTACTACCGTTTGAACTATTTATGCCCCGACCATTAATGAATGGGGGGAGGGTGAAATAGAGTTTACCCTGTCCGTGGGTATATTCGGATTCTTGTCCGGGCAATAACTATGTACAGAATTGGAGGATTTTCAAATAAATTGGCAGAAATGTGAAGCATAATGAGACGGTGTGTCGCGCGCAAGAATCAGGTCCCTGGGTCCAAGGTCAATGTCACACTTAACGGTCAACGGTCAAATATAAGAATTAAATCCACAGACCCTGTCCGGAGTATAATTTTGTCCTTCGTGGAAGGAATTGAAAATAACTTGGCACAAGTGTTGAGCACAGTGAGACGGTGTGTCGCGCGGAAGAACCAGGTTCCAAGGTCAAGGTCTCACTACAAGGTCAAATCTCAAATATAAGAATTAAAGCCATAGACCATGTCCGGAGCATAATTTTGTCCAGCGGGGAAGGCATTTCAAATTACTTAACAGAAGTTGTGAGACGGTGTGTTGCGTGCAAGTATCAGGTCCAAGGTCAAGGACACACATATCAATGGTCAGATATAAGAATTTAAGCCATATACACTGTCTGGAGCATACTTTTTGTCTAGCAGGGAAGGATTTAAAATAAATTGGCAGAAGTGTTTGGCATGGTGAGTCAGTGTATCGCACGCAAGAACCAAGTCCCTTGGTCCAAGGTTAAGGTCACACTTAAAAGTCAATGGTTAATTATAAGAGTTTAAGCCATAGACACTGTCCAGAGCATAATGTTGTCAAACCGGGAAGGATTTCCATACAACTTGGCATAAGTGATAAGCATATGCGGCGGTGTGTTGCGTGCAAAAACCCGGTGCCTTGGTACAAGGTCAAGGTCACACTTAAAGGTCAAGTATATATATGTTAAGATTCTTTTTCAGGCAATAACTTTGTCCAGCATTGAAGGATTTTCAAAGAACTTGGCAGAAGTGATAACCATTATAAGACAATGTTACCCGCAAGAATTAGGACCAAGGTCAAGGTCACACATTAAGGTAAAAGGTCAAATATAAGTATTAATACAATGGATTTTGTCAGGAGGACAATTTTTTTCCGGCATGGAAGAATTTTTAAATAACTTGACAGAAGTGATAAGCATTATGAGACATTATGTGGTGTGCAACAACCAGGTCCTTTGGTCGAAGGTCTAGGTCAAACTTAAAGGTCAAAGGTCAAATATAAGAGTTGAAACCATTGACATTGAGTGAAGAATAATTTTTTTCCGGCATGGAAAATTTTTCAATTTACTTGGCAGAAGTGATAAGGATTATAAGATGGCATGTGACATTCAAGAAGCAGGTCCGTAGCTGAAAGGTCAATGCCACTAATCAAGGTTAAATGTCACATATTTGTCCAGAGCATAATATTGCCGTGCATGCAGGGATTTTCAGATAAATTGGCAGAAATGATCACCATCACCAGATGATATGTTGCATGCAGGAACCTGACTTGTGAATCTAGTGAAATACTTCCATTTATTCATGATTGTGCAAATCATTATTCGAATATGATATAAGGCATTTTGCTGATTCTTTACGATAACAAGAGTAAGTGAAGCATACAAGAACCATAACTCATAATTGCCAAAAGGTTTTTATTCATATCCATTATTGATTTTTCAGTCAAGACTTATATTTTTTGGTGATGACTCAACTTACTTCACAGAATTAGAGAATACAGTATCATACAGTACAGTATAAAAGTCTATTATCCTTTTGCAAAATAACATGATTAAACAATGCCATTAGTATATACTGTACAATAAAATGCTTAAACAAACGTGAATTATCATTAATTTCGGAAATGCATCTTTCTTGTGAATTATTCAGTATTTTTGAATCTCAATGAGTTATCTTTATACTTTCCCCATGCGAGTCGATATAACAACATTAAAGCGATTTAAAATATATTAAAATATCATAGTTTCATATCTTAAAATATGGCGCTATGACAGCATTAATATATTGTTCAAATTGGAACCTTACTTTAAGTCCAGTAAAAATTAATAAAATGCATTTCATTACACTAATTAGATCTTCATCTATAAGAGATGTAACCCTTATTATGTCTGGACCTTAGGTTTTCACATTAAGATTTGACTCTTGAATTTCAAAACATCGAATACAATGAGATCACATTATAATAAAATAACACAATAACAATAAACAGCTGCCCAGTGCAAATAGTTTATGATACTTCAAGAATTCTAAGTAGAATCCCCAACAGATAAGGCTCGAACACCTAACCAAATGCGAACACTAAACAGCTGTGATAGCCGTATTTGAACAAAAAATCATCTTTTAAAATTACTTACACAAACCGTGATTGACGTAACAACAAGACAATAAATGGTTTAAAGTTAAACAACAACCGCATTTATAAGTGGTTGAAATCCTGGTCAACTCTTTAAGGATTTGCAAGATTATCTTGCATAAAAAAGTTTTCATATGAAAAATACAAACATTGACATAAGAACAAAGCACTAACAAATGTTAACAACAACATCGACTATGCGATGACAATATTGTAAAAAAGTATCCGTTTCAAACACAACTAAACAACCTTTGATACGTTTTGTACTGAATACGTATACTTAGGTATTAAACTACAATGTTCCTATTCCTTTGAAAAATATAAGCAATAAATTGATTGCCAAGTTACATGCTCACAAACAAAATGTTTAAATGGATCTAACGATGTAGAAAAACATTTTTCTTGTGGTTACTAAATCCCTGACTGTATTTGTAAGAATATCCACAAGAACAATGGTGCTTTATCACGCCTTTATGCGAGAAAAGGTGATCATGTACTCGGCTTGAAGACTTTACTGCAGGTACTACATCTGAACGACTCTCTCTGCACGGTACACTTTGTGTTGGGTTGGTTCTCCGTTTAGCAAAAGGTGTGGTCACAATTTTCACCCGTGCATGCTTTTGGTCCATTGTGCTTCGAAGCCCTTTAAAAGTAAAACAGTTTTGATTGGATAGGTTGTATTTGTAATTAAAAGTTAATGTCGCATAATATATATTTGTAGTAAATTATTAATTCTTATAAGAACATATTGCTAATAGATTCAATTATAAGTGACATGTAGGCAAGATTCAGATTGTATTTAAACATGATGCCGCCTAGACGATCTCGGGACTGGTAAAACATAGTTGAATGGTTTTAAAATGCTCGATTTCACTAAAATCAACGGAAGATCAAAATGGTTCCATATGAATGAAAAATATGTCTACTTAGTTAATAAAACATAAAATGTTATGTTTCTGTTTCCTAAAATAAAAAATCGACAATGCTAAATCAATATACATACATATATTCATGTTACTATGTTACCCATAAAAAGTACTGTTTTGCAAAGTTACCTTTTCTGTTTTATACTACACAAGTCAGTATATTTCTTATAGCACCTCTAATAACATTTGATTCCGATAATTGAATTAAACTTACCATTTTATACATAGAAATTTATTTTAAAATGACTCGAAAGAAACACAACTGTACTTAAGTAACAGTATGTATAAACAAATTTTAAAATATATAGTATTATAAATACTTAACGCATTCACATCATACGGAACGAAGGGTACACAAAATTACATACCATTTTAAAAACATTCTCACACAGATCCTGGAACAAAATAAAACATCATTTATTATACTAAATAACAAGAAATTGTAATTTCTGTCATTATATAACACTCAGAAGATTACAAATCATGTTCTAATAAAATTCGGATGGACAGTGTACTTAAATCTAAATCCAGTGGACAGTGTTCGTAAATTGAAATGAATGTCTAACTCTGTTATAGCTCAATCAAATGAAGCAAACCTTAACATATGTATTACGTTGGATATCCGAAGCATGTTTTCATATAAATGAGTGTCATAAATCTGTATTATGTGTTGAACATTCTGGAATAAAACACCTTAGTGGACACTGTACGAAAAGTTTCTAAATTTGTGCGGGCTTTCAGTCGCAAACGGCGAAAATCTCAGTAAAATGAACATGGTCTAAGTAACTTTGGTTGTTGCGCGGGTACTCTGCGCCTATTCTGCATTTCATACTTAATACGTATATATGTGTATACTACGAAGTTTTACCTTGAATCGACGAAATCCGACGCCGTTTTGTGTGGCCAGTGTACTTACATGGTCACATGGTTTATCCCTTGTGTTAATAGATGTGGTAATAAATGCACAGAACTTCATAAACATTTTTGACAGCAATATTTTTCCAGTTATTGCCCGTCATTTCCCTGAAAATAATTATTAATTCCAGGACGACAATGCTCCAGTACACAGGGCCAATGTTTTTAAAATACATTGCAAATAGTTGACTGAAATGATTGAGCTGGCTGCTTAATCCCCGGACCTCAATATTATTGAAAATGGTTGGTTGTATACTAATATTTAAAGACCTTTACAAAGTCAAGTGTATGATATTAAATGTTTTGTCCCCGGGAAAAGTCTGAGGGGCGGTCGAACTTTATGGAAAGGAAAAACAACACGTGGGTTAGGATCGAAAAAAGGCATTTATTTAAAATGCCATAAAAATAACCAATACATTGTGTGTACATAACAATTTGTAATATACAATGAAAAGTTTTTCCATAAATGACATAATGGGCGGACAAAAATCGATTGATGGAAAAACTTATTCGTTTGTAATTTGTAAAATTATGTTTTAAAATATGCATCAATTCAATTATTATTCAAAACGGCAGCAATTGTTAAGATTGAAGCCGATCATTAATCAATACCTAGAATGATACTCACTTGATAGTCATAATTTTATTACTCATAAAAATGCCAACTTGTAATTGTCGCACTGCAAAAATGTATATTTTTACTTTTAACACAATTGAAGAATGGCTCTCATTTGTTAGTTGAAATGTCAGCAGAAGATTATTTTCTATATACTGCTCGTCCTTAGATCCTAATGCGTAACGTAATTTAGGAACTGTTTAAATTAGATTTAGGGTGCCGGTACTACAACTTGCACATTTATTGTTAATATTACTTTTCATAAATGTTTAAGTTCACATAAACGTGTCAGATGTCAGAGAATATTTGCTTTAGCTCAACTGAGCAAAACGTGCTCACGAGCTTTTTTGATCGTCTTTTGTCCCTCGTTAGTCAACATTTTCATTCAAACAACATCTCCGAAACCGATTTTCACGAAACTTCACAAGAATGATCCTTGGGTGACCCACTTTCAAATCGTTCCGGTCCGCTGCATTAATGTATGAAGGTCAACTCCGCTTAAAATAAATTTAAAATGTGAACACTTTAAATCTTCTGGCTGAGAGCTTTCATGTTTGATATGTGACATCCTCTAATGGCCCTCTACAAAGTGTGTTTAAGATATTCCCATGACTTAAATGGCAAAATGACTGAAAATCCCCTCTGAAACCACAAGGCACAGAGTTTTCGTATTTGGCGTGAAACATCGTATAGAGGTCCTCTAATAAGATTGTTCAAATTTTGCCCCTGAGGTAAAACGTGGCTACACCCCGGTGGTCACATGGTTTATATAGACTTAAATAGCAAAAATCTTCTCCTCTGAAACCGCAAGGCCCAGAGGTTTCGTATTTGGTATGTAACATGGTTCTGTACAAAGAGTTTTCAATTATGCCCCTTGAGTAAAAATTGCCCAAGCCCTGGGGGCAACGTCTTTTAGTTAGACTTAAATAGCAAAATGACTTAAAATCTCCTCTGAAACTGCAAGACCTAAAGGTTTCGTATTTGGTATGTAGCATCCTATAGTGGTCCTCGACAAAGATTGTTCAAATTCTGCTCATGGGGTAAAATTTCCACGCCCTGGGGGTCACATGGTTTCCATTGGCTTATATGGCAAGTTGGCTTAAAAATCTTGGGAGTCACATAGTTTAAAATGACTTATATAGCAAAAATGACTAAACGTCTTCTCTGACACCGCAAGGCCCATAGGTTTCGTATTTGGTATGTAACATCCTATCGTGGTCCTCTACACATTTTGTTTAAATTTTGCCCCAGGGGTAAAACTTTCCACGCCCTCGGGGTCACATGGTTTCAATTGGCTTATATGGCAAGTTGGCTTAAAAATCTTTTCCTATGAAACCGCAAGGTCCATGGTGTTTACATTTGGCATGCATCAAATGTCCGCTACAAAGATTGTTCAAATAATCCCCAAGGAAAACATTGGCCACATTTCGGGGATCACCTTATAAAGACTTAAATAGCAAAATTACTTCAAGAATCTTCTCATCTGAACCCGCAATGCCCAGAGTTTCAGTATTCGATTTAAAACATGGTAAAGTGGTCCTCTATAAAGAGTGTTCAAATAATGCCCATGGGATAAAAAGTGGCCAAGCCCTAAGCATTACGGAGTTCATATAGACCCAAAAAGCATACTGACTTTAAAATATATTCTCCTCTGAAACCGCAAGGCTTAGAGGTTTCTTATTTGGTATGTAGCATCCTATAGTTGTCCTGTAAACTCATTGTTCAAATAATTACCCCGGGATAAAAGAAGCCACGCCCTGGGTCACATGGTTTATATTGACTTTAAGAATCTTCTCTGTAACCGCAAGCCCAGAGGTTTCACATTTGATATGTACATGTAAGATTGTATTATGGTCCTCTACAAAGGGTGTTCAAATTATGCTCTCGGAGTAAAAAGTGGTCACGCCCTGGGGTTCACATGGCTTATAGAGCCTTAATTAGCAAAATTACTTAAAAAACCGCAAGGCCCAGAGGTTTCGTATTTAGTATGTAACATCGAATCGTGGTCCTCTGCAAAGATTGTTGAAATTATGCCCCTGGGGTAAAATTGGCCACGCCCAAGGTTGCATGTTTTCTATAGACTTATATGGCAAGGGGGCTTTAAAAATATTTTCCTCTAAAACCGCTAGGCCAAGAGAATTCATATTAGGTATGTAATATTGTATGGTGGTCCTCTACAAGGATATTAGTTCAAAATATGCCCCTGGGGTAAAAAGTGGCCATTCCCTGAACTCATATGGTTTCAATAGCCATAGTGCAAGTGGGCTTTAAAAATATTCTAATCTGGGATTTAAAAATATTCTAATCTGAAACTGCAAGGCCCATACATTTCACGGGGTCACAGGGTTTCTTTAAACTTACATGGCAAGTTAACTCTTCTCCTATGAGACTGCAAAGCCCAGAGGTTTAATATTTGGCATGTACATGGTATAGTGGTCGTCTAGAATGTTCAAATTATTCCCTCCGTGGTCAACATTTACCACGCTCAAGGCGTCACATGGTTTATATAGACTTAAATAGCAAAACGACTTGAACAATCTTCTCTGAAACCGCAGTTGTGATCATAGTGAGGTGAGCGCTATAGGGCCATCTGACCCTCTTGTTTGAGTAAACTTTCCATTTGGCAAACATTGGAAAGAGATTATGTGTGTGTGAAGGGGGGGGGGGGCTAAGCACCCACATGTCTGAACACTGGAATGGCAATTCTACAGTAAGCTGTCAGATATCGATTTAACTGTCGTATTAATATTAGCAACAGACCATTTGTGAAGACGATTGATTTTAATGAAAAAAAGTCAAACGATACAGTGTAGTTAGAATAGTGACATGTGTGGTAAATTGTTAAACTGTATCCATGTTCTTAATAAAGAAATATCCCGCCGTATATATGTGTGTTATCGTCGTCATCTAATATGTGATATGTATAGTTCTTAGCAACAGTTTTTGTAATGCGGAGAGTCGTACTTGTCGGGACAACGAACAGTTTTCTATTATCTTGAAGACTTATATTTTACGATCGGAAACCAACTCGCATTATATTTAATTAATGTGAACTGGTAATTTAAAAGCATGCTAGTGTTATTGTTTATTATTACTAATAGCATGTTCTATTGACAGGCTAAACTTAATTACAGATAGCTTGGGAAGCACAACAAACATTGAATTGCGCACCTGAAAAAGATATGTCGAACAGATTAGAGGATTAATGTACGTATATTGCCATAACATAACAGTCTGAGATACAACTATTGTATTACTAACTATATTAGGTTGTTGATTGCTTTTGTTAAATATCGTGATTAATAAACGCCGTTTATTCACATGCTTTAGTGGTTTAATTGTTTTATTATTGTCAAAATTCATTGCCGTTTAAATGAATTAAATGTCAGTGTATACATTTTCTTCTTCCTTATTTTAAATGACCGTAAATAAGCTAATATCATTTAAAATATGCTGAAAGCCATTAAGACACTGTTTTTATTATATTTGCAGTAACCTTAATAATCGTCATTACAGTGCAGGAATAGTTAATACAAACAACGACTGTCATTCAATTTGACCAGTGATCGCCTTCGGTGAAAACTGCAGTTGCGACTTTGTGAAAATTGTTTTAAAAATCACAAAAGGTCAAGCAAATTTCAGAGTCACGTTGCTTTTGTAATAAATAGAAGTACACAAGGTACAGATTCACGTAGTGCGCCCAAAGAATTATGTCAGCCGATTCAATCAAATGTTACAGACAGCGATATCCACACCCAAAAATGCGCTACCCATGCTACAGAGAATTTGGTTTTCTTCTGTGCGGAACATA
This sequence comes from Congeria kusceri, assembly GCA_027627225.1. Taxonomy (NCBI): domain Eukaryota; kingdom Metazoa; phylum Mollusca; class Bivalvia; order Myida; family Dreissenidae; genus Congeria; species Congeria kusceri. The sequence goes on from CM051034.1 coordinate 54,085,356, forward strand.
CGGACACATTGTGTGGACAATGTGTACACTCACGGCACAAAACATGTACTGTAGTTGGCTTGTTTGAGGTTGAAATAAACGACGATGAAGTAAGTACTTGCAAGTCAAACCTGCATGACGTTGAACAACATGCTGCATCTATTGAACAATACATTGCCAAAAATACCGATGCAAACCTGACATGTCGACAGGAGTTTCTCGGTGATCTAGAACAATTAAGGACGGATATCAACAAGTGGTTTGATTGTCTTCAAGCGAAATGCAACAAGGCATATGAGACAAATGTTAAGCGCCAACAACGGGTATTGAAGTTGTGTAACGAACATAAAATGAAAATTGAAAAACGCCAACATTCCATTGACAATTTATTAACGAAAATCATACCAAACTTTTATATATTTTATTAAAACAAGTTAAACAATAACTCGAACAGTTAAAGCCAAACCTACTACTGCTCGAAATCGAAAGTCATTTTAACGGATACGCCTTCAAGCACAGCAGAGGCATACATGAGTTATTGGATGATCATGTGTTTGATGTCGGTTGCCTGGAAGAATCTTGTACGGGAAGCGATGAAATATGCGATGAATCAGTATTCTCACTCATGATAAATACAACAAACAAGGTATTAATACTGCATTTCTTGCTACTATTTGTTTATATATAAACTTTTAAATAGTTTAGATAAGAAAAAATACCACAAAACATATCGCTGAATATTGTACAGTTTAGTAGATCTAGCGCAAAATTGTGCCGCATGTTATCTAACGACGTGCTCTGTGGGCTATTGGTATATATTGGACCTCATGCGTTGTCCGTCGTCCGTATGCCGTCAATAATACTACGTTTTATTAAAGGGACTTGTTCACAGATTTTCGCATTTTTAAGTATACCATTAAATGTCTAAACTTGACAGATTGAAGCATCGGAACTGAAAAGCTCAAGTATAGTAAAAGTATTTAGAAAAAGAAAGAATAAAAAAGGTCTCAACGGGGCTCGACAACGGGACCTCCAGATTAAAAGACTATCGCCTTAACCGTTGGGCCATTCCGACTTATATATGTTACCCTGCATTATTTACTTTATGTAAGTGTGCCACGAAATGTAAACCGTTTCAACGAAAACAACAGAAACACTCCAAATTATTCCATCGTTAAGCTTTACAAACGCTTTATAAGTTTATCAATTTCAACTGATGATAACTCATAAATTAAATGGTTTTTACAGCATATTTCTAGGTCCGTAGTGTTATTTTGCTACCATGTATACACTGTTCTTTTATTTGTTTGTATCAGTGACAAAAAGTAGAAAAATTGTCAATTGGCCAATCGGTGAACAGGTCCCTTTAAATATTGACATAACTTTCCACAGTTTGCGTATGACCATAATATTTCAGCAGAAGCCACAAAAAGGCCAGAAAGACAATAATCACTGGAGTTATTGCCTTACGTTTGTGAAGAAAATAGACATAATGCAAAATATTAATTTTTATTCATCCACTCTTGACAGTTTCAAAGTGTTTTGATTAATTAACGATTTAATACGAATAAGTACAAGTACGCGAGAATACATGGGCCTTTGGCATATTGTTAATGAAAATGTGTGATTGTTAAATTAAACATGTGTCACTGATAATAAACACGATATCATCACATACGTTTACATTTTAATGCCGCAGCAAATTACATATAAAGATTTAAGTTGCTAATTTGGTAATAAAATGACGAATTGAGCTGTTCAATAATATCAAAACTTGCACACAAGTATTTGTTCATGCAACGTCAATAGCTTTAGAGCCTGTTTTTATTTCGTCAATCACCACTTGACACAAATTTTGTAAAGAGAGTTCCTATCACCATTATCGTTCCGAACTGCAGCATAAGTGCTTTTCCTCAATAACTGTTCTATATAACGCGTTTTAATGCACGTGGCGTCATAACGTTTCGTTCATGACGTCGCTTCCGCCCTCTTGTATAATCTTATGTTTAAGTTAGTTATTAAAAGGTACCGAACCTGTGACAACGTCTTATTCGTTTTATCCACTTACGATCATTGGTTGGTGTCGTGAAAAATGAGTTACATGAAGTGAATCTACAGAAGCTGCAAGCGCCCAAGCATGTGATCAAACATTACATAGATAAAAACGCAGATGCAAAGGAAAGCGCACGACTTGGGAATTGGACGCCACACAGAATGCGCTGAAAGAGATGTGCAAATCACTCGCAAATCGCCATGAGAAAATATTGCTACAAACGGACGCGGAGAGTACGGTAGAGGAAATGCTAGCAATATATGCTTACAGCCTGGACCTAGAGATACCACTCCGAGAACTTCGAGAGTAAAGAGATCGACGGGACCAACGTTTTGAGAGTCTTACATGCTGTCCCCGTGACGTGCAGAACTAAGAGCTAAATCCAGCGAAATAAATCAACCATCCGGACAAACTGTAAGCAAGGTATCAGTTACATCAAGTAATGCCTCTCAGTTTCATATACTGTCTCTCTTGACATTCAATGGTGATATTTTGTGCTGGCAAACGTTTCAGGATCATTCGAGTCAACTGTGCATATGCATCCGAGCCTAATAGACGTGCAGAAATGTAATTATCCGAAGAATCAACTACATGGAGAAGCAGCTAAAAGCATTAAAGGATTTGCACCGACGAAAAGTTATTATGCTCGAGCAATCAGTCTACTGAAGGAGCGTTTCGGACAAGAACATAAAATTACACATGCTACCATGCAAGCGTTGTTGAACTTACCTGCCTGCGCCGTCCACTTCCCTCTTCAGTATACGCGTAAAAGCGACACATTAGAGGCACACATCAGAAGCCTAGAATCACTAGTTCAGTGCCAAGAGACAAACGAAAACTTACTCGTACCGATTGTGATCGACAAACTTCCGGCAGAAGTAAGAAAAATCCTGACGCGTAGCCATGGAACCCGTAGCTAGGACATAGGTGAACTCCGACAGGCCCTGCGAGCGGAACTGGACATCATGGAGGCCGGAAGTATCTGTCTTCATGCGGAGCCTTCGGAGTACGGAACAGACCTTCTTGACCAAGACGAATCCAAGTGACAGCAAACACAACATTGTACAAGTTAATCGCTTTAACTCGAACAACAAACGAAAAGCAGACGGGTGTGCATTTTGTGACGAAAACCATTTCGCATGTGACTGTGACAAATACAGCGACTATGCAGCACTCATAATCATTGTGTAAAAAAAAAACAGTTGTGTTATAACTGCCTCAAGAAACACCGTGTTTCTGAATGCTGGTCCAACAGACGTTGCAATAAGTGCCACAAACTTGACCATACCAGTATTTGTGATGCTAAACCCGAACAGCAACCTACACAGCCGATGACTGTTACATCTACACTAAACCCGGAAAAAATGGCGGACGAACCACGGTTACTCAGGCAACGTCAGAAAACCATACATCTCGCATCATTTGGTGACCATAGCAGCAATACGATGCACCTGGATGTCGCGACCGTGCACCTGCTTTCAGAAGACCATGAAGCGATCCTTGTCCAAGTGCTGATTGTCCCAAACCTATCAACACCGATGAACAACAGTCAAATTATGGCTCATCAAGCGACAGATGAAGCTATGTTTTCTATATTACATTATCCGTGGAAATGGACCGACTTCCGTTAAATCCAAGCTGGGGTACTTACTGCCGTGTCCAGTGAGCGACAACATACCAAATACTACAGGTCACCCGATGAAAGTCAACATTACTTCCCATATGGCAAACGAACTTTACCTGAGCGCAGCAAGTTCAAGAAAAGGTCTGCTTCAAAGACACGCGGCAATATTGAGCAAAGAAAAAGCAAGTATAAGAAGAGGTCAGGGTCGCAGTAGCAGGTCAAGGAAGCGTCGCTAACGTGATGGGCATCATTAAACTGGAGACACAGCAATGCACACAGCGTTTGCGCTGAGAGTACCTGACGGGTCTTAGGAAACACCACCAGGCCACAGGCAACAAGAAACCGGCGATGTCCGTGAGTGAGTCAAAATCTACGACGAATCCCCGAGGGCGCGATAAAAACTAGCTGTCATTCAGCAACTGGTTCCCGGAAACGATTGACTAATTCGTTCAGCCACTATCAAGACCAGCCAGGGTGTAATAAAGAGACCGAAAGCAAAGCTATATCCATTAGAAGTGCGGCAAAATGGGTTACTCGAACTGTTTTATTGTGCAAGCGTAGCTTATCGTGGAAATAGTGAACATTTTATATTTCGGGTTGTTGTAATACTTATTCAGAGCGTGACGCATGTACTGTATTAATTCAGTGATTGATGTGTGATAAACTGTACAAATTAGGAATAATTATATTTATGAACAATTTATAATGTATTCATTTAATTAAATTATATTTTGTGTTTACCTGTATATTACTTTCGTGGACCCCCAGAATGTTGGTATATAACGCGCTTTAATGCACGTGGCGTCATAACGTATAGTGTTATGTTTACGTCAGTTATTAATAGGTATCGAACCTGGGTACAGCGTCTTATTCGCTGTATCCACATATGATTACAATGACTGCTATAAAATGACAACATGACATTAAATCTGTTATTTTTTCATTTGTCAGAACAATCAATGACTTGATAAAAATGACCTATAAGATGGTCGTTAAAATAATGAGAGAATCATAAGCGAAACGATCGCAGCGTTACTGACCGTCCGGATAGCTCAATGCAAGAAATCAAACCAACCGCAGTCCACTCTGCGCTTGCACGTTTATACTTTAGTTTTCGCATTCTTTACACAAACGTGTAGTTTTCACCTTTGAGTCCTTTGGATATATCGGCCCCTTTTTTATTATTATACTGGGATCATCAAATGCAGATAAACGACATGTATGTCGATAAACAAGAACACACAGAAAGGTGTAGCAGTGATGGTATACACACATATATTACTATTTACCATCTCATTTATAATACATGTAAAGTGTCATTAAAGGTCATTATTCAGAGAACAGTTCATCTAAATTCGAAGCGAAGTTGCACAATACTGCGTTCATTCTTTATTCATGGCACATAAAAAAGAGTGATAAGTGATATTTAACGTAACAATTAATGTGCACGAATACACGGTTTGTATAAATATATATTCAACACGTATTTATTATATAAATATAAAACTATTTCTAAAAATACAATAATTATTGTTGTTTCTTTTACGATATTAAACACTGGAACATTTTATTAATGATATAATTAATAGTCCGGACTACAGTTTATTATTACATACTTCAAAAAAGTAAATGTTCTATGTGGGTTCACGGTAAACAGCAAGCATTACTTCCACTAGTAACAATTTATCAATTACACAAGTATTTTATTTGTTTCCGAAATGATTTCTTGTGTGATATGTATATACCGACGATAAAAATACTACTTTCTATGCTGGCATAGAACTGCCTTACGATAACCACTTAAGGTTCGCGAAAATATTCGTGTTAACTACGATTCATGTTACCACTTATTTATTTTGATATTTATCTGGATATTAAGACAGCATTTGCGAATATTTTTTTGCAAGATATTTAATTATTATACTAAGTGCCCAGAACTGACATTAGTTACATTTTAATGGGGTTGCGAGGTCTCTCAAATTATCTAACTTACACGAATATTATCAGGATAATTATTTTACAGCGCGAGTCTAAACTAGTTAATACTCGCGATGCGAATTTGTGTGCGAAGTCTTCCGCATTATCTTACTAACACATATATTATCATTATAATTATCTGACAACCGAATCTTAATTGATAATATTCTTTTCACCTTTTTAATTTGGCGCGAGGTCTTCATTATCTTACTAACACGAAAATTATCATGGTAAGAATCTGACAAAGCGAATCTTAACACGTTAGTTTTCGTGTTGCCACTTAATGTTCATGTATCGCAAATGTATTTGCAAACCAGTTCGTGTTGCCAGTTATCTAACACGAATATTATCACGATAATTATCTTACAACTTAAATCTTAACACGTTGATATTCGTGATACCACTTAATGTTCATGTATCGCAAAGGTATCCCAAACTTCATTATTTACACAATCACGTCATTTGTGCTGAATAACTTTCGTACTGTCTAGAAGAGGCATCACGAATAATAGTTGAATCATTTATATTTTTATTGTAGATTCAACCGAAACAAGACAATTGAAAAGGCAATCTACAATGCAACCAAAATCACGCCGAACAAGTATTTATCAGAATATGTTATTCACTTGCTAGTATATTTGTTTCATTTACAATGTTCTTTTCTATTCACCAACAGTGTTGTAATAGTTGTATAGCCGCATTAACTGTCAAGTGACTTGTTCTAGTGTGTTCTACACGTACTACCATAAAATAATTATGTAACCTTAATATTAAACAATTCTTGCCAAAACATATGTACACAATGAAATACCAAAGGACTACTAGTGAAATATGGTACCATGCCCTAGATATTAGAAAATGGTACATGCAATGCATCCCTTAGATGAATGATTTAGTGTTAAGTATAACCTCTGGTGTTGTTGTGGTACACCGCTAGTGTTTATGAAGTGGGCGTATACTGCTTTGCACCAGTCCGTCTGCCGGTCGGTCGGTCGGATGGTGGGTCGCTCTGTCCGAAGACTATTTTGTTTCCGCACGATATCTAGAGAACGCTTTGACCTACGATCATTTAAGTTGGTAGGCTGGTTACTTGGTGGGAAAGGAAGACGCCTATTGATTTTGAGTCAACAGGTCAAAGGTCAAGGTCACAGGGACTTGTAACATGAAATTCGTTTCCGCACGATTTTTAGAGAACGCTTATACCTACGATCATTTAAGTTGGTATGCTAGTTACTTGGGAGGAAAGGAAGACGCCTATCAATTTTGAGGTCAAAATGTCAAAGGTCAAGGTGACAGAGGCTTGTAACATGAAAACTGTTTCCTCTGGAGACCATTTTGTTTCCACATGATATGTAGAATACGCTTTGACCTACGATCATCCAAGTTCGTATGCTAGCTACTTGGGAGGAGAGGGAGACGCCTGTCAATTTTAAGGTCAACGGGTCAAAGGTCAAGGTCACAGGGTCTTGTAACATGAAATCTGTTTTCTCCGTAGACGATTTTGTTTCCGCAGGACATTAAGAGATGTTTTGGCCTATTTGATGTTTAAATCAAACATAATACAGGTATCCTTACATAACAGACAGTAAAAATAAATCCATAATTATACTATATCTTTCTTTTAGCTTTATATTTACTTTCTAAAGCATCAACTTTAATTTCCTCCCCATGTGTTAATGTGCACAAACAGTATTTAAAAAATCTCTTAACAATTGCACATATTGACGACGTGGCTGCAAGTCGGGGGGGGGGGCATGCATGTTTTACAAACATCTCTTGTTTATTTTCTATTTAAGAATCGAGATGGGTTACAAGAGAGTGTACAGATCCAACAAACCGGCGCCGTACAAGTATACAACTGATTGTTTACCTATTTGTACAATACTGTTTAGAAATAAGGCTTAATTTTAAATGCGCACTTTTTCAGTTTTTGCTTTATCTTTCCATATATAACTTTCAGCTTGTGGCATGATGTCAATCAACTTCCTATGCTATGTCAGCCCGTCTAAAACCAAGTTGTAGTTTATTTATTTGATCAGTATATGTTGTATCTAAACAACAAAACTATTTTAAAACATAACATCGATACTAGGTGTAATGTATAGTTTAAGAAAAGATATATTTGAGACAGTATTAGCCAAATTCATATCCATATTGTTTGTATTTTGTATTTTATTTACAATCTATGATGGTGACGGTGTTTCCATCAAATTTTAAGTAGTTAGTAGATAAGTACAATATGATATGATAGTTTGTAAGTAGATAAGTATAATATGATATGATAGTTTGTATTCGTGATTACGTGCAGGCTTCATGACACTAAGATATCCGATAAGTTTATCCTGCATATTAGAAATTTTGCATTTTATCTGCTTATTTAACTACATTTTTCACAAATGATGTTATCTGGCGAATACGTAACAAGCCAGTTGCAGAAAGCTAGGTTTACGTGTGCTGCCTATTGACTTTATATTGTTGCAAAAATAAATACAGTTAAATATGTTAGACGACTAACAACATTTATTACTAAAATATTTTGCATACAGATACCTTAATGACTGATATGTGCATTTATGTTAGGTAATACTTGTTTGATGGTTGTAGGTGCACCTACATTTCGTCAGCCTAGATTTGAGTCTAAAATTGTGATTGATGAATGGAAAGAGAAGGGAATATCTGAAGAGACCTGCGATTGAAATTAAAACCTTTTATAGACAGCTATCAACCGCAGTTGATACCCATACGTGAGAGAACCAATGCGCTAATAGTACTCCATTAAACATTCCATTCACACTTTCGGAACTTAAAAAGCAATTGGCAGCAGGAAGAACTCCGCCACGGGACCCGACTCAATAAGCTATGCTATAACTTTGTAATAGATGGAGGGTTTTTTAAACCAATTGCACATATATTTGCTTGTCTGAACAATGCTATGGTCATAGACGGAGGGATCGTAAAATTATTTGGCACAAATATTTACCCGAATGAGACAGCATATCGTGCGCATGAACCAGGCCCGTAGGTCAAAGGACAATTTCACTCTTAGATACACGAGGTGTTATAATTTGGTCATAGAATGAAGAATTAAAAAATTAAAAAAGATCACATAAATGCTGTTTGTCTTAATGAAACGGCGTATCACGCGCATGCACTAAGTCTGTAGGCCAAAAGTCAAAGTTATCCTTATAATTCCAAAGTCAAATGTGACTTTTTGCTTTTCTGCGCAATAGCTTGGCCATAGATGGAGGTCACACTTAGATGTCAATATGATATTTTCCAAGTATCCGAAATTTGTCATCTTGAAATCAAACAATTGTGTAACAAAATGAATTGATGGCGTGTTAACCGTATTGCAAATCATAGCATTTGTGTTGTCGTTATATATTTATCGAGTAGCAATTGTGTTTTTCAGCTTTAACTATCAAGTCTCAGTCTCCGCGAAAGACCGTCGGACCTCGACAAAAATATGGGAGGTCCGGGAAAAACTGTCCGAATACTGGTCCTCGTATCCGGTGAAAAGTTCTGTCAAAACATTTTACAACATCGATTGCTGTGACTTCTGTTTACAAAATTACGTCACTCTCGGAATCTTCTTTCATTTTCGGTTTTCGTTCGACTAGTTCCATCTTGCATTTTAATTTGTTGAATTTAAACATGTTGGTGTTTCAATAAGATAACGTCACAAGGCTCGCGAGAGAATTGGTTCCCGACTACTTTGTTGACATGACAGTGTAATTACTGTGTAACACGAAACCTATCAATGCTGTTGTCTTATAGCATGTTTAAGATTGTTGAAGACGTTGAAAGGACTTTGACAAATACAATTGAATTCATATATATATTGCAAAATTAACATGCTGATAGTAGTAGTTAAAAAGCACTCTCAAGTGTATATTGTGTCAGTTTTCATCAAATATATTGGGTTTAATCGTATTTAAATGTTTCTTGCAAAACAATAAGTGGCCAGTAATAGTTTGTCCAGGCCAATAATATTAAGGGCATTACTGGTCCTCGTGGCCAGTAATAAATTCACGACTTTCGCGGAGAGTGGTCTAATTAAACACAGAACGTGAGTAGATTTCGTTAAAATTTCCAATATTAAATGATATTTTAAAACAACACGATAATTACATTCACATTTACTGATAACAAGTGTGCATGTTAATAATTAAAACAAATAGATCATTATGTATACATTTCATCAGCAAACAATATTTCAACATTTTGTACAGGTGCATTGTCTCTCAGAGGATTTGTACTTATATTTACATATGCTCATAGTTTGTATAAATAAAATAAATGTTTACTTTTAAATTTATAATTTACACTGAAACTATTACTAGTTTTGTTAATGTAGTTCTTGTTAATTGTACCTGATATGTTGGGTATTGCAATTGAAAATCATATGAGATAGTATACACCCCAATACCCGTCAGGTAAGTGACCCGAATAGATAAATAAGCAAAGCGATTTTAATGTTATAGTGCAAAATTATTAACCTGACACACATGAAGATTCCGTATGCAATCAGAAATTATTTAAAGATGCCATGACAATTATCGGGCGTAGCATAGGCGATACTACAATGTAAATTAATATCGTATTGGTTTATATATCGTAAAGCGCGAATGGTGTAGCGAAACAACGCGCTCGCGAAGCGTATCTCGGCGTCGACATTTTATAAACATTTTATTTTGCACATTATGTTGCGGTTAATTACCCACAGTTTTTACGATTTATCCATTGAGTATGTGATTGTAACTGAAACCTTGATAAATGAACAATAAAACTAATTCAAAAAACGATAGTAACACAATAAAATAGTTTACATGTTATAAGTAATACCTCGTTTTACAACAGGTCGCTGTCAGATGAAATAGAACACGGTTCGATGGCTTGCGGCGCTAGCACTTATACCACACGACCATTAAATACCTCTCTCGCCAACCCGTATTTAAATATATAGCAATACCTGTATAAATTCCAAAATCAGCAACTTTTTAAAGGTTTTAAAATATGTCGCAAAGCCACAATCGCGCAATTGTATATTATTTATAGCCAATCAAAATCGTGTTGTAAAATAGCGCAATATCCAAGATATGTTTCATGCATTTCTGCATAACAAACGCTGCCTGTCCGCTCTTTAATTCAATGATTACCGCCAACTTATACAAATTTAACAAACGATACGTTTATTTTCAGAAGACAAATGCAAATCACTTGCAAATAGTTTTTCACACAGTCATTTAATGACGCAACCCCAAAGAGCAGGTCCGATTAAACAGAACAGAACAGAACATGTGTTTTATTATGACTTGCACACTGTACATCGTCAATATAACAATACAAACAAAACATTAAAGCAAATTATGTCACGTTATACTCAATATATGGATAGATTCGGTATATATTATCATATATATTTTTATATGGAACATACATGAATATATAGTAGCACACAATACTATGTACGATTAATTTGTTTGCGGTAAAAATTCTTAATACTCCTGATTTGTATTATATATTCGTTACCAAAAGTTTGATTTATATTTGTATTTTATGAGGATGAACTTATAGCTAGCAAAATGCTTTAGCTACAGTACTGTTATAACATTACACATTTAACAGGAGATTTCTTTTATTACATGAATATTTAATAAACAGAGAAATTTTGAATAACTTTGTTTTGTTATCTATACACAGCATTTCCAAAAATTTAAACATCGAGGGTCTTTTGTAATAGTATTTTTGAATAAATGTTTTGCGTAACTCATCGAAACATGGACAAATAAGCATAACATGATATTTATCTTATATATCTTGTGAATTACAGATTAAACAATATCGTTGATCTCTAGCAATCCTATTTCTACCATGTCTACCAGTTTGTATTCTGAGTGGATGCACCGATAGTCTTAGTCTACAGAAAAACAGTCTAAGGCTTGTAGGTAATACATCAATGTATGTTTCGTAGAACAATTTGTCTTTGAAAAGGGCATAGTTTGTAAGAACATTATTTGACTGCATATTCTGTGACCATTCCTGAATGAAGGTATCGATTATGCTTTGTTTAAAAACACCAAGGAATGATTTTAAATCGACATGATCAGCGTTTTCAAAAACGTAATCAAACCCATAATTGTTTCACAATGACTTTATAATATATACCCAATATTTAAAGCCATTTATGCAGTCTTCCATAGCTTGTTCGTACACCTTTTTAATAATAATATTATCGGCGCCAATATTTTTACTCCAATATTTAATAATTCTTACATATCTTGTTATGTACAGTGGATATCGACCAATTCCCCATAGACGCCCGCATTAGATGTATTGGTTTTAAGTTTTAAAATACGTTTGCAAAATTTCAGGTGTATTCTCTCGAGCTCGATCGATTTTGTGAATCCCCAAACCTCTGATGCGTAGCTAAGTATAGATCCAACAAACGAATCAAAAAGTTGGCACAATATTTTCGGCTTAAGATCATACTTCTTGCAATTTTGTAATAAAACGTTTAAGGCCTTTATAGCTTTGCCAGACAAGTGCTCTTGGTTAAGTTTAAAGTTGCCAGTGTAGTTAAAAACAGTGCCAAGGTAATTAAACTCGTCTACAATCATTAAATACTTGCCATCATAATTCCAGTGTTCGTTAACAATAAAGATAACAATCTACCCCTTTTTCTGAAACCATTATTTTTGTTTTTTCTGTGTTTATTGTAAGTCACAATGTATTGCAATACGAATGTAAAAGGTTGATAGTGGTATGTAACTCTTCGGGAGATTTCGGAAAAATTGCCATATCGTCCGCAAATAGTAAAAGCATTAACACAATATCGTCAATGACTAAACCTGAATTAGGATCATTTTGCAAATGCAGTTCAAGGTCACCCACAAAGAATGAAAATAAAATCGGTGAGATTACCTCCCCCTGTCTTAAAGCAACTGCATATTCAAAAAAATCGGAATAACTGTTACATAATTCAACACATGATTTAACTTTCTGGTACATGTCTCGTATTATTCTCAACAATTTGCCTTGTAATCCGGACTTATGCATTTTAACCAAAGAGCATTCCTATATAGTGAATCAACGCATTTAAAATATCAACAAAAATCACATACAGTCGTTTATTTTGGTTTAGAAAATTTTGAATAACTGACGTTAGTATAAACATGGCATCAACAGTTGGCCTTTCTTTTCGAAATCCGAACTGAGCATCCGAAATACTATTATTTTCGTTACAAAAGGACTCAATTCGTTTATTAATTATAGTGGTAAATAACATAGACAAACAGCTAACTAGTGTAATACCTCTGTAATTACTTGAATTTCCGGTATCACCTTTTTATATACAGGGACAATAACCCCCTCTGTCCATTTATCAGAAAAATAGACAGAGTTTAAAATTGCATTAAATATATCACACAATTGAGATCCTAAAATATCCACGCTTTCCATAAAATATGCATTAAGCAAATTGTCGTTACCGCATGCTTTACCAGATTTTTGAAACTTCACGGCATTAAAAATTTGATCAGTTGTAATTGGTTTATCAAGCTCCGGAAATGCAACATCACAATTATTAAAATCATGTGAACTCACAATTGTTCCGCATTGTCATTTGAGCATTGCGAAATATCGTTACTAAGAATAGAAAAATAGTTATAAAAGTCATCTAAGGAGATGTTACTAGTTTTCTTATTCTTGTTTTGTTTAAAATGTTTCCAGAACTCCTTAGGTGCTCAGTTTTTCGAATTCATATAGTTTATTATTTTCAAATAACAGTTTCTTTTTATTTAATAATGATTTATAATTTTGTTTATGCATGCAGAGTAACTGTCTGTGCTCAGTCGTTTTACAATTATTAAAATCTCTCAAAGCATGGAAATATTTATGTTTAGCCTGAACAAATTCATTATTAAACCAGTCCGCATTCTTAACATGCGTTTCATCGTCTGGGCTAAATTTCTAACATATATTATTTTTTAAAAACAGTGGATCCGCTACTTTACGCACAATCAATGTAAAAGTATTAAGTAGTGTATTTACAGATTCCCTGTTTCGTAAATGAATACTATCACTACTTGTCAAATTATTTAGTTCCGTTAATAGAGCGATTATACCACTTCTGAATGTATCGCGTTTAGATAAATCCCATTTCAGTTTTAAGATCGTCAACCGTAAAACTACTAATGTGCGAAAAATTACATTCTTTCGTGAGCAGATAATCAATTACTGAAGCCCCTTGATGCGATATAAATGTAAACTTGCCAGTATTTTGCAATCGGCCGTTAAGGATGCGTAAACTGGTTGATTGACAAAGGTCAATAAGTTTAACCCCATGGCTATTTACAGTATTATCGGGTGAGGCCCGGTACAGTGGTTCATCTGGAATATAATCAACATCATCAATACATTCTGTCATTCTATCATGCGTAATATAATCACATTTCAAGCCAACACGACAATTAAAATCCCCAACTATATATAAAGATCCCAACGTGTCAAGTATATTAACATCTGTTTCTAAAACTTCAAATATATCTACATCAAAAATAGTGTAAGCTTGTGAATCCTCACCCCATACGTAAACGCCACATACATAAGCATCTTGGTCAAAATGAAAGAAATTTGTATCCAACTTAATCCAAATAACAGTGTCCAGATAGTTCCGAATAATTTCAAAAGTACGATTATAAATTGTATCCTTTATATAAATAACAGTTCCGCCACTAGAGCGTTTGGCAAACGATGATGGAATTTTCTAAAAAAGTTAAAAGATTTATATCCGCGTAGATCGACATTACTGGAATCGGTAGTCCATGTTTCATAAAGGAAAACAATATCATATTTATTTACAATGTTTATAAAGTCTGCACTGTCTCTTTTCGTAGCAGTAAGTCCATGAACGTTCCAGGATAGTACGCGCAGCTCACCCCCTTCGTCTTCCTAGTACCGAACTGGCTTGCCGTCAACGAACAACGTGTCATACGCAATCCACGCTGTTTTGCCGCTGTTGGGCGCTTCCTTCATGCGAGGCACCAGCTTCTGGCGCTTGTCGGCCACTTCCTTCGGGAACTGTTCGTTCACATAGAACGGGGTACAATTCAGCGCGCTCCCTTGGCGCCTTACAAACTCTCTTTCCTTAAATAGGGTAAACTTCGCTACTATACTTCTAGGCCTACCGTCTCGTTTCGGACCCATTCTGTGCACTCTTTCAAAGCTTATTTTGTCCGCCATGTCCTTCGCGACCTTCATTTTCTCGTGAATGAATTCCCTAATCTTGGCTTCCGCGTCTTTGTCGTATTAATTGGGAACTTCCGGTATACCACTAAATACCAGATTGTTCCTCATCGAGTGGGGCTGGAGTTTTGTGTCCTCCTCTTACAGTCGGTCCTTGGTTTTCTCCAATTCAACCACTTTACTGTTTACCATGCCTAGGCCGAAGTCAATGGAATCATTTTTCTCTTCCACCTTTGTAACTCTTTCCTCTAGTTTTATATTTCTGCCCTCAATAGTAGTTCACAGTTTCCTGAGCTAGGTATCAAAATTGTCAACCTTTTTCTCTAACACTTGCAGTGAATCTAGCCGCCTTTCTACACATTAATTAATCTTCTATCAATACTTTTCAAATAGTCTAGTATTTCAATACTTGTATTTGACGGTTCCGGTCGTACTCCCGTTTCCATAATTATATTTGTATTCATAGAGCTTATGCCCAGTTCATTACTGTCTACAAAAACATCACTATCTAGAATCTAAAACCTGTTTGTATCGAACAAGATAGAGTGTGCTTCGCCAAGAATTTCACTCACCGGAATGTTGTTCTCTTCGGACGGGCCTCTTATTTTCACAGTCTTATTCTTATTTAACTTCTCACTTTCACCGCCGTTACTGTCTCTATCTCGCTTCTTTCTATTTCCTATAACACATATCACTTATAATCCTTCACATATACACATTTTACAACACTTGTATAGAGGATAATATCTAGTTCTCCGATATTAAAATGGAGGGCACATTTAGACTGTTTGAAAATGGATATCCATGAACAATTTCTATTTATCCCATGTAGCTGTTTAAAATGTAATACAGCTGTAACATGCTGGTATTATTAATACGTAAATCACGTAAATTGTAAAATCAAATCGATTGAACACATCAATCATGCAAAACAATATTTTTCTCTAAAACATCAAATTATCTTAATCTTAGAGATGCTTATTGTTGCATATTTGTATTGTAAAGTAAGTAAGTAAGTAAATTTTTTTTTATCGTGACTTGTGTATAACATTTACATTTATAAGTAAATACAGATGCAAAATAGATCACACCTGGCCCACCTAAGTCACCTTAGCAAGTTCCATTATTAACAACGTTGTATATAAATTGATAAAACGTGTCAAAAATAAAGATTGTTATCACATGACGGCAGCGACAGACATACGTATCGAATTGGTAATCGTGTTTACGAATACAGAATACTTCTTCTGCGTAAGTAGGCAGCCGTAATATATCTGGCTAGTTGTCTAGTGTTATTATGGATCCGATAACCTAGTTGATCTATGGGGGACAGTGTCATAAAACCAGTCTCCCGCAAGGCATCGCCAAGTATTCCAAGCCTTAAGTTACTATATCTTGGACAATTTAACACAAAGTGTGTTTCATTTTCAACTGTTTGAAGGTCACAGAAGTTGCATAATCTTCTATCCTCACTCTCGCCGAGATATCTTCCAGTTTCTATTCGTAATGGTAGGATGCCCGACCTGAATTGTACATATAACGAACGTTGGTGCTTTGATACGTCTAATGTGAGATACGGTTCTTGTATGAAACTTGTTTTAAAAGTACAATAAGTTATCAACTTAGGCATTCTAGCAACGTATTGTTTCCAAATAGAGTCATAGTACACTTCTATGCGTTGCTTTGCAGAGGGAATATTTACAGTTTGTTTGTGGTTGAAAGAGTCACGTAGTCCGATGTGCGTCATAATAATTGCATACTAGTTTTAATTAATATCTAACGTACTAATGTGTGCCACAGTATGAATTACTTTAGGGGGTCTCAATTATTTTGTTAATGGAATGGACGATTCTCGATAACACTGTTGGCCGTAGCTGTTGCAATGCTAAACAGTTATCAATGGGCGTTAGGGTAAATAACCATGTTAGGTTAAATAGTTGAATATATTATTTTCGTGGTAATTTAAATTTGAGCCACCAAGCTTCATTTGCGTTGTTCCAGAGATAGTTTTCAAGGCAAATTTATGTGGACGTCATGGTGCATAACCTTTGCGTAGATAAACACAAAATGAAATTATTCAATTAGGTATTTCAATTGACAATAATTTACCGCATATTAAACTAACGTTATTCCTGAAAACTATTACCAGTTCCGCTTTGCATCTGTGTGTGTACGTAGACACGTATTTAACTACTGACACAATTAATACGCACAATCTTTTTTTCTGAATATAAAGAGAATACATGGTTGGTGCCGGGATGGAGAAAGTTTATCCGGTGGCGGCTTAGAAAGCGAAAATAGGGCGAGCTTTAGCGAGCCTATTTTTGTTTTCGGGCCGAACCGGATAAACTTTCTTCTTCCCGGCACCTACCTTGTATTCTATTTATTCTGATTTCTATTCAATTAAATAAAAAAAAAAACACTAAGTAAAGATTTAAATAAAAAAAATAATCTAGATATCTAGACCGGCCTCGAACCAAATAACTCGCTTGTATGTATGCGTACTGCACGAAAAAAATAGTTCTCTATTTCTTAATCCCCGTTATCACAAAGCGAAAGTAAAATATTAATAAATCTTATTTGCTGATGTCAGTACGATACGAAAATGACGTGGTAAATTTGCTTTTGTTTTCAACCAGATTATATTGGTTTTTAAAGTGTTACATTACGTCAAACCAACTACGTCATTATTTTTGTGTTGTAAGATTACATGATGTAGTCAAACCAGAACGCGTTAGTTTTGCAGTTTTAAATACATGAAATCGGAATACATATTTAGTGTTTCTGCGTTTTGGATGGATTATATTATGCAATAGGATTCACATAATTCACATAAAAAGTGTATGGAATATTTGCCTCGAATGAAAACGGTGAGATTGATCCCTTTTCAAGTTTCTACGATTTACTCGGATAGTTGTGGGTGGAGTGCAGCGTAACTGAAAGTGAAATAAATCAAATTAATGTTTCGTTCTACGTTAAAATTACAGATGTAGCCTTTGATGATTTTTGTTCATTTCTTTTCATCGGAAATTTATATAAAGGGTTATTTCTTTGATGAATATGCTCTGTTGGTTGAACAATGAAAGTCTATCCACAAAGAATAACCCGCTTGCATCAAATTCAACTGTGTTGAAATGGAATGGAACTGGATGGAAATTGTTGTTAGCAAGTTATATGGAGTGTAAGGGCAAACAACTCATGTGTTGTTTAACTCTGTTAAACTAGACAACACAAAGTTTGTTTCGATGAAAAACTCTGGTATGCAGACTTTATGCTGTGTCTCGACAATGTTGTTATCCGGCGCGTAGGAATACCTATTGACGGTATATCATTTACGTGATCAACTGCCCGATATCAACAAGTTTATACGGTCACCGCTTTATTAGGTCACTGTTTGGGTTTGTAGCAGGATAAATGTTTATTCTTGAATAATGTTTATAACATAATTACAGTCATTCATAACAAAACAAAACATTTATACACGTTATACAAAAGGTTTATTCAGAGGTAGGTTGATACAAATTTCATGGAAATAAAACGTGAAAGGTGTTTAATAAAATGTACATCAATTAATATACATTAATATAAATACATCAAAGTAGTTTTGGACAGGACATTTTATGCAAGCCACTTAACGAACATTATTATCTGTTCCTGTCAATTTTAATGTATTTGTCTCGTACTATCAGATATCTCAGTCTAGGCGTAATATATAAATTGTATATTAATTAGGTAACACGATAGTCTATTTAAATTGTATAATAATACTTAATAATAATAATAATAATAATAATACATGTTTTATGTATCGAAGATAAACTTCGACATACACCAAATAAAATTTACAGAACATGCAAATTAAATAATATATTTCTTATTTACTAGAAGGTCTTCAAACAGATATAATCAAATTCAATGTCCACAAAACAATTAAGATTATCTCATTATTAATCAAATAATAGAATGATGTTGAAATATAACATAATTAAAAATAAATCATAAACACAAGCACTAACGTACATGTTATCATTCATAAACACACTTAAAAGAAGAATATAACCATATCCATAATGCACTGAGACATTATAAAAGTGAATACATTTTAATTATGAAAACAAATTCAATAATGAAATAGCTGCAGTTTATTGAATCAAGAGCGGTTATAAAGGTTTGCCTTTAATGGATTCTTAAAAGTTAATAAATTATTTGTTTGCCGCATTGAAGGGGTTATTTAGTTGCATATTTGTATGCTAGAGTATTTGTATGCTAGAGTATATGTATGCTAGAGTATCCAAAAGATCATTTAAGATAGTTTGTATTTGGTATACGTATTAGCTTTAAATCTCCCTTTTTACAAGATCGCAAACTATAGTGATTGTTTTGTGAAGGAGTTATAAGGTCACATCCGGACATCCATCTTCCCTGCACAAAATCAATATGTCTCCCTACCCATATATATATATTGTAAGTGTTGGTCAAAACTTCAAAAGTTCAAACTTGCACGTTTTTTGTGTGTGCAAATAGTAACAAATAAAACATCTTAGCCCAATGCACCTATATTGGTATATATATTACATGTTATTGAAATCTATACTAATAACAAATAATGTGCATACATGTTCTATTTATATTACATATATGAAGGTTTACTACATGTAGAATGAGTTACTATGACTGCCATATTAAAATGAAATCTATGGTTTAATTGTTGATTAAGTAAGGTACACATCTAGGACAACTGTGAACGTGGACTTCTATTGCTAAACTACTTAATTACCATAACTATTTGTCTTGCACTCCCTAAGTATGTTTAAAAAAAAACACAAGAACAACGCATATTAAATTCACCAACGTGTGTCCGTTTTGTGGTTCAAGTTTGAATTTGCTTATAGTTGGTGTTGTCGTTGGCGACCGAAATGGACAGGTCCTTTCGCAAGGAAGCTGCTTGCATCGAACGGTTTAGGGTTTTTGCCTCGTATCATACAATTAAATATAGCATGGATTACATTTACCGTGTCCAAATTAAAAGCAACGAAATGAATTTCTTGCAGAGACGCTTTATCCTTACATAAAGTGCAAAAGTGCAATACGGCCTTTCCATACTGGACTGTACAATATTTTATCGGAACACCAAATATAGCTGCAACGAAAGTACAATATCTTTAATAAAATCCACTTTTTTTCTTAAGATCGCAACAAGTATAAAACATGTGCATTTGACAACATTTACATGTATAAACAGTTTCCTGTATTCTAAGTGAAAACTGAAATATTTGTTGCAATCAATGCGATATCTGGCGATAGACTGTGTTGGAAACTTGGAAATGTCCCAGCCATCACTTAGTATGTTAGCATATGTCTTACCCGAACTGAGTGCTGATCGTGCTGGTAGTGCAACTGGTCTCATGTCTCTATGGTTTGCTGCCATAAAACTGTTGAAAACTGCACTGTATAGATGTACGATCTCCAACAGGAATTGATCCGTAAGCCTGAATATACCTGTCACCTTATTTCGTTAGTTCATCTCCAGCGCTTCTTGCAATCGCGTACGAAACATGGGACAACATATTATTAGATGTATTTACTATGCAATCAACAGACAAATCGCATATGCTGGTTTTATAAACATAAAATTTCATTGTAGATGGTGGCTATTCGCAAAGCGAGTTGTATTGTGTTTTCCACGAGTCTGTAATATGCAATGTATTTTAAGCACACATACTAAATGTTAACATATATAACGTGTTTTCAACTTCATACGACTGCAATATTTTTAGAAGAGTATACAATTTAACACATTGGGCAACAATGATCATGATCATAAAAAAATATATATATTGACTTGTGGCTGCGCCACTCTTGAACATATCATTTTCTATGAACACTCGTGAAATAAAATACGATCTTACACCAAAATCAACAAATATCCTCTATTTATATGATCATTTGTTTAAGTGTTTAGAGCTCTTTACTTGCAGATCGTTAGATTCATCACTTCCATCAGCCGTCTCTTGCAGCGTACCTATTGCAGAATTATCGCTGAACAACATTTGTTCTAAGGCATCGTTTGGCTTGAAATTGAATTGTTCAATATGATTTTTCTGACTTATATTTCTTAGTTTTGTTTTCACGTCTGTTGTTTCTTGACGAAGACTTTTCAATGCTACATAAAGTCGACCTGGGTGTTTTTTCTCTACTGATTCCTCGATTAACTTTTTTTCCACTTACACTTAGCATCTTTACATTCAACTGCAAATTTATTAAGTGCATTATTAATAAGCTCCTGCTTAACTGATAATGCGTTTCCAGCTTCCTTCTTCAAGAAAATGTGTTGTTCAGTAAGTTTCAAGAAGTATGTTTCAAGTTCTCTCATATATGTTGAGTTGCAATAAGTGTTCAACAGAATATTTTCTGACACATCTTTTTCTATTTTGGTTATTTCTTTTTCTAACTCTTGTATGAGAGACAAGCTTTCTGGCACATTTAGTTCGTCCAGTTTAACATCGTGAAGGTCAATGGTATCATTTATGCAATCACTATGACTTAATCGTTGACATCGCACATATATGACAACATTGTGGTTTTGCAATACAATCTCGTTTTTCGGATTCATGAATCTCACAATTTTGATTATGGATATCGGTTTGTTCCTTGGACTAATTTGAACGTCGAATACCTGCGCTTTCTTCGTTGTTGCACGGGTACAAATTTCCAAAAGGCAAATATTGGAATATTCTTATGATTTTAAAAACAGTTTGCACCTAGCTTGAAATTGCAATTTTCACAAAACCCCATAACAGGTTCAACAGAAAAGAACACGCATTTTTTAGATTCGCATGCCATATCCGTGGTTACTAGAAAATAAAGCAAACAATCATATAATAATACTCCTACCGCAGTTATTATTTAGTCCACCGGCCAATAGAAAACATTGTCTAAAATAAGTTTATTTCTTAATGGTTTTCTTCTCCGTGACATCACATGCAAGTGATCACCGACCGCATTATTATAGATGCAGTGTGTCTCAATGTATATATTTGCGTATTTAAGTTACTGTAATTAATAGCACGAGTTGAACGTGATTAACTGTTTTCTGAATATTTCCAAAAATGCCAAAATACATTTCTATTGTAATCGTATTAAAGAGTGTATCTACGACCTAACAACAGAGTTATTGACATAAATTAAAACCATTGTTGAAAAACGCATAATTGGATACTGTTTAAGTATTAATTAGTTTTCTAATGTACAGGCGGAATCTCAAATATTGTGCAATTTTATTGACCTGACACTCATTTATCTCCGGTAGCGTTCGACTATTCTATTTATATCGGTTTAACATTTATCGAGCGTCTCAAGAACGGATTTCATAATCATATAACAAGTGCGCCCATCAACAAGCGTCGGAAGGAGTAGTGGATAGTGTTTTAGACTTTGAATCACAATGAGTGTGGTTCGAGTCCAGCCAAAGTCTGTCTTTTTTTAACCATTTTCTTTTACTTTAACATCACTTATTATCATTACAGTTTTTCTTTATTTTATCTTTTTTTCTTTGGTTTCTTTTTTATTAGTTAGTTCATTTTATCTATATAAAAATGCATTCAGAAAGATTCTGTTCTGCTCAGAGTTTCGGTGCAGATCTCCTGATTGTAAGAATCGAGGCTGATGATAAGATTCCGTATCATGACGTCATCAAAATGATCAATTAAATAAATTAAAATAAATGAATTAATTAATTTAATTTAATGTGCCTGATCTGGGATTCGATCCCAACTAATCACGCTTCCAAACTTTTCGTGCTTACCACTGCGCTATAGTATCAACTGTCACAGAGTAAAGATGTAATCATTACATATTTGCGTCCAAGTCCCCTATCTGAAGTAGAAGCTTACAAAAGATTTACGAAAAAAAACGGAATATTTATGAGTGACAGGTCAATAAAATCGCACAATACATTTATATATGTTGACTTGACTGTTGGTTTAGGTTACACAACATTAATAAACGGCATTCTTATGTGTTGATTTATTCGACATTTAGTGTTTCCTTCGTCGTGTTTAATATGCGTAAACGTCTGCTTTTAAGTTACATTGTTACATTCATTTGCTTATTTTGAAAATAATTGATCTGAATCATCGTACACACACACTTTAAAAGAGGATTAAACGTTAACGTGCTTGCTGGAAATATAACGAAAACATTGTTTATATTACTTGTTGTTTCTCAACTATACGTTTGATATTAATTTGGCGAAGCATGCCCAATCACGTCATTCATTAGTGCCTTTCGATTCGAAATGAATACTGATAGATGTACTGATACTTGCTTTATTAAGTGAGTACTGTACTGCAGATCGCTAAAAAAGAATATTAACTATGACTACTTATATATTTTAGCTGATCCCAACATAAAAATTCATGACGGTTTAAATACTGTATTCCCGCATGGCCTGATGTAGTTACAAATGTGTATCCGGTTTTGGGATCTACATGTACTTTTCAATTTTGAAACTTAGTAAAGCTTGCAATTAACTCATTATATGTTGTTTATAACGTTTCTAGCACTGTAATACAATGACTATTTTTATTTCGCTATTGTTTTTAATGACACTTACCTCTTAAAAAGAAGAAGATACGTGTCCGTTTTCTGAAATAAACGACTTCACACAATTATGTACGTGTTAATGTGTTATTCGCCTACCACCTAAATAATTAGGTACACAGAATGTGTAGTTCCTTTTATAACGGGACATTTAAACATAACTTAATTAAACGATTATACAGTGCAACATGTGGACACCAAACGGCATCAGGTAATTATAACACGTATTCAGTGATCTCTTCACTGTCCGTTAATTAACAAACATAGTTCGATAGTTCGACTCTGGTCGAAATGGCAAATGCCGTAAATATGTCTTCTAAACATTTTGATGTGACACCGAATCACTTGGAAGCAAGTGTATTTATAGACAGCTTTGTCAAATTCAAGGATTCCTGTTTTGGTGTTTTCATTTTTAAAAGTAAGAAACATTGTCTTAGAAGTTAAATATTTTCCTTATAAGTTAGTTATTTTAATTAAAAAGCAGAGGGAAAGAGAGCAGAGATGCAACATCTCAAAAAGAAAGATATTTACCACACCATGAGATAGTGGCAATTTTTCTATAGATATTGAATGTACTGGTTACTAGCACAAAACCGTCTTACATCAATGCTCAAATGTTCTAGTTTTGAAACACATCTCTCATATAGTTTAATTATACAGTTGAAGGGACTATGTCAACGAATACTTGTCATCCTATTGCAATATAATAATAAACTAATTTATATGATAGACATTAGCTTTACAAAGAAATTTGCATTAAGTAAAAAATAAATACAATAAATAAATAAAATAATACACAAGTAATGACATATTTCTACATATTTTTTTTTTAAAACGTTAAAAACAAATAAAACACGGAATTGGTATCGAACCCGACACTTACCCGAGCCATCCAAAAAGTTAAACAGCGCAGTAACCAACTTTCTTATTCTGCTTGATAATGAATCGTGTATAAACTATGGTTACCCAGAATACTCTTTATTCTGACTTCAAAGTGATAACATGAAAATGACCAAATTAACACGACCCTTATTATAAACTGATTTTGATCTCAGAATGCGTACACACTTGTCCCATTTATTATGCTCTCTTTCTTTGACGGTTATTATGTGCCAGTATTAATATCTTAATTTCATTGTTTTTAGAAAATGCTCCCTTGGGGCCATTTTTGATGACATAGTCCTTTCAAACATACGTGTTGCATCTCTGACAAAAATATAATTTTTGTAACGTTACTTCCTCTTAAAACATTAGCATGCCTTTCAACTCTTGCTATCGAACCATTGGTCAATCAACTCGCCTCTAACGGTCAAATATAAAAGTATATGGCATTATATTACGTCCCTAGCAAATCCGGAGGTGCCATCAGCCTATGTGCAAAGATACCTTTCAAGGAACGATTTGTGTCTTCAGCAAGTGTGTTCTATTGACATGGTTTTTTATAATCCGCACATATTGAGATGTACGGATTATAAATGTTGCCGATATTTATATTATGCACTTACATAGATGTATGCCCAGTTGTTTGTAATTCGAATCAGAAACATATACACTGATTATATTGTCAATACAAACTGTGAATCTAAATAAAATTGTGTACAGTTTATTAAAAATTTCTCATAAGTCATATCAAGAAATATCGGTCACTTTCTCATACTCTTCAAAAATAATATCTTCATTTCTTCTATCTGATCATCTTTCATTAGATTGATGATTTTTGCAAAGTGATAAGTGTAAGTTCTTTTTTCCTATTTATGAAGTTACACAATCAGCTATATTAGAAACTGCAAAAAATACACTATTTATAGCGTCAATAAACCCAACATGCCACCACGGCACGCGGCTAGTGGTGCATAGATAAAGAAGGACAATAACTGTGGGTTATTCTGCAACAAAATATGGGCGGAGCCTAATGTTTTGAAAATAGTTCCGGAAATTCGAATAAATTGCTCCGTAAAATGCACGTGCTTAAACGCGCGATAGAAAATTGTGACAAACAAATCATTTTCTGCATTTTGTAGCAGAATAAACCCACACTTGTACTACATATTTTATACTTAAGTTCACAAAAATGTTTACGTTTTGTTAATATGCTTTTAATTTGCGCTTTTTAGCATCATATTTTCACTGTATTATATCGATAAGCATGACGTCATTCGCTGAATGTTTATCAATAAAGCTTATTTATATTCATTTTGAATTGTTATGATTTATTGACGTCATTGAGTATAGATAACTATAGTTCTCATTCATGACCTTTAAAAATACGAATTTTATATAAGATCGTGTTAGAATCGAAAGAATTAATCAACGGTTTGTCGTTCCGATGCTTGTATTCAAACAACTCGGGCTACCGCCCTCGTGGTTTAATTCCTACGCATCAGAACTCCAAACAGGTGGTTATTACCGCAATAACCAACAGTTACCCGTCAATTATTTCTTAATTAAACGTCGGATTTCTCTGGTATGAATTCAAAGAATTCACGATCGCAATGCTGACAAAACATCCTTTGCAGCTATTAAATCTTCGTGTATGTTATAATTCACAGTTTAATTTCAATCTATAAATAAAATCATCTCAATCCCGTTGAGTTCGAACGACCCAGCATCATATGTATTAAACTGTATATATTTTGTTTCTTTTTGTCACTTTTTGCAACAACATAATTATTGTGCTGGTCAAATAATATGGGATATGTTCGTTACGAATCCGTGGGTTTTATTATTAGTGTATTCTGAAATAAAATTGAGTTTAAAGCACGGTCGGTGTGTTCTGATATTTTACCTAATATCCATCGGATTGGATACGGATATGATGTCCTGAAATCATTATGTATGGAAAGATCTAGAGCGAAATAGCAGGGTGCTACACGCTATTCCTTTTTGCTTCCCCCTTGCTGCCCCTTTGGGCTAGTCACCACAAAAAAGTTGAATCTCTTTTGAATTTAATATAGTTTTGCATATTTCAAATGAAAAATGAATAGACCATGCTTAAAGACCTTGATTACAAGTATCAGACTAATAAATTCACTGGATTTAGCAAATGTCAACATACTGGGCCAGTTTTTCACCTGCTCTTTTTCAGCAGCATCCTGTACCTCTTGTTATCCTAGATCTTTCCCTTTGGAATTGTTACACTCTTTAGTTATTTATAATCTGATATATACCCAAACGGTACACAAACGTATGCTACTACCGACACGAGGGACGCACTGGCTACGGAAATACACTTGTCTTAGAATGACTATTTTTGTAAAGAATATCCATAGCATGTTTACAGCACCTCACAACATAAACTGCACACACATGTTTATCGAATGCCTGAACGGCATGCAAATGATGTAAGCAGCAAATGTTTCGTGCATATATGACAGCTTACACGCAGTTAACATGTAATAGATATTCGATCGTAACACTGTGGCAATAAATAGGAAAAAAAAACATAAAACAACTTAACAAGCGATGTTAAACTTACTTTCAACTGGACATTGTGTGGAAGCTTTACATTAAATGTATATCAATATGAATAGAAATTATAGGACATCTAGAAATATATATTTTGTATTGTCGACGTATGCCTCCTTACTTCGACATAACATTCGACAAAACTTCATTTTTAAGTAATGTTTACTATATTCAGATGCTATATAGACACGCAATGACTTTTGAATAAATGTGTACTTAAGAGTTCCTTATTGCGACCCCCCTCAAATATTTTTAATAACATGAACATTCAGACCTAGGGTATTTTTCTG
Organism: Congeria kusceri; assembly: GCA_027627225.1. Lineage (NCBI taxonomy): Eukaryota > Metazoa > Mollusca > Bivalvia > Myida > Dreissenidae > Congeria > Congeria kusceri. The sequence continues at coordinate 54,112,591 of CM051034.1, forward strand.
CAGACATTTTTATAGATCTATTAAAATAGAGAAAAATTAATATATAAACACGTGAAAAGAGAACAGAAGAACATAAGCAAGCACTTGCGATGTCTATCAATTTGATCCAAATTTCAAGCAAAATTCACAGTAAAAGAAATAATTATCTACTTAGTCAGCCGGAATTACAAACAATACTGCATCTCTGTGCACGTGATATGCCGGCGTCGTCGATGCGCCCTCGTCAGATCCAGGAAAATGACAAGACCCCTCCTGGTTAAAATCATCATCTGAATCTATCAGCTGTGGTGTCGCGTTGCAGATGATCAATATTTCCTCTTTCTTTTAGCTTCTTTGATAGCGGCATTTACTTGATGCCTGTTTCTGTCTGTTTCCTCTATGAGTGCTATGTTCCTCTCATTCTCGTCAAGCTTCTGTATGTTCTTCTCTAATCTCAATTCTTTTCTCCTTTGTTAAGATTCTTCGCCAGCCCGTTTTTGTATCCTCTTTATTTTGAAGTAGTGTGATGGCCTCTTTCCCAAAGGTGATTTGGGAAGCTTCTTGCGGATTGTGTTAGGTTTCTTCTTCTTACCTCGGTCACTTTGAGCTCGGAGAAGGCTGGTGAAACTGTTTAACCTCTGCTCTGGGTAGCGTACGTGATTGTTTCTGACCCCTAAAGACCCATCGCCCCATACATTTGTATCTTCACAGCGCCCCTGTCTGCTCTCCAAACTAAATATCCGACAGCAATTTCAGTTATGAATGAAATTGGTTGCTTACAAATTAAAGTGATCATTGTCTCCAGTTGCAACATGGTTGCTGATAAAAAACCGGGAAATTCTTGAAACGAAAAGGAATAAAATGCAGAAATGAGCCCAGGAAACTGCATCAGAGAAACGTTGAAGATAGCAGGAATGTTTTAGACGACAGGTAATTACAATGATGTAGCGTTAAACAATACGGAATTCTTAGTCATTAAAGGGTCAGTACAATCGTTGTTTTGTTGTGATAAACTATGAGGCTGGGATTACCGAAATACCGAACTGGCCGAGAGTGCCATGTGCCGTCTATCAAGATAGTGGTCTCTTAAATGGAATAGCGAGGCGCAAAGAAGCAACAATCGACCAGACCTTGGAGCCCGTAGGGCCTGCAAGCAGACATAAGGAGAAACATTATGCAAAATGCTGTGGCGGCAATAAGGTGGTAACTAAAAAATAGATGGTCACGCTACATATGTTTATTTATAGATTTTGTTATTATTTCATGTCTTGAACTAAAGTTGACAAAAGCTATGACCGCCGAGAACTTGTGTCGCTATCGAGTTTGTGTGTGAATACTTCCAGAATTTCTTAAAATCACAAGGTATTGAGCGCAGGCAAAATCCCCGTTTATGTACGCAAATACGTGAAGAGGAGGCTGATGCGCAACAAAATGCGAAACAACCGGGGACAGATGCGCAACGAAACGATCAACAATGTGAACTCGGTTCAGGAGAAACAAGCGGAAGTAGTGCTGTTGTTTGAGCCGATGCCGACGGGACCGGATACCGGTGTAATATAACAGACTGTGTGGTGCTTGTTAATACCTTTTCAGCTAGTGCCAGTACATTTTCATTTAGATTGACATTTGCATCAGCATAAGGGTAATAATTTGGGGTATAAAATAAAATTGTTTACTTGTTAATCTCAGACGAGAATGAATGCGAAAATTAGACTGGCTAGAAGCATGATAATTAATTAATCACACTAGCACGATAAACTTAGACCCGAAGAGTTTAGACACGAGGCGTATTAAGTCTATAGAGATCATGTGACTCCGAGGGGTGGCTTCTCTTTTCCCTGGGGCAGAATTTGAACAATCTCTGTAGAGGACCAGTATACAATGTGTCATGCCATATATCAAACTTATGGGCCGTGCGGTTTCAGAGGAGAAGATTTTTAAAGTCCACTTGTCATACAAGTCTATTCACACCAAGGGATTTGCCAATTTTACCCCAAGGGCATAATTTGAACAATCTTTTATTTTTAAAGTCATTTTTCAATTTAAGTCTATATACACCAGGTGATCCCCGGGCAGAGGTTACCTCTTTTTATCACAGGGGCATCATTTGAACAATCTTTGTAGAAGACCGCTATAGGAGGTTACATACCAAATATGAAGCCTCTGGGCCTTGCGGTTTTAGATGAGGAGATGTTGAAAGTCATGTTTCCATTAAGTCTATATAATGTGTACGTGTGTTGGTTTTATAAACTAGACAGCACTCGTCTGTAGTATTTCTGACTACATCTGCATAACCCACAGGTATAGAGGTATACTTTGTAGTGCACATCAAACTATTGATTTTGTAATATTATTAACATAATTTTCCGTTACTATCATTTCTGAAACATTAATAATAAATAGTTGGTCTTCCTATTCTTAAATATTTTTTTAATCAAATACGTACTCAACCCGATAAAATGCAATAATGCGTTTACTATAAATAAGATAGTCCATGTATTATAATCAATACATATACTGCACAGCCAGCAGAGGATAAATTTGAAATAAGTTCTAACGTTAAATTATGCCAGCGAACTTTACACATAAGTAAGGTCATAGTCAGGTCTGATTTTCCGAGCTACATGTATACCAGTACACACGATTCAGAAAATGTGTTCGACTTCAATGCACGTCTTGTATGTATGTATGTACACTTCAATGTATGTACATTTAGTATTAATGAAGACAAACGATGCTGATGTTTAAGGTGTTTATTGTACAGAGGCTAGTCGCCGAATGCTGATACGCGTAGGTAGCTCATGTATGCTGGGATACTAGTATCAAGTTACACTACTACAACATCTCCCTTCCAAGGTAAGCTACTACTTGACTAAAGAGTTAATATATCGGGATGTTTTAAAACTCGACCCTACCGTGTTATGTAATGTTTGTTATCGTCTCGGCCCTGAGTTGAACTCTGAAACAGAGCACTGTCGCTCTCCTCTACCTGTTGCGTTTTGGGAATTAATGTCCTGGTCGTTCTGCTCAACTGTTTCCGATATGGGATTACTTAATAAATGACGCCTATTGCGGCGTATCATTCCGTCCTCTGGTTTCATCCTTGTATGGGAATCCAGAGCTCGATTCAACAATGCCGTATTTCTTTTGATCTTTAATGAACACGCAAGAGCGATCTGGCAAATTTTGTGTCGGTTTAGCTTTATGCCGCGAGTCAAAAACACGTTTCTGCTTTATTTTATTTTGACCTTCAAACTGCCTGACTGATTTCAAGTTCGGCCAATTGGGGTGCAAAGATTCAGCTTAACAGGGACTGACGCTTGCAGTTTCCTTCCCATAAGTAGTTCTGCGGGACTGTAACCATTATGTAATGGTGTAGTTCTGTATGCTAGTAGCGCTATATATGGATCGTCGGTCTTTTTTAACATGTCCTTTATTGTTCTATCAGAACGCTCTGCTATTCCGTTGCGCTGAGGCATTTTTGGACTACTAGTCCTATGCTCGAATCCATATTCTTGACTGAATTGTTTGAAGGTACCCGAACTATCCGTTGTCGGACATAACTACTTCCGGGATACCATGTCTCGCAAATATTGACTCCATATGATTTATAACTGTATCGGAATTGGAGTTTGACATTTGTGCAATCTCGATATATCGCGAAAAGTAATCCACCACTAAGATATAAGGACGTCCTTTGTAGTCAAACAGGTCCGTTGCTATGAGCTTAAATGGACCCTCTGGTATGACCTACTTTGACTCAGTCGGCTACGAATCACTAACAATCGATGCTCCCAACTACCACGCTTCATCAGTTGTTCTGCATGATTCGCTGCAGATCGACTTGTTTATGCATGCATGTTATTCTGTTTGCTTTTGATAATTAGCTTGGGAAATATTTGTTCGTTACTTACACATTAATTTTTATAATGATGTCGTGTACCATTAAATAAGAAGCCATTTTATCGGGTTAAATGGTAGGAAATTGAACTTCATGACATCAAATGTTTCCTCTTTAGAAAAACAACACTTATTATTCACATGCTTTTTTTTCTTTTCTTGCCAGCAGACTTTCTATGCTGTCAGATTTTTACCTGTTGTCGAATTGCCTGGCACACGCCCATCATAAAAAACGTTTGTACCGGTAGATTTAAATGAGCATTCAAGTCCTTGCATCATTCCGTAATGGGGTTTTACATATGTATTGTAAGCGTTAACTGTTTCTGATAAAGAGGGTTAATATACAACAATACGAACTAAATGGGTAACATATATTCTTCATGAATTATATGATATGCAATTACAAACTTTTCTTTACCAAAGTACATGTACTTATGCAACAAATACATAAGATGTTTATGTATCCACACACATTGTTAATGTTTAATTTAATCAGGAGGCCCAAGCGGACCAGACGCTCTACTGGTCCCAGGGCAGAGCTATTTTTAAATCAGAAGCAGCACTTTAATAATTTTCGAAAATGAGCAATAGGCGAGGCTAAATTACAGATCTCAAAAGGCTAAGGTATTTTTAGTTTTAGAAGTTTCGGACAATTAAAGGTTTTTTACCAATCTTAAATCTGACCAAGGGAAATTATATTGCCTGCCCAGAGGCACATTTTTTTTAAAAACATTGTTCACCCTACAACTATGCTATTTAGCAAACATAAAGGGCCTACCAGGCCTGATAGTTGAAGACAAGAAGTGGTTTGGACGGGTTAAGATACATGTAAACATTTGAAACCCGTCTCGGTGAAATGTTTATGACCATGAGAATCATTGAAACAATATTGGGAAAGCCGAAGGACCATATTGCGATGCTGCATAACAAATGTCCAGGCCTTGGCGTTTCAGACCAAAATATTTTGTAAACCCATGTATCTATTTTCAGCTCCTGTCACCTAGTGACATGTATGCCTCGGACCGGAACATTATGGACACATTTTAATGACAAACAACACTGATGATTTATGTTGAATTAGGTTTGTAGTAAATTAGGAGACATTTTCAGTGTTATAAGTTACACCCGTACACACAACAAACTAACACATGGAACACAGCCGGCGAAACGCTGATCGCATCAGCTTCCTCGACTTTGACTAATAGAGCGTAAATCATCTGATCATAAACAAGAGTGTCATTGTCACAAAGATACGCCCGACAAAGGAGCATTTTAGAGGTAAAGATTCAACGACTAAAGAGAGAAAATCTATCCATGCTGGACATAGATATGCTACTGACAAAGTGTAAAGGCTTGATTTCTTATATTTGACCTTTGACCTTGAATTGTGACCTTGAGTTTGGACCTAGGGACCTGGTTCTTGCGCCTGACACCCCATCTCACCATGATGATCATTTCTGCCAAGTAATTTGAAAATCCACCCATGCATGACAAACATGCTCCGGACCCAGTGGTAAGGATTGATTTCTGACATTTGACATTTGAGTTTTGTCCTTTATTGTCACATTGACCTTGGAGCTAGGGACCTGGTTCTTGCACGCGATACTCTGTTTCATCATGCTTATCACGTCTTTTTTTTTGAAAATCCGCTAGTGCTGGACAAAGTCATGCTTCAGACAAAGTGTAAAGGGCTGATTTCCTATATGTGACCTTTGACCTTGAATTGTGACCTTGACCTTGGATCTGGTTCTTCCGCTTGACACCTCGTGATCAGGCTTTCACTTCTGAAAAGTTATTTGAAAATCCATCGATGTTAGACAAAGATATGCTCCGGACAAAATGGTAAGGATTGATTTCTTATATTTGACCTTCTTAAATTGTGACCTTGACCTTGGACCTAGGGACATTGTTCTTGCACGCGGCATTCCGTCACACCATGCTTATCACTTCTGCAAAGTTATTTGAAAATCTATCCATGCTGGACAAAGTTATTCCCCGGGTAATGTGAAAAGAATTGATTTCCTATATTTGAACATTACCTTAAATTGTAACTTGACCTTGGACCAAGGCACCTGTTTCTTGAGCGGGACACACTGTCTCATAACGCTGATCACTTCTGCAAAGTTACCTGAAAATCCATCCATGCTGGACAAAGATATGCTCCGGACAAAGTGGTAAGGATTGATTTCTTAGAGTTGACATTAGACCTAGAATTATGACCTTGGACCTAGGGACATGGTTTTTCCGCTGGACGCTCCGTCTCATCATGCTTATAACTTCTGCCAAGTTAGTTAAAATCCATCCATGCTTGACAAAGATATGCTGCGGACAAGTGCCAAGGATTGATTACCTATATTTTACCTTTGGTATGGAATTGTGACCTTGACCTTGGACCTAGGGACTAGGTTCTTAAACGCGACACTAAGTCCCACCATGCTTATCACTTCTGCCAAGTTAGTTAAAATCCATCCATGCTGGACATAGATATCCTCCGGACAAAGTGGGAAGAATTGATTTGTTATATTTGACCTTTGATCTGGAATTGTGACCTTGATCTTGGATCTGGGTACCTAATTATTGCGTAGGACACCCTGTCCCATCTTGCTGATGCTTGACAAAGATATCCTCTGGACAATTGGTAAGGATTGATTTCCAATAATTGACCTTTGACCTTGAATGTTGACCTTGACCTTGACTTTGGACCTAGTTCTTGCTCGCGATACTCCGTTTAATCATGCTTATCACTTCTGCAAGTTATTTCAAAATCCATCATTGCTTAACAAAGGTATGCTCTGGACAAGTGGTAGGATTGATTTCCTATATTTAACCTTTGATCTTGAATTGTGACCTTGACCTGGGACCTAGGTATGTTCAAGAGTTGCGCAGCGAGTATCTAGTTTGTATGACCACGAATGAAATAAAATAAGACACTGTATTCAACAAATTTTATTTTTTATTTCATGCTTTTGATAAATACATTAAAAACATGCGCGAGATATGCTGAAGAGTCACAACTTTTGTGTATTATGACGTCATAAATATGACGTCATTATGATTCCAAAATTATCGATCACTGTTGTTGTGGGAAAATAGTGTCTATCTATTCGTTGTCGCTTAATTATATTTGTTTTGAATGTTATTATGTGTTTTCTGTTGGTTTAAAAATGCCGATGATTACACTGACGATTAGAGTGTACACATACTTTCAAAATATCAACATAAAAACAAAGTTAAAAGTATAACCAAGAGTGAAATTATTAGACGTTATTATTTCACACGAGCTAGAGTGAAATGATGGGGTTATCATTCACTCGTATTCTCCACTAACTCACCACATAGCATCAAATAAACACCTTAATTTTTGTAACAAGAGGGCCCTGAGGACGCTAGGATGCTCACCTGAGACATTGTAACCCAATTGGAATTTGCATCCCCGAGGTGTGGCTTATTTTTATCCCAGGGGCATAATTTGAACAATCGTGAACAAACCTCTGGGCCTTGCGGTTCCAGGTAAAGATTTTAAAAGTCATTCTGCTCTTTAAGTCTATATACACCATGTGACCCATTGGGATGTGGCCAGGTTTGACCCCAGGGCCAAAATTGGAACCATCTTTAAACAGAACCACTATGCAATGTTACGTACTACATATAGGAAAGCTGTGGGCCTTGCCGTTTCAGAGGAGTGGATTTTTAAAGTCATTTTGCTATTTAAGTCTATATAAAACATGTGGCCTCGAGGGCGTGACCAGTTTTGACCCAGGGGCATAATTTGAACAATATTTGTAGAGGACCACATATACATACAAAATATGAAACCTCTAGGCCTTGCGGTTTCTGAGGAGAAGAATTTTAAGGTAATTTTGCTATATAAGTTTATCTAACCACGTGACCCTTGGGTGTGGTCAGTTTTGAACAATTATTGTAGTGGACCACTATAGAATGTTGCATACCAAATACGAAACATCTTGGCCTTGCGGTTTCAGGAGAACATTTTCAAAGACATTTTGCTATTTAAGTTTATATAAGCCATATGACCCCAGGGGCATAATTTGAACAAACTTTGTAGAGGACCACTCTATGATGTTACATACCAAATAAGAAACCTCTGGGCCTTGCAGTTTCTGAGGAGAATATTGTATAAGTCATTTTACTATTTAAGTGTATATAAATCACGTGACCCCGGGGCGTGGCCAGTTTTGAACCGAGGGGCATAAATTCAAATATTTGTAGAGGACCACTATAGGATGTTGCATACCATATATGAAACCTCAGGGCCATGCGGTTTCAGATGAGAAGATTTTTAATGACCTTTTGCTGTTTAAGTCTATAAACAATGTGACCCCCGGGGCGTGGCCAGTTTTGAACCCAGGGGCATAATTTGAACAATCTGTGTAGAGGATCACTATATGATGTTACATACCAAATATGAAACCTCTGTGCCTTGTGGTTTCAGATGAGATTGTAAAGGTCATTTTGCTATAAATTCTATACAAAACATGTAACCCCCGGGGGGTGGCCCGTTTTGAACCCAGGGGCATAATCTGAACAAACTTTGTAAATTACCACTAATGAATGTTACAAACCAAATATGAAACTTCTGGGCCATGCGGTTTCAGAGGAGAAGATTTTTAAAGACATTTTGCTATATATTCTATATAAATCATGCGACCCCCGGGGCGTGGCCAGTTTTGACCCAAGGGACATAACTTGAACACTCTTTGTAGAGGAGCACTATAGGATGCTACACACCAAATATGAAACTCCTGGGCATTTTGGTTTCAGAGTAGAAGATATTTTATGTCATTTTGCTACATATTATATATAAAAATGTGACCCCCGGGGCGTGGCCAGCTTTGGCCCCAGGGGCATAATTTGAACAATCTTTGTAGAGAACCACTATAGGACGTTACATACCAAATATGAAACCTCGGGACCTTGCGGTTTCAGAAAAGAATAGTTTTAAAGTTTACACTTTTTAAGTTTATTTTTAGCTCTGTTGACCTATGTATGAAGCAGACCGTAACGATTTGAACAACTTTAAAAGAGGGTTACCCAATGATCATTTCTGTGAAGCTTGGTAAAAATCTGCCAAGTGGTTTAGGAGGAGATGTCGTTTGAATGAAAAGTTGACGATGGACGCGCGGACGACGGACAACGGGCGATCACAAAAGCTGACCATACGCACTTTGTGCTCAGGTGAGCTAAAAAGGCACATAGCAGCAGGACGGTCGTGATTGTTAATATTATCCTTCATTATATCCTTCAATGATTCAATGTCATGCTGTGATGAACAATAACCATACCAGCATGAACAAACATATGAGCAAATTACCATTGGGACATCGATCGAATCCACTGCGCAACATATCAGATCAATACATCTAAATAACATGTATAATTCATTTAATACTCCTACAATTATAGTTGGTGCTATGCTTCAACACTAAACAGTAACAATTCGGCATAAAAACATATTTAAACAGTGCCTCAAATTTTACCATGGATGCATCAAGGATAGCATCATTCCCACACTCGCCGTTCGGTTAGTTGTGATCTTACTATATGTATATACCTGTACTTACACTGATTTGGTTGTAATATGTAATGTGTAAACGATTAAGTTTCCAGTAATTCTAATCATGCATCTGGTAATACAGACGAACGTAGTGACGATTTGCGAGACGCTTAGCCTACGTGTGTAACGAAATGTGTAACACTGCGTAAGCGAACCATATATATCTTAATAATTAAAAACAATAACAACAACATTATTATTCGTTACGCGTGACAAACGCGTTAGATTCTTTACACTTTTAACTGATTAAATAATCGCAAATTAGAAACATGTAAATTCTACCATTTGTAACATGGAAACGAAACATTATTTTACACCTAATTCTGTTTTAATAATTGCCACATCGAAAACAAAATGAATCACATAACAATACGTGTCTTACCAATATACATGAATGTGCAGACAAACAACGCTATTTATACATTTATCACAATGTTCAACTTACAAAATGGGCATTAACGAACATGTTCTGCTTTACATAAATAATGACAAACCCCATGCTTCTGCTTATAGTTTAATGACATGGAAGAAATATATATATATATATATATATATATATATATATATATATATATATATATATATATATATATTCGTATTGTAACAGTAATGATAAATACGCAGTCTGATTAATGAAGTTAAATTGATTTAACATATATTTTCTGCTGTTAGGTAGATAATATGAATGTGAAAGCGGCATTGCTATGTTGTTTGTCAAAACCAGACGATACATCTAGCTATTAAATAAACCATATATAAAACGAAATGTAATATACTCAAATTATGTGTTGCTCTGTACATGTCGTTAATTTAAATGTTAAATGGGCATGTATGTGGCTGATATACATCCTATACCGTTCTCATACAAACGCAACGCTTTCTGGATAAAATGTAAAGTAATGTGTAATATGTAAACTATGTTTCCAAAACCATGTAGTTCATCAAAGTAATTAATACAAATTAAGCATGTTGACGTTACTGTGCATAAAATCTAAACAGTATTTATAACAAAAGTACTGTCGTTCAACATGACATGTATCTTGTCAAGACAACCCAACTATTTTGCGTTGCTTAGCGTTTTCGGACCATGGAGGCTAAATTAAACTTGATCATTTTAAATAATGATGTACCATTATTATATTTTATACAATAAGGCGCATATTGATCTATTATTTCTCGAAACTAAGACGCAGCCCACATTCAATAAATGATACAGAATAACAAATATGCAAGTTATATATTCCTGTTCATAGCAACAATTCCGACTTAATTGCGATATATGTAACAAAAAACTTCATAAACACACTCGACAATAATGCACATTTTAACAGACACCAAGGTAAAACTAAAATAACATATGATTCCAATTAATGATGTTAAATGGGTAAATAAGTACCACGACGATGAGGAATATTAATTACAGCAATAAATTGATAATGACAAGTGAAACTTAAAATCCACAGTTCGCGAAATCATGACACAGTAAAACATAGTTACATGCTTAATGTCAAACAAATCTCATGGAGCGATCTTATTCGTCTATTACAATATATCATTGCGAAGAAATATAACGTACTTAATGACTGCATTTGTCTTGTGGATGGAACTAAAGGAAAACCTATTACATAAGAAAAGAGCTAGCATTAATAAAATCCATAGCATTCTACGCAGTACAAATATTGGAAGCAATTTCCCTTAAAAGTTCCGCCCGAATTTCGAACTATTAACAAATACGCAATAATATCGGTAAACAAATCTCAAATAATGAAAAAACCCAATTACAGTAGTTAAACTAATCATCATTATCATCTTAAAATCATCAGCGACGAAAAATACATATGTTGATATTATTTTAGAAGGTATAATTAATAAGAGGGCCATGATGGCCCAAAGCGCTCACCTGATAACTAGTACAGATGAAGACCATACTGTTGTGACAGGTTTGAATCTTAACAATATCAGAGGGGGTAGGATAAATTTTGATTTAAAACATCGGTTAGTGCAATGGGCTAGTACGAGTTGGGTGGTGGATGTGCGTTTTTTTGCTAATGGATCTCAAATAATTTTTTCCCGATATTCTTACCTGACCCTTTTTCATTAAGTCATTGACAATTCTGGAAAATGCAAAAACAGTAGATTTTGATGTCTTTTTTCGCAAACAGTTTTGGAAAACTAGTTGCAATGCGATAATTGCGATGGCTGTTGTATAAGGTTATGTTTTGATTTTTCTTTGATAATTTTCTTTCCAATAATGGTAAATGATGTTAATGCAGGCTCTGAAGTCTTGCAACTGTTAGAAATCAAATTGTATCAATCAATGTTGATGGTAATGCGCAAACTGTGTAAGTTTGGTCAATATTGAATCAAAAATCGTGTGTGCAGCCAATCATTGATAACTTGTTCATGCTGTTTTCCAAGAACAAGGGGCAGTAACTCTGGTGATTCTGGATCGATCATGTTTATATTTGACTTCCCCTGTAGTCTTACGTTCATATACAAAATGTACACGATTGGTGCAGATTGGATTAAAAATGATGTCTCTATCCTGAATAATGACCATTTTCGCATATTTAAAAAAAGGGTAATAACTCGGGTATTTCTGGTCCAATTTTGCTTATATTCGACTTCTCCTTTAACATTATGGTCATATACACAATGTGCAAGATTGGTGACGATTGGATGAAAAATTAAGTCTCTATCCTGAATAATGTCCAATTTTTGCATATTTGTTTCACAAACAAAGGGCAATACCTCTGGTGTTTCTGGTCCGATCTTTCTTATATTCAACTAAAACTGTAATCTCATGGTAATAGACAAACTGTGCAAGATTGTTGAATATTGGATGAAAAATGTCTCTCTCTATCCTGAATAATGTCTATTGTTGTATATTTTTTAAATAAACAAAGGGCAATAACTCTGGCCCATTTCTGGCGTCTACTGAGATCTGCTGGTGATACACAAACTGTGAAAGTTTGGTTAAGATAAGATGGAAAATAAAGTCTACACGTTAGCAAAGGGCACTTTTGCATTATTTTTGCATCAAAAAGGGGCAATAACTCTGGTGTTACTGGTGTGATTTGACCCAATAACAATCCCATCCGAGACTGTATGGTCTTACACAAACTGTGCAAGTTTAGTCAAGATAGAGTAAAAAATGTAGTCTTTATTGCGATAACGGTCCAATTGTTGACGGCATACGGACGACGGAAGGACGGACGACGCCGGAGAGGTCCCCTATACCAATAGCTCACCGAGCACTTCGTGCTCAGGTGAGCTAAAAAACCGAAAACTACGACACATAAATAATTAATAATTTGTAGTTGTGCAACTGTAAATGTAACCTTAATTTTAACCCACCGATGCATTTAACCCTATAAATAATAACACCAAAACAAGAGCTACTGCAAACTAAACAACAATAATAATAATTAGGGAAGGCAACACATACCATAAAAGATATTCGAATATTCGATTGATGAAGTATTCAAATGTTCGAACATCGGAGGCAGTACTGGTAAACTGATGGAAATGTATTATTAAAATGACTTAATTGTGTGGTTTATAGCCTCCACCAACGCACGATAAGAAAAATGCGGCAAATACACGGACTCAAATTTAATCTACATATTAAACCTATATTGCAATTTTGCAATTCATTTAATGGGAAAGACTTAAAACCATTCATTTGAACATGCAAAACTTGCTGACAACTTTGCTGGCTGTATCTATGACATAACTGGGAAGGTAACATGTTCTTTCAGAGCACACGTGCACATGTACGCAATAACACCAATTAGCCCCTCAAACACGCTTTGATCCCCTACTTCCCATATAAGTGAACTTGTGAACTTATAAGAGACAATGGTCCATATTATGGGACTAGCACTAATAACAAACTGTCGTCTACATAAAAATTGGGTGATAGGTAGATTTTGGCACATATCCTTTGTAATACAGAAGTTAGGTGACAGGAAAACGCTATATCTTTTGAGACTGACATTGACAAATATTGTATATATTATGTTTATAAAAATTAAATTAATAAACAGGTAAGTATTCCGATACCTAAACAGTATTCGAATAGTTTTTATTATTCGAACAATCGTTGCCATCCCTAATAATAATACTAATAAAGATACATATTCAATATATAACACTTAAAATGGTTGTAACTTATTAACACAGTGCTCATAAATTATGTTTGTTTTTCTTTTTTAACAAAAGTATTCATCAATCCAAGCAACGTGTTAAATGCTGCTAATAAGGCTTAAAAATAAGATGTTTGTTTCAGGTTACCCGACCTACCCTAAAAAAATGCTCCGACCCTAGAACTTGTTATTGGCTTTGTCAGTTTGATTTTTGGTTTATTGACCTTTTTCAATAATTAAATGTGTTTTTGGATGTTAAGTGTTTTGTTTTAATAGTATCCACATATAAACAATATTTAAGGATATTACTGATATGTTTTGAATAATTATTCAGTTTTAGAATCTTCAAGTTGACCACTTTCTAAATATAAAAAAAAATAATAAAAAAATAAATCCCGACCTACCTACCCTAATTTTTTTGGGATTGTAACCTGAAACAAACGTTTTTTTACCGCTAATACAAAAAGTTCATCACATTTCTTCTTTTGTATTATTTACTGAATTTAAATAAAAGTCTTGTAGGTGTTCCCCTTACGAACGAAAACAACAAGGACATTTAGAACTCGAGGAAAAACCTGCATGGACTCTCCAATTTTTGTGCAGACAAGTGACACATCAGTCAGTCATCACGATTCCTTCCAGTCTATCTGCTGTGTTAATGTTATCGATGTCAATGTCATTAAGCCCTTAGCTTTCAGTTCATCTGTCACTCTGTCGAGGTATGTTGGGTCGGGGTAACCAAACCTGGAATTGAAAGGTAGAATGTTTCAGTGTGTGACATGAGTTTAGTTTAAAAAATGTTCAGTGTTGATGATATTTTTACTGCATGCACATTAAAAACTTACATGTTTTCATCAGTATTATTAATGGGACCAGCACATGCGTTGTTGTCAAATATGAATGTTGGTCGACACAAATCCCCCGATGTAAGGAGTTACGGTGATTGAAATATTTTCACTGTTATGTTAATTGTCAATTGATACATGATTTTGACATTGATGCATAAAGACCATATTTAACAGAAATTCGTCTTCTGAATTCATGTTCGTTTTAACCAAAACATTACATAGCACATACTGTGTATATGGCCTATGATCTGTTTTGTGGTGAATGTCGTTCCAAGATATCACTCCTTCTTGACATGTTGTGCGCGAGTTTCCAATCGTTTAAAGGCAACTTTCAGCATTCTGCAAATGCTTTGCCCTTTTTCGTTGTCAGCGAGATATGCCGTTTGATTTATCCCTCTGTAAAAATCACCTGGAGACGGCTGCAGTTCCTAAAACAAAAACTGTTTGTAATACAGTTATGCCCCCTCGAGGTTAAAAGCAATCTTTAAAATAACAAGTTTGGATGAATACTGTTTGACATAAGGAGGGAAAAGAGCCAAAAAGGCCAATTTTTAGATAAATCAAGGGCCATTAGAGCAGTTCCTAGGACAATTTGGTTGATCGTCGAACTTGGCTAACATATTATGAAAACAAACATGTTCATCAAGCTTGGTCATGATCGGATGAAACCTGTTGGACTTAGAAGTCGAAAACAGCTAAAAGGCTATATTAAAATAAACTAAAGGCCATAACCCACATTTATTTGGACGATTTGGTTTATTATCGAACTTTGCCAATATATTATGCCTACATGGATTGTCAGTAAATTTGGTGTAGATAAGACGAAAACTGTTTGAGTTAGAGAACGGACACGGCTAAACAGGCCAATTTCAGATAACTCAAGGGCAAATTCAAGGGCCATACCTTTACAATTCCTAGGGGGATTATTAAGATTGGTGAAGATCCAATAAAATATATTGGACTTAGAGGGCAAAAGCGGCTAAAATGGCCAATTTTAGGTAATTCGAGGACCATAAATACACAATTCACGGGATGATTTGAATTCTTGAACGGAGACGGGATATTATGTCAACAAAACATTTTCATGAAACGTGGTCAAGATCTGATGAACACTATTGGATTTAGAGAACGGACACGAAACTGATCTACCGACGGACCGACCGACATTAGCAAACCCCATCATCTTTGATGGTTAGGGGGACATAAAAAACATATTACAGTACATTATGGTGTTTCTAATATGCCAACATATGTGGATTAAAAACATACGATGATTTGATTTAAGGTTCTTGAGTTTTGTAATTTATGTCTTTTTTTCATCGGGTTTCTTTTTTTATACAGTTTAATGAGAACATACTGTTTTGCATTGTGTATATGCTAATGAAAATATGAAATGTTGTTTGAACATACCGACAGTTTACCCCTCGAAAATTAATAGCTTATGCTTATCTTGCCACAGGTCTCATATCCAGTACAGTAACCTGATATTCGTGAAACAGTCATCATCCCTGGTGCCTGATAACCTGCAATTTGGTGTTGTTAAATATATAAGAAGGCCTAGCTAGACTGATTTAAATCAAAATAAGAACTAGTAGAACACACATGCAGTGAGACGTGTGTATCACTTTCACTAATGATGCCAATATATAATTAAACATACAATAACTCAACTATATATTATGTATTTTATTTGTTTGTAACGACTGGCAAGATACACTATCGTGAGTTATGTCCCTATGCCAACTTGAGCATAGTAGGCCAAGCAGCATTACACGCAACGATTACACTGGTGTGTGCACGTATTAGTAAACCATTCAAAATAACTAGCTTTTAGCTTTTGTCAGGTATTTCTTTCTGTTAAAACACCACTGGTGTTGAGAAATGCTGTGCTGTACCCTACCAAGAACACTTATTCCATTAACAAAGACATGCTTTTCATCGTATAATATGTTGTTCTGAAATATACATTTACCCATTTGTTTCATTCAAACTAGTATAATGTGTATGACAAAGTAAACATTCAGATACAGTATCGGAACAAAACATTTTACCAGAACTTATTGCTGGAAGTGCAATATACCTCATGCCTAATGCATTGGCTTTGATAAAACTGTTAAATACTGCATTGTACAGATCTTGGACGCATTTTTGGGCACCTTCTTATCAAAATATGTCATAGTCATGCCAACAAGGACCAACACCATGCTTGAGAGGTCTAGCAATTGTTACGGTCACTTACCCTTCAGGAATTGATCCGTGGGAATCAATATACTTGTTCTCTTGATCTGTAAGATTTTGTCCGGCACCCCTAGCAATCGCTAAAGCAACTTCAGCACCGTGTGATAGTCTGCCATTTCATGACCTTTTACCTTGAATTGTGACCTTGACCTTTGACCAACAAGCATGGGAGTTGTACGCGACACATTGTCTAGTCATGGGGAAATGTACTGAGCAAGTTTCATGCTGATTTGGCAATGTGGCCTCATCAGTGTTCACAAAAATGATTCACCGCACATTGCCCAGTTTTGAACTCGTCCCCGATATAATTGGAACAAATGTTCAAACAAGAAATGTCTTTAAAAAAGACAATCGACGTGACATTAATATTGAGATATGATTTTTACCCTAAACATAATACAAGAGGGCCAATATGATCGGTTACATGGCTTCTCGGACCCCAGATTTTTCGGTCCCAACCTATATAAGAATACTTCTCGGACTCCAGCTATTTCGGACACCATACGAAAACTCGGATCTCCAAATTAATGTGTGATTCATTCTATAATGATTAATATTTGTACCGTGAATAAACCGATCATACCGCCCCATGTTTTCACCAGTGATACATGAATAACCGAATTAATTTACGTTAACATCATTATTATATAAATTTGTCAGCCGAATATAATACAATAACAATCTACGAAAATAATTGCGGGAATAATTGAAAAGTATTTAGTGTCAGACGCGTATATACTTAAGTTATTCTTAAGTAATATGCCCTACCTTCATCTTGGAAGTTATCTATGCATAATACATACACATTTCGAAGTCAATGAATCATTTATACTGTTTATCCTCAGAAAAAGCAATCTTCAGAAAACATTCAGCCTATTTGAAATAATGATGACTTCCATGTTTTATAACACAAATATTACAGTAGATTATTGCGATTTAAAATAATATTCGGTAGGAATATTATGTATCAAGGCTTTCTGTGGATAAATGGCATTGCAAATAATGTATTAATGCTACACAAATGAAGTCAAAGTAGCATGAATATCATTTCGACATATTCCGGGCGAGACTTATTTCACAACATGTTATTTATTGAAATGTATAGATTTATAGATTAATTAACATCTACTGGAGAAGTTGATAGAAATTTACAATTATGATTGTTTCTTGATAGAACACAGCGCAATTCAATGTCACATTAACATGCACAGTATGTTTATAAACATAAATTCCCCATTTCTTAAAAATTATTGTTTAAGAAACAAATCTATGAAAGTCTTCATTTCAGAATAGACTTGTATTGTCTTACTGAACACTGAAAATTCCATTGTCGATGATTATTGCTAACACTTCTAGGACCACATGTTGAGCATTTGTGTGTTTTTCTGTTTATTTGACATTTTATATCGGACGATTTTTGGTATGAAACCGTCACGTTTCATTAAATTTGCCAGTAGCAGAATAAAATGCAACTAAAATACTGAAAAAGGTTAATCAGAGAACATCAAGAATTTATGCACTATACTTATTTAGAAATTTTATGCACTATACTTATTGAATTTTTTGAAGTCCCATAACTCGAAAAAAACAAGACACTGTATTCGATAAACACACTTGCCCCCGGTTAGTGTTGGACAGCCCATTTGAATTATTATAAGTCCAAATTAGGTCAAGGTCAAAATCGAAGTGAGGTTGGGTGATATGGGTGGATTGGGGATGGTCATAAGAAACAACTGTGTAAGTTTCCAAGTGTTGTAGCAAGCGGTGTTGGTGCTAGACGAACATGAATTTCTACTCAACCTTGTCACGATGGACGGACGGAAAAACGGACAGGGTCGTTATTCACAAACATTCTAAGTCTAAATGTCAGATTTTTGAACTCAAGAAAGGAATCACAATATCGAATCGATAATTATGCAAGTTACACAATAATCATATTCATCCTAAAGTGTAAGACACAAACATAGAGTTATTTAAATTAAAAATAACTTTTTACCCGAACAAATTAGCATTTTAAGCTATTAAAATATGAGGCTGAGTCTAGGTTTTAGACTCAAAATGTTTGTGAATACGGACCCAGGACAATAACTGTATGCCCCCCGCATCAAGATGCCGGGGGCATAAACATCATTGGAACATCCTGGTAATATGCAAACTTTTTCTTAGTCATGACGTTTCCCATCAAGTGTTGTATAATATCAGCCAGTAGTTGTTGAGAAAAAGACCAGACAAGTAAGTAAAAAAGGCTTGTCACACGATGTGACATATGCCCCCGAAGCATATGCTAGTCTGAGGAAGGCAACATAATGTCAGTTACATGCTGGCAATAATGACGCTTCCTACAAACAGAGTTATAATACTTGTACTCTGCATTTCCTCTCAACATCCTCTATGAATATATGTGGTTTTATTTTAAGTCACCTCAATACTTTTGGAGTTACGCACTGCACTAGAAAATTAACTGAAGGGCAATAACTGCATAAATATTGAAGAACTAGTTATGGTCCTTGTACACATCTCTCCCTCTCAATGTCCTCTATCGATATATGTGGTGTTATTTTTAATTCCTTAAATACTAAGGTAAATACTAATTATCCGCACAAACAACAACATACGAATATCGTTTGTTCCAAACGACATAGTTTGTTAAAAGAATTACCTATGCATGTGTCATTGTATGTCGAAATTAAAACAGTCTTAAATAATAGGGGTCACCGGCCTTGTTCAGTAAATATTGGGTTCTAAAATCGGTACCTGTCGAAGCCCCTTTTTTCAGTTTGGATTTTTTTTATCTATGTCTAAAGTATTAAGGAGAGCTTTTTTCAAACAAGGTTATAGTTCTTTCAACTGATGTGTTTTCACATGTCTTCACATGTCTTGTTTGGCAATATACAAGTGTATTTTGGTAATAAAAAACGCTTTACCTACAATTACTGTTAAAATAATGAATTTGACTGGACATTGAAGTAGGTCAAATGGGTACTAATAATACCTTCTGAAACGTCATTTACTATGCATCAATATATTTGGTTTCAAACAACAGATTTTTATAAATTTTCGAATATACATGTACCAATGTATACTTTCACCAAAACATTAATAAAAAGAATGGGTCACCAAACTTGTTTGGGAAATATTGGACTTAAATAGGGTATCTGTGTAGCCTTTTTCATGTTTCGTGTTTACGTAAACAACGCATCAATTGCCAAAATAGAATGTAGATATTTTTATGGATCTTTTTTTAACTAATTTCTTTGGCAATACATTGAATACGTGTTTTTTTTAATTATTATATACAGAATACTTGTTTGTTTTCGGTGTGATAACACGTGATATCAACATCAGAAAGGGAGACAATTAATATTTTCACCAGCGCCTGCGCGAGTGAAAATATGTAAATTGTCTCCCTTTCTGGTGATGATATCACACTTTATCATACCGAAAACAAACACATTTTCTTTTTATTGTACGCTTTATCAAACTTTGTTTTACATTTTGTTGGAAATATCGCGGGATTCATAACGTCATAACGTCAAAATAATGACGTCATTTCGCAGCTTTGAGCCCGGCATCGATGATAGTCCGTTTCATTTACTGTATTAAATCGGGATCCAAATAAGTAGTCCGTCACTGTGAGTGATATAGGGATATATCTCACTGATATTTTTTTATATTTCACTATTTAGCATTAAATAAAATGCGTTATTAACTTGTAACCATTGACTGGAACTGGAAATTAGTATATTTTAACATATATATAGTAAAGAAATAATGAAGCAAAAGGAAAAATTGACACAATTATTTTCTTTTTGTTGCGAACGTCTTTAAAGAAGGAGTTGTGGTCCTTGTGCTCTGTATTCCTCTCATCGTCCTCTATCATTATTCGAATCCCTTCAATACTAATGGAGCTAAGCTCCACACATGAAAATTAAACAAAGGGCAATAACTCCGTAACTATTGAAGAAATAGTTATGGTCCTTGTGCTCTACACTTCCTCTCATTGTCCGTTATATGAATATTCATTTAAATCCCTTCAATACTAATGGATTTATGCTCCGCACAAGAAAATGAATGCTTCACATAAGGAAATAAAACAAAGGGCAATAACTCCGTGCATTTCGAAGAAAGAGTTGTGGTCCTTGTGCTCTGCAGTTTCTCTCATTGTCCTCTATCATTATTTCAAGTTTCATTTCAATCCCTTCAATATTAATGGAGTTTTGCTCCGCACAAGAAAATTAAACAAAGGGCAATAACTCTGTAAATATTGAAGAAACAGTTGTGGTATTTGTACTCTGTACTTTCTCTCATTGTCCTCTTTCATTATACTAAGTTTCAATCGAATCCTTTCAATACTAATGAAGTTATGCTACTCGAGAGAAGCGTGACGGACGAACGGATAAACGGACGGACGATGCGATTACTATATGCGAGTACTAGTTCCCATCGGGGGCACACAATTTCACACTATATAATATATTTCCAGTTCGAAAATGATTCCGCTCCGTTGAAAAACATGGCCACCAGGGGGCGGGGAAGTTTGCTTTATATATCGAATATAGTGATCATACCACTTGTTTTTCCAGAAGTTTTGTTAAACTTTTTTAAATTGGTATGTTTTGTCTTATTACTATTTTGTAATGCTCATTTCAAGACAGACTTTTAAATTTGTATCTATTTAATTTAAATACGTGAACACATTTTTCTATGATCATGAAGATATTATTATCTACATGTAGATCTATTCTTTGGTGTAAATATCAGGGTTTGATTCAATACCTATACGATATAATCTAACTTCAGACTGAACTTGGAAAAAATGACTTTCATGTGTTTTTAACAATATTTGTAAACAAGTGTGCACGTAGTCAATATACACAATTAAAATACTCTGTTAAAGTAGGTTCCCAATATGAGATGATTTGAATTAGTTTTGCAAGTAAACATTTGCTTCAGCTTGTATCACTGCCATCACTTGGGATTGCATATTGGGTGGGCTTATTGAAACCATACTCAGGTCAAGTTTCAGAACAGATTGAAAACCAGGTTCCGTGGCGAGGACACATTTCTAGTTTTATTATTTAACTAACTTTTAGGCATTGGGTTCGAACAAATTGGTTTTCGTAGAATTTTCATATTTCTTGTCTTTACAATTGAAAATATGGTCCGCTTCTTGTTGAACAAACTATGATTTGATTTGTGAATGCCACCATTATAACAAATAGTTTGTTGCTTAATGTGAACCGTGGAAGTTTCTGTTGTGCAAGGTTTAATACATGAAATACAGGTACGTAAATTTTAAGATAATTAGTTAAAATTAAATAATGTTATAAAAGCATGTGGTTTGGTCAGATTGAATTCAAATACATTTGATATGTAACTTTTTGTGCTTTAACCATGCATCAACCATAAATTGGCAATGTGCTTGTTTTTTTGTTTAAGGCGGATGTCATTTTCAACAGTGTCGGAAACGATTTGAAATTAGAATTCGATCACGTGTCTAAACATATTTTAAAGGAAGCTGGACCTGAGCTGAGTAAAGTTAAAGAGACCATCCATCGCTTATTGGGACTTTATTGCAACTGAGTCTTACAACTTGAAAAACTGTAGATTTATTATACACGCCTCAGTAGAACACACAAATACTGTACGTGAACATTTGAAAGTAACTGATTTATAATCTCTTGCATGTCCCTTAAACTGTTTGGGCAACATTTATTTACATGCATGTATATACAGCTATTGGCTAGTACAAAAATACAGAAGTGCTGAAATATTTTGGATAACAAAGGAACAGCTTAAATGATCATTGTTAAAGGCATTTACATACTTCAAGTCAGCATTTTTATCTCGACTGTTTGAAGAATAGGTGAGCTTTTTTGCTACTTGCCCAGTCATCGGCGTCCCTGTCTGAACTTGTATTGCCAATGTGTTGTCAGTTAAAATCCAGTGTATTGCCTGGTATATCATGCCTATTACCAGACCTGACTACACACTGGTAAGTATTACCAGCTTGAAACCAGTGTGGTGTCAGTGTGTTGCCAGAACTGACAGCAAGCTTGTTATACACTGGCAACACTTAAATAATTCTCATACTCAAGCAGATTCATCGAGGCGATTCACAATTATTGAAATATAAAGTAGCAAACTTTTTATCAGAAAAAGTATGACAATAGACTCACAATACACTGGTTTTACACTGGCACTAAAAACCAACTGGCAACACACAAACAATACACTGACACTAGCTTTGTTTTCCATTGTGCTGTCAGTGTGTTGTCAGACCGACCAATACGTTGATTTCACACTGGCAACGCACTTGCAAAAATGCAACAAATCAAATGTTGTCATTGTGGAGCCAGTGTTTTAGTAGTCTGGCAACACGCTGGCATCACACTGACAACACACTGGCATTACACTGGCAAGTATCCATTAAAAATGTGTAAATCTAGTGTGCTGTCAGTATATTGCCAGTTTGCCTAGACACAAGATTTATTACTTATATATTTTTATTACTACATTTATGTTATAATATAATTCATGTTTAATGTGAAGTTACAACAATAATACAACATATTGCTAATAGAACATTTTATTACAAATGTGGATTTTAGCAAAACGTTGTTTGTTCTGCAGATATTCAGTGACAAATGAACAACCCTCGTTTAAATAGGTTAATTAGACTCATTAAAATGACAACCACTCCATATTTACCAATATATAAGACAATGTCAATGAATTCGTTTGGCTTCCCTCCTTCCTCCTTTGAGCAGCACCCTGTACCGTTTTAAATCCTAAATCTTTCACTAGCCCCTCTTGTAAGTGAAAAAACTACTACATTTGTCTTCGTTTTTCATTTGAGATCGCAACAGTAGTATTTTATTAGCCTACTAATTGATGTTGGTATTTGAGCTGTTAACAGTGAAAATGAATATCATTTATAAGACCTAAAGGGAATAAAAATGAAAAAAGCAGCATGAATTGATAGTCTGTTTAACTGACTAGTCATCATAATTTATATAATTTTATGTAATACAGACTTGTTTCTTTATTGCTGTCATGTGCAACAGTTTCAGTTATTGTTCTGTAAAAATAAGAACACAAAACCATATATGAAATTCATCTCAAATGTTTTAACATTATGTGATTGCAGAATGATAACTCTATAATTATGTAATGTAAGTGTGATTGAGCATGGTAAACATGTTGCTGGTTGTTTTGTTGTTTGTTTTGTCTCAATATTTTGGACTATGAAATCATGTGTTTTACACCTGTTGATTGCCATGTGACGAGCAGAAGTAGGCAGGACAGATATCTGTAAAGCACTTGTCGCTTGATTTGTTAACTACTGTAGTATACCAGACAGGCACTCGTACTACGGCTGTCAGTTGCCTGGTCAACAACAGTAAGGAATCTGACTGGTGGTCACTTAGTCTGGTATCCGGCCATACGCATCTAAACAGTACGTCGGGCACACGTGAATAATGGTGGCTTCCAAGGAAGGCAAACTATTAATGGCTATCACATTGACTGTGTATTTGCCATTTGACCACTTAACAGAGTGTTGAAAATATATTAGAGTATCATATACATTTGCATTTGCATCATATTTCTTATTTGTGCTCATAATTAGTGTTACTGTTACACGTCTTTTTGAAAAAAGGGCCGTATTATGGGAACGCCCAAGTGGGTGGGCTGGCTGGCAGGCGGGTAGTGGGAGATCTTTGTCCGGAGCATAACGTTAGTCAGGATAGTAATGTCCCTGATGCTGGAAACAAAACTTATGTGTTCTTAGTTTTGTTTCCAGCATCAGGGACATTACTATCCTGACTTACATTCTGAGCAACATTTGTAATCTGAACATCACTGAACTGTCTATTTGTGCTCTCTCTTTCCTTTGCCTTGTCATCCACATTGTTGATCCTCTAACATATGTGTACATTCATCAAAACCACTTGTTTCCTTTGTCTCTGAAGCTGGCTTCTGTAACCCATTTTCATCACCACCAACATCTGAACAAGATATAAACACACAGTATTAAATCGTATATGAAATCAGAGCTGTAAGTGGACTGCATGCTCAAGAATATGAAGAATTCAGTCCAGTGCATTTTTTTAATTAATCAAATAAAGTAAGAATGCAAGTATTTGTGGTACCTAGATAAATAGACATGTTCATAAATAAGGTAGTAAAATTAGAGTTTGACCACAATCAGCAAAAGATCTATCAAAGGTTAATTGGACCTCGGTATACATGTTATATGAAGTCAATTGTTAGTTTTTCACTTACTATTAACTTAATAAGTCGAAATACAAAGCCGATTTATCATTGTTGCTTGTTATGTAGAATTGAATGCCAGTTGTAATTTGCAAGTAAGTAGACTTTTGAGTTAAGCATTAAACACGTAATATGCACGACAAATGGGCATACACTAGTCAAAATATAACATAGAGGTATATTGACCAGAAGTTGACGGTGATGGTAGTGTTTATGCCAGGTTTCAAGTGAATGCCTTCGGCAGTTTTCATTATACGAGACTTTGGATTTAAAACTTTAACACAGAATTCTAAGAGAACTTGATACGTGTCTAAATGACACAGATACATTGTATCATCACCTATGCAGCCTTTTAAATATCACAATATGTCAATATGCATACACATTATTTTGCAAAAGAGCAATTACTTGCAGCTTATATCGTCTCTCGTTAAGTAAGTTGAGGTACCAAATTATCCAAACAATAATAAAATCAGAATAGGGGGTTAATTAAAACTTTTTGGCAATTATGATTTATCTTACTATCTTTACTGTCTTAATTCATTCTTTAAAGAAATAACAAGAAATGTGGAAAGTCCACACAAACACACAACTATGAAATGCATAAAAGTAAATACTAAAAGAAATGAAGTTTCATTACAATAGGTCAATTCGTTCTAGAGTTATTAAGCGAAAGCCTTTTTTCATTTTTTTTTTTTTTTTTTTTTTTTTTTTTCAATGTCGAATGATTTTATTTCTATATATACAATACATTATACAAAACATAGGTCATTTTCATATGATGATGTACATTCAACAAGACGTGTAATATTTTACAGTAACATGTTATGTGACATATCACACGTAATTCAGCAAATCGTCATAAACATTCAAATATTCAGAAACGATTTTACTACAGGTACAGATCGACAATTGAAAAAAATAAATAGAAAAATGTAGATTGAAGGTTAACAGAGGATAGGGAAAATTATTATGAATATAAATCTTTGAAATATACAGATTTTTAAACATTTTAGAAAAAAAAAAAAAAAATAAAAAAAAAAATTACAACAAAAAAAAAAACAAAAAAAAAAACACGGTATTTCAGGACTTATATAATCACATACGAGCATCACTTACATATACAAGTTGTACTAAGAATACATGACAAACGTGCAACTAGGACATTGGCATTTGAGCATAGGATGTATTTTCTTTCAGAGAGCTGGTGGTGTATAACATCAATAGCATGTCAGGTTGGACAGTTAGCTATTTAGGTAATTCTTTAAAACCTTACGAAATTTACGCCAACTTTCACAGAAGTATATTTCAGAAAGATATTGTATTAAAAATAAAAGATTATTGTTAAGGAGAGATAGATAGTTTTCAATGTATTAATAATGGGAGTAAGGCTAATGTTTAACTTTTGGAGGAACTATAACAAAAATAAAGACACCAACAAACATCTGTCATTAGTTAAAATGTCTTACGTAAATTAGTGCCCCGATCTACGAGCAAGATATGGTATTTTATCCAACACATATTTCCATTTTGATTCGAAATCATTGATTCTGTCTGCTAAAAGTGCGGCATTCCATTGATGCTCGTATTTATATGCTAAGTAATTTTTTGCACCTTCAACAGAAGGAATCAATAATGACATTTTGCATTTGTATATGTAAAGTTTTGTGTAAATGAAAATATTATTTACTGCATCACTTTTTGTTTCTGCATAACCTAGTATGAAATTTTTCATGTTACAGTAAGGAAAAATTGTAGTCGGAAACAGATTATTTAAAAGAAACTTTGAGGTGGGGCACTCCCAGAATATGTGTTCTATGGTCTCTTCGCTATTTTTGCAAAAGGAACATGTAGGGGATTCCCACAATTTCATTTTAAAAAGTAAGTAATTCGTTCCGATTATTCGGTGAATTATTCTGTACTGGAACCATTGAAATTGTGAATCAGAATTGATTGTGAAAGGTAAAAGGAAAATCGCCTTCCATTCATCATTACTTATTATAGTGTTTAATTTACTAGGCCATTTTTGTTTTATTGGCATTTCGATTTCTGTTCTTTTTAAGATGTTGTACATTCGTTTTTCCCCCGATTCTTTGCTTAAAATTACTTTAAATGATGGTGGTATAAAAGGTCTTTCCATTTTATAATTGTTTCTGTCAGTTTCGTGTATATTGTGTGATTTGAATTTTGTAAATATGGCCTTTTTAATACCTTGGTATAAAAGAAAGTCAATTTTCAGATTATATTTTATATTTATTTCATTTAATGTTAGAAATTTACCATCACTATCTAACAGGTCACCTATATATTGTAACCCTGCCATATACCAGGAATTAAAAAAGATGCTTTTATTTCCTATACATATTCCTTCGTTATAAAAATTGGATAGTAAAATATGTCCGTTGCATTAAATATTATTTTTTCTTGGAAGACGACAAATGAATGTAGGACGTCTTTCCAAAAAGGATTGGTTATTGTAGTTGCTAACTTTTGTGAATAATGTTTTCCACATCGTACAAGCTTCTTAAAATCTACGTATGAATTTGCAATGTGTAACCAATTTCCATTTGAGACATATACTCTTTTTAGCCATGTTAGTTTCATTGCATGAATAAAAGCTTTGATATTTATCATTTTGAGCCCCCCTTCACAATATTCTTTGCATAAAGTGTTATAATTAAACCTACTTTGTCCACCCCATATAAAGTTTAGAAATATTGTGTTTAAGTTTTTAATAAATTCCGATGATGGATTAGGAAGGGATATGAATAGGTGATTAAATAATGATATCAATAATGTTTTTATAACTGTAATTCTGCCTATGGGTGTTAAGTTTCTTTTTTTCCAACTTAAAAGTGCATTCTCCATTTTAGCTATTTTTTCTTTATAGTTAATGTCTAATATCTGTTGTAGATCGACGTGATAATGAATTCCTAGCATCTGAAAACTGTGTTGGTTCCATTGAAGTTTCCATTTAGTTTTAATACTTTCGGAACTGAATTTTTTCTTTCCAATCCATATTACCTTTGTTTTATCAAAGTTAACGTTTAGTCCAGAAATACATGAGAAATTATACAATGCAAGTAATGTTTCATTAAGACTTTTGTCCGCTCCATCCAAAATAATGGTTGTGTCATCTGCGAATTGTGAGAGTTTGTGTTCTATGTTATTGATGTTTACACCTTTGATGTCGTTATTATTTCTTATTTTTAAAGATAATATTTCTGCGCAAAGAATAAAGATGTAACAAGATAATGGGTCTCCTTGGCGACATCCACGCTGAATAGGGAAGAATTCAGATAAATATCCACACTGTATGACTGCGGATTTGGCATCTTTGTAAAATATTTGAAACCAACGTTTGATGTCAGGACCAAAATTAAAGAAAGAAAGTGTCTCATCGACAAATGACCACGACAGAGAATCAAAAGCCTTTTCAAAATCGATTAAAAGCAACAAACCAGGAATATCTTTCTCTTCAGTAAAGTTCATAATATCAAATATAAGCCTTGTGTTTTCACCTATGTATCGACCTTTGATAAAACCTGTTTGATCACTATGTATAAGTTTATCCATGCATGTTTTCATCCTGTTTGCAATAACACCTGAGCCAATTTTGTAAATAGTATTTAAAAGTGTTATTGGTCTCCAATCTTTCAAAAATAATCTAGATCTGTCACCTTTTGGAATGCATGTAATAATCCCTTGCGTTTGAGTAACAGTTAATTTCCCACTTTGAAATGCTTCATTTAGAGATCTTACTACAAAAGTACCAATTTGTTTCCAAAAGACCTTATAAAATTCTACAGTAAAGCCTGAACTGCCCGGACTTTTATTATTAGACATGTTTTTTAAGACATTAGTTGCTTCTGATACAGATATATTTCCTTCAAGTAGAAGCGCTTCTGTATCATTTAATTTTGGACCATTTATGTTTGTAATAAAATTTGAAAAACTTTTAGTTTCACAAGTATCTTTGTTTTGGTAAAGACATTGATAAAATTCTTTAACTTTATTTAAAATTTCTTTTTGATCAGTTGTAACATTTCCATTTTCATCTTCTAATTTATAAATAGTTTTTACAGCTGCGCGTTGTTTTTCAAGATTACAAAAATATTTCGTTGGTTTTTCACCTTCAAGAATCCACTTTGACTTTGCTCCAGTGAGATAACCTTTTATTTTCTGTTCGTTTATATTTTCAAATTCTTGTTTTAAAATGTTTAATTCTTCCATATTAGCATCTGATAAATTTTGTTCCAGAACATTTATTTTATCTAGGATATATTTTTCATGTTTTGCATTTGCTTTCTTTTTATATGATCCGTATGAAATTGCTTTTCCCCTCAATTCCATCAGTAGTGTCTCTAAAAAGAGTTGGTCACTGATGGTAAAACATATTTCACTATCTGGAATTAAATTCAAGTTATCAACATTGTAGACAGGAAGCGCGTATTGTTCTTTAATCTGAATAATTTTACTGTTAATTTCGTTAATATAATTTAAATCGGAGAGAAGAGAATTATTGTGTTTCCACAGGCCCGACGCATGTTGGAATTCACTAAACATCAGGTCTAACATTATCAAGGAGTGGTCAGACTGTAGACTTGGTTTTATAGAAGTGGAATCAAAAGAGGCGAATAGATTTGTAGATAGTAGAAAAAAATCAAGTCTTGCTTGCTGTAAGGGATGTGACCTGCGCCAGGTGTATCTTTTAGTGGATGGATACTTTTCACGAAAGGGGTCTACAAGATTATACGTTTCAATAAACTCTAAAAGTTTACCCCTGGCTTTAGGGTTATTTATGTTCTTATAATTACAATAGTCTATTTCCGGATTTAAAACCATATTAAAGTCACCACATATTATTAATGAGTCATTTCCAATATCATCAATTAATTTAAAAATGTTTGTGTAAAATGATGGAGTGTCTGTATTTGGACCATAAATAGATACCAGTGTAAAACGAGTTTCCCCAAAAGAGATATCTAGCGCTATATAATTTCCACTATCATCAGGGATACATTGATGCGTTTTATAATCAAAATCGTTAGACACAAGTACAACGGTGCCCCGGGAATTTGTTGAGCCATAACTTGCAAAAAAATCACAACCCCACTCAGCGCGGATGTCGTTATACATATCTATGGAGAAGTGTGTGTCTTGCAAACAGTAAATATTACACTTATATTCCTTTAAATAATTAAATACTTTATGTCGTTTAAAAGCGCCATTTAGACCTCTGCAATTTAGAGATAGAATTTTTAGTTTATCTGTCATTTATTAAAGTAGAGTAGGTAAGTATACCTTGCTTCACATGTACAACTCCTATGCTCAAGACGCCTGTCCTATTATTGTTAGGGTTAAGGATGCTCATAGTTACAGAGAAAAGTTAGGTAATGGAAGAAAACAGAAAGAGAAAAAAAAATAAAATAAATTGAGACTGTTTTAGGTTCTTATGTTAAAAAAAAAACAGCACATACATACCAGTTTTATTTTCATTTTTATAATTTTATGTAGTTGTCCTTGTAATTTGAATTGATCAGTTAGTAGAAGTTGTTGTTTTCAATTTGAATTCAGAACAATTTATATCATCTTTATACTATCACTAATTTAGGGTTTATAATTATGTATAATTGAAATTCATTTAACAATAAAGCCCCTCATGGTAGAATGTGTTTTATTTTAGGAATGAGTTATATACAGAATTACTTTTTGATAACTGTTTTTAATTATGTTGAGTGTGTTTTATAAGAATGCATTGGGAAATTACATTATGTTATTATTACTTGAGTATTTTTAACAAGTATCTGTAGTGCACTTTGAAAAAGCATGAACAAATTATTTGTACAAGTAGAACAATAAGAAAGCAACATTATAGTCACAAATAGGTACATAGTACAGTAAAAACACAGTATCTTATGCAAAAAGCTTCTTTTTTTTTTTAAAGAAGACGATACATTTACAAGCATATATTAAACAGCAAAAGCACCTTGCAAGATTGAGGATTTTTATCAAAATAAAAAACAACAAAAAAACTGGGATTTTATTTTAATGCAAAAAATACTTATAGCTAATTCATGCTAATTGTGTAGACATGAACTACAGGAAATATCCATAGATATTAACTATTTCTGTAAAAACAATGCTCTATATATCCAAAGGTAGAGAAGAAACTCAATGGTTTTTAAATGTGTCTTCAAGTATACAATGGGAATTTTTTTTAGACATCCATATATGTATAAACAAATATTACATACTTAAAAAAGGTCCATGAAGCAAGCACAATATAAAGAAGAAGATACATTTACAAGCATATATTAAACAGCAAAAGCACCTTGCAAGATTGAGGATTTTTATCACAAACAAAAAAAAACAAACAAACTGGGATTTCATTTTAATGCAAAAAATACTTATAGCTAATTCATGCTAATGGTATAGACATGAACTACAGGAAATATCCATAGATATTAACTATTTCTATAAAAAACAATGCTCTATATATCCAAAGGTAGAGAAGAAACTCAATGATTTTTAAATGTGTCTTCAAGTATACAATGGGAATTTTTGTTAGACATCCATATATGTATAAACAAATATTACACACTTAAAAAAGGTCCATGAAGCAAGCACAATTTCCTATCACTAAAAGATCACCAAACCTTCTATATATTTCTTGCTAGTCCATAACAAAACCTGATATGATAAACAACTTTATGCTATTACAATTATCACTTAACACTCAGGAGCTTCCTTGCGAATGCGAAACAGAAGCCTTTTAACAAATATATTTATTTTATAATCAGTTTAAAATATGTTCGGTGAATTGTAATTGTTTTGCATGACCACTGATAGCAAGACCTTCTTAGAGGAATGTACATATAAACTTATATATTTCGTATATGTGATTAGCTTTCATAACATAATAAATTAAGCAAATTGTAAATGAAGGTACTTTAACAGTGGTTAAGTGTTTGAACACTACACATAAAATTACAATGCATGAATTAAGTATAATTGATAGTATACTTAGAACGACAATGGTGAATACATTAGAGAGGATTATACTTAATATAGCAATATTTGCAATAATCAGATAAATGTTTAAATACTACCAGGAGCAATTGTTTGTTATTTAGATTTAATAGCAAACAGCGTGAAGGAAACAGTGATATTAAGGATATACTTGTATAATTATGAACTAAGCTAGTATTGAAAGTGGAGAAAGATAACTAATTTCAGTAACATTGATGTATTACAATATTGTAGTCCAGGACAAACCTTTATGCAAAGTATTTTGTTTAATACACGTTGTAATATGTGTCAGCAATGAAGAAATACTTCATTGGCTATCGTCACCTCAAATAAATTCACTAGAAACAGTGTTTCCCAAATTGTTATTTCGAAAAACATGACAAATTTAAGAAAAAGGGAGGTAACGTATAAAAAAAAAGACTATCTGCTGTCAGTAACATTCCAAATTACTCGCAGCAGTTACTTCCCTTGCATTGGTTGGCGTCAATCAATATTACGCATCTATTCAGGTTGACTGGCGCGTAGCTAGATGAGTGGCTAATACTGGTTAAAAATAGTACAATTGCAATAAATATAACGAGAAACAAGAAACTGACAGAATTATAAATATCACACGCGTGCGTATTCGTTTGTTGGAGCATCAGTTTGCACAAACGGTGGTATTGTTTTATCAATTATGTTTAGTCGGCGATCTTCTGGAGTTTGTTGCATTTTCCACTGATTCCGAATAGCTTTTTTGGGGCCAGGGTTTACTTAGCCAGTTTTTGTAGTCTACGTATGTTATTTGCACTGAATGCTGATTACCCCTGAACACAGCGTAGATCTTGCCCTCAAACGACCAAGCTTTCTCAACATTATCAGGATCCTTGAGGCGCACGGAAGCCAGAATATGTGCATTTGTCTTTGTGAGATCTTCATTTACGAAGATACCAGATCCTCTAAACATCTTTGCTTTTCTCAAGATGTCACTTTTAACCTGCCTTCTGACGAATTTGATGATAACAGGTCTGGTTTGTCCGTGTTTGAAATGTCCTAGCCTATGCGCGATGTCAATGTCGCCGGTGCCAATCGGTATGCCCAGTTTTTCGTTGATTATGGCCACGACTTGGTTGGCCACTGCAGCTGAAGACTGTCGGTCTTGGTCGCCAGGCACGCCGGTCATTCGGAGATTGTTCCGCCTGCTGTACTGCTCAGCGCTATTTGCTTGCTCTTCGTATTTTTCGATTTCTTTACTTTTCTCAGGTTTTGTAGTTTGAATTCGGGCCACCATTTCATCAAGTTGTTTATTTTTCGATTTAATTTCGCTCTTCAGAGAGTCTATATCATTTTTCTGTTCAAACACCATTCCTTCAAGGATTTCAATACGGTTTAGTACGTTCCCGAGGAATTTGTCTTTTATTTGTTCTAAGGTTTCTTTAATGATATTTTTTATGAAAATGGAATCGTCTTTTGTGAGCACCTTTGAGAGTTTTGCGTTTATTTCATCGAGCTGTTTCTCAATGACACTCTCAGTAGAGCTGTCAATCCCTGCGGGGCCACTTGTAACAAAAGTTGTTATAGTTTTCTGCTTTTTTGAATCGGGTTTAGCATTTTTGTTTTTGCCTTTTGCCTTCCCGTTATTTAGCTTATTTGCGCTACTTTCGAAGACGGTGTTTTCTAGTAGGCTAGTGTCCGCGTTCGTAGCCTCGCTGGCCGTGGAGGAATGCATCCGCTTATTCATTTCCCGCTAGAATAGCGGTATCTTAATCCGGGGTGAAATTGACCAACCGGCTATGTATTATGTATGACTGCAAGTGTTTGATTATTCATGCGTGCAAAATGTTTGATTATTCATGCGAGACGAGTTGACTGATTGGTGACGTTCCCGCTCAATTCTTTGTGTTCATGGATAGACGCTTTCTCCACCCAGAAAATAACCGCTTTACAGCATTACTGTTTAGAAAGACAGCTTTTACGCAATTATTCAATTAGAAAACACTTTGTACATACATACATTTGATGCAACTTAGTCCAATATATCCAATTACAACACACTTTTTCACAAACACTGGATGCATGTCCTGTTTAATAAAGAATTTTCTACATGAAATATTTCGTGACAGCCATGTTAACCGGAACCGGAAGTTACAATCTATTTTCTATTTTTAGCTACAGTGACCTTGATCCCAGACAGCCCACGTGCAATCCTAAGCTAAGTATCAATATAAGACAAATATGGATGAAGTGTGATTGCAATAGCTCAATTCATTCTGGAATTATTGAACAGACACCATTTTTTTAGTTTTAGTGACCTTGACCCCAGCTACCACCAAGCAAGATCTTTGTTCTTGAGTAATGGAGCAGCAACCCTTGTTATTAACATTTATTTAGCGAAAACGGTTTTTCTATTTTTAGTAATGGTGACCTTGACCCCTGCCACCCCAGACGCAATCCCAAGCGAGGTTTGAA
Source organism: Congeria kusceri (assembly GCA_027627225.1). NCBI lineage: Eukaryota > Metazoa > Mollusca > Bivalvia > Myida > Dreissenidae > Congeria > Congeria kusceri. Next base: position 54,147,033 of record CM051034.1, read on the forward strand.
TATAAGGTATCTATTGACGTAGTTTCATAGCTCAATTCATTGTCGAGTTAATGAGCGGAAACTATTTTCTCTATTTTTTAGCGACGCTGTATGTAAATAAAGTGTGACCTTTACAACGACTCCACCCGACCCAGATGCAATCCAAAGTGAGGTCTTGATATAAGGTAACTTTGTATAAACTGTGATTGCAATAGCTGACCTCATTCTTGAGTTGCAGAAATCCAAAAATGACGCAATCTAGGTAAACTTGACATTCAAGTATAATACACACCGCCTACTTCTGATAAAAAATAATAAGGTATAAAAGTGTATTATTTCAATGCGTTCTCAAGTTATTGAGCGGAAACCGTTTTATATTTTTAGTAACGGTGACCTTGACCTTGACCCCATAGGCAATCCCAAGCCAGGTCTCGATATAACTTATCTATGTATGAAAATTCATTACAATAGCTCAATTCGTTCTTGAGTTACAGAGCGGAGACAAAAAGTTGACGCCGCCACCCCTCTGTTAAAATATAGTGGTTTGTAACCAAAATCGAACATAACCCATATTTTATGATGCTACACATGTATACCAAGAACTATTTTAATATGTAGAGCCCTCGTTGAGTTATCGTCAGAAAACAATGTTTTAAGGAAATTTAAGTCGAAAAGAGGCCATAATTCTGTCAAAATTTAGTGGTTTGTAACTAAAGTCAAACTTGACCTGTATTTTATGATGTTACACATATGTACCAAAAAGTATTTGAATATGTCAAGCCCTTCTTCAATTATCATCCGGAAACCAAAAAACCAACAGACCGGCAGACCGACGGACCGACATGCTCACTCCTATGTACCCCACCCCCTTTAAACTTCGTTTGTGGGGGCATAATAATTAACCTTTGAATTTGCCCTCAACCTTAGACCTATGAATTTGGTAATTGTGCGCGACAAAGCAACCCATTATGCTCAACACTTACTTGAAAATCCCTCAATCCTGGAGAACGTTATGCTTCAAACAGGGCAGAAAATGTAACTTTATATTTAAACTTTTGATATTTAAATGTTACTTTGATCTTGGACTTAGGCACCTGCTTCTTGAGCGTGACACACTGCCTCATGATGTTTATCACTTCTGCCATGTTATTTGAAAATCCCAATGCTGGATAAAATAATGCTCTGAGCTGGTGAACCTTATGCTGTTTTAAGGTAATACGACTGTGCCACCAAAACTATAAAATGTTTTATGATGCAGACACAGACGCCATGATAATCGGAATGTTAACGTGATCTTCAAAAAGTCAAACTTAAAATGTCATAAAATGTAAAATATAGCATACTCGTTTCTATATCTTCTATGTCCGATAAATCTTCAGAATCCATTTTTGGGGCAGCATGCTCAACTTTGAAATAAAAACAATTTGGGTTGAAAATAAAGCATGAGGGTTGAGTGGCCCTGGGTCACTCACGTTGGCTTAATGAATCATAGTTGTATGAAACGATTCAAAATTGAGTCAGAAATGTTTGAAGTAACATGTTGACTAAGTACTAAGAAAGAGGACATAAGTGTGCCATTGTCACAAAAAAGCATTTGGCGGTATAAAATGAATGAAAGGGAACAATTTAAACATAGGAAAATAAATAGCTATGGTATTTGAGCATTTCAATTGATTTCGATATATAACAATAGCTCTAAAGAAAATGAAGCTATACTTATCAGGAGAAAGGAGCAACAAACCTTTTATATAATCATCTTTCACAGTCTCGTCCTGTAGTTTTTCACTGGTCCCTGACAACTGAGGTGAATGCTGATGTTTTGTCTCTAAAGGGGAAGATACATGTGGTCTGTCAGGGCTAGGCTTTGTCTTTTTGTTTTCAAAATTGTGACCATGTACAAATGCACCTAAATACACAGGAATGAATATCACAATCAATGTTAGTGACTACCCAAAGCACATAAGCATACGATACAATTACAAATCACATACTTCTATGTTTTACATAACAACTATATTAAACTAAACACACTTTTCTATATTTAATTTGGACATCTTATTACTATTGGATTGATTGCTAAAACAATTACACAATCTGCACATTACTATTGTATCTGTAAAATGCTTTTTGATTGGCTTTGGCTATGTTTGGTGGTGGCAAGCCGTATAAACAGTAGTTTTGGAATTTTGGTAAAAATTCTAGCCAATCTGAGATTGTCGTGAGATTGTTCTTATGTTGGAATAGGTCGCCACTACGATGCAATTTTATAGTTTATTCGGTTTCAAAAGGCGATTTGTATATATCATTATAACTTTAAAGAGTATACAATTTTTTATATTGGTATATTTATTATTAATTTAATATATTATAAATAACAATAACATTTTCGAAATGTGCTACTTTAATAGTGTTTATTATTTGATAAATATTTTAATGTAAAAACAAACATTGTGTCTATAAATAACAAAATGAACTAATTCCTAGCACACATTCAAATGGGAATCTCTTCGCTTTGCTGTTCTAACTATAAAAGCACCTCGCATTAAAAGTATTTTTCCATGATGTACCCTAGATGTTAATAACATCTGGTGGTATGCATGCCAAATTTGATACGGATTCTCAGCATGAAACATGATGTACAAGTCGCCAATGAATTTCTAATGAGCATTGGTACCATCCTAAAAAGCAGCAATGACATATACCCACATATGCATCGTTTTAAAATGGAACTTACCAGTTGAACTACCTTATTGCACATTTATGCACAGTAATCGTTATAATGTAACATAAAGAGCTATGGTTGCCAAAAGCATTCACCTAAGTACTCACTATGGTGGACATCGTACTATCATATATTTTGCATTTGTCACGATGTGATTAAACATAAGCACATTAATGGTTGTAATATGTCATTTATACCTTTTATCTGTTAGATTTATTCATATGACAGCAAATATTTGCTTATCAAAGAAAGTTAAATTAAACGTGTTTTGATAAATGAGTTTTCATACAGGAATACATTAATCGGAATAAGGCCGTTAATTAAAAGTTTCTGGTTCACTGTCAAGTTAATCTTATTAATATACACATCCTATGAAATTTTGGGTCAAAATTGCACAAAAAGAACTGACGGCGTCTTGCCTGCAAAACATCAAAAGAAATATTTTTTTTAATTCAAAATGGGCAGTAACTCCGGAGCAAGATTGAATTGATCCAAATTAACATGTACAAAACTATAATAGTCTCTATATTTAAGAGAGTTTAGTAATGCATATTTGTGTGATTAAATTACAATACCTCAAATGATTGTGTGGTAAGGCCCATTTTATTTAAATTATCTGAGATCTTATAGTCATGCAAATACAGAATAGAAATCTTAAGCATATTCATTGATATGTCACCTCTGTAAGAGATGAACAACACATGACAAGTTCCATTTATCCAGTGTCACAGAAATGACAATACATATATTTTTCATCTATCTAAGTATATTGACCTTTGTCTACACTAATGAAGGAAGAAGCTACTCATTAGTGACTACATTATCACTGTTTGCCAACTTATTGCCTGCATTTTTTATTATTTGGGTGTATGTGGTTGGTCCCTGAGATATATGATACACGTGGCGTACTTATATTAGTGTGTGGACGTCTGCAGTGCGACATTAGTTTCTTAAACTATCCATCACCTCAATTCAGATAAATATAAAAGGATTGAAAATATTTAAAGTTCACAATACTGCTATATCAGAGATAAGGTGAAACATAGTTGATATCTTGCAATACTGCTTAATGTTTTGTCTCATATAAAGCAAAACATTATAGCAAAAATAATGTGTTCTTTCTGTATTAACCAAACTTAAACAAAACCTTGTTTCACAGGAAGATTTGGAAATTGGCGCCCTGTTTTGCGGCTAATTGTGTCTTTATGAATCTTTGCAGCACTTCCTGCGACTGCTGATCCGGCCTCCTCTACAAACACCAATAAATTTGTCAATTTGATAATTCATATTATGACCTTTGCAAGCGCTGTCAATACTAGAAAATGGATCCTCACATCCGTGAAATTGTTAAAAATTTTAAAATGAGGCATATTTTCACATCTTCAAGAGATATTATTCTAAAACGACGGGTAATGTTTGCAAAACACGTCAGCAACAGTAATTATTCAAAATAAAGCTCAAATTCTGAGCCAATGTCATGTAAATAATACATACTCCAAGGATAGCCTATATATGTTTAGAATTGTTTTAAGTATGGCAATTAAATAAATCTAATGATTTGGTAATAATTATTTATCTTCTTTTAATATTTTGCAATCAAAAGGTTCCTGTGTCTTTAATCAACACGTACCTTGTTCCACCGCTGATGATCCAGTTGAGAGGTTTGTCTTTTCCAGTGGGCTTTACATTTGGAACACCTGCAATAAAATTCAATGACAACATGAAGTCGACAAAATAGAGTTGGTATTTTAACGAAAACGAGCGATGGGTAATTTTCACAGAAATTTGACTCAAGTGGGGTCCATACGAAATTGCACATTTCTGGTTATTACTTCTAAAAGATCATCATCACATCACCACACTTTAAAACACTGTGATTCATAACTGATCCTGAAAGAATTGGGGACACAGTCAATCAAATATTAAGCCAAATTTTTATTTATCAATAGTTTGTATATATATTCAGCATGTTCATCAAAATAAGACGGTGCACTCTTTTCCAAACTATATCATAAAATATAGATGTAAAACATATCATGGTTTTTGTCTGCAATCTTTCAATATTTATAAACAATTGCAAAGATCTTGAAAGTTCTACATTCATTAAATATGTCACCTTTTTACCAGCACAGAAAACATGTTTAAGACCAAAAAAACCGATGTCCTTATGGCTTTTAGCACGTATTGATTTTTTGTTACCGAAAAATATACATTACCAGCTAAATTCTGATCCATTTTCTCTATGTAACTAGGATGTTTCAATGTGTTATGCAAAGGGTCAGTGTTAGTTCTTCTCTGTCTTAAATTTCCTTGGACGGGTACACTGATGCAGGTCATACCTCCGTCAGGTGTTGTAAATCCTGTATGTGTAGTGCATCTTCCTTACCTTCAGTGACTGAATCTTAACAAGAATGTACACAATATGTTGAGAACTTATGAAATGAGACTTACAATACCTGTGTAGACATAAATGTGCTATGCTTTAAATGCTACTGCCAAGCATAATAAAACAAACTCATAATACCCATGTAGTCATATATGCATTATGCTTAAATTTCTAAAAATGCTACTGACAACTTTAAAACAAAACTTACTGTAAGCATACATTGTATGTATTTTGCTAACAATGTCACTGGAAGGCAAATAATTATCTTAAAATAAATTAATATTCCAACTAGATTACATGCACAGTAATATAACAAATATGAAGATGAGTCATGTGGACTAGAAAAAATAAGACTCATGTAATAAAATGTCATTATGTTGTCATTTGCTGATGAGAAATGTTTTTAATTTTATGTAAACTTTCACAAGCTCGCCCGACAATTTCATGCCACAATTTGATTTGTGATGCTAAGAAGTGCAATTGTTTTTCATTTATGAAAATTAATGCGAAACCGTTCGCAATAATTTATTCAAGCTAAGTCTAGTATATTTCCACACCAATATAGTGCTAAGTGATCTGTAGTCTTGACATGTACATTGAACAGCACTCCTAAATCGACACTTACAAAATATGTAATAAAATGGTTGATTTTCGAGGATAAGTACTCATACTTGCCTTGCAATAAAATTAATGATTATTGATATAGGTGTCAAACTGTAAATGTTGTATGAATGGCATACACATCTTATAATGAAATCAATCAAAATATCAAAATTCGCAAAGTCCTGACCAGTTGTAAACTATGTTTTATCACATGATATATCTTGTTTTCTGTGTAATACAGCCACTACGAATACTTTTATAGAGCGTTTTCATTGGCTACATATTATTTAACTGACACATCGCATGACATTATTTTGGTGTAATGACGTCGTCAACATGACATGACGTCACGTCTGTACACAACTTTAGGACTTATCAACATCTTTTGGTAAAATTATAAGTTTTTTTTTTCGTTTAAAAGCATGTAATAAAAAAGATTTAACACTCGTTGTCATTTATACCATATTTTATTAAATCGTCCAGGACATTTGTTAGTAAGCTTAGTAAGGCTTGCTTTCTTGAACAAAACTCAAAATCTCGTGTAATAAAATAAGGTATTTAATGACAATTCGTGTCCGATCCTATATATAAAGTTATAAAGTTCAAAGAATTAATTATAACTATAATACATTATGCGACTTGTATGGCTCTTACGACGTGCACACAGCACACAGCACACGGAAACCTTCGTTGCATTCAAATTTACAAAAATCAGTGAGCATACATGTTTATGGAACCAAACGATGTGCGGACCCTCCAAATCTCTGTTGAAATGACACAGGCGCTCGAAGATATATGAGTGTGCACCAAAAATGTAAGATACCTTATGCATGTTTGGAATTGTATGGCTCTTAAATAGTTATGAAAACTGTTGTTTTTTTAAAGATATTACACATTTTGCTATGAAATTTTGATTTATCATCAAGTGATTCCTCCAATTGTTTTAGAATATACTGCGCCATTTTGCGAATTCAGTACTTGCTGAGAAATAGCCCTGACAAGAAAGTAAGGAATTTGTACAATATTCTAATTCCAAGAATCTACAAAGTCCCGTGACTCTGAAACAATTATTCAAGCGAAACGTCTTGGTAAAATGCACACCTCCTCTAGGTAATGAAGTTTCCCATAAAGTTTCGTTTAATTCTTGCTAGTAGTTGATGAGAAATAGTCCGAACAAGAAAATGGGTTGGAAGGACGGACGGACGGATGGCCAAAGCATCAACTATATGCCCCAACCCACGAACCAAAAAAATGCTAGTAGAGGAGGTTGGTCGTTCTTAGAAGAACCTGGAGGATTATATATCTTTGGTCTTCCAGAACCTGCACAACCATGTGTGGAATAACCTTTAAGAGTAGAATCACTAAGAGCAGGGCCTTGTGTGCTTGGATAAACACCACCAGATGAATTTTGCCTTACTGGTATCGGTTGAGGTTTTCCGCCAATATCACGTATGGTCGAGTCAGCCACCCCTGTAAACACCATCATAATAGCGAAGCTGCTCATTGAAGTCTTGATCTACCAGTATACTAGCGCTGCATGTACATGTAGCACTAAAGTCAATATATAATGGAATTAATGCAAGTGTTTTAAATTGAGACGTATTTTCACCTCATCATTGGATGATATTTAATCAAAGCGTTGAACGCTGAAAGCCTTCGGCTTGCCGTATTAAGTTTTAGGTTACGACAAAATATTATCACATATTCAAGGAAACTAGTTCTTTGTTAATATTGTTTTAAACTATTGGTGATACGATGTTTACATTTTATGACTTATTTAAAATTTTATACAAAATAAGGCAATGCATAAAACAAACAACAGACTCTGTGAATAAAATTAATCTTCGATGCTATTTATAAACTTTAAAACAATGTGTTAATACAAAATTTATACATACACGAATACCTGATTATGCATAAAGGACTGAGCTAAATGTGCCACTATCTGTACTAGTACTGTGCTAAGAGTTCATTTCCTAAAGTCTATATGCATATTTTAAAAGTGCTACGGTCATTATTTTCCAGCCGACAATAATATAATGGAGTCCGCTTTTTGGATGAAACAACTAAAGCTTTTCTCAATGTACACAACATAGGAATACGCACGCGCGTGACCTGTGAGATTCGACGAACTGGAACTTACGCAATGTAACGTAATTATGCACTTTACCAGTAAACAACACACACAGAAACATAATAGGCTGGCATAATAGGCTATGTACTTTTAGATTATGAATACTAGTACTATGTTGATTGTTCTTTATTTTTTTAATACACAGATAGCAAGGGATTGCTTCGCGGTTCTGATTGACCGAGTGGTCAGTGATCTCCCCTGCTCCACGATATTGAAAGCAGTGAAGCACTGTGCAATTGCCATCTCAAAAGCGATACACGATTTCGATTTGCGGTACTAAAGACTCCGGCTATTGCCGCAGTCTAAACATGAAAGGTGCTTTGTTGCAAAGCCTAAACGATTGTCTACTGATATTTATTTCGTATCACCAATTGAGATTATGTTACACGTTTACCAATGTAGAGCCTTTTCATGCTCAAACTATTATTTTCTCTGACTTTTGTAAAAACTGTCCTGTTGAAGAATGAAACGAAATTTAAAAAAAATACTTTAATAAACTCAAGGATTGTAACAGCAATAATACAATGGTACGTATGTGAAATATGAATAATTCAACATTATATAAGATGAATTAATATATATTTCAGTGTGTTTTAACATTAATCCCGATATAAGTTGAAGTCGATTTTATATGAATAAGTGACTTAGAGCCGATATTGATATTATGGCTTATTTTTGTACGATATTGCTAGTGTTCCATCGTTATTTTACTTGCTATTATATGTTGCATCCAAATGAGTTGTAATGGCCATGGACCTAAAAATGACCAGAGGTAAATCCAAGCTTCAGCTGACATATAGCTCAACACCGATCCCAGAAGCGGCATTATACACGCATATAGGTATTATTCAGTTAAAGCATTAAAAGCATATCCCTACGACACTGCCATGGAGGTACGTTTTCCATCTGCCGAAAAGTGTTCAGAAGGTTGATCGCAATCCCAAACATTATATAATTATTTATATATTTATATTACATATTCTGTTATTTTTATTTTAGAGAATCAGCAAAAAGTGTTCTATGGAGAAATAATAAATGCTGCATGACTCGAGTATCTGCCTTTTTTCCCCGATTCCGTTACTCCAGATATTATAATTTACCATCTTCAATAACTTCAAATGCTGTATAACGAGCGTCACAAAGCGTATTTCCCTCAAAGGCAACATGACAAACTGTCTGCAAGCAAACAGTTTACGAACACAAAGAAATACATTGGCGAGTAAGACGTAGGGACTTCACCATCTTCAAAGTCCACACAAGCTTAGCACCAATCACCATATAGAATAGCCCGTGATTTTCGCATTATATTCTCGCTAAATATAGGTAGGCTTTATAAAGGCTACCAGTTCAAATACCCTTCACCAGCTAAAAAAATAAGAGCTATCAGAGGACAGCGCGCTCGACTGTTCAAAATATTTCAGTTGGAGCTATTGTTTGAAAGTGGACAGGGCATTAAGTTATTACGTAAAGTATTGTCAAACCAATACAACATTGCATTCAATTAATTCAGTTAAACTTGCTATTAACATCAACTATATTTGCTTATGATCAACTATGCAATTTTACTGTAGAGCAGCCGTTTAATTTGAGAGGGATAATAACTCCTGGAACTGCCAAATCCTCGTTTGTACTTCATTTACACGTATGAAATGTGGTCACCCAAATTAAAAAAGTTGAAAGTTATTGTTCATTTCATTTTAAATACTGTCTTTAAATTATATTGATTTGTAGTGAAGATTTAAATTGTTCTTTAAAAGGTTACTCTAATCAAATGATAGGTATTATATATTTAATAAAATATAATAATAATAATAATAATAATAATAATAATAATAATAATAATAATAAATACAATCTGCAAAAAAATTCCACACTAAGAATAAGCTTTATCAGAGCATGCACATACTAGATAAATATGGCTTAAGTCACAGTTGTTACCGGATTGCAGCGACAGTACCGGCTTGCTTACGGCGATATTATGTATGTACAATGTAATTTATTAAGATTGCCGCACTGTTTAAAATGAGTTGTACTATGTCTGTGATTGTCAATTTGAATGACAACACCTTATCCTGCTTAATGACAGCGCACAGTTTTTATTGTGATTCAGCTTGCAAGGATGCTAACATACTTTCTGTTTCTCTCATGTAAGACGGGTCAATTTATAGTGCATTTGATGGTTCACTAACAGTACACAACTGATTATGTTGTTTCATTTCGTTGATATTCCAGAACAAATTTCTAGCTATTGATCTTTCATGTACCTGTTAACCACCACATGTAAACATGCTTTTTTTAAAAATCTACCTTGTCAAAAGCTGTCATCTTTGCAAACCATTTTGATATTGTGAATATCTGAACAGTCACATAATATGCATTACTGTATGACTGTAGTAGAACGTAGCAAGTTACTTCATTTGACCTTTTTTTAAAAACACTCCGCTTATATTTAATTGTATTTTTCTAACAACATTATAAAATACTGCAAAACCATTTACATTCGACGGCATGAAATTTCGTGTTTTTAAAAAAAATAACTTTATACATAACAAAAACATCTGGAAAAGCTTCAATCGTATCGCTGTTTTTTCTTCGAAACACCTTACGGTCATAAACGGAGCGTCCCCGTTCACAATTGGCTGCAATCAATAGCAATTATTACCAAACAGTAGTCAATTAAGAGTTACTAAGTGCGAATTAACGGTGTGGGAATATTAGTTAATTTTGTAAGCAGCGAAGCAAAGAACCTTCACTTTTATGTTAACCTTGCAACGTTCTACAGCTTCAGGAATTCATTTACATATTCATAATGCCATTTGTAATGTGGCTTAAAACAGGTTCTGTACCAACACGTTCTCCATCGGTCTTTGGTCTACAGATCCTTCGCATGTTGCTTCTAACAAAGAAGCAATAACTGTTCAAGTACAAATCAGAAATTAAATTAATGTAACTGAGTGAATTGGAAAGTCAAATGCATAAGCTTTTAGCCTAATCAAACATACAATAAAAACAAGAAACGGGAATAAGTCTATTTTGTGTCAGCCGAAATATTTAGTATGATTTGATAACTACTCAGGTGCAAATCTGTAATTAAAATAAAAGTAAATGAGCAAACTGGAAACTCAAACAGACATGCTACTAAATTTAATCGAAATAAAAAATAAAACAAGTCACTGGATGTAAGACTATAATTTATTTTTGGCCGACAGATTCAATATGATTTGAATGCATACTCACCATTTTTACTGTAACTATGCAGGCTGCAAATGATGCTGTTGAAGCAATATTGGCTGGAAAATCGAGAAAGAAAAAGAGTATTTTCACTACGACGACGAGACCCAGGCTAAGATTGCGCGCATTGCTATCAACAACGGCGTGGCGAAGGCATCCAGACGCTTTACCGCTGACTTAGGGCGTAAAATTAGTGACACGACCGTGCGCAGCATGCTGGACCAGTATTTCAAGGTCAAAACACAACTCGAAAGAGACACGGCAACTCTGCCACGATTGCCACGTTGCGCGCCGACTCTCCTGGGAGAGTATGACGCAGAAATGCAGAAGTAAGTCCGTCAAGTGCGCATCCAAGATGGCGTTGTTAATGTATGGACGGTTATAGTGGTAACAGCGGCTGCGGAAGGCATCGTGCTGAAACACGCTCGTCAGAAACTCCGCCGGTGGACACACTGCCATTGACAACTCACTCGCCCGATTACTCGCCCGATCGGTACTAAGGAGATTGGGGTATGTAAAGCGGAAAGGAACGAAGGTCGGCAAGAACCGTCCAACGGACTTCAAGTCCATACATGAAGATTTTCTGTCAAAGGCTAAGAAGATGTTCGAAGAGGACAACGTTCTCGACTCACTATCATCAACTGGGACCAGACCGGTTGTCATATGGTTCCAGGGGGTGAGTGGACAATGGAAAAGAGGGATCATCCCAGGTAACGATTACCGGACTCCATAACAAACGGCAGATAACGGTAGACAGAGCGCTGCCTTCCCAAGGGAGTGAGCTCATCGGAAGATTCAGAACTGGAAATTCGAATGTAAAATCTCCAATATCCACAAAAATGTAGATTGGAGATTCGGAATCCGAAATTCGAATGTGTAATACCCGATATCCAAAACAAAGCTAGATTGGAGATTCGGAATTGTAAATTCGACTTTCCAATATCCAATATCCAGAAAATGTAAATTGCAGATTCCGAATTACTTATTCAAAGACCGACGTTCGGCTTGGTGTGGCGATTTACTGCCAGTAACACTTTGTCGTTTTATTGCATAGAAGAGCAGGACTGATACCCCCCAGTAGCGATACACTACCAGTAACACTTAGCTGTTTTTGCATATAACAGTTTACCTCTTCAGCGGGACTGACACACTGGGTACCCGGTACGTACAAGTAGTCTTCCTTAGACCACTGCCAGACCACGATCGCATTCATGACGCTAGTGTATCTATCTCCACAGCGGGACTAACACCATCAGTGTCCTCCCGCAGCCCTGTCCCCGAGAGTTCGGCTGGCTGCGAGAGGCCTAGCGCGAACGACGGACAGTGGTGGCGTATTTCTACCAGTAACACTTGGCCGTTCTTATGCATTGTAGCGAATCTATTCAGCCGGACTGACACCGTACCACACTGGCGCTGCCCTTACAAACGGCTCCTCGTTCAGCCCGATCGAAGCCCGTGCGGCGGAGACACGGGCCCAATGATTTTTTTCTACGGGTCTGGACGCAAGCAATCTAATGGCTTGCAAAAAGGCATGGTGTTTCCGGTCGACACTTTGATTGGCAGTGTTCGAGTAAATGCCAATGGTATATTCGAGTGTCCAATATCCAATATCCCCCAAACACGTAGATTTGAGATTCAGAACTGGAAATTCGAATGTCCAATTTGTCGTTTCCATGTGAAGTAGTGCATCTCTTCAGCGGGACTGAGAGCCCCCAGAGTCCTCCCACAGCCCCGTCCCCGTAACCTGGGCTTGCTGCGATAGGCCTAGCGCGAATGGCGGGCAGAACGGGACCATTCCCGACGTTCGGGTAGGTGGTGGCGATTTTCTAGAAGTAACACTTGTCGTTTTTCTGTCAAATAGTGCATCTCCTCAGCGGGACTAACACCCCCTAGTGGCGATTCGCTACCAGTAAGGCTAAAACAATTAATGATTTGTTTCTCAGGCACATTTTCCAAAAAATCAGGAGGGAGGGAAAATTTTGTTTATTGAAGTTTGTTTTTTTCTCCTACTCTTTTCTATTGAAACTATGTAATGTCTTATTAAAACAAGCAAGTAATAAGTGCAGATTTGAGACAATTTTAAGTTTTAATAACAACATGAGCATCCTTTTTTATAAAATTCTACATAGAGATGTATTATTCACAAACGGTCAATAATGCCAGCTGACGTTAAAAGGCAATCAATTTGAATGTTCATAATTCACATCAGTGTCTTCAAATTAATATACCATCAACATTAAAATACTGCTATTTATAGAATTTAACTTTTCGTAAATCATATTTTTATAACTGTCAAAAATAGGAATTATTTTTGCAATAAATCGCCAATACTTTTAGAAAAGGAAAATCAGTACTTGTGCACTTGTCAATGCAGCTGACATTTTCGTTTGTTTTTCCTTAGGACATATATTAACGCAGATTTTTTTTTTCACAAAAAAATGATATGCTAAATATTACACAAGCATATGTATCTACGAAACAAAAGTTTAAGTCAACAAATGGACGATATTTAAACCGGTTCCAAATAGAATATGACGTTTTTTTCAAAACTTACACAGTATTTCACAATTTGTGTATATCCGATATAATTAAATCAGACAGGAAGAAAGTTTCTGGAAATATCGAAGTCTCTACCGCGTAACTCTTCTTCCGCTATCATAAAATGCGGATTCGTTTAATTTTAAGGCGTTGTCCATTGGAACTAAATCAATACATCGGAATTTTAGTAATAGTTTATGAACGTGTATGGTGTTTATTCGTCCGAAATCTGTTTCTTATTTACACAAGGCATTGTTCAAAAACACTTGTTATGAATGGAATATACCTTCATGTACATGCTGGTTTACTCAAAAGTCATCACCAGTTATCGCATACAGACCATAATGTTAATAATGCATTGATTTCAAAATTTCGCTAACATGACCATTAGAAAAACGTTGTGCAAAGTGTTATTTTTATTAACATATTCCTGGACTGCTCCTTTAAAACCCGGACGCGATCATTAAAAAATAGTAAACAATTTTTTTTTTTGGCATTAAATCATATTCGTGGCGGGCCATTAAAAAACATTGCGGCTCTGCCTGAGAAGCAAATCATTATTTTTTTTAGCCTAACACTTCATCGTTTTTGCATATAACAGATTGTCTCTTCAGCGGGACCGACACCCCGGGTACGTGATACGTACGAGTAGTCTCCCTAAGACCTCTGCAAGAGCAAAATCACATTCATGACTTAGGGTTCCTAACTCCACAGCGGGGCTGTCGACCCTGTCAATCCGCGAGAGCTCGTCGCCTTCTGACCCCCTTACATATGTAGGAATGATTCTCCCTTCAGCGGGACGGACAACCCAGCGGTTTTATCAGCCTGGTCCCCGACGTTCGAGTTCATGCTGGCGATTACGTACCAGTAACACTTTGTCGTTTTTCTGTGTAGTTGTGCATCTCCTCAGCGGGACTGACAACTTCAGTGTCTACCCGTAGCCCGGTCCCCGAGACCTCGACTGGCTGCGAGAGACCTAGCGCGAACGACAGACATTGGTGCCTAGTAGATCATCTCTCCAGACAGTCTTGCTCCGAGAGGCCCAGTGCCTAGGGCGAATGGCAGCACGTGACCAGTCTTGACGTTCGGGTAGGTGATGGCGATATACAACCAGTAACACTGTCGTTTTTATGCATAGTAGTTCTTCTCCTCAGCGGGACTGAGAGTGGCGATTTTCTACCAGTAACACACAAGAGCCGTTTAAGCATGTAAGAGTTTATCTCTGCAGCAAGACCGACACCCCGGGTATCAGGTATGTACGAGAAGTTTCCCTAAGACCACTGCCAGACTAAGATCACATGCCCGACGTAATGGTATCTATCTCCACAGCAGGACTGACGCCCTGTCCCCGACCGAGAGCTCGTCGCATGCTGTACCCCTTACATATATAGGAATAATTATCCCTTCAGCGGGACGGACACCCCCCCACCACACACACAATGTCCTCAGGCAGCCGGGTCCCCGAGAACCGAGAACTCGGCGGGCTGTGAGAGGCCTAGCGCGAATGGAAGACAGTACGGGACCAGGCCCGACGTTCGTGTACGTTGGGGAGATTTGCTACCAGCAACACTTGGGCGTGTGAAGTAGTGCATCTCTTCAGCAGGAGTTACACCCCCAAGGCAGACAGTACGGGACTGAACTGGGACATGTGGTGGCGATTTTCTACGAGTAACACTTAGTCGTTTTCATGCATAGCAGATCATCTTCAGCGGGACAGACACCCACTAGTGTCCTGCCGCAGCCCCGTGCAAGAGACCTCGGCTGGCTGCGAGAGGCTTAGCGCAAACGACGAGCAGTTCGGGACCAGTCCCGACGTTCGGTTTGGTGGTGGCGATATGTTACCAGTAACACTGTCGTTTATATGCATAGTAGTTTATCTCCTCAGCGGTACTGACAGTGGAGATTTAGTACCAGTAACGCAATTGGCCGTGTTTGCATGTGACACTTTATTTCTTCAGCGGGACCAGTACCCCGGGTACCAGATTTTTACGAGTAGTCTCCATTGGACCACTGCCAGACCAAGATTACATTCATGACTTTACCCTAACCCTTACCCTTGGGGTGACAATTTCATACCACTAACACTGTCGTTTTATGTGCAGTAGTGCATCCCTTCAGCGGGACCGACAGCCCCCTGTGTCCTCCCGCTGCCCCTTCACCGAGACCTCGGCCGGCTGCGAGAGGCCTGACGCCAATGACGCGTTCAGGCCCGTCGTTCGGCTTGGTGGTGGTAATTTCATACCAGGAACAATTTGTTGTTTTCATGCAGAGCGGTTTAACTCCTCAGCGGGACTGACACCCCAAAGTGGCGATTCACTACCAGTAACACTTGGTCGTTCGTATGCATAGCAGATCATCTCTTCAGCGCGACCGTCTCTGAGAGGCCTGTCGCCTAGCGAGAGTTGCAGCGCGGGACCTGTTCGGGTATGTGATTGCGATTTTCTACCAGTAACACTGTTGTTTTTATGTGCTGTAGTGCGTCTCTTCAGCGGGACTGACAGCCCCAAGTGTCCTCTAGCAGCCCCGTCCACGAGACCTCGGCGGGCTGCGAGAGGCCTAGCGCGAATGACGGGCAGTACGGGACCAGTCCCGACGGTGTGTGTGTGTGTGTGTGTGTGTGTGTGTGTGTGTGTGTGTGTGTGTGTGTGTGTGTGTTTGTGCGTGTGTGTGTGTGTGTGTTTGTGTGTGTGTGTGTTTGTGTGTGTGTTTGTGTTTGTGTGTATTTGACGGGAAACAAAGTACAAGTCCGATTGCTTACAAAAACAATACATTTATGTCCCACCGGAACGTCGTGTTCGATACCATTCACATTTCTAGTTCTGAATCACCAATCTACATTTTGGTATATACATGTACCATTGTTCTTTACTCGATGACAGCCATGCAAAGTGTCGGCCGGAATCACCATGCATGTTTGCAAGCCATTCGTTTGCTCGCGTCCAGACCCGAGGAAGAAATTATCGGGCCTTTATCTCCGCCGCGCGGGCTACGATCGGGCTGAACGAGGTGCCGTTTGAAAGGTCAGCGCCAGTGTGCTAAGACGTCGGTCCAGATGAAGAGATGCACTACAATGCATAAAAACGGTTAAGTGTTACTGGTCGGAAATCGCCACCACTGTCCATCGTTCGCGCTAGGCCTCTCGCAGCCAGCCGAACTCTCGGGGAATGGGCTGCGGGAGGACGCTGGGGGTGTCAGTCCCCCTGTGGAAATAGCTACACTAACGTCATGAATGTGATCGTGGTCTGGCATTGGTCTAAGCATGACTACTCGTACGTACCGGGTTCCCGGGGTGTCGGTCCCGCTGAAGAGGTAAACTGTGCAACTATGCAAACACGGCTAAGTGTTACTGGTAGTGTCCCGCTGAGGAGATGATCTACTATGTATAAAAAACGACAAAGTGTTACTGGTAGTAAATCGCCACCACCAAGCCGAACGTCTTTCTTTGAATAAGTAATTCCCAATCTGCAAAATACATTTTTTGGATATTGGATATTGGAAATTCGAATTTACAATTCCAAATCCACATTTGTTTTGGATATTGGAGATTGGACATTCGAATTTCCAGTTCTGAATCTCCAATCTACATTTGTTTTGGACATTAGATATTGGGCATTCGAAATTCAGATTCCGATTCTCCAATCTACATTTTTTGGATATTTGAGATTGGACATTCGAATTTCAAGTTCTGAATCTCCAATTTACATTTTTCGGGAACATTGGAGATTGGAGATTCGAATATATCATTGGCGTTTACTCAAACAGTGCCAAGCAAAGTGTTGGCCAGAATCACCATGCCTTTTTACAAGCCATTAGTTTGTTCGCGTCAAGACCCATTTAAGTTGTTTAATAAACAAGTTTGAATCTTCAATACACACGTTTTTTGAGGATATAGGAGATTGGGCATTCAAATTTATAATTTTGAATTTCAAATATACATTTTCTTTGGATATTGGAAATCGGAGAATCGTAATAATAATTTCGAGTCTCCAATCAACATCATTTTTGGATATTGAGATTGAAGATTCGATATACCACTGTCATTAACTCGAACACTCTGCCGGCAAATGCCGGCCGGTGTAACTGAGCTTTTTTACAAGCCATTAGTTTGCTCGCGTCCAGGCCCGGGGAAGAACTTCTCCGGCCCGTATCGTTGCCAATCAGAGTACGATCTGGCTGAACCAGGTGTCGTTCGAAAGGTCAGCGCAAGTCCAATCCCAAAGTCTGTATATTTCACTACGTCCATTTCGCAGTTTTTCTTATGATAATAGGGCAATAATTCTGGTGCGCCTGGTCGGATTTGGCCTTTTATCAAACTCCGCCGAAATTGTATAGACATACATAAACTGAGCAAGTTTGGACAAGATTGAATGAAAGGTGAAGCCTCTATACTCTCGTACACGCGCCCAATTGTTGATGCATTATGGACGACGGACGACGCAGGAAATCCCCCGTTATCAATAGCTCACCTGAGCACGAACTAAAAAGAAGAAGAATTGCGAGAAGAATTGTATCACCATATGCGTCAATGGACGAAAGGACAATATTAAAACACATTAGGTATAAATGGCAATGAAGAATATAGCATATCGAACTAAATATTTGATTTGATAAAGACGACATTCCAGCTCTAAGCATTAATTTATTTGCACCTCAATTAAAACCCCAAATATTTGTCAATATTTGTCAAGACTGCAATACCCACATGCTGATGCTGTTAATGCATTTTGATGACCATTGTTACAAATGTCCAGTATTGTCCACAGTTCAGTGAAATTGTAATGGTGCTACACAAAAGTGG
Source organism: Congeria kusceri (assembly GCA_027627225.1). Taxonomy (NCBI): domain Eukaryota; kingdom Metazoa; phylum Mollusca; class Bivalvia; order Myida; family Dreissenidae; genus Congeria; species Congeria kusceri. Next base: position 54,165,424 of record CM051034.1, read on the forward strand.
ATCAATATCAAACCATCAACATTTGTTGCAACGCGGCATTATAGCTAGGAACAATTTGGTGAACGTTTTTAAATATTAACGCAGCTCATCGCTCTTGCCACATGTTACTATGTCCGCAGATCTATTATTTCAGTCATAAGCCGGGCGCTCCTATGTCAGGAAAACCTTGGAAAACTCGGGAATTTTGGAGCAAAATGCTTGTTTCATTAATTTCTTCGTGACTGAATACAACACAACTATTCGAAGGCTTTATTACAAAATGATTTCGTTTCTGTCAAGACACAGATGTAAACCGAATATAGTATCATACGCTTTTTGATCGATTTGTTTAACAATAGTGTTGTCTACAGTGCTGTTGGAACAGCTCGACCAGCAATTTAGTAACCGATGAAAATATGACCGGTGGATATTTCAACCAAAACGTGTAAATAGATTTAAGAAAGGCGTTTTGAACTCCAGGCACTAGTTACAACAAAATATGAGATGTACGTACAACATATTATAAATCTCTATTTTAATTCAGAAATAACACACCTGACTTGCAATTGTGCATATACTCAATGAATATATTGAAAGAACTTAAAGTCTGCGAACATCAACGAATCTTTTGAAATTTAAAATATCTACAATTTTTAAATACAGCGCTGCATTAAAGCAAACCGCCAAACGTTGGGTACGGCATATAGAATGCTAACATCGGTATATTTTACAATGTACGCATGCGCATTTATCACAAATAGCAAAGTTATGCGTACTGTCCTGAATACAACCGTTAAGTCAGCGGGGTGGGGTAATGCTAACACGTTTGCTACTATACGAGTGTCAGGAAACACAAGCATTAATATGGCGATAAGCAAATAACATTTCCGCGAACATTGACTTATTCGCACACACTTAAATGGTGGAACTTCATCCGACAATGACTGTTATAGAAGCACACGATTAATTGCGTAATTTGTATTCTCGGTATTATCTGCTTGTTTTTATATTCGAAATTTTGTTATCATATCGTACACATGTTTAGAAATGATCATATTGGAAATAAAATCGATTCAAATATGCAAAGTTGCAGTTATTTTATTAATATAAAATAAGGATTTAAATTTATAACAAAACCAGATTCTACTATAAAGTGAACCAAATAACTGACTTGCACTATTTGACTGCACTATTTAAATTGAAGGAACGAATATTTACAAAATTCACTCTGAAGTCTCTGTCATTAGGTACCAAAGCGAAACCTACCGGTAAGATGAAGCTCCCTTATGGATCACGCACCCACCCAGTACCCCCCCCCCGAAACTGTTACCCGGAATTTTTCTAACATTATCACATTACTTACACTTTCGCGAAAACTCTAAATTATGAACGCTCCTGGCTTGGGGTGTACATATTTTTGCTTAATTACATGTATATTGAAATAAGCCAAATGAATCATATGGGCTTGCAAAATAAGTCTCACCATGAACATATTAGATTTATAACTAGATAATTAATTTGTTTGATTTTGAGCCAAACTTAACATGCACTCAGTACAGTTTCATGTCAAAATTTGGCTTAATAACGTTTTACGCTATAGTGTGCCATTTGCAAACAACTAATGTCATGTTGGCTACATAACTTTATTTTCAAATATTATAAGCACTGTAACAGAGTATAAATGTTTACCCATTTTGTGGTGATTAAGGTGGCACTTGTTTACCAGGTACATGCATAGCCTTCTTTAGGTGGGTATGTACATATTGTCTGGATGTTAGAAAAAAAGAAACATTAATTCGACTATTTATTTATTAAAGAGTATGTTCTTAACACTCATTATTTGATCGTACGCATCTAAATGCATCTTAATTCCTTACATAAGGTTATTCGACAATAAACTATGATAGACAAATATTATTTCTTAAATACAAATAATACGGAATAAACCTCCAGGTACCAGTATACATCTCTCCGCTCTACGCTGACTGATAGCTTAACAACGAGCATTTAAAACTGAAATTATACTACACATAGTTGCTTCTATTTATCCTTCAGTGTCATTGTTCTCAATAGTGTTCTATTACAAAATATTTACACAGTTAGCAGCACAACGTGGTGACAATAATCTGTCACTGATGATTCTGTTCGGCGATGATTGATTAAGGCAATGATTACTACTCCCAGCCTATTGTATTAACACTGGTTAATACATACCAAGGAATTATAAAATAACTTTTTGTAGTGAAAATCTTGGTTAAGATACAGCGGTAGATTTTCACTTGTACAAGGCTTTTAACTGTGCAAGTTTAATCTAGATTTTCCCAGAACCACGAAAAAAGTGCATTTAACCACTGGTGAACTTACCAAGCCGCTTTAAAATGAATGAGTCTGATTCGAATTGATATAATTGCCAATAACGATGACGAAATATAAAATCAGTACAATTGTATGACGTACGTATTCACTGTTATGACGTTTTTAGATTGCGTCATATATGCGATGAATGTCATTTTCATGAGTGGATTTCAATATCAACAACAGAATAATAGAGGGATCTGTATACATTATTTTTACATACAGGAGCAGGGTAAGCGTCAACCAGGTTTTTACCGATTGGTATAATTTACCAAATTGTATACAAGTGCTCACCATCAAATTACCAAGTTTATATCGCCGGTATGATTTTAACAGGCGTATGTATCTACAATTGGCTGTAGAAGTCAAACCAGTTGCATTAAATACCAACATGTGACTCATTTTAATCCGGAACGAAAGTATCATATTTATATATTGAACAATGCTGGAAGTATTTTGCCTTAAAGATCTAATAATTTCCCTATTTGTACAGCCAAAGAGATTACATTAATACGTGAATACTGTTTGCAAAATGATGCTATTTAATGAATTAAATGCATATCTGCAAATCTTTCTACTCGTATCATGCTGGTTCAATAATGTGTGTTGCTGTCGGGAGTCGGTACTTAAGACAAAAAGTCATGTGGCATTAAAAGGTCGTTCTTAAGAAACAAACGTAAAATAAACATCAAAGAATATCTTAGACTTCATTTAAGGCTTGCCATTTTAAAGACAACTGTACTCAGTTTTCCACTAGTACGGACTACAGTAGAGTTGACAATGTTTTCTCATTCCAGAAACATAGTTGACCCATATAATAGGTTTATCAACGTAAGTATAACCTGTTGATGCGACATTTTATGTTCTCTTACTTTTGGAAAACTGTCCAGTTGTAGGTGGAAATAAAAAATTACATATCCCTAATGTGTTCACAATCAACAGGACTATACCATAAATAATACAATGCAATAGAATATATAAAAACCTTATTTCTTTTTAATCAGTGGAATTGTTTTAGCAATATTTTTTTGTGATCTAAATTAGAGAATGTATATTGTTGTAATTTTCAAAGAAACACATTTATTTATGATATCATGTTTAAAGGTGGGGAGGAGCCTTTTTGTAATGTTACGATAGGAAATGAAAATGTATGAGGCATAAGGGACGACACTTTACGCACATGCATTTAACCCGGTTTTCACACGACACGCCTCATATGCATTTTAAATTAAAAATTAAATCCCCATCTTTACGCATAACTACACGTTACCCTCAACAGTGAAGAAAACATTCCCTATGTATTATCGGACCCCAGATTTTTTGGTCCCCACCTATAAAGGGAGACTTCCCGAACCTCCGATTTTTTTTAACACTATACGAAAACTAATCGGACCCCAAAATTAATTTAAGATTAATTCAATCATTATTTATATCTGTACTGTTAATAAACAGATCATACTGCCCTATGTTTTCACCAGCGATACGCGAATAACCTAATAATTTACAAGTTTATAAAAAGGTGCACATCTAAATAATTCTTAATAAAACGCAACCACCATTCAAATTCAATTAAAATTGCACAGTAAGTCTATACAAATAAATTTCCCTTTATTAAAATGTTCGGTTTTATGATTCTCTAGACGCTAATTGATGCATATATATTAACACAGCGATACATCTCCTGCTAAACGGGCGCTATTTTTAGAATGATCTGGTGTTGAACTCACCAGCATATCTGGAGCATTATTGGAGCATTGTACAATTGCTATGTATAGAGCGTGCCGCTTATGTAGGCTAAACGAATAGTTATTTCATTCTATGAATGAATTAAATAGTCTGTTCATGACATACAATGAGAAAATATGCTTATACGTATGCTCAGTTCTAGGGTGTATGTCGATGATATATTTGTAAATTTAGTGTAACCTCTTATGCAAACAGTTCCGTAAATTTTAATGCCAAAAATAATGCAACAATTATTAGTAAACATTAAACCAGTGTTGTAAGTTTTCATTCCCTAAAATTATCCCGCCCAAGAAACTTTGCCCAAAAGAATAATGGTATTCAATTTTACCGCTGCATAATTAACTTATCGCGCAAAAATGCAAGCTTTTCATTGGTACGCATTCACAAGAAATCTAGGTCAAAAACGATCTTAGACAGCTTCGCCGAATAAACAAAAAATGGTTATTTTTGGTATTTCAACATACTTGTAATGGGCTTAAATAAAAAGTAAATTTCTGATTACCTGTTTTTTTCCGTTGAGATCATTCCACCATGCTTTGCGATTCATAACTAAATTAAGCCAAAATAATCATGAACACATAGATTTAAAGATTTCTGAATTGTGCCATTGGCGGATGGGAAAATTAAAATGTGTTTATGGTGATAAAAAATACACCCTCGCAGCAAAATTTCGTGCTACAAACATTATTGATATGTGACACTAATAAGTGCATTTTTCTTTTGTGAAAGTTCAACCAAAATTGTTTGCAATAACGTAAGTATTACCAAACCATTGCAACATTGGATTAAACAAATTCAGTTTAATGTGCTATATGGTCTATGTGATCTACTATACAATTTTATTCTAAGCAGCCTAATATGTCAGAGCCACTTTTCTCCAAAAAATTTCTTCTAAACCGAATAGACTATTGGTCAGAAACGTTGTAATTACTATTCATTTTTGCTGTTACATTTCCGGGTAGAAATGCAGTTTAAAGTCTAAGCCAGTGTTTTTTCCTATTTTCAAAAGGGGGGAAAAGTACGACTTTCAAAAATGGAAAAAAAAAAATCCCATGGGATTTTTTAAATATTGTTTCAATCGTGTCAAAACACACCAAAAAATATTTATCCTATTTATAAGGCGTAACACGTGTTTTGTTTCCTTTAACTAGACCGATCATAATTGTTTGCCCCCCCCCCCCCCCCCCGACCATATTTGCTTTGTTGCCGTTTAAAAAAAAATGCATTTTTAATAGCGTATTTTCGAACAATATTCAGAGTTTCGTTATTTAGGCATTGAATTATTATTTGGGTGCACATTAAACAATTGTATTTTATTATGCTTCGAATGTTTGCAGTCGCTTGTGAATAATAAATGAAAAATAAACTATCAATTCTGATTTACAAAAAATCTATCCTATACGACTTTACATATGGTTCACCTGTTGCACACCCCGTGTAACCCTGTTGAAACCCTATTGAAACGTGTTGTTATACCTGCATACTCAAGTTCAAGGAAGGATGTTGTGGCCATTGTGGCTCCTGTGGTGCAAAAGTTAATATGTCTTTGAAATTGCTCATCAAATCTGCACTTCCAATTTGTACAATGTGTTTTAAAATTTCTAAGTTAACCATATGTAAGAGTGCTCAATAAGTTATAAAGATTGAGTTATACAAAATTACTGAAACGTTGTTGTAGGTTATAGGCAAACAAGAGGGCAATAAGGCGCTAGGTGGATCACTGTTCTAAACAAGTTTTATGATGGAGATTTGGCTTAAAATATGGCCTCTAGAGTGTTCACAAACCTTTTTTTTCAATTTGGCCTGTCGACCTAATTTCTCACCCCATGTGACCTGGTTTCGAACGTGTATCGGATATCATTGGATCAAATGTTCTAAGCAAGGTTCGTGATGATTGGCCTTTGAATGTAGCCTCTAGAAAGATTTGTGTTCAATTTGGCCTTGTGATATAGTTTTTTACCCATTTGACTCAGTTTCGAACTCGTCTGAGATATAATTAAAACAAATGTTCTGAAAGAAATTATAGAAGATTGTGCAAAAAAAATGTGACTTCTAGTGTTCACAAGCTTTTTCTTGAATTTGCCCTCGTTACCTAGTTTTTTACCCCACATGACAGGGTTTTGAATTCATCGAACAAATCATTGGGACAAATGTGCTGAGCAAATTTCAAGGCGATTGGACTATAAATGTGGTATCTATGGCGTTCACAAGTTTTTTTTTAGTTCAATTTTCCGTAATGACCTAGTTTTTGACCCCACTTGCACAGTTTTGATCTCCGAGATATTATTGGGACAAATTTTCTGAGCAAGTTTAATGATGATTAGGCTAAAAATGTTGCCTATAGAGTGTTCGCGATTTTTTTCTTAAATTTGCCCTAGTGACCTAGTGTTTAACTCCAAGTGACCCAGTTTCGAACTCTTCTGAGATATCATTGAAACAACTGCTATGAGCAAGATTCAATATGATTGGGCTACAAATGTGGCCTCTAGAGTGTTCACAAGCTTTTCCTTCAATCAAACCTAGTGACCTAGTTTTTGAACACACATGAAGCAGTTTCAAACTCGTCCGAGATATCAATGGGATAATTGTTCTGGGCAAATTTCATGAAGATTGGAAATAAATGTGGTCTATAGTGTGTTCAAAAGGTAAATGTTGACGACAAACGATGCACGATTCACGACGCACACCGCACGACGGACGATAGACAAACGGCGATCACAAACGCTCACCATGAGTACGTTATGCTCAGGTGAGCAAAAAAGTAAACGAAAAACTTGTTATGCCTGCCTTTTAAAGTAGAATTTATATAACAGTCAAATATGGTATTTTGTCTTTGCCAAAAAGATTCTATTACCGTTCATTTAAAAATTAATGCTTTTAAATAGCATATAAACATACATAAATCCCATGTTATGTTTTTTTCACTTTACGAACATCAAATGGAATAAAGAAAAATCCGTTGGGAAAATTACACAATCCCACGAGAAATCCAATTTGGAACATAAATTTCTTAATATTGTTTTTATTTAACGTTCATTATTGATCACACTTTAACACTTTAGCGCATACTTTATGTAAAGTAGTAATATCTGAATAAAAAAGGGTACCTAAGGTTGCGAAATGTCGGTTTCGCAAAGTTTTTCCCTGTGTACGTAACTAATACTAATCAAATGATAGATAATAATTTTGTTTATTTTTTTGCAATAATAAAAATTGCACACTTCTCTCACTAGGGACTGGCACGAATAAGCTTAAACAAAGCATGGGCATACAAGTTGTGCTTAGCCCGTGATACACGTATCACTTTTGTTTTCGTCAGTATGAATAATAACAAATTATCTTGCTTTAATAACAATACCAGGTATAGTTGTTTAGTTATTCAGTAACATCCTTTCTGCGTTTTTCGAACATTCTCTCATTCAATCATTATCCAAACACACTCCGCATGTACATCAAGTCTAGGTAGAATTTCAAAAATGCGCTAGTTTTATCTTTGATGGTAGACGTTATCAACATAATAAACTATACCACGTACACACAGTTTTATGTACATACGTTTGCGCGCAAACACTGGGCGACACAAGCAAACATTATAATACTAGGCTAAGTCAGTGTTTTAAGTACAAAACATACTTTTCCTCATGAAATGTTAGCTAATTTGAACTAACCTATTTATATTCATACCTCGTGGTGGCGGTGCTGGAGGCAGATGTTCTTTTACATCTGAAATATAAAGAAAATATTCTGGATAGTTCTTTGAAACCGTGAAAACCTTTTCATAAACGATACTTTTTGTAACAATTGTCAAATAAGATCAATTTAGTAAATGTTATGCAAAGCAAATGCAAATAATGCAAAACATATCATGCTTGTTTTGTCTGCTAGATTTTTATTTAACCCAAATATCTATAAATTTAAAGGACATATTTTCAGTATTTGCGTTTATAGTCTTAAAGTGGTCATCGACTATCAGTATTAAAGAAATGTAATGAATATAAATTGAAACCACTAATCAAGATACTAGAAACAACAATCAAATGCAAGGACCATTTTAGTGAAATCTGTTTGAAATCGGTACAGCGATAATTTATTGCAGGGAGTCATCTAATAAACAGTTATATGAGATTAGTTTGAAATCCACTTGTTTCTGACAAGACGAGTTTAATAAATGTGTATATAACAACATAAGGAATACTGCCCTGCCAATGCATTGTTGTAACTTACCAAACATTCAATTATTTTTACAAAAATAATTCAACTTAGTCATAATAGGAAAACCGCTTCACTTAGCCAGTGGCCACATCATCCAACGACCATTTTTCTGAAACATGTTTGCAATTTGTCCATAAACTTCATGCGAATATTTTCAAAGATTCAAATTAAGCTATATATAAAAACAGCTCCACTCCTTGACGGCCAGTGTGTACATGGAACAAATTAAAATTAACTCACAGAAATATACATGTAGAACGTCATGCAATGGTTAATGCATTGAACTAATTTTGAAATTGGCAAATTTGTTTCAGACAAAAGACTTTTAAAGCTTTCAAAAAAATCAAAAATATAAAATTGCCGCGTCAACATGATTTATAGGCATCCGGTAGAAAGTCCTACTAAGGAAAATATCACTGGAGAATTGTGTTGTTTTTAATTGGAATATTAAATTCAGACAAAAAGTCTTTCCAAATCTCTCATATGAATTGTAACAACAAGTGCATCGCCCCCTGGCGGAAATGATGTATTTCAAATAAAATTAGAATAGCGCAACTTCTCAGTCCCTCCGGTGACCTTTATATAAATCCATATAACGAAACTGCCCCAGCCCTTGGCAATTATGTTGTTTAAAACCCAAACTAATATTTGGTAGAGGGTCATGTAAAGATTTCAATATATTCATGACAGAAGAATGCCCAACCCCAGGCGGTCGAGCTTTAGCGTATGAATGGAAACTGAAAAGAATAGCGTTATCTCAATAGAAGCAGGATCAAAATAGCCAACATAATATTTAACATTAAACAGGATCTTTATTCTGTTGAAAATGGGATCACCAGTCAGCTCCTTCCTTGGTACAAACTGCTGCCATTTCAAAAGCAGTGGCATATTTATTATAGAGCATAGCATTGACCTTAGTCACCAACATTAATGACTTAACGTTTATGTTGATTCTAGCTGTCATGTAAGCTTATTCGTGAGTTTTGATCAAGCTAATCGAATTTTGATCTCATTAAAAATTAAGAAGAAAATAGTGTCATACCTGATGTTAGTACAATACAAAGTATTTCCAAAACGGTTAACAAAATGATACTTTTTAAGACTGTTAACTTTTACATGAGAACAAGTCAGCTGTTTTGTTGCGTACGCAAATTGTACCTGTGTTGATTTATCACTACAATGAAATGTTTATGACTATCAAAACATACGTAATGTGTGGACCTCTGTGATAACAATTCGGAGTACTGTTCCAAAACATCTATGTTTGTACTGGTACTCATTACGACTTTCAACCTAATAGGGGCATACCTAGGCATAATATGTTATGTACTTTTTGATAAATAGCTAACGTGAACATGGAAAGTGCTCGTATTTGAATAAAACAATTACAATTTGTTAAGCGTGTGTAACGTCGCTATTTAACAAACCGCGTGCCCATGAACCTCTTGCAAAGCGTAAAAAAAAAACACACAAAATAAAAGAAAAAAAACACTATAGACTAAGCATGCAACGCAGGTTTTGATCCCGAGGGCGGGCGTGGTTAAGTGCCCCGGCGGAGGCCTTTTAATGCTCTTTTTGACATGTAATAATGGGCTTGTTAGTCAAGATATTTCATTACTTTAACTGTAGTGGACCAAAATAATCTCTTGATTATAGGACTCCCCATGGAACACTTAAACATTTGTATAAAGTTCATCAAGACCGACTAAAAACAGTTGAAACTGTGATATGATTTACAAAAATATACGCTCTTCGAAGAAAATGTCGCTCAGATATTTTGTTCTATTTTTAGTTCCAGTGACCATCTAGTGTAGTGGTCCAGAACAATATGCTTGTGTTCTTAGATGACTATCACTTATGTTGTGTCAAGATTCACTAATATTGTCTAAAAGTGTTGAAGATGTGTTAGAAAGACAGAAGTTTTAATGCAATATTACAGTTTAATCTCTAGCGGTCCTTTTTGTGCAGTAGATCACAACCATTTAACCACTATTGGTAGAGGACCACCAATGTAATATGTATGTGGAATTATTTAACAATCTAGCAACATGTTTATAAGAAACTATCGTTTTATTTTTTAATGTTTCAACTCTAGCGGCCATCTTGTGAAGTGAAGCGCAACCATCTGCGCATGTTTGGTGAAAAAACAATCCAGGGAGCATTTGTGTAACGTTTTATCACGATTGAAAAAGAAATGTTGAAAATATATCAGGAATACGTAACTTAAACGCCATACTCTATTTAAGCCAAACGGCCATTTTGTGAATTGGATCAGAACCGTTTTAATATGTTTGGTAGAGTATAATCAAAGTAACACTTGTGTGAAAATATTTGAAAATCGAACCATACGCCTACCAACGGGGCGTTTGGGCAGCATTACTAGCCAGCCAACAGTTTTGATTGAAATTGTTTAGAGATTTAGTAGCTCGATATATAGTGTATCTGTGTACAGATAATAAATAGACAATACAAAAATGCACCCTCTTTTATCACTTGATAACGTAAAATCCTGTATTTACTAAGGAAAATCTTGGCGAACTATGTATCAACATTCAAACTGTCGTCCTTTCTTTGTGTTTTCGAAGGTATTTTGTAGCTGAATTTAGTGTTGTCGTTTCATATAGTAACATATTCCTAATTGTTGCACTGTCTTTATTAGTACATGTATGTTATTATGTGTTTGCATCACACACTGTATGTTGTGTTAAAATGCATTAAACTAGTATACTGGAAATCAATTAAAAGACTACAAGGTCTGCAATGTGAAAACAAAAATGTTGAAAGTGACGTTTCAAGCAGTCGGAAATCATAACTTTTTCATGAAAACAATAATATTGCTTACAATGTAAAAGTTAAATGTGTAAATGAAGATTGTGACCAAAGAAATTGGCAATGTATGTATTCGGAATCAAATCGCAAACATGAAAAGGCGGAGGCTGATAGCAAAATGAACAATTATAAAACGCCACATTTAAGTTTTAACATGCGTGTACCTGTTTCTGTTGATATAGCATGATCCGCTTGTCCTTTAATATGTGTGCCCGCTGTTTCTGTAAACATACTCTCTGCAAAATGCATAGTTCCTGCAGAGGGGTTATGAGTTCGAATCTGCAATTTTAATAGTAAGTATTCTTATAACATAATGTATCCTACCACTGTGCTGAAATCGGCCTGAGACAAAGGTGCCTGATCTATATTTGTTATATCATGTCGTTTATATCAGTCAATGTTTGGAGGTACGTCATATTACCCGTAATCAACTATAAAGTCAATATTTTCGGTAATTATGAATCAGATTCAACAAAACAAACAATTTTAAACTAAGAACGTATATAGTTTATTACTTTTAATCGTCATCAACCATACAAACGATAATTTTGTTAAATATTCACATAAACCCGCACTTTGGTAGTGGTATGACGTCATCAAGGGAACAATCAAACATCCATACACAATTATTTCTATGCATTCGAAATAAATGCACTAAATGTCACTACACGGGATCAATTTATGCCAAGCCGCAAAAAAAAACAACCAAAAAATAAAAAATGCTATAGTCAATATTGACACGATCTTGAAAATGTCGATTTCAATACACAACTCCAAACTGGCATCTCCAAAAAATTCGGTGACGTTTGTTTTCCGATAACATTGATCCATTACAGCGTGCATTTTCAGTATTATTTAAATGAACGGGTGTGTAATCTACGTTTTTGTAGTGAAAACAGCCCATGTATCATTACGAAATGATAATAATATGGTACTCCATAACTACATTTTACGTGAACGTTTAAAAACCGCTTTAGCAAAATCAGCTCTGTTCTTAGATTGTAGCTAGTTTGGAGTAATTTTTAGAAAACCGTGGTATAATAAATAGCAAAGCAGGTAAATGCCTGGTCTTGTATAATATGTCATGTTCGGCCTCGTCGTTATATTAATCTAAGCCTCGCCTGATATATTACGGAAGACCAAGCAGTAACCTTTTATTCTCTATATATAATAAATTACGGCGAAAATAACACCGTAGTTGATGATATCAGCATACTAACCAATTGGAAAAAAACTGCGTAGGAGTTCAAATATGCAATAAGCAAAAATAAATTGTAATTTTGACATAACATGAAATTGCTTACGGCGTGATTTTAAAATCAATAAAAAAAAAGATACCAACACATAATTATACAAAATTGAGATGTGTACCGTGTAATTATCGCGACTTGCTATCATGTATCCGTTTAATCTTAATACATTACGTAAACATTTGCACCACATAGAGATACACATATATTACCTTGACTGGCGATAACGTCTCCTCGCATATCTGGTCACTTCCGGTACACGACTCTTCCAGGAAACCGATATCAAACGCAGGGTCATTCAATAACTCCTTATGCCGCTGTTGCGCTTGAAGGCGTATCCGCTAAAATGACTATCGAGACAGTGTAACTTTAACTTTATGTCCTCGAGTTCTTGTTTTGCTTGGATTAATAAGACATACAGCCTTTTGATGTGGTTTTGTGTTAGTAAAATATCAATTAACTCTTGGCGTTCTTGAACACGCTTTTTGTGTTCATAACAAAATGTCCGAACTTGTGTTAGACGCTTAGTGTTTGTTTTAAAAGTCTCGCTGCACAGTTCTTGGCATTTGGATTGAAGACGATCAAACCACGTATTAATCTCTGTACGTAATTGTTGAAGTTCCTTCAGAAACTCGTCTTGACATGCCTTGTTGTCATCCGTATTTTTCTCAATTTTATTTACAGTAGACTTTAAGTTTTCTTCCAATTCTTGTAGGTGTGACTTGCAAGCAACGACTTCTTTGTCCTCCACGTTTATTTCGAATAAATCAACAACTTTACAGGATTTGTGAAATGAAAAAACACATCGCCCACATAGTGTGTCCGTATGTTCCATACATAAGAAAACTAAGTTCTCTGTTGTATTTTTTACGCATTTTTGTGTATGAATATCACTGTCTCTAACATTTGGTTCGGAAACATGACGTGTTTCGTCGCTTGCAATGCCCGGAGCTAAAGCAGGTTTATTTGTTTCAATTCTAACATTTGGTTCGGAAACATGAAGTGTTTCGACGCTTGAAATACCCGGAGCTAAAGCAGGTTTATTTGTTTCAATTAAAAAAGCCACGTGATTCTGAAATAATTTGCTTGACGTTTGTGAATCTGAAAACACGTTTCACAAATGAAAGCAACAACCGTCTCCGAGGTGCACACACCACATTCATTTAAATCACAATCCATTATGTGGTAATGTTGCAAATACAATGCTTTGTCCTGGAACATATTATAAGAAATCTGTAAATATAAGATCAATCATAAACGCACAATAGACTAAAAGGAATCAGTTATCAAATGCTTTCACAGGCAATACAAAATAAATATTATATATATACTGACAGCAACTGCCCATATTAAGGTTCGTGTGTCATCTTGACAAAAGTTGTATATAAGTATTGAATACATTGTTAATATATTGACACTTGCTTAAAAAAGCACGCATTGTCCAAACGCAAGCTACGCGATAAGGCTACATGTAAAATCAAACATTATGCAGATAGCGAAATTCTTTTCGCGTACATGTGTATACTTGAACACGGTGCATAAGATGCTATGGCGCACATGTTGCAATAGTACGAATGTGTTTATAGACGTGTTTTACATTCACGTTTTTGCGATTATCACGAAACAGGAACATTTAAGCAAATAAAATAACGACTAGCGATGTATTGAAAATGGTCAAATATAAAGTAATAAAATCCAATTGCATCAGCAGGAGAGAAACTCTTATTAACAACATACGGTCCTTTATTTCGGGCAGTACTGGTTTCTTTGCGGCTTATGCTAAATGCATTTTAAATATTCCCTGTTTTAAATGGAGAAGTTAATTTGAACATGGTATATACTGGTGATAGATATCAGTTCTATACCAGGTTAGATAGATACTTGTGTCGAAATGGTTAAGTACAATGAACACTCAACTGATACTGTTTATTAAACGCAATGCTGTTCAACCTAAATTGACTGACGAAAATCAATAACCGTTTTCGACAACTTACAGTCTGTCCTGCTGCATTTCTATGTCTTTATTCATATCACACGCGAAATAACAACTATAGTCGTAAATAAGCGTTATTGATGGAGCTTTCACATCTTGACATACCAGAATACTGTGTTTCTGCCACTCGACTTATAAAAGTAAACAAAAACAACACATTTTTTAGGGAACATAAGTATGCTATTTTATATGTTTATTTATATATTTTAACAAACGATTTATATATGTTTATCTATATACCAATAATAACTATCATATTTATAACAGTTGTGCTGTACTAACATTGAGGGAATTTGCTTGTTCAAAGTGTATGCCATGGGTAATTTTCTAACAGAATGTTTGAATAACGAATTACCTTTTAAATTTATATTAATAGTAACACTCCTTTCAAACACATAACCAAAGCATGTTTTTGTTTAACGTGTAATCAATCTAGCACAAATATTAAGTAATACAAGAACGATTAAGCCAACAATTATGCATCTATCAATATTTTCCCCCAAAGGGAGGGGGGGGGGCGGCGGGCAAACCCAGCGGAATGTGACTATTTGTATTGGTGGGGGTCAAGATTTTTGTCTTAATCCCCTTATTCGGGGATGCTTAATTGATGTAACAATAGCCATGGGTTCAATATTACCGGGATTTAAATTCTGAACAGTCTCTTTCCCGGGACCCGGAATTATTCGGCGTGTCAATTTGCAGCCTGTCGGGAATTACTTACATTCTAAAAGTCCCGTATATTCCCGCCGCTCACCTCTCATGGGGGAAAATATTGATAGGTGCATTATGGGTGCAACAATGTCAATGAGCGTGTGGCCAGTTCATGCACGTTTTATACGGAAATAAAAATTGCTCATTATGAATAGAGCTATGTTTAGCTTTACATGATTAATTACTTGATAACAATATTAAGCTATCAGAAGGCAACGACCACTAATTACCCCTAACCATATAAACAGCTATAATAATATATTAGGTCAATTTATATTAAATAAAACCGCCTTTGTGAAGATAGTGGGAATAGAAAGTAGACAATACCTTAACAAGTCAATGCAATTATTAACGCGGATTAAAAGAACACCTATAATAAAGAAACATCGTACACAATAATCGAATAAAATACGTTAAATATAAAATGTAACTCACAAAAACCTTTAATTACACTGCCATCCGTTCATCTAGATTATGTCAATATGTAGGTACATGTATTTGTTCGATAAAACGACCAACACATCTGTACACCTCGGATTTAACTGCTATCTTTTAACTGCTGTCATGTCAGTTAAGCTATAAGTTACTGTATTCAACACTCAAATACATGAAAACGTCTTCGCTACTATCCTTTTCTTTTTCCGTATCATACAGGTAGCCCGGGTTAACACAAACACTCGGTCGAATTCGGCAATTATCGAAATGCATATTTCACTTCAATATAATGATATTGTTAGATGTAGGTGTATAGTTTGGCATATACCTTTATCAAATAAATAGAACATACATGAAATAAATTGCTTATCTCTACTCGTTTAACAAAGGGCAAACGAGATTGCGATGTATTGTGTATTTAATCCAACGTAATTAAAAATGATTCAATACTATCCCATACGTGTTCATGTTTTGACATCTTGTCGTTAATGGGGCAAATAATGACGTCATCATCACACAACTAATTTCCGAGATGAACATAATCTACGTGAATAAAATAGTTCGTACTTTGTTATGGTATTTCAAATAGTATTATGCTGAAAAAGGTATAAAATAAATGTACTTTGTTATGGTATTCTAAATAGTATTATGCTGAAAAAGGTATAAAATAAATGTAATATTACACTAGTGTGGTGTTCTGAGAACTTGCATCAGTCTCGTTGGTTGTGTTAAGTAGCATCGCACTCGAGGCGCCTCTCGTGCCGAGGCGCCTTTCGTGCGATTCTACTTAACACAAACAACTCGACTGATACAATAGTCTATATTTACTCTTTGGCAAGCGATGGTGGACATTACGGGATCAATAATAACAACAAATTGTTAACACAAGAGCGTTCTGTAAAACCGTGTGCCTCATCTAGGTTAAAAGTATGCAGACGACAGTTTGTTGTTGTTGCTAGTCCAATTATATTGACCACGGTCACTTATCAGTCCACAAAGAGTGTTCAAGGTGCTCATAGGTGTAAATGCGTACATATGCTCTGAACCAAGATGTCATCATCCTAATTATGTCGTGGAAACAGACAGCGAAATTGTCAGCAAAGATTTGCATGTGCCACATGAATGGTTTGAAGTATTTCCTATTAAATAAAACTGCTAAATCGCAACATAGTTCGAATATGTAGATTAGAGTCCGTGTATTTGCCGCATTTTTCACATCGTGCGTTGGTGGTCGCAGTAAACAACACAATTAAGTCACTTTAGTATAACGCCACCATCAGTTTACCAAAACTGCTGCCGATGATCGTATATTCGAATACATCATCAATCGAATATATGAAAATCATTTTTATTTATCGTTTCCATCTCTAGTTAAGCAATCTTTAAAATATCACGTGTAGTGAAGATCGGATGAAAACTGTTGGACGTACAAAGCGTAAACGGCTGAAAGGTCAATTTTATATAAATCGAAGGCGATAACTCCGCAGTTCTGCGGTGATATGGCGGATTATCAAACTTGGCCGAGGCATGCACAAATATTTTCATGATGTTTGGTGAAGATCAGATGAAACTGATTAGACTTACAGAGGGCAAATGGTTAAAAAGACCAATTATATATACTTCGAGGGCCACAACTCCTCAATCCCTTAGGCGATATGGTTGAAAATCGAGCTTGGTTGATATATCATGACCACAATCATGTCAATGGAGTTTGGTGAAGATCGGATGAAAACTTTTGGACTTAGGGAATGGCCACGGTTAAATAGGCCAATTTCAGATAAATCGAGGGTCATTTATTCACAATTCCTAAGACGATTTTATTGATTATCGATTCTGGCTGAGATATTATGCCCACAAACACTTTCATGAAGTTGGATGAAGATTTCGATATTTCAAGGGCCATAACTCCGCAGTTCCAAGGGTGATTTGGCTGATTATCAAACTTAGCTGCAATATTATGCCCACACACATTTTAAAAAAATTTGGTGAAGATCGGATAAAAAAAAGCTTATGGACTTTGAGAGCGGAAACAGCTAAAATGGTCACTTTTAGAGATTTCAAGGACCATAACACCGCAGTTCCTTAGTCGATCTGGCTGATCATCGACATTGGCCGAGATATTGTGACCACAAACATGTTCATGAAGTTGGGATGTAAACAATTGGCCTTAGAGAGCGGAAACAAAAGTGGACTACTGACAGACAGACAGACTGACCGTCAGACAGCAGCAAACCAATATACGCCGCCATCTTCGATGGGGGGCAGGGGCATAATAACGATGGGTAATCGGTGGCTTTGTAATTCTTCCCTGTGTACTAGAGAAGATTCGAAGAGGACAAAGATATATGATCCATATGGACTAATTGTGACAAATGCTGTACTTAATACGCTTTTAAAAATACAATGTACTCTCTTAAAACCGAACTCTCTATAAACCGGAACTCTCTGAAAACCGAGCAGACGCTCCGGTCCCGTTTTTTTGCCTCTATGTTTAATGTGCGAAAACCCTCTGTTCACCGGAACCTCTGTAAACCGAACATGTGTGACAATCTGATGTTATCGATTATCTTTAGCGCGCGATTATCTTGTAGCAGGGTGATTGCACGCTTAATCCGAGAATCAAAGGCAACAGTTCGACATCATATTAGGACTCCAGACAAGGGTGTTTAGTCGCAAAATGAATGGATATTGCCTTTAAAGTGTGAACACCACACAGTATGTTAATTAGACTGTTTCATTTGTTTAGCAAATATTTAAACATTTTACAAACAATTTATATAACTTAGGTAATAACTATTAATGATGTAATAATTATTAATGATTACTTTAATTAAAACATAATTTGAATGATGTTGGTCGAATTAACAGTCTATCAAAGCAATCAAAGCAATGTTGAGCAGAACCGGCTTTCTTGAAAGAAATGATATAGTATTTATGCTCGATGTAACTTACGATCATTTTTCTGTAAAGTTAGTACAGCGTTAAAATGTGTGAGCCACCTTCTAAACGTCGACGGGTTGAATTAACTCTCGAAAACAAAATAAAATTGATCAGTGATGCAGAATCTATCCCAAACCTCGCTTAAGGTTCTAAGTGAAAAGCATGGAGTAGGCAGGTCTACAGTTAGTGATATAATTCGTTGAAAATCTACTTACAGTGAACAGTGGGAGAAAAATGCTGCGCGGGAGAAATGTTGTTTTGGAAATGCATGTCAATTTTACAAACTTATTGATCTGGTTTGATTTCAAGATGTGTTGTATGTTATAATAATGCGTTACGTTTTAAAATAGTACTGTCATAAAACGCCATATTTGAATATATCTGAATGAAACGAATAAATAAATATAATATATATGCATTATTGTATTTTGCCTCCAACCCTCAGTAAACCGGAACTCCCTGAAAACCGAATGTTTGGTCCGGTCCGGTCGGTGTTCGGTATAGAGGGAGTACACTGTAGTGTACATGTACATTAATTAGCATGTTAAGTTTTCCAATAACTTAATACCAATCGATGTTCAGTATTGAAAAACATACGGCACGATCTGCAGTAAAAATACATTTTGGTCAACATTAAGATATACTTTGTTAATGATCTAAACTTATAGCTACATGTAGTGGGATCAATTTGTGACATAGTTTGGCCAAAATCTTCAGAAAATGTGAAAAGCACAAAACTCGGTACACATGTTTATTGGGTCATTTAAAACATTGTTTTCATGGAACCCAATATATATCTGTAAAAATGGTGGACGGCGGACATTTTTAAATGGCTGTCTGTCGTCGGTCCGCCTGTTCCGATACCTGTCCGGACTAGAACTTTCCCATGCATTGAAGGATTTCGAACTTGATTGGCACAAATGTTAAGCTAAATGAAACGGTGTGTCGGGCCCAGCGAGAACCATATGGCTAGATTTAAGGTCAAGTCATACTTTGAGGTCAAATATCAAAATACATCACTTTAATGTCAAAATAAGGCTTGTCCGACCTCTAACCTCCCCGTGCATTGAAGGATTTCAAAATTAATTGGCACACCTGTTAATTTAAAAATGAGAAGGTGTTTTTCTCGCAAGCATCTGATGGCTACCTTCAAGGTCAAAGTCTTATTTTTAGGTCAAAGGTCAAAATTGAGGTTTATCCGGGTTTTAACTTCCCAATACATGGCAGGATTTTGAAATACTTTGGTACAACTGTTAATCTAAATAAGAAGGTGTGGCTCACACAAGAACTGTGCGGCTACCTTTAAGGTTAAGGTCATACTTTGAGGCCAAAGGTCAAAATACAAGTATTTTTTATTGTCAAAAATATCGCTTGTCAGAGCTTTAATTTCCCCATGCATGTACGGATTCCAAACCAACTTGGCAAGAATGTCAATTTATGAGAGACGATATGTCGCTCACAAGAACCGGATGTTTACCGTAAAGGTAAAGGTCATACTTTGAGGTCAAAGGTCAAAATAGAACGCTTTATTATCAAAATACTGCTTTAACCTCCCAACGCATGGAAAGATTCTTAAATAACGTGTCACAATTAATTTTAACCGAGATAAGACGATGTGTCGATCTCAAGAATTGGATGGCCACCATTAAGGTAATACTTTGAGGTAGTAACATTTCAAAATAACATGATTAATTGTCAAAATAGTGCTTGTTCAAAACCATCACTTTCCGTGAATTGAAGGATTTCCAAATAACTCATCATACAAATGAAAACTAAACTATCATCATAAAAATTCAAATACGATCTAGTTTCTTCTTTTACACTGGCAATTATAACCTATTACCCCCCCCACACACACACACACACACAAAAAGAGTTACCTTGCAATGCGTTTCAAATAACATTACTGTAAACAAAATGATTAAAGATAAATGCTGCTACAACATATATCACTGTAAGACAAAATGTCAACAATATACATACATAAACACAAGCATATTAACTGTATAAAATCAGCAAATAAATGACCATTTAATGCCAAATAAATTTACTATTTTGATACCACGTCGTTTATTCTAAAAAGGGGTTTAATAAGTATCATTGTGTCATGACCATCTGCGACATAGATTAGATATTGTGAATTAATAGGGAACGAAATAATAATTACAAAAGCAAATTGCACTTGATAATGCTGTGCAGAGCGATTCAGCCTTGCATCTTCCATAACAGCCCTTTTATGGGTTACAACCACACCCGAGATCCATGACACTGCAGCTTAAGGCAAAGAAGACCAAACAGGTCTCCATGTGTAAGCCTTTACTCTGATCCGGCCCCATTCGGAAGGACAAGTAGTCGGAAGAGAAATTTAGTGAGTTTTAAATAGCGTGAACTGTAATATATCTATAGATTTTTGCCAGCCCCAAAAGCTATTCACAATCCAGAAACTGAAATCTGATGACAAATTTCTACGACAAGTACTAACACATATATATCCACATATTTTATCATAGCAGTCTGCTAACCCTGCATCGCCACATCAGCCACATGCAAAATAAAGTCTACACCCGCTTCTTCGTGACCACAGGGTGATAATCTACTGTAATGTAAATAACAACACCACCATTTTGAGTAGAAAAAAAAACATCTCTGGGGTCCATGAGCACAACCTGCTAAGTTAAGAAATAGAACAACACCCTTTTCCATTGTTGCATATTTTATGCTGTCCTGCTTGTACACATCCCAAATGACACCATGCCGCTTGACTGAATACATTTGACGACCAAGATATGGAGCAAAAATGGTGTCTGCATAATCTTGAAATGTCTGACCACTAGTAGGCTGACAACAACAGCACCATCTACTGTTAGTGCATCAATAACTGGGGCGTCCAGTTTGACTTAAAAATGTTCTTCAAGACAGGATACAAGATCAGACATTGTTCCCATACATAAATTACCACTTTGTTATCGAGACGGTGGAAACGCCGTGTTTTCATGGTCAAAGAAATTATTAAGGTTGACGTGCCGGACTTGGCAAGAAACATACAGCCTGGAAAAAAAGATAACATTCTTGTTTTTGGTAGATAATTTATGTTTCTCATTGAACAGCAGTTGCTTATATGAAATGTAGACATTTCATGAATATGCAAAAAAATTTACTACACCAGTGACTTAAAATCTCAGAGTGACTGACCAGAAAAGAAACATTAGATATATGTTTTCCTTGTGCGTTCGCCACACATCAAGAGTAGTTCAATGACCGTCTTCTGATGCACCAAATGCCTTCTCCATTATTAAGTACAACAATGCTGCTGTCACTTGTTGTCTTACCCACATGGGAAGCTCTAAGAAAGGTGGTCAGCTGTACAGGAGACGCCACATTGGCCTGCTCAAGAGCACTTGTCCAACCACTGTTCTCAAGCCAATCACCAAGGGTCTTGAGAACTACATTTTTACATGTACATGTAATCCACCTAACATCATTAAAAAGCAATTTTCGCACAAGTGGTATACCCATATTTATTACACATGTAAACATATGTTAAGCAATTGCAAAGCTAGACTTATCGCATGCAATGAATGGAGTTTGGCCGTAGAACTTTAAGCTAAAGTGTTATGTTTTGTTTACAATAGTCTTTGAATACTTAATCATGGAAACATATTCAGTTTGTTAGTTAAACAATGGAGGCAATGTAGAAATGTCAACTGGTTGTTCAGTGTAGATTTCTGAAAACTGCTTAGAGTGGTAAGCGGACCAAGACAGGTCAAGATCTTCAACGTGTGTATATACACTCAATCACACTTTTAACGCAACACTGATTTTTCACAATTTCTCAACTATTTATCAATAGATTTCGTCAAAATTTGGAATATAAATAAATTTGTAAAGGTCTCCTAGAATTTGTATTCTTATCGATTAAATGCACGATGAAAATAAATTAAAATAATAAATAACAGGTGCACCTGTCCTGTGACTGAGCGTCATGGATGAATGATTTCAGTGCACAAGTGTTAACAATGATTTTAAACAAAATATTCTTGAAACACAAATTAAAGGGACTATGTCAACGAAAAACTGGATTCCTATAGCCAATGATATTATATGATATAAATGCGCTTTACTAAGACATGTGCATTAAATAAATAAAACTGATATAATACACAATACGATATTTGATAAATACAAATTAGCAAAAACGCCTGAAAAAGAACACACGGGCATCGAACTCACGACTTAGGAGCCATACGAATAAATGACAGTAGACAGCGCTTTAACCAACTGCGCTATCATGCTTGGTAAGGAGTTGTTTGTAAACTGAACTTTTACAAAATACAATTCTGACGTCGAAATATAAACTGGAAAAGTGCCAAACAAACACAACCCAATTTATAAATTGATTTTTATCTCAGAATGCGTGCACTCTTTACCCATTATATATATCCTGTTTTAACCGTTATTATAAACCAGCATTTTTATATAAATTTCAATTTTTTTAAAGAAATTGCCCACCTCCCTTGAGGCCCTTTTCGATGAAATAGACCTTTTATTAACTTCTGAGAAGTAAGAATTATACGTGTTGTGTGAGAAGTTTGATTAGGTGTATTTTATATACAGCTATTAAAAAAAATGAAGATTTTTTTTACATCAGATTTATTAATCTTCTGCTATTGATATAAATGGCAAAACTATGACAAAGGGAGACAACTAATACTTAGTGTTTTAATGAGTTATGCTTTTTAAGGTATTTTTTCTATCGGCTATTCCATATTAAATACCTAAATATATTTTTGATAGTATTTGTTTAAAGGTTCCTGTTTTATTTATGGATATGACTATTATGATAAGAACAACTTTGACTTTTTACAGCTTTTAATGATAGATTTACCCACAAAATGACTTAAAAGATCAGCAGAAG
This sequence comes from Congeria kusceri, assembly GCA_027627225.1. Classification (NCBI taxonomy): domain Eukaryota; kingdom Metazoa; phylum Mollusca; class Bivalvia; order Myida; family Dreissenidae; genus Congeria; species Congeria kusceri. Next base: position 54,188,789 of record CM051034.1, read on the forward strand.
TTAAAAATAAATGATGTTTGTTATGAATATTAATATAAATAGGTTAACTATATTAAAATTAAACATGTTTGATAATATTTTCATCATTTTCACGTGCTTTATATAGATATCTTCCTTAATATTTCTTATTGATAAAAACTATGTATGTATATGGCGGCCATCTTGGATTTGTCGGCCATCTTGGATTTTTGGGATTGGGTCTCATGCTCATTTTTTTGTTGTTTTCCGTTTATGTGCAAACTCTGCCAAATATGGTGGTTTTCCCATTTTGTGAAGTATTTTGTGAAGAATTGATCCCACTAATGGCGATGTCCTATAACAAAAAAATCATGTTACTAAAATTGTAATTTTGTCAGGAGCTTATTAGAGTTTACGTACTTTAAATCAGTAGAAAATAATACTCCAATGGTCATATTCATACACCTAAATTGCATCTACCTTCTGACAAGGGAAAATTGAAACAAACGTTTCAGCGTATGTTTATTCTTGAATAAGATACACAACATGCAAACACCTACAATTACTGAACTATACGTGTAACAAATTCATAACTGTTATAGCTGTGATGTATGATATGCGTTGTAACACTAACAAGGTTTGTGTATTGTATAGCTTAGGTCTGAATATGTTATATTCAATCCCAAGCCTATATTCCATAACAACTAGAACTATCACTAAAGGTGATTAATACCCATACACACCGCGTTGGCACAGATGTAGAGCTATACACAGATGTAGAGCATTGACACAGATGTATAACTTGGACACAGAACAATGTATTGAATAACTGACAAAATGACCTGCATAAATGGGCTTGAAATGCAACATGAAGAGTACAAGGGGAAACGATTCACATATATTTGCCCTTGAAATCCGATCTTGACCTTTGACTGGTAAGCATAAAACATGTGCATGACACCTGTTTAGTCATGTCGAGTAACAATTTGAAGTAATATTAAAATCATTCCAGGCATTTAGAAGTTACTGAGAGGAACAAAATGAAAATATTAAACCTTTGACCTTAAATTGTGACCATGATCTTTGACCTACAAGCATGGGTCATGTACGCGACACTTCATCTGGTCATGACGAATAATTATTTAAAGTTATATTACAATTCTACTAGGCATTAATAATGAAGTTATGCAGCGGAAATGAAATACAAATATCTGACCTTGAATTGTTACCTTGGCCTATGATGGTCAAGCATGGGTCAAGTGCGCGACACATCGACTGGTCATAAGGAATAATAATCTGAAGGTATATTAAAATCATTCCATGCATTACGAAGTTATGAAGCAAAAGCGATATACAAGTATTTTACCTTTATTTAACCTTTGACCTTGAATTTTGACCTTGACCTTCAAAGGAAAATCATGGTTCAGGTATGCGACACATTGTCTGGTCATGGGGAAATAATAATCTGAAGTTATATTAATATCCTTCCATGCATAACGAAGTTATGAAGCGGAAACGAAATACAAGTATTTTACCTCTATTTGACCTCTGGCTTTGAATTGTGATCTTGACCTTAAAAGGACAAGCATGGGTCATGTACGCGACACATCACCTGGTCATGTGGAATAATTATTTGAAGTTATTCTACTAGGTATTTATAATGAAGTGATGGAGCGGAACCGAAATACGACATTTGACCTTGAATTGTGACCTTGACATTTGACGGACACGCATGGGTCATGTACGCGACACATCATCTGGTCATGAGCTATAATAATCTGAAGTTATATTAATAAACTTCTAGGTATTAGGAAGTAATGGAGCGGAAGAGAAATATTGGACGTACTGACGTACCAACCAATACGCGTGATTCTTATTTAGCCCCCACTTTTTCACAAAGGGGTATAACTATTTTAACTGTGACACTAAGTTGAGCAGCTTAAATGTATTTTATTTTGTAAATACTTTTATTTAACAACAAATCATCTCGTACGGTTTTTAGCCAGCAAACTAACCCCGTGAAGTAGTATACAATGTTTCCTTAAAAAGAAAAGAAATATAAATATACCCTCTACACCATGTTGTTTTAATAAGAGTAATAATAACAACTCGTATTTTAGCTTCATAATATATTAACCGACGAGTAGAACAAACGCAGGCGAATTTGTCAATCTAATTAAATTCCGATAATTTACCCTACGCATATGGATCTGAGAACGACCGATAGAAAGTGGTCTTCTAGTGACCTTTAAGCCTTGTTTTGATAGTGAAGGAAGAACATTTTTTACTTCGCAGTGCGGTAACTATCAAGTGGCATTTTCAAGATTCTGACTTCATTAAAGTGTATTGGGTATGTCTCCAGGTGTTAATTTGATTTTTAGTAATATAAAAGTTTTATGAAATATACTATTTACGTACGGTCTAAAGTTTCGACAATTTGCAACAAAGTGCTTGTGATTAAGCGAACATACTGATAAGCTGAGATAGTAATAACCGTTCGAGATATCAAATACAAATAGCAGCAGACTTTTAACACATTTTCTCTTGTACAGACCTGCAAGTGAGATAGTATGGACCTAAAATATTAATGAAAAAGCGTAGCAACACACCAACATATGCGTAACAACAATAAAATCCTATATTGTTTGTAGGGCATATACGTCTTCCGTAAAGGTACGACAGGCCCGATAATGCTTTGATACGCATTTTAACACACGAAAGTACAAACATCTGATGGTGGTTGACACTGTAAATCTGACTACTTTTATACCCTGTCAGTGGACTAAACATACACCTGTTGCCTAGGCTTAAGATAGATTTAAGACTCTTATAAACAAAATAATTATTATTATTTCATTACATACACTCAATGTAAAATAAATTAGGTGGATATACATTTACAACTATTAAAATAATTTAAACTGAACAACAGCATTTTAAAAGCAGTGTGCACCATGGCATAACCAATGTATGCGTTCAATAAAGTACAGTTTTCATAACAACATACTAAAAGCAGTGACAAGTAGGCTAGTGGAAAAAATAGCTTATCCTCCAGAATTACAAAATATGTAAGGGTTTCGTTTAAATAAAAAACAAACCGAAATACAAAATATTTAAGATTTTCGTTTAAATAAAAAATAAACCATCTGTACGAACTATGTTTCCTAGTAAATCTTATGTATAACAAACTAATATATTCTTTTAAATTAAAACTAACACAAGCTATATTTTATAGTAGATTACATTAAATATTTAAAACAAAAAGTGTTAAAATAAAACAAAAGCGTTTGCACATATAAACATGAGTCTGATTTATTAAAATAATATACATCTTAACGTACATCATCACAGATGTTGTGTTTTTTAATGCCATTAAGGAAGTTCATTTATTGCCAAGGCCAATCCCTACGACCTTTTAAAGTTTGGCTAGCGAGCCAGAGACTACACAGGTATAATGTATTTTTACAATTCTTTCAAAACAATAAACGCAATGATCCGACATATGTCCTCTATTGACCAACTGTTTCTTGTCGCAAACGCCTTATCGACTACTTATTATTCCTTCAGGAAATCGTTATTTCAATACAAAAAACATAACTGCTTTTTCTGTATGAAGAAAGTTATTTCTCTGTAGTATTATAAAAGATTTTTTAAATCTTATAACAGTGTCAAAAAGGTTCGTTTAAGTGTTACAACTATAAAGTAACTTTATACGTGCTTAAAAAATAACATTATATCACTATCAATAAAACAACATACTTGTTCTGCCACGTTCGTTCAACGTCAGTGAGTCGCAATTTTTCAAATGCTCTCAGCATGATTACATGCACCAAAGTTGTTGAGGCATTAAACAATTTAAGTTTTAATTCAATATAAATGACCCGCAGACACTTCAACAGACGACCATGACGTCCGTAATCTTGCCAATTTAAGTCTCAATTAGAAACACATCGACATCCACTACAAAATTATAGATATTATAAACAAACAGGCATACTAACAAAATAGCAAATAGTTTTACAAGTATAAAAATACATAATAGTTAAACACAATTATAAAAATAAATACTAATTACATAAAACATCAAAAGTAAACCGTATTCAAAGTACAACAATCATTTTGTTGCAGTCGTATGGAAACTGGAAAGTCAAATGCAGCTGATGTAAAGTTACATGTTATTGGACTTGAAGTTACCCAGTTAATATGCTTTTTGCCTTTCCACACCTTTCACCGATCGATTGGGTTAATAACATAGTTCAATAACATTCACTACGACAGTATAGCGCATTGTTAAACTATGTATCGTTACTGTCTCGATACTAGACGAGATGGTTCTAAAATAAACACAATTCCATTGTGACATTACTGAAATTTATTGATGCTTTACTGGCCCGTCAAGATCAAAATAATTGTGGTGAACTACACATTACATTGTATGCATGGCATTATGCTATAATCTATGACGGCGCCTTTTAATGTCTTAATGTGAATACACAGTTCCTTCCAGTTTTTCATTCCGATTGATGTCATCATGTGTAACTCCTTTGGCCTTCAACTCATCGGTCACCTTTTCCAGGTACGATGGATCAGGATAACCGAATCTGTAAAAAAACAAAACAAATTTAATGCATATTCAATTTTTCAATGTTTCATGTTTAACAATAACCTACATTAATATTTCGGCCGTAATAATACGAACAAACCATTAGAAAAACAACACAGAGTCCGACAGGGATAACCAGCGACTGATAAACACATATTATGTAATAATTAATAACGATATTGATATTAATAACTATATTGATAATAACACTCATTGCTTGTTTTTCGTTTTATTGTATCGGATTATTTGTATAACATACGGCATATTAGGTCGGTCGATCTGTCTTGTGATGGATGTCGTTCCATGTAATCACACCTTCCTCTCCCGTTGTCCGCGATCTTGTAAAGACGAGCTTTCGCTCAAAGGCAACCTTGAGCATTCTGCAAACATCGGCGCCCTCTTCATTGTCAGGAAGAAAGCCTCGTCGGGTAATACCTTTGTACAATTTACCAGGAGCTGGATGATTCGCCTGAAGAAAGATAAACACAATATGTATCTCACTGACTGTCTCGGGAAATGAATATATACATTAAATGCTTACTGGGTTAGTTGAACGTTACAACTAGTTACACTTTCATGTAGTAACAAATGGCATACATGCCACATTGAAGAAAAAGCTTAGCTATTGTTCTTACTAGGTACACATGCATATTACAGGGTTGTAAGTGCGTGAATATATGCAACATAAAGTGGCAAGAATCATTGTATCGCAACTATATATTGCAGGGCAATGACGAAGGTATTTCACATCAATATAGAAATCTGTTAAGAACAAGATAATTTCTTACTGTTTTCGAATTATTTTGCGTATAGCAACTGTTAACAGAAAAGGTAAACAAAGCCATTTTTGCGATTTTAGTGGGCTTAGAACCCACTCCAACAAACCCACGCACTAAACTAACCACTTTTCTTGTTCTATGCAACGCTTATCAATGACGAATGTGTCATTTTTAAACATACATGATGGCCAAGATGGCCCTAGGTCGCTCAAACGGGTGTAAAGCATCATAATTGCTTTTAAGAACATTGTTTGAGATTTAATATAGTCATATAAGGAAAACCGTCCCGCCCCCTGGCGGCCATTATTTTGAATGAATCAAAATGACATAAAGGAATATGGTAGAGGGTCACCCAAGGAACTTTTTTCTGTGGAATAATTTTGAAATCCAGCCAGTGGTTTCAGATAAGAATATTTTTTAAAGTTTTCAGTAAAGCCATATAAGGAAAACTGCCCCACCCCCTGGCGCCCATGTTTTTTTAAAATCAAAATGATTTCCAGCAATTCGGTAGACGGTCACCCAAGGAACATTTTCGTGAAATGATTTTGAAATCCAGCTAATAGTTTCAGACTAGAAGTTTTTTAAAGTGTTCAATATAGCCATATAATGAAAACTGCACCGACCCCTGGCAGCCATGTTTTTTAACAAATCAAAATGATTTCAAGGAATCTGTTAAAGGGTCACCCAAGAAACATTTCTGTGAAATTATTTCGAAATCCAGCCAGATGTTTCGGATTAGAAGATTTTTTAAGTTTTCAATATAGTTATATATAAAAAAACTGCCCCGCCCTCCCCCCCCCCCTAGCAGCCAGGTCAAAATGATTTCAAGTAATTTGGAACATTTCTTTGAAATTATTTTGAAATCCAGCCAGTGGTTTCAGACAAGAAGATTTTTAAAGTGTTCAAAATGGTATAAAAGGAAAACTGCCCCGCTCCCTGGCCGCCATGTTTGTTTACCAATCAAAATAATTTTAAGGAATTTAGTAGAGAGTCAACCAAGGAGTATTTCTGTGAAAACTATTTTCAAATCCAGCTAGTGGTTTCTGAAAAGATTTCTTTAAGTTTTCCAATTTTAAGCTTTTGGTTGCCATGGCAACCAGAGTTTTCAATATATTTTAATAAATTGAAAGAATTTGCTAAATGACCATCCCAGAAACATTCCTGTCAAGTTTTGTAAAAATCCGCCCAGTGGTTTCAGAGAAGAAGTTGTTTGAAGTAAAATGTTGACGACAGACGACGTACGACGGACACAGACTGACCATAATAGCTCACCCTTGAGCACTTTGTGCTCAGGTGAACTAATAAGAAAACACAAGTAAATGTAACGAAAGGCCAAGCTTAACATTAGGCAACAATTAAAAACATGACTAGAATGTTAAACATATTAAATGAATGAATGAAAACAAACAAGAACATTCAAGTGTCAACAAACCGTTTGAGTTCCGGGGTTAAAATTGTAGCAAATACAAATGCGCTCAACGTGTTCATAGCCAACACAATGCGACCAGCCTTCACGAGATATTGTCATCGAACCTGGCGGCTGGTCACCTGAAGTGTTTTTGAATACAATATTCATCCTACAAACAAGTATTCAAATGACACGTGAACTAATTTGCACATATGAACAAAGGTAATGCATAGAAATTGATACAAACATCATTGAATCATAAACCAACGGTAGCTTAGAAGAAAATCTTATAAATCATAGAAAAACTTTACATCACATGAACACGACAAGAAACATGAAAATTCCACAAAAAAACATTTTGATTAATGAAATGCATTAAAGACGGCACAAAAATAAAAGTAATGGTGACCTTGACTCCACCAACCCCATAATAATGCAATCCCAAGCGAGGTCTAGATATAAGGTACCTACATATGAAGTTTTATTAATCTATCTCAATGTCTTCGCAATGAGCGGTAACTGTCTAGTTTTAGTACTTGTTACCTTAACATTGACCCCACCCATCCCATATGTAATCCAACACGAGGTCTAGATAAAAGATATCTATGAATGAAATTTCATTAAAATATCTCAATGTGTTCAGAAGCTATTGAGCGGAAACTTTTTAATTTTTAGTAACAGTGACATTGACATTGACCCCACCTACCCTATACGCAATCCCAAGCGGGGTCTCAATATAAGGTATCTATGTATAAAGTTTCACCAAAATATCTCGAAGTTATTTAGCGGAAGCCGTTTTTCTCTTTTTGGTGACCCCACCCACCCCATACGCAATCCCAAGTTTCATTAAAATATCTCAATGTGTTCAGAAGCTATTGAGCGGAAACTTTTTACTTTTTAGTAACAGTGACCTTGACATTGACCCCACCTACCCTCTACGCAATTCCAAGCGGGGTCTCAATATAAGGCATCTATGTATAAAGTTTCACCAAAATATCTCGAAGTTATTTAGCGGAAGCCGTTTTTCTCTGTTTGGTGACCCCACCCACCCCATACGCAATCCCAAGTTTCATTAAAATATCTTAATGCGTTCTCAAGTTATTAAGTGGAAACTGTTTCTCTATCTTTAGTAACAGTGACCTTGACCCACCCACTCCATACGAAATGTCATGTAATGTCTCGATACAAAGTACCTATGTATTAAGTTTCATAAAAAGATCTAAATGCGTTCTCAAGTTATTGAGCGGAAACCGTTTTTCTATTATTAGTAACAGCGACCTTGATCTACACACCCCCCCCACCCACACACACACACACACAAACACACAACATATGCAATCCCAAATGAGGTCTCGATATAAGGCATAAATGTATTAAGTTTCATTAAAATATCTCAGTGCGTTCACAAGTTATTGAGCGGAAACCGTTTTTCAATTTTTAGTAATAGCGACCTTGACCCCACCAACCCCATATGCAATCCCAAGCGAGGTCTCGCTATATTGTATCTATGTAAGAAGTTTCATTACAATAGCTCAATCATTGCTCGAGTTAGAAAGCGAAAACGAAAAGTGCTTCGCCGAATCCCAACCACCCAATGACATACGCCAATCTAATAACCGAAATTTTTCTTTGAAAAATCTGGTGGTTAAAAACGTAAACGTCGATACCTTTTATTATTCCCAAGATCTGTCCACACGTGGAACACGCTTGTTTGACAGCCAACGATTGGTTAATGCAATCCGTACAGAAGATGTGACCGCAGGCAAGTTTCTTGGGATTGGTAAAGTCATCCATACAAATAACACATGTCCCTTGCTCTTTCAATTCTTGTTCTGAAACCTACGTCAAGTATAGAAATGATACATGTTGTCAAATTAACTTGTTTCGAGCTTCTACTTATCATGACTCGTATTCATCTAAATTGTTTTGGGCCGTTATAAATAAATGTTGCAAAAAATGTAAAAAAAAAAACGTCAAATACTAATTTTACATGGCAAAAAATGTGCACAACCATATCAAACACGGATCCAAAGAGTTTAGAGCACAATCGTGCTGATACATGTATAAACATTATTCTCCAGCAAAGTTGTAACGCAATTTATTTTTCAAAAATCAAATCAAACAATAGCTGCTTACCGATAATTAGTTAACAGTGGAAGATTTTACTGTCCGTTCAGTTGCTGTTATTTGTGGATAAATATATTTCAGTTAGATAAGTGTGTTTCATACATAGGTTTTGTGTTGATACCAAATGAGAAATTTTACATATTTGAATTTGAATTGTGTTTCGTCTCTGGAAATTTTGTTAAGCGGGACGCTTAAATCGGAGGCGTGACGAACTTACCCATGGATCCAATTGATCTATATTACACACAGTCACTGATTGCGCATAAGGGCTAATATTTATCAAAAAAAGTAATGTGTGGACAGTCGCATGCGTTAGGTAATAAAAACCGTGTTTAATACGCATGAATAGTAATTAGGTAGTTACGTCACCCGGATGTATGGGTAGTATAAAAGCGTGAGCGTTGGTAAATTCTAGCAGATCTGCTCTCGCTTTTGTCGAGTTAACATCGACAGTAATATATAAGGTAGATACAATTATATGATTGATTAAACACTAGGGACTTTAGGTGCTCTGAGGCTGGCCATCCTCTTCTTGCGACATATGGGCCATGTTAGCAGGATTCCTACCCCTCAATAACTCGGGTCGCTAGTAAATTGATAATATAAACGTTCCATATCTCCGTACCGAGACTCCAAGTCTCTTCATAGGTTCTATATCCAGGGTACGGAGTCATATAGGAATAAACACCATACTAGCCTGTGTACAGACCCGGAGTATTATATAGTGTTTCATAACGAAGACTCGGGCATTGTTCCAGACAACTCTCAGGATATCACAGCAGACCCGAAGTCATGTCCGGGGTCATTGTATAATAATAGTAGTTAATTCTATTTAATTTACTGTTCCATATCAATCATTTGTCAACAATAAGCTAATCATAAAGCAAGGTAGCTTGAGGAAAATTATATATACATATTAGTTATATTATTCGTTTTATTGTTAAATTGTGTGAGCCATACTTGCATACCCGAAGCTTTTGCGAAACGTTACAATACAACTAATAAGGATAATTGACGTCAAGAATTTAACATGAAGAAGGATAGTTAAATACATTAGGTTAACTAGGCTACTGGTGTTAAGAATTTGCTTTTCAAACATGATTTTGGAAATGTTTTGGTTATCCGAAGAAATTGATAATGTTAATGTTTTTCTAGAAACTTTTAACGAAAGAATACTTGATATTAAATATCAAAATTGGCATGACAGTTTAACTAAACTTGTTGTGATACATATAGGCAATTTAAGTCATTGATAAACCCAGACAATTACTTTATGTTAACATTCCTTTTTGTGATTGTAAAAGCTTTGCTAAATTTAGATGTTCTGACCATAAATGTGCCATAGACACCGGAAGACATGCAGGTATTTTTAGAGAAGAACGTTATTGTACATTTTGTCTAAAACAATTGCAAATAAGAATAGTAGAAACAGAATTTCATGTGTTTTTTTAGTTTTCAAAATATATTCAAAAACGTAATTTATATTTGTATTCATGGTTTTATGGCCAAAGTGATGTTGCTTCTTCTATAAATCTATGCAATCCACAAATGACAGAAACTAATGACATACATTTTTCAGTTAATAAAAACATAAATATCGTTTTACATGTTGATTGTGCAGGATTGTGAGACACAACCTTTCATTATATAGTTTGAGTGTATGTTGTATTTTGGGCCGGTGGCCTTTTTTTACATAATAAACGTTCTGTTCTGTTCTGCTCATGCAAGTATAGTGCTTTCATTGTTTCATTGTTTTGAAAAGCGAAATATTGAAGTCAGAGACAGTTGCTTTATGCGTATAACTGAAAACTGGGCGGGATTGGTGAAAATCTATTTTTAGAAGCGAAGAAACCAGTATTGGACATTTACTCAGGAACATGTATAAACAGTTACTCGTCACGCATGGCCGAACATACAATTCAACTCCTCGCCTAGTGACTTATTTACTCTGTTTAGTCATTAGGAACGGTAAATCTCTATAGTCTTGGGATAGTATTCTCTCCCTGGAATAATTGAAATACTCTGAAAACAGAAGGGATAGTAATGAACAAACGGCTGCATTCATAAACAAGTGAATGCACCGTAATAGACACTAGCTTGATCGACACTCCAGTCTTTAAGGAACTGGGCACAAAAAGAAAAAAAGAAAAGGAACCAAAATGAAGAAAGTGGAGTTTGAAACAAAGCAAAGATCAATGGCAGACTTTGTTCAAAATAAAAGTGAAAGCGCAAGCAATCATTCAGTTGAACAGACTCTACGCGAGATAAATGCAAAAACTGTCGAATGTTTTAACACGTGATCACTCTGTATTCATACGGAATATAATAAAAGATACCCTGGATGAACTCATGGAAAATCTACTGAGTACTGTGGTGAAACGCATTGAGATTTTAGAGAAAACCTGCTTTGAACAAAAAGAGACATTGAAAAGCTTAACAGCGTATTACAGAGCAAAAATATGAAGAAATTGAAAAACTAAACACTAAATTGAACCAACTCGAAGAATCATGACGCGAATTGACAAACAATCTTGAGCAGTATAGCAGGCCTAACAGCGTTCATATTACGGTATTACCGGCGATGACGAACACCAGACGTCTGCGTCAACATTAGAGAGCCTTACGTCTGTTATCAACTCTAAACTAATGTTTGCCATTGTATTTATATGTGAATATTTATAAGTAAAAAAGTAACATTTAAGCATTGTTAAATGCCTATTTAAACAAATAAATTAATGTTTTTAATCCACATATTAATAGTGCATCGCTGAAATATTTATTGTTGAAACTATTATGATCCATGCACATAATAATAAATAAATAAATATTTTACTGCATTTGTATGTGAAATATGCTGTTTTGTTACTTATTAAATTCAATGTTATTGAAATAAATTGTTTAAAGAGATATATGTCGTTTTTTTTTTTTATTGCATTCTTCATCAGGAATAATTATTAATGCATTACAGTAACAATTATAAGTGAAAATATAAGTTATATATAGTATAGTTATATATAGTATGCCACCCTAACGTATCTAACTAACAATTACGTGCTACGCCTAATTGGCTCCAAGTTTGCACATTTGGCGAAAGTGGTGACAACTTTTGTAAAGCCAGAGGGAAACCTGGATGCTAAACTAAAATTAACATAGATAAGTAAATAACTAAAATACCAGGATAATAAATGTTTTATATTTGCAAAAGCTATGTTTAGAATAAACTGGTAAAGAATTAGCAAAAGTACTGCCAAACAATGAATTTTGGTATCATGTATTTTCTTACTATGAAAACCTTTTATCAAAATTTCTTCTGTTCAAAATGTGTATTAAATATGCCTCTTTTTTATAATAATAACTGTAAGATTGGCAATAAGTATATTTTTATGAGAAAACGTTATGATAGAGGCATAATATATGTCAGAGATGTAAAAGACTCAACTTCTTTTTAAGTAAACAGGAAATTCATAATATTGTTGGAGAGAACATAAATGTTTTGCTATATCAGAGTCTTATTCTGTCAATTAAACCTTTTTTTAAAATCAATAACATTGTCTTCACATGCTATGATGTCAATTGTTGTACTGCAAGTTTGTCCTGGTATGCAATATATTTTTAATGATGAAAGAAATAAGAACTTCTTTTACAATTATTTAGTTAAAAAGAACAAAAGACCATTACCACCATGTGTAAAAATATTGAACAACATTCTGGATTTAAGAGATATAAAACGGGATAATATATTCAGTAATGTTTTACAATAACTAATGACTACTATATACAGTGGTTTCAAACAAGATTATTACACAGAATTCTTGGTACAAAGTCTGTATTATATAAAATGAATATTTTGCCAAATCATATTTTCTCCCTTTGTTGTACTGTTGAAGAAACAATTAATACCCATTTATTTTGGGATTGTAATTCCTTAAACATATTACTTTTTAAGGTAAGTTACTTTTTAAATGCATTTTATGAATGTAGCAATGTTTTTAACAAAATTAATTTGATTATTGGTACTGAACAAACAGCACATGTTCGTTTTGATATATTTTTTTTAATAAAAAGATATATATTTACATGTGTAAAATGAAGAAGAACATTCCAGATATTAAGGAACGGGAGTTTGCCTTACAGTTCACGCCTGATGTTCAATCTGTGAAGCATGATTTATCAAATAATGCAAGGAAATGGTCTGTTGTTAAGAACGTTTGTGAACTATGTTCTGTCTAGTACCATCTTAATAGTATAAATATCTGCTTACTTAGCCTAACAGTTAAAACAATAATAATAATAATATATGCAAAATATGCAACAACATAGACAATCTTAATAAAAATATATGTGGTATACTGAGATCAAAATATGATTTGTCAGGTAGAAATGTTGTTTCCTTTTTATGCCTTTTTTCTTTGTTGCCCACCTTTCCATATTGATGATGTCATGTCCATACATGCATTGCACAATTTGTCACACGCTTTCTAACTAATATATTAAGCATTATATGTTTATTCATATACAATATATTTAAGTTCTAATTTCGTACTGCTGATGTCATATAACGTGATAAACTTGAGTCCATATCTTATTTATGCTAAACATCTTTATATGTTATACTTAAGTTCACTCATATAAGTACTATGTACATATTTATATGGTTGATTTCAATTCCGTGACTGTTCTCGCATACTGCCGGTATTACATGACACTTATACATAATTATATATTCTCTTATTCATGCTATATATTGGTATTCGTTATATGCATCTCTATCCACATGATATTGTGCTATGAATATGTTGTCATATAATATGTACTGTGCTGTAATTTTTAATAAAATATGGTTGTGGAAAAAAACAAGACACTGTATATGAGCCATATTGTGTTTTCCTGCATTACGTTGTATGTTACAGCGAAAGAGCATTGTCAGATATCAAATGCCTTGCAGTATTTTAAATTATGTAGACTTAGGTGAACACAGGTATAGTTGTATTGTGTGTCATTAAAAAGAAATTATATTTAAAAAAAACACTTAATTCGCTGTTTACCTGGGTTTGTCCCTCTGTACATTCATCGCTGCCATCAGCCGTCACATGGATACTTCCTAATACAGATGCATCACTGAAAAGCATTTTTTCTAGGGCGTAGTTTGGCTTGAACGTGAATTGTTCAACATGAATTTTCTGACCTAAATTTCTTAGTTTTTATTTAATGGTTGGTGTTTCTTGTCTGAGCTTTTTTAGATAGATAAAAAGTCCACTGTGGTGTTTTTTCACTAATAATTCCTCGATATGCAATTTCCACTCACTAACGAATACCTTTACATCTTCACATTCAACTGCATATTTACGAAGTGCATTTGTATTCTGTTTAAACTTTACTGAACCTCCTTTTTCAGCTTCATTTTTCATGGAACCAAGTCGCTCAATAAGTTTAATAAAGTATGCCTCAATTTCCTTTATAAATTTTGAATTGCAAACATCATTCAAATTAACGTTTTGTGCCATGTCTGTTTCAGTTCTGGCTATTTCATCCGCTAATTCTCCTATAATAGACAAGCTTTCTGTGATATTTAGTTCGTCCAGTCTAACATCTAGAAGGTCTATGGTATCATTCATGCAATCTTTATAATTTAATCGTAGACAACGTCCACATATGGCAACACTGTGTTTTTCACAATAAAAACACGTTTTTTCAGATACATGAATCTTACATTTTTAATTATGTACATTTGTTTCTTCCTTGGCTTCATTTCGAAGTTGACTACATGCGATTTCTTCGTTGTTGCATGAGTACATATTATCAAAAGGGAAAACAACGTGGTCTGCAAATATTGGTATATTCTTATGATTCTTCAAACAGTTTGCACCTAGCTTGAAATTGCAGTTTTCACAAAACCCCATAACAGGTTCAGCACAACAGAACACGCATTTTGCGGAAGCGGCTGCCATATCCGTGTTAACTAAAACTAAAAATACAAGAAATAAAAATGGTAAGCATCAGTAATAGTGGTAGGCGTATGAAGCAAACCATTATTAACAATTAAACTCCCATCTCAATCAGAATTAATCCACTTGACTATCGAAAACATTTTTCTGGCATAAATGTTTCATTCTACTTTTTATTTTCACCGAACTTAATACTATTGCTGCAGTGTTTTTAAATGTATATATTTGCATAGGTTTGTTACTGCACCAAATTGCACGGCTCGGTTTCTCTCTCGAGTTAAACGTGTCTAGTAATTATCTTTTTAAAAAAATTCCAAACATGTCCATAGACATGTCTATTGTAAGATCTACATGTACTCAGCGTATCAAGAGGATTTAAAATAAAGGAATAATGAGACTCCAGAGACATCATCAGGAGAGAAACCCTTATAACCATCCGTTGGTCCTTAATTTAAGGTAAGTGACCTATATCCTACGCATTACAGGACATTACATACAACACAACACATAAACATGATTAAAACTGGGGTCACCGCCTTGGAACGGTCAATGCAAAGCATTGGGGGTTTAAACGGTTTAAGAGCATGCCGAGCCTCACACTTAGCCCAGCATTAATCACAAAACACACACTTGTAAATAAACTTTAACCTCATAGAGTTGCAATTTAAATTAAATAGTGAAAGAGAAAATAGTAATTAAATTGAATTACAATTTAATTACTCAATCGTTGAATGATCTCCAGAGCAACATAATTGCAACTTTCTGAAGCACGATAAAATGAAGTAAATACAATTATCAACTAAATCCCTTCTTGTTGACGAGATTTAAGTGTGCGTGCTGAAAATGACTTTCAATCAGCGAATGGTATGAGGTTTGAACAGTGTTGAAATAATTTTATGATGCTCAATTGTCATAAATTTGACGAAGCATGCCCACACGCGTCATTCACTAGGGATAATGAATGAATACTCATATATATACTATTACTTGCCTGATTTAGTGAATGCTGTACTACAGATCGCTGAGTAAGAAGAATATTAACTATAATCACATTTATATTATAAGTGATCCAAACACAAAATTTCATGCGGTTTAAATAATGTTTTCTCGCAAGGCCTTATATAGCTACACATGTGTATCCAGTTTTGAGATCAACATGTACTTTCGATTTTAAAACTAACTAAATTTGGCAATTAATTCATTATCTGTTGTTTATGACGTCACTAGCAGTGCGGTAATTTATACCTGCCTACAATAACTTTAGTTTTATTTCGCTATTGTTTGTTAATAATACTTACATGTACGTATCAAAAGGAAAATGATACGTGTCCTTTTTCTGAAAAAAAACACAACTTCACACAGCTCTGCGTTTATGTGTTCTACGCCTATCACATAAATAATGACGTACACAGAATGCGCAATTCCGTTTATAATGGCGGGACATTTAAACATAAATTAAGTAAACGATTATACAGTGCAATATGTGGACACCGAAAGGCATCACGTAATTATATAACATAAAGTATTCAGAGATCTATTTATTGTCCGTTAATTAACTTGTTTAATATGGTATAAAAAGGATAGTTCGATAGTTTCGACTCTGGTCGAAATTCCTTTTAAAAATTGCATCTTCTGAATATTGATGTGACACCGAATCACTTGGAATGCAAAATTATTTATAGACAGCATGTGCTTTGTCGAATTCATGAATGCCTGTGTTGGTGCTTTCATTTAAAGCAACAGTCCAGAAATGTGTAAATATAAATAAAACACTGCATAAATCGTTTCTTATGGCCATCTTACCGATCAAAATACAAACAAGAAATGACTTTAAAAAAGACAATCGGCGTTGAAATTAACAAATCAGACATCATTTAACTTTAAACATTATACAAAAGCCCAGGGAGCCGTTTCTTAGAAATACTTACGTTTAGAAACCATGCGTAAGTGCAAAACTTAAACGTAGTAGCGTTTCTATAAAATTCGTATACTTACGATCTTCTTATTTTTGCACGTAAATTTACGCTTGCTCTTAGGCTTGTGTAACTCAACATCTTCGTAAATATGGCGGCTTACATCCCGATGTTTCGCAGACGAGAGCGATTGCCGCGTATTTATCGCGAACGACTGCTGCCAATAAATGATCTTAGAGATACTGAAGTGATAGAAAGATATAGGCTTTCGCGTAAAGCTGTAATGTACATACATGATTTGATTAAAGACGATATTTTGCCCTATACTATGCGTAATCACGCTGTGGATCCTTTGACGAAGGTATTGTAAAGACATTCATGTCAATTATATCACATTATCTAGGATAAATCTACATAAATCTACACATATTTTTAGTTGTTTGAAACCTTCAAACTAAATCTATATTTAGAACTGTACTGTAGGGTATCGGAAATGCATACAAGCGGCAATAACAAAGTTGATAACAACAACATTGATGTGAATCAAATGTGGGATGTAATTTTACTGAAATATGAATTTTAGGCAAATTAAGCAGGTCTGATGCGATTGTTTTTATGATTTGTTCGAATTAAATACTGACAATTCATTCAACATTCCTTTTAACATGCTTACTTCCGACAGACGATTGCAAACGGTCTTGGAACTTGGAATTTGTTTGACAAATGTGACAGGAACTGAATCATTAACTGAACATGCTGGTGGGGGGAACGAACAGTTTCCAACACGAGTGTAAATGCAAACAGGTTAACTCATTTGTTTAATAATAGTTCATGGTATTATTGAGAGATATGTCAATAGTTTTATTTCCAAAGTTTATGTTATGGTTATCAATTTAGATGTTTGTATATATCGTTGTTGTGAAATAGGAATTTCCTACGTTATGACCTTGTTTATATAGCGAATGTTACGATTGAGTAATATCGCGAGCGCATCACGTGACACAGTTTGGCGGGAGATCTCCTTCTGTTGGGAATCCGTAGCGTTCAGACGTTCTAAGAGTTACAAAGTTATTTGCGGGGACTTAACGAGATGTTAATCTTACTTTATTGGCGACGAGGTTATTCGGAATTTAAATCAAGAAGATTTGTGTTACTTTTAACATTTAGGACATTTTTGCAAGTTTAATTTTTGAAACTTTCGTGAGTGAAATGTTTCGTTGGATTCCAAGGACACGTGGCTGGTCTTATCAGCTGTTAAACAAACATTTGTGTGACCTAGAAAGTGTGTACGTAGCTGTTTTCTGGGCTTTTTTGCTCGTCAACAGACAGACAGTGTGTGTTATTGTGTGTGATTCCGGGCTTCTTTGTTCGAATAACTGGGCATCAAGTCATTCACTGGACGTCTGCAGACTGCAGGACTGAGTTACTTCCGGTCAGACAGTTTCCAAAGACGGTAGCGGTTTCTACACAACGGACGGGTTTGCAAAGTTTGTTTGGTTTTTCCTGTACAGTATCGTTTGTACCATTCAATGTAAGGTTGGGGTTTGCGGGGAAGACAAAATTGGGGTCATTGGAAGGATTTTGACAGTGTCGGTGCGGTCATTGCATATTTACACTGGTCATGGTGATTCGCGGTTTTGGGGCGTGTTCACAACCTCAACACATTGAGTGGGGAGAAAGAGTGGTCTTGTGCGGATACTTACAGTGAAGTTTGCGCAAAAGTGTGGTGAAACCTTGGCGCAGTTTTCGTAAAGTGAAATTATTAATTTTACTTGTACGGTTAATATTATTTCTCAGTAAATGCAAAGTTTTGAGAATTTAATATTGTAATTGTCCGTCTGAAAACATCTGTACTTGTCATTGACGGACTGGACAGTGACATTCATTAGAGTGTGACGGTGTGTAATGCTTTGTACGACAAGTTTCAGGCGCTGTGTGAGGTAATCTGTTAATTGTTTACCTGTTCTGTTTGCTGCTTGCAATCAGGGTTTTTTCTGTGCATTGGGTACTTTAATGCACAGGGAGGGTCTAAACGCCCTTGTTAAGTAATTTTGGGTTTGGTGTAAGGCAAACCCAGGTTGCTTGTTCTGTTTGCGTGATTCGTCTCGCTTTCAGGGTTTAACGTGCATGATTGTTAATTTCTTCTTAATTTGATTGCACGGGTAAGATAATTTTAAGTTTTCAGGTCCGGAAAAGGTAAACCTGTTAACTTGTTCTGATTGTTTACTGTTGTAAGCAGTCAGGGTTTATTGTTGCACCTTGTTTGTTGATTTTGCACCAGTTTCTATGGTGGGCTATTGAGGTCCCGTGATCTTAGTTTTGTTGCCATACCAATAATTTGACCTTTTGGCCAGTTCTACGGTGGGCCATAGGGATAATATAGATTGTGCATGTTTGTATGGTGGGCTGTGATTGTCTTTTACATCGTGTACATTTCTATGGTGGGCCAATAGGGTACTATTGGGAATTCTATGGTGGGCCATAGGGGTTATATAGATTGTCTACATTTGTATGGTAGGCTGTAGGAGTCTAATACATTGTATGCAGTTCTATGGTGGGCTATTTGTGTCATTTGAATTAATTTGTATGGTGAGGCAGGGTGGCCATCGTGTGTAACAGTATTAAGTCATATTAATTACTGTTGGGTTATTAGGTGTGAACTTGGGGTGTAACAGTAAAGTGAAGGGTATTAACTGGGATTGATAATTTCATTGTTAATCTTATTTGATACCGGGATAATTCTAACATGTCGGTACGGGTCAACTTTGCTGATGTGGGAGAATTGATGACTTTGCCGGGGTTGTCTGAACCGGATGCACGGACTTTCGTGCGGTTACGGCAAAGACATGGGTCTGTCAACATGCATATGTTGAGTGAGGTACTGGGAAATCTTTCGGAGGAATTAATCGGTCGGATTGATTTCAGCCGGGAAGATGATGCTGATGGCGAAGGGGCCATGGCAGCTGAGCCTGAGGGGCTGGAGGATGTACATGGAGATGTACATGCTAAAAGTTTCAGGGAGGTGGACTTTACTTTGTCCCCTCCATCGCTGAAGCGGGAAAGCCCAGGTGAGCTGGAGGGCTCAGCGGTGTTGAAAAGTTTCGATTCGGTACACCTTACCGAACCGAGGGGTCCAGTTACTTCGGGACCCGTGAAGAAAGGGGCCACAACGGAACTGGAGGGTTCAGTGGCAACTTTGTCTGGTAGGCCTAAGGTGCCTAGAAGTACCCAGCAGGGTGATTTAAATGCTGAGCAGGTGGATAGTCTGCCGGAGCCGCCTGTGAAGACAGAGGCCAGGGCCAGAAGAGACAGTCGGGGCCCACATGCTGCTATGAAGCATGGTTCTGGCAGACGGGACCTGTCAGAAGAACGGGTACTTGTAGTATCCAGACGTCAGCAAGATCAGTCTGGCACAGCACCGTACCGTGAGCATGAACGGCGTCGTGATTCTGGGGACAGGGGCTATTCCCGGCGATCTTACCGTTCGCCATCCAGAAGGCGAGAGGATAGTCGAGGCTACTCTCCGCGGAGGCGGAGTAGTCCTGTTGTTCGTCACTACTCGAGAGAAAGGCGATCATACAGGTCTCCGTCCGGAAGGCGTGAGGAAAGAAGAGCGTACTCTCCGCAGAGGCGGAACAGTTCATATGATCGCTCTCCTGAGGACTACCGGAGGAGGTCTTCCGGTGGGGGACGTCGACATGGGCCGAGACACCGGGATAGTGACTGGGATCATTATCAACACCGGGATCATCGGAGTGGTCACCATCGCAGGTCCAAGTTTTATTATTCGGACAGTGACTCGGACTCTGATGGAGAATATAGTTCACGTCGGCGCACTGTAGAGAAGAGGGGGAACCCTGTTAAACTCCCCAAGAACTTAAAGTACGATGGGAAGTCCAATTGGCTTTCCTTCAAACAGAAGTTCGAAAGTTATCGGTCCGTGAATTCTTGGTCAGACAGCGAGTGCAGAGACTACCTCAATTGGTGTCTTGAAGGGAAGGCACTGGATTTTTTCACCATCACAACGCAGATGGGCGATATGTTTTCCTTCTCTGAAATCATGAGGAAAATGGAGGGTCGTATTGGTGCCAAAGAGCTGCCTGAAACAAGTAGAGCCAAGTTCCAGCAGGCAACCCAGAGTGCCGGAGAGTCCTTAGAGGATTGGGCTGACAGGGTATTGACCTTGGCAACGCCAGCGTTTCGCTACCTCCCAGAAAGGCACAGCATGCAGGAGGCAATCTCTAAGTTTTGCCAGGGCTGTGTGGACAAGGAGGCGGGGAAGCATGCCTGTTTTGAGCGTCCTCGTTCAATGCAGGAGGCCGTGGACTTATTAAGGCATCATCAGTATGTCACCCAGGCAGTTGATGGTACCAAGAAGTCCAAGTCACAGGCGATAAACGTGGTTTCTGGTGGAGATGATCGGATGGAACGGTTGGAGAAGATGGTGGAGTGTTTGACGTCGACAGTACAAACATTGTCACAGTCTAGGCGTTCGGGGTCTACCATAGTTTGTTACCACTGTGGTGAAAGTGGCCATTTCAAGAAGGATTGTAAGAAGTTCAAGAAGTTAAGAGAAGGGAAAGCAAAAAGTGAAGGAAAGTCGGGAAATGGCATGAGTCCTTTAAACTCCAAAGGGCAGACGGCAGTGGCCAACCCAGTCCGCCCAAGGAAGTAAACGGCCAACAGACCAAAGTACACTCTGTTTCAAGGGCTTATAGTTTTGACCAGAGTGCACAAGACAATGGTGATGTGAGTGTTTCTTCTCCAGTGCCGGTGGACAGTAATAAGGAAGAATCTCTTGATGAAGTGGCTTATTGCTCTTCTTGTGTACATTCAGTTCCTAGGGCTTGCAGTTCAGTTCTGGATGTCAAAGAGATGTCTTCAGAGGAAGCTGACGTAGTGTCAGCAGCAGCGCCAGTGAACAAGACAGTTTGTCCTGATTCAGTGACTTCTAGTCCTTCTCAGAAAAACATGGTCTCTGTTAATGTGGTTCGAGCTGGTTCTTCTTCAGTCTCCATGGAGGTGAAGGGCGTGCCCATAGTCGCGCGAATAGATTCTGGGGCTGAAATAAGTATCCTGTCGATGGCAGTGTATGAAAAGTTTGTGCGCAAACCTGGAAAAGTAAAAGATGTGAATATGAAGATGGCCGATGGTACTGTGTTGGCGGGCTTTATTGTTCACCCAGTTACCATGAAGATAGGCAGCCAAACTTTCAAAGAACGGTTGTATGTGGCACCAATCAGTGATGCGATGCTGTTGGGACATGACCTTCTTCGGCATTTGGGAGTGTTGTTAGATCTCAAATCTGACACACTTGTTATCAACAATGAACATGTTCCACTTAACACAAGTTACAAGGAAGGCCAACCAGTGGTTTCTAGAGTAACTATTGTAAAAAGGACAATAGTACCACCCAATTCTGTGGTTAGACTAAAGTGTGCCATGAGTGTTCAAATGAAGGACTATTTCGTTGAACCAAAGGAAGATATGAAGTTGGTCGTGCCTAGGGTAGTAAGGCATGGTGGTGATTGTCCTGTTGTGTGTTTTATAAACCCTACAGAGAACTACCATGTTTTGAAGAAAGGCTCCATCATGGGGAATGCATATTAGTGCTGCGAGGTTCTGGAGGATGATTCCATGTGTGAACATTCTTCCGATGTGAAGTGCTCTGCAGTGAGTGAAAGTGAACAGTGTCACAACCAGAGTGAAGGTGAAAAAGTGGAGGTGCCTAGCCATTTGCAGGAGGTGTACCAAAGGTCAATTGCTGGCTTGAATGAGGAACAGTGTCGAGAATTGGCGGAACTGTTGTGTGATTTCCAGGATGTGTTTGCCAAAGATGAATTTGATCTTGGAAATTTCAATGACATTGAACATTCCATTGATACCGGGAATGCCAAGCCAGTTAAGCAGAGGATTCGGAGGACTTTGCTTTGCTGGTGAAGAGGAAGCGCACCTGAAGAGAATGTTAGATGCTGGTGTGATACAGGAGTCCACAAGTGAATGGGCATCAGCACCAGTGTTGATACGGAAGCGCGATGGTACAGTTCGCTGGTGCATTGACTATCGTGCATTGAACAATGTGACCGTGAAAGACACTTTTCCACTGCCGTTAGTGGAAGATTGCTTGGATACGCTGTCAGGGCATGTCTGGTTTTCTAAACTTGATGCTAATTCAGCGTATTGGCAAGTGAAGGTCAATGAAGAAGACCGCAAGAAGACTGCTTTCATTACAAAGTACGGCCTTTTTGAAGACATGCGGATGGGTTTTGGACTGACAAATGCACCTGCTACGTTCAGTCGGGTTGTGAACCTGGTGTTGAGAGGGCTGACATGGAAGACAGTCTTGGCGTTTTTGGACGATATCCTGGTGATGGGAAGGTCGTTCAAGGACCATTTGAACAATTTGAGGGAATCGTTAAGTCGGTTCAGACGACATGGTTTGAAGCTCAAGCCTAAGAAGTGCCTGTTTTTCCAGCAAAAAGTAGAGTTTCTTGGAAGAATAGTGAGTGGCAACCAAATTGCCATGGCTTCAAAGGACACCATGACTGTGGAAGAGTGGCCAGTGCCAAAGTGTTCGAAAGATGTGCAGCGGTTTCTGGGCTTTGTGAACTATCACAGGTCGTTTGTGAAGGGGTTTGCCGATCTCGCAGTGCCGTTGTATGCATTGACTGGCAAGAACCAGTTCAGCTGGGGCGCTGAAGAACATAGAGCATTTGAAGCTTTGAGACGGGCTTTGGTTGAACCGCCGGTTCTTGCTCTCCCAAACAACAAGGATCCATTCATTTTGGATACAGACGCTTCAGATGTTGGCATTGGGGGTGTGCTGAGTCAAGTACAGGAGGGTCAAGATAAGGTTATTGCTTATAGCAGCTTCGCCTTGACACCAGAGCAAAGAAAGTACTGTACGACTCGGAAAGAATTGCTTGCAATTGTTCGTTTCACCATACAGTTCAAGTATTACCTATTGGGAAGACCGTTTACGGTGAGGACTGACCATTCCAGTTTAACATGGTTGTTACGCTTCAAGGATCCACAAGGACAGTTGGCGCGGTGGATGGAGGAACTGTCGCAATATCACATGGTGGTAAAGCACAGATCAGGGTCCAAGCATGGAAACGCTGATGGACTTTCACGTGTTCCGGACAGCTTGACGTTTTGTCCATCGTATGTGGCTGGAGTTAAGCCAGGTGACTTGCCTTGTGGGGGTTGTGATTTTTGCGTTCGGGCTGATAAACAGTGGAGCCAGTTCACAAATGAAGTCGATGAAGCGGTGGATCTGTCAGATGGGCGACAGCTGGAAGTTTCTCCAGAAGATGCTGTTTCTGTTGAAGACAAGTCCATTGCCATGACAGAAGACCGAGAGGTGAATACTGTGCAAGGGGAAACTGAAAGATGGACCTTGGGAGGGTTTCCTTTACTTCCCGAGATCAATGCGGCTTCAGGCGGGTTTCCTTTATCCCCTGAAGGCCGTGGATGTCCATTTATAATGGATGTCAACTTTGTCTGGGATCCCGGAGGGGAACAGACGGAAACAAGGCAACCAAAAAGTGATTGTCAGAGAGTAGAGCTTTCTGGTTCCGCTGGTCATACGTTAGGTTGCAGTGACGCCAGTTGTATGAGGGGGCTTTATTGTTCCGGACAACTGGGTCAAAACAGAGTGTCAACCATCAAAGTGGAGGGTCCAGCAGAAAGTGATCTTAGTTTTAGTGTTTCACTTGTGTGTGAAGAAGTCTGTGCGTGTTCTGTGTTTGTGTCGGATGTGACAGATAGTGACAAAATGCAGTGTTGGGGTTTTACCTATGAAGAGCTTGAAAAGGCACAAGAAGAAGATGATGATCTTAAGTTCCTTCGGGATTGGCTTAAGGAGGGCTTGGAGCCAGATGAGGGGCGGTTGTTTATTGCAAGTCCAGAGGTAAAGTTTTTCTGGATTAATAGAGAGTGCTTTAAACTGGTTGATGGAGTGATATTCAAGTTAAAGGAGGGCTCCGGTGATTTGGAATTGGTTATTCCGGGGAGCCTTAAAACTACTGTGATTGAACTTCATCATGATATCCCTTCATCGGGTCACCAAGGTGTTGCCAGGACAAAGGCAAAGTTAAAAGAGAAATTCTTTTGGTATCATCTTTCGAGGGACGTGCAAAACTATGTACTTACTTGTGACGTGTGTAACCGTAACAAGAAGAATAAGCTCTATGGTAGAGTGCCACTGACAGAATATCAAGCAGGTGCACCAATGGAACGTGAGCATATTGATTTTCTGGGACCATTGCCGAGAACTGCACAGGGAAATGAACATTGTTTGATGATGGTCGACCAGTTTACGAAGTGGGTGGAGTGTGTACCACTGCCTTCTCAAAAAGCAGAGGTAACCGCAAAAGCAGCAATCGACACGTTTTTCTCTCGGTTTGGATATCCGTTCCAAATGTTTTCGGATCAGGGCCGGAATTTCGAGAGTAACTTGTTCCAGGCTGTATGCAAGGCACTCCATATCCATAAGTCTCGGACGACGCCATACAGACCTTCTGCGAATGGGCAAGTTGAGCGTTTTAATAGAACTCTCATGGATGCAGTGCGGTGCTTCATAGGGAAAGCACATGACAAGTGGGATGAGAATATCCAGCAGATTGCAGGTGCAATCAGGGCTTCAGTCAATAGAAGTACTGGTTTTACTCCAAACATGTTAATGTTGGGGAGAGAAGTGAATACCCCTGCCCAATTGATGTTTCCGAACAAGGCCGAAAAGTGTGGAGACAATGAAGACTATGTTTCGAATCTGGTGGAAAAGATTCAGAAAGCACACGAGGCCGCTAGGGGCACTTTGAAGACTTCTATGAAGCGCATGAAGCGGAATTATGATCTCCGGGTGCTGCAAAGGCCGTATGCAGAAGGTGATGTGGTGTATTTACTGGATACTGCGGTACTGAAAGGCAAATGTCGAAAGTTGTGTTCGCCATGGAAAGGGCCGGCAGTGATTATCAAGAAGCTGTCAGCGTATCTTTATCGTGTGAAGACCAGAAATTCGGTGCTGGTGGTGAACCACGATAGGATGATGCCATGCAGGGATCGCAAGTTGCCTGCTGGGTTACTCAGGAGAAGGGTCGAGTTTCAGATGTGAATTCAACCCCTGAGGGTGCTGATGAAGATCTTCATTGTCTGTGTCGTGGGCCATGGGGCGGACGGTTTATGATCCAGTGTGATTTCTGTGATACCTGGTACCATGGATCGTGTGTAAATGTGTCACCGACTGACGCACTGGACATAGACAAGTACAGATGTACCGTGTGTAAGGGGGATAAATAATTGTATTATTTTCCTCTGTTTTAGGAATGGCCGAAGCCGATAAGGTGGCGAAGGATGTTCGGGAACTCCTAGCGGAAGGCAGGCTCCATCCAAATTCCGACCGGTTTGCCAAGGAGTTGGTGGTTTTGGCGGAATCGGAGCGATTTCTGGCGCAGGAGTTGCTCTTGGAAATGGTGGCATTGGCCAAGAGAAAGATACAAGATAAGGCTTCAACCAATAGGGTGAAGCAGACCAGTAAGAATTGGTTGAGAAAGTTGCCTTCTAGCCTGGATCTCTACCAAGCTTACTCGAGACCGTGGATATGTGACAATGTGTGGACATTGCCACAGCGGAAAGCTCCAAAAGATCAGGGGAGCTATGACCCGAGCAAAAGCACCCGGGATATCAGGTTGGACCAGGAGATGGTCGGAGAGGAGGATGCGGAACTGGACGAAGAACGTTTGTTGGCGTCCGGGACCGAGGAGGAGATGGATTTGGGCTTAGATCCAGGCAAGCTGCTGGAGAGTCCGGTGTCTTCCTTGTCAGGAAAAGAGCGGTCCGAGGAAAGTCCAGGGAGGCTGTATCCGGGAGGTGTGGGTCGAGGGTTGTTGAGGCCTATTTGCCCAACAACCGGTAAACCGATCGGTTCAGGAGCAATGTCGCTCTTGAGAGGAGGCAAGACCGTTGGTCTGCAATCAGTTAGGGCTTCTTTGCTCACTGAAAGCAGTCAACCTGATATGTCCGGGGTAGCAAGGCCGGGGAAATCTGTTGGGGCTGCTTTGCTCACAGATTTGGAAAGACCTGCCACAGGTAGGCTGGATTTACCTTGTCCGCCTACGGAGCAGAAAAAGCGGCCAAAGAAATCCATGGTCACACCATCTGGAGGTTTGGTTTCCCGGAAGGTGGATAGGCAGGAAGGTGACCTGCTTATCACAGTGCCGGGAAAACGTAGAAAGGTGGAAGGCGATGCTCCTGGAAAGTCAGCTACAACGCATGCTCTCCGGAGATCGAATAGACCTTGTGCGGTGCCAGGGTGCGTGGAGCCAACAGGCTATTTGAAGAAGCATGCATTTCTGCACCACATCCCGTCAATTTTTGACGAAAGGCTTCCTGCATCAGAAGACGTCATAGTGCGGGGACGTGTCTGGGCAGGTGGCCACGTGGTTTTTGGGCAGGGTTGCCACTCTGGATGAGTTGGTGGTCCATGCAGAAGGTTCTGGATGGCACAGAGAATTCAGAGATCTCGGCATCTCAAACGCAAGCCATGGAAAGTGTGTGTGCGTTCCTGCAGGTCACAGTACCTTCAGTGTTTGAATTGGCTCCCCCAAAAAGTCCAGGAGCTCTGGTGCATTGGAAGGCGCTGTTGCTGATGGCCGCTTCGCTGCAGGAAGACGAGCGAAGTTATTGGAGGAACACTTTTAGTGCTCCGGAAGAGTTCAGGGTGAAGGGAGCGGAGGCTCCAGAGGCGGTTGGGCCTGATGCAGTGGATAGCCACTTCCATCCTGACAGGTTAGCAAGAAGGATCGGTCTAAGGACCGGCGGCCCTATTTCGGATGTCCTGGAAGCCGGGCCGGTGGAGGCTGAACAGAGAGTCTCTATGAAGGGCGCC
This sequence comes from Congeria kusceri, assembly GCA_027627225.1. Lineage (NCBI taxonomy): Eukaryota > Metazoa > Mollusca > Bivalvia > Myida > Dreissenidae > Congeria > Congeria kusceri. Next base: position 54,216,410 of record CM051034.1, read on the forward strand.
GTGGCGGTGTTCTGTGATCCTGCTACGTTCCCTTCAGTAACCTATCTTGCTGGATTGCCGTCTTCCATTGGCGTTGCCGTAGGGATTCACCCTCGACTGGCCAATCAGCCGAAAAAGACACTGGATGATTGGATTGGTCACTTTAAACATCTGGTAGGAAAGGAGCGAGTGGTTGGGTTCGGAGAAATTGGGCTGGACCTGACTGAGCCGGAGAGGGATTGGCACCATCAGTTCCGGTTGGTTGACCGGTTGTTGCCATCCTTGAAAGAACGGCATGTGCTTGTTATTCATTGTCGTGGCAAGCAGGGGGATAACAGCACAGCAGCATTCATGTTGCTGTTGCATCGCATGAAGTCAGTGCCTCGCACTCAGCGAATCCATCTGCACTGTTTTACCGGTGATGGTTATGTCGTGGAGAAGTGGCTGGAGGTCTTTCCTGAGACGCACTTTGGTTTTACCAATGCAGTCGAACGGTTTGACAGGTCCCAGCAGGATGCTTTGAGAAGCATTCACGAAGGTCGTCTGTTGTTGGAGTCGGATGCGCCCTATTTCCCTCTGCCAGGCAACAAATGGTCCTCGCCGAACCAGATACATCGAGCGGCCAGGCTGGTGGCTGAATGTCGAAACGTGTCTGTGGAAGCAGTGTTGGCATCCACCACAGAAAATGCCAGGAGGCTGTATGGACTGTGGGCTTAACATTGTTCCAGTTCCATCAATAAGTTGTTCGGGCTTGTAGTTCAACAACTGGAGTCCTTGTTTTTGATGACTAAACGACCAGTTAAAGACTTGTGTGGGCTTCTTTGCTCCATAAGGATAGTGATCAAGTATAAATCATTAGGGCTTTTTTGCTCAATGATTAGATAAATCATCCAGTTGGTACGGAAGGATTTGTTGGGCTTATTGTTCACAAATCATCCAGCTTATGAGAAGAATTTGTTGGGCTTTGTTGCTCACAAAGGAAACGCTGATTCCAGAGGAAGATTGAGATTTTGTTGGGCTTGTAGCTCAACAAAGTATGGCAAGGCTGTGAGAAGTACGTGTATGTGGGGGTTGGGGGTCCAATTGCATCTTTCCCACCTCTGGCTGGAAACCTTTCAGTTAAAGTGGGGAGGAGTGTTGTGAAATAGGAATTTCCTACGTTATGACCTTGTTTATATAGCGAATGTTACGATTGAGTAATATCGCGAGCGCATCACGTGACACAGTTTGGCGGGAGATCTCCTTCTGTTGGGAATCCGTAGCGTTCAGACGTTCTAAGAGTTACAAAGTTATTTGCGGGGACTTAACGAGATGTTAATCTTACTTTATCGTGATACGGGTGTTGGTGACACTGAGATACCTTGCCAAAGGTGATTTCTACAGCGAAGTAGGTGATCTCAACGGAATCAGCAGAAGTTCAGTATCACTATCTATTTCTGTGGTATGAACATGAGTAACAAAATGTCTTCAATGACATCCATAAAAAACATTTATACTATATTAACTTCTGCACCAGTTTAGTTAGTGGATGTCATGCATTCGAGTCTGCGACAAACAAATTATGCAACTGACTGAATGTAATCAACGCATTTAAATAAAATGGCTTGTCAATTTACTATTTCATGTATCAAAACGTAACATGTTCTGATAGATAAGTATCTTGTTGAAAAATAAATGTGACCCCTACAGCACCTGTAACTTGCTCTTATTACTTCATCTTTCAAGTTGTGGCAAGACCACGTTATTTATTTTATTTTTATATATCAAATGACAAACTTTTTTATGCTGCTAAAAATAAAGATTCGGATTACATAAATTGAAGCATAATGGAATGTTAAAAACCAAATCAATGTTACCAACTATTTATAAAAATATAGAAACGGTCGGAGTATCGGCCACACACTTGTAGTATATCTAGTGTATATCTACAAAATATGACTACAATTTCCTAAAAATAGAGGATATTTGTTTGTTTTCGGTGTGATAATTGCATATATTTTATTCTTGAATATACTTTCATTGAAGGTGGTAGCTGCTCTTGATAGGAAATTGAATACCATGCACTTTCCTACAACAGAAGAAGCACTCAGAAATGTAACAGCTGGATTCTACAAAATTGGGAAAATTCCCAATGTTGTAGGAGCAGTTGATGGGACTCTAGTTCCAATAAACGCCCCGAGTGAGGATGAGGAGACGTATGTGTGCAGGAAGGAGTACCATGCCCTCAACGTACAAGCTGTGGTGAACCATCAAATGAGGTAAGAAACACACAACAAGATTATTCCAGTGTTTAAAACACGAGCTTCATCGATACAAATTTAATATAATGTTTAATGTGTTCACTGTGAAACAAAATCATAATTTTAAAATTCATGTTAAAAAATTTAATTTTGAAAAAAATAGTTTAGTATTAAGTTTAAAACTATAATCGCCACTGTCGTGGAATAAATATCCCCCGAATGCCCCTTGTCACAAGGGGATATTGATACGAGCAACATGCAGTTTTGAACTGTTAACAATATTTTAATTCAAATGGATAAAGAACTCGAAAAAGGGGAATAACTCTGTAAATAATGCAGCTAGAGGTATATTTCTTGTGCACTTCACTCCACCTAAAAACCATCTATCAATGTATGAAGTATAAAGTTGATAGGGTTTTATAGCTTAAAATGTATGCTTCGGCCAATAAAACCTGACACACAGACGGACATGCAGTTAAGCGGAGTCCAGTATACCCCTCTTACATATGTGTTGTGCACGGGGTATAATTAAAATTATATAGTTTTATCAGTACTTAATGCACATTGCGCCTCAAATTCATATTTCAGATTCACAGATGTCGTCGCCCAGTGGCTAGGATCAGTACATGATAGTACAATACTCGAGAACTGTGCCTTGAAACAATGGCTGGCAAGCACCAACAACAACTGGCTGCTGGGTGACAGTGGATATGATTTAAAACCATATCTCCTTACACCTGTTGGCCTGCCAAGAACACCCTCAGAGGTCAGCTACAACCATGCCCACATAAAAACAAGGCCGCTGGTTGAGAAGGTCTTTGGAATTTTGAAATCAAGGTTCAGGCAAGTGCACTTAGTTTACACCAATGCAATAAAAATACTATTTATTGAATCAATACCTGTAAAACATCAATTATGTGATTTTTTGTCCATTGTTAAAATCTAAAATTTATCCATTTTTTATATATAGAATTTTTCAGTTTGATGTATATATAATACTTTATATAATTGCACCATGTCTGTTGTGTTGTTAAATTAATACATGTATTATGGTTTTCAACTTGCGTTTTGGATAACGGGGAAAATATTGTAATGGTATATATCAATAAAAATGTAAAACTGTAAGTAACAATGCTGATTGTCTTTGTAGATGTTTGCACAAAAGTAGAGGCTGCCTCCCTTTCCATCCAACCAAACAGCCAGAGTTGTTAGTGTGTGCATGAACTGCACAATTTGTGCCAAGACATGAATGTGCCAGTGCTGGCCATCCTGGATGAGGAAGAAAATGATGAACAAGCATTTGAGGGACCCATAAATGCAAATGGCTTACAAACGCGACCAAGTGTCATTAATTTGTTCTAGTTGTCTAAAATTAAAAGAATAATATGATAACATTACATCAAACTCAGGTGTAAATTGCACATAAAATACGCTGTTTAAATGATCTTAAAGGGACTATGTTTACATAAAGGGATCTTTAGCAAATTTAATTTTTTCACGTTTTACTAATTAGCAATACCAAGGTACATACAACAAATAAAGTATTAATTTTTCACTACATTATCAGAAGTGTGATACAAACAAAAACATTTACTTATGCAATAAAAACAAAAGCATTTACTTATGAAATTGTTGCATATCTGTATAATCACTATTTCAAGTGATAACTTTACTTTACTTTTTAAATATATAAAACATCGAATATTATATGATTAATGTCAAAACTAACATTTAAACTTCGTAACAGTTTGCCTTTCACAGTATTTATTGTTCTGGGACACACGTTGGCACAGTATTGACACTACTGATAGAATTGAGGAAGCTGTTAATCCTGTGCAACTCGTCTCTGATATCTTAAATGCCAGCATAATCTTACATGTTACACCTCTTTTGCTTTTACTGCTTGCTGTTGAATTTCTTGCATTTTTTCTGACTGCAAGGGAATTGTATACAATTAATGGTTTTGATTCATGCATATTGGTCAGTAATATGTCACAAATCAAAGTAATGTGTGTTATAAATACACCAGTAATGCTGTGTTTGGTAGCGGGTATCAACAGTATGCAGGGCTCACCCTGGCTTGAAATTTTCTTTAGCCAGTTACCATTTGATATTGATTTCTACTCATTTGAGGCATTTTACAGGGGTTTTATGAAAAAAAGTTGTAGCCAATTGAAAATTTCGTTTGCCAAATAATGAAATGTGTAGCCATTGGCTAATTTGGATAATGGCAGTGTGAGCCCTGGTATGCAGGTTGTATCTAAATTGAAAGCCAACATGTCAATATCTTGAAATATTTAACTGTAATTTATTAGTTATCATTAATTCAACAGATTTGAGTAAATGTTATGCAAACGTCTGTTTCATGCTACATATCAAACTATGCATTTACCTTTGCCTGTTGCATGTTCTTTTTCAGTTTCTGGGGCCTGCCTTTTTTCAATGGACTGACGTCATTTGTTGATTCTGTTATTAATGACATATACAATATAAATATAAAGTTTTGCAAAAATAATTTGTATAATTTTAACTTATGTGTATCATTAACATAACATTAAAAATCACCACTATGATCAATTCAGAATTTTGTTTTCATTTGAATCACACACATAGCGGCCGAGTGGTTAAATGCACGAAATGTTTTATCCTGGCGGTCATATGTTTGAGTCACAGCGAAGGCATTTTTTTAATGTTTCACTCTCTCTATATATATATTTGTTTGTATTAGTCCAGCTGCTTTTCTTTTTTTTTTGTAATTTAGACATTAAATTTCTTTTTCGAGGAAACACAAATATGTAAACAAATGTAGTAAAGTAAAAATGCTTACCAACATGCACTGTACCGATGAATTGTGATGTGCAGGTGTTTGCAGATTTGGTGTTTGTACATTGTGGTGCTGTAAAAAGTGTAAGAAAACAATTGTATTTATGTTTTGGAGGAATTTAAACAAACAAAAAAACAATTATAACTTACTACCAATACACATTTTACTTTGGATATGGTCAACATTTGCAAATATCACATTATTATTCTTCTCTCTTCTCACTCTCTTCACTAATCTGCTATGTTTGCCTGCTAACTTGAGAATGGAAATTAAAAAGCAAGCATGTACTATTAAAGAGTAACAACATAATAGGAAAGTATATTAGTTAGAGTGACATTAACCTATAGGTAATTACAGTTACCTTCAAAGATTTCATGTACTACAGCACTACTCGTCTGAACTGAAACTGTGTTTAATTTTCACTCAATAATGTGAAACAAGACATCCAACTTAGGTGTAACAACTTACTTGGATAACGAACATTATCAGTCTGCACTTTTGGATTAAGGCCTTGTAATGTATTTATTTAATAAAAAAGCTTAGGGCAAATTTTTATGACTTCATAATTGTTTTGTCCTCAATTGCACATTTTAATGATCAACATAATATATATATTTTACATTCATTTTAATAGTATTTGTTTCACCTTTTTGTTTTCCTAATTGTTACTTGAATTTATTTTACCTTTGAAGTTGTCTACACCTTGGAATCCTTCCACTGACACTTTAGGCAGTGCACTCAGTAACTAAAATGTTGATATGAAGTTTGTGATATCATACTTCCAAGTGTAAAGTGGAATACAATATGTTCGCATAAAAATAACATACATTCAAATTAAAACATTTAATAAAAGTACCATCTAATATGAAATAATGTATCCTGTGCATGCATTCAGACAACGCAAAACCTGTCAGATATATCCGACAAAAATGTTGATAACCAAAATGTATAACACATATTATACATAGTTTATTTTATTTTGATTATTGTGTTAATTATTGCTTTATCATAAAGTTGCAATTGTCCTGCATGTGTCATGGTATATCAAATAATTCAATAACAATGAATAATTTGTCAATGTAAATCTACAACTATATAATGTTTTGTATATGATAGGGTATATATGTTACATATCATGGTGCCTGATTTAGAGGTTTGGTTCAGTCTGAAGATTTTATTATCTTCAAATGAGCAATGTGTACCTTTTCCTGCCAATCTTTAAGAACAACACGAGATTTTCCTTGGCCAGTGCAACCCGCACACTCTCCCGTTCCTTCTTCCTAACATCTGTCTTGATATCTGACAGCTTCTTCTTTACCTCATCAACTGTGCGGCTAGTCAGCGACTGGCTATTGATGCTGTAAGAATGTAAAAAAGCAAGTCTATATTGCAGTATAAACTTAATTAGGTTGTTGTACGTTTGACATGATAACAATTGCATTGGCAATTTGATTTCATCACTCAGGCGTTGTCTGATTGGGCATTTTCAGGGTAGAGCTAGATGTTGTTTTGTTTTTGTTTATTTATTTATTTTTTACGACGTGTAACAATCATAGTTAGGGTCGAGTTAATAAAAAGTCAAATAAATTGCATGCTATTGTAGAATAATATTTGCAACATGTAAACAACACAGAGTTGTTGACTTTGGGGAAATGTCTAGATCTAGCTAAGTAGCTGCTGAAAAATTTACCTATCGGTAATCTGGGCATAGGTGTCAATCTTGTCTCTGTTTGTTAGCGGGGTCGAAAATTTTCCGTCTAAAATAGTTCTATTGTCGCAAAAGGCGTCCACGCGTACTTGTATTTCTTGCGCCGACCAGTTATCTTTTCGCTTTTTCACAGTTTCCATTTTGCTTATGTTTTTTGTAAGCTAAAACGAAGTTTTGCAGACGATAATTATTTTGTGCTCTCTGTTAGGTCCGCGCTTTACCAGACTCCATTTTAGAGAGTATTCGAACATAGCAACTAAGTTCGGTTTATAGAAACGCACTTACGCATCGATAAAATGTTCGTAACTTTATACTTACGTTAATTTTGTTCGTAAACTTACAGCAATATCCAGGGAACATTCATCGCATTAAAAATAATTATGACTTTATTTTTTATAACACAAACATACAATTTAATTAAAAAGGGCATGTATTTTAAATGCCATAATATAACCAAAACATTGTATATACATAACAATTTGTAATATACGATGGAAACACATATTTTTTTACATACATGACATAATGTGCGGACAAAAACCGCCAATACACCGTATACGCATAACAATTTGTAATAAACAATGAAAACATGAGTTATGCCATTAATAACCGAAAATGACAAAATAGGCGGATAAATGCGCCATATGTATATATAATATATTATGCAATGAAATATCAAGTATGCAATAATAGCATGAATTAATTGGCATCCGCCTGCACCAACTATAATGTAAACAATGAGTTCTAAGTAGTCTGATTGGCAAACTAACATCACGTAATAAAACACTTGTATACGATTGGGTAATAATTAATGCGCTAAGGTTAACTTGCACTAAACAATTCACGTGAACAATGGCATAAACAATTATATGTTCATTAAATAGTATTTATGTAGTGTCCCCGGGAAGTCTAAGGAGCGGTCGAACTCGAATGGCATTGAAAGAAAAACAACAAATGGGTTGTGATCGAAAAGGGCATTTATTTAAAATACCATAAAATTCCCAATACATTTTATATACTGGTACATACCAATTTATAATATGCAATGAAAGCTTAAGTTTTTCCATAAATGAATAATGGGCGGACAAAAACCGCCACAATTGCAAAATGGTGAGGCATCCGCCTGCACCAAATATAATGTAAACAACGAGTTCTACATATTCTGTTTGGCAGACTAACATCACGTTATAAAACACACGTTGTATACGGTTGAGTAATGACTACTGAGCTAAGGTAAACTTGCATTAAACAATTTACGTGAACAGTGACATAGACATTTTATGTATTCATAAAATATTATTAATATATTGCGATTTAAAATTATATTCGGTATGAACATGATGTATCAATGATTTTTGTGTATAATTAGTAATGCAAATAATGTGTTCGTGCTACAAATGAAGTTAACGTGACATGAATAACATTCCGAGGTATTCTGAGATATCTTTCACCATATTTATTTATAGACAGATGTAACATATTATTATATTATAAAGCATCTACTGGAGAAGCTGACAGAAATGTGAAATTCTAAATAGTTCTTTATAAAACGTAACCGCAGTTCACATTCAAGTTAACATGCGCAGTAAGTTTATATATATGAATTCCCCATTTATTGAAACATTCCGGCGGCATCTGATTCTTTAAAAGCTAATTCATGCAGCTATACACCGGATGTAAATGCGCGCTTTTTTTAGAAATGATCTGGAATGTGTTAAATCGGAGATATTAAGCTCTGTGCTACTTTTGTTGATAAATCCTGGCTATTTTTGTCAAATGTAGATTGTAATCAGTTACACACGCTCCCTCCATGAAGTTTAGTCTGAGTAGGTATGTATAGAAGCTGTCTGTCCACCACAAAGCTTGTCCGCTCCGTACCTGTTTAACCGCTTTAAAAAAGGTATTGAAGGAAATAGATTGACAGTGGTGTGTTTCAATCGATAACCTTCGCCTTTATATCGTATTTCGTGTAATTTGCAAATAACTTATTGTTTTCATTTAATACATTGCTTAGTAAATACATGATTTATACGCGAAATGTACTTTCAACAAACCTAGCTTAGACTCTAAAAGGGCATTTTGACTAAGATAGTCTACACATTAATGCCTCCCGTGTTGAACATACTTAAACTCCTTGCAGTGGTTACTTCCCCATCGCTACTCATCAGTAATACCACTGCCAACACGAGTTAAAAGCTTACAGATTTGGAAGTTTTCAGAAGAGACAATTATCACTATGAGGATATTGAATATTTATTATGTACACAATTGTATTATTATTATTATTTGTTATAACGATGACACATACATGTTGCATTATTGACCCATGTATCCATATATATTAAGAGTTAAAATGAAAAACAAAAAATAAATAAGTAAATATAACAACGCAAGGATTTTACGTTGTCCAAGTTTTTATCATGTGCTTGTCCACGATTTTATTTCGCGCCGATTGTTCGCCTATGGTCACGTGGAAATTCATGCCGGCAGTAATTTAAACGAGCTATGCTCTGACTTCGTTAAATCTCTGCTCGGAGGTTGGAACGCACAATGATACATGGGGGCATTTTTCAATCGCTATTTATAGCCCGTGCCGTTAGGCTTAACAAAATAGTTATTTCCGTCTGGGAACGAATGTAATGTTCTGCTCATGACAAACAATAATATATTTTGTTCATACTTATGCTCATTTCCAGAGCGTATGTAAAGGATATGTTTATAACACTATTTTAACTGCTTATGTAAACAATTCTGTAAATTTTAATGCCAAAAATTATACAACAAGTTTTTGCTAGATATTAAATCAGTCTTGTCAGTCGCGTTCCCTACAATTCTCCCGATCAAGAAAATTTGCCCAATAGAATAATGATGTTCAATTTAACCGCTGCATAATTAAGTAATTTCTAGTTTCCCAAAATATTGATAGATTTACAAAAAAAAATTACGTCAAAAGTGACCTTAGACATTTACGACGAAAAACCTCATTGCAAGCGGTGCAATAAAAACGTCATGGTAACTTTTAATCGTCTATTTTCTTATCCGATAAAAGGGATGCCTCTGGAGTAAACTAGCATTTACATTTATGAATAAACTGTTCGTACCAAGCGTTTTCGAACATAGAATTTATAAAATGCGTTTCGAAAATAAGAAACAGTTTTCAGATGAATAAACACCATAAACGTTCATAAGAAATATTGCCAAATTATGATGTATTGAATAAGATTCCATGGACAGCGGCGTTGTCTTAGAAGTCACATATTTGCTTTTTTTATTTTAATTAAAGAAAATCATAGTGAAAGAGATTAGACTTCAAACATCTAAAATACAAGATGCGAACAACGCCTTGAGATATTTGCAATTTTAACACATCTCTCATATAATTTAACTATGCGGGTGTGCTGCATCTCTGAGAAGAATAAAAGTGTTGTTGCGGGACTTCCTTTTAAAACATGTACATGCCTTTCAACTCTCGTTATCGACCCAGTGGTCAATTAATTCGCCTCTAACGGTCAAATATAAAATGTATATGTCATTATATTACGTCCCTAGAATGTCTGGAGGTGTAATCAGCCTATGTGCAAAGTAGGCTGATAGCCTCTTCTGACTTTCAAGTAACGAGTTGTGTATTCAGCTAGGGAATTATAGTAAAAGGATTTTTATTAATCCTCACGCATCACGTTATATGGATTATTTATAATAAAACGTCTTCCATACGTTGCCAATATTGACGTTATGCACTTACATAGATGTTTGCCAATTTGTGATTCGAAGCACAAACATATGCACTGATTATATTGGCAAAACAAACTGTAAATCAATACATATTTGTGTACTGTTGAATACAACTGTCTCGTAAGTCATATCATGAAACGTCGGTCACTTTCTCATACTCTTCCAAAATCCCTTCATTTCTTCAATCTGATCATCTTTCATTAGATTGATGATTTTTGCAAAATGATAAGTGTAAGTTCTTGTTTCCTATTTATGAAGTTATACAATCAGCTATATTAGAAAATGCAAAGAATACAGTATTTACAGCCTCAATAAATCCAACAAGAAACGTTGGATTTCTCACGATCGCAATGCTGACAAAACATCCTATGCAGCACCTAAATCTCCGTGCATGGTACAATTCATTGTTTTATTTCAATCTACAACTAAATTCATCTCAATCCCATTGAGTTTGAACGACCCAGCATCATATGTATTAAAATTTATATATCGTGTTTGTTATTGGTCACTTTTTGCAATAACAGTGTGCAGGTCAAATAATATTGGATATTTTGGTTACCAATCCGAGTGTTTTATCATTACTGTATTCTGAAATAACTTTTAGTTTTAAGCACGGTCTAATATCCAGTATCCAACCGATTGGACTCGGATTTGATGTTCTGAAATGTTACACTCTTTAGTTATGCATAATCGGATATACACAAACGTATGCTACTAATGGCACGAGTTCCGCACTGGGTACTAAAAAAACACTTGTCTTAAAATGACTATTTTGTAAACAATGTCCATAGCATGTTTACAGCGCTTCGGGAGATAAACTGCACACACATGCATATTGAATGAACGGCATGCAAATGATGAAAGCAGCAAAAATATTTCGTGCATAAATGCCAAATAACACACCGTTAACGGGCAATCGATATTCGATCGTAACACTGAGTCAATAAACAGGAATAAACAGAAAAAAAAAATTACCGAGCGATTTTAAACTCACTTTCAATTGGTTTTTGTATGTCATTTTTACATCAAATTTAAATTTATCATCTAAATATTAACAAAATTCATAGGACTTCTAAGAAGATGCACTTACAGAAAAACACACGCCATATACATACCACAGCGTATGTAGGTTGAGAGCAAAGTCACCTAATATCGACGGTTAATGGTGAAAGTGAAAATATTTTTATTGTAGACGTATTTCTCCTAACATCGACATACCATTCGGAAAGAAAATGCATTTTTGAGTAATGTCTACTATATTCAGATGTTAACATGATATGTCATGCCTTTGAAATAAATGTTTTTAAAGAGTTCCTAATTTAAATACCCTTAACATGTTTGGTTCTTAAATAAGACATGAACACGCAGCTTTAGAGTATGTTCAGCAACATTTTAATATAGAGCAAAATTCATGTATGAGTCACTTGAAACGTCCATCAAATTGATTCAAATTACAAGCAAAATTCGACGTGAAAGGGATAATTTGCTACTTAATCAGCCTGAGTTTCAAACAATTCTGCATCTCTGTGCACGTGATATGTCAGCGCCGTGGACACGCCTTATAGGTGATCCACTCATCCACTGCGCCGTCGTCAGATCCACACCCAGGACAAGACCCCTCTTCGTTAAAGTTATCATCTGAATATATCAACTGTGGTGTCGCGTTGCAGTCTAACTCTGAAGACAAATCTTGCCTACTTCTTTTATCTTCTTTGACAGCCTGTTTATGTCTGTTTCCTCTCTGAGTGCTATATTGCTCTCATTATCTTCAAGCTTGTGTATTATATTCTCGAATCTGAATTCGTTTCTCTTTTGTTCATCAGACCGTTTTCTATCCTCTTGATTTGTAGGAGTTTGATTGCCTCTTTCCCAGAGAGTTATTCTTGCGGATTGTGTTAGGTTTGTTCTGTCTTACCTCGGGCACTGTCAGCAAGGACAAGGCTGATGAAACTGTTTGATCTCTGCTCTGCGTAGCGTAAGTGATTGTCATGACTTCTAAAGACCTATTGCGGAATACATTTGTAACTTCAAAGAGTCCCTGTCTGCTCTCCAAACTAAATATCAGACAGCAATGTCAGTTATGACTGAAATTGGTGGCTAACAAACCAAAGTGATCATTGACTTAAGTTGCAACGTAATTGCTAATAGGAAAACCTGGGAATTGTTGAAACGAAAAGGAATAAAATGCAGAAACGAGCCCAGGAAAACTGCACCAGGGAACCATTGAAGACAGCAGGAATGTTTTGGGCGACAGTTAATTACAAAGATGTAGCGTTATATAATACAGAATTCTTAGTCATTGAAGAGTCAGGACAATCGTTGTTTTGTTGTAATAAATTATGAGGCTGGGAGTGCTGCAAATCGTATGGCATATCGAAATCTAGAACAGGCCGGGAGTGCCAAGTGCCGTCTATCAAGATAGTGAACTCTTCAATGGACTAGCGAGGCGCAAAGAAGCAATAATCGACCAGGCCCTGGTGCCCGTAATGCTAGCAAGCAGACATAAGCCATGTCAGCTAGAGGAGAAACCGTATGCAAAACTTTGTGGCAATAAGGTGGTAACTCGGTCACTACAACCGGAACCAGAGCTTACAAATGCCCAGTGGGAAGACGTTTTTGGGCCGTTACCGTCCGGTGATTACATATGTGTATTTAAAGATTTATTTATTATTTCATGTCTTGAACTTAATTTGACAAAAACTATAACCACCGAGAACTTGCGTCGATATAAAGTTGTTTTTTTTTCTTAATTCACGGTTTACCGTTGTTTGTGCGAACAGACGATGCAAATAGTTTTGTGTGTGAATACTTCCAGAACTTCTTAAAATCACAAGGTATTGAAAGCAGGCGAAATCCCCGTTTGTTTCCGCACATACGTGTAGAGGCTGACGCGCAACGAAATGCGAAACAAACGGTTGCAGATGCGCAACGAAACGATCAACAATGTGAACTCGGTTCAGGAGAAATAAAGCGGATATAGTGCTGTTGTTTGAGCTGATGCCGACGGGACCAAAAACCGGCGAAATATAACAGACTGTGTGGTGCTTGTAAATACATTTTCAGCTAGTGCCAGTAAATTTTTGTTAAGACTGACATTTACGTCAGCATAAGGGTAATAATTTGGGGTATAACATAAAATTGATTGTTTGCCTGTTATTGTCAGACGAGAATTAATGCGAACCCAAGACTAGCTTGAAGCATGATAATTAATAAATCACACTAGTATGATAAACTTTAACCCGAAGAGTTTTGACACGAGGCGTATTAAGTCTATAGAGACCATGTGACTCCGAGGGGTGGCTTCTCTTTTCCCTGGTGCAGAATTTTAACAATCTCTGTAGAGGACCAGTATACAATGTTTCATGCCATATGTGAAACTTTTGGGCCGTGCGGTTTCAGAGATTTTAAAAGCCCACTTGCTATAAAAGTCTATTGCAACCATTTAACACCAAGGGAGTGGTCAATTTTACCCCATGGGCATAATTTGAACAATCTTTGTAGAGGACCACCATCGGGTGTTACGTACCACATGCGAAACCTCTGGGAATTGCGGTTTCAGTGGCATACTTTAAGTCATTTTGCTATTTAAGTCTATATAAATCCATATCATACCATGTGATCCCCGGGCAGAGGTAACCTCTTTTTATCCCAGGGGCATTGAACAATCTTTGTAGAAGACCGCTATAGGAAGTTACATACCAAATATAAAAGCCTCTTGGCTTGGCGGTTTTAGTGGAGAAGATTTATAAATTCATTTTGCTATTTAAGTCTATATGTGTACGAGTTGGTTTTATAAACTAGACTGCACTCGTCTGTTGTATTTCTGACTACATCTGCATAACCCACAGGTATAGAGGTTTACTGGTTTACTTTGTAGTGCACATTTAACTATTGATTTTCTCATATTGTTAATATAATTTTCCGTTACTATCATTTCTGAAACATTAATTATAAATAGTTGGTCTTTCTTTTCTTAAATATTTGTTTAATCAAATACATACTCAGCCCGAAAAAATACAATAGATCATGCGTTTACCATAAATGAGATGGTGCATGTATTATAATCAATACATTGATACATCTACTGCGCAGCAAGCTGAGGATAAAAAAATAAGTTCAAACGTTAAATTATGCCAGCGAAAAAAGTAAGGTCATTGTCAGGTCAGATTTTCCGAGCTACATGTATACACACGATTCAGACAATGTGTTCGACTGCAATGCACGTCTTCTTTTATGTACAATATGGCCGTATTTAGAACTGTAATTTCCAAAACAGGTATCGCGGAAAACTAGTTTCTTTCTTTGCAGGCTACGATTCATTAAATTCAAACCTGCAACGCTCCTTCATCAAAACATCAAAAATTCATGCCTGTTTTCTTACCTTTTAATTAATTTTTTATTTAAGATAATTAATGTCATGTCTATTATAAAGTGGATATCATGTGCTTTATTACATTTACAGTTGCTAAAATGGTCAATTTATTTAAAATGTTGCGTCAAACTAATAACAAGCCTATATTTGCTATGTACTTGTATATAAACGAAATACCAGGGTGTCCTGGAATACGACCACTAAATTAATACGCTACATCGGTTATTCTCAACTCGTTTCGGAAGTGTTATTTCTTGTAACCGATTTTTATTGTGAATATTTTGAGAACAAAATACTGTAATATATCAATTTAAAACTTTAGTATGGAAAATCGACCGCACACAACGTATGACCTACTTTGACTAAGTAGGCTACGAATCACTAACAATCGATGCTCCTAACTACCACGCTTCATCGGTTGTTCTGCATGGCTCGTTGCAGATTGACTTGTATATAATTCCGTTTGCTGTTGATAATTAGCTTGGGAAATATTTGTTCGTTACTTACAAATAAATTTGTATAATGATGTCGTTTACTATTGAATAAGAAGCCATTTTATCGAGTTGAAGGGTGGGAAATTAAACTTCAAGCGATCAAATGTTTCCTTTAAAAAAAACTGCACTTATTATTCACAACTGTCTTTCTAAGCCGTCAGCGTTTTGATTTTTAACTGTTGTCGAATTTCCTGGCATACGCCCATCGAAAGAACGCATGTAGATTTAAATGAGCATTCAAGTTCTTACATAATTCCGTAACGGGTGTTTTACGGTGTATTGTAAGTGTTAACTGTTCTGATAGAGGGTTAATATAGAACAAAACGAACCAAATGGGTAACACATATTCTTCATGAATTATATGATATGCAATTACAAACTTTTCGTTACCAAAGTACATGTACTTATGCAGCAAATGCATAATGTATTTATATAGCCACATACATTGTTAATATTTAATTTAATCATGAGGCCCAAGCGGACCAGACTCTACTGGCCCCAGAGCAGAGCTAGTTTTAGATCAGAAGCATCATTTTAATACTTATCGAACATGAGCAATAGGCAAGGCTACATTACAGATTTCTAAAGGCTTAGGTCTTTTTAGTTCTAGTAGTTTCGGAAATTAAAAGGTTTTTTCCCAATAAAAAATCTGAGCAAGAGAAAGTCCAATTCCTGTCCGGAGGAACAATTTTTAAAGCATTTTTCACCCTACAACTATGCTATTTAGCAAATATAAAGAGCCTACCAAGCCTAATAGATGAAGGCAAGAAGTGGTTTGGACGGGTTAAGATATATTTAAACAATTGCAGCCCTTCTCGGGGAAATGTTATGCCAATGAGCATCATTGAAAAATTCTTGGTAAAACCAAATGACCATTGTGCGATGCTACATACCAAATGTCCAGGCCAAGTCATTTCCGACCAAAATATGTTGTAAACCCATGCATCGTTTTTAGCTCCTGTGACCTAGTTACATGTATGTCTCGGACCGGCACATTATGGACAAATTTTAATGACAATCAACAATGATAATTTATGTTGAATTTGGTTTCCATAGTAGTTTATGGGGAGATATTTTAAGTGTTGTAAGTTACGCCCGTACTTACACAACAGAAGAACACATCGAACACAGCCGATGATTCTCGCGTCAGCTTCCTCGCCTTTGATCAATAGAGCTTAAAATCATCTGATCATAAACAAGAGTGAAATTGTCACAAAGATACGCCCGTCAAATCAGCATTTATAGGGGTACAGATTCTACGACTTATGGGAGAAAATCTATCCAAGCTGGACAAAGATATGCTACTGACAAAGTGTTAAGGATATATTTCTTATACTTGACCTCTGATCTTGAATTGTGACCTTGAGTTTGGACCAAGGGACCTGGTTCTTGCGCCTGACATTCTATCTCACCATTATGATCAGTTCTGCCAAGTTATTTGAAAATCCATCCATGCATGACAAACATGCTCCGGATAGAGTGGTAAGGATAGATTTCTTACGTTTGACCTTTGAGTGTTGTCCTTCAATTATCACGTTGACCTTCGAGCTAGGGACCTGGTTCTTGCACGCGACACTCTGGTCTCATCATGCTTATCACGTATGCCAAGTTTTTTTCAAAATCCACTCATGCTGCACAAGGTTATGCTTCGGAAAAACTTTAAAGGGTCGATTTCCTATTTGTCACCTTTGACCTTGAATTGTGACCTTGACCTTGAAACTGGTCCTTCCGCGTGACAGCCCGTCTCATAAGGCTTATCACTTCTGCAAAGTTAGTTGAAAATCCATACGTGTTGGACAAAGATATGCGCCGGACAAAATGGTAAGGATTGATTTCTTATATCTGACCTTTGACCTTAAACTTGGACCTGGTTCTTGCACGTGGCAATTCCGTCACACAATGATCATCACTTTTGCGCAGTTATGTAAAAATCCATCCATGCTGGACAAAGTTATTCTCCGGGAAATGTGTTAAGAATAGATTTCCTTTATTTGACCATTGACCTTGAATTGTGACCTTGAATTGTGACCTTGACCTTGGACCTAGTTCTTAAGCGGGACATACCGTCTCATCAAGCTAATTACTTAAGCCAAGTTACCTGAAATTTCATCCATGCTGGGTAAAGATAAGCTCCGGATAAAGTGGTATGAATAGATTTCTTAGAGTTGACATTAGACCTTGAATTGTGACCTTGGACCAAGGGACCTTGTTTTTTCGCGACGCTCCGTCTCATCATGCTTTCGAATTATGCCAATTTAGTTAAACTTCATCCATACTTTACAAAGATATGCTCCAGACAAGTGATAAGGATTGATTTCCTATATTTGACCTTTGATCTGAAATTGTGACCTTGACCTTGGACATAGGGACTAAGTTCTTGCACGCGACACTCCGATCCACCATTCTTATCACTTCTGCCAAATGAGTTAAACTCCATCCAAGCTTGACAATGATCTGCTCTGGATAAAGTTGTAATAATTGATTTGTTATATTTTACCTTTGATCTGGAATTGTGACCTTGACCTTGGACCTAATTCTTGCGAAGGACAATACGTCTTATCATGCTGATCACTTCTGTTATTTGAAATCCATTCATGCTTGACAAATATATGCTCCATACAATTGGTAAGGATTGATTTCCTATATTTGACCTTTGACCTTGACTTATGATCTTGACTTTGGACTTGGTTCTTGCACGCGACACTCCGTCTCATCATGCTTATCACTTCTGCAAAGTTATTTGAAAATCCATCAATGCTGGACAAAGAGATGCTCCGGACAAACTGGTAATGATTGATTTCTTAGAGTTGACCTTTAATCTTAAATTGTTACATTGTACTTAAACCTAGGGACCTGGTTTTTTCACGCGGCATTCTGACTCACCATGATGATCACTTCTGCTAAGTTATTTTTAAATCCATCCATGCTTGACAAAGATATGCTCCGGACAAAGGGTAAGGATTTATTTCCTAAATTTGACCTTTGATCTGGGATTGTGACCTTGACTTTGGACCTAGGGACTAGGTTCTTGCACGCGACACTCCGTACCACCATGCTTATCACTTCTTCCAAGTTATTTGAAAATCCATCCATGCTGGAAAAAGCTATGCTCCGGACAAATTGTAAGGACAGTTGTCTTATATTTGACCTTGAATTGACACCTTGATCTTGGACCTTGTTCTTGCGCGCTACACTCCGTCTCATTATGCTTATCACTTCTGCCAAGTTATTTGAAAATCCATCAATGCTGGACATCTCCCGCCGCCCGTCCGCCCGCTTGGATGTTCCCATATGACGACCCGTCTTTCAAACGGGGGTATACACATCATCAACATTTATGATGTTATTTCTCTGAGCACATAAATAAAATACGATCTTACACAACATTAAAACTTACACTGCATTTAACAAATATGCTCTATATTTTCACGAGTGGCGCAGCGAGTATCTAATTTCTATGACAACGAATGAAATAAAAAAAGATCTTACATTGTATTAAACAAATTATCTTTTTATTTCCTGCTTTTGATCCATACAAAAAAAAGCGCGAGATAGTCTGAGTCAAATCTTTTGTGTATTATGACGTCATATTTAAGATACCGAAATTGTTGATCATTGTTGTTGTGGGAAAATAGTGCCACTCTTACTGCGTCGTTGTCGGTTAATAATATTTGTATTGAATTTTATTATGTGTTTTCTGTTGTTTTAAAAATGAAGATGTTTACACGGAAGATTAGGGTGTACAAATACTTTCAAAATATAAACATTAAAAATAGTTCCATATAACCAAGAATGAAATGATCAAACGTTGTTATTTCAAACAACCTAAAGTGAAATGATCGGGTTATCATTCACTGGTATTCTCCACTCATTCACCGCATAGCATGAAATATACACCTAAATTTATAAAAAAAAACACATACAAGCAGGACGGTCGTGATTGTTAACATTATCCTTCATTAAATCCTTCAATGATTCAATTTCGTGCTGTGATGAACAATAAGCAAACCAGCATGAACAAATATATCAGCAAAGTACCATTGGGACATCGATCAAATTCACTGCGCAACATATCAAATCAATACATCTAAATAACATGTATAATTCATATAATAGTCCTACAATTATATGTGGTGCTATGCTTCAACACTAAACAGTAAAAATTAATAATATGTAATGTGTAAACGATTGAGTTTTCAGTAATTCTAAACATGCATCTGGTAATACAGACGATTTGCGAGCCACTTAGCCTACGTGTGTAAAGAAATGTGTAACATTGCGTAAGTGAATTATATATATCTTAATAATGAAAAACAATAATGACATTATTATTCGTTACGCGTGACAAACGCGTAAGCTTGTTTACACTTTTAACTGATTAAATAACCGCAAACTAGAAACATGTAAATTTTATCAATTTTAACGTTGAAACGAAATATTATTTTACACCTAATTATGTTTTAATAATTGCCACATCGAAAAGAAAATGAATCACATAACAATACGTGTCTTACCAATATACATGAATGTGCAGACAAACAACGCTATATATACATTTATATTTAAAACAATTTTCAACTTACAAAAAGAGCATTCACGAACACGATCTGTTTTATATAAAGACAAAGAAAACCCCCATGCTTTTGCATAATAGTTAATGACATGGACGAAAGATATATATTTATATATTACACATGCCATATCTTATTATTATAAATTATGAAAACATGCGTATTGTAGCGGTAATGATAAATACGCAGTCTGATTAATTTAGTTAAATCGAGTAAAAATATTTTTCTGCTGTTAGATAGATAATGTGAATGTACAAAGCGACATTGCTATACTGAATGTCTAAACCAGGCGATATATCTAGCTATTAAGTAAACCATATATGAAATGATATGTAATATACTCAAATTATTTGCTGATACGTACATGTCGTTAAATTAAATGTTAAATGGGCATGTATGTGGCTGAATACATCCTATACCGTTCCTATACAAACGCAACGCTTTCTATATAAAATGTAAAGTAATTAGTAATCTGTTAACTATGTTTCCAAAACCTTGTACTTCATCAAAGTAATTAATACAAATTAAGCATATTGATGTTACTGTGCATAAAAACTAAACAGCATTCATAACAAAAGTACTGCCGTTCAACGTAACAAGTATCTAGTCAAGACAACCTAACTATTTTGCGTTGCTTAGAGTTGTCGGACCATGGCGGCTAAATTTAACTTGATCATTTTAAATAAGGTGTACCATTTATATGTTATACAATAAGGCGCATATTGATTTATTTTTCGAAACTAACACGAACCCCACATTTATTAAATGATACAGAATAACAAATCAGCAAGTTCTATTTTCCTGTTCATAGCAACAAGTCCGACTTAATAGCGATACATGTAACAAGAAACTTTATAAACACACTCGACAATAATGCACATATTAACAGACACCAAGCTCAAACTAAAATAACATATGATTCCAATCAATGATGTTAACTGGGTAAATTAGTACAACAACGATGTGGAATATTAATTACAGCAATAAATTGATATTGACAAGTGTTCCTGTTAGCGAAACAAATAAATCTACATTTCGCGAAATCATTACACAGTAAAACAAAGTTACATGTACATGCTTAATGTCAAACAAATCTTATGGAGCGATCCTATTCTTCTATTACAATATATCATTGCGAACATATATATCGTACTCAATGACTGCATTTGTCTTGTGGATTGAACTAAAAGAAAACCTATTACATAAGAAAACAGCAAGCATTAATAAAATCCATAGCATTCTAAGCAGTAGAATATATTTGAAGCAATTTTCCGTATAAGTTCCGCCCGAACTTCGACCTATTAACACATACGCAATAATAATGTTAAACAAGTCTCATAAATAATGAAAAATGCTATTACAATAATTGAACTAATAATCATTTTCATCTGAAAATCATCAGCGACGAAAAATACAAATGTTGGTATTATTTAAGCAGGTTTATTTTAAAAACCATAAATTACGACACATAAATAATTTACAATGTGTAGTTGTACAACTGTAAATGTAAACTTAATTTTGACCCACCGATGCATTTAAACCTAACAACATCAACACAAGAGCTACAAAAACTAAACTAATAATAATTAGGGATGGCAACAAATACCCAAAATGATATTCGAATATTCGATTGATGAAGTATTGAAATATTCGATCATCAGAGGCAGTACTGGTAAACTGATGGAAGTGTATTATTAAAATGACTTAACTGTGTGGTTTATAGGCTCCACCAACGCACGATAAGAAAATTGCGGCCAATACACGGACTTAAATTTAATATACATATTAGAACTATATTGCGATTTTGCAATTTCATTTAATGGGAAAGACTTCAAACCATTTATTTAGCACATGCAAATCTTTGCTGACAACTTCGCTGGCCGTTTCCACAACATAAATGGGAAGGTAACATGTTGTTTCAGAGCATACGTGTACATGCACGCAATAACACCAATAAGCCCCTCGAACACGCTTTGATCCCCTACTTCCCATATAAGTGAACTTGTGAACTGATAAGAGACAATGGTCCATATAATGGGATGATAGGTAGAGTTTGGCACATATCCTGTGTACTAGAGAAGCTAAGGGGACAGGAAAGCGCTATGTCCTTAGGGACTGACATTGACAAAGATTGTAGATATTATACTTATACAAATTAAATTAATAAACAGGTAAGTATTCTAGTGCCTTAAAAAGTATTCGAATACTATTAATTTTTATTATTCGAATATTCGTTGTCATCCCTAATAATAATTATAATAATAATAATACAAATAAAGATACACATTCTAGATATAAAATACTCTAAAAGGTTATCACTTATTAACACAGTGCTCATAAATTATATTTGTTTTGCTATTTTTACAGAATTATTCATCAGTCCAAGCAACATGTTAAATTAAGCTAATAATACAAAAAGTTAATCACAGTTCTTCTTTTTTATTATATACTTAATTTAAATAAAAGTCTGGTAGGTGTTCCCCTTACGAACGAAAACAACACATACATTTAGATCACACGGAAAAACATCCAGGGACTCTCCCATTTTTGTACAGACAAGTGACACATCAGTCAGACATCACGATTCCTTCCAGTCTATCTGTTAATGTCATCAATTGTTACGCCCTTAGCTTTCAGTTCATCAGTCACTCTGTCTAGGTATGTTGGGTCGGGGTAACCAAACCTTGAATTGAAAAGTAGCATGTTTCAATGTGTGACATAAGTTTAATTTAAACAATGTTCAGTGTTGATGATATATTTACTACATGCACATTAAAAACTTACATGTTTTAATCAGTATTATAAATGGGACCAGCACAAGCGTTGGTGTCAAATATGAATGTTGACCGAAAAACAATCACCCGGTGTAATGAGTTACAGTGATTTAAAATTATTCACTGTTATGTAAACTGTCATTTGATAAATGATTCTGACATTTTGATGCATATAGACCATATTTAACAGAAATTCGTCTTCCGTGTTCATGTTCTTAACATGACATTTTAACCAAAACATTACTTAGTACATACTGTGTATATGCCCTATAATCTGTTTTGTGGTGAATGTCGTTCCAAGTTATCACTCCTTCTTGACCTGTTGTTCGCGAGTTTCCAATCGTGAACACCAGTTTTCGTTTAAAGGCAACTTTCAGCATTCTGCAAATGCTTTGCCCTTTTTCGTTGTCAGGGAGATATGCGGTTCGAATTATCCCTTTGTAATATGCACCTGGAGACGGATGCACTTCCTACAACAAGAGCTGTTTGTAAAACAGTGATGCCCCCTCTAGGTTAAAAGCAATCTTTAAAATAACAAGTTTGGATGAATACTGCTGGCCAAATGGAGGGAAAAGAGCCAAAAGGGGCAATTTTTAGATAAATCAAGGGCCATTACAGCAGTTCCTATGACAATTTGGTTGATAATCAAACTTGTCTAAGATATTATGACGTCAAAAATAGTCATCAAGCTTGGTGAGGATCGGATGCAACCTTTTGGACTTTTTAGATAAACGAAGGGCCATCACTCCACAGTTATTTGGACGATTTGGTTTATTGGCGAACTTAGCAGATATTATGCATACAGAAATTTTCAGTAAATTTGGTGTAGATAAAATGGGCCTTACCACCACAATCCGTAGGGTGATTATCAAGTTTGGTGAACATGCAATTAAATCTATTGGACTTAGAGAGCAGAAGCGGCTAAAAAGGCCAATTTCAGGTAATTAAAGGGCCATAACTCCACAATTCACGGGATGATTTGGCTAATTATCAAACGGGTATGGGATATTATGCCAACAAACATGTTCATGAAACGTGGTCAAGATCTGATGAAAACTATTGGACTTGGAAACGAAACTGATCTACCGACAGACCGACCGAACCCCGTGAGGGGGACATAACAAACATACTACAGTACATTATGGCGTTTCTAATATGCCAACATATATGGATTAAAAACATACCATCATTTGGTTTAAGGTTCTTGGATTTTGTAATTAATGTCTTTTTTCCATTGGGTTTCGTTTTTATGCAGTTTAAGAAGAACATGTTTTACACATGCTGTTTTGCATGGTGTATATGCTAATGAAAATATTAAATGTCGTTTAAACATACCGATTGTTTACCACTCAAAAAATCATAGCTTATGCTTATCTTGCCACAGGTCTCATATCCAGTACAGTAACCTGATATTCGTGAAACAGTCATCTTCCCTGGTGGCTGATCACCTGCAATTTGTTTTTGTTAAATACATATAAGAAGGCCTAGCTAAACTGATTAAATTGAGAATTACATAATCCGGTTCTGTTTGTAGTTCGTTAATCAACATGCAAGGCATCAGTCTATTTTACCTCTTCAAGCACAGAATAAATCAAACCCATTAGCATTGTATACCTGTGATCTTCCCACAAACGCGTCCACATGTAGGACAACTTTGTTTGAATTTGAGTGATTGGTCGATGCACTCTTTACAGAAGATGTGACCACATACCAGCCTCTTAGGCTGTGTTATATCATCCATACAAATAACACAGTTGCCTTTTAAATCATCTGGTGTTGCCTGGAAGTTTTAATGAGAGCGTCGATTAAATAGTAAGAAAAAAATCGCATTTCTTTACCAAATGTCAACAAACATTTCTCTATCAATTGTAAACAAACAGTATACACATAACTTCAGCAGATGGATATATCGATTCGTTTTAAGTATTAATAAATCCATTTCAATTGCAACTGTTTGCCAGTTTGAGCTTCAACAAAATGCAGCAAAAGTTGAAGCATTGGCAATTTTCAGGTGTATGATGCTGGAAAACGAATACAAAATGAAGTTTAAAATGTTTCATTATTATACATAATGTGATCTCACAGTCAATGTTAACGTTATATCACTGAGTAAACTTTTTTTTTAGCCCAAAATAGAAAGCGTGCTCAATTGTACATGATATTGCGGTGATGCAAACAATAAAGCAAAGAAAAGAGCAAGTTATTAAATGTGATAACAAAAAGAATAATACAGTTAATTCACAAAATACACGGTGTTCAAGCTGTAAAATCAAGAAACATTATTTTTTATATTTTAATGACGAAATAGTTTTGTTACAGCTCATGTTGATATTATTTACCATCAACCTTTAATGAGTTAATTAGGCAATATTATTAAACAAGAGGGCCCATAGGGTCCTTGGACGCTCACCTGAGACCTTGTAACCCAATTGGAATTAGCATCTCTGAAAAGTGGCTTATTTCATCCATGGGGCATAATTTGAACAGTCTTTGTAGACGACCACTTGAAGATGTTACACACCAAATACGAAACCTCGGGACCTTGCGGTTTCAAGACGATTGGGCCTTGCAGTTTTGAGAAGATTTTTAAAGACATTTTGCTATTAAAGTTGATATAAACCATGTGACCCCGGGGCGTTACCAGTTTTTACCCCAGGGGTATAATTTGGACAAAATGGTAGAGGACTACTATATGATGTTACATACCAAATAACAAATGTCTAAGTCTTGCGGTTTCTGGGAGAAGATTTTTAGAGTCATTTAGCTATTATAATAATTTAAGTCTATATAAATCATGTGACCCTCATGGCTTGGACAGTTTTGACCCCAGGAGAATCATTTGAACAGTCTTTGTAGAGGACTACTATACAATGTTACATACTAAATATGAAACCTCTGGGCCTTGGGGTCTCGGAGAAGAAGAATTTTAAAGTCATTTTGCTATTCAAGTCTATATCTACCATGTTATCCCCTGGGTGTGGCCAGTTTTCAACACAGGGACATCATTTGAACAATCTTTGTACAATTATACAATTTTACATATCAAATATGAAACCTTGAGGCCATGCGGTTTCAGAGAAGATTTTTCAAGTCATTTTGCTATACAAGTCTATATAAACCATGTGACGCCTGGGGCAGGGCCAGTTTTGACACCAGGGACATAATTTGAATAATCTTTGTAGAGAACTAGAGGATGTCACATATCAAATATGAAAGCTCCAAGCCTTGAGGTTTCAGAAAAGAAGAATTTTAAAGTTTTCAGTTTTTAAATATATTTTTAGCTCTTGTGACCTACATATGCAGCGGGCCGGAACTTTTTGAACAATTTTGAAGGATCATTCCTGTGAAGTTTGGTGAAAATCTAACCATCGGTTTAGGAGGAGATGTTCTTTGAATGAAAATTGTGATGCACGAAGGACGACGGACAAAAGGTGATCCTAAAAGCTCACCATGCGCATGTTGTGCTCAGGTGAGCTAAAACGAAAAGCATTGAAACACAAAAATCTGGTCTTACTTTATTGTCATCAGGCATTACTGTTGGTCTTTCTTTCAAAGATTGATTTTCCTTCAGCAGAACGGCAACTGTCTCTTCAAGGACACCGGCTCCGTGGCAAATTAGATGGATGTCTAAAGGAGCAGTATTTGCTTTAGACTTGACATACTTGCAATGCTCCAGGAAACCATTCCAAAACATTTCTGCACCAAGAGTTCTTTCTTGCTGTTTACCTGTATCTGTATTAATGACGAAACATATTTTTGTACACTAATAAAGTATCATATATCATATAGGTGATATATGTATCCAAACGTCTTTAATCAGTAAAACATTAACTTTTCATAATATGCATATTGGGTATGTTTTTAAAACATGTGCATAATGTGGAAAAATGTGCCTTAGAAAACCCTCTTCTCTTTCAACACTTAAAATAAAACAATACTCTCATTTTTTGTATATACAATGTGTGCAGAATTATAAAAATTAAACAAATCATACTTACCTACTGCGAGAAGAGTCATTGCAATGGATCTTATCATTTGATTATCGTACACTTTATGATACAATGCTTTATATGTTCGTCGCATTAGTTCTTTTCGATCCTGCGAAGGTTTGCGTTTCACATCAAACGGTAATACAACATGGAAAACATGTTTGAAATGTGTCCCATATCCAACTGTTTCAATAACACTGCCAGGGTTGCATTTCAATTTCACTTCTTGATCTATAACCTCAGTATAGCATCTTTTACTGGTTTTGTCCATGTTTCGCTTTAATGTTTCTCCGAGTCTACCCAGTAAACCAGTTGGTTTAATAATAACAACAAGCGAATCGACATTTACTGTGAAAATGTCACTTTCATAGCAGACAATATTTTGACACAATTCACTGGAATTCAAATTATGCATTTCACAACCAGCTAGGGTTTTCTTTTCATACCCAAATCGACAAATAAACGCTTCATGTTTGCCTTCATGTGCACTCGCTAATTTTGTTTGCTGCTGATTAAAGGAACTTGAAGTAGAATGTAACGAGTTACCTCCCTGACGCTCAATACGTCTAGCGTCTACTGACAAAAAGTTTGCCGTTTCAAATGGTTCATGTTTGCCGTCCCTAATCATGTGATCAAACATTGTCTGAATATCATTCACAGTCTCTTGTTTAACATCAACAAAGTGGATCTCCTGCAGTGATGAACTATTTTTGGAAAGGGTACAGAAGTTCAAAACGGCCTTTGCATACTGGATTGTACAATAGTTGATAGGAACGCCAAATATTGCTAAAATATAATAAGTTTATTATTAAGTATTTCATTTCCATAACAGTGCTTTACATGCATTGAAAAGGCCACAAATCCATACGAAGTCCATGAAACTCTTATGTACGCATATTTACTCGTACATAGATAGAAACACTCGACCTACTAGAACACACATGCAGTTAGACGTGTGTATCACTTTAAATAAAGATGCAAAAAAATATATAATTAAACCATAGCACAGTAAGTCAGCTATGTATTAGGTATTTTATTAGAATGTAATGACTGGCAAGAGACACTGTCGTAAATTAAGCCCTACTAGCCATATTCAAAATAGCCAGAATTATTGCCAATGCAGACATATTTCAGCCTTTTTCAGCTATTCCTTTCTGTTAAACCACCACAGGTGTTGAGAAATGCTGTGCTGTACTATAGTATCATACTCTACCAAGAACATCTATTCCATAACAAAGACATGCTTTTTCATCATATAATATGTTGTTTTGAAATATACATTTTTTCATTCATATTATTCAAATTAGTACAATGTGTATGACAAAGTTAACATTCAGATACAGTTTTAGAAAAAATACTAACCAGAACTTATTGCTGGAAGTGCAATAGACCTCATGCCTAATTCATTCGCTTTCATAAAACTGTTGAATATTGCATTGTAGAGATCTTGACCGCATTTATGGACACCTTCTAATGTATGCGTGTCATAGTCATACCAACAAGGTCCAACAGCGTGAATTACACGATGATACTTGAGACTTCCAGCAGTTGTTACAGCCACGTGCCCTACAGGTATTGACCCGTTGGATTCGATGTACTTGTTCCCTTCATCTGTAAGCTTTTCACCGGCACCCCTAGCAATTGCTAATGCAACTCCAGCACCGTGTGACAGTCTGCCATTAGCTGCATTTACAATGCATTCCACAGGGACATCACAAATGCTAGCTTTATATACAGATACTTCAATGTGTGAACTTGTATGGTATTTCGTGCCATTCATTAAAAGAGCACTACGTCCGCCACCTGACATGGCTGTTGCACCAACCGTCTCTATAGCAACTGTATCGAGTGTCATATCTTCGAATGACTGACTCGATGTCTCAGCAGTTGCGTCTCGTCTGCTCGGTCGACCCTTTGGTTGTGATTCCTTACCTTGCAACGACTGAACTTTCCTGTTGACCTTGTGAACATCATCATATTTTTCAAAAAGGACTATCAATTTGCTCTCCTTTTCTCTCATGACACACATACACCCATCATTCTCAAGGTCTTTGCACACATTTTTAGCGGAGTTGAAGTCATTCTTATTAAATAGAAATTCGTTCTCACCTTCAAGCTTCAAAACCCAAGTGATATATTCGTCATATTTGATAAAGTCATTTTTGTGACACACAAGTGTTGCTGTACCATTGTTGAAGAATATGATTCCATGGGCCTTTTTTGCGATAGGCATTTCGGATTGCTTAGCGTCTAGTACATCACCTTTAAGTGCACTAACATCTTCATAAACTTTTAACTTGTAGTTTTTAAATAAATAGTCAACATATTCAATTCCATACATTGTTTGTGATTTGACTTGCAAATGGCCATCCGTGTTTTCTTGCCAGTTTAAATACTGGTGATTTGCGTTTCGATTTAACACAACTTCCAGCAATCGTGATGCATCAACATTTTTGTTTTCATGAATCGAGTACGTGAAGTCCTGTAGCACCTGCATGTATAACAGGACAACAATTTTAATTATTGAATGCAGTAACCAATTAAAAGCCTTGTTTGGCTAACATTGAAGTACAATTATAAGTTATGAAAGGCACTTTATAATGTCTATGTTCGAAAACGTTTAGTACGAACGGAATGTACACTAGTGTACATGCTGCAACTATCGCATACAGAAACTTGGCGATAAAAAGGTTACCAAAACGTAATTATTTATCCGATTGCAATGCGGTTTGTTTGTATTTTGATCGGTAAGGTGTCCACTGGAAACAATTTCTGATAAGTTTTATTTGTATTACACATTTCTGGACTGCTCCTTTAAAGCTACAATGATCAACAACTTAAAGTCTATATTATATATAAATATACAATATTGAGTGGTAATGCAATATGCATTTCACAGCTGTTAGAAGTTGGGTCGCCTTTTAATGTTTTTTCCCATAAAGTTAATTTGAGATTTTTTTTGTTTGTTTGTGTTACTATTATATCATATAGATGTAAGCATCATGTTTACATTATGCACACAGTCAATGTAAAAAATATCAATTATTTCAACACGAAAAAATTAACATTAAAGCAAAATAGAGAAGAAAAAACAGTGTTCAAGACAATACCACAAACCAGGTAATCAATAGAGTTTATATGCATTGAAAACCCTGCACTGTATAGTGAATAAAACTATAAATAATAAATAAATATTAATAAAATTTCAGACAACCAATTCATTAAATACCGTTCGCTCATGTTTTTCCAGTGCATAGCCAGAATTCTTCCCAAGTGCAGGAGCTGATCTTGCATCTAAAACAACAACACATCTCTACCGTAACAGAAATGACAAGAACTGTCCAGAGCAATCACTGCAC
Organism: Congeria kusceri; assembly: GCA_027627225.1. Taxonomy (NCBI): domain Eukaryota; kingdom Metazoa; phylum Mollusca; class Bivalvia; order Myida; family Dreissenidae; genus Congeria; species Congeria kusceri. The sequence continues at coordinate 54,246,452 of CM051034.1, forward strand.
ACAATTGCAAGGATTACAATTAAATTGAACTAATAGAGATCTAATTGTAGTCATATAAACCAACGAACACAGGCCTATTAAAACAACGTTTTACAATTACTAAGTGTATTTTCATAATATTTAAATCCCTACTGATCGTGGGGTCCTTGGGTCAAAGGTCGCGGCCAAACTGAGCTCCACCTTGACATAACGACACCAAAATCAATAGGGATCCTCTACTAGTTATACCCAACCTACATACCAAGTAGAACCCAGATGTAAGGGTTCTGTAACAATTGCCATTACAAAATTTGGTCTAAAAACCGACTGACAGACATACAGGCCGACATTTGCAAAACATATATCACGGCTTCTTCGATGAGAGTCATATTAATTTTAAAATATGGTACGAACATTTGACATTTCTTACAAGTTCAGTACATCACATAGAATAAATAAACGTAGAACACACAGTAAACGTGACCATTAAACATGACATTACCATTCAGGATGGCCAATGATATTCCAGACTTGTATTCCCTGATGTGTAATGTTAACTTTCTTCATATTTATTGTCGGGTTACGGGTGATCAGAATGTATATGAATACATTGCCTTTAATCGCCGCTTCTGGTCATTTATGCTACCCGTTCATTGGTTTTCTACATAACAGAAGCTGTTTGTGAAACATGTATGCCCCACGATGCTTAATAAGCAATAATGAAAATATAAAGTTTGGATTAAAACTGTTCCACTTACGAGAGCGGAAACGGCTAATTTCGATAATTCAATGCCTTCACTTCACAAATTCCTGAAATTTGGCTGATTATCGAACTTGGCCGAGATATTATATCCACACACATTTTGATGAAGTTTGGTGAAGATGAAAACTGATGGACTTAGCGAGAGAAAACGAAAGTGGTTTACCGGCTGACATTTGCAAATCAGTAAACGCCGCTATCTTCGGTAAGGCGGTGGTCATACAAAGATATTGATGAATTAAACAGTATCTCCTTCAACCCAGCTATTGCAATTACCTGATTCTGTTGAAAAGACGAGCAGTGCTTCGGCTTTCCCTGGTATAAATATCAACTGTGGCTGATATGTGTCAATAATAGTCTTAAGGGCTGTTCGCAAGTCTTTTTCAGTAATTCCCTTCTTAATGCCCTTAACAACAATAAGTTTGGATTCATTGCCTGGCTGCAACTTTGAATTATTCCACGAAATGGTACCTACAGTGATAACAAATAATATTACATACATATTATCCGTAGGGACAGATCTAGGATCTAAAAAGGTACAGGTGCTATTGAATAGGAGCATGGAAGAAAACCGGACCAGTTTGTTGACATTTTACATTTATTCATTAATTCACGGTTAACATGAGTCTAACGCTTCTGATTTAGGTTAAAAGCAGGTTTAAAAGCAAGGTCTATTGATTTGAAGTTGAATATTTGCAGACATGTGTTGAATTTTAAAACATATTCAACAATTCTTTATTGACCAACCTAGAGGGGCAGCAGGAGGGAACCAAAAAGGACCAGGGTGCAGCACCCTGATATTTCACTCTAGATCTTTTCCTTTTACCCGTATACACAAGATGCACATTTAATATTTATATGTGCTGCTAATAGTGTTAATAATGTAATACAGAGAAAACCGGCAAAAGAAATCAACCAACCGGTCTGTATCTTGGATTGCCGTTTTTACTGGCCAACTTTTGCAAAAATTTATAAGGATCCATGTCAAGAGCTTAATTGTATAATGCATGATTAAAACAAATAAACTATTGATACAACTTAAGAAAAATTAATGGATAATAAATCTACTAAAATAGTTTAATAAAAGTATTCAAAGCAGTTTCCTTTGATAAGGATATCAGTAAAACTGATCGATGCTCTCCAATGAGCTTTATCAATCAATATAAATGCAATGAGAAGAGAAGTGGTCACTAGAACTGCAGGACAAAATCTTACACCAAACCCGTACGTGTTTTTAACGAATCACAACGATTTGAAGGAATTAGGTTGACGGTCAGCTAAGAGACCTTTCCTTTCAATGTCGTCTAATCAATATATTAGGTTTTATTTAAAATCCCTTCAATACTACTGAAGTTATGCTCTACACAAAATAAACAAAGGGCAATTACCCGGTAAAAATTGAAGAAAGAATTGTGGTCCTTCTGCTCAGCACTTCCTCTAATTGTCCTCTTATCATTATATGAAGCTTTATTCAAATCCCTTCAAAACTAATGGAGTTATGCTCCGCACAATTTTTAACAAAGTGCAATAACTTCGTAAATATTGAATAAAGAGTTATGGTCCTTGTGCTCTGCACCTCATCTTCTTGTCCTCTAGCATTATATGAAGGGAGAAAGAGGTGTTGTCCTTGTGCTCTGCACTTTCTCTCATTGTCCTCTATCAATATATGATGTTTCATTTGAATCCCTTCAATAATAATGGAGTTATGCTCCGCACACGAAAATTGAACAAAGGACAATAACTCTGTATTTATTGAAGAAAGATTTACGTCATTTTGCTCTGCATTTTCTCGCATTTTCCTCTATAATTATATGAAGTTTCATTTGAATCCCTTCAATGGAAATCTAGTCATGCTACGCACAAAAATATCAATGCTTCACATACAGAAATAAAACAAAGGGCAATAACTCCGTAAATATTGAAGAAAGTGTTGTGGTCCTTGTGCTCTCCACTTCCTCTCATTGCCCTCTATCATTATATGAAATTTCATTTTAATCCCTTCAATACTATTGGAGATAAGCTACGCATAATAAAATTAACGCTTCACATAACTCTTTCTTCAACATTTACGGAGTTATTGCCGTTTGTTTTATTTCCATATGATAAGGAAATAAATCAAAGGGCAAAAAACTCTATAAATATTGAAGGAAGAGTTATGGTGCTTGTGCTCTGCACTTCCTTTCATTTACCTCTATCATTATACAAAGTTTCATTTGAATCCCTTTAATACTATATGAGTTATGCTCCGCGCAAGAAAACAAATGCTTCAGAGAAGAAAACAAAACAAAGGGCAATAACTCTGTAAATATTGAAGAAAGAGTTGTGGGCCTTGGGCTCTGCACTTAATCTCATTTGAATCCCTTCATTTCTAATGGAGTTATGCTCTTCGCAAGAAAATTAATGCTTCACATATGGACATAAAACAAAGGGCAATAACTCCATAAATATTGAAGAAAGGGTTGTGGTCTTGTACTCTGCACTTCCTCCCGTTGTCCTCTGTCATTATTATATGAAGTTTCATTTGAATTCCTTCAGTACTAATGAAGATATGCTCCGCACAAGATTAAACAAAGGGCAATAACTCCGTAAATATTGAAGAAAGAGTAATGGTCCTTGTACTGTGCACTTCCTCTCACTTCCCTCTATCATTATGGAACATCAAAAATGTATACACCATACTTATTTAGAAATGTTATGCAATATACTTATGGACATTTTTAAAGTTCCATAACTCTAAGAAAACATGACACTGTGTTCGATAAACAGACATGCCCCCGGTTAGTGCTGGACAAGCCCATTTGAATTATTCCAAATTAGGTCAAGGTCAAAATCAAAGTGAGGTTGGGTGATATGAGTGGATTGGGGATGGTCATAAGAAACAACTGTGTAAGTATCCAAGTGTTGCATCATGCGGTGTTGGTCCTAGACGGAACGGGAAAATCTGCTTAACCTTGTCACGACGGACGGATGGAAAAATGGACAGGACAATCACTACTGTATTCCTCCCGCATCAAAATGCCGGGGGCATAAAAATCATTGGACCTTCCCGGTAGTATGCAAACCTTCTCTTAGTCATGCCATTTCCCATAAAGTTGTGTAAAATATCAGCCAGTAGTTGTTGAGAAAAAGACCGGACAGGTAAGTAAACAAGGCTTGTCACACGATGTGACATATGCCCCCGAAGCATATGCTTGTCTGAGGAAGGCAACAAAATGCCAGTTACATGTTGGCAAAAATGACGCTTCCTACAAAAAGAGTTATGTTTATTGTACTCTGCACTTCCTCTCAACATCCTCTATCAATATATGTGGTTATATTTTAAATCATTTCAATACTATCGGAGTTGTGCTCTGCACTAGAAAATATACTGAAGGTCAATAATTCCATAAAAATTGAAGAAAGAGTTATGGTCCTTGTACTATGCTCTTCCTCTCAATGTCCTCTATCAAAATATGTGGAGTCATTTTAAATTCCTTCAATACTAAGGTAGTAATTACCTCCACAAAAAACGGGGAATAACTCCATAAATATTGAAGAATGAGTTAAGGTCCTTGTACTCTGCAATTCTTCTCAACGTCCTCTATCAATATCTGAGGTTTTATATAAAATCCCTTCAATACTAATGGAGTTATGCACTGCACAAAAATAAACAAAGGGTAATAACTCCATAAATATTGAAGAAAGAGTTATGGTCCGTGTACTCGGCACTTCCTCTCATTGTCCTCTATCATTATATGAAGTTTCATTTGAATACCTTTAATACAAATGAAGTTATGCTCCGGGCAAGAAAATGAAACAAAAGGTAATAACTCAGTAATATTGAAGAAATAGTTTTGGTCCTCGTACTCTGCAGTTCCTCTTAATGTCCACTACCATTCTATGAAGTTTCATTTGAATCCCTTTAATACTAATGGTAGTATGCTCACACAAGAAAATTAATACTTCGCACAAGAAAATAAAAGAAAGGGCAATAACACCACAAATATTGAAGAAAGAGTTATGGTCCTTGTGCTCTGCACTTCCTCTCATTTTCCTCTATCATTATATGAAGTTTCATTTGAATACCTTCAATACTAATGGAGTTGTGATTCAAACAAAAAAATAAATCAAAGAGCTATAACTCCCTGAATATTTAAGAAAGAGTTGTGGTCCTTGTGCTTTGCACTTCCTCTAATTGTCCTCTATCATTATATGAAGTTTATTCCCATCCCTTCAATACTAATAAAGTTATGCTCCGCACAAGAAAATTTAACACAGGGCAGTAACTCCGTGAATATTGAAGAAAGAGTTGTGGTACTTGTACTTTTTCTCATAGCCCTCTATAATTATATGAAGTTTTATTTGAATCCCTTCAATACTAATGGATTTATGCTCCGCGAAAGAAGCGTGACGGAAGAACGGATAGACAGACAGATGATGTGATTACTATAAGCAATTACTAGTTCTCATCGGGGGTATAAAATTGCACACTATATATTATATTTCTAGTTCGAAAATAGTTCCGCTACGTTGAAAAACATGGACACCAGGGGGCGGGGAAGTTTGCTTTATATATCGAATAAAGTGATCATACCACTAGTTTTAACAGAAGTTTTAATTAATGTATCTTCGGTCCTAGCTGGTTCGTTATTGACCAATGCAACAGGTTCTGCGCTGGCACCCATGTTTTCCACATCTGTAATGTTGTGCGCGTCATTTGTCGTGTTTACCTGCAACATGATTAATGGCAATGCTTATATGTGTTGTTTTTTTAATATAAATGTTCTTATTGGCTGTCAAACAAAGTGGAACAAGAATGATTTTGATACTTAACAAATTTCTGGTTCATTCCGCTTCATACAGAGTTTTACCATGCGGATTATTCAATCTCATACAGCGCAACATTTTAAGACTCTTCTATTCAACTAAAAAATAAAAGGCTCCCAATTTAGCACCTGAATAAAGAACCTTCAATATCACAACTTGTTCTTTTGAAAACATTTAAACAGTTAAATTAAAACAGTTAAATTCAACATGTAAAAGATAAAAATATTGACTTTCTATTGTAAGTTGGAATTTCAATTTTATTATATACCTATACATAATCTGACTCAAATACTTGTGTATTTTCGATAAAAAATACAATTGGCCAGATAGAATTCCCGTATTTCACGCTGTGAAATAATTGTCCGTATTCAACGGCTGGAAAAAACGGACTACTTTTACGTTCATTGCGTATCGCATATTTCCATAATGTTCCGAGTGACATTCGGAAATCCCCCGTTCTATTTATAGACACGATTACGCTGTTACATGTAGATTTCAATGACGTCATTGATGTAAATGACATGTATTCATGCGCGTTCTTTAATACTGTTTGTAATCATTTTGTTTGTTTCGAGGCAGTATCTGGTGGTGTTTTGATCGTAAGGAGGTATATAATAAATGGAATACTACGTCTGTGGTGTTCTGGTGGATTGTATCTCGTTGATTGTGTAAAGTTGTATTCCACTCGACTTATGGGCTCGTGGAATACAGCGTTACACAATCAACTCGAGCGATACACCGGAACACAACAGTCATGAAATATTCCCTATATATACAATGATCAGTATCAATAACTGATATTTAAACTTTGCAGCTAAATCTAAGAAATAATAGTAGCAGACACCATACAAATATCAACAGCTAATGTAAATCAAATACCGTTACTCCATTAATTGAAGATAAATGTCTTTCAAACTGACAAACATCATGCACTGGACCACTGACTGTCATAGAAATGTCCCTTTCTGAAAGAAAAATTTACATCTTGAACCATCAATTAATGCAAAAACTTTATAGCTAGGAACACAATTGAATTTACCCTCGCGGGTTATACAAGTTCAAGTCAAGACATAAAGTCTCAATAACAACACAGTCAGTAAACATCATCATCAAATATCAATGCACCAAACAATAAAAGATCTAATATTATAAATCTAATACCAGAACAAAAATGAAGACTTAATCATCGTCATTGCCAAAATCATCTAACACAAATTATACAAAGAAACAAAATACTTCATCAATCGTTATAATCTTATACAAACAATCTAAATTGTTATTGAGATATCACCAATCATCATCTGCAACATTTTAACATGTCATAAGGCAACAAATATTTAATCCTCAATGCTGATGCTGATCAGCATCGTATTTACCATTAAATAAACTCTTGAAAGAATGCCTCTGGTTTCTTCATCGCATCTTTCAATCATTGCTAACATTATCATCATAAATAGAAAATATCACCACACACATCCATAAAAGTTTATCAATATAAATAGACTACAGTATCACACACAATTTCAATCTATAAAGCTTGAAAGACATTTAGCATATTTTTTTTCATAGTTAAGTGTGGTGAGTTTTCCTTTTCATGAAGGTATTTTTATGTTAAGGAATGAAATTATAGTAGTGATTCTTATACACATGCCTTATATTCACACTAATTACCTATCCAAAATGGCAAGAAGATGTCAGCACATAACTGTTCTACACTGAATGCAAGCACAATCTGTAACGGCTTCTTAACTGTTGACATAAGGGCAGCTACGACATCACAAAACTTCTGACCCACGTTTGTTTTCAGAAGTGTACCTAAATGTAAACCGTCATGAATATGTTCGAAGATTTTCCATTGAGCTTTAAAGTTAAATGAAGGCTTGTCCCAGCAGCAATGTTGAAAAATATGAAAAGCATACATGTAATTACATGATACATGCAGATTTTTCTATAGACAAAGAACAAAATTATCGTTAAACTACCCAATAAACAATGCAAAAAGAAGTCCTGATTCTGAGCGGAGCATAGTAAAAAGTAGTTCCAATTACAATTGCAAAAATATATAATCATGTTAGAATCAAAATAATTTTCGATTATCTTTGTTTATCAGCCAATAAACAGCTCTTTGTCGATCTGATGCGTGGCAATTAAACTCAGCCTAATGCCCTCATGGTTTCATTCCTACACATCAGAGTTCCAAATCGTTGTTTATTGATCAATAAACAACAATAAATAAATTAAAAAATCTTCAATATCATCTGATTATTTATACTTCGTTAATGTCATTACTGTAAAAATTCATATCAGGCGATAACATTTGAAATACTGAATTTTTGAACATTTACAATGTTCAAATAACAAACAAGTAGCACTGGTATCTGCATTGTATGTTTATATGTACAAATGTACACACACTTACGGTCAACATAAATGCATAAGCTGCGTGTCTCGTTTTTGACTGCTTGCTTTATTGCATTTTCCATTTCAGCAGCCAATCCAGTATCTGCATCTTTGCAAGGAATGTTGTACACTTGTTTGCATCGAAATCTATCATGTTTCATTACAAACTTTGTTTTGTAATTTCTACCTGCAAGCAAACAATGTATAATCATTTATATAAATTGCAATGCATTTAAAAGTAAATTCTGAAAAAAGTGTATTATAACTGAACAAAAAGTATTATAAATGTTTATAAGAAATCAAAATAATAGATCTACATTGATATCATGTGTAATAAATATGTCATTAAGGATCCAAAGGTTACAAGTTTAATCAGCAATCTTTCGTGTTCACGAATAATAAACGTATACAAAAGTTCACTTTAAATGTTTAGTCGGATTTTTGCTTTCAACTGTTACACAATTTTTTTTTTCTCTGCATTACAAAGGTCTTTAATATTTGTGGCCACGTGTCTTATACTTATAAAATTTTCAGACATTATAAAAATAATGGATACAGAAAATCAATACCAATATAACTGCATTACGTTTTGACTCTGAATATTGGATTTCTATCCAAATCAAATAATTCAGTATGAAAAAATATTATGCATAGCAGACCGATTAAATAAATATTGGAATTCTTTTCAAAATATGACGGGAATACGCAACTTTTACACAAATTCTGTTTTTAGCTCTAGTGGCCATTTTGTGCAGTAAGGCGGAACCATTTGAATAAGTTTGGTAGAGGAACACTAAATGAACATTTGTGCAAAATTATTTGAAAATCTAGCCACAGGTGTAGAAGAAAATGGCGTTTAGACATAATACTAGTTTTAGCTCTGGCGGTCATCTTGTGCCGTGAAGCTGAACCACTTTCACAGGTTTGGTAAAGGACCATCCAAGGAACATTTCCGTAAAGTTTCATGAAGATTGACCAAGAACTTTTAAGAATATGACTGGAATACAAAACCTGAACGCAAATTGTTAACGACATCGCAACGCCCACCCGACCGCCCGCCTAGAAGAAAATAGCGTTTAGACATAATTCTATTTTTAGCTCTGGTGGCCATCTTGTGCAGTGAAGCGGAACCACTTCCACAGGTTTGGTAGTGGACATCAGGAGCATATCTGTAAAGTTTCATGAAGATTGACCACGAACTTTTGAAAATATGACTGGAATACGAAACTTGAACGCAAATTGTTCATCGCAAACGACATCGCAACGCCCACCCAACCGCCCGCCTAACCGACAGGTTTTCACTAATCTATAAGCTGAAATTTTTCTTTGAAAAATCCGGCTAAAAAGCATTTAACAAAGTGCTTCAATAAATGTAGATTAATTAAAACGTTTGCGTTTTTTTTTACATAAAGTAGAAGTGATGCTAGGAGTTTTGCGAATGAAGCTCTGAAAAGCAACTTCACAAAAAGTAGTACAAAAACAAGCAGATCCGGTTTGAGAGTCCAACATGCAGAATTACAAGAATGGAAATCTGTCATGTTTAAACATTACTTTTATGAAGCCAGTCCTTTTTCTGGATGTCATCCAAGCTTGTAAAAATGCAATGATCCTGCTGTCCTGTAAATAAGGGAAAAATATATATTATTAATTCAATTTATGACACTATCAGTAATAAAACCTTTTCTAAGATTTAAATAATCTAAGCACCCACCCCCATTGTGAAAATTAACATTACAGTCGATTAGCCATTACAGAGTTGTTACACAAAAACTGCGCAGCCAGGTTAGCACAATACCAATGTGCATAATATTTGAAGATCCAGTTAAATCCGTGAATTTGTTAAAAGGTTATTGTTTGAACTATGCAACTGAATCAAGGGCAACAAAAATATCAATGAACTGATGGATGCTCCCCCAATGCGCTTTGCCAAGTAACAGGAATGGAATCAGAAGAGTAAAGATTTTAAAATAGTTTCTGAGAAACAGTTTGGACAAGAATTGTGCACTAAAAAGTAATTTTAGCATTGTTCAAAGTCCCATAAATCTGAGAAACAAGAGGACCATGATGGCCCAAAGCGCTCTCCTGAAAACTAGTACAGATGAAGATCATAATGTTGTGACAGGTTTGAAAATTAAGGTATCTGAACAATATGCAGACGGGGGCAGGATCAATTTTGATCTAAAACATCGCTTAATGCAATGGGCTTACTTTGGTAGTGGATGTGCAGTTTTTAGCTAATAGTTCTCAAATCTTTTTTACCTGACCCGCTTTCATTAAGTCACTGACAATTATGGAAAATGCAGAAACAGTTGCAATGCAATAATTGCAATGGCTGCGCTATAAGGTTAAGTTTCACTTTTTCTTTGATAATTTTCAGTCCAATGATGGTAAATGATGTTAATGCAGGCTCTGAAGACATCAATGTTGCATGTAAAGATAACTGCACGCAAGTCTTGCAACTGTTGGAAATCAAATTTAGCAATCAATTTTTATGGTCATGCGCAAACTGTGTAATTTTGGTCCTAATTGAAACAAAAATCATGTATGCAAGCCAATCATTGATAACTTGTAAATGTTTTTTTCCAAGCACAAAGGGCAATAACACTGGTGTTTCTAGCCCAATCATGCTTTTATTCAACTTCACCTGTTGTCTTACGTTTATAGACAAACTGTACACGATTGGTGAAAATCGGATGAAAAATGAAGTCTCTATCCTTAATAATAACCATTTTTGTATATTTTTTTTAAGAAACAAAGGGCAATAACTCTGCAGTTTGAAACAAGATCTGGTCCATTTTTGGCGTCTGCTGAGATCTGATGGTCACACACAAACTGTGAAAGTTTGCTTAAGATTGGATACGCTGGAAAAGGGCATTTTAGCACTTTTTTGCATGAAAAAGGGGCAATAACTCTGGTGTAACTGGCGTAATCTGACCCAATAACAATCCCATCCGAGATGTGATGGTCGTCCACAAACTGTGCAAGTTAGGTTAAGATTCAATTAAAAATGTAGTCTTTTTATCGTGATAGCGGTCCAAATTGTTGACGGCATACGGACAACGGACGATCGAGGCCGGACGATGCCGTGAGGTCCTCTATACCAGTAGCTCACCGAGCATTTCATGCTCAGGTGAGCTAAAAATCATTGAAACGGAACATCCTGGTACAGTGAACACCACTTGGTAAGCGTCCCTTAAAGTACATTCAATTCTGGCTGAGTTTGCTGAGCAACAGTCCAGAAAAGAATTGCACACTAAATGCTTATTTCAGAAAACTGTAAAGTCCCATAACTCTGAGAAAAAGAGGGCCAAAAGGCCCATGGTCGCTCACCTGAGCGGCTAAGGAACTAAAATGTTCTGAGCAAGTTTTGTGATGATTGGCCTATAAATGCGGCCTCAAAAATGTTTTTAAGCTTTTTGTTCAATTTTGCCATGGTGACCAAGATTTTTTATACCACATGGTCCAGCTTTGAACTTGTCCCAAGATATTATTGAAACAAATGTTTTGAGCAATTTCAATAAGATTAGGCAAAACGAGAGTTTTCACTCTTTTTTTCTGTTTGACCTAGTGACCTAGTTTTTTACCACATGAGCCATTTTCAAACTCTGCCGAGATATTATTGGAACAAAGGACCTGGGAAAGTTTCCTGAAGATTGGGCGATAAATGTGGCCTTAAGAGTGTTCACAAGCTTTTTAAAGATTTCATTGTACCAATACAAGGAAAACTGCCCCACCCCATGACGGCCACATTTTTCAGCAGAATGGAACCATTATCGAACTCAGCCAAGATATCATAAGAACAGATTTTCTGAGCAAGTTTCATGTTGATTTGGCAAAGAATGTGACTACAAGAATGTTCACAAGCTTTTTTAATAGCCATATAACGAAAACTGACCCACCTCCTTGCGGCAATGTTTTTCAAGGGAGCAGAACCATTTTCGAACTAAGCCAAGATATCATAACAACAAAGGTTCTGAGCAAATTTCATCTTGATTGGGCAAAAAATGTGACTTCTAGAGTGTAAACAAGCTTTTTCTATAGCCACACAAGGAAAACTGCCCTGCCCCCCTTGCGCCATGTTTTTCAACGGAGCGAAACGATTTTCGAACTGGGCTAAAATATAAGCAGAACAAATGTTCCGACCAAGTTTCATGTTAATTGGGCAAAAAATGTGACATCTAGAGTGACTTCTTAATTTCGAACTCGGCCGAAAAATCATCAGAACAAACGTTCTAACCTAGTTTCATGTTAATTGGGCCAAAAATGTGACTTCTAGAGTGTTCATAAGCTTTTTTTTTCAATTTGACCTAGCAACCTTGTTTTAGACCCCACATCACCCAGATTCAAACTAGGCTCAGATATCATTGGGAAAAATGTTCTAACCAAGTTTCATGAAGATTGGGCTAAAAATGTGACTTCTAGAGTGCTAACAAGCTTTTTCTTCAATCTGACCTAGTGACCTAGTTTTTCACCCCACATAACCCATATTCGAACTCAGCCAAGATATCATTGGGTCAAATGTTCTGATTAAGTTTCATGAAGATTGGTTAATAAATGTGGTCTCTAGAGAGTTAACAAGGAAAATGTTGATGACGCACGACGAATGGCGATCACAAAAGCTCACCATGAGCAAGTTGTGCTCTGGTGAGCTAAAAATCATTGAAAAATCCTGGTTCAGTGCACACCTTCTCTTGCTTACGAAGCTTCCAATACATGTTTCATTGAATTCTGGCCAGTATTTGCATAAAATAAGACCGGAAAAGAAATGTGCACTAAATGCTTATTTCAGAAATTAACGGCAGATAACTCTCATAAAATCATTGAAGCAGAACATCCTGGTTTCGTACACACCTCCTCATGGTCATGAAGCTTCCTATGAAGATTTGATGAATTTTGGCCAGTAGTTTTTGTGAAATACTCCGGACAAGAAATCTGTACTGACGGACAAAGCGGCGACTATTATGCTATATGATAATAATAGTATGGTGTTTGAACTACATATTTCTAATTCCATCTAAAACTTTATTTAAATTTAAGATCCTAACAATAGACATAAAGGACAGGCAAACAGGTGGACACTTAAGGGGGCATACTACATATACCTGTAGATGTCAACGCTGTTTGATACATATAGGCAATGGTATCAACTTTGATACTGTGCAATGGAGCACACACAGCCCTTGATGAAGCTTTAGGGAATTTCAATGTTTCGGAAGAGTTCCTGTCCCAAAAACCATTGGAGAGCCAGTTGTCTGTATTAAAAATATAACACTCAGTAATAAAGACAGTACCATGATGTTATAACCAAAAACAAAATATTGATTTCTAATACTTAGCTCAATATTCAATAATAAAATTACAAACATAGCAATTATTTATATTAATACAAACATTGCAATATGACAGGTGTGACATTTTATGACAAGAAGGCCAGAATGGCCCTGGGTAACTCACCTGAGTTAATGAATTACAATGATACATTACTGTGGAATTATTTCAAAATGCAAATAGTGGTTATATAATATTGCAAAGTTGTCAATTAAGCCATATAAGGAAAACTACTCTGCCCCCTGGCAGTTTTTTTACCTATCATAATAAATTGATGGAATTTGGTAAAGGGTCACCAAAGGAACATTTCTGAAAAATTAATTTGAAATCCAACCAGTGGTTACTGACAAAACAGTTTTTGAGGTTTTCAATATAGACATATAAGGAAAGAGGCTCTGCCCCCCTGGCAGCCATATATTTATTAACTAATCAAATAAATTTGAAGTATTTTGGTAGAGGACCACCCATGGAATATTCATACGTAGTTTGGTTAATTCCCACCAAGCGATTTCTGAGGAAAATTTTTTTAAGTTTTCAATAATAAACAAGACACTGTGTTCAATAAACACACATGTCCCAGGTTAGTGCTGTGCAGCCAATTTGAATTATTCTAAGTCCAAATTAGGTCAAGGTCACAGCTGGTGATATCGATGGATTGGGAATGGTTGTGAGCAACAACTGTGTAAGTATCCAAGTGTTGTCCTGCTAGACAAAAATCTAGTTAACAAAGAAATAGCCCATTCGAATTATTCTTAGTCCAAATTAGGTCAAGGTCAAACAGAGGTTGGGTGATATGAGTGGATTTGGAACACTCATAAGTAACAAATGTGTAAATATCAAAGTGTTCTAGTAAGCGGTGTTGGTGCTAGATGAAACGTTAAAATCTAGTCAACAAAGAAATGACACTTTTGAAATATAATAAGTCTGCATTAGGTCAAGGTCAAATTCAAAAAGAGGTTGGATGATATGCGTGGAATTTGGGATGGTCATAAGCAACAACTGTGTTAATATTCAAGTGTTGTAGAAAGCGGTGTTGGTGCTAGATGAAACGGTAAAATCTTGTTAACCAAGAAACAGCCAATTATACTTAACCTTGTCACGGACAGGCCGACTGAAGAACAGATGGACAGGACAATCACTGTATGCCTCCCACATCAAGATGCAGGGGGCATAATAAGGTCCCGCCTCTTGGTGGCCATGTTTTTTGACAAAATAAACTTATCTGAAGTATTTTTGGTGAACGACCAGGTAAGGAACATTCATACCAAGTTTGGTTGATTTCCACCCAGCAGTTTCAGAGGTTTTTGAAGTAAATTGTTGATGCCGGACGCCGACGCCGGACAGTGACTGACCAGAATAGCTCACCCTTCAGCACTTTGTGCTCAGGTGAGTTAAAAAAAAAAACTCCAACAATTTCATCAGCAAGTTTATCTATAAATATCAAGTTACCTTTTTCAGCCTGGAAATCCTGTAAAGTAAAAATACAATACACGTTCAATACAATAACAATACCTGTTGCCATCCTACTAAATCCTAGTAATAGAATACAATAATAGTGAATACAAATGAGAAGCTGCACAATAATATAAACTAGAGCTATAACGTAAGGTGCATTATACCCCCACATACCGCTTTGGCACAGATAAAAATATCTGCTGTTGTATTGCTTATATACATACCGATGTTTTTTCTGACAAAAATACCTGCATAAGAGGAAATAAAGGTTTGAAATGCAAAACAGCGCATACTGTATGCCTTGGACAACTATTTTTACCTTTGACCTTGAATAACGACCTTAAACTTTGTGGTACAGACCAGGTCCTTGCATGTGCCTCAACAATATAATCCCTCCAGAAGTTTTTTGAAAACCATTCCATGTTGGAAAAACTTTTGCTTCCCTACAAAACATTTATTCTTATATTTGACCTTGAAGCGTGACCCAGGACTCACACACCTTGTTCTTGCCTCGGACACATTCTCTCATGATAGAAGCACATTGTTCCAAGTTACAGAAGAATTCCTCTTTGCAACATGGAACACAATTATTTCTTATATGTGGCCAATGACCTCTAAATGTGACCTTGACCTTTACGTTCCAAGGCTGGTTGTTACCTGCAGCAAATCATGTGATTATGGCCATCCTTTCTACCAAGTAATTTAAAAATCCTTCCTTGTCAGAACAAACAAGCAGTATGTTTACAAGACCGCGCTTTTTTTTTACCATCAACCTTGAAGTATGACTGAGGATGTTAAGGAAGCCATGTGGGCGATATACCGTCTGAAGTCTTTCCCATATAGCCACCTCCAAACTTGTTTGGTGCGGGTATATTAATGCAGAAAGGGCATTAATTTTCTCCAACATAATTTGACAAGATATGCACAACCTGACTTTGTTACTGATCATGAATATGCAAATTCATTAAAACTGGGAAAAGACACTACTGACAAATGCAAATAAGAAATGTGCACGCAATAATAAAAAAAAATGGTCAAAATATCCATAGGCTGCTAATCGAACCTAGATGTTTGTTACACTTGCAAAACGCATACATTGGTAACCTCACCGACAACATCATTTTTGGAAGGAATTAAGGGTCAAACCAAGAATATATCTATGAAATATTTTTGAAAGAGGTGTACCAATGGGGCATATTGAATATATTTTCCATAAATATAAAACATATATTAAAACTAGAGAGCCGAGATGGCCCAAAGTGCTCACCTGAGAACTGGTACAGATGAAGACCATACTGTCGTGACAGGTTTGAAAATTAAGGTATCTGAACAATACACAGTGGGGTAAGGATCAATTTTGATTTAAAACATACGTAAGTGCCATGGGCTAACTAAAGTATGAGTTGGGTAGTGGATGTGCGTTTTTCTGCTAATGGTCCTCATCACTGACAATTCTGGAAAATGTAGAAAAGTAGATTTTGATGTCTTTTTCGCAAACAGTTTTGGAAAACTAATTGCAATGTGATAATTGCGATGGCTGTGCTATAAGGTAGAGTTTTGCTTTTTCTTTGATAATTTTCTTTCCAATGATGATAAATGATGTTAATGCATGCTCTGAAGACATCAAAGTTGGAAATCAAATTTTATCAATCAATTTTTATGGTCATGTCAAACTGTGTAAGTTTAGTCAACATTGAATCAAAAATCGTGTGTGCAAGCCAATGATTGATAACTTGTTGCTGTATTTTTCCAAACACAAGGGGCAATAACTCTGGTGTTTCACCTGTAGTCTTACGTTCATAGACAAACTCTTACGTTCATAGCCAAACTGTACACGATTGGTGAAGATTGGATGAAAAATAAGTCTCAATCCTGAATAATGTCCATTTTTGCACTTTTTTTTACAAACAAAAGGCAATCACTCTGGTGTTTCTGGTCCAATCTTGCTTATATTAAACTTCACCTTTAATCTAATAATCACAGACAAACTGTGCAAGATTGGTAAAGAATGGATGAAAAATGAAGTCTCATCCTGTATGATGTCCATTTTTGCATATTTTTTGTACAAACAAATGGCAATAACTCTGAATAACTCTGGTGTTTCCGGTCCAATCTTGCTTATATTCAACTTCAACTGTAATCTCATGGTAAGATTGGATGAAAAATGTCTCTCTCTATCCTGAATAATGTCCATTTTTGTATATTTTTTTTTAATAACCAAAGGGCAGTAACTCTGATGGTTGAAACTGGATCTGGCCCATTTTTGGCATCTGCTGAGATCTGATGGTCATACACAAACTGTGAAAGTTTGATTAAGATTGGATGGAAAATAAAGTCTATACGTTGGAAAAGGGCACTTCTGCACTTTTTTTTGCATGAAAACGGGGCAATAACTCGTGTGTTACTGGTGTGATCTGACCCAATAACAATCCCATCCGAGATTTAAAGTCTTACACAAACTGTGCAAGTTAGTTCAAGATTGAATAAAAAATGTAGTCTTTATCGCGATAATGGTCCAAATTGTTGACGGAGTGGTCCCCTATACCAACAGCTCACCGAGCACTTCGTGCTCAGGTGAGCTAACAAGATATATTGCAATTTTTCTTTAAACACTAAATTTTGTTGCATGGTTCCAACAAGATTCAAACACAAGCATACAAAATCACCTATTTCAATGAAAATTTTATCACGCTACACAACTTTTATCAATGTTGCGCATGTGTGTAACGCTACAAAAAATAAACAATTAATTAATATAATATTGTATTACTTCTACTAATTGTCCCGCGCCTGTGAAAGTGTAATCAGTGACAAATGTTTATTTATTAAATGCTTAGTAGTGAAATATAGAAAAATATCAGTGAGATATATCCCTAGATCACTCAAAGTGAGGGACTACTTTTCAGGGTCCTGCTTTCATACGGTAAATGAAACGGACTGTCATTGATGCCGGGCTCAAAACTGTGCAATGAAATAATATTATTTTGACGTCATGACGTTATGATTCCCGTGCTATTTCCCAATAAAATGTAAAACAAAGGTTAATAAAGCATTAATTAAAAATAAATTTTGTTTGTTTTTGGTGTGATAACGGGTGATTTCATCACCGAAAAGGGAGACAATTTACATGTTCTCACTTGCACAAGCACTCATGAAAATATTAATTGTCTCCCTTTCCGGTGACGATATCACGCGTTATCACACCGAAAACAAACAAATATCCTCTATAATTTATATTAACAATTAATTTTTTTCAACTGTTTATAGACTCAAGCCATCATATTAAACAATGCTTAAATATTAATTCTCTGTTTATGAACTTCATTTTGGCAAATGTTACTTTCAATCTACAGTCGTTACTCCCTTACTTGTATCAACCAGTTGTATCTTCTTAACATTTCTATATTAGACACAATAGTTTTATGCTCCAATAGTTTCATGCTCAACCCTTTATATTTAATTCAGAAACGATTTCAACATATATTATATCCATGCCATCAACAATGGAATACATGCTGAATACTTTAGGACAATTTGCTATTTAAAGTGACAAATACTTATCAGTGTACCAATACAAATATGTTGAAGTTCATACCTTTAAAATTGTAGTATCTTTCTCGTATATAACAACTTTAATATTCTTCAGGTATTTCAAATCCTCACGAATATCTTCTATAGCTTCAAACATTGTTCTAGCAACTTCATCTGCACTATAACCAGCATTTCCAGTTCCCAGTGCAGGAAAAGCTATAGACGACAAATGTTTGTCTTCAGCAAACTTTAAACATTTTTTCACTAGAGACTTCATATCCTGTAAAATAAATTGGAAAATACACATATAATTACAGTGAGATGAGAACTAGTATGGACACCACAAATTTAAGGGCAAACAAGAGGGTCATGATGGCTCAATGTGCTCACCTGAGCACTGGCTATGAAAGAGAGCAGCTCTGACATATGAATGTCAAAGTGACCATTATTCTGGATTACCTTCCCCTGTCACTATGTTATAGGGTCAGGCACACGTCAATAATGGATTACTCCATAGTAAACGTTTGCGTGCTAAACTCTAATGGTAAAACATTATTTACCGACCTTTTTATACAGACTTGCACTAATTATTTAATTTTGCCTATCATTCCATTTGTATGGTTTTGTTTAAATGGTTTCTAAGATATATGGTACTATTTTTCTGGATTACTTTCTTATGACAACAAAGTGTCACAAAGCTGAAACTTGTAAAACCAAAAAATGCACTGGTATTTTCTCAAGTCAGAACGGCGCAGTCGGTAAGAGCGCTGTTTATACTTATTTTTTTTAGTAATTTGTTTGTGTGTTTTTTATAACAAGAGGGCCAAGATGGTCCTAGGTCACTCACCTGAGTGTAAAGCATCATAATGGCTTTTTAAAAAAAAGTTTAAGATTTCAATATAGCCATACAAGGAAAACTGTCCTGCCCCCTGGCGGCCATTATGTTAACATATCAAAATGATTTACAGGAATTCGGTAAACGGTCAACCAAGGAACATGTATGTGAAATTATTTTGAAATCCAGCCAGTGGTTTCAGACAAGAAGATTTTTAAAGTCTTCAATATAGCCATATGAGGAAAACTGCCTCGCCCCCAGGTGGCCATGTTTTTTAACAAATCAAAATGATTTTGACGAAGTTGATAGGAGGTCACCCAAGGAAAATTTATGTAAAATTGTTTTGAAATTCTGCCTGTGGTTTCAGACAAGAAGATTTTTTGAGTTTTTTATATAGCCATATAAGGAAAACTGTCCCGCCCCCTGGCGGCCAGGTTTTTTTAACAAATCAAAATGATTTCAAGGAATTTGGTCGAGGATCACCCAAGGAACATTTCTGCGAAATTATGTTGAAATCCAGCAAGTGGTTTCAGACTATAAGATTTTTAAAGTTTACAATATAGCCATATAAGGAAAACTGCCCCGCCCCCTGTCAGCCATGTTGTTAAACCAATCAAAATGATCTGAAGGAATTTGTTAGATGGTTACCGAAAGAGAATTTCTGTGAAATTATTTTGAAATCCAGCCAGTGGTTTCGGACTAGAAGATTTTTAAAGTTTTCAATACAGCCATATCAGATAAACTGCCCGCCCCCTGGCTGACATGTTTTTCAATAAATCAAAATGATTTCAAGGAATTTGGTAGAGGGTAACCCAAGGAACAATTCCGTGAAATTACTTTGAAATGAAGCATGTGGTTTCAGACTGGAAGATCTTTAAAGTTTTCAATATAGTTATTTAAGGAAAACCTCTCAGCCATCCCCTGGCAGCCATGTTTCTTAACGAATGAAAATTATTTCAAGGAATTTGGTGGAGGGTCACCCAAGGAACAGTTCTGTGAAATTATTTTAAAATCCAGCGAGTTGTTTCAGACAGGAAGATTTTTAAAGTTTTCAATATAGCCATATAAGGAAAAGTGCCCCTGCCCCTGGCGGCCATGTTTTTTAACGAATCAAAATGATTTGAAGGAATTAAATGGAGGGTCACCCAAGGAGCATTTCTGTAAAAACTATTTTCAAATCCAACCAGTGGTTTCTGACAAGATTTTTTAAGTTTTCCTGTTTAAGTTTAAGGTTGCCATGGCAACCAGAGCTTTCAATATATTTTAATAAATTGAAGGATATTGGTAAAGGACCATCCAAGGAACATTCCTGCCAGACACAGACTGACCACAATAGCTCACCCTTGAGCAATTTGTGCACAGGTGAGCTAAAAATGTGCACATACGTGTACGCACCATCATCAGTGCGTGTCCCAGCTTAAACCTCAGGCAAGTCCCTATTATATTAAACTCAGTTGATGTTTTTAAATAAAAATACACTTTTATTTCACCATTATCTTAATCACTTTAAAACTGAGACTGTGTAGATACCCAGATAGCTCATTTAGGAGAGCACTTGCCTTATTTATTAGTGAGAGGTCCCAGGTTCGAATCTGGGATTTGCTACATAATTGTCTCAACCTGTGTGATTTCATACAGAACAAGAACAATTGACAGTGTATTCAATAGCATTAAACCAACAATGATCTAAATGATATATTATAAATAGAACACTGGTCTAATCAGAGTTATTATGAATAATTATAAAATTGCCCTTTTAGTGTTAATGATATCAAATACAACAATACAAGTATATTTCAATTCATCTCAAAATATGGTTGAAAAGGTCTAAATAATTTACACGTAAATCTAAATACAATGAAGTATTTAAAGATCTAACAGGATATATTCTCATCAGAAAACTTAAATGTGAAACAACACACTCTGTAAGAAAATATCTTTATATCATAAGGCAGTCCAAAGGACAGCTATATCCCCCGTCGTGATCATTCATTAAATTTTAAAGGTGACTTTGAAGTATCACACTGACCTTAATCAGTTTCATAAAAATTCCTTAAAGGGCATAGGAGATATGGAGCTGACACAAAAATGGATGCTCAAAAATTTGACCTTTAAGTGTGACCTTGACCTTGAGGTGGCAAGACTGCTCCATGCCTTCTGCCAATTGCTTAATTGTGATAAACACTTAAGCCAAGTTTAATAAAAATCCTTCAAAGGGCATAGGAGATATGGAGCAGACACAAGAATGGAGGCTCAAATATTTGACCTTCAAGTGTGACCTTGACGTGGCATAACTGCCTCATGCCTTCGACACATTCCCTCAATGTGATAAACATTTGAGGCAAGTTTCATGAAAATCCTTTAAAGGGCAAAGGAGATATAGGACGGACATGAAAATACAGGCTCAAATATTCAACCTTCAATTGTGACCTTGACCTTGAGTTGGCGTGACTGGCATATGCCTTCTGCAAATGGTCTCAATGAGCAAAACATTTGAGCCAAGTTTCATGAAAATCATTCAAAGGGTACAGGGGATATAGAGCGGACACAAAAAATTGACACAAAAATGGAGGCTCAGAAATTTTACCTTCAAGTGTAACCTTGACCTTGAGCTGGCTTGGAAGGCCCATGCCTTCTGCACATCGTCTCAATGACCTAAACATTTGAGCCAAGTTTCATAAAATCCTTCAAAAGGCATAGGAAATATGGAGCGGACACAAAATAGAGGCTCAAATATTTTACCTTCAAGTGTGACCTTGACCTTGAGCCGACGTGACTGACTCATGCATTCTGCACATCATCTTAGTGACCTAGACATTTGTGCCAGGTTTAATGAAAATCCTTCAAAGGGTATAGGAGATATGGAGCGGACTCGAAATGGCGGCTCAAATATTTGACCTTCAAGTGTGACCTTGACCTTGAGCCCGTGTGACTGACTCATGCCTTCTGCACATCATCTTAATGACCTAAACATTTGAGCAAAGATTCATGAAAATCTTTCAAAGAGTATACAAGATATTGAGCGGACACAAATATGTTACGGACAGACGGACAACCGGACGCACGGACAGATGAAGTGCAATCCTATGTCCGCCCTCCCGCTTCGGAGCGGGGGATTAACAACGTTTTGCTCTAATCCACATTTGCAATAAAATCTTCTATTAGCGAAATGTTGTATTATTATTGTATCTTCACATTAAACATGAATTATATTATAACATACATGCAGTTATAAAAATATATAAGTAATAAATCTTTGTCTACGACACCTGGCAATACACTGACAGCACACTGGATTTACAGATTTTTAATGGATTTTTGCCATTGTTATGCCAGTGTGATGCCAGTTTGTTGCCATCGTGAGGTCAGTGTGTTGCCAGACTACTAAAACACTGGCTTCACACTGGAAACATTTGATTTGTTGCATTCTTGCAAGTGAATTGCCAGAGTGAAGTCAGTGTATTGGTTGGTCTGGCAACACACTGACAGCACACTGGAAAACACCAACACCAAGCTAGTGTCAGTGTATTTATAGTGTGTTTCCAGTTTTTGTTAAAGTGCCAGTGTGAAACCAGTGTATTGTCCGTCTGTTGTCATACTTTTTCGGATAAAAAAATTGCTACTTTATATTTCAATAATTGTGAATCGCCTCGATGAATCTGCTTGAATATAATAAGTAATTAGTTGTTGCAAGTGTATAAACAGCTTGCTGTCAATTCTGGCAACACACTGACATCACACTGGTTTCAAGCTGATAATTATTACCAGTGTGTTGTCAGGTCTGGTAATAGGCATGATATACCAGGCAATACACTGGATTTTAACTGACAACACACTGGCAATACAAGTTCAGACAGGGACGCTGATGACTGGGCAAGTAGGAAAGTTCACCTTTTCTTCAAACAGTCGAGATAAAAATGCTAACGTGAAGTATGTATCTGCCTCTAACAATGATCACTTAATCTGTTCCTTTGTTATCCTAAATATTTCAGTACTTCTGTATTTTTGTATTGTGCGATTTTAATGGCACTCATGAATATTCCGTGTATTTTCGTAAATATATTTTAAGCTACTAACCCAGATAGGAGACTCAGACATGAACATGTATTTATTAAATCCTTACCACATAAAAGTTGATACTCTGGTGCAGTGGTAAGTACGCCAAGTTTGTAAGCATGATGTTTTGGGTTCGAATCCCAGAACAGGCACTTTTAATTTATTAATGTTTTTATTTATTTTAATTTACTCAATTGATCATTTTGCTGATGTTATGGCACGGAATCTCATCATCAACCTTGATTCCATCCCAGTAGAGAGCTGCATTGATACTGCGAGTGAAACACAGTCTTTGTGTATGCATTTTTATGTAGATAAAACAATTACTAAGAAAAATAAAAAATGGAAGAAAAAGAACATTTAAAAAAAAATGTCACGAGAATAAGAGATGTTGAAGTAAAAGATTATAAGAGAAAAGAAAGATTTTGGCTGGATTTGAAACACAGTCATTGTGATTCTAAAGTCTAAAACACTATCCACCGCGCTGTTCTTCCTGACACTTGTTGATGGTTTTTTTTGTTGTATGACTCTGAACTGTGTGCTTTACACGCTAGATTAACACTGAACCATTAGAAATAAAACAGCCGAGCGCAACAGGAAATTAATGAGTGCCAGGTCAATAAAATTGCACTATACTAGCCTATAGATGTATATACACGAGTGTAAAAAAATCTAGTTTTCCTAATGTTGTCCAAACAGTTTAAGGGGCATGCTAGAGTTTATATATCACTTACTTTCAAAAGGTCACATCCACTATGTTTGTGTTCTACTGAGGCATGTATAATAAATCTACAGTTTTTCAAGTTGTAAGACTCAGTTGCAATAAAGTCCCAATTAGCGATAGATGATTTCTTTAACTTCACTGATTTCTGAAGCTCAGGTCCAGCTTTCTTTAAAATCTGTTTAGACACTTGACCGAATTCTAATTTCAAATCGTTTCTGACACTGTTGACAATGACATCCACCTTAAACAAAAAACAAGCACATTGCCAATTTATGGTTTATGCATGGTTAAAGCACAATCAGTTACATATCACATGTATTTGAATTCAATCTGACAAAACCAAACCACATGATTTTATAGTATTATTTAATTTTAACTAATTATCTTCAAATTTACGTACCTGTATTTCATGTATTAAACCTGGCACAACAGAAACTTCCACGGTTCCTATTAAGCAACAAACTATTTGTTATAATGGTGGCATTGAAAAATCATAGTTTGTTCAACAAGAAGCTTACAATCTTTTCAATTGTAAAGACAAAAATCATGAAAATTCCACAAAAACCAAATTGTTCGAACCCAATGCCTAAAAGTTAGTAATATAATAAAAATAAAATGTGGCCCTGCCATTGAACCTGGTTTTCAATATGTTCTGAAACTTGACCTGACTGAGTATGGTTTCAATAAGCCCACCCCATATGCAATCCCAAGTGAGGTCTCGCAATAAGGTATCTATGTATGAAGGTTCATTATAATATTTTAATTTGTTCTCCAGTTATTGAATGGAAACCATTTTAAGTAACAGTCAGCTTGATCTTCACCCCACCCAACCCAAATGTAATCCCAATCGAGGTCTATAATAGAGTGGAAACTGTTTTTCCATTTTAAGTAACAGTGACCTTGACCTTCACCCCCATCCCATATGCGATCCCAAGCAAGGTCTCGCTATAAGCTATCTATGCATGAAGTTTCATAATAATATTTCAATTCATTGTTGAGTTATTGAGAAGAAACTGTATTTCTATATCTAGTAACAGTGACCTTGACCGTGACCCCAACCACCACAGAAGCAATCCCAATCAAGGTATTGTCTAAGATATCTAGGTCTAATTAACCCAAAACTGTAGTCACATCCTCAGGGTTACATGCAGTCAGTTAGATAATAAGCAAATATGGTTGAGTGCAGGATGCATATAATTTGTAAAATACAGTTTAAATGATATGTTTTGGTATTATTTTAAAGGTATATGATTATGTAAGCATTAAGAAAAAAGGCTGTTTTTGTGCACTACTTTTTGTCTAGTGGTTCCCAGCTTCATAACTTTTGGCCCATGTATTCATGCACAAAATGGCAGCCTCCATGCCCGTGAGTTTTTTCTAAGGTCAATATTTTGAGTTACAACACAGAATTTTTTGACATGCTGTTTTTTTTCAAAAGGTTATGTCTCATCTTTCCAACAATGTATGGTGATATATTGGAAAGTAGCTTGGTCATGGTGAAAAGTAAGATCAAATTTTGAATATTTTATATGCAACAAAGAAAGAATTTATATGCCCATGCGTAACCTCTATATATGATGTTTCATTGCAATAGCTCCATTCGTTATCGAGTCATTGATTCGAAACATCCCATATGCATTCTCAAGAGAGGTCTTGTTATAAGGTATATATTACATATGTATAAAGTTTAATTACAATATTTCAATTAGTTCTCCTATTATTAAGCCGAAACCATATTTATCGTTTTAGTAACGGTGATGTTTACCTTACCTTACCCACCCCATATGCGACCACAAGCGAGGCTTTGATATAAGGTATATATCTTTGATATAAGATGTTTCATTACAATATCTCAATTGGTTATTGAGTCATTGAGCAGAAACAGTTTTTTCTATTTTAAGTAATTGTGACCTTGACCCATCACATATGTATTCCCAATAAGGTCTTGATAAAAGGTATCTCTGTATAAGGTTTCATTACAATAGCTCAAATGGTTCTTGATTTATTGAACAGAAACTCTTTTTCTATTTTAAGTAACAGTGACCTTGACCCAACATCCCATATGCAATCCCAAGCGAGGTCTCGATATAAGACCATACAAATTTGATTCTATATTTAGAGTCCCCATGATTTTTTTTCAAAACCTACTAACCAGGCAGTAAAAAACAAACAATGAGTCTATAAAAGAACATTTTTTATTCACAACTTATTCATGGCAGTTATACAAGCTGAAGCAAATGTTTACTTGCAAAACTAATTCAACTCATCTCATATTGGGAACCTATTTTAACAGATTATTTTCACTGTGTACATATTTACTACTTGCACACTTTTTTACAAATATTGTTAAAAACACACGAAAGTCATTTTTCCAAGTTCAGTCTGAACTTAGATTATATCATATAGGTATTGACATAAACCCTGACATTTACACCAAAGAATAGATCTACATGTACACAATAACATCTTCATGATCATAGAAAAATGTTTTCACGCATTTAAATTAAATAGATACAAATTTAGAAGTGTGTCCTAAAATGAACAATTAAAAATAGTAATAAGACAAAATATACCAATTTAAAGTGTTTTAGATCTAAAGAGCTGTATGCAAGTTATTAAAAAAGATTCCAAATCGGGAGTGTGTAATATCATCAACTTATTTCAAGTGATAAACATACCCATAATGAAAGATTTCCACCAACAATATTCATTCAAAACTCAAATATAACACAACCAATGATTCATGACTTATATTATTTACAATGTTATTCATGCATATTTTATAAGCATTGGCAAAAAATGTTGTTTTTTTCATTCAGGCATATTAAAACCTACCACCCTGAGGACGCTAAACACAGAATCAAATTTGTATGGCCTAAGGTATCAATCTATGAAGTTTCATTAAAATATCTCAATTTGTTTTTTGAGTTATTTAGCAGAAACCTCTGTTCCACAAACCAACTTCATACCCAATCTAATAAACTCTTTGATGGCCCCTTTTTTCATCCCAGTGTTAAAAATTGAAGTAATACAAGTGAATTATTTACAATAGAAAATTAGAAGACAAATAATCACACATTTTGTTTTTATTAACCATATATGCAAACATACTTATAAATGTGCTATCATTGTTATGGTCTGTGTCACTACAATATACCTCACATAGCTGAATTGAGTTCACATATCTTTTACTGGAATTCTTTCAAAATTGTACAGACAGGTCATAAACCTTCACATCTAAAAAAGCATGAATGAAGCAAAGCAAGCATTAATTCAACAAAATGTAACTTCGTGATTGTCTACACTTATTTCTAAAGTGAGGCCATTTAATATAGATATTTCAATTTTGGTTACTTATGTAACATGCCAAAAAGCACCACGAAAAGAAACAGGGACAAGATGGCGTGATAGTTCAGTAGCGTGATGTGATCAAACATGGTAAAAAGGAGTAAAGACAACTTAAAAGTCGATCAATAGGCATTTATGTCATTTAAATCCTAGTTTTTACCAATACTACCAATATTTGACCACAACTAAAAATCATGTATGACTAAAATGTATCCAAGTTTTAACCTGATGTACGTCAAAAATATGTTCTTAAAGTGTACAGAAGTTGTTCACATAATTTGACTATGACCAAGTTTTTAACTGTAGATGGTCTGTATTTAATCAGCAACTAGATTTTATGGAGGACAACAATCTAACCAAGTTTCTTACTTTTGTAATGAAAAATTTAGCTCCTGAAGTGCACAATATTTTTTTTTTACTTTATTTGACCTAGTGACCTACTTTTCTTACCAACCTGATCCTTATTCGAACTGTATCCAGCTTTCATTGAGGTTAACGTTTGGACAAAGATTCAACCTTGTTAGAAAACAAGAGCTGTCAGAGAACAGCGCGCTCGACTATTGGAAGTATTTCAGTTGGTACATATTTTGGAAAGAAGGGACTAAAATGTGTTGAAATATTAAGATGAATTGTAGCAATTATTTTATAAATGTATTCTAAGTTTCAAGTGAATACCTTATGTAGTTCAGAAATTATAAGACTTAAGAACAAAAATGTTAACCACAAAATCTTTGTAAAAAGTGGGCATACCTCTGTCAAAATACAAAACAGAGTTATGGGTGTTGTTGAACATGATGCTGGAGTTGATTACAAAGATGTATTCCAAGTTTCAAGTGAGCACCTTATGTAGTTTAGAAATTATAAGATTATTAAATAAAAACTTTACACTGAAAATCTCTGTGAAAAAAGGGCATAACTCTGTCAAAATACAACACAGGGTTACGTGAATTGTGGCACCTGATGCTGCAGTTGAGGACAAAGGTATACTCCAAGTTTCAAGTGCATAACCTATCAAGTTTTGAAGTTATAAAACTTCTGAATATAAACTTAAATCTGAAAATCTATCTGAAAAGGACATAACTATGCCAGAATACAAAACAGAGTTGTGTTGAATGTTGCACCATATACTGGAGTTGATAGCAAAAGTATATTTCAAGTTTCAGGTGAATACCTATGAAGTTTTGAAGTTACAGGACATTTGAAAAAAAAACTTTAACAAAAACATATATACAAAAAATGCACAAAATGAACTCTGTCAAAATACAAAACCGAGTTATGGAGAATGTTGCACTTAATGTTGGTGTTAATGACAAAAGGTACATTCTAAGTGTCTAGTGAATAACTTTTGAATATTAACTTAACCAGAAAATCTATGTGCAAAGGGGGCATAACTCTGTCAAAATACAAAACAGAGTTATGGGAAATGTTGCACTTGATGTTGGAGTTGATGACAAAGGTACATTCCAAGTTTCAAGTGAATAACTTATGTAGTTTTGAAGTTACAATACTTTTGAATATAAACTTTAACCAAGATCAACGCGGATGCCAACGCTGGTGCCGGAATGAGTAAGAAAGCTCACCTATTCTTCAAAGAGTCAAACTAAAAATTCAGGTTCTAGATTGTAAACGCCACTTAGGAAAGTAGAAAAACATGCAATTATGTCAATTCACCTAATGACTAAGTTTCTGACCGCAGGTGGCCGTTATTTAACCAGAGCCTAGAGTTCAAAAGGGACAACATTCTGGCCAAGTTCAAACCAGACCTGATAATAGATGTTTGTCCTACGGAGTTAAATATTTCTTTATTTGATCTCGTGACCTAGCCAGAGAGTCTCCAGTGATCCTAACAGTGCATCTGGCACATCATGGCACAATTTTCAATTTCCCAACTAACCCATGAATGGGCCTGCTACCTTTCCTCTATAAGTATGACACATTAAAAAAAAATCTAAAACAGCAATAGCCATTTAAAGTGATCATACCATAAATACATTTCATTAAAATCACTGTTCCCAAAAAGTTTACTTCATCTGGATGTCTTGTTCCCTTCTTCTAACTTCTTTACAATATTGTCACCCCCAAAAAACTAGGACTGATGCCTTAGCCTGTTTAGATAAATTTGGTTAAATATGTTTAACAAGAGGGCCATGATGGCCCAAAGGGCTCACATGAGTACTAGCAAAGATGAAGACCTTACCGTTGTGACTGACTTGAACAACGATCATAGATAAATTGTGGTCTAGATTTGGCGAAAATGAAGCCCCTGTCTTGCAGAGTCTACCTTTGCATTTTTCTCCATTAAGGGACAATAACTTCAAAGTTTGTGTTCTGACAATTGGTTGCTTTTTCTGATATGTTATGGTCATATAAACCTGTAAAACAGTGATCAAGGTTGGATGAAAAATGTCATCTTCGAGCAGGAAAGTTTATTTTTCTTCTATATTTTCCACGTATAAGGGGCAATTTCTACAGTGTTTGCGACCCAATATGAAAGAATTGGTGACTTCTGCTGAGTTCTTATTGTCACACATAAACTGTGTAAATTTGGTCAAGAGTAGAAGAAAAATGAAAACGCTAACAATGAAAATCGCAATTTTTGCTTTTTTTTCCAAAATAAGGGGCCATAACTCTGGTGTTTGTGGTCTAATCCGTCCCATTGTTGGCTTTTTCTGAGATCTTATGGTCAAATGCAAACTGTGAAAGTTTGGTCAAGATTAAAAGAAAAAAAATTCTATAAAGGAAGAAGGCAATTTTTTCTCTCTTTTTTCAACTCTGGCTTCTACTGAGACATTATGGCTAAGCACAAACTGTGGAAGTTTTGTCACGATTGGATGAAAAATGAAAAGGCAAATTTTGCATTTGTCCATGAACAAGAGTGCAGAAAAACCATGGGTCGCTCACCTGAGGGGCTAAGCAAGTTTCAGGTAACAAATGTGGCCTCCAGAGTGTTCACAAGGTTTTTCTTCAAACAACAAAAGGCGCATACTGGTCAAAAGGCGGAATTTAGTAGAGTGTCACCCAAGGACCTTTTCTGTGAAATAAGTTTTAAATCCAGCATGCAGTTTCTGACAAGATTATCTATATAGCCATAAAAACAAAACTCCCTTGCCTTCAGGTGGCCCTGTTTTCAACAAATTAAAATGATTAAAAGATATTAAGTAGAGTGTCATCCAAGGAATATTACTGTGAAATTAATTTAAAATCCATCAAGCAATGTCTGACAAGAAGACTTCGAAAGCTTTCTATATAGTCATATAAAAAAACTGCCCCGCCCCTGACCGCCATGTTTTTATCGAATCAAAATGATTTGAAGGAATAAGGTAGATGGTCGGCACAGGAACATTTCTATGACATTATTTTGAAATCCAACCTCTGGTAAAAGAATTATTTTTTTTAAGTCAATATAGCCAAATAATGAAAACTGCCCCTGGTGGTCATGTCTTTCAACAAAGCGGAACCATTTTCGAACTTGACCGAGATATCATGCGCAGAATTGTTCTGAGCAAGTTTCTTGTCGATTTGCCAATGAAATGTCACCTCTCAAGTGTTCACAAGCTTTTTCTTCAATTTGACCTAGTGACCTATGTTTTCACACCACATGGCCCAATTTTAAACTCGTCCAAGATATCATTGGAACTAATGTTCTGGGCAGTTTCATGAAGATTAAGCAATAAATGTGGTCTATAGAGTGTTCAATGGTAAATGTTGACGAATGACGCACGATGGACAAAAGGCGATCAGAAAAGCTCATCATGAGCATGTTGAGCTCAGGTCTTTATCGCAATTATTGGCATGATTGTTGACAGTATACAGGAGAGGTCCCCTATACCAATACTTCACCCAGCACTTCTTGCACAGGTAAGCTAAAAACTGCAGCTAATTTTGCCACAAAGACATATACTATACATATGTCTGAAGGACAAGGATGCCCCCACATTCTGCTGGTCATCACAAAACTCTGCTGATGTCGGGAAAAAAGCACCAAACTACCCAGGTGCACAAGTTCACATGCTGATGAATATGTTTATAAAGTTTCATCAGTCTAGCAGTTATACTTTTTTAGTTACACGCAACACAAATCTAACAATGTCACTTTTTGCTAAAAAAGGGCCATAACTCCACTGATGGCAGAAAAAACTGCACCAAAATACCCAGGTGCACAAGTTCACATGTTGACTAATACCTGTATAAAGTTTCATCACTCTAGCATTAATACTTTTTTAGTAATGTGTGAGGCAAGTCCAAAAATGTAATTTTTTGCCTAAAAAAGGGCCATAACTCCACTGATGTCTGAAAAATTGATCCAAAATACCCAGGTGCACAAGTTCACATAATGATTAATATGATTATAAAGTTTCATCACTCTAGCAATAATACTTTTTGAGTAACATGTAACATAAGTCCAAAAATGTTATTTTTTGCTAAAAAAAGGACCATAACTCCGCTGATGTCAGAAAAAACTGCACCAAAATACCCAGATGCACAAGTTCACATGCTGATTAATACGTTTGTAAAGTTTCATTACTCTAGCAGCAATACTTGTTGAATTACATACAACACAAGTTCAAAAATGTCATTTTTTGCTAAAAAGGGCCATAACTCTGCTAATGTCATAAAAAAATGCAACAAAATACCAAGGTGCACAAGCCCCGATGCCGATGAATATGCTTAAAAAGTTTCATGACTGTAGCTGTTATACTTTCTGAGTCATGCGCAACACAAAAATCCGACGGACGGAGGGACAAGGGCAAATCTATATGCCCCCCCCCATCTAAAGTGGGGGCATAAAGACTAAGTTTCAAGGAAAATACATATTGTATGTGTTGCACCCTCTTTAACATAGCATAGTGCTAAGACTGCATTTTGTAAAACTTTGTAACTTTACTAAATTCTTACCTTGTGAAGTTCCATGTTTTGGAATCATTTTTTGACAGTGAATATTGTCTTTGCTTTTGGCAAGTTTAACAAATTCCTTCTCACAATGATCAAAACTGTCATATGTCCTGCAGTTGAATACAACAGTTGTAAGTGATGCTCTGACTTCAAATTGGCGAATGGCACACCACCATAGTATTTGCAGCAAAAGTGGGGTCTCAAATCCAGTGG
Source organism: Congeria kusceri (assembly GCA_027627225.1). NCBI lineage: Eukaryota > Metazoa > Mollusca > Bivalvia > Myida > Dreissenidae > Congeria > Congeria kusceri. Next base: position 54,278,780 of record CM051034.1, read on the forward strand.
GAATATCCAAACGCATGACACTTTGTGCTTTCTCAAAGACTTCTTCTATAGCTTTTCTCAATGTCTCTTTAACTTTTTTATATCTAACTTCAGAACTGGTATCTTGTAGTTGTAAGATCTCATTTCCAACTGACAATGTCATATATTCCGGATGAAAATCTGAAAACATAACAATAAAGATTTTTGTTTTAATATATATGTGTCTCCCCAGACACCGCCATAACTTCGCCCAAAATTCACCTACCATGACATTTTGAAGCCATGCACAACAGCACTTGGTACTGATAAATCCTGTTAAGTTTTGTGATATTCCAGCCAGTAGTTACGAATAAGAGCACAGACAAGGTATGTTATGTCAACCACTTGAAAGGGCCTTAACTCCACCAAAATTCTGCCACTGACTATAGGCATAACTAGACTTAGTACTGATCGATCCTGTGAAGGTTCATCAAAATCCAACCAGGGGTTACAGAGAACAAAGGCAGAAAAGGTCTGTTACGTGAAAAACTTCAAAGGGCCAAAAATACATTGACGCAGCATGCCGGAGATATGCATAACTAGACATGGTACTGATCAATCATGTGAAGTTTCGTCAAATCCAACCAGGGTATACAGAGAACAAGCGCAGACAAGGTCTGTTATGTAAAAAACTTCACATGACAACAACTCCGCACACAAGAGGGCCCTAAGGGCCCTAGGATGCTCACCAAGTAAAATCAACCTGGCATTTTTGAGCAAAACAAATTATGGAGACATTCCAGGTTAGGAAGTAGGGCCATACCGAAAAGCATGCACTTTCCCTTTATAGACCCCACTTTTTTAAAGTTGGAATATAACATCAATATCTTGTTCTTATTATGCTCATAGGGAATTGACATATTCTATTATCCCATAACTATAATAAATATTAACTACACACTTCAATATTATTTTCAAAATAAATATACACTGAAAACAAGATGCTTATGATTCAAGTGCAAGTGCACTTACAAACATGTGCAAGATTGATTTTATTTTACACAATATTTTTTATTTATTTTATATTTTATTAAAAGATGATCAAATGACTGCTAAAGTAACTGAATTAAGTGGTGGAAATGGACAAAATAGAAATTATGAAAATAATTTCTCTCTCGAGTACACCTTCAATTTTTAACATGTAGGGGTGGATTAAATTAAAGACTCTGTCCAGAAGGTTGTTAAGAGCAAATCAACCTCTTAGTAAACATTTATCCAAATAAAAATACATTATTATCAAAATAAACATTTAATATTTATAAGAATTGACCAAAAAAATGTACTTTGATACAACTTTATCTTATTACTATTTGATCTTAGTAGAAAACAAGAGTGCAATTGTCACAAAGATACGCCCGTCAAAGAAACTTTGTAGGGGTAAAGATTCAATGACTAAAGAGAAACAATTAAAAAACTAATAAGGTAGAGTCATGGTATTTGTGCATCTAATTTATCTCTAAAGCCTCTCCCTGTGTGGTGAGTTGAGGTATCAAAACTATTCCATATATATTTCTATAATCAAGATGACAAAATAAACAAGAAACCTGGATATTTCCTGAAGACCAAATTTTTCTAATGAAGTGCAAGTCAGCACAAAAATACATTTTTTGTAGCCGTGACCTTGACCAACCCCATATGCAATCCTAAGCAAGGTCTAGATATAAGATATCTACATATGAAGTGTCATTTCAAGTATTTCGATGTCTTCTCAAACTACTGAGCGGAAACTTTTTGTCTAGTTTTAGTAACAATGACCTTTACCCCACCCACCCCATATGCAATCCCAAGCGAGGTCTAGATATAAGATATTTATGTATGAAGTTTCATTAAAATATCTCAGTGTGTTGTAGCTATCGAGCGGAAACTGTTTATTTTTTTATTTTTAGCAACAGTGAACTTGACCCCACCTGCAATATATGCAATCCCAAGTAAAGTCTCAATATAAGGTATCTATGAATGCAGTTTCATTAAAATATCTCAATGTGTTCTCAAGTTGAGCGGAAACCGTTTTTCTATTTTTAATAATGTTAACATTTTACCTTCACCTTACCCACCCCATATGCAATCCCAAGCGAGGTCTTGATATGAGGTATTATGTATGAAAATTCATTGAAATACCTCAATTCGTTGTAAAGTTTTTGAGGGGAAACCATCTTTCAATTTTTAGTAACAGTGCCTTTGACAGCACTCAACCCTTACGCAATCTTAAAGTAAGGTCTCAATATAAAGTATTTATGTATTAAGTTTTTGAGCAGAAATTGTTTTTCTATTTATAGTAACAGTGACCTTGACCTTGACTCCACTCACCATATAAGGTATGTATGTATTTAGTATAATTTAAATATCCCAATGCGTTCTCAAGTTATTTTTCCATTTTTGGTAACAGTGACCTTGACCCGACTTACCCCATATGCAATCTCAAGCGAGGTCTCACTATGAGGTATATATGCATAACGTTTCATTAAAATATCCCAATGCATGCTCAAGTTTTTGAGCAGAAACAGTTTTTTCTATTTTTAGTAACAGTGACCATGACCTTGACCCCACCCACCCCATATGCAATCGCAAGCGAGGTCCTGATATAATGTATCTATGTAATAAGTTTAATTAAAATATCTCAATGCATGCGCTAGTTTTTGAGCAGAAACCGTTTTTCGATTTTTAGTAATGGTGACCTTGACCCCACCCACCCCATTTGCAATTCCAAGCGAGGTCTCCATATAAGGTATCTATGTATTTAGTATAATTTAAATATCACAATGCGAACTCAAGTTATTTTTCCATTTTTGGTAACAGTGACCTTGACCCGACCTGCCCCATATGCAATCCCAAGCGAGGTCTCACTATGAGGTATATATGTACTAAGTTTCATTAAAATATCTCAATGCATGCTCAAGTTTTTGAGCAGAAACTGTTTTTTCTATTTTTAGTAACAGTGACCATGACCTTGACCCCACCCACCCCATATGCAATCCCAAACGAGGTCTCGATATAATGTATCTATGTAATCAGTTTAATTAAAATATCTCAATGCATGCGCACGTTTTTGAGCAGAAACTGTTTTTCGATTTTTTAGTAACAGTGATCATGACCTTGACCCCACCCACCCCATATGCAATCTCAAGTGAGGTCTCGATATAATGTGTCCCCGAGTTAAAACTGCTTTTCTATATTTAGAAACAGTGACCTTGACCCAACCCCATATGCAATGCCAAGCATAGTCTTGCAATAAGGTATCTATGTTTTAAGTTTCATTATAATTCGTTTTCGAGTTAGAGAGTGGAAACGAAAAGTTGACACCGCCACTACGCCTTTGACCTTGAATTGTGACCTTGACCTAGGACATAGGGACATGGTTCTTGCGTGTCACACTAAACCTCACAATGCTTGTCACTTCTGCCAAGTTATTTGAAAATCCATTCATGCTGGACGAAGATATGCTCTGGACAAAGTGTTTATAACTGATTTCTTAAATTCGACCTTGAATTGTGGCCTTGACCTTGGACTTGGTTCTTTCCCGTGACACTCTGTCTCACCATGCTTGTCATTTCTGCCAAGTCATTTGAAAATCCATCCATGCTAGTCATAGCTATGCTCTTGACAAAGTGTGACGGATTGCTTTCTTAAATTTTACCTTTGACCTTGAATTGTAACCTTGACCTTGGATCTAGGGATGTGGTTCTTGTGGGTGACACTCTGCCTCACCATGCGTGTCACTTCTACCAGGTTATTTGGAAATACATCCATGCTGGACAAAGGTATGCTCCAGACAAAGTGTTTAGGATTGATTTCTTAAATTTGACCGTTAACCATAAATTGTGACTTTTATCTTGGAGCTAGGAACTTGGTTCTTGCAGGCAACACTTCGTCTCACCATGCTTGTGATGTCTGCAAAGTTATTTGAAAATATATCCATGCTGTACAAAGTAATGCTCCGAAAAAAGTGTTAAGGATTGATTTATTACAGTTGATCTTTGACCGTGAATTGTAACCTTGACCCTGGACCTAGGGACCTGGTTCTTGCGCACTACACTCAGTCTCATCATGCTTGTCTTTTCTGCCAAGTTATTTGAAAATCCAATCATAATGGACAAAGATATGCTCCATAAAAGGTTTTTCCGCCACCCATGCCAGGGGAGTTCTCATAATACAACCCATTTTTCAAACGGGCGTATAATAGTTCATATTATTTTAATCGGCTCATCAGGATATTGGCCTAGGTGGCCCTTGTTTCTAACAAGCAAGAGGGCCATGATGGCCCAAAGCGGTCACCTGAGAACTGGCAATGACAGAGATCAGCTTAATGTCATCACCTTCAAAATGACCCAAATCAGACAACCTGATCTGGCAATTCGACAGGTGCGATACAGATGCCTGCCCGACCTTCTTCTGTAGCTAACCTGGCAATCTACAGGCGATATACAGTCTCATGCCTACCGGGCCTACTTCTGTTATTTACCTTGCAATTAAATGGTGCAATACAGATGCATTTATGGTCGAAACTGTTGGGACCAAGATGAACCACAAGCAAACGATGATATGTTTATCATGCAAAATCACACTTTCATTACACAGAGGTTGACATCCAATCTTTGCAATGGCACATTTTTTAGGTTCAACAATCCAGCTGAATTCCATGTACTGTCTTTTGTTCTTATTTCAACAGAACAATACTGCAAACAGTCACAAAAGACAGCAATACAAGACAACTGTCAGCATTGTGTATATCATCTATTAGGATTATTCAATCAAACAGACCATAATGATTGTACTTGTAAATGATATTCAGCTCACTGGTTAACAGCACAAACACCAAAACTAAGTATCCCGTTGCTGAAATACTTTCTGCTGCCATCCCAAATGAAATATGAAGTCTCTATCCTGAAAATAGTCCATTCGTTTCGTTTGCTTAGTTTTGACAAACAAATGGGCAAATAACTTTGTTCTTTATACCCTAATCAGCTCAAAACTGTGATTTATTATGAAATCGTATGGTCATACACAAGCTGCCTTTTCAGCGCAAAACCTTGGTTTATTATGAGATCTTATGGTCATACACAAGCTGTGCAAGTATTATCAAGATTAGATGAAAAATGAAGTTTCTATGTCACATTAAGTACATTTTTTGAAGAGTTTCTCACAAAGAAGGGGAAATAACTCCAGTGGTTCTATCTGGCCCATCATTGCACCTTGATGAAATATTATGGTCATACACAAACTGTGCAAGTTTAGTCAACAAGGAATTAAGTTATTTCACTATGGAGACTGAAAGCCAATTTTTGACAAATTATGGATTTATTTTCACAAACAAGGGGTCATAACATTGGTCTTTCTTGTCTGGTCTATTCCATATTGGGAATTATGACCTTATGGTCAAACACAAACAGCGCAAGTTGGTCAAGATTAGGCAATAAATAAAGTCTGTATACTCCACAATGTCTATTTTTTCGCACAAACAAGGTGCAATAACTCTGGTGTTTGTACCCCAATCTAGGCCATTTTATTGTTTATTTCGAAATATTCCCTTCATGAACATGCTCTGCAAGTTTGGTAAAATTCAGAGGAAAAATGAAGTTTGTATGTTGCAGAAAGTCCAGTTTGCACATTTTCTCATGAAAAAGGGGCAATAACTTTGGTGTTAATGGTCTGGTTTGGCCCATTATCTATCTGAGATTTTATGGTCGTACACAAACTGTGTAAGTTTGGTAAAGATTGAATGAAAGTGAAGTTGCATCACGTTCACATGCCCAATTGTTCCGATGCACTACGGACGACGCAGTACTGTCCACCTATACCAATAGCTCATCGAGCATGAAGTGCTCAGGTGAGATGAAATGTAATGAAAGTGATGCACAGGAAGTCACTTTTATTTAGTTGAACTATAAAAAGAGTACCCAGACTACAAGCCCTTATATGCCGTACATGCAGATACTAGCAAGTAGCATGGTGCACTCTAAATAGTGTAACATAGTTCTCAATTATGGAGAAAATGAAAAACATTGTAGAAGTATTTTTCAATTAAGGAGAAATAATAAATCATCTTCAAAAATCATGTAAGATCATTACTTGAGTTTCCAAAATCCCAATTCAAGTATATAAGTCTGTCCAAAATTTACATGATTAAATGATACTGGATAAGTTACTAACGAAACAGTCCAAAAACTACAGAAAATAATTAACCCTTTCAGGCACTAGATCACATGATCTAAATCCTATATTCTGATTGCTTGTTTACAACATGAATTCTAGCTATTGATTGTTGTTTACATCTTTTTCCTGACTGGATGCCAAGACAGACAGTAGAAAATTTAATTGCTGCCACATAGCCAAAATATAGGTCAGAAGCTGGCTATCAATGGTCACAATGTGTAATGATGCTGATCTAAAATAGATGTATCATGTTTTTATTTTACTGATAAGCAGATTCCACTCTTTGGGATATAGGAGGGATTTACAACTATGTCACTGATATATGTTATGTTTACTGTGTGTGTGTACACACTTTCCTAGAAGGTTGGACAAACAACTGTTAACTGGGGCTACTTCTGATAAGATATTTGCTGTAAAATTAACAGTGAATGATATACATGGAGCAAAGTTTTGCTCATCTGAAATATCTGAGCATTCTATTGTTAAACTACAAAGATAGTTAAGAGTGCTTAGGTTTAAAATCATCTTAAGAATTTTCTCTATTTGATTTGATTGTTTGGCTAAGATATGCAAAAGTTGCAGGTCTGCAAGTTCTTAGAGAAATTTGTTTTAAGAAAATAATTAATTAAAACATTCAGTATATAATGGAATTTAGGAATTGAAAATTAAAACATGGACATTGGGGTTAATAAATGGATATGAAAGTTATGACTTTTAACATAAAAATGACAGTTAAAAGTTAAATCATTAACTTGAATAAATATACTATGATCTATACTCTATTCATTTTTCTCTGACAATGCTAGAAATGTTTCAGTTTTTTCTTAGTATTTCTCTAAGCATCATACTGTTACAGGTCTGCACTTTGATGGTTTGATGTTATTCTACTGACCACCCGCAATTATAACGTTGCTTAACTAAGAAAATTTAAAATGATGTTGATGTTTTTCCACCAACAATGTTTATAAAAGAGTCATGTGTAACATTCAGACAACAATTTATTCAGTTGCTGATATGAATATAGTTTAACTTTGACATACATAAAACGTTAGATTAAATATTGGTTAAATCTGACTGCCAGCTTGTCAACATTTATAGAAGGGTGGCGCGTATGAAAAATGTCGATCAGTGATCTCCCTTTTATGCAGACAGTCAGTCACAGCGTTGTTTTTGCACAAAGAAAAATAACTAAAGAAAACTCTTATAAAAGCTTACAAAACCAGTGTTATATGTACGTATCAAGTTATATAAATCATGGATTAATACTTTAAAATAAATATAAAGTAATGAACACTGAGTGTTATTTACTTTAACAGATCTTCAAGACGGATATAAATTCACGTTCACTCAGGTTTTGAACTTAAGCTCAACTGCCTGCTATTCTGCCTTATTGTCGAACGAAAATATGCCCAAAGAAGGTCAGTGACCAGAAATATGCTCGTTCATGGCCATATATCTGGGCACTAACGGCCAAACATGGCCGGTCAAGTGACTGACCAAATATTTGGTCACAATAATTACCAAAACGGGTCAATACATGACGTCATTTATCAAAACGTCATAACAATAAGACAAAATGGCGCCTAATTTAGAAATACAAAAAAATATTTAAAGTGCCAAAATTGGATTTACTTTTATGTGAAACATCTTGAAACAACCAAGGAGTTCAACTTTCAAGGTTACTTTCTGGGAAGGAAATTTTCCATAATTAAACAACACAAATAGCTACCAAAATTACAATGTGCCATATGGAGAAAAAGGTAAAGCTGGCAGTATGTGCGAAATTGTGAAACAAACAATTATGGAACAGCAAAACATTAAGAATGGATGGATGACTTCAAGATTATGATACTGGTGATATTAAGATTACATATACACAGTTGTAAATATTGTCAATTGTTATATCTAGTCAAAAAATGTCATCAGTTTGTACTTCAAAGGCTGTCAATAACTGAATAAAAAGGTAAGTTTTACTATAACACCTGGAGTGTATCATTACTTTCTAAGGATTTATCTAAGAATAATGTTGTTGTGTTTTTTATTGTCTTAAACATTTGGGCAGCTTTGCACCCGTCTTAAAAGTTTCTAATACATAAATAATAAAGATTTTATTTGTAATTTTAATAAAAAACTTATAAATATAATAAATTGGTGAACATACACTTGCATGCAATTCAAATATTTCTGATATTTTGTATTTATTATTTTGTACACTTTCATCAATTTATTTAACTGAATATTCTGAAGTCGACAACTAGTATTAACTGGCGTCAAAAGCATAATCTAATACAGAACTTGAAAAAGATTTACTGACCAATTTTCATATTTTTAGAAAAATGTCCAACATTTTCTTATAAGAAAAAAATATGCTTTCCAATATATTAAAAATGTTCCTTTAAATGTAGTTTTATTGCAAATTGACATATTTTATATCCATATATTAGATTCAATGTTTATTATGTTATTAACCGGGCCCTGCTAGCTCAGTTGGTAGAGCGCTGGACTGTCAATCCAGGGATCAGGAGTTCCAATCCCAGCCCGGCCACATAACTTGTGTGGGGATTGGTCATAAAATTATTCCTACGGCCATTCTCCCCCTACCTCTGATTCAGTTGTCAGTTACTGGCATAAGTATGTGCACTTAGTACTGGTATACTGCTTAGATCGGCTAAGCTTGCCCAGAAAAAGTGTAAATAGGTTAACTGACCGCTGTGATCTGACTGAAATACTTTAAAAAAGGCGAAAACTCCAAATAAACAAACAAACAAAAATATTATGTTATTTGTTAACCAATTTAAAGACATATAAAATGTATTCTTGCACAAGTGTTTTTATTCTTAGACAAATCTTAAAAGTAAGTTATAGTCATTTCTAAGAAAGTTTCAGAATACGGATCTTCTACAAATAACATAATGTATACACAATTTAAAGACATATAAAATGTATTCTTGCACAAGTGTTTTTATTCTTAGACAAATCTTAAAAGTAAGTTATAGTCATTTCTAAGAAAGTTTCAGAATACGGATCTTCTACAAATAACATAATGTATACACTTATATTGTAATAGAAATTCTATTTAATAATGTATAAAAGTGTATAAATATTGTTATTTGTAGAAGATCCGTTGAAAACTGTCTAACATTTTTAAGATAAAAACAAACTTATATATGGACATTTTAACTGTTACAATAGTAAGAGTAAACAAAGAAATTTCTTGAAATTCAAGACACTATTTACTAATTCTTATAAAATTAAAACTTATTAAATCTAACTTAAAATAATTAAGTCTAAGAAAGTTTCAGAATACCACCCCAGAACAAACTGACAGGTCAGGCAATTCTTAGTCACTGTTAGATGTTTAGATTACAATGATTCAAAGATTTAGATTGTAAAGTCAATTCTGTATCAAATCTATAGTGAATAGACGGCTGGTCATACACAGTTTGTCCAACCAGCTACCATTGCCATGGTCAGTTCTTATCAGTTAATCTATTTTAAGTATATTGGCTGATTGTAAATTCCTCCTGTATCTGTGACTAAGCTACAAAGGGAAATAACACATTTCTGGCAATTATCTTCCTGATAATTCATTGACCTCCCTTTACCAGGTGAGTTTTTCAGGAATAGATGTATTTGGGGCCAAAAAAGGGACAATAACTCTGATGTTCCTCGTCCGATCGGGTCCACTATCAAACCTTTACAAGTGTGGTCATGATTAAATAAAAAATGTAGTCTTTATCGCGATAACAGGCCAAATTCATGACGACATACGGACGATGGACGACGCTGGATAGGTCCCTTATACCAATAGGTCATTGAACACTTCGTGCTCAGGTGAGCTAAAAATAAAACTACTGCTCGCACAAAATACCTGTGTATAGCAACGGAATGTAAATAAATCCTTTTCCAGGCATTACAAACAATACAATTTGTGAACAATGACTGGTTTTGTGACTTAGTCTCCACATCACACATTGTCACCTTGTCATCCATTTACTGACATTTATCTACTACACATTGTCCATTCAATTGGTTATTAAGCATTTATTTATGAAGATTTTTAAGAAACTAAAGCAACATACCACATCCTTGTCCATCCGTGCCCACAATCTTTACTACAAAACTGTCATTGAAGTCCATGTTTCCAACTGTGAGCTTCATAGTTTGTCCTGCCCGCCAGGTCCAAACAACCATAGAGTTCGCTGCATCTGCCACATTTAAATCACTTATGTACAGTCCATTTGCTTTGTTAAGATGAGTCTTGAAATTATCAACAGAGCAGACATTTGACCTCAATTTTAATTGGAAATATTTGTCAACATAACAGTTCAGCAACTTTGTTACTTCACTTTCAATCTGGGACGCCTTTTCGCGAGGTTCCGAATTGATCACCACAACGCAACCTTTTTTAAAGTTAACTTCACAAACTTTAAAAGTTTTGCATAAAAACGTCTTCAATGCTTCAAGATTTAGTTTAACTTTTTCAGGAAGTTTACATTTTGCAACCTGAATTGCTGTTGTTAAAAATGCTCGAACTTCATCTCCAGTAGGCTTGCCATATGAACAGACTGCAACAACTCTTGAACTTTCATTAATCTCCCAAAACACGGGTCCATCAATGCCATATTCACTTGTCATGATCATGCCAATAGCTGCTGGTAAGTTTTCCAATTTTTTTCGTCTTTTGATTGAATCAAATTCTATTTTTTGAATAGATAAATTTACTTCAGCTGTAACCCATGCCCGAGCTTCTAATGCACTTGTAGGTTCACCCAAGAAACTTATACTTATCTCCTGGTTCTCTTGTTTAAAGTCCATGTTTACTGCCTTGAATCGTCTATGAAATTCATTCTGGAAAGTCTTATGTTGAACCATTCTTAAAACACATGTGTCAACATTTAAGGCTGGTTCGTCTGTGTGACCTGATGATGAGGATCTGGAGACAAAGTTGTCTAAAACAGAATAAACATGAATTGTATATATGGTAACGCTGACTACAGGTTCTGAGAAGGCAGAGTTAAATATAGAAAACTATAGGCCAGAAAAAGCGTCCGTTAAGACCAATTTCTTAATGATTAAGTGTTTCAATCCAGTGGTGCAATCCAGCCATTTTATTTTATCAAAATGTAGGGTATAGTCTAATTGCCATAAACCTCACTACTGCATTACTGACTAACTGCAAACACGTTCTGAAGTGAAGCAAATCAAACATTAGTAATTTTGTCCTTCAATCTTGATCATGCATCTTTATATTGTACATAGTAAATACCATTATTATGACATAATATTCTTATTTACAGTTTTGTTTCTACTTAAAAGATATTTACACTGTTGTTTTATTAGACCCTCATGTCTGTTCATCTGTCATAACAGAATAGCATATGTTTCCGACATTACAACATTGGCTTCCATTTTGCTTTTCAACATGTAGTGTGAATATGTCTTCAGGGAATGTACTATTTAATCCTGGATCATTAATATCTCAAAATAATTTTATTTCCACTTTCTTGTAATTTACTATGCGATTACAATATGCCAATGTTACTCTAAAACAATGAGCACCAACTACGGGTGTTGGGCGCTAGACTTTCTCGTATTTGATAGTAATCTGGGCTTTTGATGATAGATCAGGTTCATCACTGTCATGAAATATGTTGAATTTTAAGGCAATACATCGTATAGATGTTGAGAAATTTGACCTAAATACAAAAGATCTAAGTTGAAACTAGAAATGTTTCCACAGACATGGATTCCCCCACCAATGCAGCCATTTCTACATCCCAGCATGCATGACAATATTATGTTCTGGAAAATTATTTGACCTTTGACCTTGATTAATGACCTTGATCTTACAGCTACAGACTTGGTTCTTGAATGCCACATGCCGTCTCATAATGCTTACCACTTCTGCTAAGTTATTTGAAAAATTTTCATGCGGGATAAAATTATGCTCCAGACAGAATCCATGAACTTAATTGTTATACTTGACCTTTGACCTGTAAGTGACCTAATTTTTGCGGCTGACACATCCTCTTATAATGGTTATCACTTCTGCCAAGTTATATGAAAATCCTTCAATGCTGGACAGAGTTATTGCCTGGACAAAAATCTTACCATATATACATATACTTGACCTTAAAGTGTGACCTTGACCTTGGACCAAGGCACCTGGTTCTTGCATGCAACACCGCCCCATGGTCTATTGCTTAAATTCTTCTATTTGACCTTTGACCTTTTAGTGTGACCTTGACATTATACAAACAGACCTGGTTCTTGCGCGCGCAACACACCGACACACCATGCTTAGCACTTCGGCTTAGTTATTTTAAAATCCTTCCCTGCTGGACAAAATTATGCTTCAGACAGTATCTAAGGCTTCAATGACCATTCACCTTTAAGTGTGACCTTGACCTTGGACCTGGTTCTTGCGCGCGACACACCGTCTCACCATGCTCAACACTTGTGCCAAGTTATTTGAAATTCCCTCCAATGCTATACTAAATTATGCTTCATACAGTGTCTATGTCTGAAATTTTTATATCTGACCTTTGACCTTTAAGTGCGACCTTGACCTTGGAAATAGGGAACTGGTTCTTGCGCACGACACACCAACTCCCCATGCTCAACATTTGTTCCAAGTTATTTGAAATTTCTTCCATGCTAGACAAAATTATGCTTCGGACAGGGATAGAAAGCTGAAATTCTTATATTTGACCTTTGACCTATAAGTGTGACCTTAACCTTGGACCTAGGACCTAGGAATCTGGTTCTTGCGCGCGACACACCGTCTCACCAAGCTCAACACTGTACCAAGTTATTTGAAACCTTGACCTTGGATTAGGGACATGGTTCTTGCGCGAGACACACCGTCTGACCATGCTCAACATTTTGTGCCAAGTTATTTGAAATTCCATCCATACTAGACAAAATTATGCTCCGGACCTATGGCTTAAATTCTTATATTTGACCTTTGACCTTTAAGTGTGACCTTGACCTTGGACTTAGAGACCTGGTTCTTGAGCAAAACACACCGTCTGAACATGCTCAACACGTGTGCCAAGTTATTTAAAATTCCGTCCATGCTGGACAAAATTATGCTCTGGACAGGGATAGAAGGCTAAAATTCTTATATTTGACCTTTGACCTTGAAGTGTGACCTTAACCTTGGACCTAGGAACCTGGTTCATGCGCGCGACACCGTCTCATTATGCTTAACATTTCTGCCAAGCTATGTGAAAATCCTCCAATGCTGGACAAAGTTATTGTCCGGACAAGAATCCGAACTAACGTACATAGGTACACAAATACATACGTACACATGTACATAAGTACATACTCAAGGACAGCGTAAACTCTATACGCCCCCCCCCCCCCCCATCATTGATGGTGGGGGCATACAAATTTACCTCATCTTGTCAACAGAATGGGTTAATAGCTGTGATCAAGAAATTTGAGTTTCAAGCCAATACCTCTTATAGATAATGTGAAATTTGACCTAATGCGAAAACGTTGGAAAAAAGGCAATTACTAAAGCAAAATCCTTGATAGAGTTGCCTCCTCTTGTCTACAGAATATGTTAATCACTGTGATTTGAGTTTCAAGTCAATACCTCATACAGGTGTTGAGAAATAAAGGAAAATTGTAAGTTGAAAAAAAAAGTAATATCTCCAACAAATTCAGTGAAAGAGCTACCTCCTCTTGTCTGCAGAATGGGGTCAGCACTTAAAACAAGTACCTTGATTTTCAATTGAATGTATTTGATAGTTATTGAGAAATGTTATATTTACCAACAAATTATCAAAATATCTTGTTGTTAAGTCCAAACGGCAGATAACTGTGGAAATACAAATCACAGGGTTACCTGCCTTTTTGTAATGGCATACCCTTTTGATAGTGAACGAGTATTGAAAGTTTCGAATGGATACCTTTAATAGTTTCGAGAAATAGACTCTCACACAAAAAACTTAACCAAAAAACTTAACAAATTCAGACATTGACTCAGATGCTGACACAGACGACAGAGTGACGACAATAACTTGACATATTTTTCTTCCAAAGGTCGAGCTAAAAATATTAAACAAGCATTGTCACTGTTAGTGACGAATGCCCTAAAAGATATGCTTTGACAGTAAAAAGAGTTATGGTCCATGTACTGTGTACTTCTTCCGAAAGGCCTCTATCATTATATGAAGTATCATTTAAAACCTTTAATACTTCCAGTTATGCACTGCACAACAACTCCAAAAATATTGAAGAACAAGAGGGCCATGATGGCCCGAAGTGCTCACCTGAGAACTGGTACAGATGAAGACCATACTGTTGTGACAGGTTTGAAAATTAAGGTATCTGAACAATACGCAGAGGGGGATAGGATAAATTTTTATTTAAAACTTCGGTTAGTGCAATGGGCTAATTAAAGTAAATTGTCATTAAGTCATTGACAATTCTGGAAAATGCAGAAACAGTAGATTTTGATGTCTTTTTCACAAACAGTTTTGGAGAACTAGTTGCAATGTGACAATTGCTATGGCTGTGCTATATGGTATAGGTTTTGCTTTTTCTTTGATAATTTTCAGTCCAATGATGATAAATGATGTTAATGCAGGCTGTGAAGACATCAATGCTGCATGTACAAATAACTGCATGCAAGTCGTGCAACTGTTGGAAATCAAATTGTATCAATCAATTTTTATGGTCATGCGCAAACTGTGTAAGTTTGGTCAACATTGAATCAAAAAATCGTGTGTGCAAGCCAATCATTGATAACTTGTTCATGTTTTTTTCCAAACAGAAGGGGTAATAACTCTGGTTTTTTTTGGCCCAATCATGCTAATATTCGACTTCACCTGTAGACTTACGTTCATAGACAAACTGTATACGATTGGTGAAGATTGGATTAAAAATGAAGTCTTTATCCTGAATAATGTCCATTTTTGCATATTTTTTCACGAACAAAGGGCAATAACTCTTGTTGACCGCATACGGACGACTCCGGAGAGGTCCTCTATACCAATAGCTCACTGAGCACACCGAGCACTTCGTGCTCAGGTGAACTAAAAAGAGGTATGGTCCTTGTTATCAGCCCTTCCTCTCAACATCCTCTATCAATATAATTATATGGTTTTATGTTAAATCCCTTCAATACTAAGGGCAAAGAAAATTAACCAAATGGCAATAACTCCGTAAATATTGAAGAATGAATTATGGTCCTTGCACTTCCTCTCAACATCCTCTATCAATATAATTATATGGTTGTATTTAAAATCCCTTCAATACTAATTGAATTACGCTCTGCACAAGAAAATTAAACAAAGGGCAATAACTCTGTTAATATTGAAGAAAGAGTTATTGTCCTTGCACTCTGCACTTCCTCTCATCGTCCTCTATCATTATATGAAGTATCATTTGAATCAATTCAATACTAGTGAAGTTACGCTCCAAACAAGAAAATTAAACAAAGGGCAATAACTCCATAAATATTGAAGAAAATCTTATGATCCTTGTACTGTGCACTTCCACTCATTGTCCTCCATCATTATATATATATATATATATATATATACTCCACACAAGAAGCGGGATGCAGGGACAGACGGACAAACGATGCATTAACTATATACAGAGTTCAACATTAATTTTATTTGTTACTAGTCCATCACACCAGTAACTGCTAGACATTACTAGATCTGACCTTATGTCAAGTAGACCACATAGTTAGGGTACTATAAAATACAAACAATGTGTTTTAGTAAGGGTTTAACAAATACTTTTAATACTTAAAACGTAAGGAATATACACATTCAAATGAATTAATATGAACAATTGTGTATCGTCAGCTCATATCAACGGGTAAACAATGTCATAAAGCAGTATTCCTTGTCTTAAATAAAACGATGTCAGATCAGGAGGGCCATATTTCATGACACCAAATGTCACTTTTTAAAATTATTTATAAAAAAATGTTTCAATGTTCATCTTTTTTATTCTTATCAAATATATAAACGCTCGTATTACAATATCTCGTCAAATTTAATCATTGCATATAGCAACTCACTTAGATGTTTTGATTTGCATTTTGGACCGTCACTGTCTTGTTGTTACAACATTTTGCAGGGGGGCTTATAATTTGCATAAGCAAGCGTCGCACCAATCAAAATTAAGTATTCGATCTGGCGAGACTTCCGGAAAGTAATGTCTAATAATAGTAACGGAAACACTGTTAAATTATGAACAATGCTTTTTCGATTTTAAGCATGAAACCTATTAACTTTTGGGAAAAAATGTCTTAACTATGTGAATTGCATGATAAATTGACAATACGACCAATCAGACTAGCTACCACCCAGTGTACTAGACCGGACTGAGAATTTACAAGACAATGTTGTTCAGACGTGCCTTAATGTAGAACCCTGCTATATACCCCCTTAGTTCAATTCGGGTCATTAATCAGTCATTATAACATGACTGTATCTATCATTGCAGTCTTTCGTGCTAGGCAGGTTATCGACAAGAACATCTTTTAGAATTGCTATGTCGTTTTCTTCATGGCGCGACACATTATACAGCTGGCTCCGTAAGTTATACAGAAATTTTTCTGACGAAATTCATTTCAGCATGGTTACACACCATCAACATTTTCATTGTCAATTCACCTAAGGATGTATTGAGCTATTGTCAATTTCCTTATTTACATTCACGTATATGTGTGATTGTTCAGCAACATTCGCTCCTGTGTACTCTGCATTTAACAGTGTTTATTTTCTACTTTTCATAAAACTTGAACATTTTAATGCAATTTTTACTTTATAGTGAACATGGCCTTGAAAAAATGATACTAGGTCGAATATTTACACAACACTTTCGTAGACTTTACTTTTCTTTTCATTTTTAGTTGTTCGCAGAACAACTATAGGTACCGCTTCTGAAATCCGAGGATTGGAATCACTATGATTTTAACTCTTTTATTATTACGCGAAAGTAAGAAGTGCCATTCTGAATATCATGAACGTTTTCCAAATGCATCCTTCGTTTTGATGAAGAATGTGATAAGAACATAATATATTTAAAACAAACTCAATAAAGTCAGGTTATTGATAGCTTTTAGTGTAGGATCATATTTTGAGACTAAAAATCGTGGAAGTAAGTAGTCCACTATGCGGCGTTCGAAGTCATTAATAAATGGTTCAGTTTGTCCATTTCAAGTAGAATCATGGACATATTATAATCCTAACATATTCATCTCGCTTATTGTCGATGCAAAGTTAGGTGTTTCTTTGTGGCATATTTGAAAGAGTATACCTTTTTATTTTACCATGAATTAATACAAAAAGAAATGGTAACAAAGCATGCCGAGAAGAAACATAGATATTCTAATCCTAATCTTCTACATCTTTTTATCGCAGACTCATGTTAAGGTTAGTTGCTGAGTGGGGCATGATTAATTATTTTATTACTAACTTATTGTATTATTCACTTGGTTGTTATAATAATAATAATAATAATAATAATAATAACAAGGCTTTGATAGTATTGCAAGCAATACAGGAGTCCCCTACAGGTGAAAACCCCTACTAATTAAACATTGTGCAATACCGTCAACTCACCCTTTATCTGTAGATGTACAACGTTTCATATTCAAATCCCATTTGTCACTGCAGTATCCAGTTGTTGTTTTTTCTATTTTAGTAACATTGACCAGACATTCGAGTTACTTTCTGAGTTATTGAAATACTAAACTGACAGAGGGAAATCATACAGTCCATTCTGTGTACCAAGTTTCATGATCATATGTTATGTTCTTTTCGAATTATTACAGTATTAAGTTTATTTCTATTTTAAGTAACAGTCACGTGACCTTTGACCTCTGGTGAAAAATAAAGGGTCGTGTACAATCCACACCTTGCTCTTTCTACGTATACAAAGTTTCATCAAAGTATCTTCAGTACTTTTTGAGTTATCGCAGGATCCAGGTTTTGAGGACGGGACAGACAGAGTGAGACCGACGGACAAACAGACAGACAGACACACACAGACGAAGTCAAACCCATAGTCCAATCTGTGTACCAAGTTTCATGAAGTTTCATGATCATATCTTATGCACTTTTCAAAATATTGCAGTATTAAGTTTATTTCTATTTTTAGTAACAGTCACGTGACCTTTGAAAAATAAAAGATCATGCATAATTCTCGCATTGCTGTTGCTATGTATACAAAGTTTCATCAAAGTGTCTTCAGAACTTTCCGAGTTATCACAGGATCAAGGTTTTTGGGACGGACGGACAGACAGACATACGGACGAACAGACAGAACGACACACAGACAGATGGCAAACCTATAGTTCAATCTCTGTACCAAGTTTCATGGTCCATTTCAGGTTATTACAGTATTTAGTTTATGTCTATTTTTAGTAACAGTCACGTGACATTTGACCTCTGGTGAAAAAAAAGGTCGTGCATAATCCTCACATTGCCACATTGCCGTGTACATGTATACCCAGTTCATCGAAATAAGTTCAGTACTTTTTTAGCTATTGCAGGAACCAGGATTTAGGGACGGACACACAGACAGTCGGACAAACATGGACTAATAGACAGAGATACACACAGATGGATGGCAAACCTATATTTCAATCTTTGTACCAAGTTTCATGGTCGTATCTTATGTACTTTTCGAATTATAACAGTATTTAGTTTATTTCTATTTTTAGTAACAGTCACGTGACCTTTGACCTCTGGTGAAAAATAAAATGTCCTGCTTAGTCCTCACATTGCCGTTTATCAGTACACCAAGTTTCATCTTAATATCTTCAGTACTTTTTGAGTTATCGCAGGATCCAGTTTGTTTAAGTTTATTTCTATTTTTAGTAACAGTCAAGTGACATTTGACCTCTGGTGAAAAATAAAAGGTCATACATAATACTCACATTGCCGTTTATATGTATACTAAGTTTCATCGAAGTATCTTCAGTACTTTTTGAGTTATCGCAGGATAAATATTTTGCAAACTGACGGACAGACGGACAGAGGGCAAACCTATAGTCCCCTCCGGTCAAACACCAGTAGGGGACTAACAAGAGCTGTCTCAGGACAGCGCGCTCTACTCTCCAAACGCTTTGTCAGAGTTATTGGCCTTTATCAATACAACAAGAGGGCCCTGAGGGCCCTAAGCCGCTCACCTGAGACCTTGTAACCCAATTAGAATTTGCATCCCCAAGGTGTGGCTTATTTTTATCCCAGGGTCATAATTTGAACAATCTTGAACAAACCTCTGTGCCTTGCGGTTCCAGGTAAAGATTTTAAAAGTCATTCTGCTATTTAAGTCTATATAAACAATGTGACCCTTGCGGTGTGGCCAGATTTGACCCCAGGGGCATAATTTGAACAATCTTTGGACAGGACCACTATGCAATGTTACGTTTCAGAGGAGAGGATTTTTAAAGTCATTTTGCTATTTAAGTCTATATAAACCATGTAACCCCCAGGGCGTGACCAGTTTTGACCCCAGGGGCATAATTTGAACAATATTTGTACAGACCCATATATACATACCAAATATGAAACCTCTAGGCCTTGCGGTTTCAGAGGAGAAGAATTTTAAAGTCATTTTGCTACATAATTTTATTTAAACCATGTGACCCCTGGGGTGTGGTCAGTTTTTACCCATGGGGCATAATTTGAACAATCTTTGTAGAGGACCACTATAGGATGTTACATACCAAATATGAAACCTCTGGGCCTCGCAGTTTCAGGAGGAGATTTTTAAAGATATTTTGCTATTTAAGTTTATATAAGCCATGTGACCCCCAGCGGATAGCCAGTTTTGACCCCAGGGGCATAATTTGAACAATCTTTGTAGAGGACCACTGTATGATGATACATACCAAATATGAAACCACTGGGCCTTGTGGTTTTTAGAGGAAAATATTTTTATGGTCATTTTGCAATATATTCTATATAAACCATGTGATCTCCGGGGCGTGTCCCGTTTTGACCCCAGGGGCATAATTTGAACAAACTTAGTAAAGGACCACTAAAGGATGTTACAAACCACATATGAAACCTCTGGGCCTTGCAGTTTCAAAGGAGAAGATTTTTAAAGTCATTTTGCTATACATTCTATATAAACCATGTGACCCCAGGAGCGTGGCCAGTTTTGACCCCAGGAGCATAATTTGAACAATCTTTGTAGAGGACCACTGTAGGATGTTACATACCAAATATGAAACCTCTGGGCCTTTTGGTTTCAGAGGAGAAGATTTTTAAAGTCATTTTGCTTTATATTCTATAAAAATCATGTGACCCCAGGGGCGTGGCCAGGTTTGACCCCAGGGGCATAATTTAAACAATCTTTGTAGAGGACCACTATAGGATGTTACATACCAAATATGTAACCTCTGGGCCTTGCGGTTTCAGAGAAGATTGTTTAAGTTTACACTTTTTAAATCTATTTTTAGCTCTGGTGACCTACATATGCACCGAACCGTAACAATTTGAACAACTTTGAAAGATGGTCACCCAATGATAATTCCTTTCAAGTTTGATAAAAATTTGTCACGTGGTTTAGGAGGAGATGTCGATTGAATGAAAAGTTGACGACGCACGCAATGACACACGGACGACGGACAAAAGGCAATCACAAAAGCTCACCATGAGCACTTTGTGCTCAGGTGAGCTAAAAAAAAGGGGCATAGTTCTGCTAAAATGCTGGTCACAGTTATGGGTCTTGGCCGGTGTATTACATAATGACCTTGAAGGCATGTGTGAAGTTTCAATTGAATATCTGTAGTAGATATAGAAATATGTAGTTGTTGCACGCAAACTTTAACCTGATTTTTTAAGTACAAAAATGGGGCATAATTCTGCTTAATTGCAGGTCAGAGTTATGGGCCTTGGTCAGTGACCTCACATTATGAGCCGGAACATATGTATGAAGTTTCAATCGAATATCTGTAGTAGTTACAGAGATATGTACTTGTTGCACGCAAACCTTAACCTGAATTTTCTTTTGTATGCAAACCATAACCAAACTTTTTTCAGTACAAAAAGGGGCGAAATTCTGCTAAAATGCTTGCCACAGTTATGGGTCTTGGCCAGTGATCTTATATAATGACTTCCTTTAAGCATTTTAAAACATTACCAAACATTATCGCACAACACCTTTGCAAATACGGCTGAAAAGCAGCTTTTCAGCTGTATTTCCAAAGGTGCTGTGCGATAATGTTTGGTAATTATCGACTCTGTTGGGTGTTTTTTATTATGAAAGCAACTACAGTGTTACAAGCTTTAAGCTTGTAACACTGTAGATGCATTCATAATAATGTTATAGATATGTAATTATCTTTGTTTTTAAGGTTTAAATTGAGTTTTGTTTTACGAAAATTATTTCGTTTCGACCAATTAATACAATGTCTTCAACAGTGATTGCCTTTAATAAAACTGATAATTTTTCACTATATTACCCGGTAGGCACATTTGGAGAATGTGTAGGTTATTTAATGACAGAATGTCGGAATGGCATTAAAAAGTAAGATCATAATGTTTGTAGCCCAAAGAAAGACCACGATATTGCACATCGGCCAAAGAATTTGGCTAATAAGGTTTCTTGCCCGACAATATTTTTCATTTTCGATTGGAAGTTGTTTTGACAGGCCTTATATATTTAATGCAAACATAGTACAGTAAAACCCTGCTAATACGACCACTTTGGGGTCTTAATAAAAGTGGTCGTAATAGCAGGGTGGTCGTATTATCGAGGTCCGGCAGATCATCAAGTCAGTCAATTCATACTTCTGTGTAATTTCAAGCTTTCTATTAAAATAATGAATAATCAATAGATAACGAAAATTCCAATTTGTTTTCAATAATATGTTTTATTGAATAGAGATTATGTAACTTATAGTTATGGATAAATGTATGAACTTTACATTAAGTAGGAAAATAAATAAAACTTGATTAACTAAGCCCATTTAAGGTTCAGCATTCATTCTTTAAAGTTTATTGCATTAAACATATACGTGTTTATAGCAAATGATACATAAGTAGTACAACATGACGGTATGTGTATATCAATGCTACACGCTACCTGTCAGCTAGTGTCAATTAACGTAATATGATACACAGTCGATGTGCTAATCCCTTATCAAAACAGTTGTAACATTGTTTTTCACACGTTCCTTTTATACTGCAAAGCATTATGTTATCTCCACGGCATAAGTTGTTAATTGATCATGTTAAGTGTCAACGACCAAATGACACTGGTCGCAATAACGGGGTTATTTTCAGTACGTTCGGTCCGGGACTAGTGGTCGTAATACGGAATAGCGAGGTGCCCGTATAATCGGGGTTTGCGACCATTGAAATATATAGGGAAACAATCGGGTCTTTTAAAAAGTGTCCACTTTAGCGTGGTGGTCTTAAAATCTTTGTGGTCGTAAAGCGGGGTTTTGGTGTATTTTTAGCTGTTGTAAGCGGCTGTCTAGTGTTCACACCTGTTAACGTTTTAATTAGTGGCGTACGTTTTACAATGGACCATTTTATGTAGAGTGTGTATGTACAATCTAATAACAGAATATAGTGGCATAAATACAATTAACAAAATAAAGTTATTTAACATATATTTCTATTTAAAATAGAATAAAAGTTGGTAACAAACATTGCTTTTAAAAGCACCATA
Organism: Congeria kusceri; assembly: GCA_027627225.1. Lineage (NCBI taxonomy): Eukaryota > Metazoa > Mollusca > Bivalvia > Myida > Dreissenidae > Congeria > Congeria kusceri. The sequence goes on from CM051034.1 coordinate 54,301,619, forward strand.
AGCTAGTTTTTAATCCCAAAATAGTTATTGTCTGTACAAGCGGAAACTTAAATACATATATATACGTTGACTTGACGGTTGATATTGATTACAAAACACTAATAAATGTTGCAAACTCGACACTAGAACTTGTTGAATTATTTCATATTGGAGTTTTTCCTTCATCATTTTTATGTTTTTCTGTTTGCTTTTAAGGTTTATTGTCACTCACATCTGCTTATTTTGAAAATAATTGATATGAAAGATCGTACATACACACTTTAAGGTGACATATGATATGGCATACCCTTCTAATTGCCCAGATTGTCCATGATAAAGCTTCATGGTTTTAATTTCAAGTCATATAGGGTCATTAAGGTGACTTCATGCCATTTAATTTTATTTACCGGTTCAAATATACAATTTTCAATATATTTGCAAAACATTCTGCAAAGCACAACATTACGAGTCTTAAGTGCCTATTGTACTAAGTTATTTGGAAGATCCATCAACTCTATGATATTGAACAGTGCGCTAACATTTTCAATAACCACTAGTACAAATGAATGTTATAACAGTCAATGAATTTTATTCTTGAATTCTAATATTCAATTCTGTTATTTTTAATATAAACTTGTGTTGCTATAAACATTTTAATCGAGGGAGTTGAGCCCAATGTCACCCAATAGAGAACAACTGCTGTTCCTTCAGTGCTTTCATTCATACAAATTGGTACAACCTATTCCTCGCGTCTTTAATGCTTTGCATCAATATTCTTCTTGTACAAATACACCGTTGTCAATTGCAAACTAGAGCTTTGTCACAGGAGCCCCGAATGATAGCATGTTTGAAGGTGAGGAACCGTTTTTCTATTTTGAGTAACAGTGACCTTGACCTTGATCCCACCCACCCCTATGCAATCCCAAGCGATGTCTTGATAAAAGGTATCTATGTATGAAGTTGAATTACAATAGCTCAATTTGTTCTCCAGTAATTAAGCGGACACCGTTTTTCTATTTTTTGTAATGGTGACAGTGACCCCATCCACCCCTAATGTAATCCCAAGCCAGGTCTGGATATAAGGTATCTATGGATTAAGTTTCATTAAAAGATTTCAATTCGTTCTCAAGTTAGGGAGCTGAAACCAAAAGTTTACTCTGCCTGAAAATGAAAAACTAACAAAGGGCAATAACTCCAGAATTATGAAGTGCAGAGTAACGGTTCTTGTGCACTGCACTTCTCCTCAATGAGGTTTCAAGTTAATACCTCTTATAGTCTAAGAGTTATGCTCCAGGCAAAAACGAAGTATACACAATTAACAAAGGGCAATAACTCCATAACCATGAAGTGCAGAGTAATGGTTCTTGTACACTGCACTTCTCCTTAATGAGATCTATCCACCCATGAAGTTTCAAATTAATAGCTGAAACGGTTTTGAAGTTATGAATGAAAAACTTGAAAAATGTGGACGGACGGATGCATGAGAATGCACTTGTGGGGAATTCTACTTGCGGGGTGCCCTTTTGTACAAAATCAATTTGTGTGTAACACCTTTTCTGTCCGTATTGTGGGGAACTATGTCAGAAATTGTGCAATGTTGTACACTATGTGGAATTATATCCAAAACTTCTGCGCATAGCATTTGCACCAGTAAATCGGTGTGACCTACAGATTCAACACATAGTGGTAAGCTACAAAAGGGCCACCTTGACAAAACAAAATACAACAAATCTTTGTTGAAGTGGGGCTTCAACTCTACAGCAATTAAAATTATGTAGGTCTTCAGGTTTCGCAAGTATTTTAGTTACATCTGCTTAAAGTTTCTTTCAAAATTGAGTTAAACATAGTTTTTATTTTGTTGCTTTGTGCAAAAATCATTTCAACATTTTTTTCAGGATTTTTACATGTTGTTTCCAAACCATAATTCCTGGGAAGAACCAGTACAAGGTACCACTCTACACATGAAAGAGTTCAAGTTGTATTAAACTTTCCATCGATGTAAAATTGCAAAGCTAAATACATGGTAGTTTGGAGTTTGCGCCGTATTCAACGGTATTTCAGCCTTGACGGCGGTCAGTAAACCTACTCACATTTGTTCTGGGCAAGCTTTTGTATGTGTTTTACCAGTACCAAGTGCACATACTTATGCTAGCAACTGAAAACTGCCCTACTAGAACCAGAGGAAGGGGCAGAATGGCTGTATTAAACATTTCATAACCATTCATAACCAATATCCACAGAAATTATGTGGCCAAGCTGTGGAGTGAACGAACTGGGTCTGGGAAAGCTGAACACATTCAAAAGGCTGATTTCTCAAATATTTCATATACGTGTCATGGTAATAAAATTACTAAAATTATAAAGGTTAACTATTTATTTCCCCATACTTTAAAAATAAGTTTACAAACAAAGAGTAATAAAAACATTTTGGAAAAAGAGGTACACTATTTATATAGGGCCAAGGCCACTACAGTAAGACAAAAATTGTTATTGAATTGAAAGCTGATAAAGCAACATACTTAAACACAAGCTGTCAGAGGACAGCGCGCTCGACTATTCAAAGTATTTCAGTTGGTACATATTTTGGATAGTGGAAAGGGGCATACATTTGTAAAAATACAAAACTTTTAAGTGAAGCTTTGTATAGTTTATAAATTTTTGGAACAAAAGCTTTAACCACAAAGTCTATGTAAAAAGTGGGCTTACTCTGTCAAAATACAAAACAGAGTTATGGGTAATGTTGCCCCTGATATTAGAGTTGATGACAAAGGTTAGTGCCAAGTTTCAAGTGAAGAACTTATGTAGTTTTGAAGTAACCAATTTGTTAATATAAACTTTAACCAGAAAAGCTAAGTAAAAAGGGGGCATAACTCTGTCAAAATACAAAATAGAGTTATGGGTAATGTTGTCCCTGATACTAGAGTTGATGACAAAGGTTAGTATTAAGTTTCAAGTGAATAACTTATGTAGTTTTGAAGTTACAAAACTTTGGAAAATAAATTTTAACCAGAAAATCTATGTGAAAAAGAGGCATAACTCTGTCAAAATACAAATTAGAGTTATGGGGAATGTTCCCCTAATACTTGAGTTGATGACAAATGTATATTCCAAGTTTCAAGTGAATAGCTTTTGTAGTATTGAAGTTACAAAACTTTTGAATAAAAACTAACAATAAAAATCTAAATGAAAAAGGGGCATAACTCTGTCAAAATACAAAACACAGTTATGGGGAATGTTGCCCTGACACTGGAGTTGATGACAAATGTATATTCCAAGTTTCAAGTGAATAACTTATGTAGCTTTGAAGTTACAAGACTTTTGAATAAAAACTTAAACCAAATTCAGACGCGGACGCAGACACCGACGCCGGGGGAAGTAGGAAAGCTCACCTATTCTTCAATAGTCGAGCTAAAAAAGACTAGAATTTAATCAATATCCAACATACAACAACAAACTAGAATTGGAAAAAAAACCCTATCCATTTAACGATAACCATTTAATGATATTTAGAGATTTGGACAAACGACCCAACAGTCATGTCCATTTGAAACTATTTAAAGTTCTTGTATGCACATCACAAGAACGGTCCCATAGATTTGGACACAAACACCTCACTAATTTGTCCATTTAAAAATACTGAAAGTCCTTGTATGCAACTCACAAGTAGGGTCTCAGAGATACAAACACCCCACTAATTATGTCCATTCAAAAGTATTACAAACTTCTTTTTTGCAACTCAAAAGTACGGTCAAATGTGCATCCCCAGAGATTTGGACATACACCCCAGTAATTATGTCCAATAAATCATTTAAAGTTATTGTATGCAACTCAAAAGTACGGTCCCAGAGATTTGGATAAACACCCCACTAATTATGTCCATTTGAAAATATTTGAAGTTCTTGTATGCAACTCACAAGTATGCTCCCTGAGATTTGTACAAACACCTAACTAATCATGTCCATTTGAAAATATTCAAAGTTCTTTTATGCAACTCACAAGTACTGTTCAGAGATTTGTACAAACACCCCACTAATTATGTCCATTTGAAAATATTTGAAGTTCTTGTATGCAACTCACAAGTATGCTCCCAGAGATTTGGACAAACACCCCACTAATCATGTCCATTTGAAAATATTCGAAGTTCTTTTATGCAACTCACAAGTACTGTCCAGAGATTGGACAAACACCCCACTAATTATGTCCATTTAAAGATACTGAACATTCTTGTATGAAACTCACAAGTACCATCCACAGATTTGGACAAACACCCCACTTATTATGTCAATTTAAAAATACTGAACGTTCTTGTATGCAACTTACAAGTATGGTCCCAGAGATTTGGATAAACACACACAATGGAACGCTACTCAAATCTAAGGAGTCTAGATCACCCAATGTAAAAACCTTATCGAAATGCAAATTTGAAAAAAAACATTGATATCTACGCTTAGTAACAACGAAATTTGAAACACAATATTACAAAAACATTTTAAACCACCATACCTACATTCTTATTGGGAAACCACATTCAACTGGAAAATAAAATGGTGCTCTGTTTACAACATGTTACATAAAGTCATTGTTAATACAAAAGTCAGACAAATAATATACAAAATGATACATAGAACTATTCCTAAAAATTAGTCTTTTCAAAAGGAAAAGTTTAACTCCCAGTGTTGTTCATTTTGTGGAGAAATAGAAACTTTTGAACATATTATCATAGAACGTCCTTAAATTGATTCATTTTGGCAGAATGTTAATGCCTTACTAAGAAAGATAGGAATAACTACACCACTGAATACTGTTACTAACATAATTGGTTTCAAAGTTGATTATGATGGTTAGGAAGATGTAAACATTCTTTCGAGTCATATTTGTTATAAATGTGATATCATCAGTGATAGAATACATCAAATCAATATGATGGAAACATTTCTTCAAGACAACGTTAACATTGAGGAGTTATCATAACAATAACAAGAGCTGTCTGAGTACAGCGCGCTAGACTTTCTTGTGCTTCTCAGAGTTTCTGTCATTTTTCTAAAACAAACTATATAGCAGGGGCCAATTAAACAAATTTAATTTCTTTCTCAAGTTACTGAGTGGAAGCATTTTCTAAATTTCACAACAGTGACCTTGACCCAACTAACCCCATATGCAATCTCATGCAAGGTCTCATTATACAGTATCTATAAGTATATAAGTATCTATGAGTTTTTTAATTTTTAGATTTACGGGAATTTTTTCAAAACTGAGCACCAGGAGGAGGGAATAAAAATAAAAATAAAATAGAAAAAAAAGTGAGCATCGGAAATAATAATAAAAATAAAATGATTAAAAGTAAAAAAAATATAGCTGCACCTAAATTGAAAAATATATTATTACAAGAAAGGTTTATCTAGAATTAGAAGTAAAGATATTTTTCCATATTGGTAGTGGGTTTTATAACTACTATTTGGATTTTACAAGTTATATCTTTTTTGAAACAAATACCCCATCAATCTTAAATTTATAAACAATCTGGCCTAAATCACTGTACAACGCATATTCTGTATTGTATTCTAGAACATTTTTTGTGCATAATGTGCATGTAGTAGATCTACATTATTGTTGATTCACAGCATTTTTTAAGCTGAAATTATAAGAAAAAATATATAAGAACACAGTTTTTTTTTCAAATTTGGTACGAACCGCACTAGAAGAAAACATACATTTGTACCCATTTTGTACCCATGGAAAAATATGAAAATATACGTACTTTAAACACGAATACTTCACATTCGTTGCATGAAACAACATATACAATTATATTGTTTATGATTAGAACGTATTTTTGCATAAAATGTTTTAAATGTGTTGCGTATATGAATAAATTGTTTTCGCATTTCGGGCACCTGCTAAATCTTTCGTCCCAAACAGCTTTCTGATATTATTTCATTATAATTTTTGTCAAAAGAATGTAACTGTATGATTTTAATTAATTATTTCTTCTTTATGTTTTTGATAGCAACTTTAAACTACACAGCGGTCGCGCAACTTTAAACTACACAGCGGCTGCAACCGCCATTGCTGTTTTTATTGTCCCTAGCTAGACTGGTTTTCCAGTTTTTACAATAAAATATCTGCGCAGAACGCCTGAAAATAACGTCAATTTGTAAAGCAGTCTACTGGCGCGCGAAAATTACTACGAAATGACTTTGTCGTAAATAGGTTACACAAGACCAAGTTATTTTATAATTCGGGAAGCAGAGACGACCGGCGGAAAATATAAAAAAAATTATACGATTTTGAATTTTATTTTTATTTGGGTTTTGCAATATTTAGGGCCGGCGTTCCCGTAAATCGAAAAATATAATAACTCTGTCCTAAATTGAATTTATTAAAATATTTCAATTTGTTCTCGAGTTATAAAGCAGATTTTTGTTCTATTTTTAGTAACAGTGACTTTGACCTTGACCCCACCCAACCCACCACAAATGCAATCATGAGTAAAGTGTTATTTTAGCGTATTTATGTATTAAGACTCATTCTCAAAAAAATTTCAGTTTAAAAATGCCCATATTTTGACAAGTTTCAAACTAGAGTTATCAAAATTGGCCTATGAGTTCATTTTAATATAGGGAATAAGTGTTCAAAGTTAAGTGTTGAATAAGTATGAATGAACTCCCTCAAGCCATTCCTGAGAAACCAGCTTACCGAAAAACTTTCTAAGTGTAAAAAGGCCCATAATTTCAACAAATTTCAAACTAGAGTTACCAAACTTGGCCTATAGGTTCATTTTTATGTGGGCGAATAATATTTTAAGTTTGAATGAAATCCCGTAAGCCATTGAGAAACTAGCTTACCGAAAACTTTAAACCTATTTCAGAGGCCGACTCCGGGGCCAGTAGAATAGCTGGCTTTTTTCTCGAAAAGTCGAGCTAACAACCAACCATTTAAGGTATTATATATTTCTTTCCTTTTCCGACTAACAATTGCCTTTTTCTATTTAATTTCTGCCAAAACAATCCACCCAGCAGTTTTAGTGAAAAAGGAACAAGTATTTGAACACATAAGCAATATTTTCCCTCACATTTCAACATTAAATTGTTCTAAAACACAGGAAATGGTTACATATAACCACAGTTACAGTGTAACAACAGGGTCTTCTTTCAACCAAATTTTTTGTTTTCAAAGCACATCACACTATTTCACATCCTGAAAGTAAAAACATGAACCCATAGAACTGTTCCTTTATAAGAAAATAGTTCAGAACTACTTCAGTTGGTCTATCATGCGAAAAACTTTCTTTTTCAATACACCTTCCTTTCTTTTGAAAATCACTCCACCTCATTTTTTGCTCAAAGCAATTGCCTTTAAACAGTCAGAGGGCTTTGGTCTTTGAACTTTTTTGAAGAATGTCTGGAAGAGATCTTTAATTTCATTTTCCTCTTCTTCAGTCCAATAACATTTTTGTGTAGTTATGGCAGGCTTCCTCTTGTTGGTGTTACCCATCCCGCTCGTCTCTAAATTGGGGAAAAACTCGGCTGCTTCATCAAGTGTTTCACCCACTATTGCAGGCAGCATAACCCTTCTGCATCAATATCAGGAGTTTTTTCATAGTTTTCTGGGTTTTGCCTTCTGGTAAATACAACGTATGTAAATGAAAGAAGACAGTTGGTTATTTAAAATATCCTAGTTTAATTAACAGGTGTGTTTTGTCACTAGCAATATGTATGCCACGTTTCATTTGAATCTCTTAAAAAAAAATTGAATTATGGCCAATGTTAAATGTTTTACCTGTTGATGCTGCCAACAAAGCAAAAGCTATGACAATAACCTTACTCAGTTTCTTCTAAAAACAGACGAGCTTAAACGGGGGTATTTACACAAAACCAAAATCCACTAAATAGATTATTCTCAATGTTCAAACTTGTAAAGCATGCAAACTAACGGCACATTATGATGAACTGTCAAACTTTACTTTCACTTTTCTTTAGGGCTACTATTTCTAATATACACTGTACCAGAATGAATGCAGCTTATTATTTTCCACTCAATTCTTACTCGATATCATCTCGACATTGGTTCCTGAACTCCCCGACTCGTCCCTGATCCTGTAGCAGCAGAAGTTTTTTAATTTAGGTTCTTTCGATGATGTCACTTGTTGCTCTAATAAAACAAAATATATGTGTAGAAATAACATACAGACGCAGCACATCCAAACTCAACATCAGACTTCACGAAACCTCTAAATCAGCTGTCAGACTCAATGATTTGTATACACCATAATTATGTTGAAAAACACGATATACACTGTTGAATAATGGTTATTTGGCATAACATAGTGCATAACGCTAATTGTTGCAGTATTTATTCCTTTATTTAATGAACTAAAGTCTAACTAGCATTACTGTGCGTTATAAAATTTTGTCATACATCCCTATTTTTTGTCAGTGACTTCTGACTGTCTGACAGGTGCTGCGTTGTCTGCAACATTACACAGACACAGTTTAAAGGGATGAAGATAATGTCTTTTGGTGTTTCTTGCCAGACTTGCAAAAAACGAGAATTACACAATAATCTCATGAGTTGGTGTAAAGGTCAAAGCGCTCATTTCTATATCGAATTCTTAGAGCCCTGTCTGGATGTCCTTAGACAAGGCCTTATAACAACACATGGTGTCCGCCTTGTGACCAGGAGGTCCCGGGTTCCACTCAGGTAGCATTCTCAGGTTCTTCCCAAAGACACAAAGTACTGGTTCTTCCCAGGAAACTGACTCAAGCGTATCTCGATAAGCCTAAGGCTTCGATACTTAAATAAATAGGTTTAAACTAACAGTTAAACACATGATTCTCTATTTTTAAAGGTTGAACAAAATTTGGTTTCAATACCTCATCACTTACGTAAGTTATCTGACGGAAACCAAAAACAATCAGTAAGCCAACATTCTCCCAACTAAGAATTTAACAAGAAAACTGTTTGAAAACAGATAATACAAGCTGTATACCTGTAATGTAGTTGGTGGACGTCCATAGTGTGGCCCAGGTGGTTCAGGACCCACTGCATTTGGTTCTCTTTCAGGTCCAGAACCTGCGTAATGGTGGCCATGTATTTTCTAAGGTTTGTACTGGCACAGCTGCAGGATTTTTCTGCAGGATTTTTCAACATGGCGGCTTCAGGTGCTTTTCTGCAGGCGTCGTATGCCCTAACTATGTCGTCTCCTGAAGATTAGTTAAAATTCAAAATGAAAATATAAAGTGACAGCCATTAGAATACATGTCATGTAGTTATAGCTAAGCTGTCAGGTAGTCTTCAAATTGTGTGTTTTTAATATTTTGTAGAAAATTCATGTATGCTATCTAGTACTTAGAAATGCTTATATATATATTACAGACACTCAAATCTTGCCACAAATGATGTTTTCTAAAAATATGTATTGTTTGCGAAAACCAAAATCGAGGAATATGGGGCTGGAACTGATGACCCTTCAGCTTGCGGTCAGTTTTACCTCAGCCTTACAACATTAAGTATATAACACAGAAAGTTACAATGATTTTCAAAATAAATCACTGATGCTGACAAACTACCTTGTGAAGCAAAAATGTAATGGTTTGACAGGTTTACTCCAGCAGATGCTCTAACCTGTGAATCAGTCAGATAGTCAAGACCTTTAATTGTCTCACTGGGAAGAATAACAGGCACAACCTTCCAGTTTAAAAAATGAAATGCCATATTTGACCTTAACAATTCATACCCAAACTGTTGTAAGTGAATTTCTTAAGCATGATATCACTGTCGCCTCTACTGTTTTCATCTATGGAGTATAAAACTAACGTGTTTCCAGGGTTAACAATGAAACTCTGTCACCAACTTCTTTGTTATATTTTTTTTATAAAACTACAATATATTTAGTTTAAACTGCATGAGTAATATTATAAACATAGTGATTACAAGCTAATGGCTAAATGCTCATTGCAATGCAATTAATGCATATAGAATTGCAATGAAAATTAACATCGAACTTCGTAGTAAGCTTATTTTAGTAATTAAACCTGTCTTAACAACCCTATAGACCTGATAATTAAAAAAATAATAAAAAAGTTTTACAGAGTAAACGAAGGCTAACGCACAGAAAGTAAACGAAAGCCACCAGTAACAGACAAAATTAATCTGGTATTTTAGAAAGTAATTTACTTTTTCTGTGGTTAGAAGTAATTAGGGAATAATTATTAACACTAAAAATTGTACTAAGGCGAAAAAAGAATACTTCGGTTTCTGGTCTTCACCAACAACAAAAAAAAGGTAGATGGGGGGGGGGATAAGGGTAATGTGCTAACATATTTATGGTACACAACTACATATTAAATGATATGATATAAATTGTTCTATGCATGAGTGAACATCTTTTTTTACCAGGGTTCCTGTGTTAAGTGGTTTGAACCGTTTTAATTTTCAAAATTGCCCGCCTGGAAGTCGTGATCATATTACTACATGTATTGTGTAACAATTTTAATTTAATACGTCTTGAAAATGGTACCCATTATAATTGATTAATAAAGCTAGATCGTAAACATAGGACGGCCTTGTTTTGAAACAGTACGACAACGATAACGCCACAGTAAGATGGTGATAATGCGATAGTAGGATGGTGATAACGCGATAGTAGGATGGTGATAACGCAACAGTACAATGACTATAATCGACAGTACGAAGTTGATAATGGGACAGTACAATGATGACAAAGTATTGGAAGTAATGTTCTGATCAAAAGTGAAAGAAATAGTAAAATGTCAGCGTCTTTTTGTTCCAGTTCATTGATTAATACACTAGCAAGTGAGCTTGCATTGTTCAGATATGCTAGCATGGATTGATGATGCAGGCCTCGTGTCAATCGTGTAACACGCTTTTTAAGCAGAAACCACAGTTTGGCTACATGTCAAAGACATAAAACAAATGACCCCATTGCTATGGGTGTTTGCTAACGGCTTGCAGCATCAGTAATCAGAACAATGTTGTGATGTTCCTATAATTAAAATATTCTAATAAGCCTTAATAAATATGGATGCATGATTATTTTTTTTTTTTCAAAAACATGTTTCATCAATATACATGTATATGCAAGTATTATCATATTTAGTTTTGATAAATTTGTTAAATGTGCTGATAAAAATAAATGCTTTTGTCCTCATCTGTCATTACAGTACTAGATACTGGTCATTTTTAAAATATGTGAATTTGGCATATAATTATTCGGAATTTTCACGTTTAGTTTAATTCAATTCACATTATTGATTCACATTATTGCAAATTGAGATACCCGATACCCGAATTGCTGAATATATAGAGCAAAACGTCTCAGGGCGAAACCTATTTCGGCGCAAATCGTCCCAAGACGAAACGTGTTTCGGGGCGAATTGTCCCTGATTCTCATAGCAATGGCACAATGCTTAAAGCACAGTAAAATATCAATTTAATTTAAATTAGCAGTGGCTATCGCGATTCTTATAAAGTGCAATGGTGTACAAGTTTTAATTGCGCGTGAATCTAAAATTAAGGTGTTTTCTTAAAAATATTTATGGAACATAATTGAGGAATGAATTCTTGTCACAGGTTTACGAAAATTCCTGTAAATCAAGTTTTGGTCAGACATTTTTCACAAAAACAGCTAACATTCTGGGGGAAATTTTAAGATACGATACTAACCACTAAGAAGAGTAGTGCATCATCTCACCGAAACAGATTTTTCCCAATGGTAACAAATGGCTAATTTAGGTAAACACCATAAATCCTCTTACATCCACTCAAATAATGTTTGTAATTTCAGAACAGAACTACCATTCTTTCTTTAAAACTTTAAAATAGAAATCATACACATTATTTCACATAAACACTTTTGGAAACTTTAAATAATCCTATTTGAATTGGCACTCCTAAAATGGTTAGACAAACACTACCGCCATCTTGTGCTGAGGACTACTTTTTTCCATTTATGCATATTTAATATTTTCAAGTGAAATAGAAGTAAAAATTATTGAAAGTTGTTTAAATGAAATTTTAGCAGCCAGTTTGTATTATTAATTTATCACGGGTCCACAGGTACCGCGACTCCATTCTTTTCCCAGACACGGGTACGAATCTGAGGGTGAATCCACGATATGTTTAGGCACTTTATTCTATTCCATATTCTATCAAAATGTTAAACATGGGAATGTTTTCAATGCTCATTGGTTACTTGTAGGCTAAAAAGTGTAACTGTGCAAGAAATTTGCCAAATTGAAACAGGTTCGGGCCAATATAAACAATTTGTTAACACTATGTAGAAAATAGTTTTTCAGCAGGTGCGCGTTCCATTTAAAATTAAATGCATTATAGTTCATAGTTTATTATTTTTTGTTAAAGAACATTTAAAATAAATATAACATACTTCTTATTCATGTTTACTGTTAACTAAGGTGTTCACTGAATGGTTATCAACATAAAAACAAAAACTACTTACACATGAGTGTGACGAAACTTGTCTGCCTACTGTCTTCTCTGTGCAGGAATGTTCTGCGCATGCGCTTGGCATACGTCTATTTGATTGGTTAGTGGGGGTTCTGCGACTAAGTAAAATTTATAATCTCGTCCGTGGAAGTTGTCCGTGTCCATAAATCCGTAATTTGTGGGTTGCAAAAAATACCGCGTTACTTGTGGGGAATATTGGCCGTATTTGTGTTTTTGAATGGTCAGTTGTGAGGTGCACCCCACAAGTAGCACATTTCCCCACAAGTTAAATTTGTACGTCCCCACAAGTTGAAACTACCCTCTCATGGGGGCGGACAGATGGACGGACGGACCGACGGCAGACAGACAGGGTGATTACTATAGGGCACCAGCAAAAAGATTGCGGGGCCCTAATAACCCACTTGTTGCATATTTGACTTTGTTAAGATCGCAAAACTGAAATGGATATCATCTGCCATAACCTTAAAAGGACATATATCTACTAGTGAAGCAATGGCTCTTTCACATCAGATAAAACACATATAAATACTTACTGTTCCCTTGTGGTGATGGTGTTGCCTGTGGCAGTACATTTGCTGTTGTACCAGTTTTGGGTTCTGCAAAAAAAATGCATGATTGATCTCCACTAAAAGTTAAAACATATTTCCAAACATTGTTCAAGAATTCTGTCATTCTGGGCACATATCCACAAAGCTCCTTACTGAAAATTTTGTACAACAATACAAATTCCTCAATTCTGTGTCTGGTTCATCTAAAGTTTATTTTGTTTAAATGGTTGTAATATGGTACAATCAACAGATCCTTCGTATTTTACCACATTTCATATGAAATAATATTGATTTTTACAAGGAAAATTGTATGTGAATTCCTTCCTTAAAATATGACTTATTAAATTATCCTAAGGAGCATTGTGGATATATCCCCAGTTTTGTAACGTTATTTTTGTTAATAGTCAACTGACACGCAGTTAGGAATGCATTTATAATAATCCATATATTTAGTACATATACTGTATGTGTTTTATGTACTGACATGTAAACAAAATTTCAAGAAAAATATATACATACGTGCTGTACGAGGTGGTATATCTGGAGCAGTTAACTGTTCATTACTTGCAATGTCAGGAGTTGGTGCCATGTATTCTGCAAAATGAAAGTGTATGTTAATGTTTGTGTACATATCAATTATCCTGTACTTTCTTCATTTCTAGAACTAACAAAAGAACTAACAAAACATTTTACTCTTAACTTCAATTCTTCAACCCACAATGAATGTTACTCTACATAACAAGATTCTCAAGGTGATGTTATGAATTGCTTAATTTGCTTAATAACATAAGTCTAATGTTTTATCTACAAAGCATGCTCTTAAATATACAAATGGAAATTGACTTTTTTGTGCTTGTCAGAGTTTCTGGCATTTTATTATTTAAGGATAGTAGGGGCCAATTAAACAAAGTTAACTTCTTTCTTTAGTTACTCGGTGGAAAGCATTTTTCTAATTTTCAATACAGTTTCCATGACTTTGGCCCCACCCACCATACAGTATGGGTCATGTGAAACCTGCAGAATCCGCGCTGAAGTGACAAGCCTTCGATCAATATTCGCGAAGTGACATCACACAAGTTGGCAACGGTTTGCAAAAGATAGTGGGCGGCCCATTGCGAGATTTTGCGATGACTATGCCACGAAATTTAGTTACGATTTGCAATGAAATTACAGGTACATGTGCATCTGCTCTAGACTATCAAATTTAAGAGTTGTACAGTTTCACGGTGTTTCTACATTGTGTATTGTATAGTGTACGTTAAATGTAGAAATTAAATTGTATGACCTTAATATCATGTTTAATTAATGAAGAATTATATAATAAAGCACTATTTTTTTACAGTATTAGTCTAACAAAAAGCATATAGAGGTCACAATGATTTTATATTGTATATACCGTAAAAGCTCTATGTTTTTGATACAAAAAAATATATCCGGTTAGTATCGATTAATGATTGCGCGTGCTTGTTGAATACCCCCCCCCCCCCGGTAGTATTTTTAATTTTTAGCGATGTTTGCAATGAATTATAAATCATTTCATATGTACGATTTTGTTTTATGCCAAGACTGCATTTCTCATATTATTTACCTGTAATTAATGCAATAAAAGATGCAAATTATTATGATTTTTTTTTTCGTGAACCAAAACTCTTCATCATTGTCTTTAACACCTTCAAACATTCGTGCAACTTGTGATAGGGTGCGATAAAACTGGAGCCTGTTTGTCACACTTATCGTGTTGAGTAGGGGCATTGTGCCTTATATACCTGAATTGTGGATCGGCATAACAAAAGATTTCAAATGCAACCGGTATCAGATTATCATAACTTGCACTAACTGACATAATACCCTTATTCAGCTCCAATGCAGTTATTAAGGTTAAATAAATTTTGTTCTTTCAATCGATTGGTTAATTATTACGATCCAATCAAACATTCGATCTTCATTACCTTACTTTGAACCTATTTATGTTGACTAATTCAATCACCTTAACATTTGCATCGTTAAAACAACTGTGAATAAATTAAGCAGAATTTATTGGTAAATAATTAAGACTGGTTAAGACTGGTTCCTTAATACGATAATTTCAACAGCATATTTAATATACGATATCACTACAGGAATACACAATTGGGTAAACCGGTATCCGGACAATTCCCTGACCGGACGAAACCCCGTTCATCAAATTTGTAAAGGCGGACAATACCCTTTCAAGGTTTTGCCGTGCCGGATAAATACCTGATCACAGTTTTTCACACCCGGACAAATCCTCGATTGTGCCACTAAGCAATGTAAAAGGTCATTCCATGTATATCATGATATCTAATAGTCGTAATTACAAAGATAGCTCTAAAAATTTAAAACACTCTTAAACGCCATGTGCAACATAAAAAAAAAACAAGAGATGTTTGTAAAACATGTACTTGCAGACAAAATGTGAATATGTGCTATTGTTAAGAAATTTTTTCAATATGCAATCCCAAGCAAGGTCACGATATAAGGTATATACATGTATGTATGAAGTGTCTTTAAAATATTTGATGCGCTCTCAAGTTTTTGAGTTTTTGAGCGGAGACCGTTTTTCTATTTTTAGTAATGGTGACCTTGACCCCACCCATCCCATATGCAATCCAAAGCGAAGTCTCAATATCTATGTATGAAATTTTATTAAAATATCTCAATGCATTCTAAAGTTATTGAGCGGAAACCGTTTTTCTATTTTTAGTAACGGTGACCTTGACCTTGACCCCACCCACCCCATATGCAATCCCAATCGAGGTCTCAATATAAGGTATCTATGAATGTAGTTTCATTCGAATATCTCGATGTGTTCTGATGTTCTTGAGCGGAACCCATTTTTCTATTTTTAGTAACGGTGACCTTGACCCCATCCACCCCATATGCAATCGCATGCAAGGTCTCAATATGAGGTATCGACATATGAAGTTTCATTTAAATATCTCAATGCTTTCTCAATTTATCACTGTAGGGTATCAATGTATGAAGATTCATGCTCGAGTTAAACAAGAGGGCCATGATGGCCCAAAGGGCTCACCTGAGTACTGGCAATGACAACGACCATACTGTGCAATTAAATAATACACATAGAAGTGGAAATTAAATCCACTATGCTGTAAACAGCCCCACTGAAATATCTGGGTGTGTATTCATTAACCACAGGTCATGTGCTTAAACAATCTACTATAAAGTTTCTAGTTATGGCTATTAATGTACTGCTCTGTGGAGTGCTACTTTTGATGGTGCATATAGATTTTCCAGGGATACTACACCTGTTCCAAGTCACTTATATTCACTTCTCTCCCTTAGACCACAGAGATTAATTCAGGAATATATATTCTGCTTGGGAAAAATTGGGAAAAATAATGAAATGTGTTTGCATTTTATAATCGAACTAGGGCAATAGCTCCAGTATGTATTTCTGATCTGGTTATTATTAAACTTGTCTAGATATAATTTCAAAGAACAATCCATGTAAGTTTTGTATAGACTGCATGCAAAATAAACACTGTATATCAACATAGTCCTATTTTGCTCTGTTTTAATAAGAAAGGGGCAATAACTCTGGTGATTCTAGACCCACATTTGACTATGACTGAGATATTATGGTCCTTCAAAAACTGTGCAAGTTTGTTTAGACTGGATACAAAATAAAGTCTCTATTCCGCACAAGGTCTATTTTTTGCATTTTTTTAAGACAAACAAGGGCCAATAACTCTGGTATTTCTGATCCAATCTGGCCCATATTCGACTGTGGCCAAGACTTTATAGTTATACACAAACTGTGTAAGTGTGGTCAAGACTTGTTGAAAAATAAACTCTCTATGTTGGAAGAAAAGCAATTTCAGCATTTTTCACATAAAAAGCAGCAATAACTCTGGTGTTTTGAGTCCAATTTGGCCCATTATCAAGCCCATACGAGATTTTATGGTCATACACAAACTGTGCAAGTCAAGATTCAATATAAAATGTAGTATTTATCGCGATTACGGTCCAAATTGTTGACAGCATACAGACCACGCCGGAGAGATCCCCTGTACCAATAGCACACAGAACAATTCGAGCTCAGGTGCGCTAAAAAGACCCATAATTGTGACATATTTCAAACTAAAGCTATCAAATTGGCCTATGGGTTCATTTTAATGTACGGAATAACTTTTAATGAAATCCGTCAAGCTGTTCCTGAGAAACTAGCTAACCGAAAAACTTTAACCTATACAAATAGCTTATACATAAAATTTCTAAGTGTAAAAAGGCCCATAATTTTTTACAAAATACAAACTAGTGTTATCAAAATTGGCATATGGGTTCATTTTAATATCAGGAATAAGTGTTTTATGTTTTAATGAAATTCTTCAAGACATTTCTGAGAAACAATCTTACCGAAAAACTTGAACATATATAAATAGCTTATATGTAAAATGTCTAAAGTGTAAAAAGGCTTATAGTTTTGACAAATTTCAAACTAGAGTTATCAAAATTGGCCTATAGGTTCATTTTAATACCGGAAACAAGTGTTTCAAGTTTGAATGAAATCCCTTAAGCCATTCCTGAGAAACTAGGTTACAAAAAAACTTTAACCTATCAAAATAACTTATATGTAAAATTTCTGAGTGAAAAACGGTCCACAATTTTGACAAATTTTAACCTGGAGTTACTTAACTTGGCCTATAGGTTCATTTTAATATGGGGAATAAATGTTTAAAGTTTGAATGAAGTCTCTCAAGCCATTCCTGAGAAACGAGCTAACTGTAAAACGCCTGGGCGAGTTGAATAGCTTGCCTTTTCTTCGAAAAGTCGAGCAAAAATAAGTATGCATTCAAATGTTATATGCAACACATCCGTTTGGATCTCTTAGCATGATTGTCATTGTATTAGCTAAATATTGATTAAATTTTTGTTTTATGCTAAATATATCATTGGCTGAAAGATATATATCTCTTTGCTCTTAATAATGTAAGTGTTCACCTAATTACCTTCATTTTCCTCAGGGAGCCCTTTCTTTTTTTTTTCCTTCTTTTGAACATATGGAGTGCTGCTGGTAGCAGCTGTTGCAGCTTGTTGCACAGAATCCACATTCAAGTTTGTTTGGAAGTTTTCTATACCTAGTATATCATGATTGGCGCTTGAAGACTGTTTTCCTTTCATTGGCGCCATTTGGTAAGGGTTCCTGTGCTCATTCAAGACAAACGCACTATGCTCTGACGAGTCACTGTCACTGTCGTCACATTTCACTATCTTTGGCCTGCCTTTTGATGATAATTTTACTTGATAAAATACACTATCAACAAGCAAAAGCTCAATGCCTCGAAACACTACAGTAGTAGCCTCAATACCGCTTAGTGGATATATATTACCATTACTGATCTCTCTTAGGCACCATGTGGTCTCATGCTGCTCAATTCGGTAAGTGCCATTGTTTGTTTTTTTATCAATACTTGTTTCATCATGACTATGAACAGCATTGTCTTGACTATGTTTCCTGTCAGCAAGGCCTTGGTTTTCTGGTTGATTGGGAACTTCTGATGCACTGGGCATGTTTGTGTCTGCTTCATTACCATCTCTGTCCTTATTTTCTTTTTCCTTTTTTTGAAACCTCCCAGTATTATTATCTTTAAATTCTTCAGCAATTTTAACCACATCTTTCTTAGAATTATGTTGAAGGTTTGTTTTCTCAGAAATGCTCGAATGAGATTCTGCCTTAGAATTATCTGAAGTATGGCCATCCTTCTTGCTTCTCTCATCCATTGATGGTTGAAAATGCTGCTCTGCCACAGTGTAACCATGTCCTCTATTAGCTCTGTTATCTTGTGGCTCACTTGAAGTTTTGTTTCCAGCATCAGGGACATTACTATCCTTGCTTACATTCTGAGCAACATATGTAATCTGAGCATCACTAAACTGTCTGTTTGTGCTCTCACTTTCCCTTGTCTTGGCATCCAAATTGTTGATCTTGACACCCTGTTCACCAACCATTTCATACCTTGGCTGACACATATCCTGAATTGCATTTGAAATTGCCATATTCTCTAACATATGTGTACATTCATCAACACCACTTGTTTCCTTTGTTTCTGAAGCTGGCTTCTGTAACCCCTTTTCACAACCAGCAACATCTGAACAAGATATAAAAACACTGCATCCAATCACATATGAAATCAGAGCTGCAAGTGGACTGGATGCCCAAATCCAGTGCATTTTTTTAATCAATCCTAGAAAGAAAGAATTCAAGTACTGGTGGTACGTAGACAAAAAGACATGTTCATAAATAAAGGTAGTAAAGTTAGAGTTTGACCACAATGAGCAAAAGATCTACCAAACATTAATTGGACCTGGATATACATGTTCTATGAAGTCAATTGTTAGTTTTTCGCTTACAATTAACTTAATTAGTCAAAATACAAAGCCAATTTATTATTGTTGCTTGCTATGTAGAATAGGAGGAAATATTATACTCCAAGTTTCAATTGAATGCCTGTTGTAATTTGCAAGTAAGTAGACTTTTGATTCAAGCATTAACCAGGTAATCTCCGTGACATATGGGCATACACTAGTCAAAATATAACATAGAGGTACATGGACCAGAAGTTGATGGTGATGGTAGTGTTTATGCCAGGTTTCAAGTGAATGGCTTAGGCAATTTTCATGATACAGGACTTTGGATTTAAAACTTTAACATGAAATTCTAAGAGAACTTGAAATGCGTCTAAATGACACAGATATCATCACCTATGCAGCCTTTTTTACATTGCACCAATTTGTCAATATGCATACACATTATTTTGCAAAAGGGAAATTATTTTCACCTTATATCTTCTCACGTAAAGTAAGTTGAGGTACCAAATTATCCAAACAATAATATAAAATCTAGAATCCTGACAAAAAATCATAATCAGGGGTTAATTAAAACTTTTTGGCATTATGAGTTATCTTACTATTTCACTGTCTTAATTCATTATGTAAAGAATTAACAAGAAATGTGGAAATTCCACAAAAGCCAAATTTTTTATGAAATGCATATGAGTAAATACTAAAAGAAATGACGTTTCATTGCAATAGCTTAATACTTTCTAGAGTTCTTACGCCAAAGCCTGTTTTCTATTTTTTGCAACAGTGACCTTGACCCCAACCAGCCCACATGCAATCCTAAGAAAGGTATCAATATAAGACATGTATGAATGAAGTGTGATTGCAATAGCTCAATTCATTCTGAAATTATTGAACAGAAACCTTTTCTTTTTTTTTTGTAATAGTGGCCATGACCCCAGCTGCCTACATATTCAATTCCAAGCAAGATCTTTGTTCTTGAGTAATGGAGCAGCAACACTTTTTTCTTTTTTTTAGTCAGTTATTTAGCGAAAACCGTTTTTTTCTATTTTTATTAATGGTGACCTTGACCTTGACGCCAGCCACCGCAGACGCAATCCCAAGCGAAGTTTCAATGTAAGGCATCTATTGATGTAATTTCATTGCAAAGCTCAATTTATTCTCGAGTTAATGCTGCGGAAACCATGGTTTCTTTTTTTTAGCGACGGTATATGTAAATTAAGTGTGACCTTGACAATGACTCCACCCACCCCAGGTGCAATCCCAAGCGAGGTCTTGATATAAGGTAACTATGTATGAAGTGTCATTGCAATAGCTGAACTCATTCTTGAGTTAGAGAGAAGAAACCAAAATATGACGCAATCTAGGTAAACTTGACATTCAAGTATAATACACACTGCCTACTTCTGATAAAAAAAAATAAAGGTAAAAAGTGGAGTATTCTTGTAAGATGACGGTTATTTCTGCCTATTTGTGTGAAAATGTCTGCATGCAAGAAATATTATGCTCTGGACAATTATTTGACCTTTGACCTTGAAATATGGCCTTGACATTAGGACCTGGTTATTGCACGCAACACACCTTCCAATAATGCTCAAAACTTTTGCAAAGTTATTTGAAAATCCTTCAATGACAGGCAAAATTATGCTCTAGACATACTTGACCTTTGAGTGTGACCATGACCTTGGACCTAGGGACCTGGTTCTTGGGCGTAAAACACCGTATCAAACTGCTTATCAAACTTGCCCAGTAATTTGAAATGCTGGACAAAAATATGCTCTAAGCATGGACCAAGGTATTCTTATATCTGACCTTTGACCTTAAAATATGACCTTGACTTTGGACCTAAGGACCTAGTTATTGCGCTTGACATGCCATCATATAATGCTCTACAACTTTGTCAATTGATATGTAACACCTTCAATGTTGAACAAAATTATGCTTTGGACAAAGTCAGAGGAGTCAATTCTTAATTGAACTTTGACATTGAAATTTGACCTTGACCTATGGACCCAGTTATTGCGTAATTCTCAAAACGTCTGCCAAGTTATTTCAAAATCATTCAAATTATGCTATGGATAATTCTAACTAGAATTGTCACATGAGTGACGGATATACCCCTACAATATGGCCTTGTCACAAAACTATGGTGTCCATTTGAAAGAAATAGTCACAGAGAGAATGCTTTAATTTGTGAATGTTTAACAGTGTATTTGGAAAAATTTAATTTCAATAGGGGCCATAACTCTGTCAACATTTAGTTGTTTGTAACTTAAGTTGAACTTGATCTGTCTTTTATGTTGTTACACCTGTGTACCAAATAGAATTTAACAAGAAATGTGGAAATTCCATGAAAACCAAATTTTATAATTTCCACAACGAAATGCATAAGTCAGCACAATAGTGAAAGAAAGTTCTGGGTGCAAGGTGAAGGTCATACACCTATGGCTAGGAAATGGTGACCTTGACCTTGCAATCCAAAGTGAGGTGTCAATATAAGGTATCTACATATGAAGTTTCATTAAAATACCTAAATAAGTTATTGAGTGCAAACCGTTTTTTATTTTAAGTAAAGGTGACCTTGACCCCACCCACTCCATATGCAATCACAAGAGAGGTCTATATATAAGGTATCTACAAATGAAGTTTCATTAAAATACCTCAATTCGTTCTCTAGGTATTGAGTGGAAACTATCTATTTTTTGTAATGGTGACCTTGACCCCATCCACGATAGATGCAATCGCAAGCAAGGTCTCAATATGAGGTATCTACATATCGAGGGTTGAGTGTGAAACAATTGTATCTGGTATAGACATTTTAAGCAGATACAATAGTTTCATGCTCAGACCTCGATATGAAGTTTCATTTAAATATCTCAATGCGTTCTCAATTTATTGAGTGGAACCTGTTTTTCTCTTTTTAGTAATGGTGATCTTGACCGTGACACCACTCACCCGATATGCAATCCCAAGCAAGGTCTAAATATAAGGTATCAATGTATGAAGTTTCATTAAAATATCGCCTTGCGTTCTCAAGTTATTGAATGGAAACTGTTTTTCTATTTTAAGTAATGGTGACCTTTACCCCATCCACCCCTTAGGCAATCCCACGCAAGGTCTCGATATAAGGGATCTATGTATGAAATTTCATTAAAATATCTCAATGCATTCTCAAGTTAATGAGTGGAAACCGTTTTTCTATTTTTAGTAAAGGTGACCTTGACCTTAACCCCATATGCAGTTCCAAGCGAGGTCTCGATAAAATGTATCTATGTATGAAGTTTCATCACAATAGCTCAATTCATTATCGAGTTAGTGAGCGGAAACAAAAAGTTGACGCTGCCACCCCTCTGTCAAAATTTAGTGGTTTGTAACCAAAGTCGAACTTAACCCGTATTTTATAATGCTACACATGTATACCAAGTATATGTCAAGCCATTGTTAAGTTTTAACATCAGGAAACCATAATTTTAAAGAATTTAAGTGGAAAAGAGGCCATAATTCTGTCAAAATTTAGTGGTTTGTAATAAAAGTCGAACTCAACCCGTATTTTATGATGCTACACATGTATACCAAAAATTATTTGAATATGTCAAGCCATTATTGAGTTATTGTCCGGAAACCATGTTTTTAGGGAATTTAAGTCAAAAAGGGGCCATAACTCTGTCAAAATTTAGTGGTTTGTAACCAAAGTCGAACATGACCTGTATTTTATTATGTTACACATGTGTACCAAAAAGTATTTGAATATGTCAAGCCCTTCTTGAGTTATCATCCGGAAACCAAAAAACCAACAGACTGACAAGCTCACTCCTATATACCCCCCCTAAACTTCGTTTGTGGGGTATAATTAACCTTTGACCTTGCAATTTGACCTCAACCTCAGACCTATGAATCTGGTAATTGTGCACCACAAACCAACCCATTATGCTCAACACTTATTTGAAAATCCCTCAATCCTGGATAAAGTTACGCTTCATACAGGGCAGAGAATGTGATCTTACATTTAAACTTTTGATCTTTAAGTGTGACTTTGACCTTGGAGATGGGCACCTGCTTCTTGCGCGTGACACACTGCCTCATGATGTTTATCAGCTCTGCCATGTTATTTGAAAATCTTTCAATGCTTGACAAAATAATGCTCTGAGCTGGTACATTTAATGCAGTTTTGAGGTAATACAACTGTTCCACCAAAACTATAAAATGTTTTATGATGCAGACACAGACGCCAGGACAACCGGAATGCTATCGTGATCTTCAAAAAGTCAAACTTAACATTTCAAAATGTAAAATCTAGCATACCGCTCATTTCTATAACTTCCATGTCCGATAAATCTTCAGAATCCATTTTTTGGGCAGCATGCTCAACTTTGAAATAAAAACAATTTGGGTTGAAAATAAAGCATGAGGGTCGAGTGGCCCTGGGTCATTCACATTGGCTTAATGAATCATAGTTGTATGAAACGATTCAACATCGAGTCATAAATGTTTGAAGTAACATGTCGAATAAGAACTAAGACAGAGGACATAAGTGTGCCATTGTCACAAAAAAGCATTTGGGGGTATGAAATAAATAAAAGGGAACAATTCAAACATAGGAAAAGAAATAGTTATGGTATTTGTGCATTTCAAATAATTTCTATATATTACAATATCTCTAAAGAAAATGAAGCTATAATTATCAGGAGCAAGGAGCAACAAACCTGTTACATAATCATCTTCCTCAGTCTCTTCCAGTAATTTTTCACTGGTCCCTGACAACTGAGGTGAATGCTGATGTTTTGTCTCTACAGGGGAAGACAAAGGTGGTCCGTCAGGGCTAGGCTTTGTCTCTACAGGGGAAGACAAAGGTGGTCCGTCAGGGCTAGGCTTTGTCTCTACAGGGGAAGACAAAGGTGGTCCGTCAGGGCTAGGCTTTGTCTCTACAGGGGAAGACAATGGTGGTCTGTCAGGGCTAGGCTTTGTCTCTACAGGGGAAGACAAAGGTGGTCCGTCAGGGCTAGGCTTTGTCTCTACAGGGGAAGACAATGGTGGTCTGTCAGGGCTAGGCTTTGTCTTTTTTTCAAAATTGTGTATGTGACCATGTACAAATGCACCTAAAATACACAAAAAAGAATATCACAATCAATATTAGTGACTACCCAATGCACATAGGCATACGATACAACTACATACAAATCACATACCTACTTCTATGTTTTACATAACAAATATAAAACTATAGACACTTTTCTTTATTTAATTTGGACATCTGATTAATATTGGGCTGATTGCTAAAACAATTACACAATCTGCACATTACTATTGTATCTATAAAAGTTTCCTTGATTGGCTTTGGCAATGTTTGGTGGTGGTAAGCATTGTAAACAGTAGTGTTGGAATATTGGTACAAATTCTAGCTGATTGTCATGCGATTGTTCTTATGTTGGAATAGGTCACCACTACGATGCAATTTTATCGTTTATTTGGTTTCAAAGTCAATTTGTATGTGTGTGTATTTATATTTAGTCATTCAATGAAGAAAATTACCTATAACAGAAGTATAAGTCTGTGTTTAGGTAAGAACAATGTATGACAAAGGAATATAATGTAGATATTCTGAGGCACTTTATATCATGATAACTTTAAAGAGTATACAATTTTTTATATTGGTAGGTTTATAATATTATAAATAACAATAACATTTTCGAAATGTGCTACTTCGATAAATATTTTATATAATAACAAAATGATCTAATTCTTAGCGCACATTCAAATGGGAATCTCTTCGCTTTGCGGTTCTAACTATAAAAGCACCTCGCATTAAAAGTATTTTTCCATGATGTACCCAAGATGTTAATAAAATTTGATGGTATGCATGCCAAATTTGATACTGATTCTCAGCATCAAACATGATGTACAATCGCTAATGAATTTCTACTGATCATTGGTACCATCCTAATAAGCAGCAATGAAATATACCCAAATATGCATCGTTTTAAAATGAACTTACCAGTTGAACTACCTTATTGCACATTTATGCACAGTAATCGTTATAGTCGTTGAAATGTAACAAAAAGAGCTATGGTTGCCAAAAGCACTCACCTAAGTACTCACAATGTTGGACACCATACTATCATATATTTAACATTGTTCACCATGTGATAAAGCATGAGCACATTAATGGTCGTAATACATGTATGTAATTCATTCCTTTTTATCTGTCAGATTTATTTAAATGAAAGCATATCAAAGAAAGTTAAATTTAAAGTGTTTTGATAAATGAGTATTCATACAGGAATACATGAATCGGAATAAGGCCATTAATTAAAAGTTTCTGGTTCACTGTCAGTGTATCCATTATCTTATTATTATACACAACCTATGCAATTTGGGGTCAAATTGCTCAAAAAGAAATGACGGCATCTTGGCTGCAAAACATTTAACATCTTATATTTTGATATGAAAAAGGGACAATAACTCTTGAGCAAAATCCAGATTAACATGTACAACACTATAATAGTCTCTATCTTTTAGACAGTTCAGTAATGCATATCTTTTTGTGATTAAATTACAATACCTCAAGTGATTGTGTAGTAAAACCCATATTATCTGTTATATTATAGTCATGGCAACACAGAACAAGTAAAGACCTCTAAGAAATCTTATGCCTTTTTCAAATAGTCAAAATTATATGTTACCAATGCAAGAGATGAACACCGCAAGACAAGTTCAATTTATCAATGGTCACAGGAATTTCAAAACATATAATTTTCATCTTTGAACTATCTAAGTATTGCCCTACGTCTACACCAAGGAAGGAAGAAGCTACTCATTAGTGACATTATCACTGTTTGCCAAACTATTGCCTGCATTTTTTTTTAATTATGTTATTGTAGGTGGTTGGTCCCTGAGATATATGATACACGTAGCGTTAATATGTCAGTCTGTGGATGTCTGCAGTGCGAGTAATTTTCAACACTAGTTTCAAATCAAGACGTTATTTAACTGATACAACTATCCATCAGATCAATTCACATACATATACAAGGCATTGAAAATATGAAAAGTTCACAATACCGCTATATCAGAGATAAAGTGAAACAGAATTGATATCTTGAAATACTGCTTAATGTTTTATCTCATATCAAGCAAAGCATTATATAACAGCAACTAAACATGTGTCTGTAGAACACAGATGCCCCCACATTTCGCATGTTGTCACAAAACAATGCTGATGTTGAAAAAAATGCACCAAAGATCCAGGTGCACAAGTTCACATGCTGATTAATATGTTTATAAAGTATCATCACACTAGCAGTTCTACTTTTTGAGTTACACGGAACACAAAAATCCGACCGACGGACGGATGGACAAGGGCAAATCTATATGCCCCCCTCTGAAGTGGGGGACATAAAAATTATTTGGTCTTTTTGTATGAACCAAACAAAACCTTGTTTCCCAGGAGTATTTGGTAATTGACGCCCTGTGTTGCAGCTAATTTCCTCTTCAGGAATCTTTGCAGCACTTCCTGCGACTGTTGATCCAGCCACCCCTATAAACACCAACAAATTGGTCAATTTGAAAATTCATATCATGATCTATGCAAGCGCTATCAGTAGCAATACTACCCAATGGATAATTACATAATCATTTGAATAATTATTTTAAAATAAGGCATATTTTCACATTGTTAGGAGATGTTATTCTAACTTGACAGGTATTGTTGGCAAAAAAACAAAGGTTTGTCTGCTACAGAAATTATTGTTTCTTTGGTCCATTTTCAAAGTAGAGGTTCCCATTCTGAGCCAATGTCATGTAAATAATACATATTCCAAGAATAAACAATGTTTAGAGTTGTTTTTAGTAAGACAATTAAATGAATCTTAAGTTTTTTTAATAATTATATATTTTGTTTTAATATTTTGCATTCAAGAGGTTCCTGTGGCTTTAATCTACATGTACCTTGTTCCATCGTTGATGATCCAGTTAGGTTGTGAGGTTTGTGTTTTCCAGTTGGCTTCACATTTGAAACACCTTCAATTAAATTCATTGAAAACATGCAGAAGACAAACTTGAGCTTGTATTTAACGAAAAAGAGATATCAGTTATTTTAACAGTTCATTCAAAATACTTATACGTTTAATGGGGCTTATTTATAAGAAAGTGTCAGTTTCTGATTATTTCTTCACAGAGATCATTACATTATAGTATAAATTAATGTGATTTATAAATCATTTTTGATTCTCAAAGAAATGGGACATCGTTACATAACGGGAAATACCTTTTGTTATAAATATTTTTGTATTTATAGAAATAATATTTTTATTGTCTGGGATATTAAATATTCATCTTGTTAACACTTTGTACTATTTTTCAAGCTATTAAACATGTAACAAATGCCATATGCATAGCATATGTGTGCATTTTTCCTTTAAATATTCATTTCTGAAACAAATACCTTAGTGTGACATACTTTTCAGAAATTGCTTCAGCATGCAACATGCATGTGTTTATTGTAAGGAAACATGTAGGTAAAATACCAGCTATGTTTTGATGCATTTTCTGTATATCACTGGGATGTTTCAATGTCATTCTGTCAGGTAAAATGTTGACATTATTAAATTTCAGTCTTAAATGTACAGCATTCCCTGGGATGTACGCACTGGCTCTGGTCATACCTCTGTCAGGGGCAGTAACTCCTGTATGTGGTGTGGCTCCATCCTTGTCATCCGCGACTGGAACTAATAAAGAATTCAAAAGAAATGTTGAGAACATTCTTGTGAAATGAATCTTAAAATGCCCCATACATAGCATAAATGCAATGTGCAAAATAATGCATTACTGCCAAGCGCAATAAAACAAAACATACAATACCCATGACGATCGTAACCATTAATGCATTATGTTAAAAATGCTACTGACAAGCATATAATCACCTCATTAAAAGTACATACTCTCATTCAAATACGTGTACATTAAATAAACTGAATGAATCATGCATGCTAGATAAATAAGACCCATCGAATTAAAATTCTTAATGTTGACATTTTCAGATGGGCTTTGTATTTGATTCTGTGTTAAACTTACCATGCTAAAGTAAAAATTTATGCCACAAAATTGATCTTTGATGCTAATAAGTGTAAATGTTTCATTTGTGAAAACTCAGGCAAAAGTGTTTGCAATAAGTCATTTAGTAAGTAAAAAATTATAATTGCAAAACCAATACAACATTGGATACAATAAATGCAGTTCAATGTGCTATTAAAACTTAGAACTATATGTGCTATGTGATTTGCAGTCTAGACATGTATTACCATGCAATTGAACTGTTAGGCAGCTTGTAAATTTGTCAGGGGAAGTAACTCCAGAAGCAGTTAAACCCTCGTCCCCAGCAGAGGAACCTAGTACAGAATGTTTTATCAATTGTGAATTTTTTAAATAAATCAGAACGCATTAGACAGTCAGACATGTCTGACAAACACAGTTATTTTTAAATTTCCTAACTCCCTTTGCCCATGAAATGGGGAAATTTATTGCGACTAATTCAAATAGGGAATGTTTTAAAAAGTTTTCATGAAATGTGTGAATGTTTTGCTTTTTTAATGATTAACAGATCTATTTAAATGTTTCATCTACTAAACTTCCTTTGTGAAAATGGATCAACTTCAATAAATATTTTCTATTTATGCACCCACCTGTAAAATACTATAAATTACTTAGGGGAAGAAAATGTGCAATTTTGGGGGAAAATCAAGAGGACACTGAAACTAGATGCCTGTTTGTAACATATTGAGCCCATTGCCAAGAAAATGGGGACCATTTTGTTCAAAACTATGTCAAACTCTACCCACAATTAAGAACAGCAGGTCTGGACGAGATGTATGGTGACCATATTTAACAATTGACCTATAAGGGTGACCTTGACCTAATTGAAATAGGGACACAGGTCTTGGGTATGACACTCTGTCTCCACATGTAAAACATTTGTGGCAAATTTATTAAAATTCCCAGATGAATGATGAATTAAAAGTCTGGAAAGCTGTATCATGCCTATATTTGACCTTTGACCTCTAAGTGTGACCTTGACCTTTGAGCAAGGGACACAGGTCGTGTGTGTGACATACTGTCTCCACACGGTGAACATTTGTAGCAAGTTATTTTAATGAGGAATTAAAAGTGCGGACAAGCTGTATTATGCCCTTATTTGACCTTTGACCTCTAAGTGTGAGCTAGGTACACAGGTCTAGCGTGCAACATGCCATCTTGGCATGGTGAACATTGGTGTCAAGTTATTTTAAAATTCCTGATGAATGATTTTAGTAACAGTCCGGACAAGCTGTATTATGCAGATATTTAACCTCTAACCTTGAACATTTCTGCCAAGTAATTTCACATTCCATCCATAAATGTATTGTGCCAAGTAATTTCACATTCCATCCATAAATGACAGAGTTATTGACCGGACACAAAAAACAGATCCCATTAATTTACCTTTGACCTCTAAGTGTGACCTTGACCTTGGAGGTATGGACCTGGATCTTGTGCGCAACACATCGTCTCATGATTGTGAACATTTCAACCAAGTACCGGTAATTTCAAAATCCATTCAGAAATGACAGTGTTATTGACCGGACACAGAATGGACGGATGGACACACACACGCATGGACAGGGGTTACACTTTATGCCCTTCACCTTTCTTCGAATGGCTGGGGCATAACAAAAGCATTAACAAATTTGTGTTCATTTAATTCTTAAATTTAATGAAGTATTAAATCTCACATTATGTATTTTAGATACATATTTTTAAACATTCTCAAGTGAATTTAGTTTAGAGCTTCAACACCATTCAACTATTTGCTACAGCACATTGAAGGAGTTTTATGAAATTTTCATAACAACTAACAGCATAAAGGTAGACATTGAAGTAAAAAGCGGATGTTTTTTTTACCTATAAATGAGGCAAGATCTCAAACCTTTAAATACAAAATTAATTAGTTGATAATGTATACAAAATATATTCATAAAGTGTTTCAGTGCTATTCATATTTATCTTCTACTTTATAATGTATACACCATATATTATTAAGTGTTTCAGCACCAGCCGAATTAATTCTTCTACATTACATATGGCAAATTTATGTATCTTTAGCAAAACCAAACTGTACACCATCTTCAAATTATGTGATAACATGTCATAATGTAACAGATGCTGAAATTGTTCTCTGAAACAGCTGGTTAACAAGAGGGCCATGATGGCCCAAAGCGCTCACCTGAGAACTGGTACAGATGGAGACCATATTTTTGTGACAGGTTTGAAAATTAAATCTGAACAATACGCAGAAGGGGATAGGTTAAATTTTGATTTAAAACATCGGTAAGTGCAATTGGCAAACTAAAGTACAAGTTGGGTAGTGGATGTGCGGTTTTTTTTGCTAATGGTTCTCAAATCACTTTTCTCGATATTCTTACCTGACCATTTCTCATTAAGTCATTGACAATTCTGAAAAATGCAGAACAGTAAATTTTGATGTCTTTTTCGCAAACAGTTTTGGAGAACTAGTTGCAATGCTATATTTGCGACGGCTGTGCTATAAGGTAGTTTTGCTTTTTCTTTAATAATTTTCTGTCCAATGATGATAAATGATGTTAATGATGTTAATGCAGGCTCTGAAGACATCATGCGCAAACTGTGTAAGTTTGGTAAACATTGAATCAAACTTTTTTCCAAACACATAGGGGCAATAACTCTGGTGTTTCTGGCCTGATCATGCTTTTATTCGACTTCACCTGTAGTCTTACGTTCACAGACAAACTGTACACGATTGGTGAAGATTGGATGAAACATGAATTCTCTATCCTGAATAATGTCCATTTTTGCATATTTTTTCACAAACAAACGGCAATAACCCTGGTGTTTCTGGTTCGATCTTGCTTATATTCAACTTCAACTGTGCAAAATTGGTGAAGATTGGATGAAAAATGAAGTCTCTATCCTGAATAATGTCCATTTCTGTCTATTATTTTAATAAACAAAGGGCAATGACTCTGGTGTTTGAAACACAATCTGGCCCGTTTTTGGCGTCTGCTGAGATCTGATGGTCATATACAAACTGTGAATTTGTTGATAAAATTGGCTGAAAAGTAAAGTCTAAACATTGGAAAAGGGCATGTTTGCACTTTTTTGCATGAAAAAGGGGCAATAACTCTGGTGTTACTGGTGTGATCTAACCCAATAACAATCCCATCCCAGAATTTATGGTTATACATAAACTGTGCAAGTAAGGTCAAGATTAAATAAAAAATGTAGTCTTTATCGCTATAACGGTCCAAATTATTGACGGCACACTGACGACGGATAATAGACAACAGACGCCGCCGGAGAGGTCCCCTATACCAATAGCTCACCAAGCACTTCGTGCTCAGGTGATCTAAAAAGACATCTACTCAGATATTTTTAGTAATCAGTTAAGCATTATTTGCACAGAAGGGCTCACACTGGCAAAGTGTTTTTCTTATTAGCCAATGATATAAACAAATTATATGAAGAACATTCTGTTGAGATACACATTTTCTTTATACAACTCTTCAAACTAAACAACATACAAAATGTACCCGGAAAGTAAGGCCAATTTGGCTGATGATCTTAACTTGTTCATGTGATGAGCCATTTTCAACAAAGCAAGGCCGACTGAGCTGTTTTCAAGAAAGTAAGGCCAGTTAGCCAAGAGAACATTGTCAGCATAATACAATAAGCTATTTTGAACAAAGTAAGGCCAGTTAGCCTAGAGAACATTGTCAGCATAATACAGTGAGCTATTTTGAACAAAGTAAGGCCAATTAGCCTAAAGAAAATTGTCAGCATAATACAGTGAGCTATTTTGAACAAAGTAAGACCAATTAGCCTAAATAACATTGTCAGCATAATACAGTGAGCTACTTTGAACAAAATAAGGCCAATTAGCCTAAAGAACATTGTCAGCTTAGTTAGGAGAGCTGTTTTCGAGAAAGTAAGTCCAGTTAGCCTAAAGAACATTAACAGCATAATACAGTGAGCTATATTGAACAAAGTAAGGCCAATTAGCCTAGAACATTTTCAACTTAGTACAGTGAGCCGTTTTCAAAAAGGTATGGCCAATTAGCCAAAAGAACATTTTCAGTATAGCACAGTGAGCTGTCTTCAACAAAGTAAGGCCAATTAGCCCAAAGAACAATTTCAGCATAGTACAGTGAGCTGTTTTCAACAAATTTTGCCTATTAGCCTAAAAGAAATTAAGGCCAATTAACCTAAAGAACATTTTCAGCTTAGAATAGAGAGCTGCTTTCAAAAACGTAAGGATGATTTGGCCAAAAAACATTTTTAGCATAGTACAGTGAGCTGTTTTCAACAAAGTAAAACCATTTAGCCTAAAGAACAATTTCCAGAAAGAACAGTGAGCTGTTTTCAACTAAGACCAATTAGCCTTAATAACAATTTCTGCATAGTAGAGTGAGCTGTTTTCAACAATTAAGACCAATTTACCTAAATAACAATTTCTGCATAGTACAATGAGCAGTTTTCAAAAAAGCAAGACCAATAAGCCTAAAGAACAATTTCAGCATAGCACAGTGATCTTTTTCCAACAATGTAATGCCAGTTAGCTTAAAGAACAATTTCAGCAAAGTATAGTGAGGTGGTTTCAACAAAGAAAGGCCAATTAGTCTAAAGAACATTGTCAGCACAGTACAGTGAGCTGTTTTAAACAAAATAAGACCAATAAGCTCAAAAGAAAGTAAGACCAATTAGCCTAAAGAACATGTTCAGCTTAGTATAGCGAGTGTCTTCAAGAAGGATGATTAGGCTAAACACATTTTCAGCATCGTACAGTGAGCTGTTTACAAAAATATAAGGCCAATTAGCCTAAAGAACATTTTCAGCATAAAGTACAGTGAGCTATTTTCAACAAGGAAAGGCAAATCTGACTTTAAAAGAACATTTTCAGCATAGTACAGAGAGCTGTTTTCAACAATGTAATGCCAGTTAGCCTAAAGAACATTTTCAGTATAAAGTACAGTGAGCCATTTTCAACAAGGTATGGCAAATCTGCCTTTAAAAGAACATTTTCAGCATAGTACAGTGAACTGTTTTCAAGAAAGAAACGCCAATTTAATACCAGTAGGCTAAAGAACATTTTTAACTAAGTGCAGTGAGCTGTTTTGACGAAAGAAGGGCCAATTAGCCTAAAGAACAATTTCAGAATAGTACAGCGAGCTGTTTTCAACAAAGTAAGGCCAAATAGCCTAAAGAACATTTTCAGCTTAGTGCAGTCAGCTGTTTTCAATAGTAAGGCCCATTAACCTAAAAACACACTATTATTTGAAGTAAGAATAAGACATCAAACATAGAATACATTATTTTATTATACCAATATTTAATATGCAGTTAAACATTTGCAATTTTAAATTTTGCAGAGTTATTACTGTAATATACACCTGCATATATAATTGCATCAGTAAAATTGATTTTACTACAAATCTGTATACTTGTATGCATTTACAAAATTTTCACAAAAACATAGAACTGTGTCCATGCATGCATGAACACAGTTTTTTAAATAGAATAAAAACTATCAAAGACACAATCAGATTTACTGAAAGTGTTATGGTTAATGCAAAAATACCATAGTTATTGACAGAATATAACAAACAAACTCCTAACACCACCAAATACACAGTTTTATGTGAAAAAAAATAAATATTTCATGTCCATTCTATGTTTGATGTCTTATTCTAACTTCACATAATAGAGTGTTTCAAGAACATTTTGAGCATAGTACAGTAAGGCTAATTAACCCAAAGAACATTCTCAGCTTAGTACAGTGAGTCGTTTTCAACAAAGTAAGGCCAATTAGGCTAAAGAACAATTTCAGCATAGTACAGTGACCTGTTTCCAACAAAGTAAGGCCAATTAGGCAAAAGAACATTATCAACTTACAAGCCTTTTTCCACTGCTACCCAATGCCAAATATGCATAATTTTTCCAAATTCTGACTGAAAAATTCCCAATTGTAAAAAACTGTATATTTTGTCAAAAATGAAAGTGAAAATATGATTTTTCTATAATTTAGAGCAGATTATTTTACACTGACTTTAAATTTGGACATCCTCAAATTTTATCGTTAACATTGTTTACAAAGGGAGAATACTCTAATAGCCTTGTATTAAAATGGGTAACACAAACAAAAACTATTTGTTTGTCCTCTATCGTGATGAAATTTAACATGAAATATGGACAAATATTTTGTCGTTTACAAAAGTGGATGTGTCAGTTAAAGGAAGGATTTAAATGATTTCTTTTCAAGTTATCACATATTTTCGTGACCTATGTAGTTAGCAGTGATTTTTTTTGCCTATTTTTACTGCCGAATAACGGCAGTTTCCCCTTGCCAAAAAACATCAATTTTTCCCCTAAAATGACCCATTTTTGCCCCAAAATAAGAAACATTTTCCCCTCAGACTGGGTTGGTATTTCAATCAAAAATTGACGAAACTTTATTGCTTCCTTACACACGATATTAGGTTGCAAATAGACCAAAAATCAGCGTTCGATACATCTATAAGAACAGTTCTGGCACTACCGTGTATAACGCGGACCCGATTTTAGAAGCAAAATTTGAGGGTTAAAATCTGGTAACCATTTGCAGCTGATTTTGCCATGTATGTTGATGTTATATTGCACTTCTTTTGTCCGCTTTTGTTGAATGTTGATATTCTGTAATATTACACTAATTTAATCAAAACGTAATTTGCAGTAAGTAAATTTTAAATACGCACATATAATTACCTTATGCATGAAACACGTATTTATAATCCAAGTATAATTAAATCCTCTAAATAATCCAGACAATGTATAGTACGTCACCCAGAAATTAAATATCAAATTTATCCAATGCAACAAAACAAACGTTTGAAAATTTTAAATCCTTGATATTTCTCTTTAAACGCTTATGCATTAATGCTATCGATAGCACTTCCTTTGTTCAGGTACAGTACTAAGTAGCATCAAGCGATGCTTTTTGACTCCGACACGTGCTCAGCGTGCTACACGCTTTTCATGTACAAACTGCTAGACGATAGCTGCAAATTCGGCTGTCACATCAAAGCCATTTGAAGTAAAACCGACACCGTTGCTATGGGTGTTTCTAACGGCTTGCAGATTTGAAAGCCCGGTTAATTTATGACGTCACGCTGTCATTCTTTAGTTTTAAAAGGTTATATTATTCGAATCGCGTTTTTAAAGGATTTTATTGTATGTTCTAATCGGAAATATTTTTGCAATTTATTATAATGCAGTGTTTATGTTTATAAAAAACATTATGAATTAATTATGAACAAAATTGATGAATATATTATGATTTTTCATATAAAAAAAACACCTAAAATTTGTTCACTGTTAAAATGTATAATGTGCACCACATTTTCATAGCCAAATTATAGGGTAAAAAGTTTCTCTCTAATGGCCACCATACATACTAAGAAGAGAAACAGGCTAACCCTAGGTCATTTGATGCCAATATGAGGATTGCCACCACCAAAGACAACTCACAGATGAAGATCTTGAACTATAGGTTGACAAAGTCAAGGGCCATAAAACAAGCATTGCGACTAGGCAATTGCCCTAAGAAATCTGACTATTGTGTTCATCATTCAAATATTGTAAATTTAAATAAACATTTGCTGTGACAATCAAGTAACTCTAATTGATATCAGTTTTACATTTGTTGGTTCAACTTTAATATAGGAATAATGAAACTCCAGAGATATCATCAGGAGAGAAACACTTACTACCATCCGTTAGTCCTTTTGCCTATTATACAAGAATTATCTATCTTTAAGAATCATATCATCTAATGATCATGTGTTAAAGGTGTGCACACTGTCACTGCAGTATAAAAAGTTAAATATATCAGTACAAAAATAAAAATATAAAATGTTCACAGTTGACAATTTAGAATATAATTTACTATTTTCCCTTGTTTGAGGTTTGTCACGCTAAAATTTCCCAAGTTCAAAGGCACAGGTAGTTGTACACATTCCAAAAAAAATCACTGTGTAGGTACTACACGATGTCTATTACAGGGGTCTCTTTCTAGTTTAGAGGAAGAGTACCTGTACCCTCAGGTGGGGCAAATATACCTTTCAAATCACTTTATTTAGTCTATCTCTTTACATAACAACTTTATTCATGATTAATGATCAATAAATGGAATATTATAGTAACTAGTAAATTTTTTAAAACAATTACCACTTAACCATGAATGGAAGGTGGAGCAGTGCAACAGATAATGTTTCATGCAATTACTTTTTTACTTCCATTTGTTTTTACAAAATGTTTTTTCACTTACAATTTTAAACCTTAATTAGTTTTGTTAAACTACTAATACTAATTCTTATCCAGTAATAAACTGTGTTATCGGCTGTGAGACACAGTATTAGTGCCTTTTTGCTTTACCTGTTTTGATTATTTTTAGCAGAAGCCATTTTCCCACAACAGAAATTACGGTTCCCCCCAAATAAGCTAGCAGTTAACCATATATAAATGAAGTTTTATTATGCAAGCAAAAATAATCGGGAACCAGACAAAACGGTAATTTAACATTACCCTGTGGATTTGTTCGGATTTTATCGTTCACCGTTTGTTACGATGCTTATGTAAATTTGATCCCAGAAAATTATTCCCATAAACAAAAACGAAAACAGATTTGATCGCAATATGTTTAAGGGGAATTTTGGCCTGAAATGAGAGAAAAATATATACTTTTTCGATGGGGGAATGATGCCGAATTCGGGCATCAAAAAAAGGAAATCCAGACCCCTGTATTAACACGTCATTAAAACTAAATCATGTAGACTGTAGATCCCACAATGTTATTTTGGTGAAGTTGGTCAGATTTGGTGATGAATTTTTAGAAATATACACAAACTTAAAGGAAATGAGACATGCAATATGATTACAAACTCATGGTGGCATAGCTTGGTTAGGTATTTATCACAATTAAGAGTTAAATTAAAATTATTATTGCTGTTAAATTCTTATTTATTGGTTTAAAACTGTAAATTTCATCATTATACTTATGATTTAGTTATCAGAACTTTTCCAAATTTTGAAAATTTTACGTCGTGAATTTCCCAATTTAACCAAGGAACTTTTTTCCCAAAAAGGCCTTACTTAGTACATTGAGCTAGCTTAGTATATTGAGCTGTTTTCAACAAAGTAAGGCTAATTAGCCTAAAGAAAATGTTCCGGAGTACAGTGAGCTGTTTTCAACAAAGTAAGGCCAATTAGCCTAAATAACATTTTCAGCTCAGTACAGTGAGCTGTTTTCAACAAAGTTAGGCGAATTATACTAAAAGAAAGTAAGGCTAATTAGCCTAAAGAACATTTCAGCGTAACTACAGTGAGCCGTTTTCAACAAGGTATGGCCAATTAGCCTAAAGAACATGTTTGGCATAGTACAGAGAGCTGTTTTCAACCAAATAAGGCCAATTAGCCCAAAGAACATTTTCAGCTTAGTGCAGTGACCAGAGTATTTTTGGGCGGGTATTTATCACAATTAAGAGTTAAATGAAAATTATTAGTGCTGTTAAATTCTTATTTATTGGTTTAAAACTGTAAATTTCATCATAATACTTATGATTTTGATAATTTTACGTCGTGAATTTCCCAATTTAACCCAGGAACTTTATTCCCAAAAAGGCCTTACTTAGTACATTGAGCTAGCTTAGTACATTGAGCTGTTTTCAACAAAGTAAGGCTAATTAGCCTAAAGAAAATGTTCAGCTGAGTACAGTGAGCTGTTTTCAACAAAGTAAGGACAATTAGCCTTAATAACATTTTCAGCTTAGTACAGTGAGCTGTTTTCAACAAAGTTAGGCTAATTATACTAAAAGAAAGTAAGGCTAATTAGCCTAAAGAACATTTCAGCGTAACTACAGTGAGCCGTTTTCAACAAGGTATGGCCAATTAGCCTAAAGAACATGTTTGGCATAGTACAGAGAGCTGTTTTCAACCAAATAAGGCCAATTAGCCCACAGAACATTTTCAGCTTAGTGCAGTGACCAGAGTGTTTTGGGGCGGGTATTTATCACAATTAAGAGTTAAATGAAAATTATTAGTGCTGTTAAATTCTTATTTATTGGTTTAAAACTGTAAATTTCATCATAATACTTATGATTTTGAAAATTTTACGTCGTGAATTTCCCAATTTAACCCAGGAACATTTTTCCCAAAAAGGCCTTACTTAGTACATTGAGCTAGCTTAGTACATTGAGCTGTTTTCAACAAAGTAAGGCTAATTAGCCTAAAGAAAATGTTCAGCTGAGTACAGTGAGCTGTTTTCAACAAAGTAAGGACAATTAGCCTTAATAACATTTTCAGCTTAGTACAGTGAGCTGTTTTCAACAAAGTTAGGCCAATTATACTAAAAGAAAGTAAGGCTAATTAGCCTAAAGAACATTTCAGCGTAACTACAGTGAGCCGTTTTCAACAAGGTATGGCCAATTAGCCTAAAGAACATGTTTGGCATAGTACAGAGAGCTGTTTTCAACAAAATAAGGCCAATTAGCCCAAAGAACATTTTCAGCTTAGTGCAGTGACCAGAGTGTTTTTGGGCGGATTCGGCTAAATAACCTTTTTCAGCTATGGTAAGCCCTGCACAGCAACTGCACTATTAAGCACTGTTACAGAGCATACCTGTTAACAGGTTTTGTGATGAAAGTTTTGTGCCACGAGTGTTGGTTCCTGATGGCTTAGCCTCCTTTTGGGGTGTAGGTACATAATAAACATGGACTGCGAGTTTGAAAAAAAAAAACAGCAACAAGACTGACAGATTAGGTGCATATTTGCATTTAACCAAATTCTGAAATGCCATTTACTCAAATAATTCAAAATAGTATTTGTATAAAGGAACTCACAAAATGTTTAACACCATGCGTGTGTTATCATGGTTGTTTTACTCAATTGGGGCTATTGTTGAAACTAATAAATGTATATTATGCAGTAACATAATTTCAAGTACTTTAATCAGCCAGTGCTGTATTTTTTATTTTATTTTTTATTTTTATTGATGTGGTCATACTCGGTAACGGCAAAATGCACATTTGTTTCTTTGCATAACAGCTAGTTTGACATGTTCTAAATAATGCCATCAATAAACTGTTTGATAAAATAATTGAAAAATATATCCAAGTAAAATAGGAAATTGTCTTGTTTTAATAAATGCCAATATAAATGCAAAATACTGTTGATATGCACCTTTAAATAAACATTAATACCTTATAATGAAACATGTTTGTTTTTACCCAGAATTGTCTCACCTGAATTTCCAGTGCCGGATTGTGTTCCTATCATGGGCCTCTTATCTTTACTTATAGTTGCTTCTGCGTGAGTATGGCCACTATTCTCACTATCATCGGACGCATTACTATCTGATTTTATGTCAGCTGAAGATATTCCACTCTTGCTTGGATTGGTTACAGGCTGATGTTGTCCTTGTGTTTTTTTATAATCATCTGCTGTTTTGAGTACATGGCCATCTGTTTTTCCATGCTGGCCATCTGTAGGTTGTCCATCTTGGCCATGTGTAGGTTGTCCACTCTGGTCATGTGTTGGTTGTCCATCCTGATCATGTGTAGGTTGTCCACTCTGGCCATTTGTCGGCTGTCCACTTCGGCCATGTGAAGGTTGTCTACTCTGGCCATACGTAGGTTGTCCCCTCTGACCATGTGTAGGTTGTCCAATCTGGCCATTTGTAGGTTGCCCACTCTGGCCATGTGTAGGTTGTCCACCCTGACCATTTGTAGATTTTAAACCATGGTTTTGTGTAGATTGTTCATCCTGGCCATGTGTAGGTTTTTCACCATGGCCATGTGTAGGTTGTCCACCCTGGCCCTGTGGAGGTTGTCCACTCTGGTCATACGTAGCTTGTCCACTCTGGTCATGCGTAGCTTGTCCACTCAGACCATGTGTAGGTTGTCCACCCTGGTCATATGAAGGTTGTCCACCCTGGACATGTTGAAGTTGTCCACTCTGGCACTGTGGAGGTTGTCCACTCTGGACATGTTGAAGATGTCCACTCTGGCACTGTGGAGGTTGTCCACCCTGGACATGTTGAAGTTGTCCACTCTGGCACTGTGGAGGTTGTCCACTCTTGCACTGTAGAGGCTGTCCACTCTGGCACTGTGGAGGTTGTCCATCCTGGCCATGTGTAGGCTGTCCACCCTGACCGTGTTTTCCAACCGTAGAAAAATTCCCAATGTCATGGATATGTTTTTTTGCTGAATTGCGTCTTGGTGGAGCCTCAGGAGCTGGTTCCTCTTCAGAAGCTACAGAATGCTGTTGTCCTTGTGCTTTTTGATAATCATCTGCTGTTTTGAGCTCATTGCCATCTGTTCTTTTACCAGAGTCTTTTTCACCACCAGCTTCAGGCACACCAACTGGAGGAGTATGTTCTGCCATTGCATTGAACTTCCAAACCTGCAAATAAAGGAAAAAGCAGAACATACACTTGAAGTTGGGTAAACCTGAAGCTGGTGATTGAACACTCCAAATTGGTGACGTATCGTCTTGTAAATATCGATGAGCTCATCGCCTACAATTAGAACTCTACCCGCAGTTAATGGTCACTCGTGCCGAATTGCTTCAATCTCCACTTATGGATTAGACCACAACACAGATTTAAACATCCGTGATTTTCCCATTATATTCTCGCTAAATATAGGCAGATTTTATCAAAGACTTAAATGGACTGTGATCTATTGTTGTGCGCGGCGGAGATGCCAATTATGTAAATAATTATGTGTTTTAATTATGTGTTTTAGTAATTGATTTATATTTTAAGTAATTAGATCTACTTTATTAGTACAAAGAACTAAAATACACATGTTGTGCTAGGAGGGATATCATGTTTCGCTAAGTGAGCCTTTATTTAACCTTGCGATAATTAGCAACGAATATGAATTGTGTTCAACTATTGAAGGTTTGAAAGATGACTATCGGCTATTTGTAAGCGAAAAACACATGTAATTAAATTTGAAATTCCAATTACATTTACCTAATTACAACCCCAGAAGAATATATGGGACCCATATGGGTCCAGTGTAGGTTTCCATGGTTGCCCTGCAGATTTCCATGTGTGCCCTGCATGGGCAACCCAAGCAATATGGGCCATTTGGGATTGTGCACACTGTTTTATATGGGTCCCAGATGGGTTGCGATAGGTCACTATTCTGGTTCTCGTAATCACGATAGGTTAACTGGCAGCCATCGGCAGATCGCTTCGGGGTGAAATTACGAATATGGAACATAAAACACGCACCACGGCGTATATATTCCGTTACCTACCGGGGTTACGGCATAAGCCATAAACTGCTAAACCACATGTTGGCGCCGAAAACACCAACATGCATATTACAGTTAATTATTTCAAGTTAAATTCTACATAGGCCGCCAAAAATGGAATATTTCAACACACATTTCAATTTTTCTAGAAGGTAGCAGGGTCCTTGATCTATATACAGTACGCCCGTTTCTTCCAAGGTGTCTTTGTGGCGAAGGTAACATCGACGCCGACACAGCCTTATGTCTTCGTAGTCTCTGACCGCAATACTACAGCATTTTGTGTTGTATGCTCAAGTTGACCCTAGTCCGTTCTCCATTTGTTTATCACTTGAAATGTATAATTCAAAACGGCAACGTAGACTAATTATACTAATCACGTCCTTCATCCCATCGTAGTTTTAACTATATTACTGTCAACCAAGGAAGCATGCTGGCTGAAATGCAGTATAAAATATGTATATTCTTTCTTGTTGGATGTTAAACAATATTTGTTATGAATAATGTATATCGTACAGTTACTTAAAATAATATTTACGCATGTGTGTATACCAGTATATGATAAACTAATTGACAATTTGCACGTTACCAAGACACTAGAATTCGTGAAAACAACTGTCATACTTTGAACATTTCTATTATAAGCCAGCGATTTAGAAATCATCAGGTAATGTATAATATAGCCAGGTACTGAGAATGGTTTTAAAATACGTTAACGTAATTGGAGTCGTACTTGACATTTACCTATACTTGTAAGCCCTGGAAAAAAACATTGAAGTACTCTTAAAATATGAAAATTATGCATGGTTATTGCCGGTTATTTAATTTAACAAGCATTTATAATGAGACTGGCAGTGTCCGACTCAAAATCACATTTACATGTTTTTCTGTCTGACTTTATATCTAATGCGGTGCATATTTTAGCCGGATAATTTGCAGAAATACTCAGTGAAACAACGATTAAACGCATACTTAATACACAGATTTGTTAAATAGTTAAGTAGACCTTTATCAACTTTAGTCCATTCCAAACGCAGACATCTCTTCCTTTTCTAGCGGTTTCGATTTAAAATAAAGCGCCCTTGAAGCTGTTTATAGCAACGGCAATTGGGAATACCAGTAAAGACGTCACAACAAATACAACGATTGATCTGATTAGTTGAAAAGTTTATTTCGGTTAAATTACACATTTTTTCATACGGAAGAGGATATTGTCGGCAAAAAAGCGGTGTCAAAAATGTCCGACTCTTGATCGTGTCCGACTCAATATCAGTTTACCCTACTGTCTTTAAATTATATTGATTGGTAGTGAAGATTTCAATTGTTCTTAAAAGGTTACTCTAAACAAATGATAGGTATTGTATATTTAATAAAATATAAAAATAATAAAAATAAAACATATAATTTGCAAAAAATGTCAAAACTAGGGAATGGAAAGAATAAGCTTAATCAGAGCATGCACATACTAAATAAATATGGCTTAATTCCCGGTTATTACTGGATTTCAGCGACAGTACCGGCTTGCTTACGGCGATATTATTATCAAATACAATGTAATTTAATAAGATTGCCGCACTGTTTAAAATGAGTTGTACTATGTCTGTGATTGTGAATTTGAATAACAACACCTTATCCTGCTTAATGACAGCGCACGGTTTTTATTGTGATTCAGCTTGCAAGGATGCTAACATACTCTCATGTAAGACGGGTCAATTTATAGTGCATTTGATGGTTCACTAACAGTACAAAACTGATTATGTTGTTTCGTTTCGTTGATATTCGGGAACAAATTTCTTGCTATTGATCTTTAGTGTACCTGTCAACCACCACATGTAACCATGCTTATTTTATTTTTATTTTATTTTTTGATTCTACCTTGTCAAAGCTGTCATCTTTGCAAACCATTTTGGACTTTGAATATCTGAACAGTCACATAATATGCGTTACTGTATGA
Organism: Congeria kusceri; assembly: GCA_027627225.1. Taxonomy (NCBI): domain Eukaryota; kingdom Metazoa; phylum Mollusca; class Bivalvia; order Myida; family Dreissenidae; genus Congeria; species Congeria kusceri. The sequence continues at coordinate 54,345,287 of CM051034.1, forward strand.
TTGCAGTAGAACGCAAATTTAAATGTTTTCTTAAATGAATCCCTGAAGTTACCGTATTTAAGCAGTTTTTAAAAACACCGTGCTTATATTTAAATGTATTTTTCTAACAACATTTTGAGATACTTCAAAACCATTTATATTTGACGGCATAAAATGTCTTTTTTTGTGGAAAAATTATAATTTTCGTGGGCACCTAAACTCGTGGATTTGCAATTTTATAAATAACAAAAAACATCTGGAAAAGCGTCAATCGTATCGCTGTTTTGCTCTTTGAAACACCTTACGGTCATAAAAGGAGCGTCCCCGCGGTAAGTGGGCCCCAGTTACCAATTAGTTGCAATCAATAGCAATTATGACCAAACTGTAGTCAATTAAGGCTTACTAAGTGCCAATTGACGGAGGTGGGAATATTAGTTAATTTCGTAAGCAGCGAAGCACAGAATCTTCACTTTTATGTAACCTTGCAACGTTCTACATCACATACTGTGCAGTTTCTGGAATTCATTTAAACATTAATAATGTCACTTGTACAGTGGCTTAAACAGGTTCTGTACCAACACGTTCTCCATCGGTCGTTGGTCTACAAATCCTTCGCATGCTGCTTCTAAGAAAAGAAGCAATAACTATTAAAGTACAAATCAGTATTTAAATTAATGTAACTGAGAGAATTGGAAAGTCAAATGTATAAGCTTTTAGCCTATCAAAAATAAAAATAAAACACGTAACGGGAAGAACATCTTTTTTTTTGAGCCGAAATATTTAATATGATTTGATAACTACTCAGGTACAAAGCTGTAATTAAAATAAAAGTTAATGAGCAAATTGGAAACTCAAACATTCATGCTACTGAATTAAATCGAAATAAAAAATAAAACAAGTCACTGGATGTAAGACTATAATTTATTTTCTGCCGGCAGATTCAATATGATTTTAATGCATAATCACCATTTTTACTGTAATTATGCAGGCTGCAAATGATGCTGTTAAAGCAGTATTGGCTGGAAAATTGACAAAGAAAAAGCGTGGAGAGTAGTGTCACTACGACGTCGAAACCCAGGCTAAGATTGCGCGCTTTGCCATCTACGACGGCGTGGCGAAGGCATCTAGACGCTTTACCGCTTACTTACGGCGTAAAGTTAGTGAGACGACTTTTCGCAGCATGCGGGACCAGTATTTTAAGGTCTAAACACAACTCGGAAGTGACACGGCAACTCTGGCACGATCGCCTCGTGGCGCGCTGACTCTTCTGGGACAGTATGACGAAGAACTGCAGAAGTATACCCGTCAAGTGCGCATCCAAGGTGGCGGTGTTAATTTTACGACGGTAACAGCGGTAACAGCGGCTGAGGAAGGCATCGTGCTGAAACACGCTCGTCAGAAACTCCGCCGGTATGGTGGACACCTTGCAATCGAAAACTCACTCGCCCGATCACTCGCCCGATCGGTACTAAGGAGAATGGGGTACGTAAAGCGGAAAGGAACGACAGCCACCAAGAACCTCCCAACGGACTTCAAGTCCGTACAGGAAGATTTCCTGTCAAATTTTAAGAAGGTGGTCGATGATGACAACGTTTCCGACTCACTATTCATCAACTGGGACCAGACCGGTTGTCATATGGTTCCAGGGGGTTAGTGGAAGTGAAGGGATCATCCCATGTAAGGATTACCGGACTTTATAACAAACGGCTGACAACGGTACTGCTTGCGGTCACCATGAGTGGGATCTTACTTCCCACTCGGGTGATTTACGCAGGTAAAACAGAGCGCTGCCTTTCGAAGGGAGTGAGCTCATCGGATGATTCAGAACTGGAAATTCGAATCTAAAATCTCCAATATCCCAAAAAATGTAGATTGGAGATTCGGAATCGGAAATTCAAATGTCCAATCTCCAATATAAAAAAAATGTTGATTGTAGATTCGGAATTAATAATTCGACTTTGCAATCTCCAATATCCAAAAAATAATGTAGATTGGTGAATCGGAAATGGAAATTCGAATTTCGAATATCGAATATACAAAAAATGTATATTGGAGATTCAGAATTGCTTATTCAAAGAATCGTATATTTAAGGTATGAAATTCAATGTCTAATCAACGGTTATATCTCTCCAACCGTCGAAATTATCTGAGGCTACGGAGCGAACAATGGCGATCGGACATGCGCTGACCTTTCAAACGACATCTCGTTCAGCCCGATCGTAACTTGCGCGGCGTATACAACCTACTGTGTCCCACCGTAGCCCAGTCTCTAAGGCGTCGACTGGCTTCGAGATGCCCTAGCGCGAATCACGGGCAGCACGGGACCAGTCCCGAAATTCGAGTAGGTGGTGGCGATTTACTACCAGTTGCACTGTCGTTTTTATGCATAGTAGATCATCTCCTAAGCGGGACTGACAACAATTAGTGGCGATACCCTACCAGTAAAGTTTTTGCATATAACAGTTTACCTCTTCAGCGGGACCGACTCCCCGGGTATTTGGTACATACGAGTAGTCTCCCATACACCACTCCCGCAAGTAACACCGTCGTTTTTACGTGTGATGGTGGCGATTACCTACAATTAACACTTTGCCGTTTTTTGCGGGCCTGTCTCCGAGCTCCGAGCTCGCTAATTGCGGGCAAACGGGACCAGTCCCGACGTTTGGGTTGGTATTGCGATACCCGGCTCCCAGAGAGACCTGGTCCGCGCTGTCCACCGAGCTCTCCGAGACGTCGGCCAGCTGTCTGCAATCTTTCGGGCCTGTCCTCGCGAAACCACATCGCTCGCATAATGTCCCTTATATATAGGAATGATTCTGTTTTCAGCGGGACTGACATCCCGCCGTTCTATCAGCCGGGTTCCCGAAGACCGCGGCCGCCTGCCTGCCCGCTATCACCCGAGCTTCACGGGGTCTCGTCGCGTACTGTCCTTTGTGTGTGTATCATGAAATATATAGCACTAACATAAAATGCAGGAAAACAAGTCATGTGGTAGGGTTTGGTGGTGGCGATTACGTACCGGTAACACTGTCGTTTTCTTTGTAGTAGTGCATCTCCTCAGCGGGACTGACACAACCCCAACCCCCCCACCCAGTATCCACCCGTAGCCCGGTCCCAGATTCCTCGGCTGGCTGCGAGAAGCCTAGCGCAAACGACAGACATTGGTGACTAGTAGATCATCTCTTCAGATAGACTGGCTCCGAGAGGCCTAGCGCCTAGTGCAAATGGCAGCACGTGACCAGTCTTGACGACTCGGGTAGGTGGTGGCGATATACTACCAGTAACACTGTCGTTTTTGTGCATAGTTGTTCTTCTCCTCAGCGGGACTGTCAGTGGCGATTTCCTACCAGTAACACACAAGAGCCGTTTAAGCATGAAAGCGTTTATCTCTTTAGCGGGACCGAGGTAGACCGAGAGCTCGTCGCATGCTGTACCCCTTACATGTATAGGAATAATTCTCTCCTCAGCGGGACGGACACCACCACAATGTCCTCACGAAGCCCGGTTCCCAAGAACTCGGCGGGCTGAAGAGGCCTAGCGAGAATGGCCAGGCCCGACGTTTGGGTACGTGGGGCCGATTTTCTACCAGTAACACTTGGTCGTTTTTATGTATAGCAGATCATCTTCAGCAGGCCCGACACCCACAAGTATCCTGCCGCAGCCCCGTCCAAGAGACCTCGGCTGGCTGCGAGAGGCCTAGCGCGAATGACGGGCAGTACGGTACCAGTCCCGACTTTCGGTTTGGTGGTGGCGATATGCCACAAGTAAAACTGTCGTTTCTATGGATAGTAGTTCATCTCCTCAGCGGGACTGACAGTGGCGATTTAGTACCAGTAACACAATTGGCCGTTTTTGCATGTTACAATTTATCTCTTCAGCGGCACCGGTACCCCATGTACCAGGTTTGTACGAGCAGTCTCCCTTAGACCACCGCCAGACCAAGATTACATTCATTACTACCCTAACCCTAACGCTTGGTGGTGGCGATTTTATACCAGTAACACGTTTTTATGTGCAGTAGTGCATCTCGTCGGCGGGACCGACAGGCCCCTGTGTCCTCCCGCTGCTCCATCACCAAGACCTCTGCCGGATGCGAAAACCCTAACGCAAAGGACGGGCAATACGGGACCAGACCCGACGTGCGGCTTTGTGGTGGCGATTTCATACCAGGAACAATTTGTCGTTTTCACCCCAAAAGGGCGATTCCCTACCAGTAACACTTCGTCGTTCGTATCCATAGCAGATCATCTCTTCAGCGGGACCGTCTCCGAAAGGCCTGTCGCCTAGCGCGAGTCGCAGCGCCGGACCAGTTGGGGTACATGGTGGCGATTTTCTAGCAGTAACGTCTCTTCAGGGACCGACAGCCCCCAGTGTCCTCGCGCTGCCCCGTCTAGGAGTCCTCGGCTGGCTGCGAGAGGCCTAGCGCAAATGACGGGCAGTACAGGACCAGTCCCGACGTTCGGCTAGGTGGTGGCGATATGCTACCAGTAACACATTTTCGTGTTTATGCATAGATGTGCATCTTATCACTGTCAGTCCGACAGTGGCGATTTACTACCAGGAACACACTGCCGTTTTTGCATATAATAGTTTATCTCTTCAGCGGGCCGACACCCCGGATACCAGGTTTGTACGAGTAGTCTCCCTTTGACCCCTGCCAGACCAAGATGACATTCATGACTTTAACCTAACCAAATCCATACTCTAATCCTAACACTTGGTCGTGGCGATTTTATTCCAGTAACACTTAGTCATTTCATGCGTATCAGATGAATTCCTCAGCGTGACACACGCAATCCTCTACCAGTAACATAAGTTTTTACGTACAATTGTTTATCTCTCCAGCGGGTCCGACAACCCGACAAGCACTTATGTGAGAGTTGTCTCCCTTTTACCAATATCGGGCCAAAAAATACGTTCTTATTTTCATTGATTCCAGAGCATCTCTATCTTCAGCAGAACCGACACTCCGGGTACCACTGTGTGCAAGTAGTCTCCCTTAGACCAGTAAGCCCACCAAACTTTTCTTTGTGTATTTGACCATTAATTCAAAGTGTCGTTCATTCATAGGCCATTTCTCGATGTATGCTATCAATATTAGAACAGAGCGAGAGCAACCAAAAACACACACACGCAAAATCAGGCAACTGACTGTGTGTGTGTGTGTGTGTGTGTGTATTTGATGCGAAAAAAATGTACAAGTCCGAAATCTTAAAAAAAAAAATTATATGTCCAACCTGAACGTCGTGTTCGATAGCATTCAAATTTCCAGTTCTGAATCACCAATCTACATTTTGGTGGGATATTGGATATTGGAGATTCGAATATACCATTGTCCTTTACTCCGCGATAATTGCCATGCAAAGTGTCAGCCGGAATCTCCATGCATTTTTGCAAGCCATTAGTAGTTCGCGTCCAGACCCGGGGAAGAAATTCTCCGGCCCGTATCTCCGCCGCGCGGGCTACGATCGGGCTGAACGTGGTGTCGTTTGAAAGGACATCGGAAGTTCAATCCCCAGTGGCACCAGATTACTCCGACGGTGGCAGAGGCATAGCTGTGGATAAGACATTGAATTTGCTACCCTAAATATACTCCTCTTTGAATAAGCAATACTGAATCTCCAAAACACATTTTTTGGAATTGGATATTGGAAATTCGAATTTTCACTTCCGTATCTGCAAACTACATTTTGTTTTTGGATATGGAATATTGGACATTAGAATTTCTAATTCCTAATCTCAAGTCTACATTGTTGTTTGGGATATTGGAGATTGGACATTCGATTTTCCAGTTCTAAATCTCCAATCTACATGTTTGGGGGATATTGAATATTGGACATTTGAATATACCATTGGCATTTACTCGAACACTGCCAAGCAAAGTGTCGGCCGGAATCATCAGTCCTTTTTGCAAGCCAGACCCGTGAAAGAAATTCTTGGGCCCGTATCTCCGCCGCGCGGGCTACGATCGGGCTGAACAAGGTGCCGTTTGAAAGGTCAGCGCCGGTGTGCTGCCATGTCAGTCCCGATGAAGAGATGCACTACAATGCATACAAACGGTTGTTAAGTGTTACTGGTAGAAAATCGCCAGCACTGTCCGTCTTCGCGCTAGGCCTCTCGCAGCCAGCCGAACTCTCGGGGCTTAGGCTGCGGAAGGACACTGGGTGTCGGCCCCGCTGTGGAGATAAATGCACTAACGTCATGAAGTGATCGTTGTCTGGCAGTGGTTTAAGGGAGACTACTCGTACGTATCGGGTACCCGGGGTGTCGGTCCCGCTGAAGAGGTAAACTGCTATATGCAAAAACGGCTAAGTGCTACTGGTAGTGTATCGCCACTGGGGGTGATGTCAGTCCCGCTGAGGAGATGATCTACTATCCATAAAAACGACAAATTGTTACTGGTAATAGATCGCCACCTTCAATCCGAACGTCTTTTTTTAAATAAGAAATGCTGAGGTGTCGTTTGAAAGGTCAGCACATGTCCGATCCCCAATGTATGCTCGGTAGCCTCAGATCATCCCGACAGTTGGAGAGATATGACCGTGGATCAGACATTGAAATTGCTTCCCTTAATATACGATTCGTTGAATAAGCAATTCTGAATCTCCAATATACATGTTTTGGATATTGGATATTGGAAATTCGATTCTCCATTTCCGAATCTCCAACCAACATATGTTTCGGATATTGGATATTGGACATTTGAATTTCCAGTTCAGAATCTCCAATCTACATGTCTGGGGGATATTGGATATTGGACATTTGAATATACCATTGGCATTTACTCGAACACTGCCAAGCAAAGTGTCGGCCGGAATCACCATGCCTTTTTGCAAGCCATTAGTTTGCTCCCGTCAAGACCTGTATAAGACATTCTTGGGCCCGTATCTCCGCCGCGCGGGCTACGATCGGGCTGAATGAGGTGCCGTTTGAAAGGTCAGCGCCAATGTGGTACGATGTCAGTTCCGCTGATGCACAAAAAAGCATAAAAACGGTTAAGTGTTGCAGGTAGAAGCTCGCCACCACTGTCCGTCGTTCGCGCTAGGCCTCTCGCAGCCAACCGAGCTCTCGGGGACGGGGCTGCTGGATGACACTGGGGGTGTCAATCCCTCTGTGGAGATAGATGCACTTGCGTTATGAATGTGATCGTGGTCTTGCAGTGGTCTAAAGGTGACTACTCGTTACTACCGGGTCCCCGGGGTGTCGATCCCGCTGAAGAAGTAAACTGTTATATGCAAAAACGGCTGTGTCAGTCCCGCTGAGGAGATGATATACCATGCATAAAAACTACAAAGTGTTACTGGTAGTAAATCGAACGTCTTTCTTTTAAGTAATTCTGAATCTGCAAAATAAAATTTTTGGATATTTGATATTGGGAATTCGAATTTACAATTTCGAATCCCCAATCTAAATTTGTTTTGGATATTGGATATTGGACATTCGAATGTCCGATTCCGAATCTCCAATCTACATTTGTTAGGGTATTGGAGATCGGACTTTCGAATTTTCAGTTCTGAATCTCCAATCTACATTTGTTTTGGATATTGGATATTGGACATTTAAATTTCCGATTCCGAATCTCCAATCTACATGTTTTTGTATATTGGAGATTGGACATTCACATTTCCACTTCTTAATCTCCAATCTACACTTTCGGGGATTACTGAATATTGGAGATTCGAATATACCATTTGAATTTACTCGAACAGTGCCAAGCAAAGTGTTGGCCAGACTCACCATGCATTTTTGCAAGCCATTAGTTTGCTCGCGTCCAGACCCGTTGTCTAAATTCTCCAGCCCGTATCTCCGCCGAGCGGGCTACGATCGGGCTGAACGAGATGTCGTTTGAAAGATCAGCGCATGTCCAAACCCAATGTTTGCTCGGTAGACTCAGATCATTCCGACAGATGGAGAGATATGAACGTGGATAAGACATTGAAATTGCTACCTTAAAAATACGATTTTTTGCATAAGCATTTCTGAATCACCAATATACATTGCTTGGATATTTGATACTGGATATTCAATTTCCATTTCCAAATCTCCAATCTACATTTTTTGGATATTGAATATTGCAAATGCAGGCCGGTGTAACTTGGCTTTTTACAAGCCATTAGTCTGCTCGCGTCAAGGCCCGGGGAAGAATCTCTCGGGCCGGTATCTTCGACAATCGGAGTACGATCTGGCTGAACGTTCGAAAGGTCAGTGCAAGTCCGATTCCCAATGTTTGCTTTGTAGCCTTAGATCAGTCGGACGGTTGCAGAGACACGGTCGTGGATCAGACATTGACTTTTTCCCCCTAAATATATGATTTTGAATAAACATTGTTGAATCTCCAATAAATATTTTTTGGATATTGGAGATTAAACATTGGAATTTACAATTCTGAATTTCCACTATACATTTTGTTTGGATGTTGGATATTCGAAATAACAACTTTGAATCTCCAATCTACACCATTTTTGATATTGGAGATTGGAGATTCGAATATTCCACTCTCATTAACTCGAACACGCTGCATGCAGATGTCGACCGTTGTAACCGGGCATTTTTTTCAAGCCATTAGTTTGCTTGCGTCCAGGCCCGGGGGAGAACTTCTAGGGCGCGTATCTTCGCCCCACGGGGTATGATCGGGCTGAACGATGTGTCGTTTGAAAGGGTCAGCGCAATTCCGATTCCCAATGTTCGCTTGGTAACCTCAGATAAGTCTGACGATTGTAGGGACACGGCCTTGGATCAGACATTGGATATGCCAACCTAAATATACGATTTCGAATAAACAATTTTTAAACTTCAATATACATTTTGGGGACAATTGAAGACTGGAAATTCTAATTAAACTCTCTTAATGTGCAATCTACATGAAGGTCGCGGAATTGTGGCATTTGTCGGCTTGGTGAAATGAAAATTCTTGAGAAAAAGCAAGACCAGCCTCACTGAAAACTTACAATTCGTAGTTTCACACACTGGCCAGTATGCATCGACGGCCGCGGGCCTAACCGGGCGAGAAATTTGCGATGAACATATTGTCAGTCATTGCAGCTCTCTGTTTAGCCATAGGTACACTAGTTTTGTCTGTTAGTGGTCAACTCAAATGTAATAGTTAGAATATCCAATATACGAGATTCGAATGTCCTATATACATTTTTCAGGTACATTGGAAATTATAAATAACATATCAATATTATTCCTCGCGACTATGCTGTCGCTGGTTTGCTTGACTTTTTCTACTCATGAGAATTGTATGTTATAATTCGAATATTCAATCTACCTCTGTGTATGTATATTGGATATTCGATTCTCCAAAATACTGTTCAACATGTATATTGGAGATTCGAATATCCAATCTCCAATCTCCAATATTTTTCTAACTTTATGACGCTTGTAAAAAATTCATTTTCAATGTTGCATAAAGTCCATTTTGTGCAAGTGTTTCATAAAAAGGGGGAATAACTCCAGTGTTCCTGGTTCTATCTGGCCCATCATTGCACCAAGATGAGATCTTATGGTCATAAACAAACTGTAGAAACTTAGTCAACAGTGAAGTAACAGGTAACTCTCTATGTAGACTGAAAGCCAATTGTTGACGAATTTTGGAATTGTTCACAAACAAGGGGAAATAACCCTGTTGTTTCTAGTTCGATTTTGCTAATATTTAACTTCGAATGAGACCTTATGGGCATACACAAACCTTGCAAGTTTGGTCAAGATTAGACAAAAAATGAAGTCCTTTTCTCCACATTGTCATTGTTTGCATTTGTTATCACAAACAAGGGGCAATAACACTGGTGTTTGTACCCCAATCTAAGACATTTTATTATTTTGAAATCATATGATCACACACAAGCTGTGCAATTTTGTTCAAAATCAGGCGAAAAAACAAGAAGTCTGTATATTGAACAACGTCCTTTTTGCAGTTTTTCTTATGATAAAAGGGCAATAACTTTGGTGTGCCTGGTCGGATTTGGCATATTATCAAACTTTGCCGAAATTGTATAGTCATACACAAACTAAGCAAGTTTGGACAAGATTGATGAAAAGTGAAACCTCTATACTCTCGTCCACGCGCCCAATTATTGACGCCGGACGACGGACGACGCAGGCCAATCCCCCTTTATCAATAGCTCTCCTGAGCACGAACTAAAAAGAAGAAGAATTGCTAGAAAAAATTGTATCACCATATGCGTCGCTCAATTGACAAAAGGACAATACTAATACACATTAGGTAGAAAGGGCAATGAAGACTCATAATACAGCATATCGAACGAAATATTTGATTCGATAAAGACGACATTCCAGCTCTAAGCATTGATGTATTTGCATTTCAATTAAAAGCCCAAATATGTGTCAAAACTGCCATACCCACAGTCTAATGCTGTTAATGCATTCCATTACCATTGTTACAAATTTCCAGTATTGTCCACAGTTCAGTGAAATTGCAATGGTGCTACAAAAAAGTGGATCAATATCAAACCATCAACATGTGTTTCAACGCGACCTTATAGCTAGGAACAATTTAGTGAACGTTTTTAAATATTAACGCAGCTCATCGCTCATGCCTCATGTTACTATGTCCGCAGATCTATTACCTGAGTCATAGGCCGGGCGCTTCTATATCAGGAAAACCTTGGAAAACTCGGGAGTTTCGGAGCAAAATGCTTGTTTTATTCATTTCTTCGTTGCTGAATACAACACAACAATTCGAAGGCTATATTACAAAATGAATTTGTTTCTGTCAAGAGACAGATGTAAACCGAATATAGAATCACACGCTTTTTGATCGATTTGTTTAACAATAGTGTTGTCCACAGTGCTGTTGGAACCTCTCGACCAGCAATATAGTAACCGGTGAAAATATGACTTGTGGACATTTCAACCAAAACGTATATTAACTTGATTTAAGAAAAGCGTTTCGAACTCCAGGCACTAGTTACAACAAAATATGGGATGCACGAACAAAAAATTATCAATCTCCATTTTAATTCAGAAAATACACACCTGACTTGCATTTGTGCATATACTTAAAGAATATATTGAAATAACTTAGAGTCTGCGAACATCAAGGAATCTTTTGCTAACACGTTTGCTAATATCCGAGTGTCAGGAAACACAAGCATAAATATTGCGAGAAGCAAATAACATTTCCGCGAACATTGATTGATTCGCACACACCTTAAATGGTGGAACTTCATGCGGCAATGACTGTTATAGAAGCACAGAATTAATTGTGTAAATTGTATTATCAGTATTATCTACTTGTTTTATAATCGCAATTGTGTTATCATATCGTACACATGTTTAGAAACGATCATATTGAAAAAATAAAATTGATTCAAATGTGAGAAGTTGCAGTTATTTTATTAGCATAATATAAGGATTTAAATTTATAACAACATCGGATTTTTTCTACTATAACGTGAAGCAAATAACTGACGCATTATTTGGCTGCACTATTTTAAGTGAAGTAACGTATATTTACAAAATTCACTCTGAAGTATCTGTCGGGCCCATTAAAGATAAAATTGAATGATTAAGAGAAACATATCTGTAAGATGAAAGTTGATCATAATTTCATCCCACTCAAGCTCCCTTAGGGTTCACCCACCCACCCAATACCCCCCCCCCCCCCCGAAACTGTTACCCGGAATGTTTCAAATATTGTTACGTTACACTTTCTCGCACACTTTAAATTATGAACGCTACTGGCTGGTGATGATTGCGTCTACTATCTGTGTGAACACTTAGGGAGAATTAGTTCGATGATTTTATGATCAACATAAATTTCGCTTAATATTTTAGTTATACCGCATAGCTGCAAAGTGGCAACAGCAACCAACACATACAACTGAGAATGTATATATGTATATACTGCTTGTTTTGTCCTCACAATCTCTTTTCTTGTCATCGCTTGGGGTATGCGTATATTTGCTTAATTACATGTACATTGAAATAAGCCAAATGATTCATACGGGCTTGAAAAATAAGCCTTATCATGAACATATTAGATTTATAACTGTTTCTATGGGTAAAGAATTAATTTGTTTGATTTTGAGCCAAACTTAACATGCACTCAGTACAGTTTGGCTTCATAGCTTTTTACGCTATATTCCACCACATGCAAACAACTAATGTCAAGCTACATAACATTTTTTTCAGATAGTATAAGCACTGTAACAGAGTATACATGTTTGCATATTTTGTGGTTAATTAAGGTTTTGTGGCACTTTTTTTACCAGGTAAATGCATAGCCTTCTTTAAATGTGTACGTACATATGGTCTGGGTGTTAGAAAAAAGAAACATTAATTCGACTATTAATTTTTTAATGAGTATGTTCTAAACACTCATAATTTAAGCGTACGCATCTAAATGCATCTTAATTCCGTACCTTAGGTTATTCGACATCAAACTATGGTAGAAAAATATTATTTCTTAAATATAAATAATTGGGAATAAAACTCTAGGTACCATTATACCTCTCTCCGCACTACGCTGACTGATAGCTTAACAGCTAACATTTAGAACTGAAATTATATTACACATAATTGCTTCTATTTATTCTTCAGTGTCATTGTTCTCAATGTTGTCCTATTACAAAATATTTACACAATTAGCAGCACAACATGGTGACAGAAATCTGTCACTGATAATTATGTTCGGCGATGATTGATTAAGGCAATTATAAATACTAGCAGCCAATTGTATTAACACTCAGGTTAATACATACCACAGTATTATAACGTAACTTTTTGTAGTGAAAATCTTGGTTAAGATACAGAGGTAGATTTTCACTTGTACAAAGCTTTTAACTGTGCGAGTTTAAACTTGATTTTCCCAGAACCACAACAAAATGCAATTAGCCACTGGATAACTTACCAAGTCGCTTAAAAATGAATAAGTCTGATTCGAATTGATATTAATTGCCAATAACAATGACGAAATATAAAATCATTACAATTGTATGACGTACTCATGGTTATGACGTTTTTATATTGCGTCAATTATGCGATAAATTTCATTTTCTTGAGTGGATTTTAATATCAACAACGGGGTAATATAGGGATCTGTACACATTATTTTACATACAGGAGCAGGGTAAGCTTCAACCAGGTTTTTACCGATTGGTATAATTTAGCAAATTGTATACAAGTACTCACCATCAAATTGCCAAGTTTATACCGCCGGTATGATTTTAACAGGCGTATCTACAATTTGTTGTTGAAGTCAAAACAGTTGCATTAGATATCAACATGTGACTCATTTTAATACGAAAACGAAATTATCATATTTATATATTGAACGATGCAGGAAGTATTTTGCCTTAAAGATCTAATAATTTCCTTTTTTGTACATTCAAAGGATATTACATTAATACGTTAATACTGTTTGCAAAATGATGTTATTAAATGAATTAAATGCATATCCGCAAATCTTTCTACTCGTATCATGCTGGTGCAATAATGTGTGTTGCTGTCGGGAGTCGGTACTTAAGACAAAAAGTCATGTGGCCATAAAAGGTCGTTCTTAAGAAAAAATAATAAAATAAAAGACCAAAGAATGTCTTCATTTAAGGTTTGTCATTTTAAAGATAACTGTACTCATTTTTCCACTATTACTGACTACAGTAGAGTTGACAATATTTTCTCATTCCAGAAATATAGTTGACCCATATAATATGTTCATCCACATAATTATAACCTGATGATGCGACATTTTATGTTCTCTTACTTTTGGAGATATTGTCCAGTTGTAGGTGGAAATAAAAAATATATATCCCTAATGTGTTCCAAATCAACAGGACAACATCGTAAAGAGTACAATGCAATCGAGTATATAAAAACCTTATTTATTTTTAATCAGTGGAATTGTTTTCACAATATTTGTTATCTAAATTAGAGTATGTATATTGTTGTAATTTTAAAAGAAACACATTTATTTATGATATCAAGTTTAAAGGTGGGGAGGAGCCTGTTTTGTAATGTTACGACAGGAAATGAAAATGTATGAGGCATAAGGGACAACACTTTACGCACCTGCATTAAACCCGGTTTTCACACGACACGCCTCGTATGCACTTTTAATTAAACATTAAATCCACATCTTTACGCATAACTACACGTTACCCTCAACAATGAAGAAAAATTTCAAGAACAACCGTAGGAAACTGAAGGAGAAGGAATTTTCCCGATGGACACCAGATTTTTTTGGTCCCCACCTATATAAGGAGACTTCCCGAACCTTCGAATTTATGAGCACCATAACAAAACTAATCGGACCCCAAAATTAATTTAAGATTAATTCAATCATTATTTATATCTGTACCGTTAATAAACCGATCATACTGCCCCATGTTTTCACCAGCGACACGCGAATAATCTAATAATTTACGTTAACATTCCTGTAATTGTAATATAAATGTGTCAGGCAAATTTAACACATTAACAATGTAAGAGACGAATTGCGGAAATGAATAAACATTATTACGTATCACACGAGTGAAGCTGTAATATACCATACGTTCATCTTATAAATCATATAATACTGCTACATTTCGAAGTTAAATAATCATTTATACTGTGTATCCTAATGAAATGCAATCTTCAGGGCATATTCAGCGCATTTGAAATAATGATGACTTCATCTTTAATAACACAAACTAGGAATATGATCATTCAATGGTTTCTGTGTATAATTAGTAATGCAAATATAGTAATCATGCTACGCAAATTAAGTAAAATTAACATGAATAACAATTTCGATGTATTCCGATACTTCTTTCACCACATTTTTTTATATAAAGATGTAACATATTTTTATAGATTAAATAACATCTACTGGAATAGTTAATAGAAAGGTGCAAATCTAAATAGTTCTTAATAAAACGCAACCGCCATTTAAATTCAATTTAAATGCACAGTAAGTTTATACAAATTAATTTCCCTTTATTAAAATTCTTGGTTTTATGATTCTCTAATGCGCTAATTGATGCATGTATATTAACACAGCGATACATCTGCTTCTAAACGGGCGCTATTTTTAGAATTATCTGGTGTTGAACTCACCAGAATATTTGGAGCATTATTGGAGCATTGTACAATTGCTATTTATAGAGCGTGCCGCTAATGTAGGATAAACAAATAGTTATTTCATACTAGAAATGAATGAAATATTATGTTCATGACATACAATGAGAAAATATGTTTATACGTATGCTTAGTTCTATAGTGTTTGCCGATGATATGTTTGTTAATTTTATTTTAACCGCTTATACAAACAATTCCGTAAATTTTCATGCCAAAACTTAAGCAACAATTATTGGTAAACATTAAACCAGTATTGTAAGTTTGCATACCCTAAAGTTATCCGGTCCAAGAAAATTTGCCCAAAAGAATAATGGATTTCAATTAGACCGCTGCATAATTAACTTATCGCGCAAAATTTCAAGTGTTTTTAATTGGTACATATACACAAGACATCTAAGTCAAAAGGGATCTTAGACAGCTACGCAGAATAAACAAAAAATGGTTATTTTTAGCATTTCAAAATACTTGCAATGGGCTTAAATAAAAAGTAAATTTCTGATTGCCTGTTTTTTTCCGTTGAGATCATTCCACCATGCTTCACAAGTTTGCGATTCACAACTAAATTAAGCCAAAATAATCACATCATAAACACATAGATTTAAAGATTTCTGAATTGTGCCATTGGCGGATGGGCACATTAAAATGTGTTTATTCTGGTAATAAAAAATACACCATCGCAGCAAAATTTCGTGCTACAAAAATTATTGATATCTGGTACTAATAAGTGCATTTTTCATTTGTGAAAGTTCCAACAAAATTGTTTGCAATAACTTAAGTATTACCAAACCAATGCAACATTGGATTAAACAAATTCAGTTCAATGTGCTATATGGTCTATGTGATCTACAATACAATTTTATTCTAAGCAGCCTAATATGTCTCCATAATTTTTCTCCTAAACCGTATAGACTATTGGTCAGAAACAAAGGTTGTAATTAATATTCTTTTTTGCTGTTACATTTCAGGGTAAAATTCAGTTTCAATACTAAGCCGGTGTTTAATCCAATTTTCAAAAGGGGGAAAAAAGTACCACTTGCGAAAATGGGTAAAAAATCCCATGGGATTTTTATATATTTTTTTCAATCATGTCAAAACACACCAACAAGATATTTCCTATTCATAAGGCGTAAAACGTGTTTTGTTTCCATTAACCCGACCGACCATAATTTTTTGCCCCCCTCCCCCCACTCCTCCCCCCCGACCATATTTGCCTTGTTGCCGTTTAAAAAAAGCGTATTTTCGAACAATATTCAGAGTTTCGTTATTTAGGCATTTAAACGATTATTTGGGTGCACATTAAACAAGTGTCTTTTATTATGCTTCGAATGTTTGCAGGCGCTTATGAATAATTAATGAAAAATAAACTATCAATTCTGATTGACGAAAAATCATATACGACTTTACATATGGTTCACCTGTTACACACCCCGTGTAACCCTATTGAAACCCTATTGAAACGTGTTGTTACACCTGCATACTCAAGTTCAAGGAAGGATGCTGTGGCCATTGTGGCTCCCGTGGTGCAAGTGTTAATATGTCTTTGAAATTGCTCATCAAATCTACACTTCCAATTTGTACAATGTGTTTTGAAATCGGGAAAATTCCAAAATCAATGCGCCCAGATAGGAAAAGGAAATAGGAAATGCTAATGTCAGAAGTGAACTTGTGAACTCAAACAACTTTGGCTTTGGTTTTCAAATTGTATGATACAAACTGTCTAATATCAAGTATGTTTTTTTGTTTGAGCATACACGTTTTTTTTTTCGTATTCTTAGCTGATAAGTTAACCATATGTAAGAGTGCTCAATAAGGTATAAAGATTGAGTTATAAAAAATTACTGAAACGTTGTTGTATGTTATAGGAAAACAAGAGGGCAATAAGGCGCTAGGTGGATCACTGTTCTAAACAAGCTTCATGATGGAGATTTGGCTTAAAATATGGCCTCTAGAGTGTTCACAAACCTTTATTTTCAATTTGGCCTGGCGACCTAATTTCTGAACCCATGTGACCTGGTTTCGAACGTGTATCGGATATCATTGGATCAAATGTTCTAAGCAAGGTTCGTGATGATTGGCCTTTGAATGTGGCCTCTAGAGTGTTACTAAGCTATTTGTTCAATTTGGCCTTGTGATATAGTTTTTTACCCATTTGACTCAGTTTCGAACTCGTCTGAGATATAATTAAAACAAATGTTCTGACAAAAATTATAGAAGATTGTGCAAAAAATTTGACTTCTAGTGTTCACAAGCTTTTTGTTGAATTTTCCCTCGTTACCTAGTTTTTTACCCCACATGACAGGGTTTTGAATTCATCGAACAAATCATTGGGACAAATGTGCTGAGCAAATTTCAAGACGATTGGACTATAAATGTGGCATCTATGGCGTTCACAAAAAATTTTCTTTAGTTCAATTTTCCGTAATGACCTAGTTTTTGACCCCACTTGCAAAGTTTTGATCTCCGAGATATTATTGGGACAAATTTTCTGAGCAAGTTTAATGATGATTAGGCTAAAAATGTTGCCTATAGAGTGTTCGCGATTTTTTTTTCTTAAATTTGCCCTCGTGACCTAGTGTTTAACTCCACGTGACCCAGTTTCGAACTCTTCTGAGATATCATTGAAACAACTGCTATGAGCAAGATTCAATATGATTGGGCTACATATGTGGCCTCTAGAGTGTTCACAAGCTTGTTCTTCAATCAAACCTAGTGACCTAGTTTTTGAACACTCATGAAGCAGTTTCAAACTCCGAGATATCAATGGGATAATTGTTCTGGGCAAATTTCATGAAGATTGGACAATAAATGTGGTCTATAGTGTGTTCAAAAGGTAAATGTTGACGACAAACGACGCACGATTCACGACGCACACCGCACGACGGACGATAGACAAAATGCGATCACAAATGCTCACCATGAGCACGTTGTGCTCAGGTGAGCAAAAAAGTAAACGAAAAACTTGTTATGCCTGCCTTTTAAAGTAGAATTTATATAACAGTCAAATATGGTATTTTTTCTTTACCAAAAGATTCTATTACCGTTCATTTAAAAATTAATGCTTTTAAATAGCATATAAACATACATAAATCCCATGTTATGTTTTTCTCACTTTACGAACATCAAATGGAATAAAGAAAAATCCGTTGGGAAAATTACACAATCCCACGAGAAATCCAATTTGGAACATACATTTCTTAATATTGTTTTTATTTAACGTTCATTATTGATAACAATTTAACACTTTAGCGCATACTTTATGTAAAGTAGTAATATCTGAATGAAAAAGGGTACCTAAGTTTGCGAAATGTCGGTTTCGCAAAGTTTTTCCCTTTTTACGTAACTAATACTAATCAAATGATAGATAATAATTTTGTTCAGTTTTTTGCAATAATAAAAATTACTCACTTCTCTCACTAGGGACTGGCACGAATAAGCTTTAACAAAGCATGGCATACAAGTTGTGCTTAGCCCGTGATACACGTATCACTTTTGTTTTCGTCAGTATGAATAATAACAAATTATCTTGCTTTAATAACAATACCAGGTATAGTTGTTTAGTAATTAAGTAACATCCTTTCTGCGTTTTTCGAACATTCTCTCATTGAATCATTATCCAAACACACTCCGCGTGTACATCAAGACTAAGTAGAATTTCAAAAATGCGCTAGTTTTATCTTTGATTGTACCCTTTATCAACATAACAAACTATACAACGTACACACAGTAGTATGTACATGTGTTTGTGCGCAAACACTGGGCGGCACAAGCAAACATTATAATAGTAGGCTAAGTCAATGTTTTAAGTACAAAACATACCTCTCCGCATGAAAAATTAGCTAATTTTGAAAACAATATTTATATTCATACCTCGTGGTGGCGGTGCTGGTAGCAGATGTTATTTTACATCTGAAATATAAAGAAAATATTCTGCATACTTCTTTGAAACCGTAAAAACCTTTTGATGAACGATACCTTATGTAACAATTGTCAAATAAGATCAATTAAGTAAATGTTATGCAAAGCAAATACAAATAATTCAAAACATATCATGCTTTTTTTGTCTGCTTGATTTTCATTTAACACAAATATCTCTAAATTTAAGTGACACATTTTCAGTATTTGCGTTTATAGTCTTATAGTGGTCATCGACTATCAGTATTAAAGAAATGTAAATGTAATGAATAGAAATTGAAAACGCTAATCAAGATACTAGAAACAACAATCAAATGCAAGGACCATTTTAGTGTTATCTGTTTGAAATCGGTACAGCGATAATTTATTTGCAGGGAGTCATCTAATAAACATTTATCTGACATTAGTTTGAAATCCACTTGTTTCTGACAAGACGATTTTTATAGATTTGTATATAACAACATAAGGAATACTGCCCTGCAAATGCAATGTTGTAACTTACCAAACATTCAATTATTTTTACAAAAATAATTCAACATAGTCATAATAGGAAAACCACTTCACTTAGCCAGTGGCCACATCGTTGAAAAATCAAAATGACATTTGGTAGCGGATCATCCAACGACAATTTTTCTGAAAAATGTTTGCAATTTGTCCATAAACTTCATGCGAATATTTTCAAAGATTTAAATTAAGCTATATATATAAACAGCGCCATTCCTTGACGGTCAGTGTGTACATGGAACAAATTAAAATTAACTCACACAAATATACATGTAGAACGTCATGCAATGGTTAATGCATTGAACTAATTTTGAATTTGGCCAACTTGTTTCAGACAAAATACTTTTAAAGCATTCAAAAAAATCAAACATATAAAATTGCCGCGTCAACATGATTTATAGGCATTCGGTAGAAAGTCGTACCAGGAACATTTCACTGGAGAATTGTGTTGTTTTTAATTGGAACATTAAATTCAGACAAACAGACTTTCCAAGTTTCTCATATAAATTGTAATAAAAAGTGCATCGCCCCCTGGTGGCAATGTTTTTTTCAAATAAAATTAGAATAGCGCACCTTCTCAGTCCCTCCGGTGCAATATAGATTTTTTTTTAAATAATTGATACGTAGGCCGAATAGTTTTAAAAGTGGGTTCATAAGTTTTCTACAAGACCTTTATATAAATCCATATAACGAAAGTGCCCCGTCCCTTGGCAATTATGTTGTTGAAAAACCAAATTGATTCGCAGGTATTTGGTAGAGGGTAACCTAAATATTTCAATATATTCATGACAGAAGAATGCCCAACCCCAGGCGGTCGAGCTTTAACGTATTAACGGAAACTGAAAAGAATAGGGTTACCTCAATAGAAGCAGGATCATATAGCCAACATAATATTTAACATTAAACATGATCTTTATTCTGTTGAACATGGGATCACCAGTCAGCTCCTTCCTTGGCAGAAACGGCTGCCATTTCAAAAGCAGTGGCATTTTTCTTATAAAACATAGCGCTGACCTTAGTCACCAACATTAATGACTTAACGTTTATGTTGATTCTAGCTGTCATGTAAGCTTATTCGTGAGTTTTGATCAAGCTAATCGAATTTTGATCTCATTAAAAATTAAGGAGAAAATAGTAATACCTGATGTTAGTACAATACAAAGTATTTCCAAAACGGTTAACAAAATGACACTTTTTGAGCCTGTTAACTTTTACATGAGAACAAGTCAGCTGTTTTATTGCGTACGCAAATTGTATCTGTGTTGATTATCACTACAATGAGATGTTTATTGCTATCAAAACATATGTAATGTGTGGACCTCTGTGATATTAATTTGGAGTACTGTTCCAAACATCTATGTTTGGACTGGTATTCATTACGACTTTCAACCTAGTAGGGGCATACTTAGGCATAATATGCTATGTACGTTTGATAAATAGCTTACGCGGACATGGAAAGTGCTCGTATTTGAATAACACATTCCAATACGAAAATTAACTTGCAATAACAGGTAAAGGAGTGTATGGTGTTTAACTTTAAAAGAATGTGTCAATTAATTTCCTATTTGGCTGCTTTACGCTGTATTGTTGAGGCAAACATGTGTACAAATTAATAGTATAACACCTACATTCATTCTAATTCAGTATTAGTCCAGACACGTAAAAATCCAGTTTCGAACTTTGACCATTAAGATTAACCTTGATATTTAAATTACAGTCCTGCTTCATGCGCTTGACATGCCGTCTCATTTAGATACACATGACTGCGCTTGACATTCCGTCTTATTTCGTCCGGACATTCAAATAGCTAAATTCGACCTTTGAGCTCTAAGTGTGACCTTGACCTTTGCCATACGGACCAGGTGTATGTGCCCTTCACGCCGTCTCATTGAGGATAACATTCGTGCCAAGTAGTTTAAAATCCATGGAAAGTTAAAACACGGACACGCAAAGTGCCAATTTTGACATTTTACCCCTAGGTATGACCTTGACCTTCGACCTACGGGCCTGATTCATGAGCACTACACACCGGCTCGTTGCGTCAAACATGTGTGCCAAGTAAATAATCAAAAGGCAATTATTCCCTGAGAAATCATCCGACCAGAACGATCTTAAAATATGCACACGTCCTTTTCAAGTGGATGCGTCATTCAAAAGCTTCACTGAATTTGAGTTATACGTTCTTGAGATCTCGCGCGGAAACGACACTACCCTTTTAAAATGTCCTATTATAAAATTTCATAGAATTCGATTTATTAGTTGCTGCGATCTCGCGCAAAAACATATTTTCTTTCCGTATTTTATATTGTCAGGTCGTTTCGGTGGATGATTTTTTAGAGAATTACTGACCTTTGATTATACATAACAAAATTTAATTTGAAAGTTTCGTTTCCGCGCGAGATCTCAGCAAGTAATAAATTGTATTTAATGAAACTTAATATGCAGCATCACTACCAAGGACATGCACAAATTGTAAGGTCATTCTGTCTGATGATTTTTAGGGAGTTATTGCCCTTTTTTTGATTGAATTCAAGTGATTAGCTATTAAGATCTCGCGCGGACACAAAGTACTTGAAAGGACAGAAAGACGAAACGACGGACACACATGGTGGATTAGATCGTCGGAGAATACTAGTAGCATCGGATACCTGAACAAACTGAATGGCAGTTAAATTAGAATTTGGACAGACGGACGAAGCCCCGGCTATATGTTCTGCATGTGTAGTGTCCACATATTGGTAAATTAACAATTTTTACTATACTTGTCACCAATTCTAACATGAAAAAAATATATATACAAATGAACGAAAGAACACTCCAGTGGCAGAAATATATTCCAAAGTGCGTTTTTTGCGTAATAGTTCAAATGAAATGACACAATTTGTAAAGCGTGTGTAACGTCGCTATTTATTAAACCGCGTGTACATGAACCTCTTACAAAGCGTAAAAAAACAAATAATAAAAAAACAAACAAAAAAACAACTATAGAATAAGCATGCAACGCCCATTTGGTATAATGCTTAGCGTGTCAGGTTTTGATCCCGAGGGCGTGGTTAAGTGCCCCGGCGGAGGAATTTTAATGCTCTTCTTGACATGTAATAGTTGGGCTTGTTAGTCAAGATATTTAATTACTTTAACTGCAGTGGACCAAAATAATCTCTTGATTAGAGGACTCCCAATGGAACACTTGAATATTTGTATAAAGTTTCAAGACAGACTAAAAACAGTTGAAAATGTGATATGATTTACAAAAATATGCACTCTTCGAAGAAAAAGTCGTTCAGATATTT
This sequence comes from Congeria kusceri, assembly GCA_027627225.1. Classification (NCBI taxonomy): domain Eukaryota; kingdom Metazoa; phylum Mollusca; class Bivalvia; order Myida; family Dreissenidae; genus Congeria; species Congeria kusceri. The sequence goes on from CM051034.1 coordinate 54,368,053, forward strand.
TGTTCTTTTTTTAGTTCCAGTGACCATCTAGTGTAGAGGTCCAGAACAATCTGCTTGTGTTCTTAGATGACTATCACTTATTTTGTGTCAAGAGTCACTAATATTGTCTAAAAACTGTTGAAAATATGTTAGGAATACAGGAGTTTTGATGCAATATTACAGTTTAATCTCTAGCGGTCCTTTTTGTGCAGTAGATACAACCATTTAAACACTATTGGTAGAGCACCACCAATGTAATATGTATGTGGAATTATTTAACAATCTAGCAGCATGTTTATAAGAAAATATCGTAATTTTTTTTTTCTGTTTTAGCTCTAGCGGCCATCTTGTGAAGCGAAGCGCAACCATCTGCGCAGGTTTGGTGAAAAAATAATCCAGGGAGCATTTGTGTAACGTTTTATCACGATTGACAAAGAAGTGTTGAAAATATATCAGGAATACGTAACTTAAACGCAATATTGTATTTAAGCCAAACGGCCATTTTGTGAATTGGATCAGAACCGTTTTAATATGTTTGGTAGAGTATAATCAAAGTAACACTTGTGTAAAAATATTTGAAAATCGAACCATACGCCTACCAACCCGACCCGTTTGGGCTTCTCTACTAGGCATCAGTTTTGATTGAAAACTTAAACATTGTTTAGAGATTTAGTAGCTCGATATATAGTGTATCTGTGTACAGATAGTAAATAGATAAACAAATGCACCCTCTTTCATCACTTGATAACGTAAAATCCTGTATTTACAACGGAAAAACCTATGGCGAACTATGAATCAACTTTCAAACTGTCATCCTTTCTTTGTGTTTCCGAAGGTATTTTGTAGCTGAATTTAGTGAAGCTGGCAGAAAATAACCGCTAATGATATGCGTTTATTCGGAACGTATCTTGCACAAGTCTTGTTCCACAGTCAAGTGCAGACGTGACAATGCCAATGTTATGGATAAAGTGCGGTAGAATTATTAGTATGTTGTAGTTTCATATAGTAACATATTCCTAATTGTTGTACGGTCTTTATTAGTACATGTATGCTATTATGTGTTTGCATCACACACTGTATGTTGAATTAAAATGCATTAAACTAGTATACTGGAAATCTATGAAAGGTTACAAGGCATGCACTGTGAAAACAAAAATGTTGAAAGTGACGTTTCAAGCAGCCGGAAATCATAACTTTTTTATGAAAACAATAATATTGCTTACAATGTAAAAAATAAATGTGTAAGTGAAGATTTTTTGACCATAAATTGGGTATGTACGTATTCGGAATTAAATCGCAAACATGAAAAGGCGGAAGCTGATTGCAAAATGAATAATTTATAAAACGCCACATTTAAGTTTTTACATGCGTGTACCTGTTTCTGTTGATATAGCATGATCCACTTGTCCTTTAATATGAGTGTCCGCTGTTTCTGTAAACATACTCTCAGCAAAAAGCATAGTTCCTGCAGAACGGTTATGAGTTCGAATCTGCAATTTCAAAAGTAAGTATTCTTGTAACATAATGATTCATACCATTGTGCTGAAATCGGCCTGAGACAAAGGTGCCTGATATATATTTGTTAAATCAGTTCGTTTATATCAGTCAATGTTTGGAGGTACGTCATATTACCCGTAATCAACCATAAAGTCAATATTTTCGGTAATTATGAATCAGATTCAACAAAACAAACACTTTTAAACCAAGAACGTATATAGTTTATTACTTTTAATCGTCATCAACCACACAAACGTTAATTTTGTTAAATATTCACATAAACCCGCACTTTGGTAGTGGTATGACGTCATCAATGGAACAATCAAACATCCATACACAATTGTTTCTATGCATTCGAAATAAATGCACTAAATGTCACTACACAGGATCAATTTATGCCAAGCCGAAAAAAACAATTACCAAAAAATTAAAAATGCTATAGTAAATATTGACACGATCTTGAAAATGTCGATTTCAAAACACAACTCCAAACTGGCGTCTCCAAAATATTCGGTGACGTTTGTTTTCCGATAACATTGATCATTGCAATCCATTACAGCGTGAATTTTCAGTATTATTTAAATGAACGGGTGTGTAATCTGTGTTTTTGAAGTTAAAACAGCCCATTTATCAATGCGAAATGATAATAATATGGTAATCCATAACTACATTTTACGTGAACGTTTAAAAACCGCTTTAGCAAAATCACCACTGTTCTTAGATTGTAGCTAGTTTTGAGTAATTTGTAGAAAACCGTGGTATAATAAATAGAAACACAGGTACCTGCCTGGTCTTGTGTAATATATCATTTTCGGCCTCGTCGTTATATTAATCTAAGCCTCGCCTGATATATTAAACAAGACCAGGCAGTAACCTTTATTCTCTATATATAATTAATTACGGCGAAAATAACATCGTAGTTGATGATATAAGCATACTAACCAGTTGGAAAAAAAAATGCGTAGGAGTTCAAATATGCAATAAGCAAAAATAAATTGTAATTTTGACATAACATGACATTGTTGCTTACGGCGTGATTTTAATATCAATATAGGAAAGATACCAACACATAATTATACAAAATTTAGATGTGTACCGGGTAATTATCGCGACTTGCTATCATGAATCCGTTTAATCTGAATACATTAATAAGATAAATACTGCTACAACATATATCACTGAAAGTCAAAATGTGAACAATATACATACATAAACACAAGTATATTAACTGTATAAAATCAGCAAATAAATTACCATTTAATGCCAAATAAATTTACTATTTTGATACCACGTCGTTTATTCTAAAAAGGGGAGTAATAGGTATCATTGTGTCATGACCATCTCCGGCATAGATTAGATATTGTGAATTAATAGGGAACGAAATAATAATTAAAATAGCAAATTGCACTTGATAATGCTGTGCAGAGCGATTCAGCCTGGCATCTTCCATAACAGCCCTTTTATGGGTTACAACCACACCCGAGAACCATGACACTGCAGCTTGAGGCAAAGAAGACCAAAAAGGTCTTCCTTTGTCAGCCTTTACTCTGATCCGGCCCCATTCGGAAGGACAAGTAGTCGGAAGAGAAATTTAGTGAGTTTTAAATAGCGTGAACTGTAATAAATCTATAGATTTTTGCCAGCCCCAAAAGCTATCCACAATTCAGAAACTGAAATCTGATGACAAATTTCTACGACAAGTAGTAACACATATATATCCACATTTTTATCATAGCAGTCTGCTAGCCCTGCATCGCCACATCAGCCACATGCAAAATGAGTTCTACACCCGCTTCTTCGTGACCACATGGTGATAATCTACTGTAATGTAATTAACAACACCACCATTTTGAGAAGAAAAAAAACCCCATCTTTGGGGTCCATGAGCACAACCTGCTAAGCTAAGAAATAGAACAACACCCTTTTCCATTGTTGCATATTTTATGCTGTCCTGCTTGTACACATCCCAAATGACACCATGCCGCTTGACTGAATACATTTGACGACCAAGATATGGAGCAACAATGGTGTCTGCATAATTTTGAAATGTCTGACCACCAGTAGGCTGACAACAAAAACACCATCTACCGTTAGTGCATCAATCTCTGGGGCGTCCAGTTTGACTTAAAAATGTTCTTCAAGACAGGATACAAGGTCAGACATTGTTACCATACATAAATTGCCAATTTGTTATCGAGAAGGTGGAAACGCCGTGTTTTCATGGTCAAAGAAATTATTAAGGTTGCCGTGCCGGACTTGGCAAGAAACATACAACCTGGAAAAAAAGATAACATTCTTGTTTTTGGTAGATAATTTATGTTGCTCATTGAACAGTTGCTTATGTCAAATGTAGACATTTCATGAATAAGTAAAAACATCTACTACACCAGTGACTTAAAATCTCAGAGTGACCGACCAGAGAAGAAACATGAGATATATGTTTACCTTGTGCGTTCGCCACACATCACGAGTAGTTCAATGACCCTCTTCTGATGCACCAAATGCCTACTCCTTTATTAAGTACAACAATGCTGCTGTCACTTGTTGTCTTACCCACATGGGAAGCTCTAAGAAAGGTGGTCAGCTGTACAGGAGAAGGCCCCATTGGCCTGCTCAAGAGCACTTGTCCAACCACTGTTCTCAAACCAATCGCCAAGGGTCTTGAGAACTACATTTTTACATGAACATGTAATCCACCTAACATCATTAAAAAGCAATTTTCGCACAAGTGGTATACCCATATTTATTACACATGTAAACATATGTTAAGCAATTGCAAAGCTAGACTTACCACATGCAATGAATGGAGTTTTGGCCGTAGAAATTTAAGCTAATGTGTTATGTTTTGTTTACAATAGTTTTTGAATACTTAATCATTGAAACATATTCAGTTTGTTATTTAAACAATGGAGGCAATGTAGAAATGTCAACTGGTTGTTCAGTGTAGATTCCTGCAAAATGCTTAGAGTGGTAAGCGGACCAAGACAGGTCAAGGTCTCCAACGTATGTATATACACTCAATCACACTTTTAACGCAACACTGATTTTTCACAATTTCTCAACTATCTATCAATAGATTTCGTCAAAATTTGGAATATAAATAAATGTGTAAAGGTCTCCTAGAATTTGCATTCTAATCGATTAAATGCACGATGAAAATAAATTAAAATAATCAATAACAGGTGCACCTGTCCTGTGACTGAGCGTCATGGATGAATGATTTCATTGCACAAGTGTTAATAATGATTTTAAACAACATATTCTTGAAACACAAATTAAAGGGACGAAAAACTGGATTCCTATTGCCAATGATATTATTTGATATAAATGCGCTTTACTAAGACATGTGCATTAAATAAATAAAAATGATATAATACACAATACGATATTTGATAAATACAAATTAGCAAAAACCCCTGAAAAAGAACACCACAAGCGGGCATCGAACTCACGACTTAGGAGCCATACGAATAAATGACAGTAGACAGCGCTTTAACCAACTGCGCTATCATGCTTGGTAAGGAGTTGTTTGTAAACTGAACTTTTACAAAATACTCACAATATTCTGACGTCAAAATATAAACTGGAAAAGTGCCAAACAAACACAACCCAATATATAAATTGATCTTTAACTTAGAATGCGTGCACTCTTTACCAATTATATATATCCTGTTTTAACCGTTATTATAAACCAGCATTTTTATCTAAATTTTAATTTTTTTAAGAAATTGCCCACCTCCCTTGTGGCCTTTTTCGATGACATAGACCTTTTATTAACTTCTGTGAAGTAAGAATTATGCGTGATGTGTGAGAAGTGTGATTAGGTGTATTTTATAAACAGCTATAAAAAAAACTGAAGATTTCTTTACATCCGATTTATTAATCTTCTGCTATTGATATAAATGTCAAAACTATAACAAAGGGAGACAACTAATACTGAGTATTTTAATGATTTATGCTTGTTAAGGTATTTTTTTCTATCCACTATCCAATGTTAAATACCTAAATATGTTTTTAATAGTGTTTATTTAATAGTTCCTGTTTTATTTATGGATATGACTATTATAATAAGAATAACTTTGACGTTTTACAGCTTTTAATGATAAATTTACCCACAAAATGGCATACATGATCAGCAGCAGTTAAAAATAAATGATGTTTGTTATGACTATTAATATAAATAGGTTAACAATATTAAAATTAAACATGTTAGATAATATTTTCATCATTTTCACGTGCTTAATATAGATATCTTCCTTAATATTTCTTATTGCTAAAAACTAGGTATGTATATGGCAGCCATCTTGGATTTGTCGGCCATCTTGGATTTTGGGTTTGGTCTCATGCTCATTTTTTGTTGTTTTATCTTTATGTGCTAACTCTGCCAAATATGGTGCTTTTCCCATTTTGTGAAGTATTTTGTGAAGAATTGATCCCACTAATGGCGATGTCCTATAACAAGAAAATCATTTTACTAAAATTGTAATTTTGTCAGGAGCTTATTAGAGTTTACGTACTTTAAATCAGTAGTAAATAATACTGCACTGGTCATATTTATACACCTAAATTGCATCTACCTTCTGACAAGGGAAAATTGTAACAAAGGTTTAGCGTATGTTTATTCTTTAATAAGATATACAACATGCAAACATCTACAATTACTGAACTATACGTGTAACAAATTCATCACTGTTATAGCTATGATGTATGATATGCGTTGTAACACTAACAAGGCTTGTGTATTGTATAGCTTAGGTCTGCATGTTATATTCAATTCCAAGCCTATATTCCATAACAATCAGAACAAACACTAAAGGTGATTAATACCCATACACACCGCGTTGGCACAGATGTAGAGCTTTGACACAGATGTATAACTTTGACACAGAACAATGTATTGAATAACTGACAAAATTACCTGCATAAATGGGCTTGAAATACAAAATGAAGAGTACAAGGGGAAACGATTCACATATATTGGCCCTTGAAATCCGATCTTGACCTTTGACTGGTAAGCATGATACACGTGCATGACACCTGTTTAGTCATGTCGAGTAACACTTTGAAGTAATATTAAAATCATTCCAGGCATTTAGAAGTTACTGAGAGGAACAAAATGAAAATATTAAACCTCTGACCTTAAATTGTGACCATGACCTTTGACCTAAAAACATGGGTCATGTACGCGACACTTCATCTGGTCATGAGGAATAATTATTTAAAGTTATATTACAATTCCACTAGTTATGCAGCGGAAATGAAATACAAATATCTGACCTTGAATTGTTACCTTGGCCTTTGATGGTCAAGCATAGGTCAAGTGCGCGATACATCGACTGGTCATAAGGAATAATAATCTGAAGGTATATTAACATCATTCCATGCATTACGATGTTATGAAGCAAAAGCGATATACAAGTATTTTACCTTTATTTGACCTTTGACCTTGAATTTTGACCTTGACCTTTAAAGAAAAATTATGGGTCAGGTATGCGACACATTGTCTGGTCATGCGGAAATAATAATCTGAAGTTATTAATATCATTCCATGCATAACGAAGTTATGGAGTGGAAACGAAATACAAGTATTTAAAAAAATAGCATTATATCACTATCAATAAAACAACATACTTGTTCTGCCACGTTCGTTCAACATCAGTGAATCGCAATTTGTCAAATGCTCTCAGCATGATTACATGCACAAAAGGTGTTGAGGCATTTAACAATCTAAGTTTTAATTCAATATAAATGACCCGCAGACAGTTCAACAGACGACCATGACGACCGTAATCTTGCCAATTTAAGTCTCAATTAGAAACACATCGTCATCCACTACAAAATTATAGACATTATAAACAAACAGGCATACTAGCACAATAGCAAATAGTTTCACAAGTATAAAAATACATTCTAGTTAGACACAATTATAAACATATATACTAATTACATAAAACATCAAAAGTAAACCAAATTCGAAGCACAACAATCATTCTGTTGCAGTCGTATGGAAACTGGAAAGGCAAATGCAACATATTCTGATGTAAAGTTACATGTTATTGAACTTGAAGTTGCCCAGTTAATATGCTTTTTGCCTTTCGACACCTTTCACCGATCTATTGGGTTAATAACACAGTTCAATAACATTCACTACGACCGTATAGCGCATTGTTAAATTATGTATCGTTACTGTCTCGATAACTGACGAGATGGTTCTAAAATAAACACAATTCCATTGTGACATAACTGAAATTTATTGATGCTTTACTGGCCCGTCAAGATTAATATAACTATGGTGAACTACACATTACATTGTATGCATGGCATTATGCTATAATCTATGACGGCGCCTTTTAATGTCTTAATGTGAATATACAGTGCCTTCCAGTTTTTTATTCTGATTGATGTCATCATGTGTAACTCCTTTGGCTTTCAACTCATCGGTCACCCTTTCCAGGTACGATGGATCAGGGTAGCCGAATCTGTAAAAAAACAAAACAAATTTAATGCATATTTAAGTTTGCAATGTTTCTTATTTAACAGTAACCTACAATTAATATTTTGGCCGTTATATTACGAACAAACCATTAGAAAAACAACACAGTTTCCGACAGGGATAACCAACGAATGATAAACACAAATTATGTAATAATTCATAACTGTGTTGATATTAATAACTATATTGATAATAACACTCATTGCTCGTTTTCGTTTTATTGTATCGGATTATTTGTATAACATACTGCATATTAGGTCGGTGATCTGTCTTGTGATGGATGTCGTGCCATGTAATCACACCTTCCTCTCCCGTTGTCCGCGATCTTCCAATTGTAAAGACAAGCTTTCGCTCAAAGGCAACCTTCAGCATTCTGCAAACATGTCTCGTCGGGTAATACCCCTGTACCATTTACCAGGAGCTGGATGATTCGCCTGAAGAAAGATACACACAATATGTATCTCACTGACATTGTCTCTGGAGATGAATATATACATTAAATGCTTACTGGAGTAGTTTCATGTAGTAACAAATGGGATACATGCCACGTTAAAGAAAAAGCTTAGCTGTTGTTCTTACTAGGTACATATGCATGTTACAGGGTTGTAAGTGCGTGAATATATGCAACATATAGTTGCAAGTATAATTTTATCGCAACTATATATTGCAGAAGTTTAGAAACGAACTTGTTGAAAAGGGCAATGACGAAGGTATTTCACATCAATATAGAAACCTTTTAAGAACAAGATAATTTCTTACTGTTTTCGAATTATTTTGCGTATAGCAACTGTTAAAAGAAAAGGTAAACAAAGCCATTTTTGCGACTTTAGTGGGCTTCGAACCCACTCCAACAAAACCACGCACTAAACTAACCAATTTTCTTGATCTATGCAACGCTTATCAATGACGAATGTGTCATTTGTAAACATACATGATGGCCAAGATGGCCCTAGGTCGCTCACCCGACTGCAAAGCATCATAATGGCTTTTAAGAAGATTGTTTGAGATTTAATATAGTCATATAAGGAAACCTGTCCCGCCCCTTGGCGGCCATCATTTTGGATGAATCAAAATGATATTAAGGAATTTGGTACAGGGTCACCCAAGGAACATTTTTCTGTGGAATAATTTTGAAATCCAGCCAGTGGTTTCAGATAAGAAGATTTTTTAAAGTTTTTAGTAAAGCCATATAAGTAAAACTGCCCCACCCCCTGGCGCCCATGTTTTTTAAAAATCAAAATGATTTCAAGGAATTCGGAAGAGGGTCACCCAAGGAACATTTTTGCGAAATGATTTTAAAATCCAGCTAATGGTTTCAGACTATAAGTTTTTTTAAAGTGTTCAATATTGCCATATAATGAAAACTGACCCGCCCCTTGGCAGCCATGTTTTTTAACAAATCAAAATGATTTCAAGGAATTTGGTAAAGGGTCACCCAAGAAACATTTCTGTGAAATTATTTTGAAATCCAGCCAGTGGTTTCTGATTAGAAGATTTTTAAAGTTTTCAATATCGTTATATAAAAGTACTGCTCCGCCCCCCCCCCCCCTGGCAGCCATGTTTTTTACCGAATCAAAATGATTTTAAGGAATTTGGAACATTTCTTTGAAATTTTTTTGAAATCCAGCCAGTGGTTTCAGACAAGAAGATTTTTAAAGTTTTCAATATAGCTATAAAAGGAAAACTGCCCCGCTCCCTGGCCGCCATGTTTTTTTACCAATCAAAATGATTTTAAGGAATTTAGTAGAGAGTCAACCAAGGAGCATTTCTGTGAAAACTATTTTCAAATCCACTAGTGGTTTCTGTCAAGATTTTCTAAGTTTCCAATTTTTAAGCTTTTGGTTGCCATGGCAACCAGAGTTTTCAATATATTTTAATAAATTGAAGGAATTTGCTAAAGGACCATCCCAGGAACATTCCTGCCAAGTTTTGTAAAAATCTGCCCAGTGGTTTCAGAGAAGAAGTGGTTTGAAGTAAAAAGTTGACGACAGACGACGTACGACGGACACAGACTGACCAAAGTAGCTCACCCATGAGCACTTTGTGCTCAGGTGAACTAATAAAAAACACACAAGTAAATGTAACTAAAAGACAACACGTAACACTAGGCAACAATTAAAGAACGCATGACTAGAATGTTAAACATATTAAATGAATGAATGAAAACAAACAAGAACATTCAAGTGTCAACAACTCGTTTGAGTTCCGGAGTTAAAATTGTAGCTAATACAAATGAGCCCAACGTGTTCATAGCCAACACAATGCGACCAGCCTTCACGAGATATTGACATCGAACCTGGCGGCTGGTTTCTGAATACAATATACATCCTACAAACAAGTATTCAAATTACCAGTTAACTAATTTGCACATATGAACAAAGGTAATGCATAGAAATTGATACAAACAACATTGAATCATAAACCAATGATAGCTTAGAAGCAAATCTTATAAAATCATAGGAAAACTTTACATCACATGAACACGACAAGAAACATGAAAATTCCCCGAAAACCATTTTTTAAAAATGAAATGCATTAGAGTCAGCACAAAAATAAAAGTAATGGTGACCTTGACTCCACCAACCCCATAATAATGCAATCCCGAGCGAGGTCTCGATATAAGGTACCTACATATTAAGTTTCATTAAACTATCTCAACGTCTTCGCAAGCTATTGAGCGGAAACTGTCTAGTTTTAGTACTGGTGACCTTGACATTGACCCCACCCACCCCATATGTAATCCAACACGAGGTCTAGATAAAATATATATATGGATGAAGTTTCATCAAAATAACTCAATGTGTTCAGAAGCTATTGAGCGGAAACTTTTTAATTTTTAGTAACAGTGACCTTGACACTGACCTCACCCACCCTAAACGCAATCCCAAGCGGGGCCTCAATATAAGGTATCTATGTATAAAGTTTCACCAAAATGTCTCGATGGGTTCTCAAGTTATTTAGCGGAAGCCTTTTTTCTCTTTTTGGTGACCGTGACCTTGACCCCACCCACCCCATATGCAATCCCAAGTTTCAATAAAATATCTCAATGCGTTCTCAAGTTATTGAGTGGAAACCGTTTTTCTATCTTCAGTAACAGTGACCTTGACCCACCCACCCCATATGAAATCTCAAGCAATGTCTCGATACAAAGTATTTATGTATTAAGTTTCATTAAAATATCTCAATGCGTTCTCACGTTATTGAGCGGAAACCATTTTTCTATTTTTAGTAACAGTAACCTGGACCTTGACTCCACCCACCCCATATGCAATCCCAAGCGAGGTCTCGATATAAGGTATCTATGTTTTAAGTTTCATAAAAAGATCTAAATGCGTTCTCAAGTTATTGAGCGGAAACCGTTTTTCTATATTTAGTAACAGCGACCTTGATCTTCACCCCCCCCCCCCAACATATGCAATCCCAAATGAGATCTCGATATAAGGCATATATGTATTAAGTTTCATTAAAATATCTCAGTGCGTTCTCAAGGTATTGAGCGGAGACGATTTTTCTATTTTTAGTAATAGCGACCTTGACCCCACCCCCAATATGCAATCCCAAGTGAGGTCTCGCAATATTGTATCTATGTAAGAAGTTTTATTACAATCGCTCAATCAGTTCTCGAGTTAGAATGCGGAAACGAAAAGTGCTACGCCCAAGCCCAACCACCCAATGACATACGCCAATCTAATAGCCGAAATTTTTCTTTGAAAAATCTGGTGATTAAAAACGTAAAAGTCGATACCTTTTATTATTCCACAGATCTGTCCACACGTGGCACACGCTTGTTTGACAGCCAATGATTGGTTAATGCAATCCGTACAGAAGATGTGACCGCAGGCAAGTTTCTTGGGATTGGTCAAGTCATCCATACAAATAGCATATGTTCCTTGCTCTTTCAATTCTTGTTCTGAAATCTACGTTAAGTATAGAAATGATACGTGTTGTCAAATTAACTTGTTTCGAGCTTCTACTTATCATGACTCATATTCATCTAAATTGTTTGGGCCGTTATAAATAAATGTTGCATAAAATGTAAAAAAAACTTCAAAAAAAAATTTTACATGGGAAAAATGTGCATAACCATATCAAACACTGATCCAAAGAGTTTAGAGCAGAATCGTGCTGATTCATGTATAAACATTCTTCTCCAGCAAAGTTGTAACGCAATATATTTAAAAAAAATCAAATCAAACAATATCTGCTTACCGAAGCGGCTTTTGTTTGAGTACGAAATCCAAAGTCACTGGTCTGATTTGGTTTGACTTTGGTGTTGGTATCCAGCAGCGAGTCAGTCCCACTATTAACTGCTCCTAATAACTCGCCTGCTTTTACATATTCATCAAACCTCGACTGAATTTTTGTGACGACGTCCATGACAATATCAACAAAGTGTATTTCCCTCAATGATGAATCACCACTTACTCTACTGTATAACAACACTGCCTCTCCCTACTGTTTGGTGCATATGTCTATTGGAACACCAAAAATTGCTGAAATTATCCAGAAAAGTCAATCTTATTATTTCTTAAACATTTTATCATGAGGATCTTTGTTTGCAAATATGTTACATGAATAAATAAATACCTGTTTACATGTATCTCAATGCATTATATCAATTTTTAGCAGCAGTTACAGTTATTAAAGTGTGTATGCACGATTTTACAACAGATATAGTGGCATGAATACAATTAATAAAATAAAGTAAATTAACATATATTTCTATTTAAAATGGAATAACAGTTAAGAACAAACAATGCTTTTAAACGCACAAAAATGTAGTTTTTAATAATCAAACAGTGTTCGTCTGTACAAGCGGAAACTCAAATACATGTATATACGTTGACTTTACAGTTGGTTTAGATTACAAAACACTAACAAACTATGCAAAATTCGACACGTGTACTTGTTGTTTTATTTCATATTGAACTGTTTCCTTTGTCATTTTACTGTTTTTCTGTTTGCTTTCAACTTTTATTACCACTTTCATCTGCTTATTTTGAAAATAATTGGTATGAAAGATCGTACATACACAATTTAATATCACCTGCATGTACTCGTTATTTTCAGTATGTATACTTCTCTGACATTGATTGCTACTTTAAAATAACACAAGAGGGTCAAATAACCCTCGGTCGCTCACCTGAGTTTAATGAACAATAATGGCTTATTTCTGCAAAATTATTTCAAAATCCAGCAAGTGGTTTCATACCAGAAGATTCTCAAAGCTTTAAATGCAGCCACATATGTATGCCTGCCTCACTTACTGGCTCACTTACTGGTGCCCATGTTTTTACGTATATAAATAATTTGGCAGATTGGTCACCCAAGCAAATCCATATTAAACCAAAGAACATTTTGCAAACTGATTTGAAGGAATTTGGTAGAGGGTCACCCGAGGAACATCTATTGGAAATAATTTTGAAATCCTCATTGGTTTTCAACAAAAATATTTTCAAAGTTTTCTATATAGCTTCATAAGGACGAATACAAATAATTTGAAGGAATTTGGTACAGGGCCACCCCAAAAAACATTTCCTTAAAATAATTTCAAAATCCCACAATTGGTTTCTGGGAAGATATTTCAAAGTTTTTATTTAATTTTATCTTTTGGTTGCCATGGCAACCATAATTTTCAACATATTCTAATGAATTGAAGGAGATTCCTACCACTTAGAGAAGTTGTTTGAAGTAAAATGTTGACAACGCACAGTGACTAACCAAAATTGCTCACCAATAAGCATTTATGCTCAGGTGAGCTGAATAATATATAAGTAACACTGATGCATGGACCCAATAATGAACTTTGGCAAGTGACGCGAAAAGTATGAGAACTGTTTTGACAATATATCATTTGAAATGCAATACCCAATAAGTAACACATCATTTGATGCATGACACAAAACAGGTTACACGTAAAAGTACAAAAATACTAGAAATGTGTTCGTATGACATGGATGCCCCAGCTGACTGGGACTGGTCACAGACATGTATAAGCAGTTAAATGTTCAGCACAAGTGAATGTATTTAGTAAAGCTGAAATCAATTTGCATGCAGCACAATGGGTGGAAACTATTCGTAGAGTGTGACATTGATCTCCAAGTGTGACATTGACCTTGCAAGAACAGACCTGGGTCTTGTGTGCAACACATCGTCTCAGGTAATTTAACAATCCATCCAGAAATGAAATAGTTATTGACATGAAAATTAAAGCCCCTTCACCATTCTTTAAATGGGAGGCGCATTAAAAGGCAATAAGGCTGTTTGTGTATACAAGACCTAATATTTATATCTATAACACAAAAATTACACATGTACAACGTGTTGTTTATATTATATACTCACAAGTGTCTCACTACATTTGGGTAGTAATTGGATTATAATTTGTTATTTTCCTGTGAAACATAAATATGTCAATTTTATAAACAAGCAAGCAAACACAGGGCGCATAACTGCTCAAGGTGAATGTGATTACTTGTTTAATTAAGCAGCGATTAATTTTATTATAAATCTTACCCGAACTGATTGCGGGCAATGCGACAGATTTCATTTTGAGTTCACTGGCTTTCAGGAAACTGTTGAACACCGCATTTTGAATATCTTCCGAAAAGTCAACAACACCTCTATGTGATCGATGTTATAGTCTCCCCATCTGGGTCCCACAGCATGCAATACATACCTGTATGGAAGTTTGCCATAATTTGTTTCAACAACACTGCCCACCTTTATTTCGCCATGATCTCTGATATAATCATCTCCCTCTTTCTTTAAATCATATCCAGCCTTTTTTTGAATAGCTCCAGCAACTCCCCTGCGTGAGCAAGCTGTGAGTTTGCAGCTTTCACAATGCAATCGACATTTAAGTTACAAATGTCACTTTTGTAAACATATACTATTATTCCAGAATGTGCTTTGTATTTCCTCACGTTCTCTGGGGACAAACCAGGGTCAGGCACTGATTGCGTGAAAGAAGCAGTGTTGCTGTTTGAAAATCCCGATGCCTCTCGTTCATTTAAAACCTGGATGTTTCCACCACGATGACGACTCGAAATACCTGATTTAGATTCATTACGCAACTTTGAAAGTTCCAGGTTAACCTTTTTAGCACTTCATACACATCAAACAGAACAACCAAACCACACTTTTCTGTAACAAATGCAGATTCAAAATTGTCTTCAAATTCACTGCACCATTCATCAGCCTTGTCAAGACCATCATCACCTAACGGAATACCTTTCTCGCCTTCATATTCAATCAATTTCGAAATATATTTGTCATGTTTCGCTAGTACACTTTTCCGACAATACCACGTACACACAGTATTATGTACATATGTTTGCGCGCACACACTGGGCGGCACAAGCAATTCATTATAATAGTAGGCTAAGTCAGTGTTTTAAGTACAAAACATACTTTTTCGCATGAAATATTTACTAATTTTGGACAAAACTATTTATATTCATACCTCGTGGTAGCGGTGCTGTTGGCAGATGTGATTTTACAACTGAAATACAAAGAAAATATTATACATAGTTCTTCAGTTCGTGAAAACCTTTTGATAAACGATACGTTTTGTAACAATGGTCAAATAAGATCAATCGAGTAAATGTCATCATGATTTTTTTGTCTGCTTGGTTTTCACTTAACTCAAATATTTTCTAAATTTTCAGTATTTGCGTGTATAGTCTTATAGTGGTAATCGACTATCAGTATTACAGAAATGTAAATGTGATGGATAGAAACTCAAACTACTAATCAAGATACTAGAAACAACAATCAGATTCAAGGACCATTTTAGTGAAATATGTTTGAAATCGGTACAGCAATGAGTACATTAGCATGAGAAATCACGAATATCAAAATATCAAGCAAAACGGTTCTGCGCAATAGCGCCTATGTTTAAGGCAATCAAATTAATTTATTTGCAGGGAGTCGACTAATAAACATTTATCTGACATTAGTTTGAAATCCACTTGTTTCTGACAAGACGATTTTTAAAGATTTGTCGATAACAACATAAGGAATACTGCCCTGCAAATGCAGTGTTGAAACGTACCAAACATTCAATTAGTTTTATAAAAATAATTAAACATAGTCATGATAGGAAAACCGCTTCACTTAGCCAGTGGCCATATCGTTGAAAACTCAAAATGACATTAGGTATCGGGTCATCCAACGACCATTTTTATGAAACATGTTTGCAATTTTTCCATAAACTTCATGCGAATATTTTCAAAGATTTAAATATATATAAAAACAGCTCTACTCCTTGACGGTCAGTGTGTACATGGAACAAATTAAAATTAACTCAAAAAAATATACATGTAGAAAGTCATGCAATGGTTAATGCATTGAACTAATTTTGAAATTGGCCAACTTGTTTCAGACAAAAGACTTTTAAAGCTTTCAAAAAAATCAAAATATAAAATTGCCGCGTCAACATGATTTATAGGCATCCGGTAGAAAGTCGTACAAGAAACATTTCACTGGAGAATTGTGTTGTTTTTAATTGCAACATAAAATTCAGACAAAAATACTTTCCAAGTTTCTCATATAAATTGTAATAAAAAGTGCATCGCCCCCTGGCGGCAATCATGTTTTTCAAATAACATTAGAATAGCGCAACTTCTCATTCTCTCTGGTGGCAATGTTGATTTCTTTAAATAATTAAAGATACGCAGGCCGAATAGTTTTAAAAGTGGGTTCATAACTCTTCTACAAGACCTTTATATTTTAATAAATCCACCTAAAGATTTCAATATAGTCATGACAGAAGAATGCCCAACCCCAGGCGGTCGAGTTTTAACGTATTAACGGAAACTGAAAAGAATAGGATTACCTCAATGGAAGCAGGATCAACATAATATACATAATATTTAAACTTAAACAGGATCTTTATTCTGTTGGAAATGGGATCACAAGTCCCTTTCTTGGCAAAAACTCCTGCCCTGCCAAAAACAGTGGCATTTTTGTTAGCACTGACCTTAGTCAACAACGATAAAGACTAAACGTTTATGTTGATTGTAGCTGTACTGTAAGCTTATTCGTGAGTTTTGATCAAGCTAATCGAATTTTGATCTCATGAAAAAATAAGGAGAAAATAGTGTCATACCTGATGTTAGTACAATACAATGTATTTCCAAAACGGTTATCAAAATGATAATTTTTAAGACTGTTAACTTTTACATGAGAACAAGTCAACTGTGTTGTTGCGTACACAAATAGTATCTGTGTTGGCTATTGCTACAATGAGATGTACTTTGCTATCAAAACATACGTAATGTGTGGACCTTTGTGTTAATAATTTGGAGTACTGTTCCAAAACATATATGTTTGGACTGGTTCTCATCACGACTTTCAAACTAGTAGGGGCATACCTAGGCATAATATGTTATGTACGTTTTTATAAATGGCTTATGTTGACATGGAAAGTGCTTGTTTTTAAATAATACATTCCAATACAGAAACTAACAGGGAATAAGAAGTACAGGAGTGTATGGCGTTTAACTTAAAACGAATGTGTCATTTAATTTCCTAATTGGCTGCTTTACGCTGTATTGTTGTGATAAAAAATGTGTACAAATTAATTGTATAATACATCCATTCATTTTAATTCAGTATTAGTCCAAACCTTTAAGTTTGACCTTCATATTTGAATTACAGTCCTGCTTTTTGCGCTTGACACGCCGTTTCATTTAGTTACACATGACTGCGCTTGACATGCCGTCTTATTTCGTACGGACATGCAAATAGTTAATATTCCTCTTTGAGCTCTAAATGTGACCTTTACCTTTGACATACGGACCAGGTTTATGTGCCCTTCACGCCGTCTTAACATTCGTTCCAAGTAGTTTAAAATCCATGGAAAGTAAAAACACGGACACGAAAGGTGCCAATTTTGACATTTTACCCTAGATGTGACATTTACCTTCGACCTACGGGCCTAATTCATGAGCACGACACACCAGCTAGTTGCGTCAAACATTTGTGCCAAGTAAATAATCAAAAGGCAATTACTCCTTGAAAAATCATCAGACCTGAACGACCTGATAATATGTACATGTCCTCTTCAAATGGATGCTTTATATTAAGCATCATTGAATTTGAGTTATAAGTTCCTGAGATCTACCGCTGAAACGACACTACCCTATTAAAATGTCCTATTATAAGATTTCATATATATAAACGGCAATAACTCCCTAAAAGTCATCAGACAGAATGACCTTACAATTTGTGCATGTCCTTGGTAGTGATGCTGCATATCCAGTTTCATTAAATACAATGTATTACTTGCTGAGATCTCGCGCGGAAACGAACCTTTTCAATTAAAATGTGTTATGTATAATCAAAGGTCAGAAACTCCCTGAAAAATCATCCGACCGGAATGACCTGACAATATGCGCATTTTCTCCTGGTAGGGATGCTGCATATAAAGTTTGACTGAATTCAAGTGATTAGTTACTAAGATCTCGCGCGGACACGAAGTACTTGAAAGGACGGAAGGACGAAAGGAGGGACGCACATTGAGCATGATGGATTAAATCGTCGGAGAAGACTAGTAGCATCTGATACCTGAACAAACTGAATGGCTATTAAATTAGAATGCGGACAGACGGAAGAAGCCCAGGCTATATGTCCTGCATATGTAGTGTGCACATATTGTTAAATTGAACATTTTTACAATGCTTTTCACCAATTCAAAAAGGAAATATATTATATACAAATGAAAGAAAGGACACTCCTGTCGCAGTAATATATTCGAAAGTGCGTTTTGTTTTCGGTATAGATAAAAAATGACAACATTTGTAAAGTGTGTGTCACATCGCTATTTATTAAACATGAACCTCTTACAAAGCGTTAAAAAATTATTTTTTTAAATACAACTATAGTTTAAGCATGCAATGCCATTTGGTCTAATGCTTAGTGTGTCAGGTTTTTGATCCCGAGGACGTGGTTTAGTGCCCCGGCATGACATGGAATATTTGGGCTTGTTAGTCAAGATATTTAATTACTTTAACTGCAGTGGACCAAAACAATCTGTTATTAGAGGACTCCCCATGGAACACTGGGACATTTGTATAAAGTTTCATCAAGACCGACTAAACACAGTTGAAAATGTGACATGATTTTCAAAAATATACACTCTTCGAAGAAAAACTCGTTCAGATATTTTGTTATATCTTTAGTTCCAGTGACCATCTAGTGTAGTGGTCCAGAACTATCTGCGTGTGCTCTTAGATGACTATCACTTATGTTGTGTAAAGATTCACTAATATTGACTAAAAACTGTTGAAGATATAGCAGGAATAAAGACGTTGTAATGCAATATTATAGTTTAATCTCTTGCGGCCATTTTGTGCAGTAGATCACAACCATTTAACTACTCTTTGTAGACGACCACCAATATACTATGTATGTGGAATTTTTAGAACATCTAGCACCATGTTTAAAAGAAACTATCGTTGTTTGTTTTTTTAATTGTATCAGAACCGTTTTAATATGTTTGGCAGAGTATAATCAAATAAACATGTGTGTGAAAATATTTGAAAATCGAACCATACGCCTACCAACCCGCCCCTTTTGGGCCTCTCTACTAGCTAACAATTTTGGTTGAAAACTAAAACATTGTTTCTAAGAGATTTAGTAGCTCAATATATAGTGCATTTGTGTACAGATAATAAATACATAATAAACAAATGCACCCTCTTTTATCACTTGATAACGTCAAATCCTGTATTTACTAAGGGACAACTTATGGCAAACTATGTATCACCTTTCAAACTGTCGTCCTTTCTTTTTCTTTCTGAATGTATTAAGTATTCATGTATTAAGTATTCATGTATTATATAATTCATTTGCGTTTATTCGGAACGTATCTTTCAGCAGTCTTGTTCTACAGTCAAATGCAGACGTGAGAAGGCCAATGTTACGGATAAAGTGCGGTAGAACTATTAGTCTGTTTCATAAAGTAACATATTCCTAATTGTTGTACGGTCTTTAGAAAACCTGTATTTATTACATGTATGTTATTATGTGTTTGCATCACACTTCATCATACAAGGCCTGCACTGAGAAAACAATAATGTTGAGAGTGACGTTTCAAGCAGTCAGAAATCATAACTTATATATGAAAGCAATATTGCTAACAATGTAAAAGTTAAATATTTAAGTGAAGATTTTTACCTAAGAAAGGTATGTACATATTCGAAATAAATCGCAAACATGAACATGCGGAAGCTGATAGCAAAATAACAATTATAAAAAGCCTTATTTAAGTTTTTACATGCGTGTACCTGTTTCTGATGATACAGCATGATCCGCTTGTCCTTTAATATGTGTGTTCGCTGTTTCTGTAAACATACTCTCTGCAAAAAGCATAGTTCCTGCAGAAGGGTTATGAGTTCGAATCTGTAATTTTAAAAGTAAGTATTCTTATAACATAATTTATAATACCACTGCTGAAACAGCCTGAGACAAAGGTGCCTGATATATATTTGTTATATCACTAAACAAATGTCACTAAACAGGGTCAGTTTATGTTAAGCCGAAAACATTTTTTACCAAAAAAATAAAAATGCTATAGTCAATATTGACACTATCTTGAAAATGTTGATTTCAATACACAACTCCAAACTAGCGTCTCCAAAAATAAAACGGTGACGTTTTTTCTCCGATAACATTGATCGTTGCAATCCATTTCAGCGTGCATTTAAAGTATTATTTGAAAGAACGGGTGTGTAATCTATGTTTTCATAGTGAAAACATCTAATTTATCATTAGGAAATGATAATAAATGGTTATCTATTACTACATTTTACGTGAACTTGTAAAAGCCGCTTGAGCAAAATCAGCGCTGTTCTTAGATTGTAAATACAATTTGTAGCTAATATGGAGTAATTTGTAAAAAACCTTGGTATAATATATAGTAAAACAGGTTACTGCCTGGTCTTGTGTAATATACCATGTTCGGCCTCGCCGTTATATTAATCTAAGCCTCGCCTGATATATTACACAAGACCAGGCAGTAACCTTTTATTATCTATTTATAATCAAATACGGCGAAAATAACGTCGTAGATGATGATATAAGCATACTAACCAATTGGAAAAAATACGTTCAAACATGCAATTAGCAAAAATAAATTGTAATTTTGATATAACATGACATTACTTAGGGCGTGATTTCAATATCAATATATAAAATATACCAACACATAATTGCTTATCCAAAATTTAGATGTGTACCGGGTATTTATCGCGACTGGCTATACTGAATCCGTTACACCTGAATACATTATGTAAACATCTTCACCACAAAGAGATACATATATATTACCGTGACTGGCGATAACGTCTCCTCGCATATCTCGTCATTTCAGGTACACGACTCTTCCAGAAAACCGATATCAAACGCAGGGTTGTTCAATAACTCCTTTATGCCGCTGCTGCGCTTGAAGGCGTATCCGCTAAAATGACTTTCGCTATCGAGACAGTGTAACTTTAACTTTATCTCCTCGAGTTCTTGTTTTACTTGGATAAATAAGACATACAGCCTTTTGACGTGGTTTTGTGTTAATAGATTATCAATTAACTCTTGGCGTTCTTGAATACGCTTTCTGTGTTCATTACAAAATGTTCGAACTTGTGTTAGACGCTTAGTGTTTGTTTCAAAAGTATCGCAGCACTGTTCTTGGCATTTGGATTGTAGACGATCAAACCACGTATTAATCTCTGTACGTAATTGTTGAAGTTCCTTCAGAAACTCCTCTTGACACGATTTGTTTTCATCCGTATTTTTCTCAATTTTATTTACAGTAGACTTTAAGTTTTCTTCTAATTCTTGTAGGTTTGACATGCAAGCAACGACTTCTTTGTCCTCTACGTTTATTTCAAATAAATCAACAACTTTACAGGATTTGTGAAATGAAAAATCACATCGCCCACATAGTGTGTCTGTATGTTCCATACAGAAGAAAACTAAGTTCTCTGTTGTATGTTTTACGCATTTTTGTGTATGAATATCACTGTCTCTAACATTTGGTTCGGAAACATGACGTGTTTCGTCGCTTGAAATACCCGGAGATAAAGCAGGTTTATTTGTTTCAATTAAAAAAGCCACGTGATTCTGAAATAATGTGCTTGACTTTATGTGAATCTGAAAACACGTTTCACAAATTTTAAAATTACAGTTTTCGCAGAAAGCAACCACCGTCTCCGAGGTGCACACAGCACATTCATTTAAATCACAGTCCATTATGTGGTAATGTTGCAAATACAATGCTTTGTCCTGGAACATATTATAAGAAATCTGTAAATATACGATCAATCATAAACGCACAATAGACTAAAATAAATCAGTTATAAAATACTTTCACAGGCAATACAAAATAAATATTATATATATACTGACAGCAACTGCCCATATTAAGGTTCGTATGTCATCTTGACAAAGGTTTATATAAGTATT
Organism: Congeria kusceri; assembly: GCA_027627225.1. Classification (NCBI taxonomy): domain Eukaryota; kingdom Metazoa; phylum Mollusca; class Bivalvia; order Myida; family Dreissenidae; genus Congeria; species Congeria kusceri. The sequence continues at coordinate 54,390,488 of CM051034.1, forward strand.
GAATACATTGTAAATATATTGACACTTGCTTAAAAAGCACGCATTGTCCAAACGCAAGCTACGCGATAAAGCTACATGTAAAATCAAACATTATGCAGATAGCGAAATTCTTTTCGCGTACATGTGTATACTTGAACACGGTGCATAAGATGCTATTAAGCACATGTTGCAATAGTACGAATGTGTTTATAGACGAATTTTACATTCACGTTTTTGCGCTTATCACGAAACAGGAACATTTAAGCAAATAAAATAACGACTAGCGATGTATTGAAAGTGATCAAATATAAAGTAATAAAATCCAATTGCATCAGCAGGAGAGAAACTCTTATTAACAACATACGGTCCTTTATTTCGGGCAGTACTGGTTTCATAGCGGCTCATGCTAAATGCATTTTAAATATTCCCTGCTTTAAATGGAGAAGTTAATTTGTACATGGTATATACTGTTGATAGATATCAGTTCTATACCAGGTTAGATAGATACTTGTGTCGAAATGGTTAAGTACAATGAACACTCAATTGATACTGTTTATTAAACTCAATGCTGTTCAACCTAAATTGACTGACGAAAATCAATAACAGTTTTCGACACCTTACAGTCTGTCCTGCTGCATTTCTATGTCTTTATTCATATCACACGCGAAATAACAACAATAGTCGTAAATAAGCGTTATTGAATGAGCTTTCACATCTTGACATACCAGAATACAGTGTTTCTGCCACTCGACTTATAAAGTAAACAAAAACAACACATTTTTAGGGAACATAAGTATGCTATTTTATATGTTTATTTATATATTTTAACAAACGATTTATATATATTTATCTATATACCAATAATAACTATCATATTTATAACAGTTGTGCTGTACTAACATTGAGGGAATTTGCTTGTTCAAAGTGTATGCCATGGGTAATTTTCTAACAGAATGTTTGAAAAACGAATTACCTTTTAAATTTATATAAATAGTAACACTCCTTTCAAACACATAACCAAGGCATGTTTTTGTTTAACGTATAATCAATCTAGCACAAATATTAAGTAATATAAGAACGATTAAGCCAACAATTATGCATCTATCAATATTTTTCCCCAAAGGGGGGGGGGACGGCGGGCAAACCCAGCGGAATGTGACTAATTGTATTGGTGGGGGTCAAGATTTTTGTTTTAATCCCCTTATTCGGGGATGCTTAATTGATGTAACAATAGCCATGGGTTCAATATTACCGGGATTTAAATTCTGAACAGTCTCTTTCCCGGGACCCGGAATTATTCGGCGTGTCAATTTGCAGCCTGTCGGGAATTACTTATATTCTAACAGTCCCGTATATTCCCGCCGCTCACCTCTCATGGGGGAAAATATTGATATGTGCATTATGGGTGCAACAATGTCAATGAGCGGGTGGCCAGTTCATGCACGTTTTATACGGAAATAAAAATTGCTCATTATGAATAGAGCTATGTTTAGCTTTACATGATTAATTAGTTGATAACAATATTATGCTATCAGAAGGCAACGACCACTAATTACCCCTAAGCATATAAACAGCTATAATAATATATTAGGTCAATTTATATTAATTAAAACCGCCTTTGTGAAGATAGTGCCAATAGAAAGTAGACAATACCTTAACTAGTCAATGCAATTATTAACGCGGATTAAAAGAACACCTATAATAAAGAAACATCGTACACAATAATCGAATAAAATACGTGAAATATAAAATGTAACTCACAAAAACCTTTAATTACACTGCCATCCGTTCATCTAGATTATGTCAATATGTAGGTACATGTATTTGTTCGATAAAACGACCAACACATCTGTACACCTCGGATTTAACTGCTATCTTTTAACTGCTGTCATGTCAGTTAAGCTATAAGTTACTGTATTCAACACTCAAATACAGGAAAACGTCTTCGCTACTATCCTTTTCTTTTTCCGTATCATTCCGGTAGCCCGTGTTAACACAAACACTCGGTCGAATTCGGCAATCGAAATGCATATTTCACTTCAATATAATGATATTGTTAGATGTAGGTTGATCGTTTGGCATATAACTTTATCAAATAAATAGAACATACATGAAATAAATTGCTTATCTCTACTCGTTTAACAAAGGGCAAACGAGATTGCGATGTATTGTGTATTTAATCCCACGTAATTAAAAATGATTCAATACTATCCCATACGTGTTCATGTTTTGACATCTTGTCGTTAATGGGGTAAATAATGACGTCATCATCACACAACTAATTTCCGAGATGAACATAATCTACGTGAATAAAATAGTTCGTACTTTGTTATGGTATTTTAAATAGTATTATGCTGAAAAAGGTATAAAATAAATGTACTTTGTTATGGTATTCTAAATAGTATTATGCTGAAAAAGGTATAAAATAAATGTAATATTACACTAGTATGGTGTTCTGAGAACTTGCATCAGTCTCGTTGGTTGTGTTAAGTAGCATCGCACTCGAGGCGCCTCTCGTGCCGAGGCGCCTTTCGTGCGATGCTACTTAACACAAACAACTCGACTGATACAATAGTCTATAGTTACTCTTTGGCATGCGATGGTGAACATTACCGGATCAATAATAACAACAAATTGTTAACACAAGAGCGTTCTGAAAAACAGTGTGCCTCATCTAGGTTAAAAGTATGCAGACGACAGTTTGATGTTGTTGCTAGTCCAATTATATTGACCACGGTCACTTATCAGTTCACAAAGAGTGTTCAAGGTGCTCATAGGTGTAAATGCGTACATGTGCTCTGAAACAATATGTCATCATCCTAGTTATGTCGTGGAAACAGACAGCGAAATTGTCAGCAAAGATTTGCATATGCAAAATGCATGGTTTGAAGTATTTCCTATTAAGTAAAACTGCTAAATCGCAACATAGTTCGAATATGTAGATTAGAGTCCGTGTATTTGCCGCATTTTTCTCATCGTGCGTTGGTGGTGGCAATAAACAACACAATTAAGTCACTTTAGTAAAACGCCACCATCAGTTTACCAAAACTGCTGCCGATGATCGTATATTCGAATACATCATCAATCGAATATACGAATATCATGTTTGGTTATCGTTTCCATCTCTAGTTAAGCAATCTTTAAAATATCACGTGTAGTGAAGATCTTATGAAAACTGTAGGACGTACACAGCGTAAACGGCTGAAAGGTCAATTTTTATTAAATCGAACGCGATAACTCCGCAGTTTCTGCGGTGATATGGCGGATTATCAAACTTGGCCGAGGCATGCACAAATATTTTCATGATGTTTGGTGAAGATCAGATGAAAACTGATTGGACTTACAGAGCGCAAATGGTTAAAAAGACCAATTATATTTACTTCGAGGGCCACAACTCCACAATCCCTTAGGCGATTTGGTTGAACATCGAGCTTGGTTAATATATCATGCCCACAATCAGTTCAATGGAGCTTGGTGAAGATCGGATGAAAACTTTTGGACTTAGGGAATGGACACGGTTAAATAGGCCAATTTCAGATAAATCGAGGGTCATTTATTCACAATTCCTAAGACGATTAGATTGATTATCGATCCTGGCTGAGATATTATGCCCACAAACATTTTCATGAAGTTGGGTGAAGATTTCGATATTTCAAGGGCCATAACTCCGCAGTTCCAAGGGTGATTTGGCTGATTATATAACTTAGCTGCAATATTATGCCCACACACATTTTCAAAAAATTTGGTGAAGATCGGATAAAAAAAAGCTTATGGACTTTGAGAGCGGAAACAGCTAAAATGGTCACTTTTAGAGATTTCAAGGACCATAACACCGCAGTTCCTTGGGCAATCTGGCTGATCATCGAACTTGGACGAGATATTGTGACCACGAACATGTTCATGAAGTTGGGATGTAAACAATTGGCCTTAGAGAGCGGAAACAAAAGTGGACTACTGACAGACAGACAGACAGACAGACAGACAGACAGACTGACCGACAGACAGCAGCAAACCAATATACGCCGCCATCTTCGATGGGGGACCGGGGCATAATAACGATGGGTAATCGGTGGATTTGTAATTCTTCCCTGTGTACTAGAGAAGATTCGAAGAGGACAAAGATATATGATCCATATGGTCTAATGGTGACAAATGCTGTACTTAATACGCTTTTAAAAATACAGTGTACTCTCTTAAAACCGAACTCTTTATAAACCGGAACTCTCTGAAAACCGAGCAGATGCTCCGGTCCCGTTTTTTTGCCTATATGTTTAATGTGCGAAAACCCTCGGTACACCGGAACCTCTGTCCACCGAACATGTGTGACAATCTGATGTTATCGATTATCTTTAGAGCGCGATTGTCTTGTCGCAGGGTGATTGCACGCTTAATATGAGAATTAAAGGCAACAGTTCGACATCATATTAGGACTCCAGATAAGGGTGTTTAGTCGCAAAATAAATGGATATTGCCTTTAAAGTGTGAACAACACACAGTATGTTAATTAGACTGTTTCATCATTTGTTTAGCAAATATTTAAACATTTTACAAACAATTTATATAACTCAGGTAATAACTATTAATGATGTAATAATTATTAATGATTACTTTAATTAAAACATAATATGAATGATGTTGGTCGAATTAACAGTCTATCAAAGCAATCAAAGCAATGTTGAGCAGAACCGGCTTTCTTGAAAGAAATGATATAGTATTTATGCTCGATGTTACTTACGAACTATCATTTTTCTGCAAAGTTAGTACAGTGTTAAAATATCTGAGCCACCTTCTAAACGTCGACGGGTTGAATTAACTATCGAAAACAAAATAAAATTGATCAGTGATGCAGAATCTATCCAAAACCTCGCTTAAGGTTCTGAGTGAAAAGCATGGAGTAGGCAGGTCTACAGTTAGTGACATAATTCGTCGAAAATCTACTTACAGTGAACCTCCAACCCTCGATACGCTTGCAGGGTCCCACTTACCAGTTGGACTGGCCACCAAAGGACTGGAGGCTGATGAGCCCTCAGAAAAAGTTGGCCGTTGCCCAACATATGGCCAACCTACTAGATTCGGTGGAAGGCCTGCCTGTGACGGACCCAGAAGAAATAATGGACAAATATAATTTCCTCGTACTACCAGGATCCATTCCCCAACCAAGAGTTAGTGCGGGAAGACGGATGCGAATCGCAAATTACTGTATGCTTTCAGACATAGCGAAGGGCCGCAACTCTAATCAATTAGTCCTCGAGATGTTTGAACAAGCATTCGGCCACAGGGACACCTCTACGGATGCATTCCTCTCCACCCTAGAAGGAATGAAGATAATGCTATAACTCAAATAAATCAAGTCATACAACAACAAAATAATAGTAATAATAATAAGACAATTAAATTGATCAAACCATACTCAACACGTTGGGCAGTGGACAAATAACTTTCTTTTAAAGGTACAGGGGGGTGAGTGTAACAAGTTAATTGTTACATAATTATAGGACATTCTAATTATAATGATTTATTCAACACATTTAAATGATTTCTAAAGAATATTGTTACTATACTCGGCATTGCTCATTTTTCGTGTTATGTTCAAAATAGTACACTGCCAGTATTTACAACTATTTAATATTATTGTTACGCTGTGATTTTAAACTTTACCTCCAATCGACACTATTTATTACATTGTTATCCACAGAATCTATTATTGGAGAACTGTTTGAAATATGTACCTTTCAATGTGTTATTATTCGAAAAAGTTAGCTTATGCTTATAATAGCATAATTCGGACAAGGCCACCCTATATCTATTTAATATGTTATTTTTACAGACTGATGGTTATATGAAATGGTTTACGTAAATTATGCAATGCAAGTTTTCTTATTTTACAAATAAGATACTTACTTGTCAAGTGACATTCGTATCCGCCATCTTGTCTGAAACCTGACAGTGTGTTTTTCTAAACCGGCTTTCGGGACCGTATTTTTGTCAGATAACCCTATACAGGGTATCATTTCCTTCCATAAACATTGTTCTTTGTAACTGTCCACTGAACGCCACATTATAAATTGTAATTAACTGTATTTTTGTATTAGAAACGGAATTTTTGCAGAAATATTCATTTTAGAACGCCGACAGCATTTATGTATCAACTGTTTTCATTGGTCCATATTTTGTAACGTACCGTCCCATTGGCTGATACTCCCTATAAAAAGGCGAGCGTCACAGGGCGGGATTATTAAAAATTATTGGCTCAGAACAGTCAACATCTCATAAGGAGAATCAGACACCTATTCTACAATGGTTCGGGGGTGAGCCTGCTGTTGTTGTACGTTGTATTATAACTGTTGTTGTTTTGACTGGTTATCAAGAAGAATATAGAGAACGTTTTCGTTAACCTACAAATAAATCTTAGTCTTATTATTTAAAATCCCAACTCAGAACAAATAACGAAATGCGACTCGCCAACCTCGACGAACATTACAGCTGGTGTCAGAAGTGGGATTTTGCCCTAGCGGGGCCCTGACCTTGGGCGCTGGTTTCCTGGAGGCGCACACATCGCACTGGCTGATATACTGCTGAAGGTCATCTTTCATGGCTGGCCAGTAGCCACATTGCTGGATGCGAAAGAGGCATTTATCCAGCCCGAGGTGAGCAGCTGTAGGTATGTCATGATAGTTGTGCATGACTTGCCCCTGTAGACTCTCTGGCACAATAACTTGTAGGGTTACGTTATCTTCATCATCATAGAATTTACGATAAAGAACCCCAGAGACAATCTTGAACCGGTCCCATTGCCGCCACAGGGTTTTACCTCTGCTGGAGAGTGCTGAAATTTCAACCCATTCTGGCTTTTGGCCAGACTCAACACCTCTGAGGATGGGCATAATATCTGGGTCTTGAAGCTGCTTTTGGCGAAGGAGGTCTGGTTCCCAGTCTGCAGAAGGTGTCTGGTTATCATCAGCTGTGCTGCAAGATGCTTGTTCAAACTGATCCTGGGTGACAGCCATACACATTGGGTCTGTGCTGTTGCATGGATGGGGCTCATGCTGTGACTCTTGTCGGGCACACACTTTGCATGGCACACGAGACAAGGCATCGCAGTTGACGTGGAGACGTCCTGGTCGGTGTTGTACTTCGAGGTCAAAACACTCTATCACCTCCAGCCACCGAGCCACCTGTCCAGTAGGGTTCTTGATGTTTTTCATTCAGCTGACTGCTGCGTTGTCGGTCCTTAACTCAACCTTGTGACCCAGGATATATGTTCTCCAGTGTTTGACTGCAGTTACTACAGCTAGCAGTTCTTTGCGCATTGTGCAGTACCGCATCTCGTGTTGGTTCATGGTCTTGCTCATGTAGGCAATCACTTTTTCATTGTCTTCATGGATCTGCGAAAACACCCCACCCACACATGTTTGGGAGGCATCTGTGTCCAAAATGTACGCTTGACCAGTTATGGGATAGGCAAGGACAGGGGCTGAGGTGAGTTTAGCTTTCAATTTTTCGAATGCAGATTGGCACAAATCGGTCCATTCAAACTTCCGGTTCTTCTCACATCGTTGGAAGAGCGGTTTGCATATCTCGCTGAATCCGTCTATGAACCGTTTGTAGTATGCTGCCAGCCCTACAAAACTGCGAACTTGCTTCACTGTCCTAGGTACTGGCCACTCTTGTACAGCTTTCACTTTCTCTGGGTCTGTGCGAACCCCCTCTGCTGTCACCACATGGCCCAGGAATGGAACTGAGGTCTGCAAGAATACGCACTTGGACGGTTTTAATTTTAATTTGGCTGCCCTTAATCGCTGGAACACGTGTTCAAGCCTTGTAAGATTTTCTGTTACTGTTCGGCTTGGTACAGTAATGTCGTCCATATAGGCAACACACTCAACCCATTGGAGGCCACGTAGCACTTCTCCGATTAAACGGCAAAATGTGCTGGGTCCCACCGACATCCCGAAGGGCATCCGCACAAACTGAAACAGGCCGAGACTGGAGGCAAAGGCACTAATCTCTCTGTCTTCTTTGGCTATGGCAATCTGCCAGTAGCCTTGGGCCATGTCCATTGTGCTGAATAGGCGGTTACCTGCCAAGGCATCCAGGCACTCGTCCATCCTGGGTAATGGGTAGGAGTCCCGCTTGAGTACGTCGTTGACCTTCCTGTAATCGACACAGATCCTAGGTTGTCCGTTCTTTTTATTAACGATGACCAGGTTACTGCACCATGGGCTTATTGATGGCTCTATGATCCCGTCAGATAACATTTGTTGAATTTCGGCCCTTTCCGCTTCCTTCCGGATTGCAGGAATTCGTCTGACCGGTTGTCGAACAGGTTGGGTACTTTCTTTCAGAGTGATTTTGTGCTCTAACAGGTCTGTGAGTCCCAAATCTGAAGAGTCTTTAGCAAAAACATCCTGGTATTGTATTAGTAATGACTTAAGTTGCTCACTTTCATTTTGTGTTATATTGTTAGAACTTCTTAAAAGTAAATCGTTAAGAAAATCTGGTACTACATTATTTTGTTTGTCCACTATGTCCTGGGAGAAAAATGCTGCGCGGGAGAAATGTCGTTTTGGAAATGCATGTCAATTTGACAAACTTATCGATCTGGTTTGATTTCAAAATGTGTTGCATGTTATAATAATGCGTTACGTTTTAAATTAGTACTGCCATAAAACGACATATTTGAATAAATCTGAATGAAACGAATAAAGAAATATAATATATATGCATTATTGTATTTTGCCTCCAACCCTCAGTAAACCGGAACTCCCTGAAAACCGAATATTTGGTCCGGTCCGGTCGGTGTTCGGTATAGAGGGAGTACACTGTAGTATACATGTACATTAATTAACATGTTAAGTTTTCCAATAACTTAATACCAATCTATGTTCATTATTGAAAAACATACGGTACGATCTGCAGTAAAAATACATTTGGTCAACATTAAGATATACTTTGTTAATGATCTAAACTTATAGCTTCATGTAGTGGGATCAATTTGTGACATAGTTTGGCCAAAATCTTCAGAAAATGGGAAAAGCACAAAACTCGGTACACATGTTTATTGGGGCATTTAAAACATTTTTTTCATGAGACCCAATCTATATCTGTAAAAATGGTGGACGGCGGCCATTTTTAAATGGCTGTCTGTCGTCGGTCCGTCTGTTCCGAAACCTGTCCGGACTCGAACTTCCCCATGCATTGAATGATTTCGAAATTGATTGGCACAAATGTTAACCTAAATGAAACGGTGTGTCGGGCCCAGCGAGAACCAGATGGCTAGATTTAAGGTCAAGTCATACTTTGAGGTCAAAGATCAAAATACAGAACTTTAATGTCAAAACAAGGCTTGTCCGACCTCTAACTTCCCCATGCATTGAAGGATTTCAAAATTAATTGGCACACCTGTTAATTTAAATGAGAAGGTGTTTTTCACGCAAGCATCTGATGGCTATCTTCAAGGTCAACGTCATATTTTTAGGTCAAAGGTCAAAATTGAGCACTTTATTGTTAAATCCCGGTTTATCCGGGTTTTAACTTCCCAATACATGGCAGGATTTTGAAATACTTTGGTACAACTGTTAACCTAAATAAGAAGGTGTGGCTCACACAAGAACTGTGCGGCTACCTTTAAGGTTAAGGTCATACTTTGAGGTCAAAGGTCAAAATACAAGTATTTCTTTTTGTCAAAAATATCGCTTGTCAGAGCTTTAATTTCCCCATGCATTTACGGATTCCAAAACAACTTGGCAAGAATGTCATTCTATGAGAGACGATATGTCGCGCACAAGAACCGGATGTTTACCGTAAAGGTAAAGGTCATACTTTGAGGTCAAAGTTCAAAATAGAACGCTTTATCATCAAAATACTGCTTTAACCTCCCAATGCATGGAAAGATTCTTAAATAACGTGTCACAATTTAGTTTAACCGAGATAAGACGATGTGTCGATCTCAAGAATTGGATGGCCACCATTAAGGTAATACTTTGAGGTAGTAACATTAAAAATAAAATGTTTAATTGTCAAATAGTGCTTGTTCAAAACCATCACTTTCCGTGAATTGAAGGATTTCGAAATAACACATCATACAAATGAAAACTAAACTATCATCATCAAAATTCAAATACGATCTATTTTCTTCTTTTACACTGGCAATGATAACCTATTGCCCCCCCCCCCCCAAAAAAGAGTTACCTTGCAATGCGTTTCAGCTAACATTACTGTAAACAAAATGATTAAAGATAAATGCTGCTACAACATATATCACTGTAAGACAAAATGTCAACAATATACATACATAAACACAAGTATATTAACTGTATAAAATAAATTACCATTTAATGCCAAATAAATTTACTATTTTGATACCACGTCGTTTATTCTAAAAAGGGGTTTAATAGGTATCATTGTGTCATGACCATCTCCGACATAGATTAGATATTGTGAATTAATAGGGAACGAAATAATAATTAAAATAGCAAATTGCACTTGATAATGCTGTGCAGAGCGATTCAGCCTTGCATCTTCCATAACAGCCCTTTTATGGGTTACAACCATAGCCGAGAACCATGACACTGCAGCTTGTGGCAAAGAAGACCAAACAGGTCTCCATTTGTCAGCCTTTACTCTGATCCGGCCCCATTCGGAAGGACAAGTAGTTGGAAGAGAAATTTAGTGAGTTTTAAATAGCGTGAACTGTAATATATCTATAGATTTTTGCCAGCCCCAAAAGCTGTCCACAATTCAGAAACTGAAATCTGTTGACAAATTTCTACAAGTACTAACACATATATCCACATTTTTCATCATAGCAGTCTGCTAGCCCTGCATCGCCACATCAGCCACATGCAAAATGAGTTCTACACCCGCTTCTTCGTGACCACAGGGTGATAATCTACTGTAATGTATTTAACAACACCACCATTTTGAGTAGAAAAACAAAACATCTTTGGGGTCCATGAGCACAACCTGCTAAGCTAAGAAATAGAACAACACCCTTTTCCATTGTTGCATATTTTATACTGTCCTGTTTGAACACATCCCAAAACCACTGTGCCGCTTGACTGAAAACATTTGACGACCAAGATATGGAGCAAAAATGGTGTCTGCATAATCTTGAAATGTCTGACCACCAGTAGGCTGACAACAACAGCACCATCTACTGTTAGTGCATCAATCTCTGGGGCTTCCAGTTTGACTTTAAAATGTTTTTAAGACAGGATACAAGATCAGACATTGTTCCATACATAAATTACCACTTTGTTATCGAGAAGGTGGAACCGCCGTGTTTTCATGTTCAAAGAAATTATTAAGGTTGCCGTGCCGGACTTGGCAAGAAACATACAACCTGGAAAAAGATAACATTCTTGTTTTTGGTAGATAATTTATGTTTCTCATTGAACAGTTGCTTATGTCAAATGTAGACATTTCATGAATAAGCAAAAACATTTACTACACCAGTGACTTAAAATCTCAGAGTGACTGACCAGAAAAGAAACATTATATATATGTTTTCCTTGTGCGTTCGCCACACATGAAGAGTAGTTAAATGACCCTCTTCTGATGCACCAAATGCCTTCTCCATTATTAAGTACAACAATGCTGCTGTCACTTGGGAAGCTCTAAGAAAGGTGGTCAGCTGTACAGGAGACGCCCCATTGGCCTGCTCAAGAGCACTTGTCCAACTACTGTTCTCAAGCCAATCACCAAGGGTCTTGAGAACTACATTTGTACATGTACATGTAATCCACCTAACATCATTACCTAGCAATTTTCGCACAAGTGGTATACCCATATTTATTACACATGTAAACATATGTTAAGCAATCGCAAAGCTAGACTTATCGCATGCAATGAATGGAGTTTTGCCGTAGAACTTTAAGCTAATGTGTTATGTTTTGTTTACAATAGTCTTTGAATACTTAATCATGGAAACATATTCAGTTTGTTATTTAAACAATAGAGGCAATGTAGAAATGTCAAATGGTTGTTCAGTGTAGATTCCTGCAAACTGCTTAGAGTGGTAAACGGACCAAGACAGGTCAAGGTCTCCAACGTATGTATATACACTCAATCACACTTTTAACGCAACACTGATTTTTCACAATTTCTCAACTATTTATCAATATATTTCGTCCAAATTTGGAATATAAATACATTTGAAAAGGTCTCCTAGAATTGTATTCTAATCGATTAAATGCACGATGAAAATAAATTAAAATAATCAATAACAGGTGCACCTGTCCCGTGACTGAGCGTCATGGATGAATGATGTCAGTGCACAAGTGTTAACAATGATTTTAAACAACATATTCTTGAAACACAAATTAAAGGGGCTATGTCAACGAAAAACTGGATTCCTATTGCCAATGATATTATTTGATATAAATGCGCTTTACTAAGACATGTGCATTAAATAAATAAAAATGATACAATACACAATACAATATTTGATAAATACAAATTAGCAAAAACGCCTGAAAAAGAACACCACAAGCGGGCATCGAACTCACGACTTAGGAGCCATACGAATAAATGACAGTAGACAGCGCTTTAACCAACTGCGCTATTATGCTTGGTAAGGAGTTGTTTGTAAACTGAACTTTTACAAAATACTCACAATTCTGACGTCAAAATATGAACTGGAAAAGTGCCAAACAAACACAACCCAATTTATAAATTGATTTTTATCTCAGAATGCGTGCACTCTTTACCCATTATATATATCCTGTTTTAACCGTTATTATAAACCAGCATTTTTATCTAAATTTCATTTTTTTTAAAGAAATTGCCCACCCCCCTTGAGGCCCTTTTCGATGATATAGACCTTTTATTAACTTCTGAGAAGTAAGAATTATACGTGTTGTGTGAGAAGTGTGATTAACTGTATTTTATATACAGCTATCAAAAAAACTGAAGATTTTTTTTACATCAGATTTATTAATCTTCTGCTATTGATAAAAATGGCAAAACTATAACAAAGGGAGACAACTAATACTTAGTGTTTTAATGATTTATGCTTTTTAAGGTATTTTTTCTATCCATTATACCGTATTAAATACCTAAATATGTCTTTAATAGTGTTTATTTAATAGTTCCTGTTTTATTTATGGATATGACTATTATAATAAGAATAACTTTGAATTTTTACAGCTTTTAATGATAAATTTACCCACAAAATGACATACAAGATCAGCAGAAGTTAAAAATAAATAGGTTAACTATATTAAAATTACACATGTTAGATAATATTTTCATCATTTTCACGTGCTTTATATAGATATCTTCCTTAATATTTCTTATTGCTAAAAACTATGTATGTATATGGCAGTCTTCTTGGATTTGTCGGCCATCTTGGATTTTGGGGTTCGGTCTCATGCTCATTTTTTGTTGTTTTACCTTTATGTGCAAACGCTGCCAAATATGGTGCTTTTCCCATTTTGTGAAGTATTTTGTGAAGAATTGATCCCACTAATGGCGATGTCCTATAACAAGAAAATCATGTTACTAAAATTGTAATTTGGTCAGGAGCTTATAAAGTTTACGTACTTTAAATCAGTAGAAAATAATACTCCAATGGTCATATTCATTCACCTAATTTGCATCTACCTTCTGACAAGGGAAAATTGAAACAAAAGTTTTAGCGTATGTTTATTCTTGAATAAGATACACAACATGCAAACATCTACAGTTACTGAACTATACGTGTAACAAATTCATAACTGTAATAGCTGTGATGTATGATATGCATTGTAACACTAACAAGGTTTGTGTATTGTATAGCTTAGGTCTGTATATGTTATATTCAATTCCAAGCCTATATTCCATAACAACTAGAACTATCACTAAAGGTGATTAATACCCATGCACACCGCGTTGGCACAGATGAAGTGCTCTAGACACAGATGTAGAGCTTTGACACAGATGTATAACTTTAACACAGAACAATGTATTGAATAACTGACAAAATTACCTGCATAAATGGGCTTGAAATGCAAAATGAAGAGTACAAGGGGAAACGATTCACATATATTTGCCCTTGAAAACCGATCTTGACCTTTGACTGGTAAGCATGAGACATGTGCATGACACATGTTTAGTCATGTCGAGTAACAATTTGAAGTAATATTAAAATCATTCCACGCATTTAGAAGTTACTGAGAGGAACAAAATGAAAATATTAAACCTCTGACCTTAAATTGTGACCATGACCTTTGACCTACAAGCATGGGTCATGTACGCGACACTTCATCTGGTCATGAGGAATAATTATTTAAAGTTATATTACAATTCTACTAGGCATTTATAATGAAGTTATGCAGCGGAAATGAAATACAAATATCTGACCTTGAATTGTTACCTTGACCTTTGATGGTCAAGCATGGGTCAAGTGCGCGACACATCGACTGGTAATAAGGAATAATAATCTGAAGGAGTATATTAAAATCATTCCATGCATTACGACGTTATTAAGCAAAAGCGATATACAAGTATTTTACCTTTATTTGAACTTTGACCTTGAATTTTGACCTTGACCTTTAAAGAAAAATCATGGGTCAGGTATGCGACACATTGTCTGGTCATGGGGAAATAATAATCTGAAGTTATATTAATATCCTTCCATGCATTACGAAGTTATGGAGCGGAAACAAAATACAAGTATTTTACCTCTATTTGACATCTGACTTTGAATTGTGATCTTGACCTTAAAAGGACAAGCATGGGTCATGTACGCGACACATCATTTGGTCATGAGGAATAATTATTTGAAGTTATTCTATTAGGTATTTATAATGAAGTGATGGAGCGAAACCGAAATACAAGTATTCGACATTTGACCTTGAATTATGACCTTGACATTTGACGGACACGCATGGGTCATGAAAGCGACACATCATCTGGTCATGAGCTATAATAATCTGAAGTTATATTATCATCCTTCCAGGTATTAGGAAATAATGGAGCGAAAAAGAAATATGGGACGTCCTGACGTACAAACCAACACGCGTGATTCTTATTTAGCCCCCACTTTTTCACAAAGGGGAATAACTATTTTAACTGTGACACTTAGTTGAGTAACTTAAATATATTTTATTTTGTAAATACTTTTATTTAACAACAAATTATTTCGTACGGTTCTTAGCCAGCAAACTAACCCCGTGAAGTAGTATACGTTTCTTAAAAAAAAAAAGAAATATAAATATACCCTCTATACCATGTTGTTTTAATAAGAGTAATAATAACAACTCGTATTTTAGCTTCATAATATATTAACCGACGAACAGAACAAACGCAGGCCAATTTGTCAATCTAATTAAATTCCGATAATTTACCCTACGCATATGGATGTGAGAACGACCGATAGAAAGTGGTCTTCTAGTGATCTTTAAGCCTTGTTTTGGTAGTAAAGATCGTGAAGGAAGAACATTTTTTACTTCGCAGTGCGGTAAGTATCAAGTGGCATTTCCAAGATTCTGACTTCATTAAAGTGCATTGGGTATGTCTCCAGGTGTTGATTTGATTTTTTAGTAATATAAAAGTTTTATGAAATATACGATTTACGTACGGTCTGAATTTTCTACAATTTGCAACAAAGTGCTTGTGATTAAGCGAACATATTGATAAGCTGAGATAGTAATAACCGTTCGGGATATCAAATACAAATAGCAGCCGTCTATTAACACATTTTCTTTTGTACAGACCTGCAAGTGAGATAGTATGGACCTAAAATATTAATGAAAAAGCGTAGCAACACACCAACATATGCGTAACGACAATAAAATCCTATATTGTATGTAGGGCATATGCGTCTTCCGTAAAGGTACGCCAGGCCCAATAATGCTTTGATACGCATTTTAACACACCAAAGTACAAACATCTGATGGTGGTTGAAACTGTAAATCTGACTACTTTTATAGCCTGTCAGTGGACTAAACATACACATGTTGCCTAGGCTTAAGATAGATTTAAGACTCTTATAAACAAAATAATTACAACATTATTATTTCATTACATACACTCAATGTAAAATAAATTAGGTGGATATACGTTTACAACTATTAAAATAATTTAAACTGAACAACAGCATTTTAAAGGCAGTGTGCACCATGGCATAACCAATGCATGCGTTCAATAAAGTACAGTTTTCATAACAACATACTAAAAGAAATGACAAGTAGGCTAGTGGAAAAAAATAGATTATCCTCCAGAATTACAAAATATGTAAGAGTTTCGTTTAAAAATAAAACACAGAATTACAAAATATTTAAGATTTTCGTTTAAATAACAAATAAACCATCTGTACGAATTATGTTTCCTAGTAAATCTTATGTATAACAAACTAATATATTCTTTTAAATTAAAACTAACACAAGCTATATTTTAAAGTAGATTACATTATAGATTTAAAACAAAAAGTGTTAAAATAAAACTAAAGCGTTTGCACCTATAAACATGAGTTTGATTTATTAAAATAATATACATCTTAACGTACATCATCACAGATGTGGTTTTTTAATGCCATTAATTAAGTTAAGTTATTGCCAAGGCCAATCCCTACGACCTTTAAAGTTTGGCTAGCGAGCCTTAGACTACACAGGTATAATGTAGTTTTACAATTCTTTCAAAACTATCAACGCAATGATCCGACTTATGTCCTCTATTGACCAACTGTTTCTTATCGCAAACGCCTTATCGACTACATATTATTCCTTCAGGAAATCGTTATTTGAATTCAAAATCTTAACTGCTTTTTCTGTATGAAGAAAGTTATTTCTCTGTAGTATTATAAAAGATTTTTTAAATCTTATAACTTTGTCAAAAAGGTTCGTTTAAGTGTTACAACTATAAAGTAACTTTAAACGTGCTTAAAAAATAACATTATATCACTATCAATAAAACAACATACTTGTTCTGCCACGTTCGTTCAACGTCAGTGAGTTGCAATTTTTCAAATGCTCTCAGCATGATTACATGCACCAAAGGTGTTGAGGCATTTAACAATTTAAGTTTGAATTCAATATAGATGACCCGCAGACACTTCAACAGACGACCATGACGACTGTAATCTTGCCAATTTAAGTATCAATTAGAAACACATCGTCATCCACTACAAAATTATAGACATTATAAACAAACAGGCATACTAACAAGATAGCAAATAGTTTTACATGTATAAAAATACATACTCGTTAAACACAATTATAAACATAAATACTAATTACATAAGACATCAAAAGTAAACCGTATTCAAAGCACAACAATCATTTTGATGCAGTCGAATGCAAACTGGAAAGGCAAATGCAACATATTCTGATGTAAAGTTGCATGTTATTGAACTTGAAGTTGCCCAGTTAATATGCTTGTTGCCTTTCGACACCTTTCACCGATCTATTGGGTTAATAACATAGTTCAATAACATTCACTACGACAGTATAGCGCATTGTTAAATTATGTATCGTTACTGTCTCGATACTTGACGACATGGTTCTAATATAAACACAATTCCATTGTGACATTACTGAAATTTATTGATGCTTTACTGGACCGTCAAGATCAATATCACTATGGTGAACTACACATTGCATTGTATGCATGGCATTATGCTAGAATCTATGACGGCGCCTTTTAATGTCTTAATGTGAATACACAGTGCCTTCCAGTTTTTCATTCCGATTGATGTCATCATGTGTAACTCCTTTGGCCTTCAACTCGTCGGTCACCCTTTCCAGGTACGATGGATCAGGGTAACCGAATCCGTAAAAAACAAAACAAATTTAATGCATATTCAATTTTGCAATGTTTCATGTTTAACAGAAACCTACAATTAATATTTCGGCCGTAATAATACGAACAAACCGTTAGAAAAACAACACAGAGTCCGACAGGGATAACCAGCGAATGATAAACACAAATTATGTAATAATTAATAACTATATTGATATTAATAACTATATTGATAATAACACTAATTGCTTGTTTTTCGTTTTATTGTATCGGATTATTTGTATAACATACTGCATATTAGGTCGGTGATCTGTCTTGTGATGGATGTCGTTCCATGTAATAACACCTTCCTCTCCCGTTGTCCGCGATCTTTAAATTGTAAAGACAAGCTTTCGCTCAAAGGCAACCTTGAGCATTCTGCAAACATCGGCGCCCTCTTTATTGTCAGGAAGAAAGCCTCGTCGGGTAATACCTTTGTACCATTTACCAGGAGCTGGATGATTCGCCTGAAGAAAGATAAACACAATATGTATCTCACTGACATTGTCTCGGGAAATGAATATATACAATAAATGCTTACTGGATTAGTTGAAGGTTACAACTAGTTACACTTTCATGTAGTAACAAATGGCATACATGCCACATTAAAGAAAAAGCTTAGCTATTGTTCTTACTAGGTACATATGCATATTACAGGGTTGTAAGTGCGTGAATATATGCAACATATAGTTGCAAGAATCATTGTATCGCAACTATATATTGCAGAAGTTTAGAAACGAACTTGTTTAAAAGGGCAATGACGAAGGTATTTCACATCAATATAGAAATCTTTTAAGAACAAAATAATTTCTTGCTGTTTTCGAATTATTTTGCGTATAGCAACTGTTAAAACAAAAGGTTAACAAAGCCATTTTTGCAATTTTAGTGGGCTTCGAACCCACTCCAACAAAACCACGCACTAAACTAACCAATTTTCTTGTTCTATGCAACGCTCATCAATGACGAATGTGTCATTTGTAAACATACATGATGGCAAAGATGGCCCTAGGTCGCTCACCCGGGTGTAAAGCATCATAATGGCTTTGAAGAAGATTGTTTGAGATTTAATATAGTCATATAAGGAAAATTGTCCTGCCCCCTGGCGGCCATTATTTTGAATGAATCAAAATGACATTAAGGAATTTGGTTGAGGGTCACCCAAGGAACTTCTTTCTGTGGAATAATTTTGAAATCCAGCCAGTGGTTTCAGATAAGAATATTTTTTAAGTTTTTAGTAAAGCCATATAAGGAAAACTGCCCCACCCCCTGGGGCCCATGTTCTTTAAAAATCAAACTGATTTCAAGGAATTCGGTAGAGGGTCACCCAATAAACATTTTTGTAAAATGATTTTGAAATCCAGCTAATAGTTTCAGACTAGAAGTTTTTTAAAGTGTTCAATATAGCCATATAATGAAAACTGCCCCGACCCCTGGCAGCCATGTTTTTTAACAAATCAAAATGATTTCAAGGAATTCGTTAAAGAGTCACCCAAGAAACATTTCTGTGAAATTATTTCGAAATCCAGCCAGAGGTTTCGGATTAGAATATTTTTCAATATAGTTATATAACAAAAAACTGCTTCGCATCCTCCCCCACCCACCCCCCTGGCAGCCATGTCAAAATGATTTTAAGGAATTTGGAACATTTCATTGAAATTATTTTGAAATCCAGCCAGTGGTTTCAGACAATAAGATTTTTAAAGTGTTCAAAATAGCTATAAAAGGAAAACTGCCCCACTCCCTGGCCGCCATGTTTTTTTACCAATCAAAATAATTTTAAGGAATTTAGTAGAGAGTCAACCAAGGAGCATTTCTGTGAAAACTATTTTTAAATCCAGCTAGTGGTTTCTGACAAGATTTTTTAAGTTTTTAAGTTTTCCAATTTTTATGCTTTTGGTTGCCATTGCAACCAGATTTTTCAATACATTTTAATAAATTGAAGGAATTTGCTAAATGACCATCCCAGATACATTCCGCCCGGTGGTTTCAGAGAAGAAGTTGTTTGAAGTAAAATGTTGACGACAGACGACGTACGACGGACACAGACTGACCAAAATAGCTCACCCTTGAGCACTTTGTGCTCAGGTGAACTAATAAAAAAACACAAGTAAATGTAACTAAAATACCAAACTTAACATTAGGCAACAATTAAAAAGCACGACTAGAATGTTAAACATATTAAATGAATGAATGAAAACAAACAAGAACATTCAAGTTTCAACAAACCGTTTGAGTTCCGGTGTTAAAATTGTAGCAAATAAAATGCGCCCAACGTGTTCATAGCCAACACAATGCGACCAGCCTTCACGAGATATTGTCATCGAACCTGGCGGCTGGTCACCTGCAATGTTTTTTATTACAATATACATCCTACAAACAAGTATTCAAATTACCAGTTAACTAATTTGCACATATGAACAAAGGTAATGCATAGAAATTGATACAAACATAATTGAATCATAAACCAACGATAGCTTAGAAGAAAATCTTATAAATCATAGGAAAACTTTACATCACATGAACACGACAAGAAACATGAAAATTCCACGAAAACGATTTTTTTTAATGAAATGCATTAAAGTCGGCACAAAAATAAAAGTAATGGTGACCTTGACTCCACCAATCCCATAATAATGCAATCCCAAGCGAGGTCTCGATATAAGGTACCTACATATGAAGTTTCATTAAACATTAATCTAGATGTCTTCGCAAGCTATTGAGCGGTAACTGTCTAGTTTTAGTACTGGTGACCTTGACATTGACCCCACCCACCCCATATGTAATCCAACACGAGGTCTAGATAAAAGATATCTATGGATGAAGTTTCATTAAAATATCTCAATGTGGTCAGATGCTATTTTTAGTAATTTTTAATTTTTTTATTTTTAGTAACATCGACCTTGACATTGACCCCACCTACGCTATACGCAATCCCAAGCGGGATCTCAATATAAGGTATCTATGTATAAAGTTTCACTAAAATATCTCGAAGTTATTTAGCGGAAGCCGTTTTTTTCTCTTTTTGGTGACCCACCCACCCCATACGCAATCCCAAGTTTCATTAAAATATCTTAATGCGTTCTCAAGTTATTGAGTGGAAACCGTTTCTCTATCTTTAGTAACAGTGACCTTGACCCACCCATCCCATATGAAATGTCAAGCAATGTCTCGATACAAAGTATTTATGTATTAAGTTTCATTTAAATATCTCAATGCGTTATCGCGTTATTGAGCGGAAACCGTTTTTCTATGTTTTAATAACAGTAGCCTCGACCTTGACTCCACCCACCCCACATGCAATCCCAAGCGAGGTCTCGATATAAGGTATCTATGTATTAAGTTTCATATGCGTTCTCAAGTTATTGAGCGGAAACCGTGTTTTTATTTTTAGTAACAGCGACCTTGATCTTCACCCCCCCCCCCCCCCACACACACACACACACAACATATGCAATTCCAAATGAGGTCTCGATATAAGGCATAAATGTATTAAGTTTCATTAAAATATCTCAGTGCGTTCTAAAGTTATTGAGCGGAAACCGTTTTTCTATTTTTAGTAATAGCGACCTTGACCCCACCAACCCCATATGCAATCCCAAGCGAGGTCTCGCTATATTGTATCTACATAAGAAGTTTTATAACAATAGCTCAATCAGTTCTCGAGTTAGAAAGCGGAAACGAAAAGTGCTACGCCCAAGCCCAACCACCCAATGACATACGCCAATCTAATAACCGAAATTTTTCTTAGAAAAATTTGGTGGTTAAAAACGTAAACGTCGATACCTTTTATTATTCCACAGATCTGTCCACACGTGGGACACGCTTGTTTGACAGCCAACGATTGGTTAATGCAATCCGTACAGAAGATGTGACCGCAGGCAAGTTTCTTGGGATTGGTAAAGTCATCCATACAAATAACACATGTTCCTTGCTCTTTCAGTTCTTGTTCTGAAATCTACGTCAAGTATAGAAATGATACATGTTGTCAAATTAACTTGTTTCGAGCTTCTACTTATCATGACTCGTATTCATCTAAATTGTTTTGGGCCGTTATAAATAAATGTTGCAAAAATGTAAAAAAAAATATTCAAATACTAATTTTACATGGGAAAAAATGTGCACAACCATATCAACCACGGATCCAAAGAGTTTAGAGCACAATCGTGCTGATACATGTATAAACATTATTCTCCGGCAAAGTTGTAACGCAATTTATTTTTAAAAACTCAAATCAAACAATATCTGCTTACCGATAATTAGTTAACAGTGGTAGATTTTACTGTCCGTTCTGTTGCTTTTATTTGTGGATAAATATATTTCACTTAGATAAGTGTGTTTCGTACATAGGTTTTGTGTTGATACCAAATGAGAACTTTTACATATTTGAATTTGAATTGTGTTTCGTCTCTGGAAATTTTGTTAAGCGGGACGCTTAAATCGGAGGCGTGGGTAATGTGACGAACTTACCAATGGATCCAATTGATCTATATTACACACAGTCACTGATTGCGCCTAAGGGCAAATATTTCTGAAAAAAAGTAATGTGTGGACAGTCGCATGCGTTAGGTAATAAAAACCGTGTTAAATACGCATGAATAGTAATTAGGTAGTTACGTCACCCGGATGTGTGGGTAGTATAAAAGCGTGAGCGTTGGTAAATTCTAGCAGATCTGCTCTCGCTTTCGTCGAGTTAACATCGACAGTAATATAGAAGGTAATTACAATTATATTATTGATTAAACACTAGGGACTTTGGGTGCTCTGAGGCTGGCAATCCTCTTCTTGCGACATATGGGCCATGTTAGCAGGATTCCTACCCCTCAATAGCTCGGGTCGCTAGTAAATTGATAATATAAAAGTTCCATATCTCCGTACCAAAACTCCAAGTCTCTTCATAGATTCTAAATCCAGGGTACGGAGTCATATAGGAATTAACACCATACACGCCTGTGTACAGACCCGGTGTATTATATAGTGTTTAATAACAAAGACTCGGGCATTGTTCCAGACAACTCTCAGGATATCACAGCAGACTCGAAGTCATGCTCGGGGTCATTGTATAATAATAGTAGTTAATTATATTTAATTTACTGTTCCATATCAATCATTTGTCTACAATAAGCTAATCATAAAGCAAGGTAGCTTGAGGAAAATTATATATACATATTAGTTATATTATTCGTTCTATTGTTTAATTGTGTGAGCCATACTTGCATACCCGAAGCTCGGGCGAAACATTACAATACAACTAATAAGCATAATTGACGTCAGGAATTTAACATGAAGAAGGATAGTTAAATACGTGAGGTTAACTAGGCTACTGGTGTTAACAATTTGCATTTCAAACATGGTTTTGGTAATGTTTGAGTGTCCCAAGAACTTGGTAATGTTAATGTTTTTCTAGAAGCTTTTAACGAACGAATACGTGATATTAAATATCAAAATTGGCATGACTCAACTTGTTGTGATACATATAGGCAATTTAAGTCATTAACAAACCCAGAAAAATACATTCTGTTAACATTCCTTTTTGTTATCGTAAAAGCTTTGCTAAATTTAGATGTTCTGACCATACATGTGCCATAGACACCGAAGACATGCAGGTATTTTAAGAGAAGAACGTTATTGTACTTTTTGTCTAAAACAATTGCAAATAAGAATAGTAGAAACAGAATTTCATGTATTTTTTTGAGTGTTCAAATATATTCATAAACGTAATTTATATTTGTATTCATGGTTTTATGGCCAAAGTGATGTTGCTTCTTTTATAAATCTTATGCAATCCACAAATGACAGAAACTAATGACATACATTTTTCAGTTAATATAAACATTAACATCGTTTTACATGTTGATTGTGCAGGATTGTAAGACACAACCTTTCATTATATAGTTTGAGTGTTTGGCAGTACTTTTGCAAATTCTTTACCAGTTAATTCTAAACATAGCGGTTGCAAATATAAAACACGTATTATCCTGGTATTTTAGTAATTAAGTATCCATGTTAATTTTAGTTTAGCATCCAGGGTTCCCTCTGGCTTTTGAAAAGTTGTCACCACTTGCGCCAAATGTGCAAACTTGGAGCCAATTGGGCGTCGCACTTAATTTTTAGTTAGAGACGTTAGGGTGGCATACTATATATAACTATACTATAACTTATATTTGCACTTATAATTGTTACTGTAATGCATTAATAAACATTATATGTTTATTTTACATATACAATATATTTATGTTCTAATTTCGTACTGCTGATGTCATATAACGTGATAAACTTAGGTCCATATCTTATATATGCTAAGCATCTTTACCAGTTATACTTATGTTCACTCATATACTATGTACATATGTATACGGTTGATTTCAATTCCATGACTGTTCTCGCATACTGCCGGTATTACATGACACTTATACGTAGTTATATATTCTCTTATTCATGCTATTTATTGGTATTCGTTATATGCATCTCTATCCATATGATATTGTGATATGTATATGTTGTCTTCATATAATATGTACTGTACTATAATTTTTAATAAAATATGGTTATGGAAAAAAACAAGACATTGTATATGCGCCATATTGTGTTTTTCTGCATTACGTTGTATGTTACAGCGAAATAGCATTGTCAGATATCAAATGCCTTGCAGTATTTTAAATTATGTAAACTTAGGTGAACAAAGGTATAGTTGCATTGTGTGTCATTAAAAAGTAATTATATTTAAAAAAAAAACTTATTTCGCTGTTAACCTGTGTTTGTCCCTCGGTACATTCATCGCTGCCATCAGCCGTCACATGGATACTTCCTAATACAGATGCATCACTGAAAAGCATTTTTTCTAGCGCGTAGTTTGGCTTGAACGTGAATTGTTCAACATGAATTTTCTGACCTAAATTTCTACGTTTTGTTTTCATGGTTGGTGTTTCTTGTCTAAGCTTTTTTAGATAGATAAAAAGTCCACTGTGGTGTTTTTTCACTAATAATTCCTCGATATGCAATTTCCACTCACTAACGAATACCTTTACATCTTCACATTCAACTGCGCATATACGAAGTGCATTTGTATTCTGTTTAAACTTTACTGAACCTCCTTTTTCAGCTTCATTTTTCATGGAACCAAGTCGTTCAGTAAGTTTTATAAAGTATGCCTCAATTTCCTTTATAAATTTTTAATAGCAATCATCATTCAAATGAACGTTTTGTGCCATGTCTGCTTCAGTTCTGGCTATTTCATCCGCTAATTTTCCTAGACAAGCTTTCTGTGATATTTAGTTCGTCCAGTCTAACATCTAGAAGGTCTATGGTATCATTCACGCAATCTTTATGATTTAATCGTAGACAACGTCCACATATGGCAACACTGTGTTTTTCACAATAAAAACACGTTTTTTCAGATACATGAATCTTACATATTTGATTATGTACATCTTTTTCTTCCTTGGCTTCATTTCGAAGTTGACTACATGCGATTTCTTCGTTGTTGCACGAGTACAAATTATCAAAAGGGAAAACAACGTGGTCTGCAAATATTGGTATATTCTTATGATTCTGAAAACAGTTTGCACCTAGCTTGAAATTGCAGTTTTCACAAAACCCCATAACAGGTTCAGCACAACAGAACATGCATTTTTCGGAAGCGGCTGCCATATCCGTGTTAACTAAAATACAAATACAAGAAATAAAAATGGTAAGCATCAGTAATAGTGGTAGGCGTATGAAGCAAACCATTATTAACAATTAAACTCCCATCTCAATCAGAATTAATCCACTTGACTATCGAAAACATTTTTCTGGCATAAATGTTTCATTCTACTTTTCATTTTCACCGAACTTAATAGTATTGCTGCAGTGTTTTTAAATGTATATATTTGCATAGGTTTGTTACTGCACCAAATTGCACTGCTCGAGTTAAACGTGTATAGTAATTGTCTTTTTTTTTTAAATCCAAACATGTCCATAGACATGTCTATTGTAAGATCTACATGTACTCAGCGTATCAAGAGGATTTAAAATAAAGGAATAATGAGACTCCAGAGATATCATCAGGAGAGAAACCATTATAACCATCCGTTGGTCCTTTATTTAAGGTAATTGACCTATATCCTACGCAATACAGGACATTACATACAACACAACACACAAAATAATCATGATTAAAACTGGGGTCACCGCCTTGGAACGGTCAATGCAAAGCATTGGAGGTTTCAACCGGTTTAAGAGCATGCCGAGCCTCACACTTAGCCCAGAATTAATCACAAAACACACACTTGTAAATAAACTTTAACCCCGTATGCATTGCAATTTAAATTAAATAGTGAAAGATTGAATAGTAATTCAATTGAATTACAATTTAATTACTTAATGGTTGAATGTTCACCAGAGCAACATAATTGCAACTTTCTGAAGCACGATAAAATGAAGTAAATACAATTATCAACTAAACCCCTCCTTTTTGACGAGATTTAAGTGTGCGTGCTGAAAATGACTTTCAATCAGTGAACGGTATGAGGTTTGAACCGTGTTGAAATGATTTTATGTTGCTCAATTGTCATAAATTTGGCGAAGCATGCCCACACGCGTCATTGAATAGGGATACTGAATGAATACTGATAGATCTACTAGTACTTGCCTTATTTAGTGAATGCTGTACTACAGATCGCTGAGTAAGAAAATTATTAACTATAAGCACATTTATATTATAAGTGATCCAAACACAAAATTTCATGCGGTTTAAATAATGTATTCTCGCAAGGCCTTATATAGTTACAAATGTGTATCCAGTTTTGAGATCAGCATGTACTTTCGATTTTAAAACTAACTAAATTTGGCAATTCATTCATTATGTGTTGTTTATGACGTTACTAGCAATGCGGTAATTTATACCTGACTACAATCACTTAGTTTTATTTCGCTATTGTTTGTTAATAACACTTACATGTATGTATCAAAAGGAAGAGGATACGTGTCCTTTTTCTGAAAAAAAAAAAAAAATTCACACAGCTCTGCGTTTATGTGTTCTACGCCTATCACATAAATAATAAATAATGACGTACACAGAATGCGCAATTCCGTTTATAATGGCGGGACATTTAAACATAAATTAAGTAAACGATTATACAGTGCAACATGTGGACACCGAAAGGCATCACGTAATTATATAGCATAAAGTATTCAGAGATCTATTTATTGTCCGTTAATTAACTTGTTTAATATTGTATAAAAAGGATAGTTCGATAGTTTCGACTCTGGTCGAAATTCCTTTTAAAAATTGCATCTTCTGAATATTGATGTGACACCGAATCACTTGGAATGCAAAATTATTTATAGACAGCATGTGCTTTGTCGAATTCATGAATGCCTGTGTTGGTGCTTTCATTTAAAGCAGCAGTCCAGAAATGTGAAAATATAAATAAAACACTGCATAAATAGTTTCTTATGGCCATCTTACCGTTCAAAATACAAACAAGAAATGACTTTAAAAAAGACAATCGGCGTTGAAATTAACAAATCAGACATCATTGACTTAAAACATGATACTGGGAGCCGTTTCTTAGAAATACATACGTTCAGAAACCATGCGTAAGTGCAAAGCTTAAACGTAGTAGCGTTTCTATAAAATTCGTATACTTACGATCTTCTTATTTTTGCACGTAAATTTACGCTTGCTCTTAGGCTTGTGTAACTCAACATCTTCGTAAATATGGCGGCTTACATCCCGATGTTTCGCAGACGAGAGCGATTGCCGCGTATTTATCGCGAACGACTGCTGCCAATAAATGATCTTAGAGATACTGAAGTGATAGAAAGATATAGGCTTTCACGATAAGCTGTAATGTACATACATGATTTGATTAAAGACGATATATCGCCCTATACTATGCGTAATCACGCTGTGGATCCTTTGACGAAGGTATTGTAAAGACATTCCTGTAAATTATATCACATTATCTAGGATAAATCTACACATATTTTTAGTTGTTTTAAGCCTTCAAAATAAATTTAGAACTGTACTGTAGGGTATCGGAAATGAATATAAGCGGCAATAGCAATGTTGATAACAACGACATTGATGTGAATCAAATGTGGAATGTAATTTTACTGAAATATGAATTTTAGGCAAATTAAGCATGTCTGATGCGATTGTTTTTATGATTTGTTCGAATTAAATACTGACAATTTATTCAACATTCCTTTTAACATGCTTACCTCCAACAGACGTTTGCAAACTGTCGTGGAACTTGGAATTTGTTTGACAAATGTGACAGGAACTGGATCATTAACTGAACATGCTGGTGGGGGGAATCAACAGTTTCCAACACGAGTGTAAATGCAAACAGGTTAACTCCTTTTTTAAATAATAGTTCATGGTATTATTGAGAGATATGTCAATAGTTTTATTTCCAAAGTTTATGTTATGGCTATCAATTATCTGCTCATGTTATGCTTGTGATTGTTTAGGTGTTTGTATATATCGTGATACAGGTGTTGGTGACATTGTGATACCCTGCCAAAGGTGATTTCTACAGCGAGGTCGGTGATATCCACGGAATCAGCAGAAGTTCAGTATCACGATCTATTTCTGTGGTATGAACATGAGTAAAAAAATATCTTCAATGAAATCCAAAAAAAAAAATTATACTGTATTAGCTTCTACACCAGTTTAGTTAGTGGATGTCATGCATTCGAGTCTGCGACAAACAAATTATGCAACTGAATGAATGTAATCAACGCATTTAAATAAAATGGCTTGTCAATTTACTATTTCATGTATCAAAACGTAACATGTTCTGATAAATAAGTATCTTGTTGAAAAATAAATGTGACCCCTACAACACCTGTAACTTGCTCTTATTACTTCATCTTTCAAGTTGTGGCAAGACCACGTTATTGATTAAATTTTTATATATCAAATGACAAACTTTTTTTTATTCTGCTAAAACTATATATTCGGATTACATAAATTGAAGCATAATGGAATGTTAAAAACAAATCAATGTTACCAACTATTTATAAAAATATAGAAAAGGTCAGAGTATCAGCCACACACTTGTAGTATATCTAGTGTATATCTACACAATATGACTACAATTTCCTAAAAATAGAGGATATTTGTTTGTTTTCGGTGTGATAATTGCATAGATTTTATTCTTGAACATACTTTCATTGAAGGTGGTAGCTGCTCTTGGTAGGAAATTGAATACCATGCACTTTCCTACAACAGAAGAAGCACTCAGAAATGTAAAAGCTGGATTCTACAAAATTGGGAAAATTCCCAATGTTGTAGGAGCAGTTGATGGGACTCTTGTTCCAATAAACGCCCCGAGTGAGGATGAGGAGACGTATGTGTGCAGGAAGGGGTACCATGCCCTCAACGTACAAGCTGTGGTGAACCGTCAAATGAGGTAAGAAACACACAACAAGATTATTCCAGTTTTTAAAACACGAGCTTCATCGATACAAATTTAATATAATGTTTAATGTGTTCACGGTGAAAATAATTATAATTTTTAAATTCATGTTAAAAAATTTAATTTTGAAAAAAATATTTTAGTATTAAGTTTAAAACTATAATTGCCACTGTCGTGGAATGAATATCCCCCGAATGCCCCTTGTCACAAGGATATTGATACGAGCAACATGCAGTTTTGAACTGTTAACAATATTTTAATTCAAATGGATAAAGAACTCAACAAAGGGCAATGACTCTGTAAATAATGCAGCAAGAGGTATATTTCTTGTGCACTGCACTCCACCTAAAACTCATCTATCTATGTATGAAGTTGATATGCAAAAGGGTTTTATAGCTTAAAATGTATGCTTCGGCCAAATAAAACCTGACACACAGACGGACATGCAGTTAAGCGGAGTCCAGTATACCCCTCTTACACATGTGTTGTGCAGGGGATATAATTAAAATTATATAGTTTTATCAGTACTTAATGCACATTGCACCTTAAATTCATGTTTCAGATTCACAGATGTCGTCGCCCAGTGGCCAGGATCCGTACATGATAGAAACAATACTCGTGAACTGTGCCTTGAAACAATGGCTGGCAAGCACCAATAACAACTGGCTGCTGGGTGACAGTGGCTATGGTTTAAAACCATATCTCCTTACACCTGTTGGCCTGCCGAGAACACCCTCAGAGGTCAGCTACAACCATGCCCACATAAAAACAAGGCTGCTGGTTGAGAAGGTATTTGGAATTTTGAAATCAAGGTTTAGGCAAGTGCACTTAGTTTACAGCAACGCAATAAAAATACTATTTATTGAATTAATACCTGTAAAACATCAATTATGTGATTTTTTGTCCATTGTTAAAATATAAAATTTATCCATTTTTAGAATTCTTCAGTTTGATATATATATATAATACTTCATAAAATTGCACCATGTCTGTTGTGTTTTTAATTAATGCATGTATTATGGTTTTCAACTTGCGTTTTGAATAACAGGGAAAAAATTTTAATGGTATATATCAATAAAAATGTAAAACTGTAAGTAACAATGCCGACTGTCTTTTTAGATGTTTGCACAAAAGTGGAGGCTGCCTCCCTTTCCATCCAACCAAAGCAGCCAGAGTTGTTAGTGTGTCCATGAAACTGCACAATTTGATGAGGAAGAACATGATGAACAAGTATTTGAGGGACCCATTAATGCAAATGGCTTACAAAACGCGACAAAGTGTCATTAATTTGTTCTAGTTGTCTAAAATCAAAGGAGTATTATGATAACATTACATCAAACTCAGGTGTCAATTGCACATAAAATATGCTTTTTAAATCATCTTAAAGGGACTATGTTTACAAAAATGGATCTTTAGCAAATTTAATTTTTTCATATTTTACTAATTAGCTATACCAAGTTACATACAACAAATAAAGTATGAATTTTTCACTACATTATCAGAAGTGTGATACAAACAAAAACATTTACTTATGGAATAAAAACAAAAGCATTTACTTATGAAATTGTTGCATATCTGTATAATCACTATTTCAAGTGATAACTTTACTTAACTTTTTAAATATATAGAACATTGAATATTATATGATTAATGTCAAAACTATCATTTAAACTTCGTAACAGTTTGCCTTTCACAATATTTATTGTTCTGGGACACACGTTGGCACAGTATTGACACTACTGATAGAATTATGGAAGCTATTGAAGCTATCATAATTTTAAAATTCATGTTAAAAAATTTAATTTTGAAAAAAATATTTTAGTATTAAGTTTAAAACTATAATTGGCACAGTATTGACACTACTGATAGAATTAAGGAAGCTGTTGATCCTGTGCAACTCGTCTCTTATATCTAAAATGCCAGTATAATCTTACATGTTACACCACTTTTGCTTTTACTGCTTGCTGTTGAATTTCTTGCGTTTTTCCTGACTGCAATGGAATTGTATACAATTAATGGTTTTGATTCATGCATATTGGTCAGTAATATGTAACAAATCAAAGCAATGTGTGTTATAAATACACCAGTAATGCTGTGTTTGGTAGCGGGTATCAACAGTATGCAGGGCTCACCCTGGCTTGAAATTTTCTTTAGCCAAAGTTACCATTTGATATTGATTTCTACTCATTTGAGGCATTTTAAAGGGGTTTTATGAAAAAAAGTTGTAGCCAATTGAAAATTTTGTTTGCCAAATAATGAAATGTGTAGCTATTGGCTAATTTGGATAATGGCAGTGTGAGCCCTGGTATGCAGGTTCTATCTAAATTGAAAGCCAACATGTCAATATCTTGAAAAATGTAACTGTAATTTATTAGTTATCATTAATTCAACAGATTTGAGTAAATGTTATGCAAACGTCTCTTTCATGTTACATATCAAACTATGCATTTACCTTTGCCTGTTGCATGTTCTATTTCAGTTTCTGGGGCCTGCCTTTTTTTCAATGGACTGACATCATTTGTTGATTCTGTTATTAATGACGTATACAATATATAAATATAAAGTTTTGCAAAAATAATTTGTATAATTTTAACTTATGTGTATCACTAACATAACATTAAAAATCACCACTATGATCAATTCAGAATTGTGTTTTCATGTGAATCACACACATAGCGGCCGAGTGGTTAAATGCACGAAATGTTTGATCCTGGCGGTCATATGTTTAAGTCACAGCGAAGGCATTTTTTTAATGTTTCACTCTCTCTATATATATATTTGTTTTTATTAGTCCAGCTGCTTTGTTTTTTTTTGTAATTTAGACATTAAATTTATTTTTCGAGGAAACACAAATATGTACACAAATGTAGTAAAGTGAAAATGCTTACCAACATGCACTGCATGCACTGTACCGATGACTTGTGATGTGCAGGTGTTTGCAGATTTGGTGTTTGTACATTGTGGTGCTGTAAAAAGTGTAAGAAAACAATTGTATTTATGTTTTGGCGGAATTAAAACAAACAAAACAACAATTATAACTTACTACCAATACACTTTTTACTTTGGATATGGTCAACATTTGCAAATATCACATTATTATTGTTGTTGTTTTTGTTAATCAATACTGACTCTTCGCTAATCTGCTATGTTTGCCCGCTAACTTGAGATTGGAAATCAAAAAGCAAGCATGTACTATTAAGGAGTAACAGCATAATAGGAAAGTATATTAGTTAGAGTGAGATTAACCTATAGGTAATTACAGTTACCTTCAAAGACTTCATGTACTACAGCACTACTCATCTGAACTGAAACAGTTTTTAATTTTCACTCAATAATGTGAAACAAGACATCCAACTTAGGTGTAACAACTTACTTGGAAAACGAACATTATCAGTCTGCACTTTTGGATTAAGGAGTTGTAATGTATTTATTTAATAAAAAAGCTTAGGGCAAATTTTTATGACTTCATATTTGTTTTGTCCTCAATTGCACATTTTAATGATGTATATAATATATATATTTTATATTCACTTTAATAGTATTTGTTTCACCTTTTTGTTTTCCTAATTGTTACTTGAATTTATTTTACCTTTGAAGTTGTCTACACCTTGGAATCCTTCCACTGACACTTTAGGCAGTGCACTCAGTAACTAAAATGTTGACATGAAGTTTGTTATATCATACTTCCAAGTGCAAAGTGGAATACAATATGTTCGCATAAAAATAACATACATTCAAATTAAAACATTTAATAGAAGTACCATCTAATATGAAATAATGTATCCTGTGCATACATTCAGACAACGCAAAACCTGTCAGATATATCCGACAAAAATGTTGATAACCAAAATGTATAACACATATTATACATAGTTTATTCTATTTTGATTATTGGGTTAATTATTGCTTTATCATAAAGTTGCAATTGTCCTGCATGTGTCATGGTATATCAAATAATTCAATAACAATGAATAATTTGTCAATGTAAATCTACAACTATATAATGTTTTGTATATGATAGGGTATATATGTTACATATCATGGTGCCTGGTTTAGAGGTTTGGTTCAGTCTGAAGATTGTATTATCTTCAAATGAACAATGTGCACCTTTTCCTGCCAATCTTTAAGAACAACACGAGATTTTCCTTCCCCCATGGCCAGTGCATCCCGCACTCTCTCCCATTCCTTCTTCCTAACATCTGTCTTGATATCTGACAGCTTCTTCTTTACCTCATCAACTGTGCGGCTAGTCAGCGACTGGCTGTTGATGCTGTAAGAATGTAAAAAAGCAAGTCTATATTGCAGTATTAATAAACTTAAATAGGTTGTTGTACGTTTGACATGATAACAGTTGCATTGGCAATTTGATTTCATCACTCAGGCGTTGTCTGATTGGGCATTTTCAGGGTAGAGCTAGATGTTGTTTTGTTTTTGTTTATTTATTTATTTTTTACGACGTGTAACACTCATAGTTAGGGTCGAGTTAATAAAGAGTCAAATAAATTGCATGCTATTGTAGAATAATCTTTGCAACAGGTAAACAACACAGAGCTGTTGACGTTGGCGAAAATGTCTAGATCTAGCTAAGTAGCTACTGAAAAATTTACTTATCGGTAATCTGGGCATAGGTGTTAATCTTGTCTCTGTTTGTTAGCCGGGTCGAAAATTTTCCGTCTAAAATAGTTCTATTGTCGCAAAAGGCGTCCACGACTACTTGTATTTCTTGCGCCGACTAGTTATCTTTTCGCTTTTTCACAGTTTCCATTTTGCTTATGTTTTTTTTGTAAGCTAAAACGAAGTTTTGCAGACGATAATTACTCTGTGCTCTCTGTTAGGTCCGCGCTTTACCAATTATGTGATTTTTTGTCCATTGTTAAAATATAAAATTTATCCATTTTTAGAATTCTTCAGTTTGATATATATATATAATACTTCATAAAATTGCACCATGTCTGTTGTGTTTTTAATTAATGCATGTATTATGGTTTTCAACTTGCGTTTTGAATAACAGGGAAAAAATTTTAATGGTATATATCAATAAAAATGTAAAACTGTAAGTAACAATGCCGACTGTCTTTTTAGATGTTTGCACAAAAGTGGAGGCTGCCTCCCTTTCCATCCAACCAAAGCAGCCAGAGTTGTTAGTGTGTCCATGAAACTGCACAATTTGATGAGGAAGAACATGATGAACAAGTATTTGAGGGACCCATTAATGCAAATGGCTTACAAAACGCGACAAAGTGTCATTAATTTGTTCTAGTTGTCTAAAATCAAAGGAGTATTATGATAACATTACATCAAACTCAGGTGTCAATTGCACATAAAATATGCTTTTTAAATCATCTTAAAGGGACTATGTTTACAAAAATGGATCTTTAGCAAATTTAATTTTTTCATGTTTTACTAATTAGCTATACCAAGTTACATACAACAAATAAAGTATGAATTTTTCACTACATTATCAGAAGTGTGATACAAACAAAAACATTTACTTATGGAATAAAAACAAAAGCATTTACTTATGAAATTGTTGCATATCTGTATAATCACTATTTCAAGTGATAACTTTACTTAACTTTTTAAATGTATAGAACATTGAATATTATATGATTAATGTCAAAACTATCATTTAAACTTCGTAACAGTTTGCCTTTCACAATATTTATTGTTCTGGGACACACGTTGGCACAGTATTGACACTACTGATAGAATTATGGAAGCTATTGAAGCTATCATAATTTTAAAATTCATGTTAAAAAATTTATTTTTGAAAAAAATATTTTAGTATTAAGTTTAAAACTATAATTGGCACAGTATTGACACTACTGATAGAATTAAGGAAGCTGTTGATCCTGTGCAACTCGTCTCTTATATCTAAAATGCCAGTATAATCTTACATGTTACACCACTTTTGCTTTTACTGCTTGCTGTTGAATTTCTTGCGTTTTTCCTGACTGCAATGGAATTGTATACAATTAATGGTTTTGATTCATGCATAGTGGTCAGTAATATGTAACAAATCAAAGCAATGTGTGTTATAAATACACCAGTAATGCTGTGTTTGGTAGCGGGTATCAACAGTATGCAGGGCTCACCCTGGCTTGAAATTTTCTTTAGCCAAAGTTACCATTTGATATTGATTTCTACTCATTTGAGGCATTTTAAAGGGGTTTTATGAAAAAAAGTTGTAGCCAATTGAAAATTTTGTTTGCCAAATAATGAAATGTGTAGCTATTGGCTAATTTGGATAATGGCAGTGTGAGCCCTGGTATGCAGGTTCTATCTAAATTGAAAGCCAACATGTCAATATCTTGAAAAATGTAACTGTAATTTATTAGTTATCATTAATTCAACAGATTTGAGTAAATGTTATGCAAACGTCTCTTTCATGTTACATATCAAACTATGCATTTACCTTTGCCTGTTGCATGTTCTATTTCAGTTTCTGGGGCCTGCCTTTTTTTCAATGGACTGACATCATTTGTTGATTCTGTTATTAATGACTTATACAATATATAAATATAAAGTTTTGCAAAAATAATTTGTATAATTTTAACTTATGTGTATCACTAACATAACATTAAAAATCACCACTATGATCAATTCAGAATTTTGTTTTCATGTGAATCACACACATAGCGGCCGAGTGGTTAAATGCACGAAATGTTTGATCCTGGCGGTCATATGTTTAAGTCACAGCGAAGGCATTTTTTTAATGTTTCACTCTCTCTCTATATATATTTGTTTTTATTAGTCCAGCTGCTTTGTTTTTTTTTTGTAATTTAGACATTAAATTTATTTTTCGAGGAAACACAAATATGTACACAAATGTAGTAAAGTGAAAATGCTTACCAACATGCACTGCATGCACTGTACCGATGACTTGTGATGTGCAGGTGTTTGCAGATTTGGTGTTTGTACATTGTGGTGCTGTAAAAAGTGTAAGAAAACAATTGTATTTATGTTTTGGCGGAATTAAAACAAACAAAAAAACAATTATAACTTACTACCAATACACTTTTTACTTTGGATATGGTCAACATTTGCAAATATCACATTATTATTGTTGTTGTTTTTGTTAATCAATACTGACTCTTCGCTAATCTGCTATGTTTGCCCGCTAACTTGAGATTGGAAATCAAGCATGTACTATTAAGGAGTAACAGCATAATAGGAAAGTATATTAGTTAGAGTGAGATTAACCTATAGGTAATTACAGTTACCTTCAAAGACTTCATGTACTACAGCACTACTCATCTGAACTGAAACAGTTTTTAATTTTCACTCAATAATGTGAAACAAGACATCCAACTTAGGTGTAACAACTTACTTGGAAAACGAACATTATCAGTCTGCACTTTTGGATTAAGGAGTTATAATGTATTTATTTAATAAAAAAGCTTAGGGCAAATTTTTATGACTTCATATTTGTTTTGTCCTCAATTGCACATTTTAATGATGTATATAATATATATATTTTATATTCACTTTAATAGTATTTGTTTCACCTTTTTGTTTTCCTAATTGTTACTTGAATTTATTTTACCTTTGAAGTTGTCTACACCTTGGAATCCTTCCACTGACACTTTAGGCAGTGCACTCAGTAACTAAAATGTTGACATGAAGTTTGTTATATCATACTTCCAAGTGCAAAGTGGAATACAATATGTTCGCATAAAAATAACATACATTCAAATTAAAACATTTAATAGAAGTACCATCTAATATGAAATAATGTATCCTGTGCATACATTCAGACAACGCAAAACCTGTCAGATATATCCGACAAAAATGTTGATAACCAAAATGTATAACACATATTATACATAGTTTATTCTATTTTGATTATTGGGTTAATTATTGCTTTATCATAAAGTTGCAATTGTCCTGCATGTGTCATGGTATATCAAATAATTCAATAACAATGAATAATTTGTCAATGTAAATCTACAACTATATAATGTTTTGTATATGATAGGGTATATATGTTACATATCATGGTGCCTGGTTTAGAGGTTTGGTTCAGTCTGAAGATTGTATTATCTTCAAATGAACAATGTGCACCTTTTCCTGCCAATCTTTAAGAACAACACGAGATTTTCCTTCCCCCATGGCCAGTGCATCCCGCACTCTCTCCCATTCCTTCTTCCTAACATCTGTCTTGATATCTGACAGCTTCTTCTTTACCTCATCAACTGTGCGGCTAGTCAGCGACTGGCTGTTGATGCTGTAAGAATGTAAAAAAGCAAGTCTATATTGCAGTATTAATAAACTTAAATAGGTTGTTGTACGTTTGACATGATAACAGTTGCATTGGCAATTTGATTTCATCACTCAGGCGTTGTCTGATTGGGCATTTTCAGGGTAGAGCTAGATGTTGTTTTGTTTTTGTTTATTTATTTATTTTTTACGACGTGTAACACTCATAGTTAGGGTCGAGTTAATAAAGAGTCAAATAAATTGCATGCTATTGTAGAATAATCTTTGCAACAGGTAAACAACACAGAGCTGTTGACTTTGGGGAAAATGTCTAGATCTAGCTAAGTAGCTACTGAAAAATTTACTTATCGGTAATCTGGGCATAGGTGTTAATCTTGTCTCTGTTTGTTAGCCGGGTCGAAAATTTTCCGTCTAAAATAGTTCTATTGTCGCAAAAGGCGTCCACGAGTACTTGTATTTCTTGCGCCGACTAGTTATCTTTTCGCTTTTTCACAGTTTCCATTTTGCTTATGATTTTTTTGTAAGCTAAAACGAAGTTTTGCAGACGATAATTACTCTGTGCTCTCTGTTAGGTCCGCGCTTTACCAGACTCCATTTTAGAGAGTATTCGAACATAGCAACTAAGATTAAGGTTAAGTTCGGTTTATAGAAACGCACTTACGCATCGTTAAAAATGTTCGTAACTTTATACTTACGTTAATTTTGTTCGTAAACTTACGCATTGCACCAGTAACGGCTCCCAGATTGTTTGGTCTCCAACTATATAAGGAGACTTCTCGAACCCCAGATTTTTGGACACCATAGGAAAACTTCTAGGACTCCCAAATTAATATGAGAATAATTAAGTCATTATTAATATTTTTACCGTGAATAGACCGATCATACCATCCCATATGTCCATATGTTGTACATAAATAGCCTCCCAAAATTCGTTAACATAATTGTTATATAAATTTGTCAGGCAACTTTAACAAATTAACAATGTAAGAAATAATTGCGAAAATGAATGAAAATTTATATGTATCAGACGAGTGTTGTTATTCTTAAGTTTAATACCCTAAATTTATCTTAGACGTTATCTAATACATACACATTAAGCAGTCAAACATAAATCGTTTATACTGTGTATCCTGATTCACAGCAATATCTATGGAACATTCAGCGCATTAAAAATAATGATGACTTTATTTTTGATAACACAAACATACAATTTAATTAAAAAAGGGCATGTATTTTAAATGCCATAATATAACCAAAACATTGTATATACATAACAATTTGTAATATACGATGGAAACACCTATTTTTTACATACAACATATAATGTGCGGACAAAAACTGCCAATGCACCGTATACGCATAACAATGAAAACATGAGTTATGCCATTAATAACCGAAAATGACAAAATAGGCGGATAAAAGCGCCATATATATATATAACATATTATGCAATGAAATATCAAGTATGCAATAATAGCCTGAATTAATTGGCATATAATTGGCATCCACCTGCACCAACTATAATGTAAACAATGTGTTCTAAGTAGTCTGATTGGCATAATAACATCACGTAATAAAACACTTATATACGATTGGGTAATAACTAATGAGCTAAGGTTAACTTGCACTAAACAATTCACGTGAACAATGGCATAAAAATTGTGTGTTCATAAAATAGTATTTATGTATTGTTCCCGGGAAGTCTAAGGAGCGGTCGAACTCGTATGGCATTGAAAGAAAAACAACAAATGGGTTGTGATCGAAAAGGGCATTTATTTAAAATACCATAAAATACCCAATACATTTTATATACTGGTACATACCAATTTATAATATACAATGAAAGCTTAAGTTTTTCCATAAATGACATAATGGGCGGAATAAACAAATAAAATTCATTTGTGAATAAACTGTTCGTACCAACGTTTTCGAACATAGAATTT
The DNA here is from genome assembly GCA_027627225.1 of Congeria kusceri. Classification (NCBI taxonomy): domain Eukaryota; kingdom Metazoa; phylum Mollusca; class Bivalvia; order Myida; family Dreissenidae; genus Congeria; species Congeria kusceri. The sequence goes on from CM051034.1 coordinate 54,429,798, forward strand.
ATCAAATGCGTTTCGAAAATAAGAAACAGTTTTCAGACGAATAAACAACATAATCGTTCATAAGAAATATTGCCAAATTATGATGTATTGAATAAGATTCCATGGACAGCGGCGTTGTCTTAGAAGACACATATTTGCTTTATTATTTTAATTAAAGAAAATCAGAGTGAAAGAGATTAGACTTCAAACATCTAAAATACAAGATGCGAACAACACCTTGAGATATTTGCAATTTTAACACATCTCTCATATAATTTAACTATGCGGGTGTGCTGCATCTCTGAGAAGGATACAAGGGTTGTTGCGGGACTTCCTTTTAAAACATGTACATGTCTTTCAACTCTCGTTATCGACCCAGCGGTCAATTAATTTGCCTCTAACGGTCAAATATAAAATGTATACGTCATTATATTACGTCCCTAGAATGTCCGGAGGTGTAATCAGCCTATGTGCAAAGTAGGCTGATAGCCTCTTCTGGCTTTCAAGTAACGAGTTGTGTATTCAGCAAGGGAATTATAGTAAAAGGATTTTTATTAATCCGCACGCATCGAGTTATATGGATTATTTATAATAAAACGTCTTCCATACGTTGCCAATATTTACGTTATGCACTTACATAGATGTTTGCCAAGTTGTGATTCGCAGCACAAACATATGCACTGATTATATTGGCAAAACAAACTGTAAATCAAAACATAATTGTGTACTGTTGAATACAACTGCCTCATAAGTCATATCATGAAACATCGGTCACTTTCTCATACTCTTCCAAAATCCCTTCATTTTTTCAATCTGATCATCTTTCATTAGATTGATGATTTTTGCAAAATGATAAGTGTAAGTTCTTGTTTCCTATTTATGAAGTTATACAATCAGCTATATTAGAAAATGCCAAGAATACAGTAATTACAGCCTCAATAAATCCAACAAGAAACGTTGGATTTCTCACGATCGCAATGCCGACAAACATCCTTTGCAGCACCTAAATCTCCGTGTATGGTACAATTCATTGTTTTATTTCAATCTACAACTAAATTCATCTCAATCCCATTGAGTTTGAACGACCCAGCATCATATGTATTAAAATGTATATATCGTGTTTGTTATTGGTCACTTTTTGCAATAACATTGTGCAGGTCAAATAATATTGGATATTTTGGTTACCATTAAGTGTTTTATCATTACTGTATTCTGAAATAACTTTGAGTTTTAAGCACGGTCTAATATCCAATATCCAACCGATTGGACTCGGATTTGATGTTCTGAAATGTTACACTCTTTAGTTATTCATAATCGGATATACACAAACGTATGCTACTAATGGCACGAGGAACGCACTGGGTACGAAAAAAGCACTTGTCTTAAAATGACTATTTTGTAAACAATGTCCATAGCATGTTTACAGCGCTTCGCAATATAAACTGCACACACTTGCATATCGAATGAATGGCATGCAAATGATGAAAGCAGCAAATGTTTCGTGCGTATATGCCAGATAGCACACCGTTAACGGGCAATAGATATTCGATCGTAACACTGCGTCAATAAACAGGAATAAACAGAAAAAAAGCTTACCGAGCGATTTTAAACTCACTTTCATTTGGTTTTTGTATGTCATTTTTACATCAAATTTAAATATATCATCTAAATATTAACAAAATTCATAGGACTTCTGAGAAGATGTTCTTACAGGAAAAAAACACACGCCATATACATACCATAGCGTATGTAGGTTGAGAGCAAAGTCACCTAATATCGACAGTTAATGGTGAAAGTGAAAATGTTTTTATTGTAGACGTATTTCATCGACATACCATTCGGAAAGAAAATGCATTTTTGAGTAATGTCTACTATATTCAGATGTTAAACCATGCCTTTGAAATAAATGTATACTAAGAGTTCCTAATTTAAACACCCTACACATGTTTGGTTCTTAAATAAAACATGAACATGCAGCTTTAGGGTATTTTCAGCAACATTTTGTAGATCTTTTAATATAGAGCAAAATTCATATATGAGTCACTTGAAATGTCCATCAATTTGATCCAAATTACAAGCAAATTTCGACGTGAAAGGGATAATTTTCTACTTAATCAGCCTGAGTTTCAAACAATTCTGCATCTCTGTGCACGTGATATGTCAGCGTCGTGGACACGCCTTATAGCTGATCCACTCATCCACTGCGCCGTCGTCAGATCCACAACCAGGATAAGACCCCTCTTCGTTAAAGTTATCATCTGAATCTATCAACTGTGGTGTCGCGTAGCAGTCTAACTCGGAAGACAAATCTTGCCTCTTTCTTTTATCTTCTTTGACAGCGGCATTTTCTTGATGCCTGTTTATGTCTGTTTCCTCTCTGAGTGCTATATTCCTCTCATTATCTTGTGTATTATATTCTCTAATCTGAATTCGTTTCTCTTTTGTTAAGCTTCTTCATCAGCCCGTTTTCTATCCTCTTGATCTTGTAGGAGTTTGATGGCCTCTTTCCCAGAGAGTGATTCTTGTGGATTGTGTTAGGTTTGTTTGTTTCTTTCTTACCTCGGGCAATTTCAGCAAGGAGAAGGCTGGTGAAACTGTTTGATCTCTGCTCTGCCTAGCGTATGTGATTGGCCTGACCCCTAAAAACCCATCGCGGGATACATTTGTAACTTCACAGAGTCCCTGTCTGCTCTCCAAACTAAATATCAGACAGCAATTTCAGTTATGACTAAATTGGTGGCTAACAAACCAATGTCATCATTGACTTCAGTTGCAACGTAATTGCTGATAGGAAAACCTGGGAATTGTTGAAACGAAAAGGAATAAAATGCAGAAACGAGCCCAGGAAAACTGCACCAGAGAACCATTGAAAACAGCAGGAACGCTTTGGGCGACAGTTAATTACAAAGATGTAGCGTTAAATAATACGGAATTCTTAGTCATTGAAGAGTCAGGACAATCGTTGTTTTGTTGTGATAAATTATGAGGCTGGGAGTGCTGCAAATCGTATGGAATATCGAAATCTAGAACAGGCCGGGAGTGCCATTTGCCGTCTATCAAGATAATGGACTCCTCACTGGACTAGCGAGGCGCAGAGAAGCAACAATCGACCAGGCCCTGGTGCCCGTAATGCTAGCAAGCAGACATGAGCCTTGTCAGCTAGAGGAGAAACCGTATGCAAAACTTTGTGGCAATAAGGTGGTAACTCGGTCACTACAACCGGAACCAGAGCTTACAAATACCCAGTGGGAAGACGTGTTTGGACCGTTACCGTCTGGTGATTACATATGTGTATTCAAAGATATTTTTATTATTTCATGTCTTGAACTTAATTTGACAAAAACTATAACCACCGAGAACTTGCGTCGATATCAAGTGAATTTTTTTTTTATTCACGGTTTACCGTTGTTTGTGCGAACAGACGATGCAAATCGTTTTGTGTGTGAATACTTCCAGAATTTCTTAAAATCACAAGGTATTGAAAGCAGGCGAAATCCCCGTTTGTGTCCGCAAATACGTGTAGAGGCTGACGCGCAACGAAATGCAAAACAAACGGTGGCAGATGCGCAACGAAACGATCAACAATGTGAACTCGGTTCAGGAGACAAATGCGGATATAGTGCTGTTGTTTGAGCCGATGCCGACGGGACCAAAAACCGGCGAAATATAACAGACTGTATGGTGCTTGTAAATACCTTTTCTGCTATTGCCAGTAAATTTTCATTTAGACTGACATTTGCATCAGCATAAGGGTAATAATTTGGAGTATAACATAAAATTGATTGTTTGCCTGTTAATGTCAGACGAGAATTAATTCGAACATTAGACTAGCTTGAAGCATGATAATTAATAAATCACACTAATATGATAAACTTTAACCCGAAGAGTTTTGACACGAGGCGTATTAAGTCTATAGAGACCATGTGACTCCGAGGGGTGGCTTCTCTTTTCTCTGGGGCAGAATTTTAACAATCTCTGTAGAGGACCAGTATACAATGTTTCATGCCATATGTGAAACTTTTGGGCCGTGCGGTTTCAGAGGAGATTTTAAAAGTCCACTTGCCATACAAGTCTATTGAAACCATTAACACCAAGGGAGTTGTCAATTTTATCCCAGGGGCATAATTTGAACAATCTTTGTAGAGGACCACCATCTGGCGTTACGTACCACATGCGAAACCTCTGGGAATTGCGGTTTCAGTGGCATACATTTAGTCATTTTGCTGTTTAAGTCTATATAAACCATGTGATCCCAGGGCAGGGGTAACCTCTTTTTATCCCAGGGGCATCATTTGAACAATTTTTGAAGAAGACCACTATAGGAAGTTACATACCAAATATGAAGCCTGTTGGCTTGGCGGTTTTAGTGGAGAAGATTTATAAAGTCATTTTGCTATTTAAGTCTATATGTGTACGAGTTGGTTTTATAAACTAGACTGCACTCGTCTGTTGTATTTCTGACTACATCTGCATAACCCACAGGTATAGAGGTATACTTTGTAGTGCACATTTAACTATTGATTTTCTCATATTGTTAATATAATTTTCCGTTACTATCATTTCTGAAACATTAATTATAAATAGTTGGTCTTTCTTTTCTTAAATATTTGTTTAATCAAATACATACCCAGCCCGATAAAAGGCAATAGATCATGCGTTTACCATAAATGAGATGGTGCATGTATTATAATCAATACATTGATACATCTACTGCACAGCAAGCTGAGGATAAAGAAATAAGTTCAAACGTTAAATTCTGCCAGCGAAAAAGGTAAGGTTATTGTCAGGTCAGATTTTCCGAGCTACATGTATACACACGATTCAGACAATGTGTTCGACTTCAATGCACGTCTTCTTTTATGTACAATATGGCCGTATTTAGAGTGTAATTTCCAAAACAGGTATCGCGGAAAACTAGTTCCTTTCTTTGCCGGCTACGATTAATTAAATTCAAACCTGCAACGCTCCTTCATCAAAACATCAAAAATTCATGCCTGTTTTCTTACCTTTTAATTAATTAATTAATTTATTATTTAAGATAATTAATGTCATGTCTATTGTAAAGTGGATATCATATGATTTATTACATTTACAGTTGCTAAAAATGTCAATTTATTAAAAATGTTGCGTCAAACTAATAACACCCCTATTTTTGCTATTTACTTGTATATAAACGAAATACCATGGTGTCCTGGAATACGACCACTAAATTAATACGCTACATCGGTTATTCTCAACTCGTTTCGGAAGTGTTATTTCTTGTAACCGATTTTTATTGTGAATATTTTGACAACAAAATACTGTAATATATCAATTTAAAACTGTAGTATGGAAAATCGACAGCACACATCGCATGACCTACTTTGACTAAGTAGGCTACAAATCACTAACAATCGATGCTCCTAACTACCACGCTTCATCGGTTGTTCTGCATGGCTCGTTGCATATTGACTTGTATATAATTCCGTTTGCTGTTAATAATTAGCTTGGGACATATTTGTTCGTTACTTACAAATAAATTTTTATAATGATGTCGTATACTATTGAATAAGAAGCCATGTTATCGAGTTGAAGGGTGGGAAATTTAACTTCATGCGATCAAATATTTCCTTTAAAAAAACTGCACTTACTATTCACAACTGTCTTTCTAAGCTGTCAGCGTTTTGATTTTTACCTGTTGTCGAATTTCCTGGCAAACGCCCATCGAAAGAACGCATGTAGATTTAAATGAGCATTCAAGTTCTTACATAATTCCGTAACGGGGGTTTTACGGTGTATTGTAAGTGTTAACTGTTCTGATATAGGGTTAATATACAACAACACGAACCATATGGGTAACACATATTCTTCATGAATTATATTATATGCAATTACAAACTTTTCGTTACCAAAGTACCTGTACTTATGCAGCAAATACATAATGTGTTTATATATCCACATACATTGTTAATGTTTAATTTAATCATGAGGCCCAAGCGGACCAGACTCTCTACTGGCCCCAAAGCAGAGCTATTTTTAGATCAGAAGCATCACTTTAATAATTGTCGAACATGAGCAATAGGTAAGGCTAAATTACAGATCTCAAAAGGCTTAGGTCTTTTTAGTTCTAGTAGTTTCGGAAATTAAAGGTTTTTTACCAATAAAAAATCTGAGCAAGGGAAAGTCCACTGCCTGCCCGGAGGCACAATTTTTACAAATATTTTTAACCCTACAACTGTGCTGTTTAGCAAATATAAATGGCCTACCAAGCCTAATAGTTGAAGGCAAGAAGTGGTTTGGACGGGTTAATATATATTTAAACAATTGAAGCCCGTCTCGGAGAAATGTTTATGCCAATGAGCATCATTGAAAAAATCTTGGGAAAGCCAAATGACCATATGGCGATACTACATACCAAATGTCCAGGCCAAGTCATTTCCGACCAAAATATTTTGTAAACCCATGCATCTATTTTTAGCTCCTGTGACCTAGTTACATGTATGCCTCGGACCGGCACATTATGGACAAATTTTAATGACAAACAACAATGATAATTTATGTTAAATTTGGTTTCCCTAGTAGTTTATCGGGAGATATTTTAAGTGTTGTAAGTTACGCCCGTACACACACAACAGACGAACACATCGAACACAGCCGACGAAACGCTCATCGCATCAGCTTCCTCGCCTTGACCAATAGAGCTTAAAATCATCTGATCATAAACAAGAGTGCCATTGTCACAAAGATACGCCCGTCAAATCAGTATTTTTAGACGTAAAGATTCAACGACTTATGGGAGAAAATCTATCCAAGCTGGACATAGATATGCTACTGACAAAGTGTTAAGGATTGATTTCTTATATTTGACCTCTGATCTTGAATTGTGACCTTGAGTTTGGACCAAGGGACCTGGTTCTTGCGCCTGACATTCCATCTCAACATAATGATCATTTCTGCCAAGTTATTTGAAAATCCATACATGCATGACAAACATGCTCCGGATAGAGTGGTAAGGATAGATTTCTTACATTTGGACTTTGAGTGTTGTCCTTCAATTGTCACCTTGACCTTCGAGCCAGGGACCTGGTTTTTGCACGCGACACTCTGGTCTCATCATGCTTATCACGTATGCCAAGTTTTTTCGAAAATCCACTCATGCTGGGCAAAGTTATGCATCGGACAAAGTGTAAAGGGCTGATTTCCTATATGTTACCTTTGACCTTGAATTGTGACCTTGACCTTGGAACTGGTTCTTCCGCGTGACACCCCGTCTCATAAGGCTTATCACTTCTGCAAAGTTATTTTGAAAATCCATCCGTGTTGGACAAAGATATGCGCCGGACAAAATGGTAAGGATTGATTTATTATATCTGACCATTGACCTTAAATTGTGACCTTAAACATGGACCTGGTTCTTGCTCGTGGCATTCCGTCACACCGTGCTTATCACTTCTGCAAAGTTATGTAAAAATCCATCCATGCTGGACAAAGTTATTCTCCGGGAAATGTGTTAAGAATAGATTTCCTTTATTTGAACATTGACCTTGAATTGTGACCTTGACCTTGGACCTAGGGACCTGGTTCTTAAGCGGGACATACCGTCTCATCATGCTGATTACTCCTGCCAAGTTATCTGAAAATCCATCCATGCTGGGTAAAGATATGCTCCGGAAAAAGTGGTAAGAATAGATTTCCTAGAGTTGACATTAGACCTTGAATTGTGACGTTGGACCAAGGGACCTGGTTTTTTCGCTCGACGCTCCGTCTCATCATGCTTATGACTTCTGCCAATTTAGTTAAACTCGATCCATACTTGACAAAGATATGCTCCGGACAAGTGATAAGGATTGATTTCCTATATTTGACCTTTGATCTGAAATTGTGACCTTGGACCTAGGGACTATGTTCTTGCACGCGACACTCCGATCCACCATTCGTATCACTTCTGCCAAATTAGTTAAAATCCATCCAAGCTGGACAATGATATGCTCCGGACAAAGTGGTAATAATTGATTTGTTATATTTTACCTTTTATCTGGAATTGTGACCTTGACCTTGGACCTGGGGACCTAATTCTTGCGCAGGACACTCTGTCTTATCATGCTGATCACTTCTGTTATTTGAAATCCATTCATGCTTGACAAAGATATGCTCCAGACAATTGGTAAGGATTGGTTTCCTATATTTGACCTTTGACCTTGAATTGTGACCTTGACTTTGGACCTAGTTCTTGCACGCGACACTCCGTCTCATCATGCTGATCACTTCTGCCAAGTTATTTGAAAATCCATCAATGCTGGACAAAGATATGCTCCGGACAAAGTGGTAAGGATTGATTTCTTATAGTAGACCTTTAACCTTAAATTGTTACATTGTACTTAGACCTAGGGACCTGGTTCTTTCACGCGGCATTCCGGCTCACCATGATGATCACTTCTGCTAAGTTATTTTAAAATCCATCCATGCTTGACAAAGATATGCTCCGGACAAATGGTAAGGATTTATTTCCTATATTTGACCTTTGATCTGGAATTGTGACCTTGACCTTGGACCTTGGGACTAGGTTCTTGCACGTGACACTCCGTCCCACCATGCTTATCACTTCTTCCAAGTTATTTGAAAATCCATCCATGCTGGAAAAAGCTATGCTCCGGACAAATGGTAAGGACAGATGTCTTATATTTGACCTTTGACCTTGAATTGACACCTTGATCTTGGACCTTGTTCTTGCGCGCGACACTCCGTCTCATCATGCTTATCACTTCTGCCAAGTTATTTGAAAATCCATCAATGCTGGACAAAGTTATGCTCCTGACAAACATCTCCCGCCACCCGTCCGCCCGCCCGCCCGCTTGGGCGTTCCCATATTACAAACGGGCATATAAACATCATCAACATTTATGATATTATTTCTCTGAGCACATATGAAATAAAATACGATCTTACACTACATTAAAACTTACACTGCATTTAACAAATATCCTCTATATTTTCACGAGTGGCGCAGCGAGTATCTAATTTCTATGACAACGAATGAAATCAAAATAGATCGTACACTGTATTAAACAAATTATCTTTTTATTTCAAGCTTTTTATCCATACATAACAAAAGCGCGAGATATGCTGAAGAGTCACATCTTTTGTGTATTAGGACGTCATATTTATGATACCAAAATTGTCGATCATTGTTGTTGTGGGAAAATAGTGCCACTCTTACTGCGTCGTTGTCGGTTAATCATATTTGTATTGAATTTTATTATGTGTTTTCTGTTGTTTTATAAATGCCGATGTTTACACTGAAGAATAGGGTGTACACATACTTTCAAAATATAAACATAAAAACAAAGTTAAAAGTAGTCCCATATAACCAAGAATGAAATGATCAAACGTTGTTATTTCAAACGACCTAGAGTAAAATGATCGGGTTATCATTCACTGGTATTCTCGACTCATTCACCGCATAGCATGAAATATACACCTTAATTTATAAAAAAGGCACATACAAGCAAGACGGTCGTGATTGCTAACATTATCCTTCATTAAATCCTTCAATGATTCAATTTCATGCTGTGATGAACAATAAGCAAACCAGCATGAACAAATATATCAGCACATTTTTTTACCATTGGGACATCGATCAAATGCACTGCGCAACATATCAAATCAATACATCTAAATAACATGTATAATTCATATAATAGTCCTACAATTATATGTGGTGCTATGCTTCAACACTAAACAGTAAAAATTAATAATATGTAATGTGTAAACGAATGAGTTTCCAGTAATTCTAATCATGCATCTGGTAATACAGACGATTTGCGAGCCACTTAGCCTACGTGTGTAAAGAAATGTGTAACACTGCGTAAGTGAATCATATATATCTTAATAATGAAAAACAATAATGTCAAAATTATTATTCGTTACGCGTGACAAACGCGTAAGCTTGTTTACACTTTTAACTGATTAAATAACCGCAAATTAGAAACATGTAAATTTTATCATTTGTAATATGGAAACGAAACATTATTTTACACCAAATTCTGTTTTAATAATTGCCACATCGAAAACAAAATGAATCACATAACAATACGTGTCTTAACAATATACATGAATGTGCAGACAAATAACGCTATATATACATTTATATTTAAAACAATTTCAACTTACAAAATGAGCATTCACGAACACGATCTGTTTTATATAAAGACAAACAAACCCCCCATGCTTTTGCATTATAGTTAATGACATGGACGAGATGTATATATTTATATATTACACATGCCATATCTTATTATTATAAATTATGAAATCATGCGTATTGTAGCGGTAATGATAAATACGCAGTCTGATTAATTTAGTTAAATCGAGTACAAATATTTTTTCTGCTGTTAGGTAGATAATGTGAATGTAAAAAGCGAAATTGCTATACTGTATGTCTAAACCAGGCGATATATCTAGCTATTAAGTAAACCATATATAAAACGAAATGTAATATACTCAAATTATTTGCTGATACGTACATGTCGTTAATTTAAATGTTAAATGGGCATGTTGTGGCTGATATACATCCTATACCGTTCCTATACAAACGCAACGCTTTCTAGATAAAATGTAAAGTAATGAGTAATCTGTAAACTATGTTTCCAAAACCGTGTACTTCATTAAAGAAATTAATACAAATTAAGCATATTGATGTTACTGTGCATAAAAACTAAACAGTATTCATAACAAAAGTACTGCCGTTCAACGTAACAGGTATCTTGTCAAGACAACCCAACTATTTTGCGTTGCTTAGAGTTGTCGGACCATGGCGGCTAAATTTAACTTGATCATTGTAAATACGGTGTACCATTATTATATTTTATACAATAAGGCGCATATTGATTTATTATTTTTCGAAACTAACACGAACCCCACATTTATTAAATGATACAGAATAACACATCAGCAAGTTCTATATTCCTGTTCATAGCAACAATTCCGACTTAATAGCGATACATGTAACAAAAACCTTCATAAACACACTCGACAATAATGCTCATTTTAACAGACACCAAGGTAAAACTAAAATAACATATGATTCCAATCAATGATGTTAACTGGGTAAATTAGTACAACAACGATGTGGAATATTAATTACAGCAATAAATTGATAATGACAAGTGTTGGTGTTAGTGAAACAAAAACATCTACAGTTCGCGAAATCAGTACACAGTAAAACATAGTTACATGTACATGCTTAATGTCAAACAAATCTTATGGAGCGATCCTATTCTTCTATTACAATATATCATTGCGAACATATAGATCGTACTTAATGACTACATTTGTCTTGTGGATTGAACAAAAAGAAAACCTATTACATAAGAAAAGAGCTAGCATTAATAAAATCCATAGCATTCTCAGCAGTGCAAATATTGGAAGCAATTTTCCGTAAAGGTTCCGCCCGAACTTCGACCTATTAACACATACGCAATAATAATGTTAAACAAGTCTCATAAATAATGAAAAATGCTATTACAATATTTAAACTAATCATCATTTTCATCTGAAAATCATCAGCGACGAAAAATACAAATGTTGATATTATTTAAGCAGGTTTATTAAAAAAACCATAAATTACGACACATAAATAATTTACAATTTGTAGTTGTACAACTGTAAATGTAACCTTAATTTTGACCCACTGTTGCATTTAAACCTAACAAGACCAAAACAAGAGCTACAGAAACTAAAATAATAATAATTAGGGATGGCAACAAATACCAAAAATGATATTTGAATATTCGATTGATGAAGTATTGAAATATTCGATCATCAGAGGCAGTACTGGTAAACTGATGGAAATGTATTATTAAAATGACTTAATTGTGTGGTTTATAGCCTCCACCAACGCACGATAAGAAAATTGCGACAAATACACAGACTTAAATTTAATATACATATTATAACTATATTGCGATATTGCAATTTTATTTAATGGGAAAGACTTAAAACCAGTTATTTAGCACATACAAATCTTTGCTGACAACTTCGATGGCTGTTTCCAGGACATAACTGGGAAGGTAACATGTTGTTTCAGAGCACACGTGCACATGCACGCAATAACACCAATTAGCCCCTCGAACACGCTTTGATCCCCTACTTCCCATATAAGTGAACGTGTGAACTGATAAGAGACAATGGTCCATATAATGGGACTAGCACTAATAACAAACTGTCGTCTACATAAAAAAAGAATGATAGGTAGATTTTGGCACAAATCCTGTGTACTAGAGTAGCTAAGGTGACAGGAAAACGCTATATCTTTAGGGACTGACATTGACAAGGATTGTATATATTATGCTTATACAAATTAAATTAATAAACAGGTAAGTATTCCATTACCTAAAAAAGTATTCGAATACTAGTAGTGTTTATTATTCGAATATTCGTTGTCATCCCTAATAATAATAATAATAATAATAATAATAATAATAATACAAATAAAGATACACATTCTAGATATACTTAAAAAGGTTATCACTTATTAACACAGTGCTCATAAATTATATTTGTTTTGTTATTTTAACAAAATTATTCATCAGTCAAAGTAACATGTTAAATTAAGCTAATAATACAAATAGTTAATCACAGTTCTTCTTTTTTATTATATACTTAATTTAAATAAAAGTCTGGTAGGTGCTCCCCTTACGAATGAAACCGACACGTACATTTAGATCACACAGAAAAACATCCAGGGACTCTCCCATTTTTGTACAGACAAGTGACACATCAGTCAGACATCACGATTCCTTCCAGTATATCTGCTGTGTTAATGTCATCAATTGTTACGCCCTTAGCTTTCAGTTCATCAGTCACTCTGTCTAGGTATGTTGGGTCGGGGTAACCAAACCTTGAATTGAAAAGTAGCATGTTTCAATGTGTGACATGAGTTTAGTTTAAACAATGTTCAGTGTTTACTACATGCACATAAAAAACTAACATGTTTTAATCAGTATTAAAACTGGGACCAGCACAAGCGTTGGTGTCAAATATGAATGTTGATCGAAAAACAATCACCCGGTGTAATGAGTTACGGTGATTTAAAATTATTCACTGTTATGTAAATTATCATTTGATAAATGATTCTGATATGTTGATGCATATAGACCATATTTAACAGAAATTCGCCCTTCGTGTTCATGTTCTTAACATGATTTTTTAACCAAAACATTACTTAGTACATACTGTGTATATGCCCTATAATCTGTTTTGTGGTGAATGTCGTTCCAAGTTATCACTCCTTCTTGACCTGTTGTTCGCGAGTTTCCAATCGTGAACACCAGTTTTCGTTTAAAGGCAACTTTCAGCATTCTGCAAATGCTTTGCCCTTTTTCGTTGTGAGGGAGATATGCGGTTCGAATTATCCCTTTGTAATATGCACCTGGAGACGGATGCACTTCCTACAACAAGAGCTGTTTGTAAAACAGTGATGCCCCCTCTAGGTTAATAGCAATATTTAAAATAACAAGTTTGGATGAATACTGCTGGACATAAAGAGGGAAAAGAGCCGAAAAGGAAAATTTTTAGATAAATCAAGGGCCATTACAGCAGTTCCTAGGACAATTTGGTTGATCATCAAACTTGTCTAAGATATTATGACGTCAAAAATATTCATCAAGCTTGGTGAGGATCGGATGAAACCTGTTGGACTTAGAAGATGAAAACAGCTAAAAGGCTATTTTTAGATAAACGAAGGGCCATAACTCCACAGTTATTTGGACGATTTGGTTTATTGGCGAACTTAGCCAAGATATTATGCATACCGAGATTTTCAGTAAATTTGGTGTAGATAAGACGAAAACTGTTGAGAACGGAAACGGCTAAAAAGACCGATTTCAGATTTCAAGGGCCAATTCATGGGCCTTTCCTCCACAATTCGTAAGGTGATTATCAAGTTTGTTGAAGATCCAATTAAATCTATTGGACTTAGAGAGCGGAAGCGGCTAAAAAGGCCAATTTCAGGTAATTCAAGGGCCATAACTCCACAATTCACGGGGTGATTTGGCTAATTATCAAACGGGGACGGGATATTATGCCAACAAACATGTTCATGAAACGTGGTCAAGATCTGATGAAAACTATTGGACTTGGAAACGAAACTGATCTACCGACAGATTGACCGACATTTGCAAACACCGCCATCTTCGATGGTGAGGGGGACATAATAAACATATTACAGTACATTATGGCGTTTCTAATATGTCAACATATGTGGATTAAAAACATACAATCATTTGATTTAAGGTTCTTGAGTTTTGTAATTTATGTCATTATTTCATTGGCTTTCGTTTTTATACAGTTTAAGGAGAACATGTTTTACACATGCTGTTTTGCATTGTGTATATGCTAATAAATATATGAAATGTTGTTTAAACATACCGATTGTTTACCACTCAAAAAATCATAGCTTATGCTTATCTTGCCACAGTTCTCATATCCAGTACCTGATATTCGTGAAACAGTCATCTTCCCTGGTGGCTGATCACCTGCAATTTGTTTTTGTTAAATACATAAGAAGGCCTAGCTAAACTGATTTAAATCAAATTGAGAACTACATAATCCTGCTTCTGTTTGTAGTTCGTTAATCAACATGCAAGGCATCAGTCTATTTTACCTCTTCAATCACAGAATAAATCAAACCCATTAGCATTGTATATCTGTGAAGACGTGACCACATACCAGCCTCTTAGGCTGTGTTATCTCATCCATACAAATAACACAGTTGTCTTTTAGATCATCTGGTGTTGCCTGGAAGTTTTAATGAGAGTGTCGATTAAATTGTAAGAACAAATCGCATTTCTCTATCAAATGTCAACAAACATTTCTCTATCAATTGTAAACAAACAGTAATCACAGGACTTCAGCAGATGGATATATCAATTCGTTTTAAGTATTAATAAATCCATTTAAATTGCATGCATTGCGACATAAATGTAAAGGCGCATTTCTCTATCAAATGTCAACAAACATTTCTCTATCAACTGTAAACAAACAGTATACACAGAACTTCAGCAGATGGATATATCAATTCGTTTTAAGTATTAATAAATCCATTTCAATTGCAACCGTTTGGAAGTTTGAGCTTCAACAAAATGCAGCACAAGTTGAAGCATTGGCAATTTTCAGGTATTTGATGCTAGAAAATGTATACAAAATGAAGTTTAAAATGTTTCCTTATTATACATCATGTGATCTTTTTTTTTATTTTTTTATTAAATATCAATAAAACATACATTATACATACACATGTATATACATGCAGTTTACACTGAGAATACACATGAGAAATGAGTTCAAAAACACTTAAAGCAAGCATATGCAAGTAAAGTATTTCCCAGAATTTAAACTGAGAAAAAATAGCAACAGTTTATGCACGTATAATGACGTGTTTTACCGGATGTGTTTTCTTTTTATCTTAAAAAAAAAATATGCTAACTAGTTAATCTTGCTATAAAAGAGAGGTGCTTTAAAAGGTAGAGAATATTATGCTGACAAAAAAAGGAAAAAAGAAATAAAAAGTGAGGTTCATGTCTGACTGTCGATTAAAAATCGATATTTTGTATAAAATCTTTCAAGTGTATCATTTTTTAGGGCTATTTCGTGTTCAATATCAAGACGTGATGTCAAGATCGAAATAAAACTTTTGAAGTCGGGATTACGATCCCGACATTTCATTGTGAATATAAAATATTTCATAAGGTAGATAATAAAATTGATCGTTGTTGCGTTTTTATTGTTGTCTAACTGACCGAAACATACATCATGTGATCTTTCGGTTAATGTTATGTCAGACTTAACGTTTTATTATGCCACCAGTGCACAATTACATTGAAGATGTTGACCCAATATTTTTAAGCGTTATTATACCATTGACCGATAACACAAATTAACCCCGCCTACTTTCTGTAATATCATGTCCCTGGCTGATAACACGTTTTAGCTCCGCCCACATTAACGAATTTTATGCTACTGTGTCACGTGCAAGGATTGTTTAGTCCCGCCCACTTCTCGGAACTACTTTTTGTAGGCGTGGAATGTCACTTGCGTGGTTAAAATGTAAACAAAGAATATATCTATACAATGCCAACATTTTAATTCACATAAATAAAATTTACTGGAACAAAACATTTAAACATTATTCAATTAACAATAATAAATGTATTATGTAAAATAAGCATTATGCAAAAACATGCAATGCACAACATACAAAACCTGTCAATAAAATCTTAGAAAGCTGATATTTTTAAAAGCTGAAAAAAATACAATCAGATATCGCAAAAATTAATATTCATGAAAGAATTGGGTGAAATTTGGTGGCTATTTTTTTTTTATATCTATACTGAAAATTTGGCTAAGGATATGAAACCAAATCATTTAGACCATTAATTGTATCAACAAGTGAAAAGGAACCTAATTATTAATCACTATCCATGGATACACCATTACATAAAATTCAGTGAAACCATTGCTGTAAGTTGCAGTGTAATGTAAGTGTAAGTCTTACCAAGGAAGAAGCTACTAAAATAATTTATTTTGTGTCACTTTAATACAAATGCAAGGTTTTAGAAAAATGCTATTAATAACAGTTATTTTAAATAGACAATTAAAATGTTTTAATCATAAGAAAGAAAACAAATACTAGAATCTAGCCAGCTAACAACAATTATTTTATTTGAAATGAAGGGTAAAAAAATATAAATAAAATAAAAAAGTAAAAAAAAATAAACACGCTGTTTAAAAAATTATGGTCAATTTAATAAAAATGAACTCTTACTTGTTATTAGAAATTCAAATAAATACTTGCCATTTTAATTTGATTCACAACAAATCAATTTATTTCTAAATGAAATGTCAAATGTAAATAAAAACATGGCTTTAAAAGTTATAAACAATAGGTTTAGTTAAATATAATATGCAGAAAAGTCAATGTGTTATAATTTAAACATAAAATAGGGAAATACATGAGAAAGAGAAAATTGGGAATATATGCAAAACCATTTGAAATATGAAACTGAAAAAAAAAAAGATCTAATTATGATGGTCAACTAGGAATTCTTCAATTTAAAGTCATATCAGCTAGTTAAATGCAGTTTGAAACTTATAGACAAGATAATCTGCCTATTGATAGAGTAACACATATCCACTAGCTATACATAGTATCTAGAAAATGTCACATCAAAAATTGTTTCTCTCAGTCTGTTGCAATAACTTTCACTGGCTGTGAACCTGAAAATATGAAAGAAATTCTGACACCTTTTGAAAATACGGTAACTCACAATAACATAAGCAAAACAGCATATGTTAATAAATTACTAAATTAATTCAATACATATTTAAATATAGGCACCTATGGCTCTAAAATAAGGCAAAAAAGAAGGCAAAAGATTATAATAAATAATTTGACTTTTATTTGTGCACTCGAAGATGGTATTACCAGGGCACTTACCAATTGCTAACTCTGCCAGGAAGGACGTGATACAGAAGCTTTGTGAAACCCGTTGCTGTCCCACCAATATTATGCAGCTTTAATACGAGCCCACATCGCAAACTCGACAGGCTGCATCTCTGCTGATTCCTGCAGACTGCAGTTGCGTTCCCCACCCAGTTTGACATCACACTTGGGGGACAGTTTTTCAGAGCAATCGTCCACCTCTCAACTTTGAACGCATTATGCACTGATGGAAAAGCTCATTAACGACTCACTTGATAATAAATCCACTGGTTGTTTTACTTTTAAATTTGTTTTGTTGTTGAACATTCACATCACACACGTATTGCAAACAGTTGAAAAGTAATCGTTATGTCGACTGCAGACTTCTTCTTGTGTGTGTGTTAATAGATAAAATGACGTACATATATTTATATCATGTTCAATGTTCCAATAAGTAGAGATTTCTCGCTTCAATTGTTTGCTCATTGGTTAAATCTGTTTTAAAATGTTAAATTTTTGATGATTTTATCAAGAACTATTTGTTATGCGTAACTATGCATCGACGCAAGTAGACGCCGTCAGGCTGTCTCATTTGCATATTGTTTGTACTGTAAATTGCTAAATGTTTGCGATTTAATTGGTTTAATGTATTTTATTAATTATAAAAAATAATATTTGCAAAACGTGGCATAATAAATAGAATATATGGTAGGCGACTTTTGATATCATGTGATATCAGACTCGTCCGATATAGCGTAGGAAAAGACTCGGCAAGCCTCGCCTTTTCCTACGCCATATCGGACTCGTCTGATATCACAGGATATCAAAAGTCACCAACCATATGTTCTCTATATATCACTGAATGTACTTTTTTTCAGCCAAAAATAGAAAGCGTGTTCAATCGTACCTGGTATTGAACTGATGCAACAAGTAAAGTAAGTAAAATAGCAATTTATTAAATGTGATAACAAAAAAGAATAATACAGTTAATTCACAAAATACACTGTGTTTAAGCTGTTAAATAAAGAAACATTATTTTATATATTTTAATGACGAAATAGTTTTGTTACAGCTCATGTTGATATTTTTTACAATCAACCGTTAATGAGTTAATTAGGCAATATTATTAAACAAGAGGGCCCATAGGGCCCTAGGACACTCACCTGAGACCTTGTAACCCAATTGGACTTTGCATCCCCGAGGCGTGGCTTATTTTTATCCCAGGGGCATAATATGAACAATCTTGAACAAACCTCTGGGTCTTGCGGTTTCAGGTAAAGATTTTAAAAGTAACTTTTCTATTTAAGTATATATAAAGCATGTAACCGCTTGGGGTGCCACCAGATTTGATCCCAGGGGCATAATTTGAACAATCTTTGGAGAGGAACACTATGCAATTTTATGTACCAAATATAGAAAAGGTGTGGGCCTTCCCGTTTTCGATGAGATTTTTTAAGTCATTTTACTATTCTATATAAACCATGTGACCCCCGGAGAGTGACCATATTTAACACAAGGGGCATAATTTGACCAATATTTGTAGAGGACCACTATACGGATGTTACATACCAAATATGAAACCTCTAGGCCTTGCGGTTTTAGAGAAGAATTTTAAAGTCATTTTGCTATTTAAGTCTATATAAACGATGTGACCCCTGGGGTGTGGTCAGTTTTGACCCATGGGGCATAATTTGAACATTCTTTATAGAGGACCACTTGAAGATGTTACACACCAAATAAGAAACCTCTGGGCCTTGCGGTTTCGAGAAGATTGGGCCTTGCGGTTTCGAGAAGATTTTTAAAGACATTTTGCTATTAAAGTTGATGTAACCCCCGGGGCGTGACCAGTTTTGACCCCAGGGGTATAATTTCGACAACATTTGTAGAGAACTACTATATGATTTTATATACCAAATGAGAAACGTCTGGGCCTTGCGGTTTCTGAGGAGAATATTTTTAAAATCATTTTGCTATTATAATAATTTAAGTCTATATAAATCATGTGACCCACAGGGCGTGGCCAGTTTTGACCCCAGGAGTATCATTTGAACAACCTTTGTAGAGAACTACTATACAATGTTACATACTCAATATGAAACTTCTGGGCCTTGCGATTTTAGAGGAGAAGAATTTTAAAGTCACTTTGCTATTCAAGTCTATATAAACCATGTTACCCCATGGGTGTGGCCAGTTTTCAACACTGGGGCATCATTTGAACTATCTGTGTAGAGTACCACTATACAATGTTACATACCAAATATGAAACCTCTAGGCCTTGCGGTTTCAGAGAAGATTTTTAAAGTCATTTTGCTATACAAGTCTATATAAACCATGTGACCTCCGGGGCGGGGCCAGTTTTGACACCAGGGACATAATTTGAACAATCTTTGTAGAGGACTAGAGGATGTCACATATCAAATATGAAAGCTCCAAGCCTTGTGGTTTCAGAAAAAAAGATTTTTAAAGTTTTCAGTTTTTAAATATATATTTAGCTGCTGTGACCTTCATATGCGGCGGCCCGGAATTTTTTGAACAATTTTGAAGGATCATTCCTGTGAAGTTTGGTGAAAATCTGCCCAGCGGTTTAGGGGGAGATGTTCTTTGAATGAAAATTGTGATGCACGAAGGACGACGGACAAAAGGTGATCCTAAAAGCTCACCATGAGCACGTTGTGCTCAGGTCAGCTAAACCGAAAGGCATTGAAACACAACAATCTGGTCTTACTTTATTGTCATCAGGCATTACTGTTGATCTGTTAGTTTCTTTCAAAGATTGATTTGCCTTCAGCAGAACGGCAACTGTCTCTTCAAGGACACCGGCTCCGTGGCAAATTAGATGGATGTCTAAAGGAGCAGTATTTGCTTTAGACTTGACATACTTGCAATGCTCCAGGAAACCATTCCAAAACATTTCTGCACCCAGAGTTCTTTCTTGCTGTTTATCTGTATCTGTATTAATGACGAAACATATTATTGTACACTTATCAAGTATCATATAGGTGATATATGTATGCAAACGTCTTTAATAGTAAAACATTAAGTTTTCATAATATGCATATTGGGTGTGTTTTTAAAACACGTGCATAATGTGGAAAAACGCGCCATAGAAAACCCTCCTCTCTTTCACCACATAAAATAAAACAACACTCTCGTTATTTTTTTGTATATAAAATGTGTGCAGAATTATACAAATTAAACAAATCATACTTACCTACTGCGAGAAGAGTCATTGCAACGGATCTTATCATTCGATTGTCGTACACTTTTTGATACAACGCTTTATATGTTCGTCGCATTAGTACTTTTCGATCCTGCGAAGGTTTGCGTTTCACATCAAACGGTAATACAACATGGAAAACATGACTGAAATGTGTCCCATATCCAACTGTTTCAATAACACTGCCAGGGTTGCATTTCAATTTAACTTCTTGATCTATATCCTCAGTATAGCATCTTTGAATGGTGTTGTCCATGTTTCGCTTGAAAGTTTCTCCGAGTCTACCCAGTAAACCATTTGATTTAATAATAACAACAAGCGAATTGACATTTACTGTCAAAATGTCACTTTCATAGCAGACAATATTTTGACACAATTCACTGGAATTCAAATTATGCATTTCACAACCAGCTAGGGTTTTCTTTTCATACCCAAATCGACAAATAAACGCTTCATGTTTGCCTTCATGTGCACTCGCTAATTTTGTTTGCTGCTGATTAAAGGAACTTGAAGTAGAATGTAACAAATTACCTCCCTGACGCTCAAAACGTCTAGCGTCTACTGACAAAAAGTTTGCCGTTTCAAATGGTTCATGTTTGCCGTCCCTAATCATGTGATCAAACATTGTCTGAATATCATTCACAGTCTCTTGATTAACATCAACAAAGTGGATCTCCTGCAGTGATGAACTATTTTTGGAAAGGGTACAGAAGTTCAAAACGGCCTTTGCATACTGGATTGTACAATATTTGATAGGAACGCCAAATATTGCTAAAATATAATAAGTTTAATATTAAGTATTTTATTTCCATAACAGTGCTTTACATGCATTTAAAAGGCCACAAATCCATACGAAGTCCATGAAACTCTTATGTACGCATATTTACTCGTACATAGATAGAAACACTCAACCTACTAGAACACACATGCAGTTAGACGTGTGTATCACTTTAAATAATGATGCCAACAATATATAATTAAACCATAGCACAGTAAGTCAGCTATGTATTAGGTATTTTATTAGAATGTAATGACTGGCAAGAGACACTGTCGTACATTAAGCCCTACTAGCCATTTGAGCATAGTAGGTCAAGCAGCATCACACGCATCAATTACACCGACATGTTCACTAATCAGTAAAACATTCAAAATAACCAGAATTATTGCCAATGCAGACATATTTCAGCTTTTTGCAGCTATTCCTTTCTGTTAATCCACCACAGGTGTTGAGAAATGCTGTGCTGTACTATAGTATCATACTCTACCAAGAACATCTATTCCATAACAAAGACATGCTTTTTCATCGTATAATATGTTGTTTTGAAATATACATTTTGTCATTCATATTATTCAAATTAGTATAATGTGTATTACAAAGTTAACATTCAGATACAGTATCAGAAAAAAATACTAACCAGAACTTATTGCTGGAAGTGCAATAGATCTCATGCCTAATTCATTCGCTTTCATAAAACTGTTGAATATTGCATTGTAGAGATCTTGACCGCATTTTTGGACACCTTCTAATGTATTCGTGTCATAGTCATACCAACAAGGACCAACAGCGTGAATTACACAACGATACTGGAGACGTGCAGCAGTTGTTACAGCCACGTGCCCTACAGGAATTGACCCGTTGGATTCGATGTACTTGTTCCCTTCATCTGTAAGCTTTTTACCGGCACCCCTAGCAATTGCTAATGCAACTCCAGCACCGTGTGACAGTCTGCGATTAGCCGCATTTACAATGCATTCTACAGAAAGACCACACATGCCCGCTTGGTAAACATAAACTTTTAGAGCAGAATTAGTGCTGTATTCATAAACCGAGTTGTACTTATTTTTCCACGTGTCCTGCGTCTGTAAAACAATTAACCATATTATATATTTTTTATGTATGGGCTATCATACTCAAACAAACCTACAGCCTTGCTGAAGTACGATTACGCGTTTGTTTTTTGTTGTGTATAAAGCCCAGTTTACACGGACTGCTAATCCATATATGTCTAAGCAGATTTGTCAAGACATACCGTTTAAATTAGCAATTTAGCTAGCATATGTGCAAAAAAGACAAATGAGAAGTTTCTCTATTGCGTCTTTTTGTCGACGAAAATGACAAATCAGAATTCATAAAATGTAAACCTAAAAAAAACACTAAAGTTCATTGATATAATCAGGCGTGTTGATAAATGATAGACAATATGGTCGTCTTAAAATATTTAAACTTAACTTTAAAATCATTATTTTAAATTATTATGGCAAATATTATGTATATATTCCAAACCATACTGCTACTGTTGTTGTTGTTCTATTAATTGATGTTTTGTTCTGTTTTACAGCTCACGATTTGTACTATGCAGCATCAATTTCAATATTTTATGAAATGCCAACGTATTTGAATATCTTCCGTGCCGCTATTGAGTGGATTAAGCCTCGTGGAAAGCAGATCTGCGTTTTCAAATCTGCTAATGCAGGCAATGTAAACTAGGCTTTAGAATTTCTTCAAGGCATTTTAATGATTAACAAAACCATTTTTTGGATGCAACGACATGTTTAATAAATATATAAGCATGGCGACCTTTAATATGTGTAAATATAAAAACAATAGTTACAGCAATTGCATCAGATTTGTCAGCTTACACACGATTTTGTTGTGATCGTATTATATGATAATGGTATAATATAATTGAACATCGTTTTTATTTAACACAAAGTATGTATGTATGTATATATGTATTTATGTGTGTGTGTGTGTGTGTGTTTGTGTGTGTGTGTGTGTGTGTGCGTGCGTGCGTGCGTGCGTGCGTGTGTGCGTGTGTGTGTGTGTGTATGCATGCATGCATGCATGTATATATTCAATTTTTATTCACTTCGTTAGTAACTAGTGTGTGTTATATATTATTGGTCCAATATTTCATCGTGATTGATTTTAAATTCTATGGCAAACGATCTTGAAATCTTTTTATTAATTATGTATTATTTTTGTCGTAGTTTAATTTAAATTTCATTATAATTGCTTGTTTACCCAGTAAAATCACTAGTATGACCAGTAGAATGCGGTGACATAATTATGTTACATGTTCATTTATGTGTTTCGTCGCGTTATGTGCTGTATGGACATAAAATGATTCTGAGACACTTGATTACATTCGTGCCTTTACTACATTTGAACCCACAAATCAGCTTTCCTTTTCAAACAATAGTTAGTATGTTATGACTGTTATCTGATTCAACAGCGAAAAGGATATTTTCTTGTTTTCTTAGTTGTCACTTGATTGTATTTGAAGATCAATATAATCAATGTTTTTACAGTTATCACATCTCCTTTCATATTAGTCGGTATTGCAGATAATACTATTTTCATTAAACTGTGTGTGTCTGTGTGCGTTTGTGCGTGCGAGCGTACATACGTAAATGCCATTGCAAAATATCTTGAACTCTTTCTATAAATGATGTATGGGGACTTAGAAATGTCTTAGTCGCTTTACAAAACTGGACAGAAGGCATGGTCAACAATTTCACATCTCTATCACATGCTTTTTCCAACCTGACCAATCAAAATCTTGTTGATTATAAACCTTTCATACTGACTGGACAATACATGAATGACATCACAGTACATGGCTGGACGCACACAGGACAAGGGACTGAATCTCACAAATGGACACATGCAAGACAAGGGACATAAACACTACAAAATACTAGTAGACAAGGGACATAAACACTATATGATACTTGTATATAAATACATACAATAAAGAATACAAAATTGACATATTCTACACAGTCCCTCTCTTCCTCGAAAATGTCTCCTAACATTTAAAATCTGAGAATAAACGGTATGAATCTAAGAAATTGAAATATATTTTGGAAATACAACTAAAATAATTTAATTAAAGTTCTGAATGTAATAAAGGAAAAATAAGATAGACTAAATTGAAAAAAGAACCTCGAATATAAACAATTACATGAATAATACACACTCACAAAAATCTGACAGAAGAACCGTCAATTTATATATGCATGTCCTTACACTATCAATTGCATTTTGATCAAAGGGAAGTAATTATGTCAACCATGAAATAATCTGTCAGCAAGAGTTGTGTCCCATGTTCCCTTAATCAAATAGCCTTAATGGACATTTAGAATAAAAACTCATCAGTAATGATTACATTACTAAAATATATTAACCTGATACACAAAAAAAAACATTTTAAACAATATTAATATGGGTATCACAAAAATTGAATGAAAGTTTCCCGTATTTAATATTAAATCAAATAGACAAATGAAAATAATGGTAGATGTTTCATATGCAATCACTCAACAAAATCTCACCTGTTTCATTTTTAATATAAAATGATAAAATTTATTTACAGTATATACATTTGAGTAAAACAATATTATTTGGATTTCAAAAACCTTTTCTCAAAGATATTGACCAAAATAAAGTGAATATTGCTCTATACAAATGTTAGAGCAGAGTTTGCAAAATAACAGATACATAATTATGACAATAATGTTTCCAGAACATAACTGGATATTATATTCTGCACCTATTTCTGAAAAAGTTTACAACCATGGTTGAGAGCATGGCATAACTTTTCATTTAATGCAAAATAAAATGGATAATACCTGAAATTGCAAAATTTACAAATGCACACCTATTTACACATTTTATAGTTAAAAATGGACCTGATAGGTTACATGCAACCATTATAGGTTACAAAACACCAAGCTGAAAATATAAAATGAGCGTATCAAACAAAATGCTCAACAGACTGTTCAAACTGCCAATCGCCAAACTGGACAGGTGGACTCTATTGTGCGTCCATTTGTTGAACTTGTTCTTGAAAGATTAACACGTTGAGTTGAAACATCAGAATTACGGACAATGTGTTTACAAGTTGTGATAGCTGCTCTTTATTACAATACCCCATTGCTGATACAAACTCTTAAATCTTTGCAAATTGCCAATGTACAAGGATCTGTGATGGAACAATTCTTAAAGCAATGGATACATGATGCAGACTGTTTCTTAGGGCTTCATGACCGAAAAATAAGTGTGCTTGGACTGTGTAATCTTTTGAGTTTGATGGAATCCAGTCGTCTGTCAGAAGTGACAGAACTTGGGCCTGAAATACTTCCAGCATCCCTGGTCCTCTTCAGCGGATTGAAAAGGGCTTATGAAACTCGGGCGGAGAATGAGAATTCTGACAGTGATGATGATGGAGATGAAGATGGTGACTGTGAGCAAGATGCTCTAGCCAGCGATGAAGATGAGATTGATGATGAGGGACAGCAGTACCTGGAGAAGCTGGAAAAAACTGCGAACAGTGAAGATGACAGTGATGATGATGACAGTCTGGATGATGATGAAGCGGAAGAGACGGCCCTGGAGAGTTACCAGACGCCTCTCGATGAGGACGACTGCCCTGTGGACGAGTACATTATCTTCAAACAAATATTACATGGTTTGCAGTCTATGGACCCCAACTGGTACGCTGTGGTGACCAGCAAGCTGACCCCAGAGCTGAGCAAACAGCTGGAGGAGGTCTTCAAGTTGGCAGACCAGAGGAATGCAGCAGCAGAATCGAAGAAAATAGAACAGAGTGGAGGGTACAACTTCACAAACCCAACAGTTCCTTCTTCTTTCAATTTCGGCTACCATTTGTGATGAAAATATTGCTGTTAGGTGTTTCCCAAAGAGAAGAAATGTTCTCCAAAGTGTTTGCTTTAGAACTGAGCTGCCAGTTGACCATCAAGATACGTTTGTGATTGAAAACAGACATAAAATGTGTAAGATACTTCTCAAATGTTTTCTCATTGTTTTTGTAAATTAAAACATTCATTGTTATTTGCTAAAAAACTATAGAAAAAAATGAATTGACAGTTTCATGTTTACCTGGACATAATTGAGGGTGTGTGCAATAGAACTTGACTGTAACGCGTGACTAACCACTTAAAACAAAATCAGGCACACTCACCAGGTTGGATGTATAAAACAGCAATGGAAGCAAATTAGCAATGGAAGTCTTGCGACTTGAACGTTTTACAAAAATTGACAGAAGGCATGGTCAGTAATTTCACATCTCTATCACATGCTTTTTCCAACCTGACCAATCAAAATCTTGTTGATTATAAACCTTTCATACTGACTGGACAATACATGAATGACATCACAGTACATGGCTGGACGCACACAGGACAAGGGTCTGAATCTCACAAATGGACACATACATGACAAGGGACATAAACACTATAAAATACTAGTAGACAAGGGACATAAACACTATATGATACTTGTATATAAATAGATACAATACAGAATACAAAATTGACCTATTCTACATTTTTTATATCAATGTTTTAGTACATGACTGATCGTTTTAGTTTAATATTAAACTACTATTTCAACTATATTAATTATAAATATTAAACATATACAACCAAGATAAGTAATCTGGCCTTTTACACCACGTATTACGACTTCTTCCTCTGATGCACGTTGATGATCTGTGATTTGTACTATATGATGCTAGGTTTTGAAATCTCTTCAACAAGAAGGGATTTAGCTGATAACTGTAATTACTTCATTTCATCGTGGCTCATAAAGTTGCAATTCTGTTATTCTGGTGAACATTAAACCATTGTGTAATCAAATTATAATTCAATTGAATTAATATTCTCTTTTATTACTATTTAATTTGAATTGCAATGCTATGAGGTTAAAGTTGATTTACAAGTGCATGTATTGTGATAAATTCTGGGCTAAGTGTGAGGTTCGGCATGCCTTTAAACCGGTTTGAACCCCCAATGCTTTGCATTGACCGTTCCAAGGCGGTGACCCCTGTTTGAATCATTTTATGTTTTGTGTTGTGTTGTATGTATTGTCCTGTATTGTGTAGGATAATGGTCACTTGCCTCAAATAAAGGGCCAGCGGATGGTAATAAGGGTTTTTCTCTTGATGATGTCTCTGGAGTTTCATTATTCCTATATTTTGGAGGCGAATGGAAATGAGCCAATGTGGGAAAATCCAGACATACCTCTTTACGTTGTTTACGTTTCTGACTAATTTCCAGTTCTGAGCTCCACCACGGAAGTTGCATTAGCTTAATTTTCATGATCAATTTACAAGCCAGTGCGTAGAGGCCTTGGTAAAATCCCCCGTTAATATCGCATATTCGATAGGCAACATTCCACAGAATACACTCGCTGACTTACCTACACCTATTGATAGTACACGTCAACAACAATGAATCGTTCCAGAACAAGCATCCAGAGAATTACTTGTATTTATAAACTAACAATGAATGTTAATTTGAATCACGATTGATAGATCTATTCACAGTGTATAACCGTACAATCAGCTAAATCGGAAGTTGATGATCTGTACGCCGATGATCAGTTAGCTGCAAACAGCAGAAAACGCAGTAAGTGACACAATGTTTTAATTTTATATTTTACTTCGAGGTAGAATATAAATAAAATTAAGTTAACCGAACACATATAATAACATTACGAAAATATGGTCTGTCGGTTATGCCATGTATTTTAAGAGTACTTGTTTAAGCAGACATAATCACTAAGGGTGGGGATTTTTGAAATAAAAATAATAAGTTTGTAGCCGAATATTTCATTGTGATGATGGTTGTTGGTGTATTTTTGTGTAAAAATTGATAAATACATCCCTTACACTTCAAGCAGTATTCATTTAATTAAAGAGAATAGGTTTTAAAAGAGAAATCAACCACCTAACGTGACCCGACTGTACGACTAGTTGCAAAAAGTCAAACTTATACTGTACGATTAGTTGCTCATGAAAACGATCTAAATGGTTATGTTCCAAAGTAATTCTAACTTGATTTAATGTGTTAAAACCAATTTATCATATTTATCCTGTCCGCATTTTTAAGACGATAATTTTATATGTAAGAACGTAATACTTTTAAAAACAAAATGATAGGTTAATTGTAGTTCTTTTA
Organism: Congeria kusceri; assembly: GCA_027627225.1. Classification (NCBI taxonomy): domain Eukaryota; kingdom Metazoa; phylum Mollusca; class Bivalvia; order Myida; family Dreissenidae; genus Congeria; species Congeria kusceri. Next base: position 54,458,438 of record CM051034.1, read on the forward strand.
CTGGAAAAGTGTAAACGGTATATTTATTGTAGAAATGCATTTCAATTTGATCCTGTTTTATTACATGTACTTCGTCCACACAGCAAGTGGATGTGAATCAAACGATGAATCCAACCCAACAGAAGAAACGCCGGAGACGAAGACTACAGAACCATCACTCACCATAAACGTGGTATGCGACGTGAACAAACAAATGAAACAATGGGCGGTGAAAAAGGGACACCATATGCTTCTACAATCATTGATGAACACTAGTGATGAGTTAGGGGAGATTGCAATAAATGGAGAGAAAGTAAAGCAGACAGAGATTAAGAGAATAGGTTTTGCGAAGAGAAATCAATCATTTTGTTCAACCACCCAACGTGAAAGGGACACCATAAGCTTCTACAATCATTGATTGACACTAGTGATGCGTTAGGGGAGATTGCAATAAATGGAGAGAAAGTAATGCAGACAAAGACTGATACCCTGTTAGTGAATGAATATAAGTGTGTGTGTGCTTTTATGTGTAGATATCATAGTATATTATATTTAAATAAATGTATGTAAATACATGTATGTTTATTTGTTATGTATAAACATGTATATAAATATATCATGTAAATGTATGCACATGTACATGACGATAAATGCATGCGATTATGTTATTTAATGCACTTGTGATTAAACATGCACATTGTAATTCAAAATAAAATTGAATTAAGAAGTCAAAAAAAAAATAATTCAAAACTCATTTATTCTTCCATTATTCTTTATGAACATACAAATTTATATGAGTATATACTATAGCATGATTACTAAGGTATATCACATACATACAACCAACGACCAGCTGCCTTTGCAAGTCACACTGCATTAAGAGACCACCTGTGTTAAGATACAACTTTTAAGAATCACCACGGGTGGTCTTGTTCGACAGGTTAAACTGTACTTTGCAAGTGAAATGAGTGACTGAATAAACATATGAATTGTTTCTATGATATATATTGTTTTAATCTAAAAAAACTCCTTTAATATTTTTTGTCCGAGTATGGTTTTATAACAATTGAATGTTTGTTGTTATAACGTCATGTAAAACCGGTGTTCATTCACATATTTTTGAATGAAACAAAATAACGAGAAAAGTAGTTTCATTTAAGCCAGACTGAAATGAGCAATTGTCTTCGTGTCACACTACCCAGAGTTATCAGCCATATTTCCACTCGCTCATCGAAATGCATGAAATAAATAAAGATAAATTACTTGTTTACTTTGCTGTAAGATCTTCATGTTGACTGTCATGGAAAGCTTAGTAAGTTGCTTACAGACTTCGTTGTATTGAAGTTTATATTTTGTCAGAATACTGTTTTTATTGATAAATCGATGTAACAGGGTTGGATAATATTTTTCACAAATCAAAATTTTCAAACACCAGTGAAGAATATGATGTCATTTTTCACATTTTTAAGTGAGAAGAATGTGATTGGCCAAAAAAACGAGATACTCGTAAGGATCATGACGAATATGGTTTCATTGATTATCAAAAATTGGATGCAATCACAAACTTCACAGCATATGGAAGAATAACCGCCACGAAATAATTAATATCCAGCCTACGGCGGTATATAGAAATATATATGGAAAAAATCTTTAACTGGTCATAACTTTATTATCGTTTAAATGAATCCTTAGGTGCACATGGTTGGATTAAATTCAATATGTTATGTCCTTTCTAAGTTTGAAATAGGTCACCGACTCAATTTACTATATATTTATACTGAGAATCGGGATCCAAAAATATGATCCCAAAAGCTTAGGTGCAAATGGTTTCACAAAATATAGTATGTCTGTTATACAGTATGGGCATTTCATGAATTTAAACAAATATTCTTTTAGTTCTTGTGTTTAAAATTAGCTGGTTTAAAATTAACCTTTTTGGTTTCCGTTAAACTTCGGGATTTTCCGCGATTTTTGTCCGAGGATGACCAGATCAACTGATAATATCTGTGTTCGTCTCGGGGATATTGGTTTTATGGGGTAATAAAATAGGGCCATATAAGTGAAAACTGAGGTTTACCCTTACAGAGTATTTAAAATGTGGTTTCTTACCAGTTATAGATAAAGATGATGACTCCAACATTTAATGAAATCTAAACCTTTTAAATAATTATTTAGTGTACTTTCAGCCAAAATAGAATAAAGAATAAAGACTATAATTATTCGTATCTTTATAAATTGTTTTTGACATGTCTCAAACAAATATCAATAAACATAAAATACATAAATCCAATGGAACTAGCGAATATATCAAAATATATTCGTAATCAGTCATATTATTTAGAAATGTATTTTATGAACATTTTTATTTTGAACGTTGTTTATTGCATGTATGCAGATGTTGGTGCTTGTTTTTTTTTCTTAGCAATTGAACAAATAGCAAATTATAGTCAAACAATAAACCTACCGGTGATAAGCTAACTTTTACAAATGGAACAGATAATTCAATAAATGAGAGTGGAAAACTCTAGATTGCTATGTAAAATGGACTATATTTATTTCATTTTGTCTATGTCAACTTTTCTATCTATTTCATTTTCTCCCAATTTTCTACTTATTTGCAACAACGGATATTTGTAAGAATTTCCATTAATAAGCATGATGACTATTTTTCAAGATTGAGAGTGCACAGGTTAAAAATATTCGCGTGTACCTGTTACTGCATATATTATATTTAAATCAAAGCGCTGAAGGAACTGCAGTGTTCGCTATTGCGTAACACTGGGCACATCATGGACAGTGTGGGCAATTAGATAGGGATGATATACGTCACCTTAATTACAGTGGTTGTAAAGGTTTAAACGAAAATATTCATTTACGTTTTTACTATAACATTTGTTCAATATTATAAATATGACTTGGACATTGCTAAGCGATATATACTAATCAAAATGGCAATTTTAAATACAATATTGCCTCGTAAACATGTACATGTAAATCAAATTTTGAAGTATAGATATCATAATTGTGTAATTATGTTGTTGTTTTTTTTCCTAAATCATGCCGTTTGAATTGTTTCAATTTAATATGACCGTGTAGCTGATGAATTTTGGTCCATTGTTAATCGTACGCCTCTAATTAAAACGTAATCAGGTGTAAAAACTAGATAGTCACTTTCAGTAACTTAAAACTCTGTACGAGTGCATTATATTTAAAGCCTTCCAAAAAAATCAATTCAAAATGAAAAACAAATGTTGTGCAAGAAACCTAATGCGACAAATTATTTGTCCGATTTTCCTTTGCATGCTCTTTCTTTGGGCTACAAACATATATTAATTTAATGACATTCCTATTTGACATTCCGACATTAAATATTCATTACTAACACACATAATCTGGATATACATGTATAATTATAGTGAAAACGACAATTATGAGTTTCATAACCGGACACTCTCTGTGGAAGACGGATGATTAAGCTGTGGAAGATCAAAAGCTGTGCATTAGAACAAAACTCAATAATAACCTTAAAAACAAACAAGATTATGAATATTAAAACTATTAAACAGTATATGAATGCGAAGACTGTGCTACAAGCTTTTCAACAGTATTAGCAAATGTTTTAAGTTCTTTCAATGGAGTTACTATCAAACTATTGTTGGTTTCGTTTGGAAATGTCTTAAATTGTATTCCGTTTCAATTAATTCAGCATCTGGAGTAGCAAAACTGTCAAAACGTATATGAAAATAATTCTCGATCCTGCAAGGAATCGAACCCAGGTCCTTTAGAAGGCGAGGCCAGCGTGCTAGGCTATTGCCGCTACGACTTTCCTATTGTAGTTTCTGATATGATTAGTGTATCCGACCTCAATCGTGATACAATGACTATATCCGGAATGATCTGTAAAATTCAACCGCTACTGCGTAATAATCGCTAAAATTTATCGTTATAATGATGGCCACGTAAATAATAAAATGAGTAATAAACATTCCCTACTAAACAAATTCAATATATAACAAATAATCTTTACATGAGTCGGCGATAACGAGATGAATATGTAAGAGTTCGATTTTGTCTATTCGGCTCACCTCGTGACCCAAGATTTTCATTCATTAATGAATTGGAACGTTGCATAACGTGCTATTTTATTGTTCTTCCGAGAGTACAGTGATATTTGATCCTACATTGAAAGTTGTTGACTTCAGTTTTCCCAACATGTCATGTTCTAATTAAATGCATTATCCTAATGATTGCAATTTGATAAATTAAACGATATTCAAAACGGCACTTCTTACTTGCGCGTAGTCGACTGGCCTAAAGCTGTTAGGATCATAGTTCTTAGACTGTTCAATTTTGGAATTGCGGTATCTTTAGATGTTCTGCGAACAACTAAAAACTATTATTAGCTAATAGTCTGACCCTTCTTCAGCTGTGGCCCCACTTGCGCGGTCAACTTAATCCGATAAGATTTTATGACGGTATCATACAGATGGCTATATATCTGAATACCCCGACTGTTATCAAGGATAATCTAGTCCGTTATTGATGGATTATACTTATTAATTAAATTAGAAAGTTCCTTTATTATTTGAATGTTGATGATGCGATCAAAATAAATGTGGTTGTTTAAAGGGGATGAACAGTATTGATGATAAACAACTGAAATCACTGAAGAAACTTCTTTTTTTTTTATCAAATCTGAACAAGATACAGTAACAATATACAACTGTTAATATAACACATCATTACATCTCGAAATGTCAAACAGGTAAATGAGGAAATTCAAATCTCTACATTTTTTGAAGAAATGTACGAAAACATGATTGTTTTATTAAAACCATATAATTTTCATAATATAGTTTCTTTCAATTAAAGTATAAATTTTTTTGAAGATAAATGCCAAGCAATTACATATAAAGTTATATTGGTCTGCCTTGAGTTTGTTTCTGAGTATAAAACTCCATTTATATACAGTTAAGACAAAAACAAAAATGATTTCAGCAACTTCATCATGCTGAAGTATAATTCCTTATTTAATTGAATAACGTTCTAATCAATTGATTAATGCACCTATGTATCTGCTCACATATCTAGAAATCAATTCAATTTGACTGAATAAAACGGTAAATATCTTGGATATTACAAATATAATCCGTTATCAATTAATGTATATAGTTTAATAAGTGTTTGAAGGTGTTAAGCAACACACATTTTTACACATATACGCGAAATACAAAGAATTACATGGAAATTAATTCAAAATGTTTCGATCGTTTCAACATATTTGCAGTGATCAACTACCGATTTATCAACGATTTATCAACGAAAACACATTCCACACAAATCATAAAGCATATTTGTGTCACTTACTGCGTTGTCTGCTGTTTGCAACAAACTGATCAACGGCGTACAGATCACCATCTTCCGGTTTACCTCACTGTACGCATATACACTGTGTATGTATTAAGAATTGTTTAGAATTGTATTTTCTCTTATCTTCTCCTTTAGAGGCTATTCAATGTAAATATATTTTGGATCTTGCTATTAACACACAATGGCGGACTGGCGGAAGCTTCGGACGTCGTAATTTAATTTGATTTAAATTTGGTATTTTTAGTTAACGTGCGTTTTATGAATACATTATAACATATAATAGTTATACACAAAAACGCCCGAGACGTATTTTCCCAAAAGAATATATATCTAATTCGCCACTATTTAGTATACCTTTACGTTTTTGTTATCACAAAATGTAGTCAAATCATTATTTGTAATTGCTATGAATGCTCCCTGACGTGTGTTTTCATTTGGCACACATAGTGTAAATGTTTATTCCACTATATAATGATAAACGCTGATATTCATTATTGTCATTCTTTTCTTGAAAACAATGTAACTTCTATTTAGAGTAAAAAGAATCATTAATGAAAAATAATGGAGATACAGTCGACTCCCGATACCTCCAACTCGCTTGTCTCAAATTTCTCATGACTCGAAGTCTCTCCGAGGGACCGATATTTTATTGCTATATATTCATATAAATGTATGTCCTTCGGCTCAAATTCGCGAGGGTCGAATTTTCGGATGGCTCGAAGTGTTTTTCACGGTCCCAATCACAGTTTTCACACATTGTGGGCCGGACGCAGACCAGGCTTGGCCGGGGGGGGGGGGGCTGGACTAAGATAATGTAGAATTGGTAGTGACAGTAATTTTAGCAGCAGTTGCAACAGCAGCAGCAGTTGTTGTAGTGGTGGTGGTAGCAACAGCACCAGTAGTAGCAATAACAGCAGCAGCAGCAGCAGTAGTAGCAGCAGCAGCAGCAGCAGTAGTGTAGTAGTAGTAGTAGTAGTAGTAGTAATAGTAGTAGTAGTAGTAGTAGTAGTAGTAGTAGTAGTAGTAGTAGTAGTAGTAGTATTAGTAGTAGTAGTAGTAGTAGTAGTAGTAGTAGTAGAAAAAGAAGATGTAGTAGTAGTAGTAGTAGTAGTAGTAGTAGTAGTAGTAGTAGTAGTAGTAGTAGTAGTAGTAGTAGTAATAGTAGTAGTAGTAGTAGTAGTAGTAGTAGTAGTAGTAGTAGTAGTAGTAGTAGTAGTAGCAGCAGCAGCAGCAGATGAAGTAGTAAAATCAGCAGCAGCAGTAGCTGAGGTGTAGAAGGAGAAGTAGTTTTTTAAATATCAATCACAGATTATAAACAATCACACAATTATGGACCTTGAAAGACCTTGCGAATTAAAAAAGAAGAACAAAAACAACAAGATTGTTTTGGCTACCAGTTTATAATATACTGGGAATGGTCATAGGTGATGGCTTTAACTAGTTTAGTTCGCTGTTTTTTCATTTTATGTTAATAGGACTGTTTCACCTGTTGTACATAAATTTCGACAAAGGTACTTTTTTTTGGACCAAATAGAACGCAAGTTATAAATTTGAGAATTATATACCCTATAACAAAATAGGGTATATACCATATACTACATTTAGCAGGGATCATATGTAGCCATATCTTTGCACATTTTATATCACGAGCTTTTTACCCTTAAATGACTTTCACAAATATAAATATCAAAACATGATACATAAATACACCCGCCCCCCCCCCGGGCCTGTAAGTCACCTCGCTATCAATACAAAATTAAATTCGTATAATAATATTAAACATTATAAAATTAGTACATAACAGTGCATTAAATTTATATACATCAATCGAAAGAGTTAACAATCACGCTGGACGTGTTTGCTGTTATGATATATATAAATACATATTTTAGAATGTATTTTGCTAATTTCCTTGTGTTATTGATTACAAGAAATGCTATTTTTCAATGTCAGATATGTTTACAAAAATGTCATTTGTAAGTACATCCTCAAAACAGGTGCTTCTTATTTCATTGTATAAAGTACAGCTAATATCATATCATTATTGTATCGATACATCTCTGCACGAACCAAATGTATTGTGGTAGATTTTCTCTTAAAATCTTTGGGATTCAGTCCCATCATCAGCCTTAAAAAACAGTAAGAAAAAAAAAAAAAAAAAAAAAAATGTTTGTTATGAAGTATGTGCCACACCTCTTCCTAAACCAGATAGTTTGTAAAAATTATGTTACGTTTGTTTCAGGTTACATGCCCCAAAAATGTGGGTAGGTAGGTAGGGATTGTTTTGTCTTAATTACTTCAACTTTTAATTATTCGAAGGCGGTAAATAAAACAAAATATATCTGACAAACTAAATAAAATGTTCTAGGGTCGGTGCATTTTTAGGGTAGGTCGGGTAATCTGAAACAAACAATTTTTTACGTCTAATAAACTCTCTTATTAGAGTTAGTGTGCTTCCGGTGTAACATTAAATTTTGACTCCGTTGAAAATTGACCCCATGGGTACTTGTTCAATAGATGACTGATCAATTTTCAACGTTGAAAACTGACCCTGCCCGTTATATAATGAAAATTTGACCCTCGTTGAAAACTGATCAACTATAGACAGACAGGTCATATCTCCACTGATTACAATAATCTTATGCAATTTGCATATTACCATACAGACCCAAGAATAACAATTCTAAGTTTTCGGGACTGTAAGCAATAATTAACGTTTAGTTATACCTTCGAGTGCGCTACTAGCTAACAACGATAATTATTTGCAAAGTCAAGGGCCATATCTCTGCAGATACTGGTCAGATGTAAAAAGTAAAACCCAGCTACACATTTGTAAGATGCTTATTAACGTCTAAATGTAAAATCGGTGACTATAGTTTATGTGTAATGTATAGACAAGATGTCTGAAAACTTACTAACTACAGTATGCCGTAGAGCAGTGCAGATGCTGAAAAGTAGGTTTCATTAGAATGCTTGAATAAATATATAACTTCGCACTGGAATTGTTATTAGGTCACTTGACAATTATACATTTGTATACACAAAACCGAAACAAAACTATAACATACTAATAGAGCATGGTGTCAGCTACTACCACTACCACTACTGCTACTACTGATACTACTACTACTACCACTTGTGTCAAATACGTGACTCATGCTTGTCAATCAAAGGTCAAGGTTACTGCAGTTGCAAAAATAGTTCTCCAAGAGCACAGCCATCTAGTTTGGCTGAAGTCGTGGTTAAAACAGTCAAACGCATCATTGTCAAGGCAAAGGAAGACAAGAGTAATTGCATTTCTTGAGTTTAGAAATACTCCATTTCAAGACTTAGGATTTTCACAATCACAAATGTTGCAAGGTATACATAATCAACACATTTATTCCAGTTAATACTGAGAAACACATTACTAGGACAATCAATACATGTGAAAAGCAAAGTTGGTAAAACATGGTTGTCTGCACATATTAATCCGATACACAATGACAGATCATGTAACAAACACCGGATGGAGCTATATACCACATAAATCGCGAGTTTCTCATGAACACAAACAACAGATTTTAACAGACATTCAGAAATTTGCCCCTTATGTCACCTCGGAATAAATGAGTTCACCAGAGCCTAGCAAAATACCAGAACAACAACAATTTAATTCACCAAAGAAAAACAATGCTGCAAACACTATCCATGGGAATACAGAATTTGTGAAGTTCAGGTTTAAACAATATATGAAAGGCTTGTCGAGCCGAATACATTGTTTTCCGAAGATGGGTAAAGTAATGGGTAAAGTAATCAGCAAAGTAATCAGCTGTAAACAACAATTTCATGTGTGTAATCTCGACATGTTGCGCAGAATTAGTTTCTTTTGAAACATGATCTACAAGAAGCGTGACACTGCTGATAACTTTATCATTGTTTCAGTGTGGATTGTTGGAAATGAATTGAATGCGTTTATTTGGTATTGTGTGTGACTATTATTCCATGATTGTTTTTATGAATGATAATACTTCATTTATATTAGAATATATGTAGACATGCGTTGCTATTAATGGACTTATTATTCCTATTTTCATATGTCATAATTATATATTTCATTGATATTTTATGATAATAAATTTGCTTTCTTCTAAAAATAAGGCGATGTTCAATTATTCAGAGTCCAATTTCATGAAATTATACGAGTACATTATTTACATCCCCAAATGCTTATACATAGAGACTCCATCAAATCATTTTGGTTCGTTAAAAACATGGGCGCCAGGGACGGGGTCGTTTTTTCTTATATGGTTATATTGAAAACTTTGAAAATCTTCTTGTCTGAAACCGCATGCTGGATTTCAAAAACAATTCATAGAAATGTTCCATATGTGATCCTTTGCCAAATTCCTTTAAATTATATTGATTCATTAAAAATATGGAGACCAGGGGGGGGTGGGGCAGTTTTCCTAATAAACTTTTTTAAAACTTTGAAAATCTTCTTGTCGGGAACCATGGATGGATTCGAAACAGATTCACAAAAATGCTCCTACTATGTTTCTTAAAACTGTAATGATTCGCTAACAACCTTGCTGTCAGTGGAACTTCGTTAACTTTCATTGTAAACGTTTAGTTCCAACGTCTCTTATCAAAATATACCGGTACCTGTCAAGGCCCTTATTCTTGTTAAAGTAAGAATTTCATTGAATGCAGATGGTGTCAATTTAGCGACAGCTGGACGTACTTTAGAATACTTTAATATACCGGGTAGTAATAAAGAGGGTATTGAACTAACTACCCATTCCTAAACATACGCAGTTTTAAACAAATATATAGGAATAATAAATGAATAAATACATAATGCATATGTAATTGTACTGTTTTGTTAAGTGAAACAAACAAATTAAATTTGAATACATATATTGATACATTAATTCATGTTTTTGCAATTATAAGATGTTTAAAAATTTCAATGCATAGTTGTAGCAATTAATTTATATTTATAAATAGGCTTATGAAGGAACATGTCACATGCATTTTATTTTTTAACAAAATGTACGATGCATGAATAGTGTCATAATTGCATAATTCTAGCGTTTAATATTTAAAAAGCACTTAAATTTAAGATATATTAAAAATATAAAAGTTTATTTTCGGTATCTGAAGCTTTTTTCGGTATTTAGCCATACCCCTTTCTTGCTGGAGTTTGGCTCTTTGAAGCCCGACCCGTCGCAATTGTATTGTGACTTTTAAGAGTAAGATTGTTTTAAGTGAGCATGAAAGCGTGATTTAAAAGGAAGCGTGAGAATTGACAGATATTGAACACGCTATTACACTTTAACAATTCATTGTGACTTATTAAACTCGGATGAGGGACCCATTTTGGCCTTCTTGTTTCCATTTTTGAAGTTTGTCATTATGTGTGTTCACCTATGCAAAGTATTAAAATGAGCATGGTGGCGGCTATTTTTAATAGTGTATCATGTTTATAAGATGTTACACAAAATGTATTTAAAAATATGAAAATATACGTGTTATAATTTTCATGTACTCCATGATCTAAAAAAGAACGTCGCTTCATACGCGACGTCGTCGTCTTTGATCTTTCCTTGCGGCATCTGTTATGTAGTTCAAACTCATGGCCTTGGAAAATTATTTATAAAAGGCTATCCAGCAAGCCTGCGATAGTTTCTGGTTCTTTCCAGTGTGATTCTCTTCTACAAACAGACTATCTCTGACATTTAACATAAATTTAGCTAACCGTTAAAGAATTACCCCATAACTGATCAAAACTTAACGACTGATAAGTTTTAACGACATTTTGATGAAAATTTATTGTTGAAATGGGGTCAATTTTCAACGGGATCAATATCTAATGTTACACCGGCCGTGGTTAATTAACGACGTCGAGCCCGTGACAACTATTATTCTACTAATATTTTTCCAGCCACTCGAACACCATGATTGGTATGGTGTTTGTTCAGCAAGGTACCACCCAGCTCCCAGATTAAATGTCCAGATAAAGTGATATATAAGGTAATATACGGTACACAAAGTGATACGCCAGCCGTTTACTGCTTGTGTAAGATCAAAGCCCAATCCCGAAGGTGATAAAATAAGGCAATATACGGTATACTTATTGACACGTCAGCCCTTTACAACTTGTGTAAGAACAAAGCCCAGCTCGAAACTGATACCGCCGGACTTAGCTCGGGGTGAGGGGGGGCTGGAGCCCAAAAGCCCGGGCCTGAATCCGTGCCGTTAAATAAATTGTTTGTTTGGCTATTGAAGTGTCATGTGCGGAGAGAACGCAACTATTGATTTCACAGTTTTCACAAACTTAATAAATAACGTTAAATGTTTGATGTCTGTTATTATTATAGATATCTGAATACTCTTACATTGGAGATTTTAAAATAAGGCAGACGGATAACTGCCGGTACAAATGTGCATGTATAAGTATAAAGTTTCAATGCTCGCAGTTTCAATGGCTCAACGTTTTCTTGTCGGTCCCTGAGACTTCGAGCCATAGGGAGTCGACGGTATTTTAAAAATATGGACTTGTCATAGTTTCACGGCGTCTTATCATACATTGTAATACCTATTCAGATTACTTTAATATAGCAAGAGGTTTAAGACAGGGGGAGAGAATGTCACCTATACTATTTTCACTTTGCGTAGATGATTTAGAAATATTTTTGCAAAATAGACATAGTGCTGAAACTAAAACACAATATATATATTGGATTGTATTGCTTTTTGCAGATGACGAGGTTGTAATTGGTGAAACGCATGAAGATTTACAAATGTCTCTAAATTGTCTATATGACTATTGTAGTACATGGGGCTTACTAGTCAATATAGCAAAAACCAAAATTGTTGTTTTCCGTAAACAAGGAGGTACAAAACGTAATGGGAAGTGGATGTATGGAAACGAATACCTAGACATGGTTTTATCTATTTTATCTACCTAGGTGTAACACTGAGTTATACTGGAAATTTTAATCTTAAGACTAATACTTTACGTGGTAAAGGTTTAAAGGCACTAAACACATTGTTATCAAATTTGAAAACATATGATTGTAAACCAAAGGTAGCTTTGCAGTTAATTGATGCTTCTGTTTCGCCAATTATTACATACTCATGAGAAATATGGGGTTTCTCTAAGTATAGCGAGTTAGAAAAAGTACACTTAAAATTCTGCAAGGCTATTCTTGGTGTCAGAATATCAACTTCAAATACGGCGAACTTGGTAGATACCCGTTATATGTTAGCAGATATGTACGCATTATCAAATATTGGTTTAAACTTATTAAAAGTGACAATATAATACTGCGATTAATCATGGAAGATAGTCTGACTGATTTAAATAATAACAAGATTGGTTTGAAAAGGTTAAGGACCGACTTTTTATATATGGATTTAATTATGTTTGGGCTAAGTACTCACACATCAATGAAAGTATTTTGTCTTTGTTGAAGCAACGAGTTATTTATGAATACTTATACGAGTGGCAACGTGACGTAACCGATAATAGAGTTTTGATTATGTATAAAGCAATAAAAACAACATGTTCATTTGAATCATGTTTAGAAACAATCGTATCAAGAAATTTGAGAACATCGATTACAAAATTACGTCTTTGTGCACATAATCTGAGAATACAAACTGTTGGATACGATCAGGTAGATAGGAATATGCGGCTTTGTCAATTATGTCAAAATAATGAAGTGGAAGATGAATTCCACTTCTTGTTGAAATGTACTACATTCGTTCAAATAAGAGAAAAATATATTTAAAATTATTATAGAATCAGGCCCAGTATGTTTAAACTCACGCAATTGCTAAATACACAGAATAAAAGTGAAATGTTTAGGTTAAGCAAGTACAAGTTCTTGTGAAACACTAATGCTTCTACCAAATTCTCGTGTAGAGGCTATTCAATCTACAAATATACATTGTTTTTATATAGGCTATGAATAAATGCATTGTATACTAAAATAAACAAAGTATACTAAATTGTAATTGTAAAGTGCTTATTTTTAATTTGTATAGATAAACATACTGACGTTGATGAGCAGGTGTGTCTGACTTATTTGGGTTATTTCAGTAGCACTTATCTAAAACATGGGACATTTCATCATTTCATTGCTTTGACATAAAATAATGATATTCTTTTGATTTATTTCAAATATAAAAACATTTTATATTACTGTTTTAGAAAATATGAGTTCGCTATTTGACAATGAAAATGTACTTATTTATTTTATTTTAAATAGTATCGAAAAATAATATTAAATGCGTGTAGAATAGCGATCTTTGAAGAAATGAGACTGTTCTTTAATAAACCAAATCAACATATGCATCAGATTTAAATATTCATGTAGGATATTCAAATTACATTCTTTACAAACATTTACAACGTGCGCCGAATATCTTTTAAAAAAATATTTCTTGTTTAATATTGTCTCATTAAGTGCCACTAGGTAGACACAATAACTTAATAACTTTCCGTTTCCGGTTTGTGAAAATAACAGAGATAAACAAGATGATGTAAATTTCTACATAAAACTACAATCAGGGTAATTAACGTTAGGAATAGAAGAAGGATAAATAAATACATGAGGATCATGCAAGTATAGTGCTTTTATTGTTTTGAAAAGCGAAATATTGAAGTCAGAGACAGTTTCATTATACGTATAACTGAGAACTGGGTGGGATTGGTGAAAATCTATTTTTTAGAAGCGAAGAAACCAGTAACGGACATTTACTCAGGAACATCCATATAGCAAGTTATTCGTCACGCATGGTCGAATACACAATTCAACCGCTCGCCTAGTGACTTATTAACGCTGTATAGTCGTTAGGAACGGTAAATCTCTATTGTCTGGGGATAGTCTTCTCTCCATCGAATAATTGAAATACTTTGAAAACAGAAGGGTTAGTAATGAACAAACCGCCTTCACCAACAAGTGAAGGCACCGTAACAGACACTAGCGTGATCGACACTCCAGTCTTTATGGAACTGGGCGAAAGGAAAAAAAAACAAAAAAGGAACCAAAAAGAAGAAAGTGGACTTTAAAACAAAACAAAAATCAATGGCAATCTTTGTTGAAAATAAAAGTGAAAGCTCAAGCAATCATTCAGTTGAATAGACTCTACGCGAGATAAATGCAAAACTGTCGAATGTTTTAACACGTGATGACTCTGTATTCATACGGAATATAATAAAAGATACCCTGGATGAACTCATGGAAAAACTACTGAGTACTGTGGTGAAACGCATTGAGATTTTAGAGAAAACCTGCTTTGAACAAAAAAGAGAAATTAAAAAGCTTAACAGCGTATTACAGAGCAAAAATATGACGAAATTGAAAAACTAAACACTAAATTGAACCAACTCGAAGAATCTAGACGCGAATCGACAAACAAGCTTGAGCAGTATAGCAGGCCTAACAGCGTTCGTATTACGGGTATTACCGACGATGACGAACACCAGACGTCTGCGTCAACATCAGAGAGCGTTACGTCCGTTATCAACTCTAAACTAATGTGTGCCATTGTATTTATATGTGAATATTTATAAGTAAAATAGTAACATTTAAGCATTGTTAAATGCCTATTTAAACAAATATATTAATGTTTTTAATTCACATATTAATAGTGCATCGCTAAAATATTTATTGTTGAAACTATTATGATCCATGCACATAATAATAAATAAATAAATATTTTACTGCATTCGTATGTGAAATATGCTGTTTTGTTACTTATTAAATTCAATGTTATTGAAATAAATTGATTAAAGAGATATATGTCGTTTTGTTTGTTTATTGCATTCTTCATCAGGTATAATTATTAATGCATTACAGTAACAATTATAAGTGAAAATATAAGTTATATATAGTATAGTTATATATAGTATGCCATCCTAACGTCTCTAACTAAAAATTACGTGCCACAACTAATTGACTCCAAGTTTGCACATTTGGCGAAAGTGGTGACAACTTTTCAAAAGCCAGAGGGAACCCTGGATGCTAAACTAAAATTAACATGGATAAGTAAATTACTAAAATACCAGGATAATACATGTTTTATACTTGCAAAAGCTATGTTTAAAATAAACTGGTAAATAATTAGCAAAAGTACTGCCAAACAATGAATTTTGGTATCATGTATTTTCTTACTATGAAAACCTTTTATCAAAATTTCTTCTGTTCAAAATGTGTATTAAATATGCCTCTTTTTTATAATAATAACTGTAAGATTGGCAATAAGTATATTTTTATCAGAAAACTTTATGATAGAGGCATAATATATGTCAGAGATGTAAAAGACTCAACTTCTTTTTTAAGTAAACAGGAAATTGATAATATTGTAGGAGAGAACAGACATGTTTTGCTATATCAGGGTCTTATTTTGTCAATTAAACCTTTTTTTAAATCAATAACATTGTCTTTACATGCTCTGATGTCAATTGTCATACTGCAAGTTTGTCCTGGTATGCAATATATTTTTTAATGATGAAAGAAATAAGAACTTCTTTTACAATTATTTAGTTAAAAAGAACAAAAGACCATTACCACCATGTGTTGAAAAATGTAACAACATTCTGGATTTAAGAGATATAAAATGGGATAATATATTCAGTAATGTTTTACAATAACTAATGACTACTATATACAGTGGTTTCAAACAAGATTATTACACAGAATTCTTGGTACAAGTTCTGTATTATATAAAATGAATATTTTGCCAAATCATATTTGCTCTCTTTGTTGTACTGTTGAAGAAACAATTATTACCCATTTATTTTGGGATTGTAATTCCTTAAACATATTACTTTTTAAGGTAAGTTACTTTTAAATGCATTTATAATTTTAATTTGCATTTTTTTAAATGAATGTAGCAATGTTTTTTACAAAATAAATTTGATTATTGGCACTGAACAAACAGCACATGTGCATTTTGAAATCTTTTTTTTAATAAAAAGATATATTTACATGTGTAAAATGAAGAAGAACATTCCAGATATTATGGAACTGGAGTTTGCCTTACAGTTCACGCTTGATGTTCAATCTGTGAAGCATGATTTATCAAATAATGCAAGGAAATGGTCTGTTGTAAGAATGTTTGTGAACTATGTTCTGTCTAGTACCATCTTAATAGTATAAATATCTGCTTACTTAGCCTAACGGTTAAAACATTTATAATAATAATATATGCAAAATATGTAACAACATAGACAATCTAAATAAAACTATATGTGGTATATTGAGTTCAAAATATGATTTGTCAGGTAGAAATGTTGTTTCCTTTTTATGCCTTTTTTCTTATTTATTGTCCACCTTTTCATATTGATGATGTCATGTCCATACATGCATTGCACAATTTGTCACACGCTTTCTTCCTAATATATTAAGCATTATATGTTTATTCATATACAATATATTTATGTTCTAATTTCGTACTGCTGATGTCATATAACGTGATAAACTTGAGTCCATATCTTATTTATGCTAAACATCTTTATATGTTATACTTAAGTTCACTCTTATAAGTACTATGTACATATTTATATGGTTGATTTCAATTCCATGACTGTTCTCGCATACTGCAGGTATAAATGACACTTATACATAATTATATATGCTCTTATTCATGCTATATATTGGTATTCGTTATATGCATCTCTATCCATATGATATTGTGCTATGTATATGTTGTCTTCACATAATATGTACTGTGCTATAATTTTTAATAAAATATGGTTGTGGGAAAAAAACAAGACACTGTATATGCGCCATATTGTGTTTTCCTGCATTACGTTGTATGTTACAGCGAAAGAGCATTGTCAGATATCAAATGCCTTGCAGTATTTTAAATTATGTAGAATTAGGTGAACACAGGTATAGTTGTATTGTGTGTCATTAAAAAGTAATTATATTTATAAAAAAAAACTTAATGCGCTGTTTACCTGGGTTTGTCCCTCGGTACATTCATCGCTGCCATCAGCCGTCACATGGATAATTCCTAATACAGATTCATCACTGAAAAGCATTTTTTCTAGGGCGTAGTTTGGCTTGAACGTGAATTGTTCAACATAAATTTTCTGACCTAAATTTCTAAGTTTTGTTTTCATGGTTGGTGTTTCTTGTCTGAGCTTTTGTAGATAGATAAAAAGTCCACTGTGGTGTTTTTTCTCTAATAATTCCTCGATATGCAATTTCCACTCACTAACGGATACCTTTACATCTTCACATTCAACTGCACATATACAAAGTGCATTTGTATTCTGTTTAAACTTTACTGAACCTCCTTTTTCAGCTTCATTTTTCATGGAACCAAGTCGTTCAGTAAGTTTTATAAAGTATGCCTCAATTTCCTTTATAAATTTTAAATTACAATCATCATTCAAATGAACGTTTTGTGCCATGTCTGTTCAGTTCTGGCTATTTCATCCGCTAATTCTCCTATAATAGACAAGCTTTCTTTGATGTTTAGTTCGTCCAGTCTAACATCTAGAAGGTCTATGGTATCATTCATGCAATCTTTATGATATAATCGTAGACAACGTCCACATATGGCAACACTGTGTTTTTCACAATAAAAACACGTTTTTTCAGATACATGAATCTTACATTTTTGATTATGTACATCTTTTTCTTTCTTGGCTTCATTTCGAAGTTGACTACATGCGCTTTCTTCATTGTTGCATGAGTACAAATTATCAAAAGGGAAAACAACGTGGTCTGCAAATATTGGTATATTCTTATGATTCTTAAAACAGTTCGCACCTAGCTTGAAATCGCAGTTTTCACAAAACCCCATAACAGGTTCAGCACAACAGAACACGCATTTTTCGGAAGCGGCTGCCATATCCGTGTTAACTAAAATAAAAATACAAGAAATACAAATGGTAAGCAACATTAATAGTGGTAGGCGTATGAAGCAAAACATTATTAACAATTAAACTCCCATCTCAAGCAGAATCAATCCACTTGACTATCGAAAACATTTTTCTGGCATAAATGTTTCATTCTACTTTGCATTTTCACCGAACGGTCAATGCAAAGCATTGGGGGTTTAAACCGGTTTAAGAGCATGCCGAGCCTAATCACAAAACACACACTTGTAAATAAACTTTAACCTCATAGCGTTGCAATTTAAATTAAATAGTGAAAGAGAGAATAGTAATTCAATTGAATTACAATTTAATTACTCAATCGTTGAATGATCTCCAGAGCAACATAATTGCAACTTTCTGAAGCACGATAAAATGAAGTAAATACAATTATCAACTAAATCCCTTCTTGTTGACGAGATTTAAGTGTGCGTGCTGAAAATGACTTTCAATCAGCGAACGGTAAGAGGTTTGAACAGTGTTGAAATAATTTTATGATGCTCAATTGTCATAAATTTGACGAAGCATGCCCACACGCGTCATTCACTAGGGATAATGAATGAATACTCATATATATACTATTACTTGCCTGATTTAGTGAATGCTGTACTACAGATCGCTGAGTAAGAAGAATATTAACTATAATCACATTTATATTATAAGTGATCCAAACACAAAATTTCATGCGGTTTAAATAATGTTTTCTCGCGAGGCCTTATATAGTTACAAATGTGTATCCAGTTTTCAGATCAACATGTACTTTCGATTTTAAAACTAACTAAATTTGGCAATTAATTCATTATCTGTTGTTTATGACGTCACTAGCAGTGCGGTAATTTATACCTGCCTACAATAACTTTAGTTTTATTTCGCTATTGTTTGTTAATAATACTTACATGTACGTATCAAAAGGAAAATGATACGTGTCCTTTTTCTGAAAAAAAACACAACTTCACACAGCTCTGCGTTTATGTGTTCTACGCCTATCACATAAATAATGACGTACACAGAATGCGCAATTCCGTTTATAATGGCGGGACATTTAAACATAAATTAAGTAAACGATTATACAGTGCAATATGTGGACACCGAAAGGCATCACGTAATTATATAACATAAAGTATTCAGAGATCTATTTATTGTCCGTTAATTAACTTGTTTAATATGGTATAAAAAGGATAGTTCGATAGTTTCGACTCTGGTCGAAATTCCTTTTAAAAATTGCATCTTCTGAATATTGATGTGACACCGAATCACTTGGAATGCAAAATTATTTATAGACAGCATGTGCTTTGTCGAATTCATGAATGCCTGTGTTGGTGCTTTCATTTAAAGCAACAGTCCAGAAATGTGTAAATATAAATAAAACACTGCATAAATCGTTTCTTATGGCCATCTTACCGATCAAAATACAAACAAGAAATGACTTTAAAAAAGACAATCGGCGTTGAAATTAACAAATCAGACATCATTTAACTTTAAACATTATACAAAAGCCCAGGGAGCCGTTTCTTAGAAATACTTACGTTTAGAAACCATGCGTAAGTGCAAAACTTAAACGTAGTAGCGTTTCTATAAAATTCGTATACTTACGATCTTCTTATTTTTGCACGTAAATTTACGCTTGCTCTTAGGCTTGTGTAACTCAACATCTTCGTAAATATGGCGGCTTACATCCCGATGTTTCGCAGACGAGAGCGATTGCCGCGTATTTATCGCGTACGACTGCTGCCAATAAATGATCTTAGAGATACTGAAGTGATAGAAAGATATAGGCTTTCGCGTAAAGCTGTAATGTACATACATGATTTGATTAAAGACGATATTTTGCCCTATACTATGCGTAATCACGCTGTGGATCCTTTGACGAAGGTATTGTAAAGACATTCATGTCAATTATATCACATTATCTAGGATAAATCTACATACATCTACACATATTTTTAGTTGTTTGAAACCTTCAAACTAAATCTATATTTAGAACTGTACTGTAGGGTATCGGAAATGCATACAAGCGGCAATAACAAAGTTGATAACAACAACATTGATGTGAATCAAATGTGGGATGTAATTTTACTGAAATATGAATTTTAGGCAAATTAAGCAGGTCTGATGCGATTGTTTTTATGATTTGTTCGAATTAAATACTGACAATTCATTCAACATTCCTTTTAACATGCTTACTTCCGACAGACGATTGCAAACGGTCTTGGAACTTGGAATCTGTTTGACAAATGTGACAGGAACTGAATCATTAACTGAACATGCTGGTGGGGGGAACGAACAGTTTCCAACACGAGTGTAAATGCAAACAGGTTAACTCATTTTTTTAATAATAGTTCATGGTATTATTGAGAGATATGTCAATAGTTTTATTTCCAAAGTTTATGTTATGGTTATCAATTTAGATGTTTGTATATATCGTTGTTGTGAAATAGGAATTTCCTACGTTATGACCTTTTTATATAGCGAATGTTACGATTGAGTAATATCGCGAGCGCATCACGTGACACAGTGTGGCGGGAGATCTCCTTCTGTTGGGAATCCGTAGCGTTCAGACGTTCTAAGAGTTACAAAGTTATTTGCGGGGACTTAACGAGATGTTATTCTTACTTTATTGGCGACGAGGTTATTCGGAATTTAAATCAAGAAGATTTGTGTTACTTTTAACATTTAGGACATTTTTGCAAGTTTAATTTTTGAAACTTTCGTGAGTGAAATTTTTCGTTGGATTCCAAGGACACGTGGCTGGTCTTATCAGCTGTTAAACAAACATTTGTGTGACCTAGAAAGTGTGTACGTTGCTGTTTTCTGGGCTTTTTTGCTCGTCAACAGACAGACAGTGTGTGTTATTGTGTGTTATTCCGGGCTTCTTTGTTCGAATAACTGGGCATCAAGTCATTCACTGGACGTCTGCAGACTGCAGGACTGAGTTACTTCCGGTCAGACAGTTTCCAAAGACGGTAGCGGTTTCTACACAACGGACGGGTTTGCAAAGTTTGTTTGGTTTTTCCTGTACAGTATCGTTTGTACCATTCAATGTAAGGTTGGGGTTTGCGGGGAAGACAAAATTGGGGTCATTGGAAGGATTTTGACAGTGTCGGTGCGGTCATTGCATATTTACACTGGTCAGGGTGATTCGCGGTTTTGGGGCGTGTTCACAACCTCAACACATTGAGTGGGGAGAAAGAGTGGTCTTGTGCGGATACTTACAGTGAAGTTTGCGCAAAAGTGTGGTGAAACCTTGGCGCAGTTTTCGTAAAGTGAAATTATTAATTTTACTTGTACGGTTAATATTATTTCTCAGTAAATGCAAAGTTTTGAGAATTTAATATTGTAATTGTCCGTCTGAAAACATCTGTACTTGTCATTGACGGACTGGACAGTGACATTCATTAGAGTGCGACGGTGTGTAATGCTTTGTACGACAAGTTTCAGGCGCTGTGTGAGGTAATCTGTTAATTGTTTACCTGTTCTGTTTGCTGCTTGCAATCAGGGTTTTTTCTGTGCATTGGGTACTTTAATGCACAGGGAGGGTCTAAACGCCCTTGTTAAGTAATTTTGGGTTTGGTGTAAGGCAAACCCAGGTTGCTTGTTCTGTTGGCGTGATTCGTCTCGCTTTCAGGGTTTAACGTGCATGATTGTTAATTTCTTCTTAATTTGATTGCACGGGTAAGATAATTTTAAGTTTTCAGGTCCGGAAAAGGTAAACCTGTTAACTTGTTCTGATTGTTTACTGTTGTAAGCAGTCAGGGTTTATTGTTGCACCTTGTTTGTTGATTTTGCACCAGTTTCTATGGTGGGCTATTGAGGTCCCGTGATCTTAGTTTTGTTGCCATACCAATAATTTGACCTTTTGGCCAGTTCTACGGTGGGCCATAGGGATAATATAGATTGTGCATGTTTGTATGGTGGGCTGTGATTGTCTTTTACATCGTGTACATTTCTATGGTGGGCCAATAGGGTACTATTGGGAATTGTATGGTGGGCCATAGGGGTTATATAGATTGTCTACATTTGTATGGTAGGCTGTAGGAGTCTAATACATTGTATGCAGTTCTATGGTGGGCTATTTGTGTCATTTGAATTAATTTGTATGGTGAGGCAGGGTGGCCATCGTGTGTAACAGTATTAAGTCATATTAATTACTGTTGGGTTATTAGGTGTGAACTTGGGGTGTAACAGTAAAGTGAAGGGTATTAACTGGGATTGATAATTTCATTGTTAATCTTATTTGATACCGGGATAATTCTAACATGTCGGTACGGGTCAACTTTGCTGATGTGGGAGAATTGATGACTTTGCCGGGGTTGTCTGAACCGGATGCACGGACTTTCGTGCGGTTACGGCAAAGACATGGGTCTGTCAACATGCATATGTTGAGTGAGGTACTGGGAAATCTTTCGGAGGAATTAATCGGTCGGATTGATTTCAGCCGGGAAGATGATGCTGATGGCGAAGGGGCCATGGCAGCTGAGCCTGAGGGGCTGGAGGATGTACATGGAGATGTACATGCTAAAAGTTTCAGGGAGGTGGACTTTACTTTGTCCCCTCCATCGCTGAAGCGGGAAAGCCCAGGTGAGCTGGAGGGCTCAGCGGTGTTGAAAAGTTTCGATTCGGTACACCTTACCGAACCGAGGGGTCCAGTTACTTCGGGACCCGTGAAGAAAGGGGCCACAACGGAACTGGAGGGTTCAGTGGCAACTTTGTCTGGTAGGCCTAAGGTGCCTAGAAGTACCCAGCAGGGTGATTTAAATGCTGAGCAGGTGGATAGTCTGCCGGAGCCGCCTGTGAAGACAGAGGCCAGGGCCAGAAGAGACAGTCGGGGCCCACATGCTGCTATGAAGCATGGTTCTGGCAGACGGGACCTGTCAGAAGAACGGGTACTTGTAGTATCCAGACGTCAGCAAGATCGGTCTGGCACAGCACCGTACCGTGAGCATGAACGGCGTCGTGATTCTGGGGACAGGGGCTATTCCCGGCGATCTTACCGTTCGCCATCCAGAAGGCGAGAGGATAGTCGAGGCTACTCTCCGCGGAGGCGGAGTAGTCCTGTTGTTCGTCACTACTCGAGAGAAAGGCGATCATACAGGTCTCCGTCCGGAAGGCGTGAGGAAAGAAGAGCGTACTCTCCGCAGAGGCGGAGCAGTTCATATGATCGCTCTCCTGAGGACTACCGGAGGAGGTCTTCCGGTGGGGGACGTCGACATGGGCCGAGACACCGGGATAGTGACTGGGATCATTATCAACACCGGGATCATCGGAGTGGTCACCATCGCAGGTCCAAGTTTTATTATTCGGACAGTGACTCGGACTCTGATGGAGAATATAGTTCACGTCGGCGCACTGTAGAGAAGAGGGGGAACCCTGTTAAACTCCCCAAGAACTTAAAGTACGATGGGAAGTCCAATTGGCTTTCCTTCAAACAGAAGTTCGAAAGTTATCGGTCCGTGAATTCTTGGTCAGACAGCGAGTGCAGAGACTACCTCAATTGGTGTCTTGAAGGGAAGGCACTGGATTTTTTCACCATCACGCAGATGGGCGATATGTTTTCCTTCTCTGAAATCATGAGGAAAATGGAGGGTCGTTTTGGTGCCAAAGAGCTGCCTGAAACAAGTAGAGCCAAGTTCCAGCAGGCAACCCAGAGTGCCGGAGAGTCCTTAGAGGATTGGGCTGACAGGGTATTGACCTTGGCAACGCCAGCGTTTCGCAACCTCCCAGAAAGGCACAGCATGCAGGAGGCAATCTCTAAGTTTTGCCAGGGCTGTGTGGACAAGGAGGCGGGGAAGCATGCCTGTTTTGAGCGTCCTCGTTCAATGCAGGAGGCCGTGGACTTATTAAGGCATCATCAGTATGTCACCCAGGCAGTTGATGGTACCAAGAAGTCCAAGTCACAGGCGGTACACGTGGTTTCTGGTGGAGATGATCGGATGGAACGGTTGGAGAAGATGGTGGAGTGTTTGACGTCGACAGTACAAACATTGTCACAGTCTAGGCGTTCGGGGTCTACCATAGTTTGTTACCACTGTGGTGAAAGTGGCCATTTCAAGAAGGATTGTAAGAAGTTCAAGAAGTTAAGAGAAGGGAAAGCAAAAAGTGAAGGAAAGTCGGGAAATGGCAAGAGTCCTTTAAACTCCAAAGGGCAGACGGCAGTGGCCAACCCAGTCCGCCCAAGGAAGTAAACGGCCAACAGACCAAAGTACACTCTGTTTCAAGGGCTTATAGTTTTGACCAGAGTGCACAAGACAATGGTGATGTGAGTGTTTCTTCTCCAGTGCCGGTGGACAGTAATAAGGAAGAATCTCTTGATGAAGTGGCTTATTGCTCTTCTTGTGTACATTCAGTTCCTAGGGCTTGCAGTTCAGTTCTGGATGTCAAAGAGATGCCTTCAGAGGAAGCTGACGTAGTGTCAGCAGCAGCGCCAGTGAACAAGACAGTTTGTCCTGATTCAGTGACTTCTAGTCCTTCTCAGAAAAACATGGTCTCTGTTAATGTGGTTCGAGCTGGTTCTTCTTCAGTCTCCATGGAGGTGAAGGGCGTGCCCATAGTCGCGCGAATAGATTCTGGGGCTGAAATAAGTATCCTGTCGATGGCAGTGTATGAAAAGTTTGTGCGCAAACCTGGAAAAGTAAAAGATGTGAATATGAAGATGGCCGATGGTACTGTGTTGGCGGGCTTTATTGTTCACCCAGTTACCATGAAGATAGGCAGCCAAACTTTCAAAGAACGGTTGTATGTGGCACCAATCAGTGATGCGATGCTGTTGGGACATGACCTTCTTCGGCATTTGGGAGTGTTGTTAGATCTCAAATCTGACACACTTGTTATCAACAATGAACATGTTCCACTTAACACAAGTTACAAGGAAGGCCAACCAGTGGTTTCTAGAGTAACTATTGTAAAAAGGACAATAGTACCACCCAATTCTGTGGTTAGACTAAAGTGTGCCATGAGTGTTCAAATGAAGGACTATTTCGTTGAACCAAAGGAAGATATGAAGTTGGTCGTGCCTAGGGTAGTAAGGCATGGTGGTGATTGTCCTGTTGTGTGTTTTATAAACCCTACAGAGAACTACCATGTTTTGAAGAAAGGCTCCATCATGGGGAATGCATATGAGTGCTGCGAGGTTCTGGAGGATGATCCCATGTGTGAACATTCTTCCGATGTGAAGTGCTCTGCAGTGAGTGAAAGTGAATAGTGTCACAACCAGAGTGAAGGTGAAAAAGTGGAGGTGCCTAGCCATTTGCAGGAGGTGTACCAAAGGTCAATTGCTGGCTTGAATGAGGAACAGTGTCGAGAATTGGCGGAACTGTTGTGTGATTTCCAGGATGTGTTTGCCAAAGATGAATTTGATCTTGGAAATTTCAATGACATTGAACATTCCATTGATACCGGGAATGCCAAGCCAGTTAAGCAGAGGATTCGGAGGACTCCTGCGTGCTTTGCTGGTGAAGAGGAAGCGCACCTGAAGAGAATGTTAGATGCTGGTGTGATACAGGAGTCCACAAGTGAATGGGCATCAGCACCAGTGTTGATACGGAAGCGCGATGGTACAGTTCGCTGGTGCATTGACTATCGTGCATTGAACAATGTGACCGTGAAAGACACTTTTCCACTGCCGTTAGTGGAAGATTGCTTGGATACGCTGTCAGGGCATGTCTGGTTTTCTAAACTTGATGCTAATTCAGCGTATTGGCAAGTGAAGGTCAATGAAGAAGACCGCAAGAAGACTGCTTTCATTACAAAGTACGGCCTTTTTGAACACATGCGGATGGGTTTCGGACTGACAAATGCACCTGCTACGTTCAGTCGGGTTGTGAACCTGGTGTTGAGAGGGCTGACCTGGAAGACAGTCTTGGCGTTTTTGGACGATATCCTGGTGATGGGAAGGTCGTTCAAGGACCATTTGAACAATTTGAGGGAATCGTTAAGTCGGTTCAGACGACATGGTTTGAAGCTCAAGCCTAAGAAGTGCCTGTTTTTCCAGCAAAAAGTAGAGTTTCTTGGAAGAATAGTGAGTGGCAACCAAATTGCCATGGCTTCAAAGGACACCATGACTGTGGAAGAGTGGCCAGTGCCAAAGTGTTCGAAAGATGTGCAGCGGTTTCTGGGCTTTGTGAACTATCACAGGTCGTTTGTGAAGGGGTTTGCCGATCTCGCAGTGCCGTTGTATGCATTGACTGGCAAGAACCAGTTCCGCTGGGGCGCTGAAGAACATAGAGCATTTGAAGCTTTGAGACGGGCTTTGGTTGAACCGCCGGTTCTTGCTCTCCCAAACAACAAGGATCCATGCATTTTGGATACAGACGCTTCAGATGTTGGCATTGGGGGTGTGCTGAGTCAAGTACAGGAGGGTCAAGAGAAGGTTATTGCTTATAGCAGCTTCGCCTTGACACCAGAGCAAAGAAAGTACTGTACGACTCGGAAATAATTGCTTGCAATTGTTCGTTTCACCAGACAGTTCAAGTATTACCTATTGGGAAGACCGTTTACGGTGAGGACTGACCATTCCAGTTTAACATGGTTGTTACGCTTCAACGATCCACAAGGACAGTTGGCGCGGTGGATGGAGGAACTGTCGCAATATCACATGGTGGTAAAGCACAGATCAGGGGCCAAGCATGGAAACGCTGATGGACTTTCACGTGTTCCGGACAGCTTGACGTTTTGTCCATCGTATGTGGCTGGAGTTAAGCCAGGTGACTTGCCTTGTGGGGGTTGTGATTTTTGCGTTCGGGCTGATAAACAGTGGAGCCAGTTCACAAATGAAGTCGATGAAGCGGTGGGTCTGTCAGATGGGCGACAGCTGGAAGTTTCTCCAGAAGATGCTGTTTCTGTTGAAGACAAGTCCATTGCCATGACAGAAGACCGAGAGGTGAATACTGTGCAAGGGGAAACTGAAAGATGGACCTTGGGAGGGTTTCCTTTACTCCCCGAGATCAATGCGGCTTCAGGCGGGTTTCCTTTATCCCCTGAAGGCCGTGGATGTCCATTTATAATGGATGTCAACTTTGTCTGGGATCCCGGAGGGGAACAGACGGAAACAAGGCAACCAAAAAGTGATTGTCAGACAGTAGAGCTTTCTGGTTCCGCTGGTCATACTTTAGGTTGCAGTGACGCCAGTTGTATGAGGGGGCTTTCTTGTTCCGGACAACTGGGTCAAAACAGAGTGTCAACCATCAAAGTGGAGGGTCCAGCAGAAAGTGATCCTAGTTTTAGTGTTTCACTTGTGTGTGAAGAAGTCTGTGCGTGTTCTGTGTTTGTGTCGGATGTGACAGGTAGTGACAAAATGCAGTGTTGGGGTTTTACCTATGAAGAGCTTGAAAAGGCACAAGAAGAAGATGATGATCTTAAGTTCCTTCGGGATTGGCTTAAGGAGGGCTTGGAGCCAGATGAGGGGCGGTTGTTTATTGCAAGTCCAGAGGTAAAGTTTTTCTGGATTAATAGAGAGTGCTTTAAACTGGTTGATGGAGTGATATTCAAGTTAAAGGAGGGCTCCGGTGATTTGGAATTGGTTATTCCGGGGAGCCTTAAAACTACTGTGATTGAACTTCATCATGATATCCCTTCATCGGGTCACCAAGGTGTTGCCAGGACAAAGGCAAAGTTAAAAGAGAAATTCTTTTGGTATCATCTTTCGAGGGACGTGCAAAACTATGTACTTACTTGTGACGTGTGTAACCGTAACAAGAAGAATAAGCTCTATGGTAGAGTGCCACTGACAGAATATCAAGCAGGTGCACCAATGGAACGTGAGCATATTGATTTTCTGGGACCATTGCCGAGAACTGCACAGGGAAATGAACATTGTTTGATGATGGTCGACCAGTTTACGAAGTGGGTGGAGTGTGTACCACTGCCTTCTCAAAAAGCAGAGGTAACCGCAAAAGCAGCAATCGACACGTTTTTCTCTCGGTTTGGATATCCGTTCCAAATGTTTTCGGATCAGGGCCGGAATTTCGAGAGTAACTTGTTCCAGGCTGTATGCAAGGCACTCCATATCCATAAGTCTCGGACGACGCCATACAGACCTTCTGCGAATGGGCAAGTTGAGCGTTTTAATAGAACTCTCATGGATGCAGTGCGGTGCTTCATAGGGAAAGCACATGACAAGTGGGATGAGAATATCCAGCAGATTGCAGGTGCAATCAGGGCTTCAGTCAATAGAAGTACTGGTTTTACTCCAAACATGTTAATGTTGGGGAGAGAAGTGAATACCCCTGCCCAATTGATGTTTCCGAACAAGGCCGAAAAGTGTGGAGACAATGAAGACTATGTTTCGAATCTGGTGGAAAAGATTCAGAAAGCACACGAGGCAGCTAGGGGCACTTTGAAGACTTCTATGAAGCGCATGAAGCGGAATTATGATCTCCGGGTGCTGCAAAGGCCGTATGCAGAAGGTGATGTGGTGTATTTACTGGATACTGCGGTACTGAAAGGCAAATGTCGAAAGTTGTGTTCGCCATGGAAAGGGCCGGCAGTGATTATCAAGAAGCTGTCAGCGTATCTTTATCGTGTGAAGACCAGAAATTCGGTGCTGGTGGTGAACCACGATAGGATGATGCCATGCAGGGATCGCAAGTTGCCTGCTTGGGTTACTCAGGAGAAGGGTCGAGTTTCAGATGTGAATTCAACCCCTGAGGGTGCTGATGAAGATCTTCATTGTCTGTGTCGTGGGCCATGGGGCGGACGGTTTATGATCCAGTGTGATTTCTGTGATACCTGGTACCATGGATCGTGTGTAAATGTGTCACCGACTGACGCACTGGACATAGACAAGTACAGATGTACCGTGTGTAAGGGGGATAAATAATTGTATTATTTTCCTCTGTTTTTGGAATGGCCGAAGCCGATAAGGTGGCGAAGGATGTTCGGGAACCCCTAGCGGAAGGCAGGCTCCATCCAAATTCCGACCGGTTTGCCAAGGAGTTGGTGGTTCTGGGGGAATCGGAGCGATTTCTGGCGCAGGAGTTGCTCTTGGAAATGGTGGCATTGGCCAAGAGAAAGATACAAGATAAGGCTTCAACCAATAGGGTGAAGCAGACCAGTAAGAATTGGTTGAGAAAGTTGGCTTCTAGCCTGGATCTCTACCAAGCTTACTCGAGACCGTGGATATGTGACAATGTGTGGACATTGCCACAGCGGAAAGCTCCAAAAGATCAGGGGAGCTATGACCCGAGCAAAAGCACCCGGGATATCAGGTTGGACCAGGAGATGGTCGGAGAGGAGGATGCGGAACTGGACGAAGAACGTTTGTTGGCGTCCGGGACCGAGGAGGAGATGGATTTGGGCTTAGATCCAGGCAAGCTGCTGGAGAGTCCGGTGTCTTCCTTGTCAGGAAAAGAGCGGTCCGAGGAAAGTCCAGGGAGGCTGTATCCGGGAGGTGTGGGTCGAGGGTTGTTGAGGCCTATTTGCCCAACAACCGGTAAACCGATCGGTTCAGGAGCAATGTCGCTCTTGAGAGGAGGCAAGACCGTTGGTCTGCAATCAGTTAGGGCTTCTTTGCTCACTGAAAGCAGTCAACCTGATATGTCCGGGGTAGCAAGGCCGGGGAAATCTGTTGGGGCTGCTTTGCTCACAGATTTGGAAAGACCTGCCACAGGTAGGCTGGATTTACCTTGTCCGCCTACGGAGCAGAAAAAGCGGCCAAAGAAGTCCATGGTCACACCATCTGGAGGTTTGGTTTCCCGGAAGGTGGATAGGCAGGAAGGTGACCTGCTTATCACAGTGCCGGGAAAACGTAGAAAGGTGGAAGGCGATGCTCCTGGAAAGTCAGCTACAACGCATGCTCTCCGGAGATCGAATAGACCTTGTGCGGTGCCAGGGTGCGTGGAGCCAACAGGCTATTTGAAGAAGCATGCATTTCTGCACCACATCCCGTCAATTTTTGACGAAAGGCTTCCTGCATCAGAAGACGTCATAGTGCGGGGACGTGTCTGGGCACTTAGACAGGTGGCCACGTGGTTTTTGGGCAGGGTTGCCACTCTGGATGAGTTGGTGGAGTTCGTGTCCATGCAGAAGGTTCTGGATGGCACAGAGAATTCAGAGATCTCGGCATCTCAAACGCAAGCCATGGAAAGTGTGTGTGCGTTCCTGCAGGTCACAGTACCTTCAGTGTTTGAATTGGCTCCCCCAAAAAGTCCAGGAGCTCTGGTGCATTGGAAGGCGCTGTTGCTGATGGCCGCTTCGCTGCAGGAAGACGAGCGAAGTTATTGGAGGAACACTTTTAGTGCTCCGGAAGAGTTCAGGGTGAAGGGAGCGGAGGCTCCAGAGGCGGTTGGGCCTGATGCAGTGGATAGCCACTTCCATCCTGACAGGTTAGCAAGAAGGATCGGTCTAAGCGGCCCTATTTCGGATGTCCTGGAAGCCGGGCCGGTGGAGGCTGAACAGAGAGTCTCTATGAAGGGCGCCGTGGCGGTGTTCTGTGATCCTGCTACGTTCCCTTCAGTAACCTATCTTGCTGGATTGCCGTCTTCCATTGGCGTTGCCGTAGGGATTCACCCTCGACTGGCCAATCAGCCGAAAAAGACACTGGATGATTGGATTGGTCACTTTAAACATCTGGTCGGAAAGGAGCGAGTGGTTGGGTTCGGAGAAATTGGGCTGGACCTGACTGAGCCGGAGAGGGATTGGCACCATCAGTTCCGGTTGGTTGACCGGTTGTTGCCATCCTTGAAAGAACGGCATGTGCTTGTTATTCATTGTCGTGGCATGCAGGGGGATAACAGCACAGCAGCATTCATGTTGCTGTTGCATCGCATGAAGTCAGTGCCTCGCACTCAGCGAATCCATCTGCACTGTTTTACCGGTGATGGTTATGTCGTGGAGAAGTGGCTGGAGGTCTTTCCTGAGACGCACTTTGGTTTTACCAATGCAGTCGAACGGTTTGACAGGTCCCAGCAGGATGCTTTGAGAAGCATTCACGAAGGTCGTCTGTTGTTGGAGACGGATGCGCCCTATTTCCCTCTGCCAGGCAACAAATGGTCCTCGCCGAACCAGATACATCGAGCGGCCAGGCTGGTGGCTGAATGTCGAAACGTGTCTGTGGAAGCAGTGTTGGCATCCACCACAGAAAATGCAAGGAGGCTGTATGGACTGTGGGCTTAACATTGTTCCAGTTCCATCAATAAGTTGTTCGGGCTTGTAGTTCAACAACTGGAGTCCTTGTTTTTGATGACTAAACGACCAGTTAAAGACTTGTGTGGGCTTCTTTGCTCCATAAGGATAGTGATCAAGTATAAATCATTAGGGCTTTTTTGCTCAATGATTAGATAAATCATCCAGTTGGTACGGAAGGATTTGTTGGGCTTATTGTTCACAAATCATCCAGCTTATGAGAAGAATTTGTTGGGCTTTGTTGCTCACAAAGGAAACGCTGATTCCAGAGGAAGATTGAGATTTTGTTGGGCTTGTAGCTCAACAAAGTATGGCTAGGCTGTGAGAAGACGTGTATGTGGGGGTTGGGGGTCCTATTGCATCTTTCCCACCTCTGGCTGGAAACCTTTCAGTTAAAGTGGGGAGGAGTGTTGTGAAATAGGAATTTCCTACGTTATGACCTTGTTTATATAGCGAATGTTACGATTGAGTAATATCGCGAGCGCATCACGTGACACAGTTTGGCGGGAGATCTCCTTCTGTTGGGAATCCGTAGCGTTCAGACGTTCTAAGAGTTACAAAGTTATTTGCGGGGACTTAACGAGATGTTAATCTTACTTTATCGTGATACGGGTGTTGGTGACACTGAGATACCTTGCCAAAGGTGATTTCTACAGCGAAGTAGGTGATCTCAACGGAATCAGCAGAAGTTCAGTATCACTATCTATTTCTGTGGTATGAACATGAGTAACAAAATGTCTTCAATGACATCCATAAAAAACATTTATACTATATTAACTTCTGCACCAGTTTAGTTAGTGGATGTCATGCATTCGAGTCTGCGACAAACAAATTATGCAACTGACTGAATGTAATCAACGCATTTAAATAAAATGGCTTGTCAATTTACTATTTCATGTATCAAAACGTAACATGTTCTGATAGATAAGTATCTTGTTGAAAAATAAATGTGACCCCTACAGCACCTGTAACTTGCTCTTATTACTTCATCTTTCAAGTTGTGGCAAGACCACGTTATTGATTTTATTTTTATATATCAAATGACAAACTTTTTTATGCTGCTAAAAATAAAGATTCGGATTACATAAATTGAAGCATAATGGAATGTTAAAAACCAAATCAATGTTACCAACTATTTATAAAAATATAGAAACGGTCGGAGTATCGGCCACACACTTGTAGTATATCTAGTGTATATCTACAAAATATGACTACAATTTCCTAAAAATAGAGGATATTTGTTTGTTTTCGGTGTGATAATTGCATATATTTTATTCTTGAATATACTTTCATTGAAGGTGGTAGCTGCTCTTGATAGGAAATTGAATACCATGCACTTTCCTACAACAGAAGAAGCACTCAGAAATGTAACAGCTGGATTCTACAAAATTGGGAAAATTCCCAATGTTGTAGGAGCAGTTGATGGGACTCTAGTTCCAATAAACGCCCCGAGTGAGGATGAGGAGACGTATGTGTGCAGGAAGGAGTACCATGCCCTCAACGTACAAGCTGTGGTGAACCATCAAATGAGGTAAGAAACACACAACAAGGTTATTCCAGTGTTTAAAACACGAGCTTCATCGATACAAATTTAATATAATGTTTAATGTGTTCACTGTGAAACAAAATCATAATTTTAAAATTCATGTTAAAAAATTTAATTTTGAAAAAAATAGTTTAGTATTAAGTTTAAAACTATAATCGCCACTGTCGTGGAATAAATATCCCCCGAATGCCCCTTGTCACAAGGGGATATTGATACGAGCAACATGCAGTTTTGAACTGTTAACAATATTTTAATTCAAATGGATAAAGAACTCGAAAAAGGGGAATAACTCTGTAAATAATGCAGCTAGAGGTATATTTCTTGTGCACTTCACTCCACCTAAAAACCATCTATCAATGTATGAAGTATAAAGTTGATAGGGTTTTATAGCTTAAAATGTATGCTTCGGCCAATAAAACCTGACACACAGACGGACATGCAGTTAAGCGGAGTCCAGTATACCCCTCTTACATATGTGTTGTGCAGGGGGTATAATTAAAATTATATAGTTTTATCAGTACTTAATGCACATTGCGCCTCAAATTCATATTTCAGATTCACAGATGTCGTCGCCCAGTGGCTAGGATCAGTACATGATAGTACAATACTCGAGAACTGTGCCTTGAAACAATGGCTGGCAAGCACCAACAACAACTGGCTGCTGGGTGACAGTGGATATGATTTAAAACCATATCTCCTTACACCTGTTGGCCTGCCAAGAACACCCTCAGAGGTCAGCTACAACCATGCCCACATAAAAACAAGGCCGCTGGTTGAGAAGGTCTTTGGAATTTTGAAATCAAGGTTCAGGCAAGTGCACTTAGTTTACACCAATGCAATAAAAATACTATTTATTGAATCAATACCTGTAAAACATCAATTATGTGATTTTTTGTCGATTGTTAAAATCTAAAATTTATCAATTTTTTATATATAGAATTTTTCAGTTTGATGTATATATAATACTTTATATAATTGCACCATGTCTGTTGTGTTGTTAAATTAATACATGTATTATGGTTTTCAACTTGCGTTTTGGATAACGGGGAAAATATTGTAATGGTATATATCAATAAAAATGTAAAACTGTAAGTAACAATGCTGATTGTCTTTGTAGATGTTTGCACAAAAGTAGAGGCTGCCTCCCTTTCCATCCAACCAAACAGCCAGAGTTGTTAGTGTGTGCATGAACTGCACAATTTGTGCCAAGACATGAATGTGCCAGTGCTGGCCATCCTGGATGAGGAAGAAAATGATGAACAAGCATTTGAGGGACCCATAAATGCAAATGGCTTACAAACGCGACCAAGTGTCATTAATTTGTTCTAGTTGTCTAAAATTAAAAGAATAATATGATAACATTACATCAAACTCAGGTGTAAATTGCACATAAAATACGCTGTTTAAATGATCTTAAAGGGACTATGTTTACATAAAGGGATCTTTAGCTAATTTAATTTTTTCACGTTTTACTAATTAGCAATACCAAGGTACATACAACAAATAAAGTATTAATTTTTCACTACATTATCAGAAGTGTGATACAAACAAAAACATTTACTTATGCAATAAAAACAAAAGCATTTACTTATGAAATTGTTGCATATCTGTATAATCACTATTTCAAGTGATAACTTTACTTAACTTTTTAAATATATAAAACATCGAATATTATATGATTAATGTCAAAACTAACATTTAAACTTCGTAACAGTTTGCCTTTCACAGTATTTATTGTTCTGGGACACACGTTGGCACAGTATTGACACTACTGATAGAATTGAGGAAGCTGTTAATCCTGTGCAACTCGTCTCTGATATCTTAAATGCCAGCATAATCTTACATGTTACACCTCTTTTGCTTTTACTGCTTGCTGTTGAATTTCTTGCATTTTTTCTGACTGCAAGGGAATTGTATACAATTAATGGTTTTGATTCATGCATATTGGTCAGTAATATGTCACAAATCAAAGTAA
This sequence comes from Congeria kusceri, assembly GCA_027627225.1. Classification (NCBI taxonomy): domain Eukaryota; kingdom Metazoa; phylum Mollusca; class Bivalvia; order Myida; family Dreissenidae; genus Congeria; species Congeria kusceri. Next base: position 54,493,307 of record CM051034.1, read on the forward strand.
TGTGTGTTATAAATACACCAGTAATGCTGTGTTTGGTAGCGGGTATCAACAGTATGCAGGGCTCACCCTGGCTTGAAATTTTCTTTAGCCAGTTACCATTTGATATTGATTTCTACTCATTTGAGGCATTTTACAGGGGTTTTATGAAAAAAAGTTGTAGCCAATTGAAAATTTCGTTTGCCAAATAATGAAATGTGTAGCCATTGGCTAATTTGGATAATGGCAGTGTGAGCCCTGGTATGCAGGTTGTATCTAAATTGAAAGCCAACATGTCAATATCTTGAAATATTTAACTGTAATTTATTAGTTATCATTAATTCAACAGATTTGAGTAAATGTTATGCAAACGTCTGTTTCATGCTACATATCAAACTATGCATTTACCTTTGCCTGTTGCATGTTCTTTTTCAGTTTCTGGGGCCTGCCTTTTTTCAATGGACTGACGTCATTTGTTGATTCTGTTATTAATGACATATACAATATAAATATAAAGTTTTGCAAAAATAATTTGTATAATTTTAACTTATGTGTATCATTAACATAACATTAAAAATCACCACTATGATCAATTCAGAATTCTGTTTTCATGTGAATCACACACATAGCGGCCGAGTGGTTAAATGCACGAAATGTTTTATCCTGGCGGTCATATGTTTGAGTCACAGCGAAGGCATTTTTTTAATGTTTCACTCTCTCTATATATATATTTGTTTGTATTAGTCCAGCTGCTTTTCTTTTTTTTTTGTAATTTAGACATTAAATTTCTTTTTCGAGGAAACACAAATATGTAAACAAATGTAGTAAAGTAAAAATGCTTACCAACATGCACTGTACCGATGAATTGTGATGTGCAGGTGTTTGCAGATTTGGTGTTTGTACATTGTGGTGCTGTAAAAAGTGTAAGAAAACAATTGTATTTATGTTTTGGAGGAATTTAAACAAACAAAAAAACAATTATAACTTACTACCAATACACATTTTACTTTGGATATGGTCAACATTTGCAAATATCACATTATTATTCTTCTCTCTTCTCACTCTCTTCACTAATCTGCTATGTTTGCCTGCTAACTTGAGAATGGAAATTAAAAAGCAAGCATGTACTATTAAAGAGTAACAACATAATAGGAAAGTATATTAGTTAGAGTGACATTAACCTATAGGTAATTACAGTTACCTTCAAAGATTTCATGTACTACAGCACTACTCGTCTGAACTGAAACTGTGTTTAATTTTCACTCAATAATGTGAAACAAGACATCCAACTTAGGTGTAACAACTTACTTGGATAACGAACATTATCAGTCTGCACTTTTGGATTAAGGCCTTGTAATGTATTTATTTAATAAAAAAGCTTAGGGCAAATTTTTATGACTTCATAATTGTTTTGTCCTCAATTGCACATTTTAATGATCAACATAATATATCTATTTTACATTCACTTTAATAGTATTTGTTTCACCTTTTTGTTTTCCTAATTGTTACTTGAATTTATTTTACCTTTGAAGTTGTCTACACCTTGGAATCCTTCCACTGACACTTTAGGCAGTGCACTCAGTAACTAAAATGTTGATATGAAGTTTGTGATATCATACTTCCAAGTGTAAAGTGGAATACAATATGTTCGCATAAAAATAACATACATTCAAATTAAAACATTTAATAAAAGTACCATCTAATATGAAATAATGTATCCTGTGCATGCATTCAGACAACGCAAAACCTGTCAGATATATCCGACAAAAATGTTGATAACCAAAATGTATAACACATATTATACATAGTTTATTTTATTTTGATTATTGTGTTAATTATTGCTTTATCATAAAGTTGCAATTGTCCTGCATGTGTCATGGTATATCAAATAATTCAATAACAATGAATAATTTGTCAATGTAAATCTACAACTATATAATGTTTTGTATATGATAGGGTATATATGTTACATATCATGGTGCCTGATTTAGAGGTTTGGTTCAGTCTGAAGATTTTATTATCTTCAAATGAGCAATGTGTACCTTTTCCTGCCAATCTTTAAGAACAACACGAGATTTTCCTTGGCCAGTGCAACCCGCACACTCTCCCGTTCCTTCTTCCTAACATCTGTCTTGATATCTGTCAGCTTCTTCTTTACCTCATCAACTGTGCGGCTAGTCAGCGACTGGCTATTGATGCTGTAAGAATGTAAAAAAGCAAGTCTATATTGCAGTATAAACTTAATAAGGTTGTTGTACGTTTGACATGATAACAATTGCATTGGCAATTTGATTTCATCACTCAGGCGTTGTCTGATTGGGCATTTTCAGGGTAGAGCTAGATGTTGTTTTGTTTTTGTTTATTTATTTATTTTTTACGACGTGTAACACTCATAGTTAGGGTCGAGTTAATAAAAAGTCAAATAAATTGCATGCTATTGTAGAATAATCTTTGCAACATGTAAACAACACAGAGTTGTTGACTTTGGGGAAATGTCTAGATCTAGCTAAGTAGCTGCTGAAAAATTTACCTATCGGTAATCTGGGCATAGGTGTCAATCTTGTCTCTGTTTGTTAGCGGGGTCGAAAATTTTCCGTCTAAAATAGTTCTATTGTCGCAAAAGGCGTCCACGCGTACTTGTATTTCTTGCGCCGACCAGTTATCTTTTCGCTTTTTCACAGTTTCCATTTTGCTTATGTTTTTTGTAAGCTAAAACGAAGTTTTGCAGACGATAATTATTTTGTGCTCTCTGTTAGGTCCGCGCTTTACCAGACTCCATTTTAGAGAGTATTCGAACATAGCAACTAAGTTCGGTTTATAGAAACGCACTTACGCATCGATAAAATGTTCGTAACTTTATACTTACGTTAATTTTGTTCGTAAACTTACAGCAATATCCAGGGAACATTCATCGCATTAAAAATAATTATGACTTTATTTTTTATAACACAAACATACAATTTAATTAAAAAGGGCATGTATTTTAAATGCCATAATATAACCAAAACATTGTATATACATAACAATTTGTAATATACGATGGAAACACATATTTTTTACATACATGACATAATGTGCGGACAAAAACCGCCAATACACCGTATACGCATAACAATTTGTAATAAACAATGAAAACATGAGTTATGCCATTAATAACCGAAAATGACAAAATAGGCGGATAAATGCGCCATATGTATATATAATATATTATGCAATGAAATATCAAGTATGCAATAATAGCATGAATTAATTGGCATCCGCCTGCACCAACTATAATGTAAACAATGAGTTCTAAGTAGTCTGATTGGCAAACTAACATCACGTAATAAAACACTTGTATACGATTGGGTAATAATTAATGCGCTAAGGTTAACTTGCACTAAACAATTCACGTGAACAATGGCATAAACAATTATATGTTCATTAAATAGTATTTATGTAGTGTCCCCGGGAAGTCTAAGGAGCGGTCGAACTCGTATGGCATTGAAAGAAAAACAACAAATGGGTTGTGATCGAAAAGGGCATTTATTTAAAATACCATAAAATGCCCAATACATTTTATATACTGGTACATACCAATTTATAATATGCAATGAAAGCTTAAGTTTTTCCATAAATGAATAATGGGCGGACAAAAACCGCCACAATTGCAAAATGGTGAGGCATCCGCCTGCACCAAATATAATGTAAACAACGAGTTCTACATATTCTGTTTGGCAGACTAACATCACGTTATAAAACACACGTTGTATACGGTTGAGTAATGACTACTGAGCTAAGGTAAACTTGCATTAAACAATTTACGTGAACAGTGACATAGACATTTTATGTATTCATAAAATATTATTAATATATTGCGATTTAAAATTATATTCGGTATGAACATGATGTATCAATGATTTTTGTGTATAATTAGTAATGCAAATAATGTGTTCGTGCTACAAATGAAGTTAACGTGACATGAATAACATTCCGAGGTATTCTGAGACATCTTTCACCATATTTATTTATAGACAGATGTAACATATTATTATATTATAAAGCATCTACTGGAGAAGCTGACAGAAATGTGAAATTCTAAATAGTTCTTTATAAAACGTAACCGCAGTTCACATTCAAGTTAACATGCGCAGTAAGTTTATATATATGAATTCCCCATTTATTGAAACATTCCGGCGGCATCTGATTCTTTAAAAGCTAATTCATGCAGCTATACACCGGATGTAAATGCGCGCTTTTTTTAGAAATGATCTGGAATGTGTTAAATCGGAGATATTAAGCTCTGTGCTACTTTTGTTGATAAATCCTGGCTATTTTTGTCAAATGTAGATTGTAATCAGTTACACACGCTCCCTCCATGAAGTTTAGTCTGAGTAGGTATGTATAGAAGCTGTCTGTCCGGGGTCTGTCCACCACAAAGCTTGTCCGCTCCGTACCTGTTTAACCGCTTTAAAAAAGGTATTGAAGGAAATAGATTGACAGTGGTGTGTTTCAATCGATAACCTTCGCCTTTATATCGTATTTCGTGTAATTTGCAAATAACTTATTGTTTTCATTTAATACATTGCTTAGTAAATACATGATTTATACGCGAAATGTACTTTCAACAAACCTAGCTTAGACTCTAAAAGGGCATTTTGACTAAGATAGTCTACAAATTAATGCCTCCCGTGTTGAACATACTTAAACTCCTTGCAGTGGTTACTTCCCCATCGCTACTCATCAGTAATACCACTGCCAACACGAGTTAAAAGCTTACAGATTTGGAAGTTTTCAGAAGAGACAATTATCACTATGAGGATATTGAATATTTATTATGTACACAATTGTATTATTATTATTATTTGTTATAACGATGACACATACATGTTGCATTATTGACCCATGTATCCATATATATTAAGAGTTAAAATGAAAAACAAAAAATAAATAAGTAAATATAACAACGCAAGGAATTTACGTTGTCCAAGTTTTTATCATGTGCTTGTCCACGATTTTATTTCGCGCCGATTGTTCGCCTATGGTCACGTGGAAATTCATGCCGGCAGTAATTTAAACGAGCTATGCTCTGACTTCGTTAAATCTCTGCTCGGAGGTTGGAACGCACAATGATACATGGGGGCATTTTTCAATCGCTATTTATAGCCCGTGCCGTTAGGCTTAACAAAATAGTTATTTCCGTCTGGGAACGAATGTAATGTTCTGCTCATGACAAACAATAATATATTTTGTTCATACTTATGCTCATTTCCAGAGCGTATGTAAAGGATATGTTTATAACACTATTTTAACTGCTTATGTAAACAATTCTGTAAATTTTAATGCCAAAAATTATACAACAAGTTTTTGCTAGATATTAAATCAGTCTTGTCAGTCGCGTTCCCTACAATTCTCCCGATCAAGAAAATTTGCCCAATAGAATAATGATGTTCAATTTAACCGCTGCATAATTAAGTAATTTCTAGTTTCCCAAAATATTGATAGATTTAAAAAAAAAAATTACGTCAAAAGTGACCTTAGACATTTACGACGAAAAACCTCATTGCAAGCGGTGCAATAAAAACGTCATGGTAACTTTTAATCGTCTATTTTCTTATCCGATAAAAGGGATGCCTCTGGAGTAAACTAGCATTTACATTTATGAATAAACTGTTCGTACCAAGCGTTTTCGAACATAGAATTTATAAAATGCGTTTCGAAAATAAGAAACAGTTTTCAGATGAATAAACACCATAAACGTTCATAATAAATATTGCCAAATTATGATGTATTGAATAAGATTCCATGGACAGCGGCGTTGTCTTAGAAGTCACATATTTGCTTTTTTTATTTTAATTAAAGAAAATCATAGTGAAAGAGATTAGACTTCAAACATCTAAAATACAAGATGCGAACAACGCCTTGAGATATTTGCAATTTTAACACATCTCTCATATAATTTAACTATGCGGGTGTGCTGCATCTCTGAGAAGAATAAAAGTGTTGTTGCGGGACTTCCTTTTAAAACATGTACATGCCTTTCAACTCTCGTTATCGACCCAGTGGTCAATTAATTCGCCTCTAACGGTCAAATATAAAATGTATATGTCATTATATTACGTCCCTAGAATGTCTGGAGGTGTAATCAGCCTATGTGCAAAGTAGGCTGATAGCCTCTTCTGGCTTTCAAGTAACGAGTTGTGTATTCAGCTAGGGAATTATAGTAAAAGGATTTTTATTAATCCGCACGCATCACGTTATATGGATTATTTATAATAAAACGTCTTCCATACGTTGCCAATATTGACGTTATGCACTTACATAGATGTTTGCCAATTTGTGATTCGAAGCACAAACATATGCACTGATTATATTGGCAAAACAAACTGTAAATCAATACATATTTGTGTACTGTTGAATACAACTGTCTCGTAAGTCATATCATGAAACGTCGGTCACTTTCTCATACTCTTCCAAAATCCCTTCATTTCTTCAATCTGATCATCTTTCATTAGATTGATGATTTTTGCAAAATGATAAGTGTAAGTTCTTGTTTCCTATTTATGAAGTTATACAATCAGCTATATTAGAAAATGCAAAGAATACAGTATTTACAGCCTCAATAAATCCAACAAGAAACGTTGGATTTCTCACGATCGCAATGCTGACAAAACATCCTATGCAGCACCTAAATCTCCGTGCATGGTACAATTCATTGTTTTATTTCAATCTACAACTAAATTCATCTCAATCCCATTGAGTTTGAACGACCCAGCATCATATGTATTAAAATTTATATATCGTGTTTGTTATTGGTCACTTTTTGCAATAACAGTGTGCAGATCAAATAATATTGGATATTTTGGTTACCAATCTGAGTGTTTTATCATTACTGTATTCTGAAATAACTTTTAGTTTTAAGCACGGTCTAATATCCAATATCCAACCGATTGGACTCGGATTTGATGTTCTGAAATGTTACACTCTTTAGTATCCATAATCGGATATACACAAACGTATGCTACTAATGGCACGAGGAACGCACTGGGTACTAAAAAAACACTTGTCTTAAAATGACTATTTTGTAAACAATGTCCATAGCATGTTTACAGCGCTTCGGGAGATAAACTGCACACACATGCATATTGAATGAACGGAATGCAAATGATGAAAGCAGCAAAAATATTTCGTGCATAAATGCCAAATAACACACCGTTAACGGGCAATCGATATTCGATCGTAACACTGAGTCAATAAACAGGAATAAACAGAAAAAAAAACTTACCGAGCGATTTTAAACTCACTTTCAATTGGTTTTTGTATGTCATTTTTACATCAAATTTAAATTTATCATCTAAATATTAACAAAATTCATAGGACTTCTAAGAAGATGCACTTACAGAAAAAAACACGCCATATACATACCATAGCGTATGTAGGTTGAGAGCAAAGTCACCTAATATCGACGGTTAATGGTGAAAGTGAAAATATTGTTATTGTAGACATATTTCTCCTAACATCGACATACATTCGGAAAGAAAATGCATTTTTGAGTAATGTCTACTATATTCAGATGTTAACATGATATGTCATGCCTTTGAAATAAATGTTTTTAAAGAGTTCCTAATTTAAATACCCTTAACATGTTTGGTTCTTAAATAAGACATGAACACGCAGCTTTAGAGTATGTTCAGCAACATTTTAATATAGAGCAAAATTCATGTATGAGTCACTTGAAACGTCCATCAAATTGATTCAAATTACAAGCAAAATTCGACGTGAAAGGGATAATTTGCTACTTAATCAGCCTGAGTTTCAAACAATTCTGCATCTCTGTGCACGTGATATGTCAGCGCCGTGGACACGCCTTATAGGTGATCCACTCATCCACTGCGCCGTCGTCAGATCCACACCCAGGACAAGACCCCTCTTCGTTAAAGTTATCATCTGAATATATCAACTGTGGTGTCGCGTTGCAGTCTAACTCTGAAGACAAATCTTGCCTCCTTCTTTTATCTTCTTTGACAGCGGCATTTTCTTGATGCCTGTTTATGTCTGTTTCCTCTCTGAGTGCTATATTGCTCTCATTATCTTCAAGCTTGTGTATTATATTCTCGAATCTGAATTCGTTTCTCTTTTGTTCATCAGACCGTTTTCTATCCTCTTGATCTTGTAGGAGTTTGATTGCCTCTTTCCCAGAGAGTTATTCTTGCGGATTGTGTTAGGTTTGTTCTGTCTTACCTCGGGCACTTCCAGCAAAGACAAGGCTGATGAAACTGTTTGATCTCTGCTCTGCGTAGCGTAAGTGACTTCTAAAGACCTATTGCGGAATACATTTGTAACTTCAAAGAGTCCCTGTCTGCTCTCCAAACTAAATATCAGACAGCAATGTCAGTTATGACTGAAATTGGTGGCTAACAAACAAAAGTGATCATTGACTTAAGTTGCAACATAATTGCTAATAGGAAAACCTGAGAATTGTTGAAACGAAAAGGAATAAAATGCAGAAACGAGCCCAGGAAAACTGCACCAGGGAACCATTGAAGACAGCAGGAATGTTTTGGGCGACAGTTAATTACAAAGATGTAGCGTTAAATAATACAGAATTCTTAGTCATTGAAGTCAGGACAATCGTTGTTTTGTTGTAATAAATTATGAGGCTGGGAGTGCTGCAAATCGTACGGCATATCGAAATCTAGAACAGGCCGGGAGTGCCAAGTGCCGTCTATCAAGATAGTGGACTCTTCAATGGACTAGCGAGGCGCAAAGAAGCAATAATCGACCAGGCCCTGGTGCTCGTAATGCTAGCAAGCAGACATAAGCCTTTTCTGCTAGAGGAGAAACCGTATGCAAAACGTTGTGGCAATAAGGTGGTAACTCGGTCACTACAACCGGAACCAGAGCTTACAAATGCCCAGTGGGAAGACGTGTTTGGGCCGTTACCGTCTGGTGATTACATATGTGTATTTAAAGATTTATTTATTATTTCATGTCTTGAACTTAATTTGACAAAAACTATAACCACCGAGAACTTGCGTCGATATAAAGTTGTTTTTTTTTCTTAATTCACGGTTTACCGTTGTTTGTGCGAACAGACGATGCAAATAGTTTTGTGTGTGAATACTTCCAGAACTTCTTAAAATCACAAGGTATTAAAAGCAGGCGAAATTCCCGTTTGTTTCCGCAAATACGTGTAGAGGCTGAAAAAAAGCGGATATAGTGCTGTTGTTTGAGCTGATGCCGACGGGACCAAAAACCGGCGAAATATAACAGACTGTGTGGTGCTTGTAAATACATTTTCAGCTAGTGCCAGTAAATTTTTGTTAAGACTGACATTTACGTCAGCATAAGGGTAATAATTTGGGGTATAACATAAAATTGATTGTTTGCCTGTTATTGTCAGTCGAGAATTAATGCGAACCCAAGACTAGCTTGAAGCATGATAATTAATAAATCACACTAGTATGATAAACTTTAACCCGAAGAGTTTTGACACAAGGCGTATTAAGTCTATAGAGACCATGTGACTCCGAGGGGTGGCTTCTCTTTTCCCTGGTGCAGAATTTTAACAATCTCTGTAGAGGACCAGTATACAATGTTTCATGCCATATGTGAAGCTTTTGGGCCGTGCGGTTTCAGAGATTTTAAAAGCCCACTTGCTATAAAAGTCTATTGCAACCATTAACACCAAGGGAGTGGTCAATTTTACCCCATGGGCATAATTTGAACAATCTTTGTAGAGGACCACCATCGGGTGTTACGTACCACATGCGAAACCTCTGGGAATTGCGGTTTCAGTGGCATACTTTAAGTCATTTTGCTATTTAAGTCTATATAAATCCATATCATACCATGTGATCCCCGGGCAGAGGTAACCTCTTTTTATCCCAGGGGCATTGAACAATCTTTGTAGAAGACCGCTATAGGAAGTTACATACCAAATATAAAAGCCTCTTGGCTTGGCGGTTTTAGTGGAGAAGATTTATAAATTCATTTTGCTATTTAAGTCTATATGTGTACGAGTTGGTTTTATAAACTAGACTGCACTCGTCTGTTGTATTTCTGACTACATCTGCATAACCCACAGGTATAGAGGTTTACTTTGTAGTGCACATTTAACTATTGATTTTCTCATATTGTTAATATAATTTTCCGTTACTATCATTTCTGAAACATTAATTATAAATAGTTAGTCTTTCTTTTCTTAAATATTTGTTTAATCAAATACATACTCAGCCCGAAAAAATACAATAGATCATGCGTTTACCATAAATGAGATGGTGCATGTATTATAATCAATACATTGATACCTCTACTGCGCAGCAAGCTGAGGATAAAAAAATAAGTTCAAACGTTAAATTATGCCAGCGAAAAATGTATGGTCATTGTCAGGTCAGATTTTCCGAGCTACATGTATACACACGATTCAGACAATGTGTTCGACGTACAATATGGCCGTATTTAGAACTGTAATTTCCAAAACAGGTATCGCGGAAAACTAGTTTCTTTCTTTGCAGGCTACGATTCATTAAATTCAAACCTGCAACGCTCCTTCATCAAAACATCAAAAATTCATGCCTGTTTTCTTACCTTTTAATTAATTTATTATTTAAGATAATTAATGTCATGTCTATTATAAAGTGGATATCATGTGCTTTATTACATTTACAGTTGCTAAAAAGGTCAATTTATTTAAAATGTTGCGTCAAACTAATAACAAGCCTATATTTGCTATATACTTGTATATAAACGAAATACCAGGGTGTCCTTGAATACGACCACTAAATTAATACGCTACATCGGTTATTCTCAACTCGTTTCGGAAGTGTTATTTCTTGTAACCGATTTTTATTGTGAATATTTTGAGAACAAAATACTGTAATATATCAATTTAAAACTTTAGTATGGAAAATCGACCGCACACAACGTATGACCTACTTTGACTAAGTAGGCTACGAATCACTAACAATCGATGCTCCTAACTACCACGCTTCATCGGTTGTTCTGCATGGCTCGTTGCAGATTGACTTGTATATAATTCCGTTTGCTGTTGATAATTAGCTTGGGAAATATTTGTTCGCTACTTACAAATAAATTTGTATAATGATGTCGTTTACTATTGAATAAGAAGCCATTTTATCGAGTTGAAGGGTGGGAAATTAAACTTCATGCGATCAAATGTTTCTTTAAAAAAAAACTGCACTTATTATTCATAACTGTCTTTCTACGCCGTCAGCGTTTTGATTTTTAACTGTTGTCGAATTTCCTGGCATACGCCCATCGAAAGAACGCATGTAGATTTAAATGAGCATTCAAGTTCTTACATAATTCCGTAACGGGTGTTTTACGGTGTATTGTAAGTGTTAACTGTTCTGATAGAGGGTTATAATACAAAAAAACGAACCAAATGGGTAACACATATTCTTCATGAATTATATGATATGCAATTACAAACTTTTCGTTACCAAAGTACATGTACTTATGCAGCAAATGCATAATGTATTTATTTAGCCACATACATTGTTAATATTTAATTTAATCATGAGGCCCAAGCGGACCAGACTCTCTACTGGCCCCAGAGCAGAGCTAGTTTTAGATCAGAAGCATCATTTTAATACTTGTCGAACATGAGCAATAGGCAAGGCTATATTACAGATTTCTAAAGGCTTAGGTCTTTTAGTTCTAGTAGTTTCGGAAATTAAAAGGTTTTTTCCCAATAAAAAATCTGAGCAAGAGAAAGTCCAATGCCTGTCCGGAGGAACAATTTTTTATGCATTTTTCACCTACAACTATGCTATTTAGCAAATATAAAGAGCCTACCAAGCCTAATAGATGAAGGCAAGAAGTGGTTTGGACGGGTTAAGATATATTTAAACAATTGCAGCCCGTCTCGGGGAAATGTTATGCCAATGAGCATCATTGAAAAATTCTTGGGAAAACCAAATGACCAATGTGCGATGCTACATACCAAATGTCCTGGCCAAGTCATTTCCGACCAAAATATTTTGTAAACCCATGCATCGTTTTTGGCTCTTGTGACCTAGTTACATGTATGCCTCGGACCGGCACATTATGGACAAATTTTAATGACAATCAACAATGATAATTTATGTTGAATTTGGTTTCCATAGTAGTTTATGGGGAGATATTTTAAGTGTTGTAAGTTACGCCCGTACTTACACAACAGAAGAACACATCGAACACAGCCGATGATTCTCGCGTCAGCTTCCTCGCCTTTGATCAATAGAGCTTAAAATCATCTGATCATAAACAAGAGTGAAATTGTCACAAAGATACGCCCGTCAAATCAGCATTTATAGGGGTACAGATTCTACGACTTATAGGAGAAAATCTATCCAAGCTGGACATAGATATGCTACTGACAAAGTGTTGATATATTTCTTATACTTGACCTCTGATCTTGAATTGTGACCTTGAGTTTGGACCAAGGGACCTGGTTCTTGCGCCTGACATTCTATCTCACCATTATGATCAGTTCTGCCAAGTTATTTGAAAATCCATCCATGCATGACAAACATGCTCCGGATAGAGTGGTAAGGATAGATTTCTTACGTTTGACCTTTGAGTGTTGTCCTTCAATTATCACGTTGACCTTCGAGCTAGGGACCTGGTTCTTGCACACGACACTCTGGTCTCATCATGCTTATCACGTATGCCAAGTTTTTTTTCAAAATCCACTCATGCTACACAAGGTTATGCTTCGGAAAAACTTTAAAGGGTCGATTTCCTATTTGTCACCTTTGACCTTGAATTGTGACCTTGACCTTGAAACTGGTCCTTCCGCGTGACAGCCCGTCTCATAAGGCTTATCACTTCTGCAAAGTTAGTTGAAAATCCATACGTGTTGGACAAAGATATGCGCCGGACAAAATGGTAAGGATTGATTTCTTATATCTGACCTTTGACCTTAAACTTGGACCTGGTTCTTGCACGTGGCAATTCCGTCACACCATGATTATCACTTTTGCAAAGTTATGTAAAAATCCATCCATGCTGGACAAAGTTATTCTCCGGGAAATGTGTTAAGAATAGATTTCCTTTATTTGACCATTGACCTTGAATTGTGACCTTGACCTTGAATTGTGACCTTGACCTTGGACCTAGTTCTTAAGCGGGACACACCGTCTCATCATGCTAATTACTTAAGCCAAGTTACCTGAAATTTCATCCATGCTGGGTAAAGATAAGCTCCGGATAAAGTGGTATGAATAGATTTCTTACAGTTGACATTAGACCTTGAATTGTGACCTTGGACCAAGGGACGTTGTTTTTCGCGACGCTCCGTCTCATTATGCTTATGAATTATGCCAATTTAGTTAAACTTCATCCATACTTTACAAAGATATGCTCCAGACAAGTGATAAGGATTGATTTCCTATATTTGACCTTTGATCTGAAATTGTGACCTTGACCTTGGACATAGGGACTAGGTTCTTGCACGCGACACTCCGACCCACCATTCTTATCACTTCTGCCAAATGAGTTAAACTCCATCCAAGCTTGACAATGATCTGCTCCGGATAGAGTTGTAATAATTGATTTGTTATAGTTTACTTTTGATCTGGAATTGTGACCTTGATCTTGGACCTAATTCTTGCGAAGGACAATATGTCTTATCATGCTGATCACTTCTGTTATTTGAAATCCATTCATGCTTGACAAATATATGCTCCATACAATTGGTAAGGATTGATTTCCTATATTTGACCTTTGACCTTGACTTATGATCTTGACTTTGGACTTAGTTCTTGCACGCGACACTCCGTCTCATCATGCTTATCACTTCTGCAAAGTTATTTGAAAATCCATCAATGCTGGACAAAGAGATGCTCCGGACAAACTGGTAAGGATTGATTTCTTAGAGTTGACCTTTAATCTTAAATTGTTACATTGTACTTAAACCTAGGGACCTGGTTCTTTCACGCGGCATTCTGACTCACCATGATGATCACTTCTGCTAAGTTATTTTCAAATCCATCCATGCTTGACAAAGATATGCTCCGGACAAAGGGTAAGGATTTATTTCCTATATTTGACCTTTGATCTGGGATTGTGACCTTGACTTTGGACCTAGGAACTATGTTCTTGCACGCGACACTCCGTACCACCATGCTTATCACTTCTTCCAAGTTATTTGAAAATCCATCCATGCTGGAAAAAACTATGCTCCGGACAAATTGTAAGGAGTTGTCTTATATTTGACCTTTGACCTTGAATTGACACCTTGATCTTGGACCTTGTTCTTGCGCGCGACACTCCGTCTCATTATGCTTATCACTTCTGCCAAGTTATTTGAAAATCCATCAATGCTGGACATCTCCCGCCGCCCGTCCGCCCGCTTGGATGTTCCCATATGACGACCCGTCTTTCAAACGGGGGTATACACATCAACATTTATGATGTTATTTCTCTGAGCACATAAATAAAATACGATCTTACACAACATTAAAACTTACACTGCATTTAACAAATATGCTCTATATTTTCACGAGTGGCGCAGCGAGTATCTAATTTCTATGACAACGAATGAAATAAAAAAAGATCTTACATTGTATTAAACAAATTATCTTTTTATATCCTGCTTTTGATCCATACAAAAAAAAGCGCGAGATAGTCTGAGTCAAATCTTTTGTGTATTATGACGTCATATTTAAGATACCGAAATTGTTGATCATTGTTGTTGTGGGAAAATAGTGCCACTCTTACTGTGTCGTTGTCGGTTAATAATATTTGTATTGAATTTTATTATGTATTTTCTGTTGTTTTAAAAATGAAGATGTTTACACGGAAGATTAGGGTGTACAAATACTTTCAAAATATAAACATTAAAAATAGTTCCATATAACCAAGAATGAAATGATCAAACGTTGTTATTTCAAACAACCTAAAGTGAAATGATTGGGTTATCATTCACTCCACTCATTCACCGCATAGCATGAAATATACACCTAAATTTATATAAAAAAAACACATACAAGCAGGACGGTCGTGATTGTTAACATTATCCTTCATTAAATCCTTCAATGAGATTCAATTTCGTGCTGTGATGAACAATAAGCAAACCAGCATGAACAAATATATCAGCAAAGTACCATTGGGACATCGATCAAATTCACTGCGCAACATATCAAATCAAAACATCTAAATAACATGTATAATTCATAAAATAGTAATACAATTACATGTGGTGCTATGCTTCAACACTAAACAGTAAAAATTAATAATAAGTAATGTGTAAACGATTGAGTTTTCAGTAATTCTAATCATGCATTTGGTAATACAGACGATTTGCGAGCCACTTAGCCTACGTGTGTAAAGAAATGTGTAACATTGCGTAAGTGAATTATATATATCTTAATAATGAAAAACAATAATGACATTATTATTCGTTACGCGTGACAAACGCGTAAGCTTGTTTACACTTTTAACTGATTAAATAACCGCAAATTAGAAACATGTAAATTTTATCAATTTTAACGTTGAAACGAAATATTATTTTACACCTAATTATGTTTTAATAATTGCCACATCGAAAAGAAAATGAATCACATAACAATACGTGTCTTACCAATATACATGAATGTGCAGACAAACAACGCTATATATACATTTATATTTAAAACAATTTTCAACTTACAAAATGAGCATTCACGAACACGATCTGTTTTATATAAAGACAAAGAAAACCCCCATGCTTTTGCATAATAGTTAATGACATGGACGAAATATATATATTTATATATTACACATGCCATATCTTATTATTATAAATTATGAAAACATGCGTATTGTAGCGGTAATGATAAATACGCAGTCTGATTAATCTAGTTAAATCGAGTAAAAATATTTTTCTGCTGTTAGATAGATAATGTGAATGTACAAAGCGACATTGCTATACTGAATGTCTAAACCAGGCGATATATCTAGCTATTAAGTAAACCATATATGAAATGATATGTACTATACTCAAATTATTTGCTGATACGTACATGTCGTTAAATTAAATGTTAAATGGGCATGTATGTGGCTGAATACATCCTATACCGTTCCTATACAAACGCAACGCTTTCTATATAAAATGTAAAGTAATTAGTAATCTGTTAACTATGTTTCCAAAACCTTGTACTTCATCAAAGTAATTAATACAAATAAAGCATATTGATGTTACTGTGCACAAAAACTAAACAGTATTCATAACAAAAGTACTGCCGTTCAACGTAACAAGTATCTAGTCAAGACAACCCAACTATTTTGCGTTGCTTAGAGTTGTCGGACCATGGCGGCTAACTTTAACTTGATCATTTTAAATAAGGTGTACCATTATTATATGTTATACAATAAGGCGCATATTGATTTATTTTTTGAAACTAACACGAACCCCACATTTATTAAATGATACAGAATAACAAATCAGCAAGTTCTATATTCCTGTTCATAGCAACAATTCCGACTTAATAGCGATACATGTAACAAGAAACTTCATAAACACACTCGACAATAATGCACATATTAACAGACACCAATCTCAAACTAAAATAACATATGATTCCAATCAATGATGTTAACTGGGTAAATTAGTACAACAACGATGTGGAATATTAATTACAGCAATAAATTGATATTGACAAGTGTTCTTGTTAGCGAAACAAATAAATCTACATTTCGCGAAATCAGTACACAGTAAAACAAAGTTACATGTACATGCTTAATGTCAAACAAATCTTATGGAGCGATCCTATTCTTCTATTACAATATATCATTGCGAACATATATATCGTACTCAATGACTGCATTTGTCTTGTGGATTGAACTAAAAGAAAACCTATTACATAAGAAAACAGCAAGCATTAATAAAATCCATAGCATTCTAAGCAGTAGAATATATTTGAAGCAATTTTCCGTATAAGTTCCGCCCGAACTTCGACCTATTAACACATACGCAATAATAATGTTAAACAAGTCTCATAAATAATGAAAAATGCTATTACAATATTTGAACTAATAATCATTTTCATCTGAAAATCATCAGCGACGAAAAATACAAATGTTGGTATTATTTAAGCAGGTTTATTTTAAAAACCATAAATTACGACACATAAATAATTTACAATTTGTAGTTGTACAACTGTAAATGTAAACTTAATTTTGACCCACCGATGCATTTAAACCTAACAACATCAACACAAGAGCTACAAAAACTAAACTAATAATAATTAGGGATGGCAACAAATACCCAAAATGATATTCGAATATTCGATTGATGAAGTATTGAAATATTCGATCATCAGAGGCAGTACTGGTAAACTGATGGAAATGTATTATTAAAATGACTTAACTGTGTGGTTTATAGGCTCCACCAACGCACGATAAGAAAATTCCCGCCAATACACGGACTTAAATTTAATAAACATATTAGAACTATATTGCGATTTTGCAATTTCATTTAATGGGAAAGACTTCAAACCATTTATTTAGCACATGCAAATCTTTGCTGGCTGTTTCCACAACATAAATGGGAAGGTAACATGTTGTTTCAGAGCATACGTGTACATGCACGCAATAACACCAATAAGCCCCTCGAACACGCTTTGATCCCCTACTTCCCATATAAGTGAACTTGTGAACTGATAAGAGACAATGGTCCATATAATGGGATGATAGGTAGAGTTTGGCACATATCCTGTGTACTAGAGAAGCTAAGGGGACAGGAAAGCGCTATGTCCTTAGGGACTGACATTGACAAAGATTGTAGATAGTATACTTATACAAATTAAATTAATAAACAGGTAAGTATTCTAGTGCCTTAAAAAGTATTCGAATACTATTAATTTTTATTATTCGAATATTCGTTGTCATCCCTAATAATAATTATAATAATAATAATACAAATAAAGATACACATTCTAGATATAAAATACTCTAAAAGGTTATCACTTATTAACACAGTGCTCATAAATTATATTTGTTTTGCTATTTTTACAGAATTATTCATCAGTCCAAGCAACATGTTAAATTAAGCTAATAATACAAAAAGTTAATCACAGTTCTTCTTTTTTATTATATACTTAATTTAAATAAAAGTCTGGTAGGTGTTCCCCTTACGAACGAAAACAACACATACATTTAGATCACACGGAAAAACATCCAGGGACTCTCCCATTTTTGTACAGACAAGTGACACATCAGTCAGACATCACGATTCCTTCCAGTCTATCTGCTGTGTTAATGTCATCAATTGTTACGCCCTTAGCTTTCAGTTCATCAGTCACTCTGTCTAGGTATGTTGGGTCGGGGTAACCAAACCTTGAATTGAAAAGTAGCATGTTTCAATGTGTGACATAAGTTTAATTTAAACAATGTTCAGTGTTGATGATATTTTTACTACATGCACATTAAAAACTTACATGTTTTAATCAGTATTATAAATGGGACCAGCACAAGCGTTGGTGTCAAATATGAATGTTGATCGAAAAACAATCACCCGGTGTAACGAGTTACGGTGATTTAAAATTATTCACTGTTACGGTGATTTAAAATTATTCACTGTTATGTAAATTGTCATTCGATAAATGAATCTGACATTTTGATGCATATAGACCATATTCAACAGAAATTTGTCTTCCGTGTTCATGTTCTTAACATGACTTTTTAACCAAAACATTACATAGCACATACTGTGTATATGCCCTATGATCTGTTTTGTGGTGAATGTCGTTCCAAGTTATCACTCCTTCTTGACCTGTTGTTCGCGAGTTTCCAATCGTGAACACCAGTTTTCGTTTAAAGGCAACTTTCAGCATTCTGCAAATGCTTTGCCCTTTTTCGTTGTCAGGGAGATATGCGGTTCGAATTATCCCTTTGTAATATGCACCTGGAGACGGATGCACTTCCTACAACAAGAGCTGTTTGTAAAACAGTGATGCCCCCTCTAGGTTAAAAGCAATCTTTAAAATAACAAGTTTGGATGAATACTGCTGGACATAAGGAGGGAAAAGAGCCAAAAAGGACAATTTTTAGATAAACCAAGGGCCATTACAGCAGTTCCTATGACAATTTGGTTGATAATCAAACTTGTCTAAGACATTTTGACGTCAAAAACAGTCATCAAGCTTGGGGAGGATCGGATGAAACCTGTTGGACTTTACAAAAAACAGCTAAAAGGCTATTTTTAGATAAACGAAGGGCCATACTCCACGTTATTTGGACGATTTGGATCATTGGCGAACTTAGCCAAGATATTATGCATACAGAGATTTTCTGTAAATTTGGTGTAGATAAGACGAAAACTGTTGAGAACGGAAACGGCTAAAAAGACCGATTTCAGATATCAAGGGCCATTTCATGGGCCTTACCTCCACAATTCGTAGGGTGATTATCAAGTTTGGTGAAGATGCAATTAAATCTATTGGACTTAGAGAGCAGAAGCGACTAAAAAGGCCAATTTCAGGTTATTCAAGGGCCATAACTCCACAATTCACTGGATGATTTTGGCTAATTATCAAACGGGGACGGGATATAGAGCCATCAAACATGTTCATGAAACGTGGTCAAGATCTGATGAAAACTATTGGACTTGGAAACGAAACTGATCTACCGACAGACCGACCGACATTTGCAAACACCGCCATCTTCGATGGTGAGGGGGACATAACAAACATATTACAGTACATTATGGCGTTTCTAATATGCCAACATATGTGGATTAAAACATACAATCATTTGGTTTAAGGTTCTTGAGTTTTGTTATTAATGTATTTTTTTAAATTAGGTTTCGTTTTGATACAGTTTAAGGAGAACATGTTTTACACATGCTGTTTTGCATTGTGTATATGCTAATGAAAATATGAAATGTTGTTTAAACATACCGATTGTTTACCACTCAAAAAATCATAGCTTATGCTTATCTTGCCACAGGTCTCATATCCAGTACAGTAACCTGATATTCGTGAAACAGTCATCTTCCCTGGTGGCTGATCACCTGCAATTTGGTTTTTGTTAAATACATAAGAAGGTCTAGCTAAACTGATTTAAATCAAATTGAGAACTACATAATCCGGGTCTGTTTGTAGTTCGTTAATCAACATTCATGGCATCAGTCTATTTTACCTCTTCAAACACAGAACAAATCCAACCCATTAGCATTGTATACCTGTGATCTTCCCACAAACGCGTCCACATGTAGGACAACTTTGTTTGAATTTGAGTGATTGGTCGATGCACTCTGTACAGAAGACGTGACCACATACCAGCCTCTTAGGCTGTGTCATCTCATCCATACAAATAACACAGTTGTCTTTTAGACCATCTGGTGTTGCCTGGAAGTTTTAATGAGAGTGTCGATTAAATAGTAAGAACAAATCGCATTTCTCTACCAAATGTCAACAAACATTTCTCTATCAATCGTAAACAAACAGTATACACAGAACTTCAGCAGATGGGTATATCGAATCGTTGTAAGTATTAATAAATCCATTTCAATTGCAACCGTTTGCCATTTTGACAAGTCTATATTAACCTTGTGACTCCCGGGGCCTGGCCAGTTTTGACACCAGGGACATAATTTGAATAATCTTTGTAGAGGACAAGAGGATGTCACATATCAAATATGAACGCTCCAAGCCTTGTGGGTTCAGAATTTTTTTTTTTAAGTTTTCAGTTTCTAAATATATTTTTAGCTCTTGTGACCTACATATGCAGCAGGCCGGAACTTTTTGAACAATTTTGAAGGATCATTCCTGTAACGTTTGGTGAAAATCTGCCCAGCGGTTTAGATGTTCTTCGAATGAAAATTGTGATGCGCGAAGGACGCCGGGCAAAAGGTGATCCTAAAAGCTCACCATGAGCACGTTGTGCTCAGGTGAGCTAAAACGAAAAGCACTGAAACACAACAATCTGGTCTTACTTTATTGTCATCAGGCATTACTGTTGATTTAATAGTTTCTTTCAAAGATTGATTTGCCTTCAGCAGAACGGCAACTGTCTCTTCAAGGACACCGGCTCCTTGGCAAATTAGATGGATGTCTAAAGGAGCAGTATTTGCTTTAGACTTGACATACTTGCAATGCTCCAGGAAACCATTCCAAAACATTTCTGCACCAAGAGTTCTTTCTTGCTGTTTACCTGTATCTGTATTAATGACGAAACATATTTGTGTACACTTATCAAGCATCATATATCATATAGGTGATATATGTATGCAAACGTTTTTAATCAGTAAAACATTAGGTTTTCATAATATGCATATTGGGAAATGTTTTTAAAACATGTGCATAATGTGGTAAAACGTGCCTTAGAAAACCCTCTTCTCTTTCAACACTTAAAATAAAACAATACTCTCGCTATTTTTGTATATACAATGTGTGCAGAATTATACAAATTAAACAAATCATACTTACCTACTGCGAGAAGAGTCATTGCGATGGATCTTATCATTTGATTGTCGTACACTTTTTGATACAACGCTTTATATGTTCGTCGCATTAGTTCTTTTCGATCCTGCGAAGGTTTGCCTTCCACATCAATCGGTAATACAACATGGAAAACATGTTTGAAATGTGTCCCATATCCAACTGTTTCAATAACACTGCCAGGGTTGCATTTCAATTTAATTTCTTGATCTATATCCTTAGTATAGCATCTTTGACTGTTGTAGTCCATGTTTCGCTTGAGTGTTTCTCCGAGTCTACCCAGTAAACCATTTGGTTTAATAATAACAACAAGCGAATCGGCATTTACTGTCAAAATGTCACTTTTATAGAAAACAATATTTTGACACAATTCACTGGACTTCAATTTATGCATTTCATGACCAGCTTGGGTTTTCTTTTCATACCCAAATCGACAAATAACCGCCTCATGTTTGCCTTCATGTGCACTTGCTTGTTTTGTTTGCTGCTGATTAAAGGAACTTGTGGTAGAATGTAACGAGTTACCTCCCTGACGACCGGAACGTCTAGCATCAACTGACAAAAAGTTTGCCGTTTCAAACGGTTCAAATTTGCTGTCCCTAATCATGTGATCAAACATTGTCTGAATATCATTCACAGTCTCTGGTTTAACATCAACAAAGTGGATCTCCTGCAGTGATGAACCATTTTTGGAAAGGGTACAGAAGTTCAAAACGGCCTTTGCATACTGGATTGTACAATACTTGATAGGAACGCCAAATAGTGCTAAAATATAACACAATTTTATATTAAGTATTTCATTTCCATAACATTGCTTCAGATGCATTTGAAAGGCCACAAATCCATACGAAGTCCATAAAACTCTTATGTACTCTATGCATATGTACTCGTACATAGATAGAAACATTCAACAGACTAGAACACACATGCCGTTAGACGCGTGTATCACTTTACATAATGATGCCAAAAAATATATAATTAAACCATAGCACAGTAAGTCAGCTATGTATTAGGAATTTTTTTGAATGTTACGATTGGCAAGAGATACTGTCGTAAATTAACCTTACTAGCCATTTGAGCATAGTAGGTCAAGCAGCATCACATTCAACTATTACACCGATATGTGCACTAATCAGTAAAACATTCAAAATAATCAGCATTATTGCCAATGCAGACATATTTCAACTTTTGTCAGCTATTCCTTTCTGTTAATACACCAATGGTGTTGAGAAATGCTGTGCTGTACTATAGTATAATACTCTTCCAAAAACATCTATTCCATAACAAAGACATGCCTTTCATCATATAATATGTTGTTTTGAAATATACATTTTGTCATTCGTATTATTAAAAATGGTATAATGTGTATGACAAAGTAAACATTCAGATACAGTATCAGAACAAAATACTAACCAGAACTTATTGCTGGAAGTGCAATAGATCTCATGCCTAATTCATTGGCTTTCACAAAACTGTTGAATATTGCATTGTAGAGATCTTGACCGCATTTTTGGACACCTTCTAATGTATTTGTGTCATAGTCATACCAACAAGGACCAACAGCGTGAATTACACAACGATACTTGAGACGCCCAGCAGTTGTTACAGCCACCTGTCCTACAGGGATTGATCCGTGGGAATCAATATACTTGTTCCCTTCGTCAGTAAGTTCTTGTCCGGCACCCTTAGCAATCGCTAAAGCAACTCCAGCACCGTGTGATAGTTTGCCATTAGCGGCATTAACAATGCATTCTACAGGGAGATCACAGATGCTAGCTGTAAAAACAAATACTTTAATGTGTGAACTTGTGCTGTATGTGGTGCCATTCATTAAACCAGCAATGCGTCCGTCATCTGACCTGGCTGTCGTACCAACTGTTTTCTCTAAAGCATCTGTATCGAGTGTCAGATCTTGGGATGACTGACTCGAAAGTGCAGCAATTGCATCTCGTCTGCGTGGTCGACCAGTTGGCTTTGATTCCTTACCTTGAAACGACTCAACTTTCCTGGTGACCTTGGGGACATCATCATATTTCTCAAAAAGGACTATCAATCTGCTGTCCTCTTTTATGACACACATACACCCATCATTCTCAAGGTCTTTGCAGCAATTTTTAGCCGAGTTTATGTCCTTCTTATTAAATGGAAATTCTTTCTCAGCTTCGAGCTTCAAAACCCAAGTGATATATTCGTCATATTTACTAAAGTCATTTTTGTGACACACAAGTGTTGCTGTACCATTTTCAAAGAATATGATTCCATGGGCTTCTTTTGCGCTAGTCAATTCGGATTGCTTAGCGTCTAGTACATCACCTTTAAGTGCACTAACCTCTTTATAAACTTTTATTTTGTAGTTTTTAAATAAATAGTCAACATATTCAATTCCATACATTGTTTGTGATTTGATTTGCAAACTGCCATCTGTGTTTTCTTGCCAGTTTAAATACTGATGATTTAAATTTCGATTTAGCACAGCTTCCAGCAATTGTGTTGCATCAACATATTTGTTTTTATGGGCTGAGTATGTAAATTCATGCAGCACCTGCAGGTATATACATGCACAAACAATTAATTACGGAATGGAGTTACAAATAAAATGTCATGTTTGATAATCATAGATTCAAGTATAATTATTAGTAAATAAAATACAAGACAAAAATGCGGAAACCGCTTTAAAGTCGGAAATTTTTATTTTGCCGATGGGGGTACATGTACAAGTCAATAATGGTGAAAAAGAATGGGAGTTTCATGTCGATGATCTAAAATGTATGCAGTAAAGCTTCATCACGATTGATCAAGAACTTTAGAAAATATGATAAGGATACAAAACTTTAAAGCAAATTCTATTTTTAGCAAGTGTGCAGTGAGGCGGAACCATTTGAATAAGTTTGATAGAGGACCACTTGGTGAGAAATTAATTGAAAATCTAGCCATAGGATTAGAAGAAATTGGCGTTAATACATATTTATATTTTTAGCTGTGGCGGCCATCTTCTGCAGTGAAGCGGAAAGATTTTCACTATTTTGGTAGAGGACCATCAAAGGAACATTTCTGAAAACTTTCATGAAAATTGACCAAGAACTTTTGATAATATGACAGGAAAACAAAACTTTAACACAAATTCTATTTTTAGCTCTAGTGGGTATTTTGTGCAGGGAGGCAGAACTATTTGAATAAGTTTGGTAGAGTGTAAAGTTTCATAAAGATTGATCAAGAACTTTTGAAAATATGACAGGAATACATAACTTAAACACAAATTCTATTTTTAGCTCTAGTGGCCATTTTGTGCAGTGAGGCAGAACCATTTGAATAAGTTTGGTAGAGGAACACTAAACAAAGATTTGTGTAAAATTATTTGAAAATCTAGCCATAGGTTTAGAAAAAAATGGTGTTCAGACATAATATTCTATTTTTAGCTCTGGTGGACATCTTGCGCAGTGAAGCGGAACTATTTTCACAGGTTTGGTAGAGGACTGTTTAAGGAACATTTCTGTAAAGTTTCATGAAGATTGACCAAGAACAAAACTTTAATGCAAATTCTATTTTTAGCTCTAGTGGCCATTTTGTGTAGTGATGCGGAACCATTTGAATAAGTTTGGTAGAGGAACCCTAAACAAATATTTGTGTGAAGTTATTTGAAAATCTAGCCATAGGTTTAAAAGAAAATGGTGTTCAGACATAATTCTATTTTTAGCTCTGGTGGCCATCTAGTGCTGTAAAGCGGAACCATTTTCACATGTTTGGTAGAGGACTATTTAAGGAACATTTCTGTAAAGTTTCATGAAGATTGACCAAGAACTTTTGAAAATATGACAGAAATACGAAACTTTAACGCAAATTCTATTTTTATCTCTAGTGGCCATTTTGTGCAGTGAGGCAGAACAATTTGAATAAGTTTGGTAGAGGAACACTAAACAAACATTTGTGTAAAATTATCTGAAAATCAAGCCATAGGTTAAGAAGAAAATGGCGTTTAAACATAATTCTATTGTTACCTCTGGCGGCCATCTTGTGCAGTGAAGCGGAACCATTTTCAAAGGTTTGGTAGAGGATCATCTAAAGAACATTTCTATTTAGTTTCATGAAGATTGACCAAGAGCTTTTGAAATATTACAGGAATACGAAACTTTAACGCAAATTCTATTTTTAGCTCTAGTGGCCATTTTGTGCAGTGAGGCAGAACCATTTGAATAAGTTTGGTAGAGGAACTAAACAAACGTTTGTGTAAAATTATTTAAAAATCTAGCCATAAGTTTAGAAGAAAATGGCGTTTAGACATATTTATATTTTTGACTCTGGCGGCCATCTTGTGCAGTGAAGTGGAACCATTTTCATAGGTTTGGTAGAGGACCATACAAGGAACATTTCTGTAAAGTTTCATGAAGATTGACCAAGAACTTTTGAAAATATGACAGGAATATGAAACTTTAACGCAAAATGTTAACAACATCGCAGCGCCCGCAATGCCGCCTGCCCGCCCAACCAACCGGTTTTTGCTAATCTATAAGCCGAGATTTTCCTTTGAAAAATCTGGCTAAAAATCTATCATAATTAAAACGTTTAAGTTTAACTTATACAAAGATATAATATTAATAATGTTAATACAATATGCATTCAACAGCTATTTGAATTGGGGTCGCCTTTTTAATGTTTTTTACATAACACTTAGATGAGATTGTTTGTAGTAATCATTAGATTTATATTATATACACAATTAAAAAAAAAAATTAATTATTTCAACATGGCAAATTAAGGTTAAAGCAAAATAGAAAAAAAAACACTTGAAGACGATACCACAAACCATGTAATCAATTGAGATCACATGCATTGAAAAACCAGCAGCATATATTAAACAATACTATTTTGATGAAAACAATAAATCCAAACTACAGCTACATTATCTTTATATTATTTAAAATCTGAATAAACAGTCAATGATTGTGCATGTATAATAAGCAATAAATACCATTTGCTTATGTTTTTCCAGCATGTAACCAGAATTCTTCCCAAGTGCAGGAGCAGATATTGCATCTAAAACAACAACGCATCACTATCATTACAGAAATAACAAGAACTTTTTGTAATACCCTTTATGTTCAGAACAATCAATGTACACAATTGCAAGGATGATAAAGAAAAATGAAAGTTTTTTTAACTATTGGTAAGTTTGTCCTTGACCTTTGACCGTTTGACCCAATAATAATAGGATCTACTTGTAGTCATAACCAACCTACCTACCAAATTTTACAAACATAGGCCTAAGGGTTCTACAGTCATTTCTTAGAAACGGTTTTACAACTAATGGTCAGTTTGACCTTGACCTTTGACCCAAGGACTTGATAATGAACAGGAATCCTTTACTAGTCATCACCTCAAAATCAATAGGGATCCCTATTAGTCATTACCAAACCCATCTAATCTTTTAAAATAACCTAAGTCAAAGGGTTTCATAGATATTGCCCATACTAGGTTTCATAATTATTCAATATTGTTTTTTATAATCTTTGGTCAGTTTTACCTTGACCATTAAAACAAAGCCGCAATAATCTAGGGATCATCTACTAGTTATGACCAACCTACCTACCAATTTTTAAGAACCTATGCCTGAAGGTTGCGAAGTTATTGCCAATACAAGGTTTTATAATTACTAGGTGTTGTGTTTTTAATTTTTTGGTTACTTTGGCCTCAAGATTAGACGCAAGCACTCCAAAATCAATGAAAATCCCCTACTAGCCTACAACCGAGAGACCAAATTTAAAGAACCTAGACGTAAGGGTTCTTTAGTTATTTCCTGAAGGAGGTTTGATCTACTGACATACATACAAATTGTTTCCTACACAGCAAAAGCTGTTTGTAAAACAGATATGCCTCCTCTAGGTTAAAAGCAATCTTAATAAATATAACGTTTGGTGAAGATCGGATGCTAACGGCTTAAAAGGCTGGTTTTAGATCATTCAAGGGCCTAAACTCCATAATTCCCCGGGCCATTTCGCTGATTATCAAACTTAGCCCAGACATTATGACCACACACCTTTTTATGAAGTTTGATGAATAATTAAATGGCCACAACTCCACAATGCCTGGGGTGATATGGCTGATTATCAAACTTGGCCGCGATATTGTGACCACAAACATGTTCTTGAAGTTTGTTCAAGATCGGATGAAAACTAAGCGGAAACAAAAAGTGGTCTTCTGACAAACATTAGCGAATCGGGGGAAGGGGGAAAAATATAATTGATCAACTCCATAGTGTAGGATTACTTAGATTTTACATTTCAAATTTGAACGTTATTTTTCTTTACCTGTTTCTGTTGAGAAGACGAGGAGTGCTTCGGGTTTCCCTGGTATAAATAGCAACTGTGGCTGATATCTGTCCATAATAGTCTTAAGGGCTAATCGCAAGTCTTTTTCAGTAGTAAACTTCTTGATCCCATGAATAACAATAAGGTTGGATTCATAGCCTGGCTGCAGCAATGAATTATTCCACAAACTTGTACCTACAGTGATAACAGAAAATATTACAGACAAATTTACCCGTAGAAACTGAAGACACATTTAATATTTATTAGTGCTGCTAATATTGTTAATAATATTATATAGAGAAAATCTGCAACCAACTGTATTTAATTGCCTTTTTAATGGCAAATTTTTACGATTTTTTTTAGGATCAACATCAACAGCTAAATTGTATGATGTACAAGTATGATATATGTTTAAAACAAACTATTGATTTAACTTAAATAAATGAATACTGACTCGAATTGTAAATGCAAAATGTAAGATAGTTTAATCAAAGTAATCACAGCAGTTTACTAAACAAGAGGGCCATGATGGCCCAAGGGCACACCTGAGTACGCGGAATAACGTACACCATCTCTGACACCTCAATGTCATGGCTTACAACATGACCCACATCATACAGATATATTGCTGTTGTTTACCTGGCAATCGACATGTGCAATACAGATGCCTATCCTACCTACTATAGTAGTTAACCTGGCAATCAACAGGCGCTATACTGATGCCTGTCTTGCCTACTTCTGTTATTCACCTGACAATCGACAGGTGCAATACAGATACATTTACAGTAGAATCTGTTGGAACCAAGGATAACAACTTGCAATCGGCTACATGTTTTCCATTACCTGATTTAAATTAGATACATGAAAATTCATCTAATCTTTGTAATCACACGAGGTTTAAACATCCAGCAGAATTCCATTTACGGTGTTTTGTTTTTATTTTTTCAGAAAAAATAATTAAACTTGAACACAACAACATGTCTTCCCCCACGCACTGCCATAACTCCGCCCAAAATTCACATACCATGACATTACAAAAATATGCACAACCATACTTGGTACTGATCAATCCAGTGAAATTTTGTCAAATTCCAGCCAGTGATTATGGAAAAGAGCACAGACAAGAGCTGTTATGTCAACAAATTAAAAGGGCCATAACTCCACTTAAATTTTGTCAACGACAATACACACAACTAGATTTGCTCCTGATAAATCCTGATAAGTTTTGTCAAAATCCAACCAGGGGTTACGGAGAACAAGCGCAGAAAAGGTCCATTTATGTGAAAAACTTTGAAGAACCATAATTCCGCCCAAAATCCGCCAATGACAACGTGCCGAAGATATGCTCAACTAAACTTATTACTGACCAACCTTGTGAACTTTCGTCAAAATCTGACCTGGGGTTATGGAGAACAAGCGCAAACAATGTCTGTTATGTGAAAAACTTCAAAGGGTCGTAACTCCACCAAATATGTGCCATTGACAATATGCCGGCAATATTCACAACTATACTTAGTAATGTTCAATCATGTGAAGTTTCGTCAAAATCCGACCAGAGGCTACAGAGAACAAGCGCAGACAAATTATCTTATGTGAAAAACTTCAATAGGCCCCAACTCCACCAAAAATCCGCCAACGATGACATACCGTCTTTGATACCGACAATATGCCCAACTAGACTTGGTAATGATCAATCCTGTAAAGTTTGTCAAAATCCGACCAAGGGATCCAGAGAACAAGTGCAGACATGTTTTTCGGGAGTCCAGACATCCATACATACATCCATCCATCCAGACATACAACCTTTCAGCAAAAAAATCAATAAGTCTCCCTACACACTACTTATGTGAATGGGGGGAGACATAACAATTTAAACAGCCGCAAGTGACAGCAATAAAGACATCTGTAAGCGTTACATATATAATTGATTAGTGAATCAAACAGACGATTGTAGTGGAACTATTTACGTTCTTATCAGCAATGCGATTAACAGCTCATATTATAAAACTAACTGACCAGTTACTGAAATACTATTTTTTGCCATCCCTAGTGAAAACTCCTGCACATAGAGACTTCTGCACATAGTCCATTGTATGCTTTGTTCACCGACACGGGGCAATAACTTTTTAATCCATACCCCAAACAAGGCATTTTTTATTAATTATGAGATCATAATTATAGTAAAAAAATATGTGGATGCTCAACTTCCTCGTGTTTGATTGTAGTCTGGCCTTTTGTTAATATACTGGGTTTATCACGGTGAAGACGTGTGTTGAATTTCAAGTCGATACCTCTTACAGATAGAAACATTTACCATAAGCTTCAATTATAAGTTGAAAAAGGGCAATAACTCCACAAAAATCATTGATATAGTTACTCCATCTTATCTACAAAAAGGGTTCATAACCTTGATCAAGTATTTTGAGTTAATACATCTATATTTATTATGAAATTTGACCTAAAGCAAAAATGTTAAGTTGTAAAAAGGGCAATTAGACAAACACAATTTTTTATAGAGTTACCTCCTCTTGTCTACACAATAAATTCATCACTGTGAAGAAGTACTTTGAGTTTGATGTCAATACCTCATACAGATATTGACAAATAAGACCTGAAGTAAAAATTGTAAGTTGAAAAAAAGGTTAATAATTCCAACAACATCCCTGAAAGAGTTACCTCCTCATATCTGCAGAATTGGGTCAGCACCATAAACAATCATCTTGAGTTTTAATTTAATGTTATTAAATAATTATATATTTAACCCCAAAAATGTAAAAATATTCTAATGTGTAAGTCCAAACAAAGGCAGATAACTCTGGAAATACAAATTACTGGGTTACTAGTAATTGTTGTAATGAATTACCCTTTTTATAGTGAACAAGCATTCAAAGTCAAAAATGGATACCTTTGATAGTTTTTAAGAAATGGACTCGGACACAAATTTTACCGAAACAACTTAACCAAACAAGAGGGCCACGATGGCCCTAGGTCGCTTACCTGAGTTTAAGGCATCATAATGGCTTATAACAAGAGGGCCAAATGACACTAACCCACATACATGAGTATAACGATCTGGGCCTTGCAGTTTCAGGAGAAGATTTTAATAGTCTATATAAACCATGTGACCCACAGGGCATGGCCACTTTCCACCCAAGGGGCATAATTTGAACAACATTTGTAGAGGACCACTATACAAAGTTACAAACAAAATATTACACCTCTGGGCCATGCAGTTTTAGAGATGATTTGTAATGTCCACTTTCCATATAAGTCTATACAAACCATGTCAATCCAGGGCGTGGCTAGGTTTGACCCCAGTGGCATAACAGGAACAATCTTTTTAGAAGACCAATATAAGATGTTACATACTAATTACAAAACATCTGGGCCTTAAGGTTTCAGAGAAGAAACTTTTTAAAGTCATTTTGTCATTAAAGTCTATACAAACCATGTGACCCTCAGGGATGGCCTCTTTTTACCCACGGGGCATAATTTGAACATTCTGTGCAATGGACCACTATACGATGTTACATATGAAATACAAAACCTTCAGGTCTTAAAGTTTCAAAGGAGAAAATTGTATACGTCCACTTGCCATATATAAGTCTACAGAAACCATGTGACCCCAAGGGCGTGGCCAGTTTTGATCCCAGGGGCATAATTTGAACAATTTTGCTTTGCAGTTTCAGAGAAGATTTTGAGTCATTTTACTATTTAATTCTATACTAATTATGTGACCCCTGGGGCACAGCCACTTTTTACCCCAGGGGCATTATTTAAACAATCTTTGTAGAGGACCACTTTACAATGTTACATACAAAATATGAAAGCCCTGGGCCTTGTAGTTTCAGAGGAGTAGACTTTTAAAGTCCACTTGCCATATAAGTCTAAAGAACCATGTGACCCCCAAGGCGTGACCAGGTTTGATCCCAGGGGCATAATTTAAATAATCATTATAGAGTATCACTTTATAATGTTACATACGAAATATGAAACCTTGGGGAGGAGAAGATTTTTAAAGTCATTTTGCTATTTAACTCTATATAAACCATGTGACCACAGGGACGTGGCCAGTTTTGAGACCAGGAGCACAATTTAAACAATCTTTGTAGAGGACCACAATACAATGTAACATACCAAATACTAAACCACTGGGCCTCAGTGTTTGAGGAGAGGATTTTTAAAGTCATATTATTATTTAAGTCTATTGTCCCCTGAGCGTGGCCAGTTTTGACCCCAGGGTCATCATTTGAACAATCTTTGTAGAGGACCACTATAAAATATTACATACCAAACAGAAAACAACTGGGCCTCAGTGTTTCAGAGGAGAAGGTGTTTGCAGTAATTTTGCTACTTCAGTCCATATAAACAATGTGACCCGCAATGCATGGCCAGTTTTGGCCCAGGGGCATTATTTAAACAATCTTTGTAGAAGACCACTAGAGGATGCCACATACCAAATATGAAACCACTGGGCCTTGCGGTTAAAGAGGAAGAGATTTTTTAATAAATGTTGCTATTAATTCCAAATAAACAATGTGACCCCCGCGTCATGGCCAGTTTTGACACCAGGGCATCATTTGAAAAATCTTTGTAGAGGACCACTATACAATGTTACCAACCAAATACCAAACATTTGGGCCTTGCGGTTTCAGAGATGAACATTTCAAAGTATATTAGCTACTTTAGTCTATATAAACCATGTGACCCCCAGGGCGTGGCCAGTTTTTACCCCAGGGCATCATTTGAACAATACTTGTAGAGGACCACTATGTTATGTTACATACAAAATAGGAAACCTCTGGGCCTTGCCGTTTATTAAGCTGAGACGATTTTTGCAGTAATGTTGCATTAAAAGTCTATATAATCCATGTGACCTCGGGGCGTGGCCAGTTTTGACCCAAGGGGCATCATTCTAACAATTTTTGTAGAGGACCTCTATACAATGTTACATACCAAATACTAAACGTCTAGGCCTTGCGGTTTCAGAGAAGATTTTTAAAGTAATTCAGCTATTTAAGTCTTTAAAAACCATGTGACCCCTGGGGCGTGGCCAGTTTTGACCCCAGGGGCATCATTTGAACAATCTTTGTAAGAGGACCACTATGCAATGTTACATACCAAATATGAACCCTCTGGGCCCTGCGGTTTCAACGGAGAAGATTTTTAAAGTCATTTTGCTATATAACTCTATATACACCTTATGCCCCCCCCCCCTGCATTGCATTCTCAGGGAAGAAGAGTTTTAAAGTTTTTACTTTTTAAATCTATTTTTAGTTCTAGTGACCTACACATGCAGCGGACCATAGCGATTTGAACAATTTTGAAAGAGGGTCACCCAAGGATCATTCCTGTGAAGTTTGGTGAAAATCTGCCCAGCGGTATAGGAGAAGATGTTGTTTGAATGAAAATGTTGACACACGACACACAACGCACAACTGACAAAAGGTGATCACAAAAACACACAATGAGCCAAAAATGTAACCAAACTAAAAATGCGCCCACAGACACAGATGCCCCCACCTATATAGAATTGTCTACATCACACCGCTTTGTCTGTATGCATACACATTATTTTGCAAAAGGAGAAATGTGCTTTTATATACTTTTATACTTTCTGCTAATGTATTCCCTTATTCTGTAAAGAAAGTTGAGGTATCACAGAATAGTTTTAGCCCTGACAAAAAATCTGTTAAGTTACTACTTAAAACCTTTGGGCAATTATGAGTTAAGTTTTTGTATGCTTCACTTACACATGCTATCTTAAATCATTCTGTGCAGAATCAACAATATGCCTTTTATCATTTTTGAATTATGCTTTGAACACTTATCAAATCACTGAAGGGAAGTAATTCACTAACTTCACAGGTCAGATTTTCTTGCATGTGACACACCATCTGGTGATGGTGATCATTTCAGCCAATTTATTTGAAAATATCTGCATCCATGACAATTATGCTCTGGACAATTATTTGACTTTTGACCTTAATAAAGGACCTTGACCTTTCAGCTACAGACCTGGTTCTTGAACGTCACAATGCTTATCACTTCTGCTGAATAATTTGAAAATTCTTCCATACCAGGCATAATTCCATCTCAATGAAATTGCTTTTTGCACAGCAAAGTTTGGCCACGGTTTTAGAAAAGGTGCTGCATATCCAGCTGATCCTTGGAAATAAATCATTTACAGTGAAAAACAATGGATATAGTGGTACCTTAGGCGAATAAAACCAAAAATTTCACGTTCATTTCATACATAGTTCTTGTGCTTTATATATAAAGTTATACCACAATATTTTGAAGGCAACAATTGTATTGGCTCGCCTGAATGTGACCCCTAATGCGAAGTCATCAGATCCAGTCAACGAACAATATATAATGAGATTGGGCAAAATTATACTTTGGTTAAAGTCAATGGCTTAAACTCATTTATTTTTGACCTTTGACATTTAAGTGTGACCTAGACCTTGGACCAAAGGAGCTGGTTGTTGCACGCAAAGTGCCATCTCATAATGCTTATCACTTATGCCAAGTAAGGCGTACAAAAATTTATGTCTGTTTCAGGTAACCCAATCTACCCTAAAAAAATGTCCCGACCCTAGAACATTTTATTGAGTGGGTCAGATGTTTTTTGTTTATTTTACTGTTTCCAATAATTAAATGTTTTTTGGATAAATTAGTGTGCTGTTTTGATAGCATCCACTACAAAACAATGTTTTATTATATTAGAGACATGTTTTGAATATTTTTTCAGCTTTAAAATCTTTAAGTTGACCATTTACCCAGATGCCCAGATAAGGCGCATACACGCATAAATTACGCACAAATATTTGGAATATACGCAGAGAAAATAACATTAAGTGGTTTGTAACAAAGTTGAACTTGATCTCAAAAATAAGTTAAATTTGTGAAACCTTTCATGAGTTATTGTCCATATTTTTCGGGAATTTAAGTCAAAAACTGTCAAAATTGTGATGTATACCAAAGTCAAACTTGAACCGTATTTTATGATGCTAAACATGAGTACCAATAATTAAATTTTAAGTCGAAAAGGGACCATAACTATGTCAAAATTTAGTGGTTTGTAACCAACTTCGAACTTAACCTGTATTCTATTATGTTATACATGTGTACCAAAACCTATTTGAATATGTCGAGCCTTTCTTGAGTTATCATCCGGAAACCATGTTTTTAGCGAATTTTAAGTCGAAAAGGGGCCATAACTCTGTCAACACCAAACTTGACCTGTATAATATGATGTTATACGTGTACCAAAAATTATCTGAACATGTCAAGCCTTTCTTTAGTTATCATACGGAAACCAAAAACCAACAGACCAATGGATGGACAGACCGACAAGCTCACTCCTATATACACCCTCCCCCCAAACTTTGTGGGGGTATAATATAAAAAAATTCACTACCTACCGACCCTTTTTTTGGGGGGGGGACATGTTACCTGCTACACACATAATTGGTTGTAGGTCTAATGGAATTAATTCATATATTTGACTTTTGACCTTTCAGTATGACCTTGACCTCCAACCTAATACTTGCGCATGACACACCATTTTATAATGGTTACCAGTTCGGCCAAGCTATTTGAAAATCCTTCAATGGCGGACAAAGTTATTGCCTCGATAAGAATCTTAACATACATCTATATAAATATACTTGATATTTGACCTTTAAGTGTGGACTTCACCTCAGACCAAGATACCTGGTTCTTGCAAGTGACACACCACCGCATAATGCTTATTACTTCTGCAAAGTTATTTGAAAATCCTTCACTGCTGGACAATATTATGCTCCAGACAGTGTCCATTGCTTAATTCTTTTATTTGACCTTTGACCTTTAAGTGTGACCTTGACCTTGGACCAAGGGACCTGGTTCTTGGTACATGTACTACACACCGTCTCACCATGCTTGGCACTCCTGCCAAGTTATTTAAAAATCCTTCCTTGCTGGACAAAGTTATGCTCCAGATAGTAGGAATGGCTTAAATTCTTATATTTAACCTTCAACCTTTAAGTGTGACCTTGACCTTGGACTTAGGGACCTCATTCTTGCGCACAACACACCTCACCACTCTTAGCACTTCTGCCATGTTATTTGAAATTGATTCCCTGCTGGACAAAATTACGCTCCGGACAGGGTCTACCGCTTAAAGTTTCATATTTGACCTTTGAACTCTACGTGTGACCTTGACCTTGTACCTGGTTCTTGCACACGACACACCGTCTCAACATGCTGAACACTTGTGCCAAGATACGTGTATCTCAAATTGCTTCCATGGACAAAATAATGCTCCAGAAAGGGTCTATGACTTAAATTCTTATATTTGACATTTGACCCTCTAAGTGTGACCTTGACCTTGTACCAAGGGACCTGTTTTTATAGCGTGACACACTGTCTCACCATGCTTAGCACTTCTACTTCTATCAAGTTATTTGAAAAAATTCCCTGCTTGACAAAATTATGCTCTGAACAGGATCTATTGCTTAAATTCTTATATTTGAAATTTGACCTTTAAGTGATCTTGGACCTAGTGACCTGGTTCTTGCGCGTGACACACCGCCTATTAATGCTAAACACATGTGCCAATATATTTGAAATTCCTTCCATACTGCACAAAATTATGCACCAGACATGGTCTATGGCTTAAATTCTTATCTTTGACCTTTAGGTGTTACATTGACCTTGGACCTAGGGAACTGGTTTCTGCGCGTAACATACCGTCTCAGTATGCGTAACATTTCTGCTAAGCCATTTGAAAATCCTCCAATGCTGGACAAAGTTAATGTCCAGACAAGAATCCGAACATAATTACAATACGTACACACATACAGTACGCGCCATGCGTAACCCGCAGAATTCACGCTGTAGTGACAAGCCTTTGATCAATCTTCGCGAAGTGACATCACGAAAGTTCGCGATGATTCACAAAAGATAGTTGGCTGCCCCATCGCGAGGTTTTATGATGAATATGTCACAAAATTCAGGTACATGTGCATCTGCTCCAGACTATCAAATTTAAGAGTTATACAGTTTGACGGTCTTTCTACATTGTGTTTTGTATAGTGTATGTTAAATGTAGAAATGTATTTTTTTTTACCTTAATATCACTTTTATTAATGAATAATTATATAATAAAGCACTATTTTTTTTACAGTATTAGTCTAAGAAAAACGCATATAGAGGTCAAAATGATTTCATATATCGTATATACGTTAAAACTTACTATTCAGACAAAAATCATTAAAAATATGAATCACCGATTGTAATTACAATTAATTGATATCCATTATCGAAAATAGTCATTTAATATTCCAGTTTTAGTTAATGTTCACAACCCTGATATAGTCTACATAAGATGAAAAGTACATAGTCATAGTTTATTCAATCTTTATATCAAAATACTATTAAGTCTTTTTAAAGGATGACAATGAATAACCGATAATCCAAATATTACGGTTGAAATCCGGTTATAAATTTAATATTGTGTTATTCATGTTTAAAACGCAGGTTTCTGATGAACAAGATATAGATGAAATTCGTTATGTTCTAATCGGTGTCAATTTCCAACCCGTGGACTGATCTGCAATAGCTCTCCTTAATTCATCAACAGCAGTCGTGAAAATGTAGAGGGAGCAACCACCTCTTATGTTGTAACTTTCAGCTTTTGTTTGTCATTTAACACTCTACAATTTTTCATTTATTTGCGTTTGATTTAACTGTTTATGTTGTCTATAATGTATAAGGCTCGATATATGATTATTCATTCTTGTTATAATTTTTGTAATATTTGAACCAATATATTATAATATTACTTAATTATTCTTTCCACAAAAATGTTGTTATTGTGTTGTCATAAATGTATGTTTAAATGACACTGTATATAAGATAATTCAGAGTATTACATTTATATAACCATTCCGGAAAAGTATTTTAAAACGAATTATTAAATGACAGCTGAGTGAAAATATTGCGTTTTTACTAACTTCTTTCTCGTTGCGATTCGTGAAGTGACAAAATCCTTTGCCACGAAAGTTAACGAATACGCAAATTTTCGCCGTGAGAATTAGCAAAGAATCGTGACATCGCGAGCGAGCGCTCTGCGCTTCGCGATAAAATCTGCTTGTCTTATATTGCGAACTTTGCAGGCTTTTGCGTGGCATGTACTGTATATGTACGTACCCACGGACAGGGAAGCACATCATTGATGGTATGGGCATAAAAAATTTAACTAACTCTGATGCTGACGCAGACTACAAAGGGGCGACAATAACTCAACTTTTTTCTTCACAAAGTCGAGCTAAAAATGAAGTTTTAATGTTGCACAAGTTTTCTCATTAACGATGGGAAATAACTCCATGTTCCTGGTTCTAACTGTGCCATCAATGCACGAGAGCTTATGGTTATATACAAACTATGCAAGTTTAGTCAACATTGAAAGAAAATTTAATTTTCTATTGATACTGAAAGTCATTTGTCGACAAATTATGTTCACAAACAAGGGGCACAAACTCTGGTGATCATACACTTGTATCAAGATCATCTGTTTAGTTAGTTTAGTTAAGTTGAATGAAAAGTGAAGTCTCTATTGCATTCGCTAGCTCTATTGTTGACAAATTATGGAAATTACAACCTTAACCAACAGCTCACCAAGCACTAATTTATCAGGTGAGCTAACAAGAGCTGTCAGAGGACAGCGCACTTGACTATTCCAAGTATTTCAATTGGTACATATTTTGGGGAAAGTGGAAGGGGCATAAATTTGTTAAAATACAAAACTTTTAAGTGGAAACCTTATATAGTTTAGAAATTTTAAGATTTTGGAACACAAAATTTAACTACAAATTCTATGTAAAAAGTCGTTAAAATACAAAATAGAGTTATGGAGAGTGTCGAACCTGATGATGGAGCTGATGGAAAAGGTAAATCCCAAGTTTCAAGTGAATAACCTATGTAGTGTTTAAGGTATAAGACTTCTGAATACAAACTTTAACCAGCAAATCTATGAAAAAACGGACATAACTCAGTCAAGATACAAAACAGAGTAATGGGAAATGTTGCCACTGATGCTGACAAAGATGAATGCCAAGTTTCAGGTGAATAACCTGTGTAGTTTTTACGTTATAAGACTTTTGAATATAAACTATGTGAAAAAGGAGCATAACTCTGTCAAAATACAAACCAGAGTTATGGGGAATGTTTTCCCTGACACTGGAGATGATGACAAAGGTATAATCCAAGTTTAACTTATGTAGCTGTGAAGTAACATAACTTTGAATAAAAACTTCAACCAGTTCAGATGCAGACACTGATGCCGACGCCGGGCTGATATGAAAGCTCACGTATTATTTGAATAGTTGAGCTAAAAATGCTAAACTGTTCAGCAAATGTAACAACAGAGCATATAACAAGTGATAGCTACAAAACTTAGTTCATACTGGATTATTTTAAAACACATTATCAAATATTAGGATGAGTAACATTATTCCTTGTTGCATATATATATATTAAATAATATGCAAAAATAAAAAGAAACATCAAAACTGTGAGTTAGGAAAACAGTATTTGTCACAGGACTTACAAATTGCAGCCATGGAAGTCGCAGAATTTCCAAAATTGCAGTCAAGGAAGTTCCATCATGTAAGGATGAACAATTTAGAAGAAAAACTAAGAAATTTATCTAAAAGTATACCTCTTCCACTGATTAAATTGGCATATAAACATTTGATTAAAAAGAACTGGCCTTGAAAAAGCCTTGAATTTTATACTGTATTTCATTTTTTAAATGCTCAGGACTTTTGTAGCACAAAACTTCCAAATAGTATTATTTAATTCCAAAATCAGAGACCAGGAAGTTCAAACTTCCAGTTTTCAACAGTTAATGAAAGCGCAAATGAAGATATGCTCTGGATTAATTGTTAATGATTGATTTCAATATTTGACCTTTGACCTTGAATTGTGAGCTTGACCTAAGACATAGGGACCTGGTTATTGTGCATCCCATTCAGTCTCACTATGCTTGTCACTTCCGAGAGGTTATTTTTAAATCCATCCATGCTCGACATTCATATGATCCAGACAAAGTGTTAAGGACTGATTTCTTAATTTTTACTTTTGAGCTTGAATTGTGACCCTGACCTTGGACCTACGGAAGTGGTTCGTGCGCATGACATTCCCACTCATCAGGCTTGTCACTTTTGCTAGGTTATTTGGAAATCCATCC
Source organism: Congeria kusceri (assembly GCA_027627225.1). Taxonomy (NCBI): domain Eukaryota; kingdom Metazoa; phylum Mollusca; class Bivalvia; order Myida; family Dreissenidae; genus Congeria; species Congeria kusceri. The sequence goes on from CM051034.1 coordinate 54,533,230, forward strand.
ATGCTGGACCAAGGTTTGCTATAGACAATGTGGTAGGTATTGATTTTCTATATTTGACGTTTGACCTTGAATTGTGACCTTAACCTTGGATCTAGGGACCTGGTTCTTGCATGCGACACTCCGTCTCATCATGCTTATCACTTCTGCCAAGTTCTTTAAAATCCATCCATGCTGAACAAAGCTATGCTCCGGACAAAGTGTTGAGGGCTGAATTCCTAAATTTGACCTTTGACCTTGAACTGTGAACTTGACTTTGGAGCTAGGGACCTGGTTCTTGTGCGCGACACTGGACAAAGTTGTGCTCCAGACAAACATCTCCCACCGCCTGCCAGACCAACCGCCCGCCCCACGCCCACCAGCCCGCTTGGGCGTTCACATAATACGGCCGTTTTTTAAATGGGTGTATAATAATGACATAACCTTATCTATATGTCTAGTAGGATAGAATAAGTTAATATAAATAATGAAAACAGAACTGATACGAGGGGTTTACATGCACAAATACATGATCATACCACTAGTTTTGCCATTGTATGTTTTATTTAACTCATCTTCACTCCTGGTTTGTTCGTTGTTACTGCTCGACGCAACTGGCTCTGTGCTGGCACCTATGTTATTCGAACCTCGAACGTTGTGCGAATCTAACATTTTGTTTATCTGTAACATGAATAATGGAAATACCTAGGTGCTTTTTTTTTCATGGTGCATGTTATTTATTTGCAGTCGAACACAAAGTCGCAAATGATTTGATACCATAAAGGAAATCTCTAGTTCATTCTGCTTCACACAAGCGGTTTTACCATGCAAATTGTACAATCTTTTACAACACAACATTTCAGGGCTCACTCTACCATTCACCAAATTAGCTACAAATGTGAACACTTGACTAATTAACACTCTGGGACAATAACTTGTTCTTTTAAAACCATTTCTGTTATGTTAGATGATTCCAAGAGTAAAGGTGTTATGTGGAAAATACACACATAACATCAGCCTCGATATTCACATTGGGAACATAAGACACTACATATGCAGACATAAAATTTAAGTCAAAATGACAAATTCTTTCACTGTTTCCAACATATGATGTCGACAAATAAACTGTCAAAATAATTAAAATTTTAATTCATAGACATAATAGAAAGGTATATATTCACTATATCACAACTTAAGGGTCATAACAATAGTGTTTTTGCTGATCTGTCCAATCCTCAATTTCTTCTTGTATCTCAAGTCTCTAATCTTAGAAAACAACCAAAACAGAAGTCATCTATAAAGCTTTTTTTGTAGTTAAATTTTACATTTAATATATCAAATTATTGACTGTCAAATGTAAGTTTAAATTTCAATTATATACAATGATAACAATAACTCTAATTCAAATTCAATCATTAACTTAACAGCTTATGCTCAGAAATGAAAGTAGCAGACGCATGTGTAAATCAAATACCGTAACTCCATCAATTGAAGATAAATGTCTTTCAAAGCCAAAAACATTAGCCCATGGACCATTGACTGTCATAGCAATGTCAATATCTGAAAGAAATACAAGATTCTGTGTTTGATAAACACACATGCCCCTGCCTGGTGCTGGGTAGCCCATTTCTTAGTCCAAATTAGGTCAAGGTCAAATTGAGGTCGAGTTATACGATTGGATTGGGAACGGTCATTAGAAAAAACTGTGTAAATATATAAGTGTTGTAGTAAGCGCTGTTGGTGCCAGACAAAATGGTAAAATCCAGTTAACCAAGAATGGCACTTCTGAATTATTGTAAGTCCAAATTAGTTCAAGGTCAAGATCATAGTAAAGTTGAGTGATATGGGTGGATTGAGGATAGTCATAAGCAACAACTGTGTAAGTATCCAAGTGTTGTAGCAAGCGGTGTTGGTGCTAGACGAAATGGTGAAATCTAGTTCACCAAGAAACAGCCCATTTGAATTAGTATAAGTCCAAATTAGTTCAAGGTCAAGGTCAAAGTAAATTGGGTGATATGGGTGGATTGTCATAAGCAACAACTGTGTAAGCATCCAAGTGTTGTAGCAAGCGGTTTTGGTGCTAGACGAAAAGGTAAAATCTAGTTAACCAAGAAACAGCCCATTTGAATTATTCTAAGTTCAAATTACGTCAAGGTCAAAGTGAGGCTGGGTGTTATGGGTGGATTGGGAAGGTCATATGTAACAACTGTGTAAATATGTAAGTGTTGTAGTCAGCGGTGCTGGTGCTAGACAAAACGGTAAAATCTACTTAACCTTGACACAGACGGAAGAACCCACAGACGGACGGACGGAAGGAAAGACGGGCGTACAGGACAATCACTTTATGCCTCCCGCATCAAGATGCCGGGGGCATAAAAACACACAAAAATCAATTATAGATCTACCTATGTCAATAGCTAGGAAAACAATTGAATTTACCCACATATAACCCACGAGGGTGTAGTATCCTACATGGTCTGTCTGGAAATGATGCTAGTAATTCCAATGCATGAAACAACAATTGTGTATTAATTGTTAGACACATATCATCTTTATAATCATGATGATCAGTGTCAACATCGCCTTCAATATCTTAATATAAGTCCAAGACACAAAGTCAACAATCTAAGCTGATCAATCTATAAACAAATATGCAATCTGTTATGGTTAAAATACAGTCATACTAATTACCTATCCCAAATGGGGAGAAGATGTCTGCACATAACTGTTCTTCACTAAATGCAAGCACAACCTGTAACGGTTTCTGAACTGTTGACAACTGGGCAGCTACAACATCACAAAACCTCTGACCCGTGTTGGTTTTGAGAAGTGTGCCTAAATAATGTAAACTGTCATGAATATTTTCGAACGTTTACATTGAGCTTTAAAGTTAAATGAAGGTGTGTCCCAGCAGAAATAAGATACAAAATGTAATGATGAACATATGACAAGCATAAATATCACAAATGTTTAGCTATTCATGCTAATGGGATACTGAGAATAAATGTATAACAGTGGGTGCTGCAAAATATCTCGGAAAGAAATACAGAACGAAATGACAAGGCGGTTACCATGCTATATCATGTAATTTTTGTGTAATGAAATCCTCAAAATTCTAATAGTGCGTTTAAAATGTTTGCTTTTTTATATGTTTATGCTACTTGACACCTTTGTTTGCTGATAGAGATATTACAATTAGGTGTGCCATATTACAATTAGGTGTGCCATACTTGGGTGTTGTTTAAGGGACATAACAGCATACTCTATATTATGTACAACTATATAACCGCATTTTTGTTGTAATATTATACTAATATTTATAAGTTACAACACAGCTATGGTGTGCCATGGGCCTGTACTGGCACATCTTCGGTAGTATAGGCCCGATGAATGTTTATTACGTGTTTTGTTTACATTCATACCTGATGAAGACTATTCTATTTTCAGTTCTAGTGGCCATTTTGTGCAGTGTAGTGGAACCATTTGAATAAGTTTAATAGAGGACCAAAAAATGATTATTGGTGTGAAATTAATTGAAAATCTAGCCATAGGTCAAGAAAAAATTGGCGTTCAGACATCTTTATATTTTAAGCTGTGGCGGCCATCTTGTGCAGTGAAGCTGAAACATTTTCACAAGTTTGGTAGAGGACTATCAAAGGATAATTTCTGTAAAGTTTCCTGAAGATTGACCAAGAACTTTAGAAAATATGACAGGAAAACAAAACTTTAATGCAAATTCTATTGTTAACTCTAGTGGCCATTTTGTGCAGTGAGGCTTTCCCATTTGAATAAGTTTGGTAGAGTGTAAAGTTTCATCAAGATTAATCAAGAACTTTTGAAAATATGTCAGGAATACAAAACTTTAACGCACATCCTATTTTTAGCTCTATTGGCCATGTTGTGCAGAGAGACGGAACCATTTCAATATGTTTGGTAGATAAACATTAAATGAACATTTGTGTAAAATTATTTGAAAATCTGTCTTAGGACAGCGCGCCCGACTTTCCTTGTGCTTGTCAAGTTACTGGCATTCTTTTTCTTAATTAAAAAATATGGAAATTCCACGAAAACCAAATTTTTCTCATGAAATGCAATTAAGTCAGCACATCAATAAATTTGTGAGTAGAAGTGACCTTGACCGCACCCACCCCATATGCAATCCCAAGCGAGGTCTCGATATAATGTATCTATGTATTAAGTTTCCTGAAATATCTCAATGCATTCTCAAGTTATTGATTGGAAACTGTTTTACTATTTTTAGTAACAGTGAACTTAACCTCACCCGCCCATATGCAATCCCAAGCGAGGTCTTGATATAAGGTATCTATGTATACAGTTTCATTAAACTATCTCAATGCATTCTCAAGTTATTCAGCTGAAACCGTTTTCTATTTAAGTAACAGTGAGCTTGACCTTGACCCTATATGCAATCCCAAGAGAGATCTCCATATAAGATATGTATATATTAAGTTATATTAAAATCTCAATGCGTTCTCAAGTTATTGAGTGGAAACCGTTTTTGCTATTTTTAGCAAAAGTGACCTTAACCCCACCCACCCCATATGCAATCCCAAGCGAGGTCTCAATATAAGGTAAGTATGTATAACGTTTCATTAAAATATCTCAATGAGTTGTCAAGTTATTGAGCGGAAACCATTTTTCTATTTTTAGTAACAGTGACCTTTACCCACCCCACCCCATATGGAATCCCTAGCAAGGTCTTGAGATAAGGTATCTATGTTTGCAGTTTCATTACAATAGCTTAATAATTTCTCGAGTTAGAGATGGAAACCAAAAGTTCAGAGACCAGCTTGCCGAAAAAATTTAACCTGTCCATGTAGCTTATATGTAAAAAGGCCCATAATTTTGACAAATTTCAAGTGTTCTAAGTTTGAATGAAATACCTTAAGCCATTCCTGAGAAACCAGCTTACCCAAAAAATTTCTAAGGGTAAGAAAGCCCATAATTTTGACAAATTTCAAACTAGAGTAACCAAACTTGGCTTATAGATTCATTTTAATGTGTGAAAGAAACGTTTCAAGTTTGAATGAAATCCCTCAAGTAATTCTTGAGAAACTAGCATACCAAAAAACTTTAACAGACGCCCGGACTAGTAGAATAGCTTGCCTTTTGTTCGAAAAGTCTACCTAAAAATGGCGTTTAGACATAATTCTATTTTAAGCTCTTATGCGGAACTTTTTTCACAGGTTTGGTAGAGGACCATTAAAGGAACAATTCTGTAAAGTTTGATGAAGATTGACCAAGAACTTTTGAAATATGACAGGAATACCAAAGTTTAACGCACATTCTATTTTTAGCTCTAATGGCATTGAGGCGGAACCATTTGAATAAGTTTGGTAGAGGAACACTTAACAAACATTTGTGTAAAATTATATGAAAATCTAGCCAAAGGTTAAGAAGAAAATGGCATTTAGACATAATTCTATTTTAGCTCTTGTGGCCATCTTTTGCAGTGAAGCGGAACCATTTTCACGGCTTTGGTAAATAACCATTTAAGGAACATTTCTTTAAAGTTTCATGAAGATTGACCAAAAACTTTAAAAAATATGTCAGGAAAACAAAACTTCAACACAAAATGTTAATGACATCGCATCACACGCCCGCTTAACCGACTGGTTTTCTCTCATCTATAAGCCCAGATTTTTTGTTCCATCTAAACATTATATGGCACTGAAAGATACCAGTTACGCGGTATGTTCCAAAATGACACAATCCATCCAGCAAAGCAGAATATCGATTAAAGTTTACATAGTGGAGGCCAGTGAGATTATTTTAAAATGCAATAGTGTGTAGGTTTAAATGGCTCAGGCATGCCATATGAAAGTGTTTTCATACAAATATTTATGGAACATTAATTAGGAACGGTTTATTTGTCCAGGTATGTAGCTTTTATTGCAATCTGTTCACAATATCTATCTAATTTCAGGACGTAAAAGTAGAGATCAAATTCCTGCCGGAACAATATAGACAAAGCAGGAAAACTTTCCACCACATAAATGGTCCATCCCCTGTATAGCCCATCAGAAAACATTGCCCATATAAAAAGTAGCTCAATGTGTTCATAGGGCTTACAAGTATAGCAACATTTATGAGTAGAGTGAAGTTTATTTATGATTAGAAGACAAAACACTTACGGTCAACATAAATGCATAGGCTGCGTGTCTTGTTTTGTAATGCTTGGTTCATTACATTTCCCATTTCCGCAGCCAATCCAATACCTGCATTGGCGCATGGAATGTTGAAAAATTGTTTGCATCTGAATCTATCATGTTTTGTTTCAAACGGTTTACTGGCATTTCTACCTGCAAGCAAGCAAATGGATATTCATTAATTAAAGTTACATTGCCTTTCAAATTCATAATTACGAAATGAAGTGTATTATAACAGAATTAAAAGTATTATGACTGTGTAATAAGAAATCAAAATAATAAATATATATCATGTGCGATAAATATGTAATTAAGGAACCCAAGGTTACAAGTTAAAGCAGCAATCTTTCATGTTCACGGCTAATAAATGTATACAAAACTTAGACAAGTTTAATCAGATTTTGGCATTCAACTTTGGCACAAAATATCTCTGCTTTACATGAGTCATTGAAGTGTGAGGTCAAGTACCTTAGCCCTACAAAATTAGATTTTATAGCAAATCAATTATACAGAAAATCAATACCTTTTTTATTGTACATAATTTTGACTTCGCATCCTGTATTTCTAACCAAATACAAGAAAAATGGTAATTTAACTAAAACCTAAGTTTTCTCATGCAATGCTAAAAGTTAGTACTATAACAAAACTAGAAACGTGGCCATGCAACGGAACCAAGTTTTCAATATGATCTGAATTGAATCTCAACCTGATTCAGATTTGTTTCATATTAACATAAGAATTGCATTTTTAGAAACTATGTATATAGCGAGGTTGAAGTCAAACAAATGAATTAAAATTTACTGCAACAGTTAAAATGGAAATCTTCTCTTGACCCTCCCAACCAATACAGTGAGGTTTCAATTTAAGGTATCTATCTAAATTTCATTGAAATATCTCAGATTGTGTTTGAGTTATTGAGCGGAAACTGTTCTATATTTTGAGTAATGGTGACCTTGACCTTTACCCCACCCATCCCAAATACAATCATAAGCGATTTCTCAATATAAATTATGTATATATAAAGTTTCATTAAACTATCGAAATGCATTCTCGGGTTGTTTTCTTTTCTATTTTTAATAACAGTGACCTTGACCTTGATATCCAACCGTATATACAATCCTAAGCGGGATTAAACAATAAAATATCTATGTATGAAGTTTCATTACAATATATCAATTTGTTCTTGAGCATAAACTGTATTTCTGTTTTTAGGAATGGTGACCTTGACAGTGACCCCACCCATCATTTAAGCAATTCCAAGCAAGGCCTGCATTCAAGGTATTTATCTGTGAAGTTTCATAAAAATATCTCAATACATTTTCAAGTTATTGACCGGAAACCATATTTCTTTTTTTAGCAATGGTAACCTTGACCATGACTTCCAACATTTCATATGAAATCCCAAGAGAGGTCTTGATATAAGGTATCTCAAAATATATGAAGTTTCATAACAATACCTTAAATAAGTTTTTTATGTGGAAACAGTTTTTTCTATTTTTAGTAATGATGACCTTGACCTAGACTTCCCCATCTCATTTGCAATCCCAAGCAAGGTATCTGTGAAGTAAGTTTCATTACAATAAATTAATGCATTCTAGAGTTGTTGAGCGGAAACGGTTTTCTATTTTTAGTAACAGTGACCTTGATGTTGACCCCATCCACCCCAAATGCAACCCCAAGCAAGGTCTTGATATAAGGAATCTATGTATGAAGTTTCATTAAAATATCTCAATTTGTTTTTGAGCGGAAACTGTTTTTCTATTTTCAGTAACAGTGATCTTTACCATGACCCCATTCAACCCATATCTCAATTTTTTCTTGAGAGTTATTGAGCGGACGCTGTCCAGTTGGACGCCATCCGAACTGATCAAAGACAATCTAATAACACAAATTTAAAAAAAGTTGAAAATCATTCAGCAGGAAGCGATATTAGATCTTGCAGGTCAAATTAATAAATGATTTCTCATATTGAAATCCTTTTCTGACAGCAAAGAGACCATAATGGGCATTATATTAGGTTTCAATGTTAATTAAACTTTAAAATTACTATTTTAATTGAAGCATATAACACACTATTATGTGAAGCTGGAATTAGACGTCAAACATAGAATAAACTGTTTTATTACAGCATTGTTTTATATGCAGTTTACCATTTGTAATTTCCGAATTTTGCAGAGTAATTAGTGCAATAGACACCTGCATATATAACTGCATCAGTAAAATTGATTTTGCCACAAAACTGTATACTTGTATGCATTTACAAAATTTGCACAAAAAATTGAACTGTGTCCATGCATGCATGAGCACAGTTTATAAATAGAGTCAAAGTGATCAAAGACACAATCAGTTTTAATGAAAAGGTCCTGTAAAAATGGTAACTACAACAAAATTATTGACAGAATATAATAAACATACATAAAAACATGAAACGCTCAGTTTAAAGTGAACAAAAGAACACAAATCATGTCCATTCTATGTTTGATATCTTATCATAACTTCACATAATACAGTGTTATATTTATTCACGAAATTGACACGATGTATCTTAATTAACAAGAAGATAATGCTTGGATTGAGCTGAAAGTTACAATAACTTATCAGTGTTTTATAAAAAAATATCAGTTACAATTGAAATATATAATTATCATCTTATGCAATTTCGTCTATATTTCTTGTTAACAAAACTAGAGCTTGTTTTTTTAACACAAAAGCTAACCTGATGGGCTAGGGAACTAAAGGAAACTACGAAACTAAACTGTTCTGAGTAAGTTTTATTAAGGTTTGGCTAAAATGGTGGCCTCTTGAGTGTTCACAAGCTTTTTTTAATTTGGCCTGGTGACATAGTTTTTGACCCCATGTGACCTGGTTTTGAACTTGTCCCAATTATCATACATTCGGACAAATGTTCTAAGCAAGTTTTGTGATGATTGGCCTATAAATGTGGCCTCTAGACAGTTCACAAACTATTTGTTCAATTTGGCATAGTGACCTCGATTTTTTCCCCACGTAATCCAGTTTTGAACTCGTCATTGAAGCAAATCTTCTGAGCAATTTTCAAGAAAAATGGGCAAAAATATGATTTGAATGTTCATAAGTTTTTTTTTTTCGATTTCCCTTCTCTTCTGTTTTACCCGATGTGACCCAGTTTTGAAATCATCCGAGATATCATTGCAACAAATGTTCTGAGCAAGCTTCATGATGATTGCACAATAAATGTGGCATGACGATTAGGCTACACATGTTGCCGCTAGAGTGTTCACAAACTTTTTATTCAATTTTGCCTAGTTTTTGACCCAAGTGTTCCAGTTTCTGACTCGTCCAAGATATCATTTGAACAAATGTTCTGAGCAAGAAAATTGGGTAAACAAGAGGGCCAAACAGCTCTTGGTCACTCACCTGAGTTTCGTTAGTCGAACAATTTTCCATGTGTTAGATATGGATATACTGATACGGACTGATAGAATTGCAGCCTTAATCATCATGGTTTGAAAAACTTTAGTGACAACAGACATTCAAAATTTTAAAGTACATATTGGAATTGAAGCTTTTTCTTCAATTTGACCTAGTGACCTAGTTTTTGACCCCATATGACCCAGATTCGATCTTAGCTGAGATATCCTTGTGACTAATGTCCTGACCAAATTTCAAGAAGATTGGGCAAAAAATGTGACATCTAGAGTTTTAACAAGCTTTTTGACTCCACATTACCCAGATTCGAAGTGGGTAAAGAAATCATTGGGACAAATGTTCTGACAAAGTTTCATGCATATTGGGCAAAACATTGGACTATAGTGTTAACAAGCTTTTTTTTCAATTTGACCTAGACTTCTAGTGCTCACAAGCTTTTCCTGAAGCCATATAAGGAAAACTGACCCCCCCTCCCCACCCCCCTGGTGGCCATGTTTCTCAACGGACCAGAACCATTTTGGAACTTGGCCAAGTTATCATAAGAACAAATGTTCTGAGCAAGTTCAATGCTGATTAGGCAAAAATTGTGACTTCGAGAGTGTCACAAGCTTTTTCTATAGCCCCATAGGGGAAAACTGCCCTACCCCTGGGCATGTTTTTTAACAGATCGGCCAAAATATCATTTGTTTTGAGCAAGTTTCATGTTGATTGGGCAAAAAATTTGACTTCTAGAGTGTTCACAAGCTTTTTTTAAAATTTGACCTAGTTTTTGACCCCACATGAGACAGTTCCGAACTCGGCCGAGATATCATTCGGAAAAATGTTCTGACTAAGTTTCATGACGATTGGCCAATAAGTGTTGTCTCTAAAGTGTTCACAAGGTAAATGATGATGAGGAACAATTCACGACACACGGTGCACGATGGACAAAAGGCGCTCACAAAAGCTTACCATGAGCATATTGTGTTCAGGTAAGCTAAAAATAAGACTTATAAGGTGTTCACAAACTTTTAATTTACTTTGACCTAGTGAGATTGTTTTTTACCCCATATGACCCAGTTTCGAACTCGTTCAAGATATTATTGAAACAAATGTTCTGGGCAAGGTTCATGAAGACTGGGCAACAAATGTGGCCTCTAGAGTGTTGACAAGATTTTAAAAGTTTTCAATGTAGACAATGTAAGGAAAACTGCCCCGCCCCCTTACGGCCATGTTTTTCAACGGAGCGGAACTATTTTCAAACTTGGCTGAGGTACCATAAGAACAAATGTTTTGAGCAAAAAGAGTAAGTCTGTCCTTATATCTTCGTTTACCTAAAGAATTAGTTTTGTTGTTTCGCTTGTTATTCGCCCTGCTTCATAATGTATTTTGTTTAGATAATCTTATTTCTTGTTGAGTACAGTTTAGAGCACTTCAATCAATGTAGTTTATTTAGGAAATAACACACACACAAAGTGTTAATATAAAATTTGCAAATAAAGCAGTGAAAAGCAGTCCAACAAAATAGTAGGCACAACATAAAAGCAGAGACCATTTGGAAGCCCAAGATGCAGAATTACAGGGATGGAAATGAATACAGTGCTTCAACATTACTTTTAGCAAGCCAGTCCCTTTTATCTTTCTCATCGAAGCTTCTGAAAATGCATTGAGCCTGCTGTCCTGCAAATGTGGAAAACATCAATGTGAATTCATTTTATAAAATTAGAAATTACAAGATTTTGAAGAATTAATTTATCAAAGTGGTGTCAATAAGAACAAAAAGGCCATGATAGGCAAAAGCTCTCACCTCATTACCGCCATGACATAGATTATAGCTCTAACATCTGAATTTCATCGAGTACACAAGAAACTTGAATATTTTACGAAAACCTAATTTTTCAAACAAAATGCATGAAGTCAGCACAATAATGAAAGAAAGTTCTGGATGCAAGGTGAATGTCATACAAATATGGCTAGGAAATGGTGACCTTGACCTTGCAATCCAAAGCTAGGTCTCAATGTATGACATCTATATATGAAGTTTCATTAAAATATCTAAATTCTCGTTAAAATGATTGAGTGGAAACCGATTTGTTTTATGTTTAGTAATGGTAAACTTGACCCCACCAACCCCATATGCAATCGCAAGCGAGGTCTAGATATGAAGAATCTACATATAAAGTTTCATTAAAATATCATAATCGTTCTCTAGGTATTGAGTGGAAACTGTTTGTATTTTTTTAGTAATGGTGACCTTGACCCAACCCACCCCCATATGCAAAGCCAAGCAAGTTCTCCATAAAAGGTATCTATATAGGAAGTTTTATAAAAATATCTCAATGTCTTTTCAATTTATTGAGAGGGAACCATTGTTCAATTTTAGAAACGTTGACCTTGACCCTGACACCACCCAACCCGTATGCAATCCCACACAGAAAACAAACAAATTTTCTTTTTATTAAAATGCTTTTGAATATTCTTTACGTTTGATTTTTATTTAGGAAATTTTCAATACGATATTTACAATATTACGTTCGCGCTATTTTCTCGATAGTGCGTAGTAATCAGGATTAGTAGTAAACATTCCAGTGCCATCTTGGATTACGATCAAATGTGCTATGGATTAGATCTAGTTAAGCAACTTAAATCACACAAAAAATTGACTAAAGGCATTATCATGGCAGCGTGTTTACAGTATGACAGTCTATTATGCTACCCCACAGTATATTCATAGACAACCCAGAATCAGTGTTTCTACATTTATTTAGGTTTAAATACAATTCGATACACTTGGTCGTTGAATAATGGTCAGCTTTTAAATTAAGAAGTTAACACACACTGCTAGCTTTATATATAAAGTACATATTGTAAGTGAAAGTCCATTCAGTTCTCCAAAATTTAGTTATCTTAAAATAGCGTGTGCAAAGTGAATAAAAACAATAATTAACACAGTCACGACATTGAAACGCACATGTGTTTTTGCAAGCAAGTTAAGCTGATTTAACTCTTATATGCGCGTTAAAATGTAAAATAACAAAAGATGTACAGTAAGGAGTGTTCTCAAATTGAAATTAAGTGTTTTCTATATTAATTATTCGGACTTGACAACACAATTGAATCAAAAGCCGGTCACGAAGTTGAAGAAAACAAGTTGGCGGAGAATTAAATGCTGAACACTACTTACAATAACACATATTGGATACTGAAATACGTAAGAGTGGTTACTGGATATAAAAAATTAATACACAAAAAACAATATAATTATGTGCTTAATGAGCACAAGTTATTTCTTAAGGGTACACTGGAGTCTTGTTAGATTTTGGAATTGGAGAACGGGCAATATAACGATTATGTAAACAATGGGAGACTACTGTTCATAGCAACAGTAAACAACAAGTGCAAGTGTAATATGCTGGGATGAATAAAGTGCAAAGGATAAAATAAATACTTTGGATGCTTAAAATTAAATTTGAAACAAGATGACGAGCCCCAATGCCTTGTGGGTAAAACTTGTACCCGCAAGGCATTGTCTGTTCTAGTCTCATTGGCTCAATACGACTGAGGAAAATCCAAGAGAAAATAAGAGGAAAGACATGTCAATACATCAGAGTGGTATTCTCAACATTTGGTGTTATAATTCTTCACTACTTTTCTTTTTTTAGTAAAAAATGTATGATAAATGGTGACAACACCTACAATTAAATATTATTCAAATCAAATAAAAAATAAAAAAGTAGTCCATCACTGTCAGCGATATAGGAATACATCTCACTGATATTTTTCTATATTTCACTACTTAGCATTAAAAAAAAGGTATCTATGTATGAAGTTTCATTAAAATATCTCAATTCCTTCTCAAGTTATTGAGCAGAAACTGTATTCTATTTGTAGTAATGCTGACCTTGACCTTGATCCAACACACCCCATATCCAATCCCAAGCGAGGTCTCCATATAAGGTATCTATATATGAAGTTTCATGAAAATATCTCCATGCATTCTCAAGCTATGGAGCGGAGACCATTCTTCTATTTTTAGTAATGGTGACCTTGACCACATTCCCCTCTATATGCAACCCCAAGCGAGGTCTCAATATAAGGTATAAATATATATAGTTTCATTAATATATCTTGATGAGTTCTCCAATTATTGAGTGGAAACAGTTTTTCTCTTTTTAGTAATAGTGACCTTGAACACCCCACATGCAATCCCAAGCAAGGTCTCCATATAAGGAATCTATGTTTGAATTTTTAATACAATCAGTTCTCAAGTTATAGAGCGGAAGCGAAAAGTTGACGCCGCCAGCCCGAAAACGACATTCCCCAAACTAATAATTGAAATTTTGATTTAAAAAATTGGTTAAAATGACCCACATCAACAAATTACTTTCTGTTGTTGACCTGGCAATCAAGAGGTGCAATACAGATGTCTATCAGACCTTTTTTTGTAGTTTGCCTGGCAATTGACAGGTGCTATACTGATGCATGTCCAGTCTACTTTTGCTATTAACCTAGCAATAAAAAGGCACAACAAAGGTGCATCTATGGTCAAAACTGTTGGGACCAATACAAACCACACAAGCGATTGGCGATATATTTACCAAGCACATTCACACCTACATTACACAGAGGTTGATAACCAATCTTTGCAATGGCAGATTTTTTAGGTTCAAACATAGAGCTGAATTCCATGTTTTGTGCATATTTTAGCAGAACAATAATTAAAACAGTCGCAAGTGACAGCATTATGTATATCATCGATTAGGACTATTCATCAAACAGACCAGCGTACTTGAGGCCACTGTTTTTTTATTTTTGTTTCTCAGATTTATTGTACTTAATCTAAGGGCAGGAGGAGGGAACAAAATAAATAATACTAGAATTGTCACATAAGTGACGGATATACCCCCACAATGGCCTTGTCACAAACTATGGCATCCATTCGAATAAAAAGGACAGAGACAATGCTTTAATTTGTAATTGGTCAACAGTGTATTTGGAAAAATTTAATTTCAATAGGAGCCATAACTCTGTCAACATTTAGTAGTTTGTAACCAAAGTTGAACTTGATCTTTATTTTATGATGTTACACCTATTTACCAAAAATAGTTTAAAATATGTGAAGCCTTTCATGAGTAATTGTCCATGTTTTGGGGAAATTTAAGTCACAAAGTTACCATAACTGTGTCATAATTTAGTGGTTTGTAACCAAAGTCGAACTTGACCTGTATTTTATGTTGCTACACATGAGCATCAATTAGTATTAAAATATGTCAAGCCATTGTTGAGTTATAGTCAGGAAACCATATTTTTAGGGAATTTAAGTCAAAAAAAATTATGGGCCATTACTCTGTCAAAATTTAGTGTTTTGTAACCAAAGTCAAACTAGATCCGTACTTTTGATGCTACAAATGTATACCAACAACTATTTGAATATGTCAAGCCTTTCTTGAGTTATCATCCGGAAACCATGTTTTTAGGCAATTTTAGGTCGAAAAAGGGGCCATAACTCTGTCAACATTTAGTGGTTTGTAACCAATATGGATCCTTACCTGTATTCTATAATGTTAAACATGAGTACCTAATATTATCTGAATATGTCAAGCCTGTCTTGAGTTATCATCGGGAAACCAAAAACCAACAGACCAATGGACCAACAGTCTGACAAGCTCACTCCTATATACCCCCTCCCCAAACTTCGTTTGTGGGGCTATAAAAATCCCATGAAAAAATAACTGTGCACATTCTACATCCAACTTGCTGTGCAACTAGATTACAAGTTTTACAGTTTTATGTTGAGACAGTGACTGTCTGCATAAATTTTTTTTTTTTTAAATCGCTTAATATTTTTCTTTTAGAAGTTACTTAAACACTGTTACTGTTAGATTTATAATGAGGGATTTATGCCATTATAGTTTGTTTTATTTTCACCTTTTAATAAATATGTAGTAGTATTAATACACAAGCAAAATGGGCCATGTTTTCATTTTCATTTTTTTATAGTAACAGTGACCTTGACCTTGATCCCACCCACCCCCTATGCAATCCCAAGCGATGTCTTTATAAAAGGTATCTATGTATAAAGTTGAATTACAATAGCTTAATTCGTTCTCCAGTAATTGAGCAGACACTGTTTTTCTAATTTTTGTAACGGTGACCTTGACAGTGACACCATCCACCCCCTACCTAAGCCAGGTCTCGATATAAGGTATCTATGCATGAAGTTTCATTAAAATATTTCAATTCTTTCTTAAGTTGGAGAGCTGAAACCAAAAGTTGATTCCGCCTGAAAATAAAAAATTATCAAAGGGCAATAACTCCAGAATTATGAAGTGCAGAGTAACGATTCTTACGCATTGCACTTCTCCTCAATGAGATCTATCCACCTATAAAGTTTCAAGTAAATACCTCTTATTGTCTCAGGGTTATGCTCCAGGCAAAAATGACGTATGAAAAATTAACAAAGGGCAATAACTCCAGAAACATGAAGTCCAGAGTAATGGTTCATGTGCAGTTCACTTCTCCTTAATGAGATCTATCCACCAATGAAATTTCAAATTAATAGCTAAATTGGTTTTGAAGTTATGAATGAAAAACATGAAAAATGAGGACGGACAGACAGGGTGATTACTATCTGGCACCCGCAAACAATTTGAGGGGCCCTAATTACCTTAAGTGCAAAAGACATAGTAATCAACATTGAATTTAAATATTCATGTTAATATTCAATACAGTTTTTGTCATAACACAAACACATTAATATCAATTTTAATTCCAAGGTATGTATAGTTTGTCACACCCATTTAAATCTACAATTAATCAAATGCATCAAAACAACAGTGTGATATATTTTACACCCTTTTTTTTTCTTATAGAACGCTTATCCATTAAAGCTCTATCAACAGTGCTTGCATTGTTCAAGTACAGTAGTACTGATTGATGCTTTTTTTCACCAACCATGTGCTAAGCATTTTACATGCTTGCTGCTACAAACCGCTATACGATGGCAACAGTTCGACTGATAACATCAAATGCCTTTTTAACTCAAACTGACACTGTTGCTATGGCTGTTGCTAACGGCTTGCAGATTCAGAAGCCTGGCTAGTTGATAAAATTATGCTTTCATCCATCTCATTTTGTGTTTTTTACAGATTTTATTGTTTGTTCAAAATTAGGATGCAGTGTTTTGTTAATGAAAAAATGAAACCAAATTGTCATTTTTAACTTGCACTAAATTAATCTAAACAACAACTTTTCATTGGTCCGAAGAAGAAAACAGCTTGAATTTTATATATATATTATATTTGATTTGCAGTTGTTGTTTCTTTCCATTTTAGCCAAAATCATGTTCGGCGGGTCTGAGAAAAAAAAATCAACAAACAGTAGCATTTTGTATTATCATTTGAATTGTGTTTTAGGTCTTATAAATTATATATAGCTCACCAGTTAACAGCTCAAATACTAAAACCATTCAACTGGTTACTGAAATATTAGTTGTTGCCATCCCTTATAAAAAATTTAATCTCTATCCTAAACATTGTCCATGTTTTGCTCTTTTTTCACCCAGAAGGGCCAATAACTTTGTTCTTTATACCCAAATTAGCGCAAAGCCTTGGTTTATTATGAGATTGTATGGTCATACACCAGATGTGCAAGATTTATCAAGATTAGATGAAAAATAAAGTTGCAAAGTCCATTTTTTTGCTAATTTTCATATAAGAAAGAGGAGATAACTCTTTAGTGTTCCTGGTTCCATCTGACCCATCACCCAAACTGTGCAAGTTTAGTCAACAAGGAATGAACAGTTGATTATCTATGGAGACTGAAATCTAATTGTTGACAAATTATGGATTAAAAAAACAAGGGGGCATAACTCTGGTCTTTTTTGTCTGATCTGTTCCATATCGGGAATTGACTAAGAGCTTATGGTCAAACACAAAGAGTGCAAGTTTAGTCAAGATTGAGCAATAAATGAAGTCTCTATACTCCACATTATCCTTTTTTTTTCTCACAGACAAAGGACAATAACTCTGGTGTTTGTATCCCAATCTATGCCATTGTATTAATTATTTTGAAATATTCAGTTCATACACACACTGTGCAAGTTTGGTCAAACTCAGAGGAAAAATGAAGTGCTTAGGTGAGATAAAATGTGATGAAAGTGTTGCAAGGGAAGTCACTTTTATTTTGTTGACAATACAGAGATTCCTATAACTACAAGCTTTTATTTATATAAACCATACAAGCACATAATAGCAAGTAGCATGGTGCACTATTGTGTAAAATTATTTCTCAATTACGGAGAAAAAATAAAACAGTGTAGAAGTATTTCTCAATAGAGTAGAAATAATAAATCAGCTTCAAAAATCATTTAAGATAATTACTTGAGTTTCCAAAATCTCAATTCAAATGTAAAAGTCAGTCCAAAAGTTACATGATTAAATGATACTGACTAACAAAAATTACAGAAAATAATTAACTCTTACAGGCACTTGATCACATGATCTAAATCCTATATTCTGATTGCTTGTTAACAACATGAATTCTAGCTATAGATTTTTGTTTACATCTTATTCCTGATTGGATGTCAAGACAGACAGTGAAAAATTCCATCGCTGCACATTTAGCCAAAATATAGGTCAGAAGCTGGCTATCAGAGAGTCACTTTGTGTAATGATGCTGATCTAAAATAGAAGTATTATGTTGAGGCAGTGTGATTTACTGGTTTTACTGATAAGCAGGCTCCACTATCTGGGTTATATCTGTGACCAACCTACAAAGGGAGATAACAATTTTTTGCAATTATCTTCCTGATAATGCATTTACCTCCCTTTACCAGGTGGGTTATTCAGGAACAGATGTATTTGGGCCAAAAAAAGGGACAATAAGTCTGGTGTTCTGGTCAGATCAGGCCCATTCCAGAACCTGTCCGCGATTTAATGGTCTTGCACAAACTGTGCAAGTTTAGTCATGATAGAATGAAATATGAAGTCTCTATCGCTTTCGTCAACGCAAATGTTGACGCATTACGGACGACGCACGACAGTCCCACTATACCAATACCTCACTGACGGGAGCTAAAAATGTGGACAGACGGATAAACTGACAGGGTGATTACTAGATGGCACCTGTAAACAAATTCTGAGGAATTATGAAATGGTTCTTGTACTCTGTATTTATAAATCCACCTTACACTTTTTTAGATTTATGAAACGTTTTGGGGGCATACTAATAGTTATTACTATATATACCTGTAGATGTTAACGGATGTTTATACATATAAGCAACTGTATCAACTTTGATAATGTGTACTGGAGCACACACAGCCTTTGATGACACATTGGTCATGGTCAATATTTCGGACGAGTTCTTGTCCCAGAAACTGTTGGCAAACCAGTTGGCTGTGTTAAATATAAATACATACACATAAGTCAGCAGTTGTTACCAAGAAATAATAATGAAAATAATTGTATTTGGTTTCATCTGGAATTCAGGAACATAGTAATTGTTTAACTTTATATTCATATGCAGTAAATACATTATGTGATTATTAAAATGTCGAGAAATAACCAGTAATTAAAAAAAATAAAATACAAAATACCTTTTTCAAGTTGGAAAACCTGTAAAGATAAGATATTTCAATGAATTTTCATATTAATTGTCTTAAGTATCCTCAGCTAGAAATTGTCTGTGGTAAAACAACACATGTCTGCCTCCATAATCAACATTAACTGGATTAAACAGAAACAAACTTTTCAGTCAGAAATGCACAAATAATATGTTCAACCAGGCCTTGCAAGGAACACACAAACAAGAGCTGTTGTTAAAACAGTTATGGCCCCTCTCGGTAAAAAAAGCTAAAAAGGCTGATTTGAGGGCCATATCTCCCCAGTTACTTGGACAATGTGGTTGATTATTGAACTTAATTGAGATAATACGCCCACAAAAATTTTCAAGTTTGGTGAACGTTGTACTTAAAGAATGTAAATGGCTAAACCAGTTAATTTTAGATAATTCACTCCACAATTCCTGAAGCGATTTGGCTGATTATTAAAATTGACCTAGATATTATTATTACAAACATTTTCATGAAGTTTGGTGAAGATAGGATAAAAACTGATGAACTTAGAGAGTGGAAACGAAAGTGATCTACTGACAGCCCGACCAACATTAGCATATCAATTTCCAGTATGTGAGGCTTGATCTTTGTCATTTATGCTTTAGCTAAGATCTAATTGTCATACAAAACCTGTGGAAGTTTGATCAAGGTTTGAAGCAAAATGAAGTCACTATGCATATCCACAAACAAGGAGCCATAACACAGAGTTTTGTGGCCAATCTGGCCAACTGACAGTTGAGATGTTATGGTCACATACAAACACATGGAAGTTTGGTAAAGATCAGATGAAAAATGAAGTCTCTATCAAGGAAGATAGCATTTCTTGCATGTTTACAACAAATACGGAGCCACAACTCGGCTGTTTGCTGCCCAAATGGCTCATTGATGGCTTCTTCTGGCTTCTTCTGAGATATTATGGTCACACACAAACTGAACGTTTGGTTAACATTGGATGTAAAATAAAGTCCCTATTATTAGGAAAAGGCAATTTTGATATATTTCCAATGAAAAAGGGCAATAACTCTGGAGTTCCTAGTCCGATTTGGCCCATTATCAATACCAGCCAGGCTTTTTAAGGTCATACAAAACTTGTACAAGTTAAATAAGATTGAAAAAACAAGATGGCCATGATAGCCCAAAGCGCTTACCTGAGAACTGGCAAAGATAAAGACCATACTGTTGTGACAAGTTGGAAAATTAAGGTATCTGAACAATACAAATGTTTCAACAAAAGGGGATAGGATCAATTTGATTTAAAACACTGGTTAGTGCAATGGGCTAACTAAAGTACAAGTTGGGTAGTGGATGTGCGGTGTTTTTGCCCTTGGTTCTCAAATCATTTCTCTCAATATTTTTACTTGACCATTTTTCATTTAGTCAGTGAAATTCTGGAAAATGCAGAAACTGTAGATTTTGATGTCTTTTCTTAGAGTTTTGGAGAAGTAGTTGCAATGCGTTAATTGCGATGACTGTGCTATAAGGTCAAGTTTTGCCTTTTCTTTGATAATTTTCCAATGATGAGAAATGATGTCAAGCCACCAAAGTTGCATGTACAAAAATAAATTTATGTAAAGTTTGCAATTGTTGGAAATCAAATTTTATCGATCAATTTTTATTGTAGTACACAAACTGTGTAAGTTTGATCAACATTGAATAAAACATCGTGTGTGCAAGCCACTAATAACTTGATGATTTCTTTTCCACATAAAAGGGGCAATAACTCTGGTGTTTCTGGCCCCATGATGCTTATATTCTTCTTCACCTGTAATCTTAAGATTCATAGACAAACTGTGCATGATTGGTGAAGAATGGATGAAAAATGTAGTCTCTACCCTGATTAATGTCCATTTTTGAATATTTTTTTCACAAACAAAGGGTAATAAATCTGGGTTTTTTTGCCCGATTTTGCTTATATTAGGATTCACCTTTAATCTTATGGTCATAAACAAACTGTGCAAGATTGGTGAAGATTGGATCAAACATGAATTCTCTATCCTGAATAATATCCATTTTTGCATATTTTTCGCACAAACAAAGGGCAATAACTCCAGTGTTTCTGGTCTGATCTTGCTAATATTTGACTTCAACTGTAATCTCATGGTAATAGACAAACTGTGCAAGATTGGTGAAGATTGTATCAAAAATGAAGTCTCTATCCTGAATAATATCCATTTTTTGTATATTTTTTTTATAAATAAAGGGCAATAACTCCAGTGTTTGAAACATGATCTGGCCCATTTTTGGCGTCTGCTGAGATCTGATGGAAATACACAAACTGTGAACATTTGATTGAGATTGGACAGAAAATAAAGTCTTTATATTGGCAAAAAGACATTTTTGCACCTTTTTTGAATGAAAACAGGGCAATTACTCTAGTGTTACTAGTCTGATCTGGCCTAATAACAACAATCACGTCCGAGATTGTATGGTCATACACAAACTATGCAAGTTTGGTTAAGATCAGATAAAAAGTAAAGTCTCTATCGTGAAAATGAAACAAATTGTTCACGGCACACAACGACATACAATGGCTGACAGACAAAGCAGATGAGGTCCCCTATATCAATAGCTCACCAAGCACTGTGTGCTCAGGTAATCTAAAAACCAGAGCTGTTTCGTTATTTATTGCGCGAAATTGCGACCTTTGAATTTATGTATTTTATAAGTTTAAGACTGATAAAATCACTATTAACGTCATACTATATTATAGGATGGTTCTTAACTTTTTTTATTATCATCAATGTTGTTGATAGACGCAACATGCAAAACAAATATCAGAAACACTCTCAAACCGCCTGTCATTGCTGAATACTGTATTCATTATATTACAAATATAGTGATGTTCTACAAGTACAGGTACTCTGGTTATGGTGTATATTTGTTTTGTGCATAAAATATGCATGTATTTCACTCTTTCTTTTAACTGGAAAAAATGAATCAGGTTTTATGAACCATTAAGCATAATTCTAATCATTTTAAGAGAATACATGTATACCAAACATAAATTCAATACTATTGTTTGCCCCTACTGTCTATAATGGTCTTGCGTTTGACCTTCACCACTACAAAACTTTCAAATGGTTCTGACTTTCAATTGTTTATCACTGGCAATAATTGGGTTTTAATACAGTTAAACATTTGGTTATGTGTATAACAGGAACAAGAAATTCTGAAAATTGTTATTAACGAAGTGCTGATGTCGGGATAATAAGAAAACAAAGGTGGCAAGGTAAAAATCATACAACTGTGACTAGGAATACATAACCTCTATTTGTTGTTAAGATGATGAGCTGTTTATGTTCCCCAGAACCCAACTATCTCTGATTTTGGTGAAAGTAACATATATATTGACATCAAAGTAACCAATTTGTAGATCTCCCAAATGATTTAAAATGGAAAGGGACAGTTATCGTAGCAAAGATGGTACATTTGTTGGCTAATTAAAGAGGACAACTACTCTAGTTCTGATAATAAGGTTCAATGTTGTTACAAACAACAAAAACATAAAATCACATTTAATGAAATACAATGACCTCAACTCCGTCTAAAATCATAGAACCAGATATACACAACTGCAATTGATACTGATAATTAATATCAATTTTCATTAAAATCTGACAAGACAATACTGAGAAGCGCGAGCAAGCACATATTAGGCCATTTGAATGTCACATCTTACTCATAACTTATTGGTAGTATTGGTACTAAGTTTCTAAAAATTCCGGCCAACCCTTACGAAACAGTGTTTCTGACAACAGACCAACATCAGAATGATAACACACTGGCAATAGCGTGGTTACAGAAAAGACTGTCTGACAATACACTGACAATACACTGGGTTCATATCCACAAAGCTCCTTGATGAAAACTTAAGTAAATTTCGAAAAAATAATAAAATTCCATGGCTGTTACATCTAAAGTCTATTTTGTATCAAATTGTTTTATTCTGGTTAAGAATCAGCAGATGCTTCTAATTTTACCATATTTAAAATATAAAATAATGATTTTCACATAGAAAATGGTATTTTAAAATTTGACTAAAGTATAACATAAGTTCAAATTTTCCTAAGATGCTTTGTGGATATGGGCCCAGGTTACATTTTTTCCATATCTGACAATCGACTGGCACTATTACCAAGATGTTGTCAGCTTCTGACATGTACTGTTTTTGTTTGTAATAAATGCTAGTCAGTGTAATCCATGTCAAAATACATAGAAATTCATACCTTTAATATTTCAGACTCCTTCTCATAAATAACAATTTTAATATGCCTCAAGGATTTCAATTGCTCACGAACATCTTCAATGGCTTCAAACATTGTTTTAGCAACAGTTTCTGCACTATAGCCAGCATTTCCAGTTCCCAGTGCAGGAAAAGCTATCGAAGATCGATGATTTTCATCAGCATAGAGTATGCAGTTAGTCACTAGAGTCTTCATATGCTGTAAAATAAATTGATTTAAAAACTTAAGGACATGTTTTGAGAATAATTATATATATATATATATATATATATAGAGAGAGAGAGAGACCACCATCCCCCTAAAGCGGACACTTTTTAAAAGACCCGATTGTTTTTCTATATATATCAATGGTCGCAAACCCCAATTATACAGGCACCCCGCTATTCTATATTACGACCACTAATCCCAGACCAAAAGTACCAAATAATGCTCAAAATATCCCTGTTATTACGACCAGTGTCATTGGGGCGTTGACACTTAACATCATAAATGAACAACATGTCTCGCGGAGATAACAAACTGCTAAAGTGGTATAAAAAGAGGGTGTGAACAACAATGTTACAAGGCAGATCCGTGGTCTAGTGGAATCGCACTGACTTCACAACTCTGGGGTTGCAGGTTCGAGCCCCCGCTACACCCTAACCTACTAACTCGTCTTTTCACATGAGACGTTAAACCGAGGTGCATTGTACTAGGTGCTTCACAAGGGGCACTAAAAGACCCAGGGTTGCATCTGGAACAGGGCGTCTCCTGTATCTTGCATTATCCCCCATAACCCAACTGACAAGTCTTCTGGGGGCAATGGCCATATGGGAGAGAATCCCAGTGCACTCGATAAAAATTAACTACACACACACACAATGTTACAAATGCTTTGATAAGGGATTAGCACATCGACTGTGTATCAAATTACGTTAAGTGACAATAGCTGACAGTCCGTGGGTAACACTGATGAATGCTGAACTGGGCTGAGCTTATCAAGTTTTGATTAATTTCCGACTAAATGTAAAGTTCAATTCACAACAAAGAGTTACTTGATAATCTGTATTCAATAAAATTTATTTATTGAAAACAAATCAGAATTTTCGTTATTTATTCATTATTCAGTGTTTTCATTAAAACTTAAAATTATACAGAAGTATGCGTGTACTGACTCGGTGATATGCCGTACCTCGATAATACGACCACCCAGCTATTAAGACCACTTTTATTAAGACCCCCAAGTGGTCATATTAGCGGGGTTTTACTGTATATATATATATACAGAATGGATAAAGAATTTATGCAAAACAATTTTTACTATTTTAGTGACAAATTGATGATACATGTTTTAGGATGGATTACTGACATTTATTCAAAAAATGTTGTTTTATACTAAAACATAAAACCAAAATGTTAACTGAGAGGTTATGTGTTAGAAGCACTAAGTCAAACATTATTTTAAATAAAATCAATTATTTGACTTAATCCAAAAACCATAGCACCATTGTAATTGTCACAAGATACGCCCGTCAAAAGAGCTTTATAGGGTAGGGATTCTTTGACTTAAAAGGGAAACAATTCAAAAACTGGATAAGGCAGGGTTATAGTTCTTGTGCATTTTAATTCACAGCAATGTCTTCTCCCATTCAGTAAAGTAAATTCGAGAATAGAGACTAAAACAAGAGGGCCATGATGGCCGAAAGGGCTCACCTGAGTACTGGCAAAGATGAAAGCCTTACTGCAGTGAAAGGCTTGTGGGAATGTACGCCATAATGTCCTTAAATAATTTGTCTAGCTGATTTACTCTCATACATAGAACAAGTAAGGACCAAGATATCTTTTCTAAACCATGGTATCCAACTTTTCGCAGGCCATTTCCGAGGAATAGTGTTAATGCTGCAGTTCTAAAAGATAATGGCAACCACTGTGCAAAGGTTATGTCATGCTTGCCGGCTTGTTTTAAAGAGTAGAGTGTATTGCCATTTACCCGTCCTATATTGAAATTCGCTTTACACTCATTCTCATTTTTTCGGCCAAATACATGTCACATGTACAATAACTATCACAAAAAGTGCATTTCCATACATATGACTTATGTAGGCACCTTGTTTTATAAGCACAATGTATTTGTTTTATATGAAACCAAAAAAGACGTATCAGAAACTCTTTGAAATTAAGTAAACGTGTCCTTTATCAAAATACCCCCCTATAAAATCCACTGTCACAAACATTATGCCATATTTTTGATGGGTAATTTATTCTGCATTTTGACTGAGGTCAGTAAGTTTTGTTTAATACTTGATTGGTTATTGTTTGTACAATGAGGTTTCAAGATAGAAAAAAAATACTGCAGAATTATATCATTAAAAAAATTAATATTTTATTCGTGTCATAAGATGCTTGAAGTTTACGTGACACTAACTTATTTGCTGTGCTATCATAAAATTGTTTTTAAGAAAATCATGGTTTAACATTTCAATTGATGTTTTCATCAACCTTATCACACAAAATCCCGATTTTAGCCATTTATGGTCTAAGCTCATATGGGGGATTTTTTTCTGTGAAGCTTTACATGACGACTGTTTGTCTCTTGCCAGACTTTTCTCTATGCAATTGACAGTGTTATATGTAATCTCTTACTGAAAACTGTATATCATGACAAATAGAGTGACGAGTTATCAAAAATATTACAGATTTTGATAATTAGAAAGGTAAACTTGAAGTTTACGTGACTGAATACTTACTTGACAATTTTATGAAACGTGCGCTTGTAGACAGCGACCAAATAATTTGTTTGGTATTTTCGGTTTATGCCGTCATATTTATGACGTCATTGAATGTTTGTCTAGGGCTAATTAGTTGAAATCAATGACACATGATCTATTGTGTTAAGTTACTTATTTGAACACCCCTTGTTTTTGTTTTGTCAAATATATCGTGATAACTTTATAGAAAGAATGTGTTTTAATTGCACTTATGCTAAGAAATAATTAAAGATAAGTGCTGTTAAGACGCATGGTTGATTATCAGGGTCTGGAGCACATATAGAGCATTGATTAAAATGTCACGTAAAATTCAAACATTAGATGTTGAACTTATTGTTTTTGTTTGTTTTAATTTCACTAATATTTTGTTTAAATAAATGTGTTTGTCCAATAATACAAATGTATATTGACAAAGACAGGGCTAAAATAGCTCAAATCTTGAAAAAGTTAGTTAAAATTGATGTGACAAATATGAACTGAGTTATGTCATAAAAATGTCAAATTCTCAACAATTATCTATCATCTATCGCATTTATATTGGTAAATCTAGTTATTCAGAAAACAAGGATGTCATTTCAAAAGAGTTTGGGATAGTTTTACCACAAGTGATGTCCATTAATGTAACAGTTGAGTTCATTGAATTTTACGTGACAATTGGTATGGATTTAGCATTTTAATGGTTCTATGTCAATTATAATCTTTATTTTTCTACATATTTTTATATTTGCAAGTTATTTTCCTACATCTACTATATATTAACCCCTTTTCTGCTGAGGAACGTATTTGTACAATGTGTTACTTGTTTAATGAATTTTACGTGACAAAAGCACGTTATATAAAAAAAAATCCTGTAAAATGGTCTTATATCAGTTGAGCTCTATTATTTCGGCTTTAGGGTTTATAAAGGTTTTGTGTGCACTACTATTATATTTGACTCTGTATTTGCGCTTTATTTTAGGTGTGACAAATATGAAAAAAACAAAAAGACAATAATGCAAGAAATTACTGTTTCTTCAGCCCAATTTTCCATTTTAATTGTCCATTGTTTGGCAAAATTATCAGTTAAGTGTTTTCAAGAAGTTAAATAATAGAAATTGCTGTGTTGATAATTTAATCAAGACAAAAAAATGCATCTCTTATGTTTGTTTCTATCATAATCTGTATCTGTCATTAGGCTGGTATCACTGTCACGTAAAATACATAAGTAAAACTCATGCATATGTTGACAGCATACTACAGCAAAAAATAAAGCTTTCACAATATTGAGATCACTTAAATTTCAACACAGATAAGTTCCATTTTCATATTAAACATAAATTTGTATGAAAATGAGGAGTCACAAATTTCATATTAATGTTATGCTTTTCGGTCCAAAATATGAGAATGAGTGTTCAGATTTTATGGTAATAGACGAATTGTGCAAGTTTGATCCAGACTGGTTTAAAATGAAGTCCCAGTCTAGCAACAAATTCATTTTTGCATTAATTTTCACAATTAAGGGGATATAACTGCTGTGTCCATGGCCTGTCTTATTTGCTGCTTGTTTTGAGATCTTATGGTCATACAATACATGCGTTTTAAAACCAGTTTTATCAAGAAGATTGAATGAAAAATTAAACCTCCATGAACGAAAAAGCCAATTTTTGCTTTTTTTTTCATAACAAAGGAACCATAACTCTGAAGTTTGTTGCCCAATCTGACCCATTGTTGGCTTCTGCTGCAGTCGTATGATCACATACAAACTGTGGAAGTTTGGTCAAGATTGGAAGAAAAATAAAGTCTATGAACCAAATTTTTTTTTCCACATACAAGGAGACATAACTCCTGAGTCTGTGCCCTAACCTTACTCATTTTTTGGCGTCTGCTGGAATCTTTTGGTTACACACAAACTGTGGAAGTTTGGTCAAGATGGGACGAAAAATGATATCTTAAGGTAAAATGGCAAGTTCTGCCTATTTTTCAACAAAAAAGGGGGCATAACTCTGGTGTTTGTAGCCCAATCCGGCCTGATGTTGACTACTACTGTGAACTTTTTATAATACACAAACTGTGAAAATTTTATAAAGATTGGTAGAAAAATGAAGTCTCTATGATCGAAAAAGGCAATTTTTGTATTTTTATCCATAAACAAGGGGTCATAACTCTCAGGTGTCTGGTCCAATTTGGCCCATTATCACTACCAATATCAATTATTATGAGTTATGGTTCTTGTTTGCTTCACTTCTTCATCTCATGTTGGCGATCCCTTCATGCATGACAATATTATTCTCTGTACAAGAATTTGACCATTAACTCTGACCTTGACCTTGAACAGTTGAACCTAGAGACCATGTCATTGGGTGTTACATACAGTCTCATGACATTGATCATTTCATAAACATCTCTCCATGAATAACAAAATTATGCTCTCGGAAAACATTTGACCTTGATTTGAAACCCTGATCTTAAACTTATAGATGTTGTTCTTCCAGGTGACACACCTTCTCACGATGTTTTTAGCTTTTGCCAACTTATTTGAAAATCCTAACATGCTGGACAAAACCATGCTCAAGACAAAATTGATGAATTTATTTATTTCTTATATTTCAACATTAAGTTTTACGTTTACCTTGGTCATAGGGACATGGTTCTTATGCGCAACACATCGTCTCATGATGGTGATCATTTTGTCATTTTGTCAACTTAGTTGAAAACTCCTCCATGAATAACAATGTTTATAAGTGTGACATTGACCTTAGACCTAGGGACATTGTTCTAACTAACAAACTCACAATGCTTATCACTTCTTGGACTTTATTTGAAAATCTTTACATTCTTGAAAAATTATGCGCCTGAAAAAGTCTAAGGATTTTTTTCTTTTATTCGACTATTGACCCCGAATTGTGACCTTGATCTTGTGACCTTGATCTTGCGCACAGTACGCCGTCTCACCATGTTTCATCACATCTTGTGAAGTTATTAAAAAATCCATCCATGTTGGACAAAGTAATGCTCTGGATTAATTTGTGGATGCCGTCTGCCCGCCATGGGCATTCCCACATTTTAAACAGGTGTGTAGCAATTTGTTCCACAAATATGCTTTTATCAAATACTTACTTTTGAATTTGAACTTCCGCTTGTTTTCTTGTCTGGTCCAACTGAAGCGTGGATGATGAATTTACAGTTTTGCATGTTGTAAGATTCAGTTTCAATAAATTCCCAATAGGCGATATTTGTTTTCTTTCTGTAAACAGATTTCTGTAGCTCAGTTCCAGCTTCCTTCAAAATCTGTCTAGAAACGTAGCCATTATCTAAGTTCAAATTTGATCCAACACTGTTGACAATGACATCAGCCTAAAACAATGAATGTATTTCAGTTACATGTGTGTTTATCCAAAACATCAAGTTGCAAATCAAAATCAATAAGCACAGGCATTTGAATTGCAGAAAAGCAACTCCAAAGTATAAATAACGCCCACCTGCTAGTGTATTTTTCAAGACTGTTAATTTAATAATTTCATTATTTAAAATCCCCTTTATTAATACATGTACCCAGAAGAAAAATCTTCATTGAGGTTTAAAAGAACAATGAACTACATTCTAGTAAAACTCAGTGCATTAAGTTTCTATATCTTCCAAAAAAACAAAAAACACATCTGGGAATCATTGATACATCTATCAGTGCTTTATGATTTAAAATTTGGTTTATTAGAGCTCAATTACTTTTTCTTTTTTTTTGCATGCGCTGCATTGTGCCATCAATATAAATGTAAAGATATTTTACTTTTGATAATAGAATTCTTTTAATTAGTCAACATGTTCATGTTTAACTAGGCCAGATACTAAGTCTGAACTTAAGTTCCACTTAAAGAGGGTATCTAGGATCTCATCTAAGTCTCTGTGGTGTGCGTTAGCTGGCTTTTGTCAACATAGAGGTTGTCTTTAAACATACCACATCAAAACAAACTAGATTTGAATGTGTCAAGCCTTTCTTGAGTTATGGACCAGGAACAAGAATCTGTAAAATATCAAGTTTGGGGATGATTGAATGAGAACTGTTGGACACAGAGAACAGAAACAGCTAAAGGCCAATTTTACATAAATCAAGAACCATAACTCAGCAGTTCCTTGGGTGTTTGGTTGAGCATCAATCTTGGCAAAGAAATTATAACCCTTAAACATTTTCATAACGTTTGTTAAAGATTTGATGAAAACTGTTAGACTTACAGAGCTGAAACTGCTAAGGCGGCCATTTTTAAATAATTCAAGGACCATAATCCAACAATTACTCGGGCAATTTCGCTGATTATCAAACATGGCCAGGATATTATGCCCACAAACATTTTTAGCAAGTTTGGTAATGATCGGATGAAAACTGTTGGACTTAGAGAGCGGAAACTGCTAAAACGGTCAATTTTAAATAATTCAAGACCATAAATCCCCAAGTCCTTGGGCCATTTGGCTTATTATCGAAATTGGCCGAGATATTATGCCGATAAACATGTTCATGAAGTTTGTTAAGATCGGATGAAAACTATTGGACTTAAAGAGCGGAAATAAAAGTGGTCCAACCAACAGACTAACTGACAGACATTAGCAACCCAATATACATAAAAGTGGTCCAACCAACAGACTAACTGACAGACATTAGCAACCCAATATACCCAGCCATCGTTAATGGAGGACATAATACACAGCAGATCCGTTATATCGCGATCATCATTTTTTGATATCCAATATATCGCGAATCGGCCGTGGATCCCCATTTTTGTCATGTTATTCAATATTTTACTATTACACCACGTTCATAAATATATCCAGTTTGGTCCGGATTTTTGCACGTACATTACTACTCTTTTATTCACACTCTTGAAGTGCGACAAACAATAACCCGACCCGCTCAACATCTAAGTGTAACAATTTGACATCATCAGCTTACATAGCGCGTGCCACCCGTGACAACACCCTTTCACTGCTGTCGCTTTAATTAGCAGGCGAATTACACGGTGTCCACATGGAGGGTGTAAACAGTAACTGTATGTCATAGATCAATAGCATACTTACTTATCTGAACAACAATAACATTAGTACTACGGTGTAACTTTTTCTTTTTTGTTTAAGAGGAAATGCTAACTGCACATCGTTCGCAACGATCTCAATGTTCTCTGCGCTACAAACTTTTTTTACGACAATCAATACACCCATGCTTTCCATACAGATGACGTGACGTTTTATATGTCAATATAATGTTCGCGCGATTTTCTAGAACAACAAAGGATTTACACGAAATACATGTGCAGTTTAATTGTAAATAGAAATGTGTTTACGTCATGTGAACAGTAAAATTCAGATAGGCGTTTGGGATTCCGAATGTATTATACGCAATTTGAAATAAATTATAAAGAATAATATTACTGGTCATGAACGTAATTCAGGCCACTTTGGTGGTGTTTTTTTTTTTAAATCTCACGTTGTACACAACTGATCAAAATTAAACTTCATATCAATAATCCTGGGTTCAAAACTCATATAACGTGTAAGTTTAAATCAAAAAGGACGAGTGTAAGGAAACGAAATAAACGGAAATAAACAACGTATAAAATGTCCATTTTCCTAGCTCAAATGTACGTAAAAAATCGGCCACTTTTTACTATCCTCGGCAATGTTTATAACAAAATAGTTTTTTTAATAACTGTCCTTATCTAAAGAGTAACAATTAAGGTTTACAAAAATTAAAAATTTGACTAAAATATCCTCCCTAAATGACTTTCTTTCACCGGTACCCCTCCCCCCTCCCCTTAAATTCTGTATAATTTAAACCAATTTTGGCAATGGTGAATTGCGAATGGTTTTGTTTCTTTCTTTTGCTTGTATATATTGTGTTTGTTTTGTTTAAACGTCATTTGTATGTCAAAAATAAAATAAACAAGTTATTAACATTTGAAGCCAAGGGTGACGTGAGCTATAAATAACTTTAAACTTCCTTTAATTCTATTCAAGGGAGATAATTCAATTTGAAGATCTTAGTGTATAGCTGTGAATTTTTACCTGTGCGGGTGTATGAGTTTTATGTTGGTAAGTAAACAGTTATAATTGATACAAAGAAAATAGAGAATACATTATTCAATTAAATATAGATATATATTAGTATGAATATAAATTTCTAAAATATAAGAAGACATCATTCATGACACTAATCGATATGTAAAATGGCCGAATTGTCAAAGGGGCCGATTTGTCTACTGAATTGCTAACTAGAACTGGGACCGTATAAATCTAGGGGGCAAATATTGTCGGTACCTTGTGTAACCCCTACGCTGAAGAATGCTACAACATAAACTCACCGGGACTACCTAGTGTTTACGATGATATTGGTATTAAATTCAGCGAGAATTGTAAGAAAATCTGAAATACCCAAATTTAAAGAGAAAACATGCCTGGGCAAAATAGTGATGTGATCTTGTAAACAGAAGCAGGTGTTCGTCAAAATTGCTTGTGAAAATTTGTTAACGTTTAGAAGAAATAATAAATTTAAATCTGTAATCATGCAACACCATATTTTCAGTGCGTGCGTATGATGACGTCAGTTTCCCCGCGTGACTCAATATTTCCTGTTAAGATACTGAGATTTCAATTTAGAAGTAAATAACGATAAACTTACTGGAATCGAGAAATCTGTAGAAGTATGTTGCTATAGAAAGTTCTTTTGCTAACTGTTTTAAAACAATATTAATCTCTATCGCAAAAACGCTTTTTGATGGGTTGCCGAATATTTATGTACAGGCCAGAATTACGTCCATGACCAGTATATTGCTATATACAAATGAAATATTTTACATATGGATAAAACGCATTGTGGATGTTAACAACAATGAAAAAGGTGCATTAATTATGCTTTGAGATTATGAAAATATGACAGTGTATACATGTATATCTATATGTACTTTAATGACCTGACAAATTATAACGCGATAAGGCTATATCGCATTTGCGATCCATGGACCCCATGAATCGTGATATAACCATATGGAAGAAACTTCCTCAGCTGCCAAAATTTACTTTAACTTGACTCTTAAGAGCTGTGGGCCCACCTGTGGCCAACATAATCAGATAACATTTATGACCATATCATACAGATGGATATCTGATTTACCCCATCTGTTATCAGGAACTATCTGGGCAGTGGTAGAGGGATTACATCACATAATCGCATTATGATCATTTTCATAAAACAGCAATACTACATCTAATTTAAATCCAGACTACGTTCTTAAGTTTACTAGCGATAATTAAGGTTAGTTTAGACGAGTATATTATATTTCACTGAAATCAGTATGTATGTTAAAATGTTTATGCTTCCACCATAAGAGAGAGCGAACTTACTTATCTCTTTATATAAAAGTAGCTAATTCAGAATTGATACGGAGTCATTGCAGAAAATAGAAATATACACTACTGAAAAAAAACAATATTATGGTATGTAGGTTTGAAAAAATACATGCAACACATTTACATCAGACTGTAAATTAGGGCTTGCAAAAAAGTGTTAAAACATACTTTGTTTCTTGAAGTTATTAAAGGCAAAGTATACTACTCTGCAAGGAATCGAATGGAAATAGGTTTGAAATTGATTATCAAATTGAGTTTTATTATTATGGTTATTTCTAGATTAATAAATTAAGTTTATTAAAGGTATATTACCTTTCACTCATAATAAACAATCAATACAGCTTAATCAGCTGCCTTAAATCAGTTTACTTATCCGATGGCAAATATTCACCTACACTTGCATAGTATAACTAATGTCAAACGTGTGGTTTATTTGGAAATGACACGGGCCTCCGGATGTCAACCTTATAAAGAACTCTGATATAGGGAGCCTCCTAGGTGTGAAAACAAAACAATGACCCATGTGACAGTTCAGACTCTTAGTTTGAAATAGAGTTAACATTGGTCGCAAAGAAAACAAAGGGTGAAAATATGTTAAATCTTATAGCAATTGTCAAAATTCAAATTAAGGTGCATATAAATACAATCATGTTAAAACTAATAACCACGAATTATCATTACCCATTTCAGCTTTTGAGTTATTTCTACATTCGACACATATATTTATTGTCACCATTTTTTTTATTTAATTACATATCACCAGTTCAGTTCATTTACATATTTAACATCAATCGTTCAAACTAACCCATAACTCCAAACAACGCCTAATGGTACCTGCTCAAAGCACCTAGTATAAGGTGACAAGATTGTTATCAGTTTTATGGCCCAGCGAACTCTGCGGGTGATCCGGTACCGGACTTTTGACAAAACTCATTTTTAACCTTTAAAAAAACAACAAGATGCTGATAATTTAAATTAATACAATTTACATAAATGCCAAGTCTGATTTGCAAGCTTTTCAACCATATTTGCAAAATTGCTGTGTGATTGTGTTATTTGATACTTTTAAAGACTTAAACATGGCCGTTTGTGTGTTTTCGCAAAATTTTACATTGAACAAAGAGGGAAAAACAGTGATGTTAAAAACCTTGAAAAAAGACCAAGATCCTTGAAGTTTCCGAATTAATTTGCAAAAATCCAGTGAAATTATTAATTCAACCGAGATGAGCAGTGAAGTAAAAAACCTCCCTATATGTTCTTTATAAGCCGCCAGTTTCTGCCTGAAGAAGTTTCTTCGATATGGGATCTGCAGTGTAATTTGAATATGTCAAGCCTTTCTTGAGCTATTGTCCTGAAACCTTGAAAACCAACAGACAGACCATCAGACCAGCAGACCTACAAGCTCACTCCAATATACCCCCTCATAACTTGTTTGTGGGGCTATAATAACCTGTAGATACGTGCATAAATGTTTACAAATAGAATAAATAACGGATTTCAAACAGGACACTACATAAAGAAACATACCTGTACTTCATGTATAAAACCGGTCACAACAGACACTTCCAAAATTCCTAAAAAACAACCAAAAGCTGCTTATTAAGATTGTTTTCATAAATAAATGGTTGTAAAAGAAATAAACAGAGGAATAGCTCAAACAAATTAAACAGAGACTGACATGATTCTAAAAAGATGCATGATAGTGCTATGCACCCCATATATTACATAATTTATTATATGATTTATCACAATGAAAATAAATGAAAACATTAGTTTTATAATAAAAGGGCCAAAACTCCGCTGATGTCGGAAAAAAACAGCACCAAATAACCCAGGTGCAGAAGTTCACATGCTGATTAATGTTTATAGAGTTTCATCACTCTAGCAGAAATATTTTTTAAGTTATGCGCAACAGAAGTCCAAAATGTCATTTTTGCTAAAAAGAGGGCCATAACTCTGCTGATTTCGGAAAAAACTGCAGCAAAATACCTAGGTGCACAGGTTCACATGCTAAGGCCCGTGCTTTTTTATTTTCTGGTTTACAACATATTTTGAGGTAAAAAAAAAAGGGTTCAAATCTGAACACAACAAATGATTTCCATTTAGCAATTTACTCATTTATAATTAATAACAATATCAACATTAAAACACACTATTATCTTAAGTTAGAATAAGATGTCAAACATGGTATAAACTGTTTTATTACACCGATGTTTTATATGCAGTTTAACCATTTGTATAGATGAATTTTACAGCGTAAATAAGTGTAATAGTTGCCTGCATATATATTAACTGCATTAAAATTCATTTTACCACAACGCTGTATACATGTAGGGATTTACGCCTTTTTAAAGAAGACGAGTTAACCTGTTCAGGACTGGAATCCACAACTGCCCGAACACAGACCTTGTAAAAC
Source organism: Congeria kusceri (assembly GCA_027627225.1). NCBI lineage: Eukaryota > Metazoa > Mollusca > Bivalvia > Myida > Dreissenidae > Congeria > Congeria kusceri. Next base: position 54,569,154 of record CM051034.1, read on the forward strand.
GAGCTTAATTTAACCACACAACACAAATTTTGAAAATAATTGCTATGAGGTCTCAAACAAGGATATCAGTAAAACTGATGGATGCTCCCCAATGCGCTTTGTCAAGAAATATTAATGCAATGAGAAGGGCATAGATAGTAAAATGACTAAACATCACGATAACTGCAAGACCAAATCAAAACTGTATGTGAGCATACCACACAAATACAATATGAACATGCAGTAAATTGTAAAAATAAAAATAAAAAAAAATAAAAAAATGTGACTTATCATTACTGTAATAGATGTATTGTTATTTCAGTTCCTAGTAATTTAGTTTTCCATCAAACATCATTGAATTCATATAGCTGTTCCTGAGAAACAGATATGACATATTTGACATCTTCAAAGTCCCATAACTCCAAGAAAAATCACTCAAGGAGAACGTCCTGGTAATATGCGAACCTCCTCTTAACAATAATGCTTCCCATACAATTTTATTGAACTCTGGCTAATAAATGCCGAGAAAAAGCCCAAACAAAACTAATTTCAAAAATCTTCAAAGTACCATAACTCAGAGAAAAATCACTGAAGTGGAACATTTTGGTAATATGCACAACTGCTCTTGATAATAAAGAGTTCCATTAAGTTTCAATGAAATCCGTCCAGTTGTTGATAAGAAAAAGCCCCGACAAGGATTGTGCACTATATACTAAAAAAAAAATCTTAAAAAGTCCCAAAATTCGGAGAAAAATCACTGAACTGGAACATTCTAGTAATATGCACACCTTTTCTTGGTAATGAAGCTTCTCATGACGTATTGTTAAATTCCTGCCAGTAGTTGCTGAGCAAAAACCTGGACAAAATAGTAAAAAATTGTGCACTATATACTTATTTTGGCAATCTTCAAAGTCCCATAACTGTGAAAAAAATCATTGAAGCGGAATATCCTGGTAATATGCAAACCTACTCTTCGTAATGAAGCTTCCCATAAAGTTTTGTCGAAATCTGGTATGTAGCCCAGACAAGAAAGTCAAGAATTGTTCACTATAAACATATGTCAGAAAGTCACATAACTCTGAAAAAATCAATGAAGCGGAAAGTCCTGGTATTTTCACACCTCCTCTTGGTAATGAAGCTTCCCATAAAGTTTCGTTGAATTCCGGCTATTAGTTGCTGACAAATAGCCCGGACAAGAAAGTGGGACGGAAGGACGGACGAACGGACAAGGCAGCGACAATATGTTCCCCAAAATTTTTTGGGGAGAATAAAAACACATATTAAATTTAACTATATCAAGAGATAATTCAAATAATATGACATTAATTTTTTTGGATTCTTATTAAATCCAAATTCGTATTAAACAAGAGAAACCAATTCTAACATTTTTTTTTTAAATATTCAACTCTCTGTAAATGCTCAATCTTCATGTATATATGAAATTTACCAGATATATACTGAACTGCTAGTGTGCGTTTACTGCATTACAATTGTGACAGAAACTAAATACAAGGCAAATAAGAAATTCTCATTGTGTCGCGAAAAAATATATAATAATCAAAATGCAACCATGATATTCTCTTTTAAGTTTATTAGAAACAAAGCTGTCTGTCCCCACATCCTCATTTCGATGTGTCCGCAAGAAGATCTTGTTAGTAATGATATTATTTGTTACAAATGCCTCGTGAATATATACGTCCAGTGTCTTCCACAGCATTTTTTTTAGGCGTCCCCGTCCGGACAGGGGTGGTTTAGGGAGGGGTATCCCCTCCGTATGTCCAATTTTGTTTGTGGCAGGTGTCAAATGAGGTTATCTGGTGTGATTTAGCGAACAAAATTAAGGCTAAGACGTTTTCTTTTTTTTTTTTAAGTTAAAACAAAATAAACGAAACATCACTGTTTGAATGTCATTACTCTAGCCTTTTAAAAGCAAAAGCATCATAGTTATTGCGAAACTGAAAGTAATGATTTTTCTGGATGTTTATGTCAAGTGCGCATCACATTCACACAGTGACGTCATGTCCAAACCCGCTATTCTCGTTGTTCTAGAATCTTTATGTTACACTCGATCTACTGATGGAGCCTTTTTATTCGATTAATAATCTTAATAGGGGCATGTATAGTGTCTTAACACTGTTTTAATCATTACAGATGTTGAACATAGTACTGACTAGGTAATAGGTAAATTGTAGATATTGATTAAAATTAAGGATGGGACCGAATATTTGAATATCAGATATATTCGAATATAAAAAAACAATTATGAATATTCGATTTTCAAATTTATTTAAAGAACAAAATTTCCTTAAAAAATCATGTTTTTTAAGCCAGTTTGATTGCAATGTTAACATGAATTCTAGTCGCATTTCCTGCCTAGCAGGTGGACGGGGCCATTGCAACGTTCTTTCAACACATGCCAAACATGTCCAATTAACGACAATTGATAATTGGCAGGTGGGGGGGCATGTCTTTACAAGGGCCGCGAATAAACGGGTTGAAGGAGGCGCGAATATGACACATTGTATCCACAAAAAACAAAACTGGGCTATGTTGTGATTCCGGTCTCACAGTTTGCACAAGGCGTACATTGTTGTTTATTATCCTTACGTGACATCTATATGGTTAACTTGTGGTTAACTATATGGCTAATTAAGGATGGGACCGAATATTTGAATATCAGATATATTCGAATATAAAAAAACAAATATGAATATTCGATTTTCAAATTTATTTAAAGAACAAAATTTCCTTAAAAAATCATGTTATTTAAGCCAGCTTGATTGCAATGTTAACATGAATTCCAGTCGCATTTCCTGCCTAGCAGGTGGACGGGGCCATTGCAACGTTCTTTCAACACATGCCAAACATGTCCAATTAACGACAATCTATACGTGACATCTATATGGTTAACTTGTTTACAGTAAATTACAGATACTCTCTAATTAAACCAATCAAAATGAGTCAGCCAATCAATTTCTATAACACGATTAGCATGATCTGGTCAATCTTAATATACGCCACTTGTAAATTATTATCCATTATGTCAACACTGTATATTATACAAGAATCTTTATTAATAAACAATGCCACTATCACATGCTTGGAAGTACTTTACACGGTCATTAGACAAAACCCAGGAAATGTGTAATCTGCACAGCTGATACAAGCTTCATGGTTCTGAAAAAAAACGGAACGATTAACAAATTAATAAACAAAACAGTTAACAATATCTTACATTTCTTTATCTTTGCACAACACTAAGTTATAGCGCTCATTAACCACGTAAACAAGGCAAAACAATTACGTACACGTAGTATACATATTTCGGATCGGTAAATATTCGGACAGAGTGTTGTATATAGTAGTATACAATAGTATTTACAAAACGAATATTCGAATATATTTGAATACCTAAAATGAATATTCGAATATTGATTTCAGTATTCGGTCCCATTCCTAATTAAAATACATTTATATTATACATGCTTGTTCTTGCACAAACGGCGGGAAAATTTCCTTGTGCACATCGTGCCTACCCGCGTCTATGCGTGGAACATGACGTAGTGGCTGTCAGCAGACATTTTGCGCTCTTTTGTAAAGAACGCTGGTTTCACATGGCATACATGTACATAAACAACGGCGGAAGCCAAGCTTAAAAATATTGTCAGTGAAATTCTATAACAATTTGTCGATCTGGATCGGCAATCATCTTGTGATACCGTCAAAAACAAAAAGCAATGTCACAGAAGTAAACGCACTGACCGAGCAAATTATTAAAATATTTCGAAAATTTGAGCGCTTCGTCCCCCATTGGTAAAAAAAAAATTGTAATTAGATCTATATTTATTATTTTTCACTTTCGGAAAATTAACGTTCCCCTATTTTGTAAACCATAAAATCAAAAAGTCCTGGCCTAATAAATATGCCAAATTTATAAAGTTTCATCACTCTAGCAGTAATAATATTTTAGTTACACGTAATACAAGTCCAAAACTTTAATGATGTAAGCAAAAACTGCATTAAAATACCCAGGAGCACAAGCCCCGATGCAGATGAATATGCTTATAAAGTTTTATCACAATAGCAGTTATACTTTTTGAGTTATACGAGACACAAAAATCAACAGACGGACCGACGGACAGACCAACGGGCAAGGGCAAATCAATACGCCCCCCTTTAAAGTGGGGGCATAAAAACTGCATAATCAGCATTCCATACTTTTCCATTCTTCTCATAAATGACCTTACCCATTTACCGATATGACCATTGAGTGTGTACAACTAGGCCTATATTTAGAGGTGTCAAGTTTAAAGATAGCGTGATCGATAGAAAGGTTCTACAACGCATTAGTTTAAATCTGTAATAAACGGGCGAAAGTTATGATGTGACACTAAACAGAATTAATGGAAAGTGTTTAATAGATATTTAGATTACATCACTCGATACATGTAAGGTATAATCTGTAAGTAAAACGATCATGCAGTGACGACACAAACCAGTTTTCACTGAACTTACATCGTGTTTCTAGTATCCTACATAGGTCATTATAGGATTGTGTTGTGTCTCGTAGTTTGTTTTACCAACATAACACAGAATTAAAGAAACCATGCGTAGGCGATGTCTAAATTATATTGGACGCCAATATTTATTATTGGATACAGTTTTGGAACAAAATACGATTAAAAAAATACGTTCTGACCAGTCATGGCAATTTTGAAAACAAAAGTAGACAACACAAAAGTTCTATTTCTTAATTAAAAATAGTTTATTCATGAACATAAATTTAACAACCACTGTTTGTAAAGTATGTCGAAGATTGGATGAACGCTGTTAGATATTATACGGGAGCGTAAGATGCTTAATAATCCCATTTAAACAAGAAGGCCAAAAGGCCCTAGGTCGCTCACCTGAGGGGTTCATGTTGTGTTTGCAAGCTTTTTCGTCAATTTGCCCTAATGACCTAGTTTTTGACACCACATGACCCAGTTTCTAACTCGTCCACGATATCATTGGAACAAATGTTCCCATCAAATTTTATGAAGATTGGGCAATAAATGTGGCCTATAGAGTGTTCACAATGTAATTGTTGACAACGAACAATGCACGACAGACAAAAGGCGGAATTTTACAAGTCGAGTTTACCTAAGGACCATTTTTGTGAAATACATTTGAAATCCAGCAAGCGATTCGGAACAAGAAGATTTTCAAAGTTTTCTATATAGCCTATCAGAAAAACTTCCCTGCCTTGGCATCAATGCTTTTTAACAAATCAAAACGATTAAAGACAATTATGTAGATGGTCAGCCAAGGATGATTTCTATGAATTATTTCGAAATCCAGCCAACTGATACACACAAGAAGATTTTATAAAGTTTTCAATATAGCCATGTAAGGAAAACTGCCCCCCCCACCCTGGTGGCGATGTTTTTCAACAAAGCGGAACCATTTTGAACTCCACCGAGACATGATGTGAACAAATGTTCTGAGCAAGTTTCATGTTAATTGGGCAAAAAATGTGGCCTGTAGAGTGTTTACACCTTTTTTTCTTCAATTTGACTTAGTGACCTACTTTTTTACCCCACATCACCCAGTATCAAACTCGTCGGAGATATCATTGAAACAAATGTTCTGGCAAAGTTTCATGAAGACTGGGCAATAAAATGTGGTCTATAGTGTGTTAACAAGTAAATGTTGACGAGGAACAACGCCCAATGCACGACAGACAAAAGGCGATCACAAAAACTCACCATGAGCATGTTGAGCTCCAGTAAGCTTAAAAAAACAACAAGGGTCATTACTATACACTTCCTAGAGCAATGTGGCTGATTATTAGTCTTGATTGAGATATTACGCCCACAAACATTTGGTGAAGATCGGATAAAAACTGCTGGACTAAGAGAGTGGAAATGGCTTAAAAGTCCAATTTTAGACCACTCAAGGGTCATAACACCAAAATAACTGGGAAGATTTGGTTTATTATAAAACTTGACCAACATAGTATGCCCACAACAATTTCTACTAACTGCCCACAACAATTCTTACTAACTGCCCACAACAATTTCTACTAACTCCCCACAACACTTTCTACTAACTGCCCACAACAATTTCTACTAACTGCCCACAACAATTTCTACTAACTTCCCACAACAATTTCTACTAAGTTTTGGGAAGATCTGATAAAAACTGCTGGACTTATGAGAACGGAAACACGTTTAAAAACCCAATTTTAAGAATGCAAGGGAAGTATCTCCTCCTGGCGTGATTTAGCTGATTATCAATCTTGGCCCAGATATTATACTCACAATCGTTCTCATAAAGTTTGGTAAAGATTGGATGAAATCTGTTGGACTTGGAGACCAGAAAGCGGCTATAAAGACATAACTGCACAATTCTTCAAGAGATTTGGCTGGTTATGAAACTTGGCATATTACTATTACAAACATTTTCATAAAGTTTTGGGAAGATCAGATGAAAAGTGTTAGCCTTAGAGAGGGAAAACGACTATTTAAGATAATTCAAGGGCCATAACTGCACCATTACTGGCACAATTTGGCTGATTACTGAACTCGGCCAAGATACTATTTCCACAAACATTTTCATGAAGTTTGGTGAAGATGGGAAATAGAAGTTGTCTACGATGAGCTACATTAGCATCTGCGATAGAAGGCATAGTAAAACAGTAATTGTGTACAGTTATTTATTTATAACTTATGATTATTGAAATATTTGTTAGGTAGTATGCTTATAAATAACCCAAGTGCAGAAAGTACACCAAAGAATTATAACTATTACATGATGTATAATTAAAATACCTAAATTTATGAAGTGTTATGTTCTATATATATATATATATATATATATATATATATATATATATATATATATATATATTATATAGAGTTAAAATGCAAATCACATTACGTAATTTCTTACCTTTTGAAGTTGGTTGCATCGGTACTGTTTTATGACACTGAATATTTCCATTTTTTTTGGCGACTTCAGCAATCTCTTTCTCACACTTACCAAAACTTAAAGAATTCAAGCAGTTAAATGAAACCGTTTTTAGTGACTCCTTCAAATTAAAAAGCCGTCCAGCACACCACCAAAACGTCTGCAGCAGTAAGGAACTCTCTAGCCCAGGTTTAATGCACACACAAATGGAACAGACACCAGGCGCACTTGCCATTTCAAAGATTGCTTCAACTTTACTTGTCAGATTCCATTTATCTTCTGATTTTATTTTTTGTTCCGATACAATACCATATCCTACTGACAAAGTCCTTGTTTCAGGATCAAATTCTGAACAAAGAAAGACACACATTTACCAAACGAATTGAGAACAAGTCGGCCCTGATGGCCCAAAGCGCTCACCTGAGAATTGTTAAAAATGAAGACCATACTGTTGCAACAAGTTTAAAAATTAATGTTTCTGAAGAATACACATAACTTTTTTTGTATTAACAGAAGAGAGTAGGCTTTTTGATTTTATACATCAAATATAAAAGAGCTGTCTCAGGACAGCACGCTCGACTATTCACTCTGCTTTGATAGTATATATATATTATGTCAGTGACCTTACATAATGACCATTAAACTGTATGTGAATTTCAATTGAATATATGTAGTAGTTAAAGCAATATGTACTTGCACACAAACTTTAACCTGAATATTTCTAGGTATGAAAAGGAGCATAATTCTGCTAAACTGCTGGTCAGAATTATAGGCCTTGCAAAGTGACCTAACCTAATGACTACAAAGAGAATTTTTAATTCAATATCTGTAGTAGTTACAGAGATATTTACTTGCACGCAAACCTTACCCTAAATTTTGTAAGAACAAAAATGGGCATAACTCTGCTAAACTGCAGGTCAGAGTTATGGGCCTTGGTCAGTGGCCTTATATAATGACCCCAAAGATATGTGTTAAGTTTTATTTGAATATCTGTAGTACCAGTAGTTGTAGAGATATGGAGTTGTTGCATGCAAACTTTAACCTGAATTGCCATTATGGGCCTTGGTAAGTGACCTTACGTAATGACCACAGAGACGGAGTTATTGACCTGACATTTCTAAGTACAAAAAGGGGCATACATCTGCTAAAAACCTGGTCAAAGTTATGGGCCTTCGCCAGTGACTTTATATGATGACCCTGAAAGCATATATGAAGTATCAATTGAATATCTGTAATTGATATAGAATTATGGAGATGTTGCATGCAAACGTTCACCTGAATTTTCTATGTACAAAAAGGGGCATAATTCTGCTAAATTGCAGGTCAGAGTTATGGACCTTGGTCAGCGAACTCACATAATGACCCCAAAGACATGTGTAAAGTTTCAATTGCATATCTGTAGTTGAGACTTGTTGCACGCAAACCTTAACAAGAGCATTATACCAACGCAGACAAACGGGTGAGAAGTACAGCTTGAAGTATTTGGCGAATAGTCAAGCAAAATATGAATTCTCTATCCTGAATAATGTCCATTTATACATTTTTTTTCACCAACATGGGACAATAACTCTGATGTTTGTAACCTGATCTGGCCCATTTCTGGCTACTGGTGCGATTTGATGGTCACACGCAAACTGTGAAAGTTTGGTCAAGATTGGGTGGAAAATAGAGTCTATATGTAGGAAAATATTTTTACTGGTTACTGGTGCGATCTGACCCAATAACAATTCTGTCTGTAACAAACTGTGCCAGTTTGGTCAAGATTGGATAAAAAAAGGCTTCGTGCTCTGGTGAGCTTAAGGTATTCAACCCATCATACTCAATGTCTAGAACCCTACAAATCATATTATTTTCTTGGAGGGCATCCATATCTGGACTCTTCTGCAAAATTTTAGGAGATTTTACCGTTGAGTTTGTCAGATATAGTTAGTTAATTACCATACCCCCATTTTGGTAAACACATTAACAACTGACAAGCTATAAGCATATCTTCAAGTGAAATACTTTATCAATATTTCATAAACTCAATATAAATATACATTTATGAATGGTATATTGAAAACATGTTATGAAAATAATCAACACTTATTTTTAAATGAATTTATATGGAAGTGATATGTACTCATATTGCTAATTACATTTATCATCGATGAGAATTTTCATGTTCTATTTTTTGAAAGCCATAAACAAAATGTGATAAACTTGATTATTTTATGCATGTTCTGAATCTAAACCATGGTATGTTTTATTCTTGGACTAAAAGCTACAAAATAAAGGCAAAAGAAATACATTTTACCATGCAAATTTGACAAATTATGACAATTTTTAGCACTACCCCCATAAAAAATTAAGCCAGATTTTTTTTTTCAGAAATACCTTTTGTTAATCTTTTTCAATAATCATTGAGAACCTAAGAAAGATACTCCCATAAAACTTTCAAAAATTCTTGGCTGCAAAATATTAGCAATATATAAAATTTGTTCCAAAACTTTTTTAAATAAAACATTCCAATTAAACTTTGTTTCATCATTGTATATACTCTAATAAACAATGTAAATTTAAAAAAGTCTAAAACACATAATCTAGAAGTGTGAACAAAAGAGTTGCATTAACTAAATTAACAATTACTACATTTTATAAATGCAATAAATATTTACATGATAGACAAAACCAATATAGACTGCATTAATACATTTTCATCTAAAAATTAAAAACATTCCAGGCCATGCTTATCATGAACTTTACTGGGTTTAAAAAATTGTTGTGTTTTTCAAAAAAATCTGCTAATTTGTGTTATAAATTTCCAACATCCTTTTTGCAACTGTAATATAGGACTGCTCATCCATTATATTTACATGCTTAATCATAAATGCTTAATAAACTGTCCATGCTTTCACAGTTAAATGTTTCATGGGTACATAAACTGGAGCCAGCGATGTTTTGTCTGTATCCCAAACGCGCACGGTAATGTACGGACAGCTTTTGTCAAAATAACATAGAAATTAATGAGCTAATGATGGGTCAAAAACCTTACAAGAAACATGATGGCACAAAGAGCTCACTTGAGAACGGGCAATGACAGAGACCAGCTCTGAAATCTGAATGTCATCGCCTAACAAAATCACATGCACCAGACAAATATCTTACTGTTGTTGACCAGGCAGTCTTTATCCTCCACATTATCCTTTTGTCTTCAAAAACAAGGGGCAATAACTGTGGTGTTTGTATCCCAATCTAGGTATTCTTTGGACTATTTTGAAATCTTCTGGTCATACACATGCTGTATGTTGCACAAACTCTGCATACTGCAAGAAGTCCATTTTGCAGTCTTTCTCATGAAAAAGGGGCAATAACTCTGGTGTTCCTGGACCGATCTGGCCCATTATCGAATTCATTCAAGATGTTTAGTCATACACAAGCTGTGCAAGTTTGGAAAAGTGAAGTTTCTATCGGGTTCGCACGCCTAATTATTTACGCATTACTGATGATGGACAAAGCAGAACAGTCCCCCTATACCAATAGCTCACCGAGCAATAAATGCTAAGGTGAGCTAAAAAAAAATAGTATAGCAAAAGTATGTGTAAATTTAAAATGACCTTAAGTTCTATAAACAGTTGTTACAAAATTACAGACTTAAAGTAAAAATTTAACTTTGATGGTGACTGGGATTATAACTTGATAAATGAGTCAAATTATGCATGATACTGAGATCTCCAGCTGACTGACCAACACTAGCATCCAGATAAAAGAAAACAACGTACCACATCCTTGTGTACTCATGCCCACAGTCTTTATAAGAGAACTGCCAATGCATTCATCATTACCAACAGTGAGCTTCACAGTTTTTCCATCAGGAAAGGTCCATACAACTACAGAGTTTGCTGCATCTGCCACATTTAAATCACTTATGTACAGTCCTTCTGCTTTGTTCAGATGAGTCTTGAAATCATCAACAGAGCAGACATTTGATCTCAATGTTATTCTGAAATGTTTGTCAACAATACATTGCAGCAACGTTATTACTTCACTTTGAATAACTGACTGATTTTCACGAGGTTCAAAATTAATCACCTTAAGAAAGCCTCCTTCACAGTGGACTTCACAAACTTTAAAGGTTTTGCATAAACATTCCTTTAAAGTTTCAAGCTTTGGTTTCACTTTATCAGATAATTCACATTCCGCAACCTGAATTGCTGTTGTTAAAAATGCCCTAACTACAACTGCAGTAGGTTCGCCATATGAACAGACTTCAATAACTCTTGAACTTTCATTAATCTCCCAAAAGACGGGTCCATCAAGGCCATATTCACTTGTCATAATCATGCCAATAGCCGCTGGTAAGTTTTCCATTTTTTCCGTTCTTTTGATTGAATCAAATTCTATTATTTGAATAGATGAATTTATTTCCTCTTTAACCCATGCCCGAGCATTTAATGCACTTGTAGGGTCACCAAAGAACCTTATACTTGTCTCCTGGTTCTCTTGTTTAAAGTCCATGTTTACTGCCTTGTATTGACTATGAAATTCATTCTGGAAAAGCTGATGTTGAACCATTCTTAAAACACATGTGTCAACATTTAAGGCTGGTTCGTCTGTGTCAACTGATGATGAGGATCTGGAGACAAAGTTGTCTAAAACAGAAAAAACATGAATTGTATATATGGTAATGCTGACTACAGGTTCTAAGAAGGCAGAGTTAAATATAGCAAACTATAGGCCAGCAAAAGCGTCCGTTAAGACCAATTTCTTAATGATTAAGTGTTTCAATCCAGTGGTGCAATCCAGCCATTTTATTTTATCAAAATGTAGGGCATAGTCTAATTGCCATAAACCTCACTACTGCATTACTGACTAACTGCAAACACATTCTGAAGTGAAGCAAATCAAACATTAGTAATTTTCTCCGTCAATCTTGATCATGCATCTTCATATTGTACAAAGTAAATACCATTATTATTACACAATATTCTTATTTACAGTTTTGTTTCTACTTAAAAGATATTTACACTGTTGTTTTACTAGACCCTCATGTCTGTTCATCTGTCATAACAGAATAGCATATGTTTCCGACATTACGACATTGGCTTCCATTTTGCTTTTCAACATGTAGTGTAAATATGTCTTCAGGGAATGTACTATTTAATCCTGGATCATTAATATTTCATAACAATTTTATTTCCACTTTCTTGTAATATACTATGCGATTACAATATGCCAATGTTACTCTACATGAAAACAAAGAGCACCAACTATGGGTGTTGGGAGCTAGACTTTCTCGTATTTGATAGTAATCTGGGCTTTTGATGATAGATCAGGGTTCATCACCTTCATAAAATATGTTGAATTTCAAGTTAATTCATCGTATAGATATTGAGAAATTTGACCTAAATAGAAAAGATCTAAGTTGAAACTAGAAATGTTTCCACAGACATGGATGCCCCCACCTATGCAGGCATTTCTACATCCCAGCATGCATGACAATATTATGCTCTGGAAAATAATTTGACCTTTGACCTTGATTAATGAACTTGACCTTTCAGCTACAGACTTGGTCCTTGAACGCCACATGCCGTCTCATAATGCTTACCCCTTCTGCCAAGTTATTTAAAAAAATTTCAAGCAGGATAAAATTATGCTCCAGACATAATCCATAACTAAATTCTTATACTTGAGCTTTGACCTTTAAGTGACCTAATTTTTGCGGGTGACATATCGTATTATAATGGTTATCAGTTCTGGCAAGTTATTTGAAAATCCTTCAATGCTGGACAGAGTTATTGCCTGGACAAGAATCTTACCATATATGTATACTTGACCTTTAAGTGTGACCTTGACCTTGGACCACGGCACCTGGTTCTTGCATGTAACACCGCCGCATGGTCTACTGCATAAATTCTTCTATTTGACCTTTGACCTTTAAGTGTGACCTTGACATTATACAAACAGACCTGGTTCTTGCGTGCAACACACCCACACACCATGCTTAGCACTTCGGCTTAGTTACTTTAAAATCCTTCCCTGCTGGACAAAATTATGCTTCAGACAGTATCTAAGACTTCAATGACCATTCACCTTTAAGTGTGACCTTGACCTTGGACTTAGGGACCTGGTTCTTGCGTGCAACACACCATCTCACCATGCTTAACACTTGTGCCAAGTTATTTGAAATTCCCTCCAATGCTAGACTAAATTATGCTCCATACGGTGTTTATGACTTACATTTTTATATTTGACCTTTGACCTTTATGTGCGACCTTGTCCTTGGAAATAGGGAACTGGTTGTTGCGCACGACACACCAACTCCCCATGCTCAACACTTGTGCCAAGTTATTTGAAATTTCTTCAATGCAAGACAAAATTATGCTTCGGACAGGGATAGAAGGCTGAAATTCTTATATTTGACCTTTGACCTTTAAGCGTGACCTTTATTAACCTTGGACCTAGGAATCTGGTTCTTGCGCGTGACACACCGTCTCACCAAGCTCAACACTTGTACCAAGTTATTTGAAACCTTGACCTTGGATTAGGGACATGGTTCTTGAGCGCGACACACCGTCTGACCAACACTTGTACCAAGTTATTTGAAACCTTGACCTTGGATTAGGGACATGGTTCTTGAGCGCGACACACCGTCTGACCGGACAAGAATCCGAACTAACATACATAGGTACACAAATACATACGTACACATGTACATAAGTACATACCCACGGACAGCGTAAACTCTTATATGTCCCCCTATCATTGATGGTGGGGGCATAAAAATTTACCTCATCTTGTCAACAGAATGGGTTAATAGCTGTGATCAAGAAATTAGAGTTTCAAGCCAATACCTCTTATAGAGGAAATAATGTGAAATTTGACCTAATGCGAATTTCTGTCCATATTGTAAGGGAACTATGTCCGAAATTGTGCAATGTTTTGTTGCGAACTATGTATGAAATTGTGCAATGTTGTACACTATGGGGAATTATATCCAAAACTTCTGCGCATAGCATTTGCACCAGTAAATCGGTGTGACCTACAGATTCAATCAATACATAGTGGTAAGCTACAAAAGGGCAACTTTGACAAAACAAAATACAACATATATTTGTTGAAGTGGGGCTTCAACTCTACAGCAATTAAAATTATGTATGTCTTCAGGTTTCGCATGTATTTTAGTTACATCTGCTTAAAGTTAGTTTCAAAATTGAGTTAAACATAGTTTTTATTTTGTTGCTTTGTGCAAGAATCTTTTCAACATTTTTTTTCAGGATTTTTACATGTTGTTTCCAAACCATAATTCCTGGGAAGAACCAGTACAAGGTACCACTCTACACATGAAAGAGTTCAAGTTGTATTAAACTTTCCTTCAATGTAAAATTGAAAAGCTAAATACATGGTATTTTGGATTTTTCGCGGTATTCAACGGCATTTCAGCCGTAAACTGAAAAACTGCACTACTAGAACCAGAGGAAGGGGCAGAAGGCTGTATTAAACATTTCATAACCATCCATAACTAATATCCACAGAAATTAGGTGGCCAAGCTGTGGAGTGAACGAACTGGGCCCGGGAAAGCTGAATACATTCAAAGGCTGAATTCTCCAATATTTCATAAAATTTGTCATGGTAATTAAATTACTAACATTATAAAGGTTAACTATTTATTTCCCCATACTTAAGTTTACAAACAAAGAGTAAAAAAAACATTTTGGATAAAGAGGTACCCTATTTATATAGGGCCAAGGCCACTACAGTAAGTTAAAAATTGTTATTGAATTGAAAGCTGATAAAGCAACTTACTTAAACACACGCTGTCAGAGGACAGCGCGCTCGACTATTCAAAGTATTACAGTTGGTACACATTTTGGATAGTGGAAAGGGGCATACATTTGTAAAAATACAAAACTTTTAAGTGAAGCTTTGTATAGTTTATAAATTTTTGGAACAAAAGCTTTAACCACAAAGTCTATGTAAAAAGTGGGCTTACTCTGTCAAAATACAAAACAGAGCTACGGGTAATGTTGCCCCTGATATTAGAGTTGATGACATAGGTTAGTGCCAAGTTTCAAGTGAAGAACTTGTGTAGTTTTGAAGTTACAATTTGTTAATATAATCTTTAACCAGAAAATCTAAGTAAAAAGTGGGCATAACTCTGTCAAAATACAAAACTGATTTATGGTAATGTTGTCCCTGATACTAGAGTTGATGACAAAGGTTAGTGTTAAGTTTCAAGTGAATAACTTGTGTAGTTTTGAAGTAACAAAACTTTTGAAAATAAATTTTAACCAGAAAATCGATGAGAAAAAGGGGCATACCTCTGTCAAAATACAAATTAGAGTTATGGGGAATGTTCCCCTAATACTTGAGTTGATGACAAATATATATTTTAAGTTTCAAGGGAATAGCTTTTGTAGTACTGAAGTTACAAAACTTTTGAATAAACACTAACAAAAAAATCTAGGTGCAAAAGGGGCATAACTCTGTCAAAATACAAAACAGAGTTAAGCAGAAAGTTGCCCTGATACTGGAGTTGATGACAATTGTATATTCCAAGTTTCAGGTGAATAACTTATGTAGCTTGGAAGTTACGTGACTTTTGAATAAAAACTTAAACCAAATTCAGACGCGGACGCAAGGGGTAGTCGAGCTGGGTTTTCTTCAATAGTCGAGCTGAAAAAGACTAGGATTTTATCAATATCCACAATACAACAACAAACTAGAATTGGACGAAAAACCCTATCCATTTAACGATAACCATTTAATGATATTTAAAGATTTGGACAAACGACCCAATAGTCATGTCTATTTGAAACTATTATAAGTTCTTGTATGCACATCACAAATACGGTCCCAGAGATTTGGATATGTCCATTTAAAAATATTACAAAGGTTTTATGCAACTCACAAGTTTGGTCCCAAAGATTTGGACACAAAAACCCTACTAATTTTTCCATTTAAAAATACTGAAAGTATTGTATGCAACTCACAAGTAGGGTCCCTGAGATACAAACACCCCACTAATTATGTCAATTCAAAAGTATTATAAACTTCTTTTTGCAACTCACAAGTACGTTAGATGTGCATCCACAGAGATTTGTACTAACACTTCACTAATCATGTCTATTTGAAAATATTTAAAGTTCTTGTATGCAATTCACAGGTATGCTCCCAGAGATTTGGACAAACACCCCACTAATCATGTCCATTTGAAAATATTTAAAGTTCTTGTATGCAATTCACAAGTATGCTCCCAGAGATTTGGACAAACACCCCACTAATCATGTCCATTTGAAAATATTTAAAGTTCTTGTATGCAATTCACAAGTATGCTCCCAGAGATTTTGACAAACACCCCACTAATCATGTCCATTTGAAAATATTTAAGTTCTTGTATGCAACTCACAAATATTCTCCCAGAGATTTGGACAAACACCCCACTAATCATGTATATTTGAAAATATTTAAAGTTCTAGTATGCAATTCACAAGTATGGACCAGAGATTTGGACAAACACCCCACTAATCATGTATATTTGAAAATATTTCAAGTTCTAGTATGCAACTCACAAGTATGGTCCCAGAGATTTGTACTAACACTCCACTAATCATGTCTATTTGAAAATATTTAAAGTTCTAGTATGCAACTCACAAGTATGGTCCAGAGATTTGGACAAACACCCCACTAATCATGTATATTTGAAAATATTTAAAGTTCTAGTATGCAACTCACAAGTATGGTCGAGAGATTTGGACAAACACCCCACTAATCATGTCTATTTGAAAATATTTAAAGTTCTAGTATGCAACTCACAAGTATGGTCCCAGAGATTTGTACTAACACTCCACTAATCATGTCTAATTGAAAATATTTCAAGTTCTAGTATGCAACTCACAAGTATGGTCCCAGAGATTTGTACTAACACTCCACTAATCATGTCTATTTGAAAATATTTAAAGTTCTTGTATGCAACTCACAAGTATGGTCCCAGAGATTTGTACTAACACTCCACTAATCATGTCTAATTGAAAATATTTAAAGTTCTAGTATGCAACTCACAAGTATGGTCCAGAGATTTGTACTAACACTCCACTAATCATGTCTATTTGAAAATATTTCAAGTTCTAGTATGCAACTCACAAGTATGGTCCAGAGATTTGGACAAACACCCCGCTAATCATGTCTATTTGAAATATTTAAAGTTCTAGTATGCAACTCACAAGTATGGTCCCAGAGATTTGTACTAACACTCCACTAATCGTGTCTAATTGAAAATATTTCAAGTTCTTGTATGCAACTCACAAGTATGGTCCAGAGATTTGGACAAACACCCCACTAATCATGTATATTTGAAAATATTTAAAGTTCTAGTATGCAACTCACAAGTATGGACCAGAGATTTGTACTAACACTCCACTAATCATGTCTATTTGAAAATATTTAAAGTTCTAGTATGCAATTCACAAGTATGGACCAGAGATTTGGACAAACACCCCAGTAATCATGTCTATTTGAAAATATTTAAAGTTCTAGTATGCAACTCACAAGTATGGTCCCAGAGATTTGTACTAACACTCCACTAATCATGTCTATTTGAAAATATTTAAAGTTCTAGTATGCAACTCACAAGTATGGTCGAGAGATTTGGACAAACACCCCACTAATCATGTCCATTTGAAAATATTTAAAGTTCTAGTATGCAACTCACAAGTATGGTCCAGAGATTTGGACAAACACTCCACTAATCATGTATATTTGAAAATATTTAAAGTTCTTGTATGCAACTCACAAGTATGGTCCCAGAGATTTGGACAAACACCCCACTAATCATGTATATTTGAAAATATTTAAAGTTCTAGTATGCAACTCACAAGTATGGACCAGAGATTTGGACAAACACCCCACTAATCATGTATATTTGAAAATATTTAAAGTTCTAGTATGCAACTCACAAGTATGGACCAGAGATTTGGACAAACACCCCACTAATCATGTATATTTGAAAATATTTAAAGTTCTTGTATGCAACTCA
Organism: Congeria kusceri; assembly: GCA_027627225.1. Lineage (NCBI taxonomy): Eukaryota > Metazoa > Mollusca > Bivalvia > Myida > Dreissenidae > Congeria > Congeria kusceri. The sequence goes on from CM051034.1 coordinate 54,587,099, forward strand.
CAAGTATGGACCAGAGATTTGGACAAACACCCCACTAATCATGTATATTTGAAAATATTTCAAGTTCTAGTATGCAACTCACAAGTATGGTCGAGAGATTTGGACAAACACCCCACTAATCATGTATATTTGAAAATATTTAAAGTTCTAGTATGCAACTCACAAGTATGGTCGAGAGATTTGGACAAACACTCCACTAATCATGTCTATTTGAAAATATTTAAAGTTCTAGTATGCAATTCACAAGTATGGACCAGAGATTTGGACAAACACCCCATTAATCATGTCTATTTGAAAATATTTAAAGTTCTAGTATGCAACTCACAAGTATGGTCCCAGAGATTTGTACTAACAATCCACTAATCATGTCTATTTGAAAATATTTAAAGTTCTAGTATGCAACTCACAAGTATGGTCGAGAGATTTGGACAAACACCCCACTAATCATGTATATTTGAAAATATTTAAAGTTCTAGTATGCAACTCACAAGTATGGTCCCAGAGATTTGGACAAACACTCCACTAATCATGTCTATTTGAAAATATTTAAAGTTCTAGTATGCAACTCACAAGTATGGTCCCAGAGATTTGTACTAACACTCCACTAATCATGTCTATTTGAAAATATTTAAAGTTCTTGTATGCCAACTCACAAGTATGGTCCAGAGATTTGGACAAACACCCCACTAATCATGTCTATTTGAAAATATTTAAAGTTCTAGTATGCAACTCACAAGTATGGTCCAGAGATTTGGACAAACACCCCACTAATCATGTATATTTGAAAATATTTAAAGTTCTAGTATGCAACTCACAAGTATGGTCCCAGAGATTTGTACTAACACTCCACTAATCATGTCTATTTGAAAATATTTAAAGTTCTTGTATGCAACTCACAAGTATGGTCCCAGAGATTTGTACTAACACTCCACTAATCATGTCTAATTGAAAATATTTCAAGTTCTAGTATGCAACTCACAAGTATGGTCCAGAGATTTGGACAAACACCCCACTAATCATGTATATTTGAAAATATTTAAAGTTCTAGTATGCAACTCACAAGTATGGTCCAGAGATTTGTACTAACACTCCACTAATCATGTCTAATTGAAAATATTTCAAGTTCTAGTATGCAACTCACAAGTATGGTCCAGAGATTTGGACAAACACCTAACTAATCATGTATATTTGAAAATATTTAAAGTTCTTGTATGCAACTCACAAGTATGGTCCAGAGATTTGGACAAACACCCCACTAATCATGTATATTTGAAAATATTTCAAGTTCTAGTATGCAACTCACAAGTATGGTCCAGAGATTTGGACAAACACCCCACTAATCATGTATATTTGAAAATATTTAAAGTTCTTGTATGCAACTCACAAGTATGGTCCAGAGATTTGGACAAACACCCCACTACTCATGTCTATTTGAAAATATTTAAAGTTCTTGTATGCAACTCACAAGTATGGTCCCAGAGATTTGGACAAACACTCCACTAATCATGTCTATTTGAAAATATTTAAAGTTCTTGTATGCAACTCACAAGTATGGTCCAGAGATTTGGACAAACACCCGACTAATTATGTCCATTTAAAAATACTGAACGTTCTAGCATGCAACTTACCAGTATGGTCCCAGAGATTTGGATAAACACACACAATGGAACACTACTCAAATCTAAGGAGTCTAGATTACACAATCTAGAAACCTTATTGAAATGCAAATTTGGAAAAAAAACATTGATATCTACGCTTAATAACAACGAAATTTGAAACACAATATAACAAAAACATTTTATACCACCATACATACATTCTTATTGGGAAACCACATTCAACTGGAAATGGTGCTCTGTTTACAACATGTTACATAAAGTCATTGTTAATACAAAAGTCAGACAAATAATATACAAAATGATACATAGAACTATTCCTAAAAATTAGTCTTTTCGAAAGGAAATGTTTAACTCCCCGTGTTGTTCGTTTTGTGGAGAAATAGAAACTTTTGAACATTTTATAATAGAACGTCCTTATGTTGATTCATTTTGGAAGAACGTTAATATACTACACCACTGAATACTGCTCATAACATAACAATTGGTTTAAAAGTTATTTATGATGGCTAGGGAGATGTAAACATTCTTTCGAGTCATATTTGTTATAAATGTGATATCATCAGTGATAGAATACATCAAATCAATAAGATGGAAACATTTCTTCAAGACAACGTTAACATTGAGGAGTTATCATAATAATAACAAGAGCTGTCTGAAAACAGCGCGCTAGACTTTTCTTGTGTTTGTCAGATTTTCTGTAATTTTTCTAAAACAAACTGTATAGTAGGGGCAAATTAAACAAATTTAATTTCTTTCTTAAGTTACTGAGTGGAAGCATTTTCTAAATTTCACAACGGTGACCTTGACCCAACTAAACCCATATGCAATTTCATGCAAGGTCTCATTATACAGTATCTATAAGTATATAAGTATCTATGAGATTGTTAATTTTTAGATTAACAGGAATTTTTTCAAAACTGAGCACCAGGAGGCGGGAATAAAAATAAAAATTAAATAGAAAAAAGTGAGCATCAGAAATAATAATAAAAATAAAATGATTAAAAGTAAAAAAAAAATATTAATTTATTATAGCTGCACCTAAATTGAAAAATATATTATTACTATAAAGGTTTTTCTAGAATAAGAAGAAAATATATTTTTCCATATTGTTTGAGGTTTTTATAACTACTTTTAGGATTTTCCAAGCTATATCTTTTTTGAAACAAATACCCCATCAATCTTAAATGTATAAACAATCTGGCCTAAATCAATGTAGAACTCATATTCTGTATTGTATTCTAGAACATTTGTTTTGCATAATGTGCATGTAGTAGATCGACATTACAGTTGATTCACAGTGTTTTTAAGCTGAAATTATAAGAAAAAATATACAAGAACACAGTCTTTTTTTTTCAAATTTTGTATAAACCGCACTAAAAGAAAACATACATTTGTACCCATTTCTTACCGATGGAAAAATATGAAAATATACGTATTTTAAACACGAATACTTCACATTCGTTACATGAAACAACATATACAATTATATTGTTTATGATTAGAACGTATTTTTGTATAAAATGTTTGAAATGTGTTGCGTATATGAATAAACTGTTTTAGCATTTCGGGCACCTGCTAAATCTTTCGTACCATACAGCTTTCTGATATTATTTCATTATAATTTTTGTCAAAAGAATGTAACTGTATGATTTTAATTAATTTTTTTTTCTTTATGTTTTTGATAGCAACTTTAAACTACACAGCAGTCGCGCAACTTTAAACTACACAGCGGCTTCAACCACCATTGCTGTTTTTATTGTCCCTAGCTAGACTGCATTTCACGTTTTTACAATAAAAGATATGCGCAGAACGCCAGAAAATAATGTCAATTTGTAAGGAAGTCTACTGGCGCGCAAAAATTACTACGAAATGACGTTGTCGTAAATAGGCTACACAAGACGGTTAGACCAATTTATTTTATAATTCGAGAAGCATAGATGATCGGTTTTCGCGTTTTTACAAAAAAAATAACTGCGCAGAACGCCTGAAAATAATGTCAATTTGTAAAGCAGTCCACTGGCACGTGAAAATTGCTATGAAATGAATTTGTCGTAAATAGGTTACACAAGACCAATTTATTTTATAATTCGGGAAGCAATGACGACTGGCGGAAAATATATAAATAATTATATGATTTTGAATTTTATTTTTATTTGGGTTTTGCAATATTTAGGACCAGCGCTCCCGTAAATCGAAAAATATAATAACTCTGGCCTAAATTGAATTTTATTAAAATATTTCAATTTGTTCTCGAGTTATAAAGCAGATTTTTGTTCTATTTAAAGTTATATTAACAAATTGGTTACTTCAAAACTACACAAGTTCTTCACTTGAAACTTGGCACTAACCTTTGTCATCAACTCTAATATCAGGGGCAACATTACCCATAACTCTGTTTTGTATTTTGACACAGTAAACCCACTTTTTACATAGACTTTGTGGTTAAAGCTTTTGTTCCAAAAATGTATAAGCTATACAAAGCTTCACTTAAAAGTTTTATTTTTACAAATGTATGCCCCTTCCCACTATCCGAAATATGTACCAACTGAAATACTTTGAATAGTCGAGCGCGCTGTGCGCTGTGCTCTGACAGCTTGTATTTAAGTATGATGCTTTTGTCAGCTTTCAATTCAATAACAATTGCCTTTTTCTATTTAATTTCTGCCAAAACAGTCCACCCAGCAGTTTCAGTGAAAAAGGAAAAAGTATTTGAACACATAAGCAATATTTTCCCTCACATTTCAACATTAAATTGTTATAAAACACAGGAAATGGTAACATATAACCAGAGTTACAGTGTAACAACAGGGTCTTCTTTCAACCAAATTTTGTTCATTTTTTGTTTTCAAAGCACATCACACTATTTCACATCCTGAAGGTAAAAACATGAACCCATAGAACTGTTCCTTTATAAGAAAATAGTTCAGAACTACTTCAGTTGGTCTGTCATGCGAAAAAGTTTTTTTTTCAATACACCTTCCTTTCTTTTGAAAATCACTCCACCTCTCAAAGCAATAGCCTTTAAACAGTCAGAGGGCTTTAGTCTTTGAACTTTTTTGAAGAATGTCTGGAAGAGATCTTTAATTTCATTTTACTCATCTTCAGTACATTAACATTTTTGTGTAGTTATGCCAGGCTTCCTCTTGTTGGTGTTACCCATCCCTCTCGTCTCCAAATTGGGGCAAAACTCGGCTGCTACATCAAGTGTTTCAGCCACTATTGCAGGGCAGCATAACCCTTCTGCATCAATATCAGGAGTTTTTTCATAGTTTTCTGGGTTTTGCCTTCTGGTAAATACAACGTCTGTAAATGAAAGAAGACAGTTGGTTATTTAAAATATCCTAGTTTAATTAACAGGTGTGTTTTGTCACTAGCAATATGTATGCCACGTTTCATTTGAATCTCTTAAAAAAAAATTGAATTATGGCCAATGTTAAATGTTTTACCTGTTGATGCTGCCAACAAAGCAAAAGCTATGACAATAACCTGACTCAGTTTCTTCTAAAAACAGACGAGCTTAAACGGGGGTATTTACACAAAACCAAAATCCACTAAATAGATTATTCTCAATGTTCAAACTTGTAAAGCATGCAAACTAACGGCACATTATGATGAACTGTCCAACTGTACTTTCACTTTTCTTTAGGGCTGCTATTTCTGATATACACTGTACCAGAATGAATGCAGCTTATTATTTTCCACTCACCTCTTACTCGATATCATCTCGACATTGGTTCCTGAACTCCCCGACTCGTCCCTGATCCTGTAGCAGCAGAAGTTTTTTAATTTAGGTTCTTTCGATGATGTCACTTGTTGCTCTAATAAAACAAAATATATGTGTAGAAATAACATATAGACCCAGCACATCCAAACTCAACATCAGACTTCACAAAACCTCTAAATCAGCTGTCAGACTCAATGATTTGTATACACCATAATTATGTTGAAAAACATGATATACACTGTTGAATGGCATAACATAGTGCATAACGCTAATTGTTGCAGTATTTATTCCTTTATTTAATGAACTAAAGTCTAACTAACATTACTGTGCATGATAAAATTTTGTCATGCATCCCTATTTTTTTGTCGGTGACTTCTAACTGTCTGACAGTTGCTGCGTTGTCTGCAACATTACACAGACACAGTTTAAAGGGATGAAGATAATGTCTTTTGGTGTTTCTTGCCAGACTTGCAAAAAACGAGAATTACACAATAATCTCATGAGTTGGTGTAAAGGTCAAAGCGCTCATTTCTAAATCGAATTGTTAGAGCCCTGTCTGGATGTCCTTAGACAAGGCCTTATAACAACACATGGTGTCCGCCTTGTGACCAGGAGGTCCCGGGTTCCACTCAGGTAGCATTCTCAGGTTCTTCCCAAAGACACAAAGTACTGGTTTTTCCAAGGAAACTGACTCAAGAGTATCTTGATAAGCCTAAGGCTTCGATACTTAAATAAATAGGTTTAAACTAACAGTTAAATACATGATTCTCTATTTTGAAAGGTTGAAAAAATTTTGGTTTCAATACCTCATCACTTACGTAAGTTATCTGAGAGAAACTAAAAACAATCAGTAAGACAACATTCTCCCAACTAAGAATTTAACAAGAAAACTGTTTGAAAACAGATAATACAAGCTGTATACCTGTAATGTAGTTTGTGGACGTCCATAGTGGGCCCAGGTGGTTCAGGACCCACTGCATTTGGTTCTCTTTCAGGTCCGGAACCTGCGTAACGGTGGCCATGTATTTTCTAAGGTTTGTACTGGCACAGCTGCATGATTTTTCTGCATGATTTTTCAACATGGCGGCTTCAGCTGCTTTTCTGCGGGCGTCGTATGCCCAAACTATGTCGTCTCCTGAAGATTAGTTAAAATTCAAAATGAAAATATAAAGTGACAGCCATTAGAATACATGTGTCATGTAGTTATAGCTAAGCTGTCAGGTAGTCTTCAAATTGTGTGTTTTTAATATTTTGTAGAAAATCCATGTATGCTATCTAGTACTTAGAAATGCTTATATATATATATTACAGACACTCAAATCTTGCCACAAATGGTGTTTTATAAAAATATGTATTGTTTGCAAAAACCCAAATTGAGGAAAATGGGGCTGGAACTGATGACCCTTCAGCTTGCGGTCAGTTTTACCTCAGCCTTACAACATTAAGTATATAACACAGAAAGTTACAATGATTTTCAAAATAAATCACTGATGCTGAAAAACTACCTTATGAAGCAAAAATGTAATGGTTTGACAGGTTAACTCCAGCAGATGCTCTAACCTGTGAATCAGTCAGATAGTCAAGACCTTTAATTGTCTCACTGGGAAGAATAACAGTCACAATCTTCCAGTTTAAAAAATGAAATGCCATATTTGACCTTAACAATTCATACCAAACTGTTGTAAGTGAATTTCTAAAGCATGATATCACTATCGCCTCTACTGTTTTCATCAATGGAGTATAAAACTAATGTGTTTCCAGGGTTAACAATGAAACTCTGTCACCAACTTCTTTTTGTTATATTTTTTTTATAAAACTACAATATATTTAGTTTAAACTGCATGAGTAATATTATAAACATAGTGATTACAAGCTAATGGCTAAATGCTCATTGCAATGCAATTAATGCATATAGAATTGCAATGAAAAATAACATCGAACTTCGTAGTAAGCTTATTTTAGTAATTAAACCTCTCTTAACAACCCTATAGACCTGATAATTAAAAAAAATAATAAAAAGTGTTACAGAGTAAACGAAGGCTAACGCACAGAAAGTAAACGAAAGCCACCAGTAACAGACAAAATTAAACTGGTATTTTAGAAAGTAATTTACTTTTTCTGTGGTTAGAAGTAATTAGGGAATAATTATTAACACTAAAAATTGTACTAAGGCGAAAAAGAATACTTCGGTATCTGGTCTTCACCAACAACCACAAAAAATAAGATGGGGGGATAAGGGTAATGTTCTAACATATTTATGGTACACAACTACATATGAAATGATATGATATAAATTGTTCAATGCATGAGTGAACATCTTTTTTTTACCAGGGTTCCTGTGTTAAGTGGTTTGAACCGTTTTACTTTTAAAAATTGCCAGCCTGGAAGTCGTGATCATTATATTACATGTATTGTGTAACAATTTTAATGTAATAAGTCTTTAAAATGGTACCCATTATAATTGATTAATAAAGCTAGATCGTAAACATAGGACAGCCTTGTTTTGAAACAGTACGAGGACGATAACGTGACAGTATGGTGGTGATCACGCGACAGTAAGATGGTGATAACGCGACAGTAAGATGGTTATAACGCGATAGTAGGATGGTGATAACGCAACAGTACAATGACGATAAGCGACAGTACGAGGTTGATAATGGGACAGTACAATGATGACAAAGTATTGGAAGTAATGTTCTGATCAAAAGTGAAAGAAATAGTAAAATGTCAGCGTCTTTTTGTTCATGTTCATTGATTAATACACTAGCGAGTGAGCTTGCATTGTTCAGATATGCTAGCATGGATTGATGATGCAGGCCTCATGTCAATCGTGTAACACGCTTTTTAAGCAGAAACCGCCGTTTGGCTACATGTCAAAGACATTTGAAAAAAAAATGACCCCATTGCTATGGGTGTTGCTAACGGCTTGCAGCATCAGTAATCAAAACAATGTTGTGATGTTCCTATAATTAAAATATTCTAATAAACCTTAATAAATATGGATGCATGATTGTTTTTGAATTTTTTTTTCAAAAAAATGTTTAATTAATATACATTTATATGCATGAATTATCATATTTAGTTTTGATAAAGTTGTTAAATGTGCTCATAAAAATAAATGCTTTCGTCCTCATCTGGTATTACAGTACTGGATACTGGTCATTTTTAAAATATGTGAATTTGGCATATAATTATTCGGAATTTTCAAGTTTAGTTTAATTCAATTCACATTATGGATTCACATTATTGCAAATTGACGTACCAGATACCCGAATTGCTGAATATATAGAGCAAAATGTTTCAGGGCGAAACCTATTTTGGCGCAAATCGTCCCATGATAAAACGTGTTTCGGGGCGAATTGTCCCTGATTCTAATAGCAATGGCACAATGCTTAAAGCACAGTAAAATATCAATTTAATTTAAATTAGCAGTGGCTATTGCGATTCTTATAAAGTGCAATGGTTTACAAGTTTTAATTGCTCGTGAATCTAAAATGGTGTTTTCTTAAAAATATTTATGGAATATAATTGAGGAATGAATTCTTGTCACAGGTTTACGAAAATTCCTGTAAATCAAGTTTTGGTCAGACATTTTTCACAAAAAAAAGCTAACATTCTCGGGGAAATTTTAAGATACAGTACAGCTCACGCGAAACCAACAAATTCCGCGATCCGCGGCGTTCAAAGGCAGCGAGTCGACGCTGTCTACCATCGTAGTCGCGTTTGTTCGCCGAGGAAATCCGCGTCTATTCGCCGAGGAAATCCGCGGCATGATGCCGAGGCATCCCGCGTATCATCTTGTTAAATAATTCAATTACATGTACATGTATATTCCGAAACAATTACTTTTACTGTGTTGTTGTTTTCAAAGTACAGTGTACGTAAAACTTGCCGTAATTCGATTTAAAACCCGTTTTTGCGATATTCTCAAGTGATACATAAAATTTACATTTTTATATTGTTGCAGTTGTTGTGATATCAATATTTTCTGTGGTAAAATTTTGTGTTATGAAAAAATATATAGCATTTGGCACCGGTTCACAATAATCTAATTGTTATAAGTGTATTATTCGGTAAATTTATGTCACGTAAAAATTATTATAGATTTTCGACACCGACTGCTAAAAATAACTTTGTTACTAGGCGTTCGCTACAGCGTACACGTGTTCTTTGCTCCGAATTAGTATTTAGGTTAAGTTCAAACGTGTTATTTGAAGTAAAACATTTAACAATGTTTATAGCAGTACCTACAATAGGTGTGACTAATTTTCATAGCCCCCATTTTTGTGTATTTCACACCTGATGCATTTTTTTTACTGACATATGTTTGCTTCTCTTTTTAGACGTCCAGGGCGCAAAGAAGCCTTTTTCGCACCTACATGTAGCTGTTGTTTTTGCCATCATGTTTGAGATGAGCTAATTAGCAGTTTGAAGCCACATCAAGGACCACGACTCCATTGTACCAATAACTTTGAATGTCGTTTTGTTAATTGACGCGGTGCCAATTAACATCTCATTATAACACATTGTTTGAACATGCCTATATATACTCGTCTCGTTTTGGTCATTTATATACTTTCATATTGGAATGGACTCAATGTACATGTAGATTTGCATATATAGCAGTTACCTGTGAATTAAACTTAAAAATATATAATACAAGTATTTTTTGTTATTTATAAGGATATATTTGTGTGTAGTGAGGATTATTTGTGTACGGTGTGTAAGATGACCCTGCGACAGCTGCTGGCAACGGAGACGTTGTTCTTCATTGTGCAGTTCTTGGAGGACAAGAAGTTCCAGGTTCGCTCAAGAGACAACATTATTCATACGGGCGAAGTAAGGCTCATTTTAAATTCCATTCAGATAGATGATTACTTAAGTAAAAGAATCAACTGATCTTAAATAGCAAATATATGGAATTTTGATTTTATGCACCCGAAGGCACTTCTAACTAGACCTTTGCTTAATCCACTACAAATTCACTTCCTAATCCTAATAGTCTCCAAACTTTTCAAGAACAATTATAACATATTACGCTTCGATGTTTTTAAGTACTTGGAACGCTGGTTTCTAACATACATATGCCAATTGCGCACATGCGTTTTGTTTTAGGCATTATTAGTTGGTTTTGTGTCGTATCATGTGATTATGAAGTGGTCAAATTTCTTTGACCCCTTAAAGCACGGGAAAAAACAACAAATCAATGAAGCATTAGATACGTATGTATACGCTCATTTATTGTCATGTAATAATTTTCGTTCATCACGTAATGCACGGCAGAGGGTCAGTTAAAATGCACAAAAATACTACTAGTAGCAAACAATTAAATGCAGTTCTATGACGAAACTTGGCGTCGACATTTAAGTTAATCCGATTACCTAGTTAATGAGGAGTGTAGCTTTGGCCCGCGTATCATCGTCATTTTCCAGTAGATTTTGAAAAAACTGTATCGATTTTCCGCTCGACTCTTGTCTGAATATTCTATTAGGCGTATCACCAGTTGCACTGCCGTTCATTTTAATGCAAATTGGTACAACCTTGTACATGTGGTCTATGTACAGGTTGCACTGATCTACAGTCATGTGGAGTTTCCAGAAAGATCCAATTGCCATTACCAGTTCATCCTTAGTTCTGGGTTCATTTTTTGACACATAAGACTTGAGCTGATTCCAAACCATCTCGATTGGATTCAAGTCCGGACTCTGTGCTGGCCATTTCGGGTTGTTAATTACATTTGTTTCCATGAAATCCCTAGCTTTTCGTGAGCGATGTTTTGGATCATTATCCTGTTGAAATCTATGTGATATGGGGAATGTTGAGCGAATAAAAGGTACTAAGTTATCACCTAAAATTGAATTGGTATAAAATTCTGAGTCCATAATGCCTTCAAAAATGGTAATTTTCGTTGGTCCACGTCGACTTATCCCTGCCCAAACATGTAACTTCAGTGGGTGTTTTGGCTTGGGCATGCATTTATTTACCGACTGTTTAGGCCTGTAGGACGTCCGTTTATTGGAATGTAACTGAATAGAAGATTCGTCTGTGAAGATGACGTTGTCGAATGTGTCGTTAACCTCTAGAAGACTCTCACAGAAAGCTTTTCTTACAATCTTGTTCGCTTCGCTTACTAGCTGTGCATACCTAGGAGTTGCACTTGTAAACCCAGCAATCTTAATGGCGCGTTTTGTAGTAGACAGACTGAATGCCGCTCCTTTTTCAACCAACTTTTTATGAATGTCCGTACTACTAACATTAGGATCATGGCTTAATGTTTCTCTGATTATATCAATGTCACATTGGAACAACTTCTTAGGTGCTCCCGTATCATGACGTTCATTAATTTCACCATATGAAAAGCATCCACTTTCGTACGATCTAATCCAGTAATTCACCTGATTCCTGGAAATAACTACACCTTTACACGCTAGGGTTGAAATAATACGCTTAGTTGAGTTCCCACTTCTGTACAAAGATATCATTTCAAGTTTTGATTTAACATCAAGTTTCCCCATTCTAAAAGGTAATACGCGAACTGATGTATAGAATTGTGGGGAATAATCTTTAATGCTAAGTTGATGACACGTATATCTGGTATAAATTAACCCGTATAATGCCAACATTATATGCGGCACATGACATGAAATACGAAAATACCAAGTGTCCGTTTAATAATGAAACATAAACTTGTTTGATGTCAGAATTTACCTTTGTTTATATTGACTATTGAAACAAATCGCGCATATTGGTACTACGGCATTCATAAACAAGACCAGGTATTAAAATGCTGTTACCCTGTCAGCCCTGTGTTATTTACGTAACACACTATTGGAAACGTGATGTTTGCTTATAACATTTCAATTTCTAATGTGTATTTTTTATGCAGTCTCATTTCAAAAACATATTTGCCATTTATTTTGGTATAAAATAAATATGAAAATAAGAGATTGGGTCTTTACGCGAACGTACATTTTTTTCGAATCATATGCACTGCTAATTATCGGAACTCCCTCTATTGGCACGACAGCTAAAGGCTATGCAATCATCTGTTACACATATTGGTTTTTTATTTAAGATTACCAATGTTTCATTGTTACTATCAGTTTGTATCGATGTGTTGTGAGATACTCAAGAAGATAAACAAAGGAAAATAAAGGATTATCATTATTATTCTTATTTATTATAATTATTCATTATTATTATTATCATTATTATTATTATTATTATTATTATTATTCAACAGATTGAGATTGATCATGACTACAATGTTCGGTGGGGAAATGCCAAGCAAGTTGCGCGAGCAACAGTTCTTGCTCGTGGAAAAAAGAATGAAATGGATAAAGAAATTCAGACCAAGATCGATGCGGCTTTGTCAGCCCCGACGAAGAAACGGAAGGCTAAGGAGCCAGCCAACACCAAGACCGTAACCAAAAAAAAGGCGAAAATTGTTTCCGTTCGGTCTCCATCAAGGGAAGACGAGAGGCCCGCCGCTCCACCCGCCACCGAAAGACCAGCCGCTACAACCGCCACCGAGAGACCAGCCGTCACATCCACGACCGAGAGACCAGCCGCCACACCCGCCGCGGAGCGACCAGCCGCCACCGAGCGACCAGCCGCCACAACCGCCACCGAGAGACCAGCTGCCACAACCGCCACCGAGAGACCAGCCGCCACACCCGCCACCGAGAGACCAGCCGCCACACCCACCACCAAAAGACCAGCCGCCACACCCACCTCCGAAAGACCAGCCTCTACACCCACCACAGAAAGACCAACAGCCACACCCACCACCGAAGGACCAGCCGCAACAACAGAACGGAATTCGCCAATCCACAGGAAAACGACCAAAAGTACCCCGGTAAGAAGAGTTGCCACACCGACAGAGCCGAATGGGAATTCACACGTACTTGTTATGCTAAACCGAATTGAAGAGGTTCTGAAGGAGCAGACGAGGACGATAAGTACAATGGACCGCTCTGGTGACGCTGAGTAAACGCCTCACTGCCATGGATGCTCGCATGGAACGTTTGGAATGTTTGATTGGTCAGCAGCGACGCCCGCCACTAGAGCCCATACATAACAATGAGAACTTCGAGGCACACGACGGAAACCTCGTCAGCAAGGACATCGTGGCAGCCCTAAACAGAGAAGCAAACAACGAGGGACACTTCGCCTGCCTCCTTATGCCACATGTATTCCCAGACTTATTTGGGGCCGACAAGATGCGCTTCCTTTACAACTGGCATGGGGTGGCAGGGAAGCAGCAGTTGGACGCTACCCGAAAGGAGTATGTAGAAAATTTAACGAAGTTTTTCTACATTGAGGCAAGATCCGCGACGGGATGAGTGGCAGTCGTGGGGCGGATAAACGAACGCCTCAGAAGGAAAGAAAAAAAGAAAGAAGAGATCAAGAAACCTGAAGTGTTCGGCGCCGAAGGAGACATGTTTGAAGATGACATGACTGACTTTACATATTTTGATATGTAAATATAGTTGTGTTTTCTGTTTTAAGTACATGGAAAGCGTGCTTGTACTGACCATGTGCTTTGCTAAATATAGACGTGTCAACTAGCAATAAAAACTTTGTTGTGGAATAGCTTTGCGATCTTTACCATTTTAATGAATATTTTTATTGCTATGAGTACTTAAAACCATAAAACTTTTTCATAAAAAAGGTACATTGCCTTGGAGTGGAATAAATACACATGACTGACTTAACATATTTTGATATGTAAATATAGTTGTGTTTTCTGTTGCATAAGTTTGTTGATTTGTTTTGTTACATGTATGTATGACAGTTTTTGTGACTTGATATTTGTGTTTTGAATTTTGTATTTCTATGTACATGTATATATATATTTATATGTATTAAAACTGTAATTTTGTTATAAAAAAATAGCATTTACATGTACATGTATCTACGTATATATATATATTTAATTCCGTTCACGACTTACGTTGACCTTCACTGAAAGTATAAAAAACTGTCAGCCACACACTTTGAGCTCTGAAAATGAAACAGAAATTAGTAACGCGGTATACAAACGAAAAAATAACAACATTTATAAACTACCATGCTTTAATTTTTAAAAAATACTATAAGGTACTTCTTTGGTAATTGTACAATCACGCAGCAGTTAAAATTAAATTCCGAAAGTTGGAAATGTTTCTTTAAAATTATAATTACAAAGGAGCTTTGAACTAAAATATATGAAACTAGCGCTAAGCACACAGAATGACCTAGAAAGACACTTCAAAATTCGTGGGAAAATTTCATCATTTCTAAAAATAATTCAAGAACGCGCATTAATATTCATGTGAACTTTACAATCCGCAAATGACAAAGCAGATATACAGATAACGCGAGGTCAGCGTGTCAGCCGAAATTCAGTGGGTGGAGCGTCATTGTCGACAAAGTCAGCGTTTTATAAATTGATCGTTTTGCAACTGATATTGATACGAAACTTATATCAGAGGGCAATTTAATTTGCTTTAAGTTGGTGTTAATACTTATTTTGACATGATGAACTTGTCCCGCCGCGTGAATGGACACGGCGGCATTCCGCGGATCGATGCCGAGTGCCTCGGCGATTCGCCGTGGCGTGCGGCATTTCGCCGCGGCGATTCGCCGCGGTAGAAAAATTATGTCCGCGGCGTAGCCGAGTGTTTTGTTGGTTTCGCGTGAGCTGTACTGTACGATACTAACCACTAAGAAGAGTATTGCATTATCTCACAGAAACTAATTTTTCCCAATGGTAACAAATGGCTAATTCAGGTAAACACCGTAAATCGTCTTACATCCACTCAAATAAAGTCATAACAGCACAACCATTATTTCTTTAAAACCTTAATATAGAAAGCATACACATTATTTCACATAGATCTAAACACTTTTGGAAACTTTAAATAATCCTATTTGAATTGGCACTCCTAAAATGGTTAGACAAACACTACCGCCATCTTGTGCTGAGGACTACTTTTTTTCCATTCATGCATATTGAGTATTTTCAAGTGAAATAAAAGTAAAAATTATTGAAAGTTGTTTAAATGAAATTTTAGCAGCCAGTTTGTATTATTAATTTATCGCAGGTCCACAGGTACCCCGACTCCATTCTTTTCCCAGACACGGGTACGAATCTGAGGGTGAATCCACTATATGTTTAGGCACATATTCTATTCCACATTCTATCAAAATGTTTAACATGGGAATGTTTTCAATTCTCAATGGTTACTTGTAGGCTAAAAAGTGTAACTGTGCAAGAAATTTGCCAAATTGAAACAGGTTCGGGCCAATATAAACAATTTTTTAACACGATGTAGAAAATACTTTTTCCGCAGGTGCGTGTTCCATTTAAAATTAAATGCATTATAGTTCATAGTTTAAGTTATTCTTTTTTGTTAAAGAACGTTTAAAATAAATATAACATACTTCTTATTCATGTTTACAGTTAATTAAGGTGTTCACTGAATGGTTATCAACATAAAAACAAAAACTACTTACACATGAGTGTGACGAAACTTGTCTGCCTACCGTCTTCTCTGTGCAGGAATGTTCTGCGCATGCGCTTGGCATACCTCTATTTGATTGGTTAGTGGGGGTTCTGCGACTAAGTAAAATTTCTAATCTCGTTCGGTGGAAGTTGTCTGTGTCCATAAATCCGTAATTTGTGGGTTGCAAAAACTACCGCGTTACTTGTGGGGAATATTGGCCGTATTTGTGTTTTTGAATGCTCAGTTGTGAGGTGCACCCCACAAGTAGCACATTTCCCCACAAGTTAAATTTGTACGTCCCCATAAGTTGAAACTACCCTCTCATGGGGGCGGACAGATGGACGGACGGACCGACGGCAGACAGACAGGGTGATTACTATAGGGCACCAGCAAAAAAATTGCGGGGCACTAATAACCCACTTGTTGCATATTTGACTTTGTTAAGATCGCAAAACTGAAATGGATATCATTCTGCCATAACATTAAAAGGACATCTAGCTACTAGTGAAGCAATGGCTCTTTCACATCAGATAAAACACATATAAATACTTACTGTTCCCTTGTGGTGATGGTGTTGCCTGTGGCAGTACATTTGCTGTTGTACCAGTTTTGGGTTCTGCAAAAAATTCATGATTGATCTCCACTAAAATTTAAAACATATTTCCAAACATTGTTCAAGAATTCTGTCATTCAGGGCCCATATCCACAAAGCTCCTTACTGAAAATTTCGTACAACAATACAAAGTCTGTGGCTGGTTATCTAAAGTTTATTTTTTTTAAATGGTTGTAATATGGTACAATCAACAGATGCTTCGTATTTTACCTTATTTCATACGTATAATATTGATTTTCACAAGGAAATTGTATGTGAATTTTTTCCTTAAAATATGACTTATTAAATTATCCTAAGGAGCATTGTGGATATATCCCCAGATTTTTAACGTTATTTTTGTTAATATTCAACTGACACGCCGTTAGGAATGCATTTATAATAATCCATATATTTAGTACATATACTGTATGTGTTTCGTGTACTGACATGAAAACAAAATTTCAAGACAAATATATACATACGTGCTGTACGAGGTGGTAGATCTGGAGCAGTTAACTGTTCATTACTTGCATGGTCAGGAGTTGGTGCCATGTATTCTGCAAAATGAAAGTGTATGTTAATGTTTGTGTACATGTCAATTATCCTGTACTTTCTTCATTTCTAGAACTCACAAAACATTTTACTCTTAACTTCAATTCTTCAACCCACAATGAATGTTACTCTACATAACAAGATTCTCATGGTGATGTTATGAATTGCTTAATTTGATTAATAACATAAGTCTCATGTTTTATCTACAAAGCATGCTCTTAAATATGCATGCTATACAAATGGACTTTTTTGTGCTTGTCAGAGTTACTGGCATTTTATTTTCTAAAACAA
This sequence comes from Congeria kusceri, assembly GCA_027627225.1. Taxonomy (NCBI): domain Eukaryota; kingdom Metazoa; phylum Mollusca; class Bivalvia; order Myida; family Dreissenidae; genus Congeria; species Congeria kusceri. The sequence continues at coordinate 54,604,367 of CM051034.1, forward strand.
ACTGTATGGATAGTAGGGGCCAATTAAACAAAGTTAACTTCTTTCTTTAGTTACTCGGTGGAAAGCATTTTTCTAATTTTCAATACAGATTCCATGACTTTGGCCCCACCCACCATACAGTATGCGTCATGTGAAACCTGCACAATCCGGGCTGAAGTGACAAGCCTTCGATCAATATTCGCGAAGCGACATCACAAAAGTTTGCGACGGTTCACGAAAGATAGTGGGCGACCCATTGCGAGATTTTGCGATGACTATGTCACGAAATTTCGTCGCGATTCGCAACGAAATTACAGGTACATGTGCATCTGCTCTAGACTATCAAATTTAAGAGTTGTACAGTTTCACGGTGTTTCTACATTGTGTATTGTATAGTGTACGTTAAATGTAGAAATTAAATTTTATGACCTTAATATCACGTTTAATTAATGAAGAATTATATAATAAAGCACTATTTTTTTACAGTATTAGTACAAGAAAAAGCATATAGAGGTCACGATGATTTTATATCGTATATACCGTAAAAGCTCTATGTTTTCGGACACTTATAAATAATTAAAATTGTTTGTGATACACAAAAATATTCTCCAAATTACAGGTGTCCGAAAATTTTTAGACACTTTGACAATATTGCAATTACATTTGAATATGTCCGGTGTATAACGTTTTTTTGCCGAATATACACGGTTAGTATCGATTAATGATTGCGCGTGCTTGTTAAATACCACCCCGTATAGTATTTTTAATTTTTAGCGATGCTTGCAATGAATTTTAAATCATTTCATATGTACGATTTTGTTTTATGCCAAGACTGCATTTTTGTCGACCGAGTTCAAAGATTACCATCTCGTATATTATTTACCTGTAATTAATGCAATAAAAGATGCAAATTATTATTTTGTTGTTTTTTCGTGAACCAAAAATCTTCAACGATTGTCTTTAACACCTTCAAACATTCGTGCAACTTGTGATAGGGTGCGATAAAACTGGAGCCTGTTTGTCACACTTATCGTGTTGAGTAGGGGCATTGTACCTTATATACCTGAATTGAGAATCGGCATAACAAAAGATTTCAAATGCAACCGGTATCAGATTATCATAATTTGCACTAACTGACATCATACCCTTATTCAGGTCCAATGCAGTAATTAAGGTTAAATAAATTTTGTTCTTTCAATTGATTGGTTAATTATTACAATCCAATCAAACATTCGATCTTCATTACCTTACCTTGAACCTATTTATGTTGACTAATTCAATCATCTTAACATTTGCATCGTTAAAACAACTGTGAATAAATTAAGCAGAATTTATTGGTAAATAATTAAGACTGGTTAAGACTGGTTCCTTAATACGATAATTTCAACAGCATATTTAATATACGATATCACTACAGGAATACACAATTGGGTAAACCGGTATCCGGACAATTCCCTGACCGGACGAAACCCCGTTCATCAAATTTGTAAAGGCGGACAATACCCTTTCAAGGTTTTGCAGTGCCGGACAAATACCGATCACATTTTTCACACCCCGACAAATCCTCGATTGTGCCACTAAGTAATGTAAAAGGTCATTCCATGTATATCATGATATCTAATAGTCGTAATTACAACGATAGCCCTAAAAATTTAAAACGTTAAAACACTCTTAAACGCCATGTGCAACATAAAAAGAAACAAGAGATGTTTGTAAAACATGTACTTGCAGACAAAATGTGAATATGTGCGATTGTTAAGAAATTTTTTTAATATGCAATCCCAAGCGAGGTCTCGATATAAGGTATATATGTATGAAGTGTCATTAAAATATCTTGATGCGTTCTCAAGTTTTTTAGCGGAGACCGTTTTTCTATTTTTAGTAATGGTGACCTTGACCCCACCCATCCCATATGCAATCCCAAGCGAGGTCTCAATATAAGGTATCTATGAATGTAGTTTCATTCAAATATCTCGATGCGTTCTGAAGTTATTGAGCGGAAACAGTTTTTCTATTTTTAGTAATGGTGACCTTGACCCCATCCACCCCATATGCAATCACAAGCAAGGTCTCAATATAAGGTATCAATGTATGAAGTTTCATTAAAATATCTCAATGCGTTCTCAAGTTAGTAAGTGGAAACTGTTTTTCTATTTTTAGTTATGGTGACATTTACCCCACCCACCCCATTGGCAATCCCAAGCGAGGTCTCGATGTAAGGTATCTATGTATACAGTTTCGTTAAAATATCTCAATGCGTTCTCAAGTTATTGGAAGAAACCGTTTTGTTTTTTTTAGCAACGGTGACCTTGACCTTTGACCTGTTGACCTCAAAATTTATAGGGTTCTTCCTTTCCTCCCAAGTAACCAGCGTACCAAGTTTCATGATCGTAGGTCAAAGCGTTCTCAAGATCATGCGGAAACGAAGTGGTGTACTGTTTTTATATTTCTAGTAATGGTGACCTTGACCTTGACCCCACCGACCCCATATGCAATCCCGAGCGAGGTTTCGATGTAAGGTATCTATGTATAAAGTTTCATAACAATATCTCAATGTGTTCTCAAGTTATTGAGGGGAAACCGTTTTTCTTTTTTTAGCAATGGTGACCTTGACCTTTGACCTGTTGACCTCAAAATTTATAGGGTTCTTCCTTTCCTCCCAAGTAACAAGCCTACCAACTTTCATGATCGTAGGTCAAACTGTTCTCAAGATATAGCGCGGAAACGAAATGGTCTATGGACCGACCGACGGACCGACAGGTGCAAAGCAAGATACCCCACTTCTTCGAAGGGGGGCATAATTACAGAAAGAAGGTCACAAACCACTAATTATTATAGAATGCTCGGTGTTAAATTTTTAACAGTGCTTGTAATGCTGAAGTCAGTTTGCTTTATTTATGGCACATGGCTCTTTCATATTCCAGAGTAAGTTAATGTTCACAACCCTGATGTAGTTACATAAAGTCTACATAAGATGAAATTACATAGTAATAGTTTATTCAATCTTTATATCAAAATACTTGTAATTTTTAACAGTGCTTGTAATGCTGAAGTTATTGTTTCTTAGTTGCTATGATTTATTATATAATATTATTATTAATGTTATTATAGACTGCTAGGTATTAAATTTTTTGGCTAATATAAACATAAATAATAAAGGCGTGTTTTATTTTGTTCAATAATCATAACTGAAATAATGGTTCTAATTGAAAGGCGCACGTATAACAAACAACCTAATTATCAGTTTGCTTTATTTATGGCACATGGCTCTTTCATATTCCAGAATAAGTTAATGTTCACAACCCTGATGTAGTTACATAAAGTCTACATAAGATGAAATTACATAGTAATAGTTTATTCAATCTTTATATCAAAATACTATAAGTCTTTTTAAAAGATGACAACGAATAACCGGTTATCCGATAATTAAGGCGGCAATCCGGTTATAAATTTGATATTTTGTTATTCGCGTTCAAAATGCAGGTTTCTGATGAACAAGATAATGATAAAAAAAAATCTTCATGTGCTAATCGGTGTCAATATCCAACCCGTGGACTGATCTGCAATAGCTCTTCTTAATTGGTTAAGTGGCCCTGAAAATGTAGAGGGAGCAACCACCTCTTATGTTGTAACTTTCAACTTTTGTTTGTCTTTTAACACTGTATAATTTTCCATTTATTTGCGTTTGATTTAACTGTTTCTGTTGTTGATAATGTATAAGGCACGATAAATGATAATTCTTAAGTTGTCATAGTTGTCTTTAGTTGTCATAAATGTATGTTTAAATGATACTGTACAATAAGATAATTCAGAGTATTACATTTATATAACCACTCCTGACAGTTCTTTTAAAATGAATTATTAATTGACCGCTGAGTGAAAATATTGCGTTCAGGTGTGCATTTTTACTAATTACTTTCTCGTTGAGATTAGTGGCAGGACAAAATCCTTCGCCACGAAAGTTAACAAATACGCGCGAATTTTTGTCACATGAATAAGCGAAGATTTGTTACATCACGAGCCGGCGCTCTGCGCTTCACGATAAAATCGGGTCATCGCATATTACTAACTTTGCGGGTTTCGTGTGGCACATACTGTATATGCCATCTCATGTGATGTCTCGCTACACTATATCTATAAATTAAGTTACAATTATTTCATTATTATTAATATTAATATTTCAATTTGTTTTTGAGTAATTAAGCAGAAATTGTTATTTCTATTTTCAGTAACAGTGACCCACCCCTACCCAAATGCAATCCCAAGTAAAGTATCACTGTAGGGAATCAATGTATGAAGATTCATACTCGAGTTAAAGAGTGGAAATCAAAAGTTGACACCGCCACCCCAACTGCAGGAATGTAAAAGTGTAACAAGAGGGCCATGATGGCCCAAAGGGCTCACCTGAGTACTGGCAATGACAACGACCATACTGTGCATTAAAATAATACACATAGAAGTGGAAATTAAATCCAGTATGCTGTAAACAGCCCCACTGAAATATCTGGGTGTGTATTCATTAACCACAGGTCATGTGCTTAAACAATCTACTATAAAGTTTCTAGTTATGGCTATTAATGTACTGCTATGTGGAGTGCTCATTTTGATGGTGCATATAGATTTTCCAGGGATACTACACCTGTTCCAAATCACTTATCTCCCTTAGGCCACAGAGATTAATTCAGGAATATATATTCTGCTTGGGAAAAATTGGGAAATATAATGAAATGTGTTTGCATTTTATAATCAAACTAGGGCAATAGCTCCAGAATGCATGTTCTGATCCGGTTATTATTAAACTTGTCCAGATATAATTTCAATGAACAATCCATGCAAGTTTTGTATAGACTGCATGCAAAATAAACACTGTATATCAACACAGTCCTATTTTGCTCTGTTTTAATAAGAACGGGGCAATAACTCTGGTGATTCTAGACCCACATTTGACTATGACTGAGATATTATGGTCCTTCATAAACTGTGCAAGTTTGGTTAAGACTGGATAAAAAATAAAGTCTCTATTCCGCACAAGGTCTATTTTTTGCATTGTTTTAAGACAAACAAGGGCCAATAACTCTGGTGTTTCTGATCCAATCTGGCCCATATTCGACTGTGGCCAAGACTTTATAGTTATACACAAACTGTGTAAGTGTGGTCAATACTGGATGAAAAATAAACTCTCTATGTTGGAAGAAAAGCAATTTCAGCATTTTTCACATAAAAAGCGGCAATAACTCTGGTGTTCTGAGTCCAATTTGGCCCATAATCAATCCCATCCGAGATTTTATGGTCATACACAAACTGTGCAAGTCAAGATTGAATACAAAATGTAGTATTTATCGCGATTACGGTCCAAACTGTTGACAGCATATACCCTAGCTCAGGTGCGCTAAAAAGACCCATAATTGTGACATATTTCAAACTAGAGCTATCAAATTGGCCCATGGGTTCATTTTAATATAGGGAATAAGTGTTTTAACTTTTAATGAAATCCGTCAAGCTGTTCCTGAGAAACTAGCTTACCGAAAAACTTTAACCTATACAAATAGCTTATATATAAAATTTCTAAGTGTAAAAAGGCCCATAATTTTTTACAAAATTCAAACTAGAGTTATCAAAATTGGCCTATGGGTTCATTTTAATATCAGGAATAAGTGTTTTATGTTTGAATGAAATTCTTCAAGACATTTCTGAGAAACTAGCTTACCGAAAAACTTGAACGTATATAAATAGCTTATATGTAAAATTTCTAAAGTGTAAAAAGGCTTATAGTTTTGACAAATTTCAAACTAGAGTTATCAAAATTGGCCTATAGGTTCATTTTAATATAGGAAACAAGTGTTTCAAGTTTGAATGAAATCCCTAAAGCCATTCCTGAGAATCTAGCTTACAAAAAAACTTTAACCTATCAAAATAACTGATATGTAAAATTTCTGAGTGAAAAAAGGTCCAAAATTTTGACAAATTTTAACCTGGAGTTACTTAACTTGGCCTATAGGTTCATTTTAATATGGGGAATAAATGTTTAAAGTTTGAATGACAATCTCTCAAGCCATTCCTGAGAAACGAGCTAACTGTAAAACGCCTGGGCGAGTTGAATAGCTTGCCTTTTCTTCAATAAGTCGAGCAAAAATAAGTATGTATTTAAATGTTATATGCAACACATCCTTTTGGATCTCTTAGCATGATTGTCATTGTATTAGCTAAATATTGATCAAATTTTTGTTTTATGCTAAATATATCATTGGCTGAAAGATATATATCTCTTTGCTCTTAATAATAAAAAGTTTGTTTGGAAGTTTTCTATACCTAGTATATCATGATTGGCGTTTGAAGACTGTTTTCCTTTCATTGGCGCCATTTGGTAAGGGTTCCTGTGCTGATTCAAGACAAACAATGCACTATGCTTTGACGAGTCACTGTCACTGTCTTCACATTTCACCATCTTTGGCCTGCCTTTTGATGATAATTTTACTTGATAATATACACCATCAACAAGCAAAAGCTCAATGCCTTCAAACACTACAGTAGCAGCCCCAATACCTTTTTGTGGATGTAGATCACCATTACTGATCTCTCTTAGGCACCATGTGGTCTCATGCTTCTCAATTCGGTAAGTGCCATTGTTTGTTTTTTTATCACAGATACTTGTTTCATCATGACTATGATCAGCATTGTCTTGGCTATGTTTCGTGTCAGCAAGGCCTTGGTTTTCTGGTTGATTGGGAACTTCTGATGCACTGGGCTTGTTTGTGTCTGCTTCATTAACATCTCTGTCCTTATTTTCTTTTTCCATTTTTTGAAACCTCCCAGTATTATTATCTTTAAATTCTTCAGCAAATTTATCCACATCTTTCTTAGGATTATGTTGAAGGTTTGTTTTCTCAGAAATGCTCGAATCAGATTCTGCCACAGAATTATCTGAAGTATGGCCATCCTTCCTGCTTCTCTCATCCATTGACGGTTGAAAATGCTGCTCTGCCACAGTGTAACCATGTCCTCTATTAGCTCTGTTATCTTGTGGTTTACTTGAAGTTTTGTTTCCAGCATCAGGGACATTACTATCCTTGCTTACATTCTGAGCAACATATGTAATCTGAGCATCACTAAACTGTCTGTTTGTGCTCTCACTTTCCCTTGTCTTGGCATCCAAATTGTTGATCTTGACACCCTGTTCACCAACCATTTCATACCTTGGCTGACACATATCCTGAATTGCATTTGAAATTGCCATATTCTCTAACATATGTGTACATTCATCAACACCACTTGTTTCCTTTGTTTCTGAAGCTGGCTTCTGTAACCTCTTTTCACAACCAGCAACATCTGAACAAGATATAAAAACACAGCATCCAATCACATATGAAATCAGAGCTGCAAGTGGACTGGATGCCCAAATATATGAAGAATTCATTCCAGTGCATTTTTTTAATCAATCGTAGAAAGAAAGAATTCAAGTACTGGTGGTACATAGACAAAAAGACATGTTCATAAATAAAGGTAGTAAAATTAGAGTTTGACCACAATGAGCAAAAGATCTACCAAACGTTAATTGGACCTGGATATACATGTTCTATGAAGTCAATTGTTAGTTTTTCGCTTACAATTAACTTAGTCAAAATACAATGCCAATTTATTATTGTTGCTTGCTATGTAGAATAGGAGGAAATATTATACTCCAAGTTTCAATTGAATGCCTGTTGTAATTTGCAAGTAAGTAGACTTTTGATTCAAGCATTAACCAGGTAATCTTCTTGACAAATGGGCATACACTAGTCAAAATATAACATAGAGGTACATGGACCAGAAGTTGATGGTGATGGTAGTGTTTATGCCAGGTTTCAAGTGAATGGCTTAGGCAGTTTTCATGATACAGGACTTTGGATTTAAAACTTTAACATGAAATCCTAAGAGAACTTGAAATGCGTCTAAATGACACAGATATCATCACCTATGCAGCAATTTTTACATTGCACCAATTTGTCAATATGCATACACATTATTTTGCAAAAGGGAAATTATTTTCAACTTATATATTCTCTCGTAAAGTAAGTTATCCAAACAATAATATAAAATCTAGAATCCTGACAAAAAATCATAATAAGGGGTTAATTAAAACTTTTTGGCATTATGAGTTATCTTACTATTTCACTGTCTTAATTCATTATGTAAATAATTAACAAGAAATGTGGAAATTCCACAAAAGCCGAATTTTTTATGAAATGCATAAGTGTAAATACTAAAAGAAATGACGTTTCATTGCAATAGCTTAATACTTTCTAGAGTTCTTATGCCAAAGCCTGTTTTCTATTTTTTGCAACAGTGACCTTGACCCCAGCCAGCCCACATGCAATCCTAAGAAAGGTATCAATATAAGACATGTATGAATGAAGTGTGATTGCAACAGCTCAATTCATTCTGAAATTATTGAACAGAAACCTTCTTTTTTTTTTTTTTGTAATAGTGACCATGACCCCAGCTGCCTACATATTCAATCCCAAGCAAGATCTTTGTTCTTGAGTAATGGAGCAGCAACGCTTTTTTCTTTTTCTAGTCAGTTATTTAGCGAAAACCGTTTTTTTCTATTTTTATTAATGGTGACCTTGACCTCGACCCCAGCCACCGCAGACGCAATCCCAAGCGAAGTTTCAATATAAGGCATCTATTGATGTAATTTCATTGCAAAGCTCAATTTATTCTCGAGTTAATGCTGCGGAAACCATGTTTTATTTTTTTTAGCGACGGTATATGTAAATTAAGTGTGACCTTCACAATGACTCCACCCACCCCAGGTGCAATCCCAAGCGAGGTCTTGATATAAGGTAACTATGTATGAAGTGTCATTGCAATAGCTGAACTCATTCTTGAGTTAGAGAGCAGAAACCAAAAAATTACGCAATCTTGGTAAACTTGACATTCAAGTATAATACACACTGCCTACTTCTGATAAAAAAAATAAAGGTAAAAAGTGGAGTATTCTTGTAAGATGACAGTTATTTCTGCCTATTTGTGTGAAAATGTCTGCATGCAAGAAATATTATGCTCTGGACAATTATTTGACCTGTGACCTTGAAATATGGCCTTGACCTTAGGACCTGGTTATTGCACTCAACACACCTTCCAATAATGCTCAACACTTTTGCAAAGTTATTTGAAAATCCTTCAATGACAGGCAAAATTGTGCTCTAGACATACTTGACCTTTGAGTGTGACCATGGCCTTGGACCTAGGGACCTGGTTCTTGGGCGTAAAACACTGTATCAAACTGCTTTTCAAACTTGCCCAGTAATTTGAAATGCTGGACAAAAATATGCTCTAAGCATGGACCAAGGTATTCTTATATCTGACCTTTGACCTTAAAATATGACCTTGACTTTGGACCTAAGGACCTAGTTATTGCGCTTGACATGCCATCATATAATGCTCAACAACTTTGTCAATTGATATGTAACACCTTCAATGTTGAACAAAATTATGCTTTGGACAAAGTCAGAGGAGTCAATTCTTAATTGAACTTTGACATTGAAATTTGACCTTGACCTATGGACCCAGTTATTGCGTAATTCTCAAAACGTCTGCCAAGTTATTTCAAAATCATTCAAATTATGCTATGGATAATTCTAACTAGAATTGTCACGAGTGACGGATATACCCCTACAATATGGCCTTGTCACAAAACTATGGCGTCCATTTGAAAGAAATAGACACAGAGAGAATGCTTTAATTTGTGAATGTTTAACAGTGTATTTGGAAAAATTTAATTTCAATAGGAGCCATAACTCTGTCAACATTTAGTTGTTTGTAACTTAAGTTGAACTTGATCTGTATTTTATGTTGTTACACCTGTGTACCAAATAGAATTTAACAAGAAATGTGGAAATTCCATGAAAACCAAATTTTATAACGAAATGCATAAGTCAGCACAATAGTGAAAGAAAGTTCTGGGTGCAAGGTGAAGGTCATACACCTATGGCTAGGAAATGGTGACCTTGACCTTGCAATCCAAAGTGAGGTGTCAATATAAGGTATCTACATATGAAGTTTCATTAAATTACCTAAATAAGTTATTGAGTGCAAACCGTTTTTTATTTTAAGTAAAGGTGACCTTGACCCCACCCACTCCATGCAATCACAAGAGAGGTCTATATATAAGGTATCTACAAATGAAGTTTCATTAAAATACCTCAATTCGTTCTCTAGGTATTGAGTGGAAACTATTTTTTGTACTGGTGACCTTGACCCCATCCACGCCATATGCAATCGCAAGCAAGGTCTCAATATGAGGTATCTACATATCGAGGGTTGAGTGTGAAACAATTGTATCTGGTATAGAAATTTTAAGCAGATTTACAATAGTTTCACGCTCAGACCTCGATATGAAGTTTCATTTAAATATCTCAATGCGTTCTCAATTTATTGAGTGGAACCTGTTTTTCTCTTTTTAGTAATGGTGATCTTGACCGTGACACCACTCACCTGATATGCAATCCCTCAGGTCTCAGACCTATGAATCTGGTAATTGTGCACCACAAAGCAACCCATTACGCTCAATACTTATTTGAAAATCCCTCAATCCTGGATAAAGTTATGCTTCATACAGGGCAGAGAATGTGATCGTACATTTAAACTTTTGATCTTTGTGACTTTGACCTTGGACTTGGGCACCTGCTTCTTGCGCGTGACACACTGCCTCATGATGTTTATCAGCTCTGCCATGTTATTTGAAAATCCTTCAATGCTTGACAAAATAATGCTCTGAGCTGGTACACCTAATGCAGTTTTGAGGTAATACAACTGTTCCACCAAAACTATAAAAATGTTTTATGATGCAGACACAGATGCCAGGACAATCGGAATGCTTTCGTGATCTTAAAAAAGTCAAACTTAAAATTTCATAATGTAAAATATAGCATACCGCTCATTTCTATAACTTCTATGTCCGATAAATCTTCAAAATCCATTTTTGGGGCAGCACGCTCAACTTTGAAATAAAAACAATTTGGGTTGAAAATAAAGCATGAGGGTTGAGTGGCCCTGGGTCATTCACATTGGCTTAATGAATCATAGTTGTATGAAACTATTCAACATTGAGTCATAAATGTTTGAAGTAACATGTTGAATAAGTACTAAGACAGAGGACATAAGTGTGCCATTGTCACAAAAAAGCATTTGGGGGTATGAAATTAATAAAAGGGAACAATTCAAACATAGGAAAAGAAATAGTTATGGTATTTGTGCATTTCAAATAATTTCGATATATTACAATATCTCTAAAGAAAATGAAGCTATAATTATCAGGAGCAAGGAGCAACAAACCTTTTACATAACCCTCTTCCTCAGTTTCTTCCTGTAATTTTTCACTGGTCCCTGACAACTGAGGTGAATGCTGATGTTTTGTCTCTAAAGGGGAAGACAAAGGTGGTCCGTCAGGGCTAGGCTTTGTCATTTTTTCAATATTGTGTATGTGACCATGTACAAATGCACCTAATATACACAAAAAAGAATATCACAATCAATGTTAGTGACTACCCAGTGCACATAAGCATACGATACAATTACATACAATCACATACTTGTATGTTTAACATAACAAATATAAAACTAAACACACTTTTCTTTATTCAATTTGGACATCTGATTAATATTGGGCTGATTGCTAAAACAATTACACAATCTGCACATTACTATTGTATCGGTAAAAGTTTCCTTGATTGGCTTTGGCAATGTTTGGTGGTGGTAAGCAGTATAAACAGTAGTGTTGGAATATTGGTACAAATTCTAGCTGATCTGAGATTGTCATGCGATTGTTCTTATGTTGAATAGGTTACCACTACGGTGCAATTTTATCGTTTATTTGGTTTCAAAAGTCAATTTGTATGTGTGTGTATTTATATTTAGTCATTCAATGAAGAAAATTACCTATAACAGAAGTATAAGTCTGTGTTTAGGTAAGAACAATGTATGACAAAGGAATATAATGTAGATATTCTGAGGCACTTTATATCATGATAACTTTAAAGAGTATACAATTTTTTATATTGGTAGGTTTATAATTAATTTAATATATTATAAATAACAATAACATTTTCGAAATGTGCTACTTCGATAAATATTTTATATAATAACAAAATGATCTAATTCTTAGTGCACATTCAAATGGGAATCTCTTCGCTTTGCGGTTCTAACTATAAAAGCACCTCGCATTAAAAGTATTTTTCCATGATGTACCCAAGATGTTAATAAAATCTGATGGTATGCATTCCAAATTTGATACTGATTCTCAGCATCAAACAAGATGTACAAGTCGCTAATGAATTTCTACTGATCATTGGTACCATCCTAATAGGCAGCAATGAAATATACCCACATATGCATCGTTATAAAATGAAACTTACCAGTTGAACTACCTTATTGCACATGTATGCATAGTAATCATTATAGTTGTTGAAATGTAACAAAAAGAGCTATGGTTGCCAAAAGCACTCACCTAAGTACTCACAATGTTGGGACATCATACGATCATATATTTGGCATTGTTCACGATGTGATAATGCATGAGCACATTAATGGTCGTAATACATGTACGTAATTCATTCCTTTTTATCTGTCAGATTTATTTAAATGAAAACATATCAAAGAAAGTTAAATTTAAAGTGTTTTGATAAATGAGTATTCATACAGGAATACATGAATCGGAATAAGGCCATTAATTAAAAGTTTCTGGTTCACTGTCAGTGTATCCATTATCTTATTATTATACACAACCTATGCAATTTTGGGTCAAATTGCTCAAAAAGAAATGACGGCATCTTGGCTGCAAAACATTTAACATTTTATATTTTAATATGAAAAAGGGACAATAACTCTTGAGCAAGATCCAGATTAACATGTACAACACTATAATAGTCTCTATCTTTTAGACAGTTCAGTAATGCATATCTTTTTGTGATTAAATTACAATACCTCAAGTGATTGTGTAGTAAAACCCATATTATCTGTTATATTATAGTCATGGAAACACAGAACAAGTAAAGACCTCTAAGAAATCTTATGCCTTTTTCAAATAGTCAAAATTATATGTTACCAATGCAAGAGATGAACACCGCAAGACAAGTTCAATTTATCAATGGTCACAGGAATTTCAAAACATATAATTTTCATCTTTGAACTATCTAAGTATTGCCCTACGTCTACATCAAGGAAGGAAGAAGCTACTCATTAGTGACTACATTATCACTGTTTGCCAAACTATTGCCTGCATTTTTTTTTTATTATGTGGGTGTAGGTGGTTGGTCCCTGAGATATATGATACACGTAGCGTTAATATGTCAGTCTGTGGATGTCGGCAGAGCGAGTAATTTTCAACACTAGTTCCAAATGAAGAAGTTATTTAACTGATACAACTATCCTTCAGATCAATTCACATACATATACAAGGCATTCAAAATATGAAAAGTTCACAATACCGCTATATCAGAGATAAAGTGAAACAGAATTGATATCTTGAATACTGCTTAATGTTTTATCTCATATCAAGCAAAGCATTATATAACAGCAACTAAACATGTGTCTGTAGAACACAGATGCCCCCACATTTCGCATGTTGTCACAAAACTCCGCTGATGTTGAAAAAAATGCACCAAAGATCCAGGTGCACAAGTTCACATGCTGATTAATATGTTTATAAAGTATCATCACACTAGCAGTTCTACTTTTTGAGTTACAAGCAACACAAAAATCTGACCGACGGACAGATGGACAAGGGCAAATCTGTATGCCCCCCTCTAAAGTGGGGGCATAAAAATTATTTGGTCTTTTTGTATGAACCAAACAAAACCTTGTTTCCCAGGAGTATTTGGTAATTGACGCCCTGTGTTGCGGCTAATTTCCTCTTCAGGAATCTTTGCAGCACTTCCTGTGACTGTTGATCCAGCCACCCCTATAAACACCAACAAATTGGTCAATTTGAAAAATCATATCATGATCTATGCAAGCACTATCAGTAGCAATACTACCCAATGGATAATTACATAATCATTTGAATAATTATTTTAAAATAAGGCATATTTTCACATTGTTAGGAGATGTTATTCTAAATTGACAGGTATTGTTAGCAAAAAAACAAAGGTTTGTTTGCTACAGAAATTATTGTTTCTTTGGTCCATTTTCAAAGTAGAGGTTCCCATTCTGAGCCAATGTCATGTAAATAATACATATTCCAAGAATAAACAATGTTTAGAGTTGTTTTTAGAAAGACAATTAAATGAATCTTAAGTTTTTTTAATAATTATATATTTTGTTTTAATATTTTGCATTCAAGAGGTTCCTGTGGCTTTAATCTACATGTACCTTGTTCCATCGTTGATGATCCAGTTAGGTTGTGAGGTATGTGTTTTCCAGTAGGCTTCACATTTGAAACACCTTCAATTAAATTCATTCAAAACATGCAGAAGACAAACTTGAGCTTGTATTTAACGAAAAAGAGATATCAGTTATTTTAACAGTTCATTCAAAATACTTGTACGTTTAATGGGGCTTATTTATAAGAAAGTGTCAGTTTCTGATTATTTCTTCAAAGAGATCATTACATTATAGTATAAATTAATGTGATTTATAATTCATTTTTGATTCTCAAAGAAATGGGACATCGTTACATAAAGGGAAATACCTTTTGTTATAAATATTTTTTTATTTATAGAAATAATATTTTTATTGTCTGGGATATTAAATATTCATCTTTTTAACACTTTGTACTATTTTTCAAACTATTAAACATGTAACAAATGCCATATGCATAGCATACATGTGCATTCCTTTAAATATTCATTTCTGAAACAAATACCTTAGTGTGACATACTTTTCAGAAATTGCTTCAGCATGCAACATGCATGTGTTAATTGTAAGGAAACATGTAGGTAAAATACCAGCTATGTTTTGATGCATTTTCTGTATATCACTGGGATGTTTCAATGTCATTCTGTCAGGTAAAATGTTGACATTATTAAATTTCAGTCTTAAATGTACAGCATTCCCTGGGATGTACGCACTGGCTCTGGTCATACCTCTGTCAGGGGCAGTAACTTCTGTATGTGGTGTGGCTCCATCCTTGTCATCCGCCACTGGAACTAATAAAGAATTCAAAAGAAATGTTGAGAACATTCTTGTGAAATGAATCTTACAATGCCCCATACATAGCATAAATGCAATGTGCAAAATAATGCATTACTGCCAAGCGTAATAAAACAAAACTTACAATACCCATGACGATCGTAACCATTAATGCATTATGTTAAAAATGCTACTGACAAGCATATAATCACCTCATTAAAAATACATACTCTCATTCAAATACGTGTACATTAAATAAACTGAATGAATCATGCATGGTAGATAAATAAGACCCATCGAATTAAAATTCTTAATGTTGACATTTTCAGATGGGCTTTGTATTTGATTCTGTGTTAAACTTACCATGCTAAAGTAAAAATTTATGCCACAAAATTGATCTTTGATGCTAATAAGTGTAAATGTTTCATTTGTGAAAACTCAGGCAAAGTGTTTGCAATAAGTCATTTAGTAAGTAAAAAATTATAATTGCAAAACCAATACAACATTGGATACAATAAATGCAGTTCAATGTGCTATTAAAACTTAGAACTATATGTGCTATGTGATCTGCAGTCTAGACATGTATTACCATGCAACTGAACTGTTAGGCTGCTTGTAAATTTGTCAGGGGAAGTAACTCCAGAAGCAGTTAAACCCTCGTCCCCAGCAGAGGAACCTAGTATAGAATGTTTGTATCAATTGTGATATATAATTTTTTTAATAAATCAGAACGCATTAGACAGTCAGACATGTCTGACAAACACAGTTATTTTTAAATTTCCTAACACCCTTTGCCCATGAAATGGGGAAATTTATTGCGACTAATTTCAAATAGGGAATGTTTTAAAAAAAATTCATGAAATGTGTGAATGTTTTGCTTATTTAATGATTAACAGATCGATTTAAATGTTTCATCTACTAAACTTCCTTTGTGAAAATGGATCAACTTCAATAAATATTTTCTATTTATGCACCCACCTGTAAAATACTATAAATTACTTAGGGGAAGAAAATTTGCAATTTTGGGGAAAATCAAGAGGACACTGAAACTAGATGCCTGTTTGTAACATATTGAGCCGATTGCCAAGAAAATGGGGACCATTTTGTTCAAAACTATGTCAAACTCTACCCACAATTAAGAACAGCAGGTCTGGACGAGATGTATTGTGACCATATTTAACAATTGACCTATAAGGGTGACCTTGACCTAAATGAAATAGGGACACAGGTCTTGGGTATGACACTCTGTCTCCACATGTAAAACATTTGTGGCAAGTTTATTAAAATTCCCAGATGAATGATGAATTAAAAGTCTGGACAAGCTGTATCATGCCTATATTTGACCTTTGACCTCTAAGTGTGACCTTGACCTTTGAGCAAGGGACACAGGTCGTGTGTGTGACATACTGTCTCCACACGGTGAACATTTGTAGCAAGTTATTTTAATGAGGAATTAATAGTGCGGACAAGCTGTATTATGCCCTTATTTGACCTTTGACCTCTAAGTGTGAGCTAGGTACACAGGTCTAGCGTGCAACACGCCATCTTCGCATGGTGAACATTGGTGTCAAGTTATTTTAAAATTCCTGATGAATGATGTTAGTAACAGTCCGGACAAGCTGTATTATGCAGATATTTGACCTCTAACCTTGAAGTGTGACCTTGACCTTTGAGCTAGAGATACAGGTGAACATTTGTGGCAAGTTATTTTTTTAATTTCCTGATGAATGATGAACTAGAATTGTCACATGAGTGACGGATATACCCCCACAATATGGCCTTGTCACAAAACTATGGCATCCATTCGAAAGAAATAGACAGAGAGAATGCTTTTGTGAATGTTTAACAGTATATTTGGAAAAAATTAATTTCAATAGGAGCCAAAACTCTGTCAACATATAGTGGTTTGTAACCAAAGTTGAACTGGATCTGTATTTTATGATGTTACACCTATGTACCAAAAATAATTTAAATATGTGAAGCCTTTCAGGAGTTATTGTCCAGAAACCATGTTTTTCGGGAATTTAAGTAAAAAGGGGGCCATAACTGTGTCAAAATTTAGTGGTTTGTAACCAAAGGCGAATTTGACATGTATTTTATGATGCTACACATGTGCACCAATAATTATTTGAATATGTCAAGCCATTCTTGAGTTTTAGTCTGGAAACCATGTTTTTAGGGAACTTAAGTCGAAAAGGAGCCATAACTCTGTCAAATTTTTGTGGTTTGTAGCCAAAGCTGAACTTGACCTTTATTCTATGATGTTACACATGTGTACCAAATATTATTTGAATAAGTCAAGCTTTTCTTGAGTTATCATCTGGAAACCAAAACACCAACAGACCGACGGACTGACAAGCTCACTACTATATACCCCCCCCCTAAACTTCATTTGTGGGGGTATAATTAACAGTCTGCACAAGCTGTAGTATGCCCATATTTGACATTGACCCTAGGTGCTACCTTGACCTTTGAGTCATGGACACAGGTCTTGGTGCGACACGCCATTTCTACATGGTGAACATTTGTAGCAAATTATTTTAAAATTCCCTGATGAATGATAAAGATCGGACGGACTCACTCACGGATACACGGACGCACTCACACCGAATTAACATTGTGACAACTAAATGGAGCTTTCTGCAAATGGCTCAACAAAAAATAGGATGTCTGACAAAAATTATAAAACACCTCATACATATTTTACGCTGGTTTGACTTATTTTTATAATCAATGGATGTATTACTGAATCAATGAGCTGCATGAATCATGTTAAGTCAAATAGTTGCATGATCATCATTTATTTAACAGTGTACATCATGTTTCGAATATGTGGCATACAGGTTACAAATCATGGTGTCAGACAGCTAAAATACAGGTTTTGCATAAAACTTAAATGCATGTATTGTAATGGAAAACTACTTCAAAGAAAGTGGCCAAAATCAGTACAGCTGTTCATATGATTTGGTTTACTTTTTATGACTGTATTGACTTGTAATTATTTTTCTAAAGGTACTCTAATCTCATGATATGAATACATTTTAGTTGCCCATTATCATAATTTGCAAAAACATTCCACACTTTAAGGGACTGACAAGAATAAAGCTAAAACAGAGTATGCAAATGCAAAAAGAAGCAGATTTAAAGACATTTTGCAACTGCATGTACACCATTAGAAACACAAAAACAAAACGTTAAATTCAAAGTAAACTAGAAATGTGTCCATAGGACACGAATGCCCCCCGCTGATTGGGACTGGTCACAGAAATGTATTAGCAGTTAAAATTTAATGTTCATCACAAGTGAGTGTATGTAGTTACGCTGAAATAAATGTGCATGCAGAAAAATGGGTTTGAAAATATTAGTAGTGTGACCTTGACCTTGCAAGACATTGTCTCATGATTGTGAACATTTCTACAAAGTAATTTCAAAATACATCCAGAAATGACAGGGTTATTGACCAGACACGAAAGTTCCCATTTTTTACCTTTGACCTGTTACCTTGAGGTACAGACCTGGGTCTTGTGCTTGACACGTCACCTTCTGACAGTGAACATTTCTACCAAGTAATTTCACAATAAATGCAGAAATGGCAGAGTTATTGACCGGACACGAAATGCACCATTTTTGACCTTTGACCTCCATGTGTGACCTTGACCTTGGATGTAGGGATCTGCATCTTGCGCCCAACAGAACATCTAATGATGGTGAATATTTCTGCGAAGCTATTTCACAATCCATCAAGAAATGACAGAGTTATTGGTCGGACACGACAAACAGACCCTATTTTTGACCTTTGACCTCTAATTCAAAGACCTCGACCTTGGAGGTATGGACCTTGATCTTGCGCGCGACACATCGTCCCATGATGGTGAACATTTCTGCCAAGTAATTTCACATTCCATCCATAAATGTATTCTGCCAAGTAATTTCACATTCCATCCATAAATGACAGAGTTATTGACCGGACACAAAAAACAGACCCTATTTTTTTACCTTTGACCTCTAAGTGTGACCTTGACCTTGGAGGTATGGACCTGGATCTTGTGCGCAACACATCGTCTCATGATTGTGAACATTTCAACCAAGTACCGGTAATTTCAAAATCCATTCAGAAATGACAGTGTTATTGACCGGACACATAATGTTTGGATGGACACACACACGCATGGACAGGGGTTACACTTTATGCCCCTTCACCTTTCTTCGAATGGCTGGGGCATAACAAAAGCATTAACAAATTTGTGTTCATTTAATTTTTAAATTTAATGAAATATTAAATCTCACATTATGTATTTTAGATACATATTTTTAAACATTCTCAAGTGAATTTAGTTTAGAGCTTCAACACCATTCAACTATTTGCTACAGCACATTGAAGGAGTTTTATGAAATTTTCATAACAACTAACAGCATAAAGGTAGACATTGAAGTAAAAAGCAGATGTTTTTTTTACCTATAAATGAGGCAAGATCTCAAACCTTTAAATACAAAATTAATTAGTTGATAATGTATACAAAATATATTCATAAAGTGTTTCAGTGCTAGCCATATTTCTCTTCTACTTTATAATGTATACACCATATATTATTAAGTGTTTCAGCACCAGCCGAATTAAATCTTCTACATTACATATGGCAAATTTATGTATCTTTAGCAAAACCAAACTGTACACCATCTTCAAATTATGTGATAACATGTCATAATGTAAAAGATGCTGAAATTGTTCTCTGAAACAGCTGGTTAACAAGAGGGCCATGATGGCCCAATGCGCTCACCTGAGAACTGGTACAGATGGAGACCATATTGTTGTGACAGGTTTGAAAATTAAATCTGAACAATACGCAGAAGGGGATAGGATAAATTTTGATTTAAAACATTGGTAAGTGCAATTGGCAAACTAAAGTACAAGTTGGGTAGTGGATGTGCGGTTTTTTTTGCTAATGGTTCTCGAATCACTTTTCTCGATATTCTTACCTGACCCTTTCTCATTAAGTCATTGACAATTCTGGAAAATGCAGAACAGTAAATTTTGATGTCTTTTTCGCAAACAGTTTTGGAGAACTAGTTGCAATGCTATATTTGCGACGGCTGTGCTATAAGGTAGTTTTGCTTTTTCTTTAATAATTTTCTGTCCAATGATGATAAATGATGTTAATGATGTTAATGCAGGCTCTGAAGACATCATGCGCAAACTGTGTAAGTTTGGTAAACATTGAATCAAAAGCCAATCATTGATAACTTGTTTTTTTTTTCCAAACACATAGGGGCAATAACTCTGGTGTTTCTGGCCTGATCATGCTTTTATTCGACTTCACCTGTAGTCTTACGTTCATAGACAAACTGTACACGATTGGTGAAGATTGGATGAAACATGAATTCTCTATCCTGAATAATGTCCATTTTTGCATATTTTTTCACAAACAAACGGCAATAACCCTGGTGTTTCTGGTTCGATCTTGCTTATATTCAACTTCAACTGTGCAAAACTGGTGAAGATTGGATGAAAAATGAAGCCTCTATCCTGAATAATGTCCATTCTGTCTATTATTTTAATAAACAAAGGGCAATGACTCTGGTGTTTGAAATTCAATCTGGCCCGTTTTTGGCGTCTGCTGAGATCTGATGGTCATACACAAACTGTGAATTTTTTTATAAAATTGGCTGGAAAATAAAGTCTAAACATTGGAAAAGGGCATTTTTGCACTTTTTTGCATGAAAAAGGGGCAACAACTCTGGTGTTACTGGTGTGATCTGACCCAATAACAATCCCATCCCAGAATTTATGGTTATACATAAACTGTGCAAGTAAGGTCAAGATTAAATAAAAAATGTAGTCTCTATCGCTATAACGGTCCAAATTATTGACGGCACACGGACGACGGACAATAGACAACAGACGCCGCCGGAGAGGTCCACTATACCAATAGCTGACCAAGCACTTCGTGCTCAGGTGAGCTAAAAAGACATCTACTCAGATATTTTTAGTAATCAGTTAAGCATTATTTGCACAGAAGGGCTCACACTGGCAAAGTGTTTTTCTTATTAGCCAATGATATAAACAAATTATATGAAGAACATTCTGTTGAGATACACATTTTCTTTATACAACTCTTCAAACTAAACAACATACAAAATGTACCCGGAAAGTAAGGCCAATTTGGCTGATGATCTTAACTTGTTCATGTGATGAGCCATTTTCAACAAAGCTGTTTTCAAGAAAGTAAGGCCAGTTAGCCAAGAGAACATTGTCAGCATAATACAATAAGCTATTTTGAACAAAGTAAGGCCAGTTAGCCTAGAGAACATTGTCAGCATAATACAGTGAGCTATTTTGAACAAAGTAAGGCCAATTAGCCTGAAGAAAATTGTCAGCATAATACAGTGAGCTATTTTGAACAAAATAAGGCCAATTAGCCTAAAGAACATTGTCAGCTTAGTTAGGAGAGCTGTTTTCAAGAAAGTAAGGCCAGTTAGCCTAAAGAACATTAACAGCATAATACAGTGAGCTATATTGAACAAAGTAAGGCCAATTAGCCTAGAACATTTTCAACTTAGTACAGTGAGCCATTTTCAAAAAGGTATGGCCAATTAGCCTAAAGAACATTTTCAGTATAGCACAGCGAGCTGTTTTCAACAAAGTAAGGCCAATTAGCCAAAACAACAATTTCAGCATAGTACAGTGAGCTGTTTTCAACAAATTTTGCCTATTAGCCTAAAAGAAATTAAGGCCAATTAACCTAAAGAACATTTTCAGCTTAGAATAGAGAGCTGCTTTCAAAAACGTAAGGATGATTTGGCCAAAAAACATTTTCAGCATAGTACAGTGAGCTGTTTTCAACAAAGTAAAACCATTTAGCCTAAAGAACAATTTCCAGAAAGAACAGTGAGCTGTTTTCAACTAAGACCAATTAGCCTTAATAACAATTTCTGCATAGTAGAGAGTGAGCTGTTTTCAACAATTAAGACCAATTTACCTAAATAACAATTTCTGCATAGTACAGTGAGCAGTTTTCAAAAAAGCAAGACCAATAAGCCTAAAGAACAATTTCAGCATAGCACAGTGATCTTTTTCCAACAATGTAATGCCAATTAGCTTAAAGAACAATTTCAGCAAAGTATAGTGAGGTGGTTTCAACAAAGAAAGGCCAATTAGTCTAAAGAACATTGTCAGCATAGTACAGTGAGCTGTTTTAAACAAAATAAGACCAATAAGCTCAAAAGAAAGTAAGGCCAATTAGCCTAAAGAACATGTTCAGCTTAGTATAGTGAGTGTCTTCAAGAAGGATGATTAGGCTAAACACATTTTCAGCATCGTACAGTGAGCTGTTTACAAAAATATAAGGCCAATTAGCCTAAAGAACATTTTCAGCATAAAGTACAGTGAGCTATTTTCAACACGGAAAGGCAAATCTGACATTTTCACCATAGTACAGTGAGCTGTCTTCAACAATGTAATG
Organism: Congeria kusceri; assembly: GCA_027627225.1. Lineage (NCBI taxonomy): Eukaryota > Metazoa > Mollusca > Bivalvia > Myida > Dreissenidae > Congeria > Congeria kusceri. The sequence continues at coordinate 54,626,914 of CM051034.1, forward strand.
CCAGTTAGCCTAAATAACATTTTCAGCATAAAGTACAGTGAGCCATTTTCAACAAGGTAAGGCAAATCTGCCTTGAAAAGAACATTTTCAGCACAGTACAGTGAGCTGTTTTCAAGAAAGAAACGCCAATTTAATACCAGTAGGCTAAAGAACATTTTTAACTAAGTGCAGTGAGCTGTTTTCAAGAAAGAAGGGCCAATTAGCATAAAGAACAATTTCAGAATAGTACAGTGAGCTGTTTTCAACAAAGTAAGGCCAAATAGCCTAAAGAACATTTTCAGCTTAGTGCAGTCAGCTGTTTTCAATAGTAAGGCCAATTAGGCTAAAGAACAATTTCAGCATAGTACAGTGACCTGTTTCCAACAAAGTAAGGCCAATTAGGCAAAAGAACATTATTAACTTACAAGCCTTTTTCTACCGCTACCCAATGCCAAATATGCATAATTTTTCCAAATTCTGACTGAACTATCCCAATTGTAAAAAACTGTATATTTTGTCGAAAATGAAAGTGAAAATATTATTTTTCTATAATTTAGAGCAGATTTTTTTACACTGACTTTAAATTTGGATATCCTCAAATTTTATCGTTAACATTGTTTACAAAGGGAGAATACTCTAATAGCCTTGTATTAAAATGGGTAACACAAACAAAAACTATTTGTTTGTCCTCGATCATAATGAAATTTAACATGAAATATTTACAAATATTTTGTTGTTTACACAATTGGATGTGTCAGTTAAAGGAGGATTTAAATATAAGGAGGTCAAGATTTCTTTTCAAGTTGTCACATATTTTCGTGACCTATGTAGTGTAGGTACTACACGATGTTTATTACAGGGGTCTCTCTCTAGTTTAGAGGAAGAGTACCTGTACCCTCAGGTGGGGGAAATATACCTTTCAAATCACTTTATTTAGTCTATCTCTTTACATAACAACTTTATTCATGATTAATGATCAATAAATGGAATATTATAGTAACTAGTAAATTTTTTAAAACAATTACCACTTAACCATGAATGGAAGGTGGAGCAGTGCAACAGATAATGTTTCATGCAATTAGTTTTTTACTTCCATTTGTTATTACAAAAAGTTTTTTCACTTACAATTTTAAACCTTAATTAGTTTTGTTAAAACTACTAATACTAATTCTTATACAGCAATAGACTATGTTATCGACTGTGAGACACAGTATTAGTGCCTTTTTGCTTCACCTGTTTTGATTATTTTTAGCAGAAGCCATTTTCCCACAGCAGAAATTACGGTTCCCGGCAAATAAGCTAGCAGTTAACCATATATAAATAAAGTTTTATTATGCAAGCAAAAATAATCGGGAACCAGACAAAACGGTAATTTAACATTACCCTGTGGATTTGTTCGGATTTTATCGTTCACCGTTTGTTACGATGCTTATGTAAATTTGATCCCAGAAAATTATTCCCATAAACAAAAACGAAAACAGATTTGATCGCAATATGTTTACGGGGAATTTTGGCCTGAAATGAGAGAAAAATATATACTTTTTCGATGGGGGAACGATGCCAAATTCGGGCATCAAAAAAACGAAATCCAGACCCCTGTATTAACACGTCATTAAAACTAAATCATGTAGACTGTAGATCCCACAATGTTATTTTGGTGAAGTTGGTCAGATTTGGTGATGAATTTTTAGAAATATACACAAACTTAAAGGAAATGAGACATGCAATATGATTACAAACTCATGGTGGCATAGCTTGGTTAGGTATTTATCACAATTAAGAGTTAAATTAAAATTAGTAGTGCTGTTCAATTCTTATTTATTGGTTTAAAACTGTAAATTTCATCATTATACTTATGATTTAGTTATCAGAACTTTTCCAAATTTTGAAAATTTTACGTCGTGAATTTCCCAATTTAACCCAGGAACTTTTTTCCCAAAAAGGCCTTACTTAGTACATTGAGCTAGCTTAGTACATTGAGCTGTTTTCAACAAAGTAAGGCTAATTAGCCTAAAGAAAATGTTCAGCTGAGTACAGTGAGCTGTTTTCAACAAAGTAAGGACAATTAGCCTTAATAACATTTTCAGCTTAGTACAGTGAGCTGTTTTCAACAAAGTTAGGCCAATTATACTAAAAGAAAGTAAGGCTAATTAGCCTAAAGAACATTTCAGCGTAACTACAGTGAGCCGTTTTCAACAAGGTATGGCCAATTAGCCTAAAGAACATGTTTGGCATAGTACAGAGAGCTGTTTTCAACAAAATAAGGCCAATTAGCCCAAAGAACATTTTCAGCTTAGTGCAGTGACCAGAGTGTTTTTGGGCGGATTAGGCTAAATAACCTTTTTCAGCTATGGTAAGCCCTGCACAGCAACTGCACTATTAAGCACTGTTACAGAGCATACCTGTTAACAGGTTTTGTGATGAAAGTTTTGTGCCACGAGTTTGGTTCCTGATGGCTTAGCCTCCTTTTGGGGTGTAGGTACATAATAAACATGGACTGCGAGTTTGAAAAAAAAAAACAGCAACAAGACTGACAGATTAGGTGCATATTTGCATTTAACCAAATTCTGAAATGCCATTTACTCAAATAATTCAAAATAGTATTTGTATAAAGGAACTCACAAAATGTTTAACACCATGCGTGTGTTATCATGGTTGTTTTACTCAATTGGGGCTATTGTTGAAACTCAATAAATGTATATTATGCAGTAACATACTTTCAAGTACTTTAATCAGCCAGTACTGTATTTTTTATTTATTTTTATTTTTTTTATTGATGTGGTCATACTCGGTAACGGCAAAATGCACATTTGTTTCTTTGCATAACAGCTAGTTTAACAAAATTTATCAATCTGACTAAAAATATATAGTACTATAGAATGATTAATGTCATAAGTTGCAAAAAGCAAACCTACATAATTATATGTAAGGCCAAAGTCACAGTGTCACGATTTTGGCTATGATAGCCCACGATTGATCATGGAATGTTAATCGTTATGAATAATCGTTGTACTGGTAGTCTTTTTTTTTCAAAATTTATGCACTGGGCATACAATCAAAACATCTTGGGTATCTTTTCTTAAAGGGACTTGTTCACAGATTTTCTCGTTTTTGAGGTATGCCATTAAATGTCTTAACTTTACAGATTTAATCATTGAACTAAAAAGTTCAAATATAATAACAAGAAAATGATTTACAAAAAAAGAAAATAAAAAAATTCGGGTTCGAACCCGGATTAAAAGGCTATAGCCTTAACCTCTCAGCCATTCCGACTTCTATATTTCACCTCGCATTATTGACTTTATCTAAGTTATCCACGTGTTGTCAACAATTTCAACGAAAACAACAGAAGCACTAGAAATTATACCATCGTTTAGCGTTACTACCTCTTTATAATTTTATCAATTTCAACGGATGATTACTCATAAACGAAACGGTTTTTACATTATATTTCTAGGTCTGTAGTGTTATTTTGCCACCTTGTATACACTGTTCTTTTATTTTTGGAATCAGTGACAAAAAGTTGAAAAATTGTCAATTTGTCAATCTGTGAACAGGTCCCTTTAAGTTCAAAGCTGCATATTTTGCTAATACCAACACTGCTGTTTTTATGAAAGCTGTTTCATTATTCTAGTTGTTTTGTTATTAGAGAATATTATAATTACAGTGTATTTAATTTTGGTTACTGATAATATTGTATAACATATTTAATAATATTATCAGCGTGATTTCATTGATTGTCTTTATTCAAATACGAACACTAGTAATAAGCATTCTTAATTATGATATATAAAATAATTATGTTATATAGATTACAGGATAATGAGAATTATAAGAATAACTGTACATGTTGCATACATTCTTCATAAACAATTGTACATTTCTTTTTTGGCTCAATCGAGAACCAGCCATTAAATATGTTTCTAACAAACATGTGTTTTAGTAATTTTGTCAAGTTAAAGGGGCGTATCTATGGCAGGTCGAAAATAACAAAAAAAATGTGCAAAAATAAAGTTCATTTACAGGGATTAATATTAAAACATTGTTAAATTTAATGGTTTTGTTTTTTCAATTGTTTAGATACATTTGGCAAACATATATTATATACTGTGGTCACCCATAACACTTTCACGGGCACTCGAAGATAAGTAGTAAAATCAATATGAATGAAATATACATAAGCATTGTTACGCACATGCACACCATTGATAAACTTTGCACAGCATGGGAAAGTGTTTATTTAAGAGCACCAATTTGTAGTCGTAAGTTCAAATCCATGTTTCTCAAAATTATTTTTTGTCTTTAAGTATAAACTTTGTTCTAAATAATGCCATCAATAAACTGTTAGATAAACTAATTGAAAAATATATCCAAGTAAAATAGGAAATTGTCTTGTTTTAATAAATGCCAATATAAATGCAAAATACTGTTGATATGCACCTTTAAATAAACATTAATACCTTATAATGAAACATGTT